>OX439041.1:81704441-82972231 GCA_949317995.1 Acholoe squamosa | reverse complement strand
TTTAGACCCTCATATCTCAGCCGTTTATGCGTTTATAACCGCCATTTTGGGCATGCGCGGAGTTGAATATGCCAAGTTTATAATGCCCGCTGGATAGGCGCGTAATTCGCGCCAGTTTGTCTGTGGTGCACTCGGAGCTCCTTTCAGTCTTCATGGCATAACTTCCTTAATACTGGGAGTTCCGCCTTGATCTTGGGCTCATTCTGACCGTCTAATTATGGGCTTTCCATAGAATTTTTGATATTTGACCTAGGTCGCTCAGGAGCGACGCTAGAGCGACCGGAAGGTTATGGCGTCGTGCTTATGTAACCCATTGTTCAGTCCTTAGAGTGCTCAGACACTCATGACGGCGTCAGCGGTGCTCAGGCACCCGTGACGGCCGGTTGCATTCACTTACAAGTTATTAATTTGTGCATTGAACCATGAGGTCCCACACTGAGACCCTCATTTTTATTATATTGTGCAGTGAACCATTAGGTCGGAGCCTTTGATGTCAGAGAGTGTATGTAACTGACCTGGCTGGTGTGCAGTGGGGCATGAACGCTCTTATGTAAAGTTTGAGCGCTCTTATAGCTCTTAGAACCAACCTATGTATTAATTTCATAGATATTTCTTTGATTAATACAAAATATGTTAGAATTTATGGAACAATAAAATGGTATATCATAGAATACTCCCTCTCCCCCGAAAGAATGCGAAACTCCGTCATTTCGCCGAGGGAATGTACAATTTATACAATTTTTACCTTATTTTGGAGTTATATACTGTTTTGTAAGAGGATTTGAAGTAATGGGGAGTGCTTCACATGCAATTTTTGTGGTAGAGCTTTGTCAGTATAAACAATTTTCTCCTGGGTATAAGTACATTTCCGAGTTTCTATATCTTACCATACCATAGCTTATTTGCTTATGTAACATCAATTTTGGGTACAATTTTCCATTTTTATGTACAACATACAATTTGGCAAATAGTGTGCAATTTTGGCATTTAATGTTCAATTTAGCGTGCAAACATAAAACATAAATGACAATTTTAGTGTGCAAATTTACAATTTCGCGTGTAATTGCGTTCAATTGACAATTTCAGTATGCAAATATATAATTTTTGCGTACATTTGGCAATTTGAGTGTGCAAATATATAATTTTCGCGTATATTTGGCAATTTTAGTGTGCAAATATATAATTTTTGCGTACATTTGGCAATTTGAGTGTGCAAATATATAATTTTCGCGTATATTTGGCAATTTTAGTGTGCAAATATATAATTTCGCGTGCATTTGGCAATTTTAGTATGCCAATGTATAATTTTGCGTTCAATTGATAGTTTCTGTATGTACAAATATAATTTTGCGTACAGCTTGGATACACATAGAAATGTTGATTTTCTAAAAATCTGACTTCAGTGTATGAATTGGGTACAGACATACAGTATAATGTGCAACATATAATTCAAATGTAAATTGGATACAACTTTCAATCTAGTGTGCAAACATACAATTTTAGTGTGCAAATTGGGTACAAACGTACAATCTAGATTACACTATTCAATTTATGGGATTTGAGACAAATTTTTCCGAGGGCCGGAAAATCAAAGTACTTCATGTACAATAGGCTTGTTTGTCTCTGAGTTACTCATTGATTTTGCTATATGGGTGTATTAATTGGCAATTTCGGCAGTGGGCCGCTGCTTAATTGACTATTCCCCTAGCCTTTCGAGTATGTGTCCCTGAAAGAGATTTATTTGGTGAGTATCTTAAGTAAACATGTTTTATGTCAACAATTTTCTCAACAATTTTTTTTTTTTTTTTTTTTTTTTTCATTTTTCCAACAATTTTCTTGGATACCTAAAGTGTGTTACTTTAAGTAAACCTTGGCATAGTATACAAGTGCTAGTGGGTACAAAAACTGTCTTAGTTATCTACCTGCATTCATGTATATTAATGTTAGATTTGTACAATTTTACAATTTGTAATTTGCAATTTCGCAATTTTGCGCGTATATGTGCGCATTAATCATTGATTTTTGTGAGAATACCATAGATTTTCATATTATACATCAACAAGTGGCTGTGTATATAATTTTTTTTTTTCTAATACTTTGATAATTTCATTGACAGTGGAGGTGTGTCAGGAGTGAGATGTGAGTCTCCTCCCTGGTGTGCTCATGCAGTGGTGGCACTTGAGGTGTTAGGTGCCAGATTTTGGCATGTGTCTGTGGCAGTGCCTAGCTTGGTGTCAGTGGACAGTTCAGGGTGGGGGGGGGTCTGTGTGTGTCCATTTAAGGAGTGTGTGGCTGGTATTGGAGCATCAGTTCCTCTCTGGAAGTCACTGCTGTAGTACCATGGCCCACCTACAAGCTCTCTTTGCTCTGCCTGTCCCCCAGGTGATGGAGGTGGGGAGTCCAGCTAGGGCCCTGGTTGAGTCTAACCAGACCATCCATTATGGGTACATAGTGAGTAATTTCAAAGAGATCATTGAGCATGGTGATGTGATGGTCTGTAATTACTCCTGCCATTATTTCCTGGGCTCAGCCTTGCGTCGGGGGGCCACTGTGGCCCTTCTGACTAGGGCCTTGGGCAATATGGGTTTCTGGCCCATGGATTATAACCTAGGGCCGCGGGAGCGAGTGCTATGGGATTATTTGTTGGCGGCATCCCTCCTCGATCTTGCGGCATCCGGGAATCCATCCACGGCTGCCGAGTATGGACTGGGGATGCTGGAGGCCCGGCTCGCTGAGTGGGAGCAGGATCACGGCCATATGTATGGCTCGGACTCGGCCCCGGACTCTCCCATTGATGTTGAACCCGAGGATCTGTGGTAGGATCCCGACTGACTGAAACCTAGGGTGTAAAAACCCGCCATCCCAAAGGCCCTTTTCAGGGCCGGCAAATTGTCCGAAAAGTTCTGAATACTGTCTCTGATGTGTTGTCTCCTGGTGGTGGACTGGGGGCAGCCTAGGCTGTGGGCAGTCTAGGCTGTTTCCACAGTCACCGGGGAGGGCTGGTGGTTTAGAAAATTAGCAATAGTCTGCATGTTTGACCTTGCGGTCTCCTCCTGTTGTTCGTCAATAATTATATCTGTTGTATTTTCCAGTGCTGTCATGGTCACCGGGCTGGTGCCACAATCATTCTGGAGAAGCATGGAGTAGTACAGTCCTTTGTTTTTAAGGGCTGGTATAGTACTGAACCTAGTGCGCCAAGGTAGGTGTATCACCTGAGGGAGGTGATAAGCAAATTCTCCTCTCTGTGTTGTTATAACTGCTGGTCCATTCCAGGTAAATATAGCCTTAGGTAGTGGGAAGGTTTTAACCACTATATCCTTATAGGTAGGGGCAGCTGCTGACTTAATCTCATCAAATTCATGTGGTATTGGCCTCAAGGGTAGCGCGAAGTTTGAGTCTCCACAATATATTTTAAAATATATTGTGGGGTTTGTGCGCTTGGCCACATTTTTCTTGCCACAGTGTGTCTGTGCAAATTTCTTAAGGTACTTCATTATTCTGTAGGCTGAGTAGATGGTCAGGGTGAATAATATAGCAATTATCAGGGTGTGGGTTTCCTGAATTGTGAGGAAGGGGGTGTGGGTTTCCTCTGTAGGGGTTAATTTGGTAGGATTCTTATCTGGGAGCAATTTGTGTAGGGGCAGCTCGGTGACTAGTCTGAATGCTTTGGCTGTAGGCAGGTAGGCTACAGTCCCTCCTAGTCTGTATAATTTGAGTAGTATGTATACTATAAAAATGTGAGCTGATATCCCTAGGATGAGTGCTAAGCTTTGGAAGATTGGATGCTCTGTAACTCGACGTAGGTATGATTCCTCGTAACGCGTTTCCATTTCCTTATTAAGGTTGGAGGCATCTTCTAATACTGTTTTGGCAAAGGGCTCTAAATTTAGTTGAGTAATATCATCCATGATTGGATTTTCCTGTAGTTTTTCTAAGGTTCTAGAAAGGTTCACTACTGGGAAATTTGGAAGATTCTCTCTTTCATCTGGTTTGGTTTCAGAAATTTTGTTGAGTGCTGCCATGAATGGTAAATTAATTGTCTTGAGAATGTAATGAAATGATAAGGTTGAGTTACAGGGCAACCTTGTGTTTGGAAGAGAAAATTCTCCTACACTGATCGTGCACCCACAGGGTACACCTATGATTGAGTAGGACTGGGCCTTCCGAGTTTCAGACGTTTTACCATGGCAGTTGATAAAGTAATGGGGTTCATTAGTAGTGACCAGATACTCATCTTCAGAAATGGAAATAGCATGGGTGGTAGGTGCTTGCAGTGGTGAAACTGTAAACTTGCAATGTTCCTTAATCTGTTGAGCCTGGTTAGTAAAAATGGCTACAGGGCATGTAGGCTTGTGTTTATAGATTCTACCATTTACATCTCTGCAGACCTTTACTGTAGTACCTTCACATGCCTGCATATCTGCTGAGTCCAATTCGATAAATAATGATTCATCGTAAGATACTGCTAGAAACTCAGTTGTGGTTTGTAGTTTGGTGACTCCTCTGGTGGGGGTCTCCTGTGTGTCTATAGGCATGGGTGATGTAATCATTTGGTACAGTTTGAAGGTTGAGGTGGTAGATTGAATTATAATGTCCAGATGAATATATATATGGTGAGCTGAGTAAGTGTATGAGGTCAGCTTCTGTGAATAATAGAAATCTAAGTCATTAATTGCGACTTGTGCTCCAGGGTGTGTAATCCTAAGTTTGTTATTAATGTCAATTAGATATCTAGCAAGGTCTGAGGGTGGCACTATATCAGGGGTTAGGATCCCTGATGATAGCATCCTCAGGGCTGCATTTGTCCTTTGCAGTGATTGAACTGTATTCATTCTTGCTGCTATGATAATTAGTGCATCATTTAATACTTGCATTTTCTCCCTTTGAGTTTTCTCGTGCCTTGAATATGAGTCAAGTGACCTGGACATGTTAGAGGCCCACAGGTTGACGGTGTCACCTATGGTGTTGATTGTGCTGTCCAGTACCTTCTTATCTTGGATGTATGCTTTAACAAACTTATCTTGTCTGTCTGTGATCTTTTCAATGAGATTAGCTGCTTCCTGATCCTGTTTAGCAAATTTTCTTAGTATTTCATCTATGTTCTTGAGCTGTCCCATTACTTGGTTTACATCTTCTACTGTGGCTAGACCTAGCACACCGCGAAACAGGGGTGCTAGAAAACCCAGTATGGCCTCTCTTTTGGCCTTGTCCACTGTGTTTATGGGGTTGGATAAGAACAATTTGATGGAGGCTAGTGTTTCATTTATCTCCTTATCTGCAATTTCCAGCAAGGTGTCTAGCTCCTTAGCTTGTTGGATAATTTGGCCAGAGGTATGATCTTGTAGAGTAGGAGTGGTCAAATGGAGTATTCTATCCCTTATGGATCCTTGGGTAACGGGTGCCCGAGGTATCTTGTAGGGGATAGCTAACAATAGTGTTGTGGTTGTATGTCCATTGACCAATGGTTGAGGGCTAGGTTTGAATACTACTCCTATGTTTTGTTTTACCACAGGTGTATAACCTGCAGTAAGTGGTTCAATAGTATATAATAACAGCATAGTTAGCAGTATGGGTGAAACTCTTAGTGTCCCCATGGTGCTTGTGTAAAGCAAGTTTGCTGTTTAAAGTCTTGTCAAATTTGTAATGATTTGGTGCTGGTAAAGTCTAAGTGTATGGTGTAACACTTTTAAATGAAGTGGTTCAAACTGTACCTTTGCAAGATTGAGCTGTCTTGGCAATATGTCCGGTGAGTCTATAGAGATTGACCAGTAAATGGTAAGGTCAGGTTGAAGGTGAAGTAGGTGTGTTCTTTATCCTAGTGCAGTCTCTCCTAATGGAGAAGTGGGCTGGCTAATTCCCAAGTGGGGTCCTGTAGACTTGTGTTCCAGACTGCAGCTGGATGAAGACTGATGGTGGGCTATGGTCCACAGTGCTTCTTATGTAGCCTACCCTACCCACATCCATTGTGGGCCTGGTATTGTTTCTCTGGAGTCAAGGCCTTGATCTCCAGTGTCTGCAACTGTGGGGGTCTATTGTGTACTCTGTGTACTGGTAATTAGCTCCTCCTGTCATCCAGGACAGCCATTCATGACCGTCTAGACAGTTGTCTGAGTGTAGCTTATAAGGTCAATTGATCTCTATAGACTGCTGTGTTGGCATAGCGCGCTCTTTCATGTGGGGATTAGGCTTTAGACACTCCATTGTGTTACCCTTACTCTTCTTAGACTTCATGTCTGCTTTACTTGGGGGGTCCCAGTCTTTGACCCTTTTCAGAGGCAATAACCTACTGATATATTTACAAATTTGATTGGCTTTATATACATATAAGTAATTCATTATCAGTCACACATGTCTTATGTGTGGATGAAGAGAATTTGTAATACATTTTGAAAATCTTATGTCTTTTGGTATCTCAATCTTGTTTCTAATTTCTTGAAACTGCACCACACCTAGATGTTTTTCTTAGTATGTGGTGTGCAGGCCTAGGCTTGATAGGGCCTATGCCTGTGGTTTCTCTTGTAAGGGTGATATCATTTTTGTTCCTTACAATCTTGCTGTAGTATTTGGCCTCATGTGGAATAAGCCTGTGTGCAAATTCATTGTTTCTGACAGCCACAACCTTTTTCAGTCTGTCTATGTGCACTGGTCTGGCCACCAATAGATTGGTGTCCAAGTTTTTGAGTTTGGCACTTGTCAAACTAGGTCTGTCTACTACAACATATGGTCCCATAAAAAGGGGTTGAAGTTTCTTACACTCTGTGTTGGTCAGGATTCTTGGTATGTTTAGGTACACCATGTCGGTGACCTTGATTTCCTGTGGTGTAAGTTTCTTATCATATCTATCCTTCCTTTCCTTTTGTAGCTTGGCGACCCTTTCTATAGCTTTCCTCCTAGAGGTATCTTGATTTGTTATCATGTTAGCTACATGGTCTGCTACTGTGGATATATCTTCCTGTATTCCCAGCCCTAAGTCCATTGGGGTGGCTGGGTTTCTTCCATGGAGTAGGAAGAAAGGGGTGAATCCTGTGGTTTGGGATTCAGTGTTGTTTAATGCAAAGGTTATGGGTTCAATAAATGAATCCCAATTGATTTGGTGCTTTGAGCAGAATGCTCTGAGTGCTGTGCCTATGCTAGCATTGAATCTCTCTACAAGCCCATTTGATTGTGGCCTGTATGGTGAGGAGAATTTATGTTTGATCTTGAGGTGTTTAGTTAACTTTGTGAACTTTGCACCTGTATAACATGTTCCATTGTCTGTTTGAAGAGTGGCTGGTGTTCCATGATGACAAATTATATTCTTGTAGAACTCTGCTGCTGTTGTCTCAGCTTTTAAGTCAGTAGTAGCCCAAGCTGTTGCATATCTGGTAGCATAATCTATGCAGACTTGTATATGTTTGTTTCCCCTGGCAGTTGTGGGAAGTGGTCCCACCGCGTCTAGGTTTAGGAACTTCATTGGTGAAGTCATGTACTCTCTCACTGTCATTGGTGTTTTGTGTGAGTGTACTTGCCTTTTTGCTGTGAGGCATGTGTGGCAGGTGGAAACATATTTTGTTGTGTCTGCTAGCATAGACTTCCAATATACCCTAGGTCGGAGTGCTGACAGCATCCTACTTGAACCAAGATGGCCGCCAGTAGGTGAGTCATGGAAATACTGTAGTGTACTTGTTACCCATTGCTGTGGTATAACAATTTGAAGTGGTACAGTATTGGTTTTTCTCCAATTTATGGGGCATATATGGACTAATGTACCATTTACCAAGGTGTATGTCTGGCCTTGGTTGATGATTCTATTTCCTTGTGCTTTTGGTGCAGGCAAGGTCCCATCCTCAAGATACTGTATGAGGGGCAATAGGTCCTTGTCTTTCCTTTGTTCCAAGCCAAGGTTTGTACCTGAGATGGATGTGTCGGGAATCTGATCCAGTAGTTGATTTATATCTAGCACATGTTGTTTTATTCTGTCTCTTTCTTTTTCTTTTTCATCGACTATTGGCCTATCTTGTGCCTTTTGTTGGGGTGTGTCACTCTTGTTTTGGTGTGTAGGCTCCTTTGGAGGGCCTATTCTCGCCTTGGTGGGAGTGGCAACCTTTTTCTTTAAAGGCACAATTTGCTTTTTGTCATTCTTCCTTGTCTCAGAGTTCTTTGACTTAGTAGATGCAGTGTCTTTTGTGACATTTTTCCTGGCAGGTGGGGTTTTGGTAGGTTTGTTTCCTGTGACCTTTTTCTCATTTAGAATAGTTTGTGATTGTGTGGGGGGTTTTGGTGTGCCCTCCTGAATCATTTCTCTAGTCTTTGAGCGTGTGGTCATAGGACACAAATGGTTTGATGTTTCCTCTCCCTGCATTGGTTCAAAGAATCTGACTGATTTAGAAGTTGCTTGAGTAATAGCATATATTGTGTCTTCTGGATCTTCATCATCTGAGTCAGGTGGGGTGAAGGGTGGCTCCTTAGGAGTTGCCTTCAGCATCTGATTGAGTGATGAGAATTCAATAGGCTCGAAGTCATTATCTGGAAAGAGTTGTGAGTATTCTCTCTCACAGTGGCAAAACACATAGTGTGTAGATTGCTTCAAGATACCCCTAATGGGTGTCTCTGGCCTTTCAATGGTGTTGGGTGGATCATCCCTTTTGAATGGTACTTTCTTTGTTACTTTTGCAAACTTGGTTCTACTGGCTGCTCTAACTCTCCTTGGTGGGGGTGGAGGGTTAGTCATGGGTCCAGAATCTGGGTATTCTCTTCTAGACATAGCATCTGGTGGTGTGTTATCATCACCTTTCACGTGTTGGATGGTGAATGAAAATTGTTGTATGTCTAGAGCCCATCTGGCCCATCTATGTGTGAGTCCTGTATTGGTTAATAGTGGGATTAGGGCTGCATGGTCTGTGTATAGTTGGAAGTGTCTGGTCTCTAGATAGTGTCTGAAGTGTAATACTCCATACACTACTCCCAGTAGTTCTCTCTCTGTGGTATTGTAATTTCTCTCATGTTTTGAGAGGGTTCTACCTGCAAAGGCTACTGGTCTGAGCACTCCTTCATTATCTCTCTGTGAGAGTACAGCTCCTAAACTCACATTGGAAGCATCAGTTGCCAAACTGAACTCTTTCTCATAGTTTGGATATCTGAGAAGAGCATTGGTACAGAGGGCATGCTTTAATGTTTTGAAAGCATTATCTGCCTCTTCTGTCCAGACAAATGCTTTGAGATGTGTCTGTAGATCATACAATGGTCTAGCAATTTGGGCATAACCTTTGATAAACTTTTTGAAGTATTGGCATAGGCCTGTGAAGGATCGGACATTTTTGACTGATTTTGGTGTTGGGAAGGTTTTGATTGACTCCACCTTTGTGGGAGATGGTTGTAGTCCCATGGGTGTGACTCTCATTCCCAAGAAGTCTATTCTGTCTATGAAGTATTCACATTTTGATTTCTTCAGTTTGAGTTTACCAACTCTTAGGCTGTTGAACACATCTTCCAGGTCATGGAAGTGTTGTTCGATTGATGGTGATAATACCAATATGTCATCTAGGTATGGTAGGGCACATTTGTACTTGAGTTTGTTCAGAATTAATGTGACTAGATGGCAGAATCCCGCCGGTGCCGTCGCTAAACCCATCGGCATCCTTTCATAGACATATTTTTTGTCATTTGCTATGAATGCGGTTTTATGCTGATCCTCCTGTCTTATAGGAATTTGAAAAAATCCCTGTTGGGCATCTAGCTTACTGAATACTCTTGGTCTGAGTGACCCTATCATGTCTAGAGTGTCATCGGCCCGGGGTGTAGATAAGGCTTGATTTATCGTGTTCTGGTTCAAATAACGAAAATCTGTGACGAGCCGATGGCCTCCCGATGATTTTTGTACTAAAAAGGATCTGGAGGCCCAGGGGCCCTCGGCACATTCTCTCAGAATGCCCTGTTGTACTAGCCTTTCACACTCTTCCCCTATTGCGGCCTGTTTTTCTGGTGTTTGTCTATATGGTAGGAAATGACATGGTACTGCCTCAGGTTTTACATGTATTGAGTGTGTATACAGGTGTGTGGCACCAATGTCTCCATCTTTTCCTACAAATACATCATCATACTTGGTCAGCAGTGATTTTAATCTATCATGCTGATCTTTGGATGTGAGCACAGATTTTGGTGGAACATTCTCTTCCAATTCTGGCTCGAGGTCATGTGCCTCACTATGTATAGCAGCTATTTCAGAGAGTCTGATTGAGTTGGGTTCAGGGTCAGCATATGTGGACTCACAGTCTGAGTCTGTGTCACTGAATTGAGTTACATCCTCAGGCCGTATGGCTGAGATGGATTGATCAGTGTGTGGGGTTGTGTCTGACACCTGTTGAGGTTTTTCTAAATCAGATTCCTTGACTTCCTGAAATAGAGCTATGATGGCACCCTTTTTGATTTTATGTGGGCGCCTGCTGGTGTTGAGTAACACTAGGGGATGTTTGTTATTTTCCCTGGGGGTTACTGCTGCCCTTTGAACTAGATATGGGGCATTGTTATTTCTTTGGAGGTTATCTACTACTCCAGTTTTGCCTTGCAGTGATTGAGTAGATGTTACTTTACCCAATACTGCAAGTTCAGAGAGTGGAGGGATGGTAAAATCCCTCACTGCCCTAATGGGTTTGAGAATTTGTTCAGGATCAACATTAAATTCAATTTGAGATTTTGTAGTGCTTAAGAAATCTGTGCCGAGTACAACGGGCTGTGTGAGGTTGGGAATTACAGCAAATTGGTATTGGAATCTGACACCTTGGATTCTAAAGTTCAGCATAGCTGAATGTCTAACATGACACACCGATCCATCTGCCAAATGGATGTTGATTTTAGATTTCCTCAGTTGGATATGGAATCTCTTTTGGAGATCCATGAGGAATGATTGTCTGACACAGGTGATAGTAGCACCTGTATCAACCAAACATTGTACATCTGAAACATCATATAGATTTGCATTGATACAGCCATTTTGAAGAAGTACAATAGAAAGCTTGGTACTCTCACCTGTATCCTTTGATGATGAATCTGGTGGGGTGATGTGTATCACTGATGGACGTCTCTGTCTGTTAGATGGTAGATTTGCACTAGCAATTGTCTCTGGTTGGATCTTTGTTAATCCTGATTGATTGTTTGTATTTGGGGTGTCACAGTGCACTGGCCCATCGGCACTGTGACATCCTAGTTTTCCTGGTTCTGTGGGGTGGTTGAGATGCTTGCCACCAGGAGTTTGGAGATTTGATCCATCACATGAGGTGGTATTTGGGGGTTACTTTGTTGGTTCCCCTGGTAACCTCTTGTGTCAGGTTTGTAATCCTCCTGGCGTGGGTTGGAACCCTGGTTATATTGACCAGAGTTGCTGTATTGACCGGAGTTGTTGGATCTCTGATTGTTGTAGGCGCCATTGTTGTTGTAGGATCCACTGTTGTAGTTCCTATGTGGACTCTGGCCCCTACTGTTGGATCCTTGACTATAGGATCCAGAGTTGTTTGACCCCTGGCTGTTGTTGTAGGATCCACTGTTGTTGTAGGATCCAGAGTTGTAGTTCCTATGTGGACTCTGGCTCCTACTGTTGGATCCTTGATTATTATAGGATCTGCCATTACTTGGGGTTCTGTCTCTCCTATCACTGTATGAAGAGTTACCATTGTTGGAGTTGGAAGAGCTGTTGTCTTTCCTACTGTTGTGACCCCCCCGGTTGTTGTTGTTGCCCCCTCTACCTCTACCTCTATTGGATTGGTAGTTGGGGTCATAGTTATTTCCTCTGTATCTACCGGTAGGGTCTCTTGATGCAACCTTAGCTTCCTGTTGCCTTACATGGGCACTAGACATTAGGTTAACATCTTCATCTGAACTAGTGCTGATTTCCTGGACCTTTTTCTTAGTAGGCTGTGGGTTGGTTTCTGCATCCCTTACCTTCCTAGATCTCTCTTGGGTCTCAACCTCTAGGGCTAGGTCTAGGGCTTGGTCAAAAGAGTCTATTTTCTTGTTCTCAAGAGCTATAGAGATCCAGGGCCTCATGCCTTGGGTAAATGCCTTGCTTAGGGTTTCATCATTCTGGCGTTGGGCATTACACACTTTCCTGAGATGGCATGCATAGTCTAGAACAGGTTCATCTATCTTTTGTGCACGGAGTGCAGTCCTTGAGATTATATTGTCTCGAGTAGCAAAATACTCTTTTAATTTATTCACTACATTGGTCCATGTCAACATATCAGGTGTGGCACTCTCCCTGAAGGATTCAAACCAAGCTAGTGCTTGTCCTTCGAGGTACTTGGGTAAATATGTTACCATGGTGTCACTGTCTGTCACTTTGTACTTATCCTTCAGATATTCTGGGAATTTGTGATCAATGAATAATGCTGTTGACATGAGTGGTGATGGGTGTGAAAAGGTTTTGGGTTTTGTTACCTCATGTATCCTGATCTTTCTGTCATCCTGATGTTTATTGTCTATGAGCTTGGTCATGTTGGACACCATGGAGATTATGATGTCATCTTTGGATCCAGAGGCAGATGGTGTGACAACAGGTGTGATGGCAGGTGTGTGAGGTTGTGGGGTCTGGGATGATACCATCTTCATGAGATCTGCTATCTGTTGTTGTTGTCTCTCTAGGGACTTCCGCTGATCTTCCATGGCCTTCTGTTGAGCATCTATTGCTGCATTCCTCTCTGCCAGTTGTTGGTTGAGGATCCTCTCCCTTTCCTCCTGCTGGGACTTGTTGGTCTCTAGGGCAGTAACTGCATCTTGGATGGCCTTCTCATAGGCCCTTATCTTCTCAGCTGTCTGATTAGGTTGGGGGCCTTCATCGGTGTCCATGATGGAGGGTGTGGGGGAGGTGTCTCTGGAGGAGTGGCTGTCAAAGGCTGGAGCTGGGGTGGAGGATCTAGATGAGGGTGTGGATCCACCCCCTGAGGCAGATCCTTCTTCCCCTGAGGTAGACAGCGTGAGTTGGGCGTCCTGTAGAGATCCCTGGGAAATGTTGGATCCCTGAGAACTGGTTGTTCCCTGAGTAGACAGGGTGGGTGGTGTGGGGTCTACTGAGTGTGGGTCTGTTGTATTGGAGGCTGGTTTGCCTCCTGCGGGCCTCCTAGATCTTGGTGGGAGGGAGACCTCTTCAACAGGCCCCTGACTACGTAAGGTCTTTGTGTGTTGTTCTGCCAGCTTGACTGATAAGGCCTTGATGTGTGTGGTGGACCTCACTGACGTGTGGGAGACCTCACTGACGTGTGGGAGACCTCACTGACGTGTGGGAGACCTCACTGACGTGTGGGAGACCTCTCTGACGTGTGGGAGACCTCACTGACGTGTGGGAGACCTCACTGACGTTTGGGAGACCTCACTGACGTTTGGGAGACCTCACTGACGTTTGGGAGACCTCACTGACGTCTTGGGAGACCTCACTGACGTTTCGGGAGACCTCACTGATATATGAGAGATCTTACTGTTGTGTGAGAGATCTCATTGATGTGTGGGAGATCTCACTGATGTGTGGGAGATCTCATCGATGTGTGGGAGATCTTACTGATGTGTGGGAGATCTCACTGATGTGTGGGGGATCTCACTGGTATGTGGGAGATCTCACTGGTATGTGGGAGATCTCACTGATGTGTGGGAGATCTCACTGGTGTGTGGGAGATCTCACTGATGTGTGGGAGATCTCACTGGTGACCTTGGTGGGTATGGTGTCAAGGTCAAGGTCACTGGGTGGGTGGAGTGGGTCTTACTGTGTGTATGCGGTACCAGCTTTAATTTACTGTGTGCATGATTGTTCTTAGTTGTGGTACCAGCTTTAATTTACTGTGTGTATGACTGGTCCTAGTTGTGTTACCAGCTTTAATTTTTACTGTGTGTATGATTGTTCCTAGTTGTGTTACCAGCTTTAATTTCTATGAGCCTGTGAGAGATGGGATCTTAGTAGGATGTTCTCCACCACTTTGTCATACTAGTGTTTGGCATGATCAAGTTGTCATATGAGAAATATCATATGACTAGTGGTGTATGGAGTAAATACATCAGGCTCTTATAAATAGTGTTATTTCCAGTTGTCACTGGTTTATTCAGCTTTAGGCAACATGTAAGAAATATCAATCATACAGTAGTTAGTATGTAGGTAGTTTGCACATACAGTAAACATACAGTAATTTATAAAGTATAATGTTCAGTTCCACTCCACCTGTGAGGTATTAATAATACAGTGTCCAGCATACTTCTAGGTGGGTTCCCACACCTAGCTCCTGACCTGCTGCTTAGAGGAATAATGTAATAATGGATAACTTTACCCTCTGGTGGAAGTCTTGAAGAAGATAGCCTCTGGCCACTAATGGTAGGAAACCAATGCCTGTCTAGCATAGTTTCCCCATAGTGCAGTGGTATAGCAGGTAGCAGGAGATGACTGGAGATGTTACCTCTAGAGCGGTTCTTGATGATGTGTCCTCCTGGAGGTGCAGACAGGCTATTTGTAGCAAATCTTGGAAAAGCACCTCCAGACTGACTGGAGCCAGCAGCATCTGCCTAACTCTACAATTGTTTGAGGGGACCCTTTCAAGTGTCACAGGGGGACAAAGGACCCCCATGGACGCCGCTATGGCCCCCATTGTCTTGGTGGGTTCTGCATCTTTAGACCCTCATATCTCGGCCGTTTATGCGTTTATAACCGCCATTTTGGGCATGCGCGGAGTTGAATATGCCAAGTTTATAATGCCCGCTGGATAGGTGCGTAATTCGCGCCGGTTTGTCTGTGGTGCACTCGGAGCTCCTTTCAGTCTCCATAGCATAACTTCCTTAATACTGGGAGTTCCGCCTTGATCTTGGGCTCATTCTGACCGTCTAATTATGGGCTTTCCATAGAATTTTTGATATTTGACCTAGGTCGCTCAGGAGCGACGCTAGAGCGACCGGAAGGTTATGGTGTTGTGCTTATGTAACCCATTGTTCAGTCCTTAGAGTGCTCAGACACTCATGACGGCGTCAGCGGTGCTCAGGCACCCGTGACGGCCGGTTGCATTCACTTACAAGTTATTAATTTGTGCATTGAACCATGAGGTCGCACACTGAGACCCTCATTTTTATTATATTGTGCAGTGAACCATTAGGTCGGAGCCTTTGATGTCAGAGAGTGTATGTAACTGACCTGGCTGGTGTGCAGTGGGGCATGAACGCTCTTATGTAAAGTTTGAGCGCTCTTATAGCTCTTAGAACCAACCTATGTATTAATTTCATAGATATTTCTTTGATTAATACAAAATATGTTCGAATTTATGGAACAATAAAATGGTATATCATAATACCAACTTCACCCCTTTATAAGTTCTTTATGTGACATGTAATAGAGACATTATATCACTATTATTGATAGAGTTATTCTGACCTAAGAGTTATTGTCACAGACGCCTCGAAGAGTAAAATTCCACACATGAGTGACCATAGTAAAAAATTCTCAATCAACATCCACCTAAACTGACATAAATAGTGTAGGCCTAATATATGCCTAATACCACAGGCAATTTTGGATGGGTTTCTAGTCTTTGAATGGACAATAGGATATGTGCAAAATGACATAAACTGCAAAAAAACAGAATTTTTAGTGATTTTGGGACTTTGAATTTTTACCCGACAGACACAAATGGATATTTTTCTGAAAGGCTAGAATGTCTTCTGTAAGATGAGACCATGGAAGACAATATTGGATAAGCATAATTTATTCTATGGCTGCATAAAAGCCAAAAACCATGGTTTTCCAGGTTTTGTACACTTATTCTGACACTGACCTTTATTGTCATTTATTGCGAAATTTGGATTTTCCTCATTTTTTTCCACTTCGGCAGACATTCAACACTCAAGGGTACAAAATTGGTTTTAGTGGGGCCTCTACTGTTTTATTTTCCCCAAACTAGACATGATGAGGATTAGTTAGAGCAATTCTGGAGCTGATCAGGGCATTATTGACAGAACTACAGGAAAGTTAGTGATTTGAAGATAAAATTGTCCAATTTTTCAATATTTTGATAATTATGTCCGGGCTCTCACAATTTTTTTTTAAAGATACAGTTTTGCATTCTTGTATGCTTAATCCAGTTAGTAATAGCTACTTGCAGCCCAAATTTCAAGTTGCTGTGATTGTCCTAACTTGTTTTAGAGCAATCCTAGAGTTTTCGTCACAGACGCCTCACAAAATTCGCTGATATCCAGTTGGCCATGAATAAAAACTGCAGTTCTTGGAGGAAGCCAGTCCACCAGGGGTTTTCATATGGCCAAGATGTTGTATTATCAATATAATACACTTTTGTAATGTTATCTTGACTTTTATCTTTCTATACTGTGTGCACCAGATATGTGCACTTTTTCTGACATTCACCCGAGTACTATTCATAAAAGAGGGGTGAACCAGGATGATCTACATTTCTTTCTATATTTCTTCTAAAAAAATCATTTTTTTACAGTATGTTCATATGAAATGGTGATTATATTCTCCCTTTCTTAGTACACTTTACAATTATTGAAATGTATAGATATTATCATGTACACCCCCAGGGCGTGGGATATGTATCAGATATATGCATAGTGGGGACATCTTATGGCATGCACATGGACTAGTAGTAGAGCTAAGGTTGTCAGAGCTAAACTTGTCAGATATGATTATGATATGATAACTTACCAATAGCAGCAGGTTTTCATTTGTTAGATTACATGCCTGTACATGTATTGGATCAGGTAGTCAGTATGATCTGATCCTGGCCGAGGCACAGTTGCACTATTTCATGGGTTCATGTTGGTCTTTTCAGGGATTTTTGTGCTTAGCGACTTACATCCCTGAATGATGTATTGGGTATTACTTTCATTGTTCGGTAGTTGTGCACAAGGGACATAATGCATTCACCCATCATTCAATGGTGTATACAGAGAACAATCAGCATGGGACTAATGACCTTGACCTTTCCCTTAAGCTTGACCTTGAAACTGCAATCTATGACTACAAAAGAAAGACACTGCACACTGCATATAATTGAGGCTTCAGTGAGGGTACAACATGAGCATGGTCACAAGTATCTAGGTATAAAAATGATTTTTGCCCTTTGCCCTTTGACCTCTGGTATTTCCAAAGGTCATTAATTTAGAGTCGACCCTTGGATAGCAGCGGATGCCACAAAAATGTCTGAGGTATCAAGTTATCCAAGCTGATAAAATTCAAGTGGCTGGGAAGTGAATGTTATGGAGGAGGGTGTGGTCAGGAAGGGGTATCGACATATATGTATACCTCTCCCACACCTTTTTCCTACTATCATCACTGGCTAACACAGCAAGGTATTGTGTTCCAAATTTTCTGTGTCTTTGGTGACAAGTGATAAATTTCCTACATTTTGTAAATCTTCATCATCTTTTTCATGTTAGAGGATGTGTTTGATTTTGAGTAGAAACAGCTTTTAGTACTTCCAGAAATCCCCACCAATACATGAAATTTAGAGATCCAATTCACTTTTATTTGGTTATTATGACTACCTTGTACTTCTGTACATCAAATATGTATTAGAATTACATTGGGATCATTAATTTGGACACAACAAGGCTTAAAGTGCAGAAATGAGTTTTCGTCGCAGTCACTTCGGATGGAAATGAAATTCCACTCCTGTAATTTTGCAAAGCATCATACGTGCAATATCTATTCTTATTCTTGGTAGACTATAACACATTGTCCAATGTCCTGACCCAAAATAATTACATTTCAAGCATTTTTGTTAAAATTTATTGTGCATTTAGTTTTCATCGCAGTGTTGTGTAGTTAATTGTGACAGGTTATGACCATTAACACAATCCGAGACAAACCAGGTTCAAGGAATCCATTTATTTGCTCACTGGTATACACACAGTATGGTCCCTATGAGGGAGCTGCTCTTCTCCGCTACTTCCTACAGCTCCTGCTACTACTCCTCTCCCCATGTGTCTGCTCCTATCTCTCTGTGAGCTACTCCTCTACTGAACTGCTCACCAAGTCTATATTTAGCAGGAGGCTAGGCACCCAGACCCCTCCTCTCTCTCTTACACTGAGAGGTGGTGCCCTCTTCATTAGTACACATCTAGATTACTCTACCGCTATACTACAGCAGATGCCTCATTTTATTTTCCCCCTAAAATAAATATTTTTAGTCCACATTACCAACTTACACTTTACCAAAAGATGCAACTACCAGAACCTCATTTTGGTGCAAAGTAGCTTTGCAAATGCTGAAAATATCTTTTGGGGGTGTGAAATGTGGGTTTTCTCAGGGTTTTTTTCCAGCTCCACATACATTCAACATTAAACAGTACAATAGTGGTTTCAGTGAGGCATCTACTGTTTTATTTTCCCAACACTAGACATAATGAAGATTTATTAGAGTAATATTGACAGAACTACAGTAAAGTTGGTGGTTTGAAGAAAATATTCAGTATTGCGAAAAATTTTATCCGGCCACTCACAACAAAAATAATTTGCTGGTGATGAGGTAACGAAGCATGATGTTCTAATTTAGGGTAATAAAGTGTAATCCATGAAATCTAGACTGTATTTCCAAGCATTGTGTAAACATTAGGATGTTGGCATCTACTGACTATGACCATCATATATATATAAAGTCATACTCTAGCCATGCCAAGTTGGCACCAGAGACTTTTTGATATTGACACGGGCAGCTATTTGTATATTAACATGTCATAGCCTATACAGGTTCTAGCAGACAACCAATGATAAAACAATATTGATTGAACACAGTGAAATAGGGAGACTCATGGGGGAAAAGGTAACAATATCACTATTGTTTTGATAATGAATGGCCACACAAAATATGCATTCAAGAATATTGGGCTCTGGAGACATTATTTGTTTTATTCCTGGAGATCCATATTTCAACTTAACGATAGGGCAATGCATTTCTCATATTATATTGTTCTGTCCTTTTTTTTTTGTTTAACATTGGCGTATATGTAAATTGAGTATGCTAAAAGTTTCTTGCTTATTTGAATACATATGTTGCAAAGTTAGCCAAACATTTTATCAAAATACAGAGGTAAACACTAATGCTAGCCTAGGACAAACGACCCATTATTTCATGTCTAGGCCTGTGATTTCTCTGGAGATTTCAGCAAATGAGCCATTTTGGGCCTTTGATGATCCCAGATGTAAATCGTATATATATGGTAAATAAAAGCTGCATACCCTATTGCTTGACAAAAGTAAAGAAGGCATTTTCTATGGATTGTGATAACTTTTGTCCCCTATTTGTCATTCCTTTAGAAGAGAGAATGACGTAGAGAGCCATTTAACCTGTGGGATAAAGTGAACAGAAAATACTAGTCCCCTATACAGCTCAGTCTTCATTGATCCATGTAGGAAGAAACCTAGCATGACGGGAAACCTCCAGAAGGGTAATTGCCCGGGAAAAGTTTAGGATACTCTGATAGGGTTTTTTGGAGAGAAATTGAATTGGTGTGTGTCCACTCTTTTATGTTTTGTTGTAAGATTCTCTTTCCTCCATCATCTTCCCAGGTTCATCTGGCAGAGGTTCAATTGTAGGGATGTCTGGTTACAGAACATTGCCCCTCCCAGTGTCTAAAGGGACCACCCTTGGCCTAAGCATGGTTTAGAGATCATACTCCTGTACTTTCCTGTCCCAAACTGTCAGGAAATGAGATGGGAGTAGTTCTAGAAGCAAGGCATATAACAAGGAAAACATTGTAGTGTGGGTAAAATTGGATTATGGCCAGGTATGGCCAGGATCTGCTCTATATGTACACTTTAAAAATTAAAAAACTTTTTTTTTTAACCTCACTCTAGCACACCAGTTAATTTCGCATCACATGGTTTAAGCAATCATCTTAGTACAAGCTACACTGAGAAAATATTGTTACTCACATGAGTCTAGATCCAGACTCAGGCAATGTTGCCAAAATGAGTATGATTTGAGACTCAGCCAGATCCTTCGATGATACTCTGGCTTTGCCTGAGTATACTCAGGCAAAGCCAGAGTATCATCCAAGGATCAGTCTCAGGATCTCCCTGAGTATCATCCAAGGATGCGAAATTAACTGGTGTGCTAGAGTGAGGTTAAAAAAAGACCTTTTAATTGACCTACAAACATGCTATTCTAGGAGCAGAAGCCAATGAAAGCAGCAGAATTTGACGTCAGGTGTTCAGGATGTGTCCAGCCAAACATATTGAAACATATTGAAACTAAATGCCCTGGCTCTTGTCACATTCCAGTTTAACCCATATGCCAAATCTAAATGATGGGGATATTTTTCTTTTTTTACCTTTGAAACCACAAATTCAAACAGAGTCTGAATGTGTCAAAACACAGGCTAATACATAGAAACTAAAAAAAGGCATGGTAACTTGATACTACAGTGTCAGGTTCTGTGTTAATTCTACAACATAGCTAATTATGTTTCCGTATTGGTATTAAATCTTACTTAACACTAAAGAAAAAAACACAAAGTGAGCACAATAACAGGAGACTGGTAGACCAATAAACTTATTCTCATTATTCCAGGAGATAGAGACGCAAATTGCTACATAGAGGGTAGGGTAAATAGTCATTAATTTGTCCTGGTATTGGATATTGGAAGCACTAGTGAGCCATTACTATCACATCCAGATGCACAAGGCAGGTATTCACCTCCAGTACCCACCAGGCAGGGCGAGATAATGGCATCTTTATATGTCAGTCTCTGTGAGGGTAAAGGCTGTTCGCTATGTCCTGCACCTATTGATCAATGTGGGTGATTCTGCATGAGTATTTCCTGCTATTTTTTTCTTCACAGGAAACATCACTCTGCAAGAGGAATCTAAGTTAACGAGTGACATTGACAAAAGTAGGAACAGGATCAAATGATGTTTATCCAATAGTTGGATTAAATACATTGTTGCTCACATGAAGAGAATATGATGCATGACGATTACTCAAAGGATCATTAAGCCATCGTCTCAGCAAATGGCAAATTGCTGAGATGAATTGCAACTATGCCTATGTAATGGACTCTATGAGTTCCTGGACTCTGTGCATCGTTTCAAAATATCTGTAGTTGGCATTAGGGGAGTTGTAATCCTGTATAAAAATTAAATAGATGAACATGATTGATTTTACGGGCAATTCTGAAGAAGTTATAGACATGATTAAAGTGTCAATGCTCTGTCACACCTTCAGTGGCAGGCTTAAATCACAATTGAGGAGAGGAACATGATGAACAAGTTCACGGAGGACTTTTCAAGTGTGTATGATAAAACATCGATATTACCAGCCAGATGAAATTGATCTAAAAAGTCAAAGAAGGGATTCATTCACGAGAAAGATGTGCATATTTTGTGTGGATAGTAAAAGTTATTAGTCTAGGTGATCTATCTCTTAAACATGCTGAACATTGATGTCGGAAGAGGCTTTTATTAACATTAATCTATGATAAGCAACTATCAGTAGATATACCTCTGTTCATGGTACAGCAAATTAATTTGACACGTACAGAATTTCGAACCAATAGGATAGTCCGCACAGACTCTAGTGCTTTGGGTGAGTTTCCCATGGAAAACTGATTCAGCAATGGAGGCTTGTGTAGTTCTAGTAATACGAGTGAAAAAAAAAAAAGTTCAAGTTTTTAAGGTAAAAGATTTTGAAACCAATGAGACAATGAAAGTTCATACTGTAAAGGGAGAAACAAAGACAAAAGATATACATCAAAATGAGAAAAGGCTGCAATAACAGTGAGGATCTACTGAACATGATCTACATATGAAAAACTGTGCCTGCCTTTTATTGCCTGCCCTAGCCTGAGTCCAGGCTCCGTATCTACAACTCAGGAACATTTTATTTCTCTCAACTCAACATTGTCCATTTCATGGATAGGTCAATTTAGCAATGATTTGACACTTAACAAAGGTATAGTATCATTAGATAAGGATTATGCGAAGTGGTAACATGAGGGTCTATGGTATTATACAGTTATAAAGGTAATACAGTCATTGCAGTCACTGCCTGTCACTCCTAATGGCAGAGTAGCTTAAACCAGATCATTACAGCAATAAGAAAACAATAAATGAAAAGCAAAAAAGTGCATCAGAATGGTAGTGTAGAGATCAGTCAATGAGATAGTACAGGCACAGACTAATGCCAGAATGCTGGTTCCGGGTCTCTAGTGGCCAGGGATCAATTGTGGGATGGGTGGTAATAGGACATTGCTCCCCATTGAGCCTTTGTGTGTAATGGTGGCACACACCCTCTCTGTGTCTGTCTCAGGGCCCCTGTACACCATTACCTGCAACCCCTCCTCCCAGCCAGCACTCCCTTGGCCTCTACTTGAACCTTGAATAATATGTCTTTAGCTACAGAGAGAAAATCTGCTTAAACATTGAGAACAGTCCTTCCCACCCTCTTTCTTCTTTCTGTTTCATCATATAAACTTAAAATTTCATCCTCCTTTCTACTATTTTACTGTAAGAGATTCAAAATAGGTAGTCTTAGATAGAAAGAGGTAGATAGGGCTATGTATAACTACTGTGCACACTAGCTTCTTTGATATTTATATCATCTAATGTTCACCCATATATCGTTATCAATCTTGTCCGATGCAATTACTTTAAATGCAAAGCTTATCTGTACTCCTATTAAATGTATGTTGCTCTGATGTACATAGTCAGCCTTGTGGAGTCCATGGTACAATAGTGCAAAACCATGGTCTCCCTAACCTGTTATACTCCTACCCAAGAAAACTACTGGATAGGTTATGATCTAGCATCCGCAATGAATCATACAGCCATGGCGGAGCATAGTGGGAGACTATTATTACATCACCACAGCCTGACAATTTAGCAGACATGACGGATCAGTTTGCCAACATACCGTCAGACTTCTGGTGGCAGTTTGGTTTGTGTTATAATGACAGTGGAGGAACTGTCGGCGATGGGCTGTAATGAACGAGACACAGAATAATGCAGTCACATAGCAGCCTGTGTGCCACTTGTTAAAAGTCACAGTTAGTGGGATGTGAGGGATGAGCTGCCTGTATGCCTCTTCTTACAACTTTCTTACAATTGTCTTCACTCCTACCTCTTTTGTTTTTGTGGTTATATATATCAGAATATTCCATATTGTAGATTTCATACTGGCCTTGTAATCTATTCTAAATGTTTTTCACCTTTTGCATGTTAATAAACAGTGCTCAAACTCTATTGAATGTAATAGATGGATGATACAGAACCTGCTTCCTACTATGAACTTGGGGAAAGGCTGGCAAAAAAACGTAGGTTAGAAAAAGACTTGCAGCAGTTGATGGCTTCTAAATAGCAGTTGACATGGTTTCTTTATTTATTCCTCCAATAAATCCATATCCTATTTTCACTTGTTTTGCTAAAAAAATGAGATTGCCATTCATAAGTTTAAGTGGTACATGTTGTGATAACAATCTGACACTCTGATGCTGATCAAACTCAAAATAGATTAAATATCAATCTTTGCTAAAATGATCATGGAAGAATTTTGTAATTCCCGAATGCAAAATTGTCAAAATTTAGCATGTACAGTTTAGGTCATCAAAGAAAGATCATGTCATTTTCCTCATACATAGAATCTAATGAGATCCAGTTCACTGGAACACCATGAAACTCAGATATTCAATAGAAGCAACAGCAGCAGGATTATTATAACTAATCAAGATGGCTCATTACACACAAAAAAAAACATGTTGCTCTGCATTTAGCGTACTATAAGAAAGTAGACACAGTAGTCTCCATATCAGAAGTCTTCATGTCAAGAAAATGGGGAGATTGACTCAATCAATACTGAGACACCAGCCCGTGTACAGACGAGGCTTTATTGATCAATGTAATCTGCTGCCCATTTGTAACTGAACGCCATTACAGGGGAGAGGCTACTGATCTAGGACAACTGATAAGGCAGAGAGAGGGGGTGGGGAGGGGTGGTTGGCAGGATCATAAATGACACTGGGTCAAAAATGACCCTGGCATGAGAATTTTTCAAGTAGGGTAAGTGGGGGGATGGTGGGGGGCAGGGTAAACAATGACTCTGATTAAAAAATCACCCGGGGTTATTTCTATACTTTAGCTTAGACCTGTTTATATGATAATTATGAGAAAGACATAACCTGGAACGCCCCAGACAATTTAGTTGGCTTGGTATAGTTTAGGATCCTCTGAAAGGGTTCATGGGCGAGCCAGGGAATTGGTGTGTGTGTGTCCACGTTTTCATGATTTGTTTTACAATTTTCTCTTGTTTATGATATTCCCAGTATCATGTGGCAGAAGATCAATTATAATAAAATGTTGCCCATCAAGTCTGAATCTGCCTTGAAGGGACCACCTAGACCTGTTTGAGAGCATACTCTTGTATCATTAGCCCAGACGATAGATCTTTGCCATTTCCCTGCAAGCCAGTCACTGGTGAAATCTATGGGGCTATTCAATGGTCACTCATTACTGCAGGACCTGCACACAGGAGGGTGACTGACCTCATGCCTTGATCCTGCTAACCCCTTACCTCCCATTCAGTTTCCTCAGCAGAGGGACAGTTAGTGTACCTATGTGACGTTATGTGTTCCTGAGTAGCCATATTGACCAGCGGGCAGCTATGGTGCTTTACTGATGACCCATATTACCTGGAATTTATTTATAACATCTCATTATAGGTCAATGAAAAGTCAGAAGGATCAACCAAAAGCATGACATTACATAAAATCATTGTGAAAATTTCATCATCATAGCTACTAGGTTAAATCTCAATAGATAAGATCAGATTTAAGCAGTGTACAGTGATAGAACCAGTAGAGCAGCAGGATGGCAGATTAAATGTAGCATTACCAAACCAAAATTCCAAAAACATCACAACTTTTTGATACCTCTTTGTGCTGATCCCCAACGTTATGAGAATAATAAAACCATTGAAATGTTGTCTCTATCCTAACTAGAACCAAAATCATAACATATTATTGACCCTAAAAGTGTGCCATGTGTTGGAGGAAAACCCCATGGGAGGCTTCCCATACATGGACCCCTCCTGAAGTGGGGTGGTAGGCCAAGCCAGTGGAGCACTATATATAGCTTTATCACAGGGCAAACATTTTCTACAAACACTTGCAAAGCCACAACTTACATAAACACTTTTTATATAAGGTGAAAGCTATTGATATATATTTTCACATTGACATTGCAGAAAGAGGCCTCAAGCACAAGTTTCTGAGTAATTTAAAGAAATCTGACTTTATCTGCTTAGTATATTTTATAGCTCAAATTTGGTTAAATTCTCCTAAAAAGCAAGTATACTAAAATGATGCCAGATACTTCATCCGCAAAATAGTCATAATAAGCTATGACATCATATAGAAACCCTAGTAGACAGGATTTGAAGAAAATATCTGTGAGGGTGGTGCAGAAAGTGGCCCATGTGGGAGTACCAATAGTACATTGGATATGCTCCAATAGGGAGTGTGGTAATGCTATCAAATGTCAGGAAGCCCTGAGTCCCAAACTGTCAGGAAATGAGATGGAAATAGTTCTAGTAGAAAGGTATATAGCAGGAGAGACCTTGATGTGTGGATAGCATTGCGTTATGTCCAAGTTCTGTGCTGCATGTAGCATGAGCTAAGAGGAATTCTGGAACCATGTGATGAGAATTTAACCAGTGTGCTACAGTGAGGTTAAAAAACACCTGTTAATTCATAAGCTAATTCAAATACCGAAGTCGACAATTTGATACTTTGATGAATATCACAAAGACTGAAAGCAGGAGATGGGACTTTATGAATATCTCATACATAACCCTTTGAACCCTTATATGCTCATTCATGGTCCAATGTAACATGATGTGTTCTATGAAAGTACATCAGCTGAGTCAGAAGCTTCTCCATATAAATTTGTGGAATTTGGCTGATGATAGATTTAATCCTGATATGTTCACAGGTCTGCAGCCACATGAAGGACACACATGCTATTCTAGGAACAGAAGCCAATGAAAGCAGCAGAATTTGACATCAGTTGTTGAGGATGAAAAGGCATGGATACTTGATACTACAGTGTCAGGTACTGTGCCAATTCTACACCACAGATAATTATGTTTGCATGTTGGTATCAAATCTTACTTAAAACTAAAGAAAAACACAAAGTGAACACAATTACAGGTGATTGACTGGTGGACCAGTGAACTTTATGTAATTATTCAAGGTGATGTCGTCACATTTAGCTACCTATAGGATAGGGTAAATGGTCATTAATTTGTCCTGGTATTGGATCGTGGAGGCACTAGGGAACCATTACTATTACAGCCAGGTAATCACCTCTGGTATCCACCAGGGAAGGGGCGATAATGACATGTTTTATGCTGGTCTCTTTGAGGGTAAAAGGTGATTCCCGATGTCCTGCTCACAAAGAGAACCATTCAGGCTATTGATCATCATTCTGCACAAGTATTTCCTAGAACCTTTACCTCATGGAATACATCACTCTGCAAGAACAATTTGATCGCAAGATCAGGAGGAATTGATCGCAAGATCAGGAGGAATTGCTGTAAATGTTTAATAAGAGAAGCGCGATAACAGAAGTAGCTGCCTCATTCATAAGAAGTAACATTTAGACCCTAAGGTTCTGCATGGAGCTGTTCAGAACTCCTCCTTGTGAATGGTGCATAGGGTCAGCACTGATGGATTTATACCCACCATGCAATCATCCAAGAAGTGTTTGCTGTATGATTGTCAATTATCAGCACTGTCCATTATGAGGGTAGCCAAGATAAATTGCCCCTAATTAATGAGTTCTACAGCCTTAAAATCTGATCAACTACTTCCTTCAAAGCTATTTTTATTGATCCCATCATTAAGATTCCTAAAAAATGTCAGCATCTGTCATGCTCCATTATCAGCGTGGCCTGTGGAATAAAAATATCTTAACCTAATATGTATCAAAATGTGGATTTCTAACCCCTATTACACTGTGCTGTGTGTTGAGTTTTTGTGATGTTGTTTTTCCAACAAAGGGAAATTTTATGTCAGATTAGATAAATGTTTAACTTGATGGTTCTCTGGCAATTAATGGTGCAACTAGACCTTTCCATTTGGTTGATTCTCAAATTGTCTGATCTCCTCATATTTGTAATTAAAACCTACTTGTTGCAGCTAAAATGATGGAGTACTTCAATGCAGCCTTGATTCTGACTGTAATGAAATTGAATGTTAGTCTAAGTTTGCCATGAGTGGGACTCATCAGGTTGCCTTTGATTGAGCATCCAGTGCATTGAATGGGATGCATACGTCCTATTTATGTGGTATGGCTGTGACTTCTGTGTTTGTAGCTAAATTATTTAGATCACTGAAAATCTAGATACTCTAGCTTAATAATGAACTGTCAAATACCTTGTACACTAGATACAATTTCAGTATCAGAATATGTTGAGTAGAGGAATCAAAGGAATACAAAACTTTAAATCTACTTCAGTGAGTAAATTGCTCAATTCCCTCAAAAAAACAGATAATATGTATGGTCAAAAGTGATGGAATGGCTCATTATCCAGGCATCTCTCATCAAGGCTGAATCAGATATGGCTTAATATCGAAACACCAGTCTGGGTAGAAACACGCCACTCAACATGTGATATTCCTGGGTCAATCAGATGGTTGTACGGCGGGTGTAAGGTTCCCTTGGACACAGTCTATATGAAAGGTTTTCATCCTCATAACCTATTCTGTCTTACATATTTTATTCTTTTGCAGGCCCTGACTGATTTTTGCAAAAACAGCACTCCTCAAGATTATCAAGAAGAAATAAAGAATAATAAGATATAACTTGCTACTTTAAGTATTTAAGTCTTTGAACCTATAATACAAGTAGTAATGCCTTTTGCTTTAAATGTTAATAATGGTCAGATTTGCAAGCGATTTAGACCAAAATATCGCCTAAGGTCCCAAAATTACAGATTGCCATTTTGTCATGCAGTCTGCTAATGTCTGTGTCCCATGAATATTTCATATTGACTGTAAACACTGTCCACCCTTTGACAGCGGTTAGATGCAACAATGCTACATGAGGCATAGTGCAATGGATGAGTGTGTATGGCAAGTGTGCCTTGGTCGAAAGATAAGGGTTCAGGTGGGACTTTTTTATAAGGGTTACTGATTGATAAAGAATAAAGCTGTTGAAGCCTCTCCACTCTCTTTCATATGGTGTATATGGTGAATCATGAAATAAATTCTCAAGGATCAATGAACAATAATCAACAACAAACTGCATGCGCATAATCTGTCCCTTTAAAACTGTGCAAACTCTCTGGTTTCTGCAGATTGATGTAATAGTACATTGATACATACAGGGCTGTGTTTCTGTATGTTGATGTAATAGTACATTGATACATACAGGGCTGTGGTTTCTACACGTTGATGTAATAGTACATTGATACATACAGGGCTGTGGTTTCTGCACATTGATGTAATAGTATATTGATACATACAGGGCTGTGTTTCTGTATGTTGATGTAATAGTACATTGATACATACAGGGCTGTGGTTTCTGCACATTGATGTAATAGTATATCGATACATACAGGGCTGTGTTTCTGCAGATTGATGTAATAGTACATTGATACATACAGGGCTGTGGTTTCTGTATGTTGATGTAATAGTACATTGATACATACAGGGCTTTGGTTTCTGTATGTTGATGTAATTGTACATTGATACATACAGGGCTGTGTTTCTGCAGATTGATGTAATAGTACATTGATACATACAGGGCTGTGGTTTCTGTATGTTGATGTAATAGAACATTGATACGTACAGGGCTGTGGTTTCTGCATGTTGATGTAATAGTACATTGATACATACAGGGCTTTGTTTCTGCACGTTGATGTAATAGTACATTGATAC
This sequence comes from Acholoe squamosa, assembly GCA_949317995.1. Taxonomy (NCBI): domain Eukaryota; kingdom Metazoa; phylum Annelida; class Polychaeta; order Phyllodocida; family Polynoidae; genus Acholoe; species Acholoe squamosa. The sequence goes on along the minus strand of OX439041.1, from coordinate 82,943,347 downwards.
ATACAGGGCTGTGGTTTCTGCAGATTAATGTAATAGTACATTAATACATACAGGGCTGTGGTTTCTGCACGTTGATGTAATAGAACATTGATACACACAGGGCTGTGGTTTCTGTATGTTGATGTAATAGTATATTGATACATACAGGGCTGTGGTTCTGCAGATTGATGTAATAGTACATTGATACATACAGGGCTGTGTTTCTGTATGTTGATGTAATAGTACATTGATACATACAGAGCTGTGTTTCTGCTCATTGATGTAATAGTACATTGATACATACAGGGCTGTGTTTCTGTATGTTGATGTAATAGTACATTGATACATACAGAGCTGTGTTTCTGCTTATTGATGTAATAGTATATTGATACATACAGGGCTGTGGTTTCTGCACATTGATGTAATAGTACATTAATACATACAGGGCTGTAGTTTCTGTATGTTGATGTAATAGTATATTGATACATACAGGGCTGTGGTTTCTACATGTTGATGTAATAGTATATTGATACATACAGGGCTGTGGTTTCTGCACGTTGATGTAATAGTACAATTATACATACAGGGCTGTGGTTTCTGTATGTTGATGTAATAGTACATTGATACATACAGGGCTTTGTTTCTGCACGTTGATGTAATAGTACATTGATACATACAGGGCTGTGGTTTCTGCACGTTGATGTAATAGTACATTGATACATACAAGGCTTTGTTTCTGCACATTGATGTAATAGTACATTGATACATACAGGGCTTTGTTTCTACATGTTGATGTAATAGTATATTGATACATACAGGGCTGTGGTTTCTGCACATTGATGTAATAGTACATTGATACATACAGGGCTGTGCAAACTATGTTTGCCTTCAATTGACCATTAAAAGATCTCTGTGAGAAGACTATCTTGTCCAAACTGTAAACTTGGTGGGTTTAGGTTGCACAGATTAGACTATTATCTAAAATGAATAAATGGCAGTCTAGCCATCCTTGGTAATTGGAAAGATGCAAAAAGGTGAAAGGGGGGAGATAATGCCTTAGTTTTTCAACAACACAGCGAATACCATAAGTGCAATATAAATATTGGCAGAACTTTGTTTGCCTGTCACAGCCTGGCGCTAGACTCTGCACGTGCATGTCATGATAGAATCTATTTCCTTTCCTTCCCTACATGGACTCTACCTCCCCGCCCTACTTCAGGCCTACTGCACAGTTAAAAATAACAATTCTGACAAAATGGTCCCTCTGAAAACATTCAGTAATGATATACAATGGACATCTAGCAGTAAGAGCTAAAACATGTAAGGTGCCTTGGGGCAATCAACCCTATAGCTGTAGATCGCCCCTCACTTGCAGATTGATGATACTGCCTTTATACACACAGTGTGTGGTAACACAGAATGAAGCAAGGCAGTAAATGTATTGTATTGTAAATAATGGGCACACACAGTAGAAGATCCTTTCTACAAACTGGGCAACAAGAAACAATCAGCAATTTGTTACTGACCAGGCACCATAGCACAGTGGAATTTACACAACTAACATAAATGTTACTTATGAAGATTTATGTATGAATAGCCTGAAGGAGTTCCATGCTATGTTTTGTATGGTGGATGCTCACAAACCATCCCAGCAAATTGTCATCATCTGTCGCCATGATTAGTCATTAATGGTGACTCCTATTTAAGTGATCACTCATTCAACTTTCGCCACTGTGTGTTAGACTCACGTGGCATAGCAATTGCTATCCCTGGTGATCTTGTGCTATAACAACGGTGTGTTCCATCTAGTGACATGTGTGAGCCACTTCACGCAGGTTGACGAGGACAATTTGCTGGGAGTATCAGGTTGCTTAGATCATTTAACTCTATCTTAGTCTGAGACAAAGCATGCATCAGATGACTGCTTGATTTTGTTGGTCAAGTTACTGTCCTCATCTAGTAACCCAAACAATCTTTCTCAGAAGCCTTTAAAAAGCATAATTTAGATCTGACTAGACAAGACACATCTTGAGTGACTTTTGCTTTTAAGTTTAACTCTATGTAACAATGCAAGGAGTACAGAGTGTTATGCCTAGTCACTTTAGTCAATTAAGACTACACATCACTAAACCACTCATCTTCATAAATACTGCATACATTACAGTCATCATAAGCATAACATAATGTGCATTTTTAAAGTTTTCCTGCACGCCATGAGGGAGGATGACTGCTTAGAGATAGGTCAAGCACTGGTGATAGGTTTTGCTTTAGAGCATGAGAAATGTGCATCTTTTAAAGGTTTTGCCTGTACCTCTCACAGGGCACTTTTGTGTCTGGTCAATAATCTTCAGCACAGTTTTATCTCTCCATTCCTAGCTGGAGAGTGCACCGTAAAAATAGCCCAGTGGCAATTCTGCAAATTAAACAATGCCATACACAAAGTGAAGGATCAATGCCAAACTCTGGGGCCATGCGGGTATCCAACCAATCACTTGGTTCTATCTTGACAGGCAGAAGAGTGGGCTATAAGAAGATGAAGGAAAATCCAATACAATACAGTAAACAAGGGTATGGAAGGGTAGCTTTATGGCCAGGGCAATTTAGGCGGATCCAAGACCTTTTTTTATGAGCACATGGAAAGAAAAATCTAATGACAGTTCTTTTTTGTTCCACCATTTGGTTTGTTTGACCTGTCATTAAGGTTGGTGGAATTTAACTTGAAATGTCAACAGCTCATTGCATCAAATTTTAAATATACCAAAGGAACTTTATGTAGCTATAATTGGTGTTGTAAGGAAGAAAACTCAATGTTTCAATGACTTTTTCACCATTTATTAATTTGCAATGGCTGCCATAAGTACACTATGACCTTATACATTTGTGTACCATTGCAGTGCTACCTTGGGTTTCTCGTAAAAACTAAACTAGTTCCCTGCCATATGGATACATTGGTTCACTGTTCAGTTTTACAAGAATCCCTGATAGATTTTTTTTTTCAGTGCATGCCCAGATTATGTTGGAGGATGTTAAAAATTGACAGTACGGAGTACAGCATGTGACATGATTTATGTTTTTATTTGATCTGTCATTTTTTTAATAGAACATTTTGCCAAGGTCTAGCCTATCTTACTTTTATTTCTGTCGCCATCCTGTGTGCCTATGTACAATATGATATTCAGTACTTTTTTTCTTCAATTGTAGTTTCATATTTGCCCATTTGCTTAGCCTGAAGTAGAAAAAGGTCAGTAGGAGAGGATGATGTAGTTTTGTATAGTGTATTCCCGAATAAGAAGATATCAGAAATTTCCATAAAGGCTAGAATAGACATCTAAGCACCTTCAAACTACAATAAAGTTTTTCTGACACAGAGGTATTTTTTGTGTTATGCCTGTGATACAAATGTCAGGGCCACTAGTTCTCGTCCTGTATAATCATAATTAACAATATCCCCCCAAGCACAAACAAATTGAGTCCATTTGAACCTGCAGGCTTTGACTACATTAAAAGTTCCAATACCGAGCTTTCTTTCTTACAGTCAGGCCTTCTTAAAATTTCACCAATTACCTGATGTGGACCTATAGATTTAGATAACATGGTTTGTGTTTAGGATTAGGGAATAATTAATATAATTGGGGCAACTTAAGCAACGTGATTACTTTCTAAAATTATACTGTTCATATTCAATTTCTCAAGCATTTCCATAGCACACGCAGTGGAATTCTATCTTTGTATCATATGATTTTTGTTAAAAGGGAACAGACGTTATGATCTTTAATGCAATGGCAGATTGATGATGAAGCTCGTAGCAAAATAAGGCTCATTAATCTTAAAAGAGCCTTTTCAATTAAAGCTTACATGCCATTTGGCAATATCCACTTTTCTTTAGGTTTTTATTTCATTTTAGGGAAAAACCAGAAATAAGGATGTGATCGTCCAATAGTGGATTATTTCACTGACGTTTTCCACTGAAATTTATCGATTCAGTTTTTTATTTTTCCCGTAGCGAGCTGCACCCTGGCATCTTGATTGCATGTTAGTTCTCAATCAGAATGTTGCTTTTATTGTATTACAGATAGTTTATTTTTATTAAACATTTACCCTCTAAGTCCTGCATAGTCGATAAAATCACGTGATTATTGGATCATAGAAAAATTAATAACTGGAAATTAGGATTATCAAACTTAGTGGCAACATCATAAAATCTAATTCATGATACACCCAATACTATTTCATAAACAATGATAAGTGTCATGGAATGTGTTCTATGACAGCACATTAGCTGACTCAGCACTTATCTCATATTGATCCACAGTGTGTATAATTGAATGGTTGTTATTGAATTTGGCCAATATCTCAGCATCTTCAGACACATGCTACATAGCAACTGTCCCAATAAAACCACAGTTAGCTATTGATATATCTGAAAAGTCTCTGTCAATCCGACATTCCAATACTTATCTCAAATTATATGTGACAAAATATGTCTTTGATTATAAAGCCACTATCGAAATATAAAGTTGTTTTTTTTAATTTTTATTCTTGCCTCTCTTCTTATATGTAAATGTTTTCTCATTGCTGAATTCATCTCATTCTTTTTTTTTTTTTTTTTTTTTTTTGAACAACTTTGAACTTTATTGGTCATAGACATATGAGTCAACGAGCAGATAATACAGAATTAAATTGTACAAAATATTCGTGTATGAAGACCAATAGGTTCCTGGGTCGAGGCGTATCAAAAGATATTATTATGCCTCTCCCCATGGTATATAACGTTACATATATAGATTCCTAAAAATAGTTTGACATTGAGTTTTGGTAGTGCAACTTATAAAACTGTCATATATAAGGAGTGCTGGAGTAGGTAAGGAGAAGGTTGCTGTATTGTTTCTGTTTCATGCAGCAGCCTGCTCTCAGGCAATCTGTAGGGATACGATAGACAATGCACAATGGGACATCAGGTGTTCAGGGACTGTCTACACTGATTAAAGCCTCTTACCTTAAGACTAAGGCCTATTACCTTATTAGCGGCCAAAGTAGGGGTTATTAGATGGCCTGGCTTCTTAGACGTTCTGGCGCTGAAAGCCCTGACAGACATCCACCACATCCACCTCACAGACTCCTAAAGCACCAGTTACTTGGTTAGGAAAAAAAAAGTAGCATGTCACTTACACATGCATTTCAATCTAAATCTATTTACTCTACCTACATTACAACCTCTAATAATTCATTGAAGTCTAAGATCTAGGCAGCATTGATATTTGGCTTTACAGCATGTGGGTTTGCCTGAACTTTGCCTCTCAAATACATTGTCCATCAAGTATCCCATATCAGATACCTCCAACAGGATAATGTTATGAACACATAGCTATTCAGCGAAACATTTATGTCAGATTTACGATTTAAGTGGCACTTTTATATCACTACCAAACTGACAAATGGACAGATTGGTGCCAGGAGCATCCCTTAGTTTAGTCATGATTTGCTGAACACCTGCTGCCAGTTAACCACCTGCACCCTAAGGAACATTCAATCACACCTTGGACTGAGATTTATATAATGGCCTAGCCAAAGACTAAAATATAGCTCAAAAAAAACAATTGAAAGGGCAGTTCCCCACCAATGTACGGTTACATTGTCAGAAATAAGCACATGAGGGAAGCTTGCCTTTAGTATATATCATGCATTATACCATGGTAATCCAGTTTAGGCACCATTTAGTATGTACTGTTTATAGATTCACACCAAACAACATTGAATTTAATGGTTTTAAAGTGTAAAAATGTTTAATTCAATGGTGGAAACCATGGTATAAACGCCATAGGCGATGGATAAGGGTGCACTCAGTCCTTTTATACAGCCTCCTTCTCTTATCTGGGATAAAGGCACCAATTGAACCCCTATCCATCATCTATGTCCTTAATAATTTGTTTTTAATGCACACCTTGTCAATAACACTCATTTGTAAATCCTGATATAACCGGATATAATATTTTTGCTAACAAAACCTCAGAAAAATCCCTTTGTAATTATTCACTATGATCTGGAACATCAAAGTTTTGTTGTATGTACTATTTTAGATTCAGAGGTCTCTCTTTGATTCTACAGTCTTAAGTATTCTAATGAGGCCTTTGTAAAAGACCAAATAACAGCTGGTCTGGGAAAACCTTCACCCTCTCTAGTAGTAGGGAGTAGTACATGTCTTCAGTGACTTTGAAGAGTGAGTTTCACTCAAAATAATAATCCAAGGAATTTTGAAAGCTTTGTGTTGAGCTTTAAAGTCATGATTTTATTGTTTATTAATTACCTTGCATCAAGCAAAAGGATGTCTGATGTCTTTGTTCATAGTATTAAGAAGGAGGAATGTTGAGTCCTGTACAGCCTTTAGGCTCCCTGTCTTGTGATTGCAGGGTTCTATTGTGTCTACTCAATAATCTCAGTACAATCATCTTTCTGAATTCTGATGTGAGCTCTTAAACTTGGCTGTTGCAATTGAACTTATACCAATGCTGGATTGAGACATGATGTTAAAGAGCAGAACTCTAGAAGCAGGTTTCAGAAACTTGTGAAAGGGTAATTGTCTCTGAAGCATTGAAACTTGCAATGTTGTATTCCCGCTACAGTCTTGGATCGGTGTAACATCACTTTCTACTGATGCTCGGGGTAGCTCTAAATTGATCCTTCATCACAGTTTGAGAGCAATCTTGGTGACTTCTATGTTTTCTGCCATCATCCTATCACTATCTGTCTCAGTATGCCCTACACTTACCACTAACCACTCCGTAACCCCTGACACCATACATCAGCTAAAAGAAGCTGATAATGTTGTTATCTGTCTTAGCCCAGACTTCTTTAAATCATCACACTAGTTATCTCTATATGTCTCATTGTGTGCCCTACATTTACCACTAACCACCCCTTAACCCCTGACACCATACATGAGCTGCTAGTAGGGTGGCCTGAGGGTCAGTCTGATTTTGCCTCCCCTGTCTGATGCTATAGTAAATGTCACTTTTCTAGAAGCCCCCCACTCTGGATAGGGGCAATGTGGCAATGTCTAATAATTTGCTGAAAAATGATCCTGGATGGGAGCACCATCTATAAAATGCATTAGGCTAAATTCTTACTCTTTCATGGTGAAATCTATTGGAAAACTTCAATGTACCTGCCTGTTTCACCTTAATGTCAGTTCTATCCATGCCTTCTTGTTTAACCTGAACTTTGGGAGAATGGCCACCATTCAACTGCAAATCAACATTTAAACAAGATTTTTTTTTTTGAATATACCTACTCTGTTCAACCTATCCCCCCAATATCTTTATTTCCATCTATACAAATAATTTCTATTCAAAATTAGCACTTCAGAAAAACCTTTTTTACATCAATGATCAATGATAGATAGTGGGAGGTGCTTTTCCTTGACAGCTAATTACAACTCATCAAACATACATGCCATCCTGCATCCTGTGCACATTCCTCCCTTTGCCTTTTAATACGCCCTTTTAAATATACAGATGTGACATGCTACACTTTTGAGAGAAGTAAATTTCATCTGCAGACTATAGTCAGTGCAGCAAAGGTAGCCTGGATAAAAAAGGAGGATACATGAACAGTGGCGACAGAGCATCCCTCACTTATTTCAGGTTTCGTTATAGACTATATGGAAATATATCTGAATTTATTGAACTCATGCTCCACAATTCTTCAGCAGCCAACTCATAAACTAAATACACAACCGTACGTCGACTTAAGTGTGTAAATTGCTCAGGTACTGCTTGCATGAGAATCCAATTTAAAAAATGATGTGTGGGCATTCGGTTCTGCAGGTAATGTCCGCTGGCCCATCAGCAATTTAAATGGCAAAAGCGGCTGTACCACAAGTTTTTCGTATTGATTGTGAACACTGTCAACTCTTTGACAGGGGTTAGAGCCAACAATGGTACATGAATCATGGAGCCATTGAAGAAGTGGGTACGGCAAGTTAAGTGTACCTTGGTCAAAGGATAAGGGTTTATGTGGGACCTTTTGTCAAGGGGGATTAATAAAAAAAACTGTTAAAGTATCTTATCATATCTTGATGTGCCATAAATGCTGTAAAATGTACATGACTGAAAGGCAGGACCTTGTGTCAGTTGAAGATGTAGTTGTATTTATTCCAGGATATTGTACAGAGTCTTAATTATACTCTTGTATAGGTGAGCCGCCTATGCTGGTCTGAGGTTACATATGTTACATATAGGATGCAGCAGGTAGGTGTGGTAGTAATGGAGGCGACCCCTATCAGCAGTATGTGTAACTAAGGGTGAAATGTGTGTACAGTGTACACATAGTACTATGATATACATTGTAAAGCGGTAGTAAAATGTATAGAGTTATCATGTATATAAATATTTCCATATATAACAGTCTATTAACGATTATTGGATAGTATGATGAATCTTGAAAGAAATTCTCAAGGATCAATAAACAATAACCAACAACTAAGTTTACATGTGCAAAGTCTGTTCTTTTAACCTTAGCAAATTCTTAAGTTTCTGCATGTTGATGTAATGGTGCAGAGACGTATAGAGGACTGTGCCGTGGGACAACTAAAGTTAATACATCATTAGGTGCTGATGGAGTAATTAGGTGTGGTAATTTTATGAAGGGTAATTTAGTGGAAGCAATGTACTCTATTTGCCCGTGATGTAGATGTTATAATGATAACACATAGGCCGTGCAAGCACCAGAGTAATATAATTACCGATGATACTATCAGCAAAGTCTTTTTTGCTGGAGACTCATTTTAGACGACTGACTACAAAACCATTTTTTGCTGTGTGTTTTAACTAGCAATGAACTTAATTTTTTACAAAAGTAACCATCCCATATTTTGACTTAACCTCTTAATCACTTAACCTGCATGATTGAACAAGCAATGGTGGTTTATGTAAGGGGGAATGGCCGGGTGATGCATTGGGGAGGTGAAACCAGTCGATACAGAGACAGAAGTATTAATGCAGTCAAGTCCTCAAGGATCAATGTTAGGAGGACGACTGGGACATGGACTCCAGATAGTAAGATAACTGGGAATATTCTTAGATCCCCAGATAGGGTATAAGGGATGGCTGTGTGTACATTTTTATGTTTGGTTATGAGGTTTTCTGTCCTCCAGTGTCTCATTTGGCATAAGATCGATCCAGGGCATGTCTGCTAATGGAGCATTTCTCTCCAATGTAGACTACAGGGGCCACCCACTGTGTGTCTGCTTCACTGTCTCTGTCACAAAAATATTGATGAGAGGATAACATTGTGGGTAAGGCCCAAACTGGAAATCATGGCAATATTCCTAGTCAGCCATTCCTGGGTAGAATTTGTAAGGCATATGCAATGGTTATTACATACTTTTGGATCTGCCATTTGAGGTTACCTAACTTTTACAATGACAATAACCAATAACAGTTTCCAATAACATAAAGCTGACCTTAAACACAATGAAAGGATCAACAGAATTTTTATTGTGTGGTCCGGCCTGGCCCCAAGCCCTGCATCGACATCTCATGATTGAATCTCTTTCTACCAATTCCTCCCCTATCTTAATCTACGCTCCCACTACATCTACTGCACGGTTATGATATATTCTGCAGTGGCACACATCCTATCATTGTATACAGGGATTACTATAAGGAAGTGGCAGTGATGGATAAATCATGTACAGTGCCTCTACTGTGTAGCTGTAGATGCTCCCTCCCTGGTGGATTAATGATATTGCCTGTGTTACAGACTTGACATCAATAGAAACTTCCCATCATATCTAGTATCTAAGTAGCAGCCCTATAATCGGAGCAAAGATAATAGTTTATTGCATTGTGAACCATAAAAGTAAAAGGTCTACAGACTGGGCAACAAGAAGCAACCGTTGCTTTGTCACTGACCAGCCATCATATACCACTGGCTTCAACACAGTGAGCTCTACCTTTAATGTAACTTATGAATGTTTATGAATGAATAAATAGCCTGAAGAAGTGTTATGGTGTGTATGGTGGATATTCGCCAGGAAAACACAAAGCTCTATAGACTATAGAAAACACACTGTACTGCTAGTGACACAACTCTATGCTACAAAGAGCAGTACCCAAGACTCAGTTTAAGACACACACCCTTATAGAGAATTTCCATTGATCATTCAAATTACCATCATCTCTTTTATTCCAACATCTCTGTTTTATTTTAGAGTATGTAGGAGTCAAAATAATCTCAGTGTCATGTCTTTACAGAAGTTGTTAGATATTATATATTCACTAAGTAATGTATGGGCTAACACAGCTAATTATTTTTGTTGTTATGTGGATCTGTACCATGGTTTCAGGGGGTTTAGTCATAGTGCCAAATGAAACACTGCTTGATAGATAAACCCATGAACTATGCTCATGAATGTATCAGGCATACCTATACTGCATAATTTTAGGGTAGTAAACTAGGTCATCAATATACATACAGTAAAAGTACATATTGATTATGGGTATAAAGGGGAAATATAATAGATATGTTAGTATTTAATACTGATTCATGTGATTTTGCATAGATTATTAATTATGCAAATAAGTATATCACATTTAACATAGCTTTTAAACATGGTTATCATGAGGTTCATATTTAGTTACTATCCTAAAAAATGCTATGATGGATTGATATATTGTGATTACTATTGCTGAAGGCTTGATACATTTACCCAATAGTCCTTAAATTTTGCATAGATTATTATAATTAGGGTTAGCAATATCTATATGTAAAACTTTAGCCAGTATGTAAAGACAATATCTAAATGGTAAAAGAATGCTAGAGAAATAGATGTTTTCTGCCGTAATCTTTCAGAAGGGTCTGGCGGTCCAGGTTGGACTTTAGTAATGATAATATGCAAATTAGGATAATATGCAAATTAGGTCATTAATCTGCAAACAATCAACATACATAATACCTATTTGGACCTAAGACTGTTGGTCCGGTCCTACTATTTTGAATGCCTTAAAACTATAATTTTTTTCATTTAGTATGGGAGGGACTGTCATTGCACTCAAGCTAGACCCAGCACCCGCGGTGGCCGAAAGAACCGACCGGGAGCTACCGGGTACTGCGTGGGCACCAAAAAGACTATTTTGGTTGGCATTTTGTAAATGAAGATTGTTCAAACCTGTGACAAGTTGGTGAGGGCCTGTAGGGGCCTGTGGGAGGCCAGTCTGGCCCGTATTCATCGATATAGAAGCCGTAGAGCCGTGAACCGGAAGGCTTGCGCCGCCATTTTGAATGTTGACATCCTTTGGTGCGTTCGGGCCCCTGCCTACAACCTCAGTCACTAACTGTTTATTGTTAGGACCAGCGGCCTCCTCTGCCCTTCTCCGTAGCATGTAAGCTTGTAAACTGGGCATATCCTGCTCAGTTTTGCCCTCCTTTTGTGCTTGTTCCCTCACCCCTGGCAGCAGATCGCCAGATACCAAAGGAAACTTATGGTGAATGTTACTGGGGTTTGGGTAGTCGAACGCGGCCATCATGCCGCTCCACGCCCATTCCCCCTGAGCTATGTCTTTCAATGTGTGAGCATTTTGTGCACGAATTGAAGCTAATTCTAGTTCTAATTCTTTCTGTCTGCCCAACTGCTGGATTTCCTTCTCTCTTGCCTTTTCTATGGCAATTTAACATTCTAAATTATGTATATTTATATCATCAGTCCCAGGGTGTGTTGTGGATTGTTGGCCGAAGGAACTGTCGTTCTGGCCGGGTGCCATGTCGCTCTCCACAGCCCCCGTGCAGTCATCGTGGTCGTCACGCTCGGTTGACTCAGTGGTAGCCGGTGGTCCTCCCTGGCCTGCTTGTCCTTTCAAGACTCCCAATTGTTGTTGTGGGTCCCATTTAGGGTTAGGGTGCTTGCAGGACGGGCACAACCTGGAGTTCCCGTGATATTGCTCCTCGCAAGAGTCACAAATGACTCCCATAGTGAACAAAACATAGAAAAAAATAGATAAAGTTCTTGCACTGCTGCTTGCTGCCATGCAGGTTGAATTGCTGCTGCTGAATAACCCCTGCTGTGGGGGGAGAGTGTGAGTCCCCCTGTTTTATGAGTTCCACACTAGGTGGCAGATAGGTGCAGCAACTAGAGTCAATAGACACATAGATCCCACGCGTGGAATCTATGTGAACCATTCCCAGCTACCACTACTCGTGCAATTTACATCATTTTTACGTGAAAACTCCTATTATTTACGTTAAAAAGACATCATTTGGATGAGTTGTGCTAGCAGGGATTATATCCAGTATTTCTATTTTGTATAAATTATGCTAATTAGAATTAGCAGTATATATGTGTTTAAATCTAATAATATGCATGACTATATCAAAATTGGAACTATATTTTATGTACTAGTTAAGCTATCACTCTGCCTTTGTCTCTAAGATTTTACTGCTTCAGGCCAGCTTGTGAAGCTACCTAATAAAAATATGCAAATTAGGTCAATAATATGCAGACAATGGGTGCAAAAATGACTGATCAGGACAGTCACTTCTTGTAAAATCCGTTGGGAATTAAATAATTAATTAATACTTTTTATTTTCAAGGCACTGGGTGTCTGATATCAATGGGTAACAGGCACTGGGTGTCTGATATCTATGGATAACAGGCACTAGGTGCCTGATATCCATGGATATCAGGACAATTCATGGGCTGCAATATTGAAAGGTATCATGACTTGAATAGCCAGAAAAAGCACCCAAAATCCAAGAAATCGTGTAATAATGGTTTGATAATGGACCTATACCTATCCACACTCTCACTTACAATCTCCTGTAGGTTTCTGGTTCATCAAGCAGTCTATCACTCCTACCATAACCCTAATATATATTCCCATGAGGTGGTTGCTTTATGATAAGGATTGCTTTCTTTTCTTTGAAAAGTGATAGACTCTAGACTTTTAGCCAGGATTTAGAATTGAAATAAAACAAAGTATTTTCTTTTTAAAAATGTTAGTGGTCATATTTAATCTTTCAGAGCATCAACATTGGTCATTTTGAAGGGTTATCATTGGATCATATATGGTTTATAGTAATTGGTTGAGCCAAGGCAAACTTCACAATCTTCATGGCATTTTCAGATTGAAAACGAAGCCTGTAACAAAATATCGATCAGCAATTTTAAAATGCCTTGACATGACATTTGGTGATTTTCAATCTCTTGGTCCTCATAATTAGGTTTAATATAAATGCTAAGGAAACAATTTATAGGTTCAAGAATCTTGGAATTGAAATAAACTATAAGTATTACCTTGTAAAATAATACTGGTCAGTTTCATGCTCTTAGAGATCAATGATTCTTCGGGATCATCCAATCATATCTTGTTCCACGTTATTTGCTGAATCCAGACAGTCTTCATAACTTTCATGGCAACTTCAGATTGAGGATGGAGCCTGTAACAAGATATGGCTCAGCAATCTTTAAACAGCTTGACATGCCATTTTGTAATTTCCACTTTTCCATTTAGTTGATCAATCCTGACAAATGATGGCCAGTTTGATTTTCCCCAATAAAGTCTAGAATTTAAAACTGTGGTAACTCATCTGGGGTTAGTTGGATTGAGTTTGACAAAAGGGATGTTGAGTTGTGCAGACCTGTGCTCCCATTATGTCTCAATATTTCTCTAAAAGGTTACGAAAAAAGTGGGAATGTACATCTAAATTTATTCACAGCATGCTCAAATATGTTTTTTTTTCAATATTTTAAGACAAATTGATAAGGTATGGTTCATATAATAGATGCTAAATAGGCATACACTACTGCATGGCAAGGTATACGTTGGGTGAGACACATATCCAAGGTTGTCAAGTTTGCCACTCTACCATGAATATAGAAATGCTATATAACCTTCCCACATATATGGAGCCTAAGCCCCAACAACTATACTATATATACCCTAAACCTTTTTAGGCTGCTCTAGATTAATGATAGACCCCCTCGCAGCCCACATAACGACAGTTTTATGATTATTGGTCATATGAACTTACTTCCTAAAACGTGCCCTGGGATTAGGATCTTAATACAGCATTCCTTATGTTCTTTGATATCCTTGAAAATCCTGTAGATTCTGGTTTACAGGATGCTCGGTCTTGTGTCAGTGATGAACCTTTCTCATATGTTGTGCAGAATAGAAGATATATAAAGGTCCCTTAAAGATATGAGCATATACCAAGAGTGCAGTGATATCAGAGAAGGAGCCCAAAGGTGTGGTTTTATTGCTACATAATACACGGTTACACCCTAAAATCCTGAAGCAATGAAGTGCCTACTAAAAGTCTCAGATAGTTGTACAGTGAAAGTCTGTTTTTCCAAGCAATCTGCATAAAAAAGTAAGGGTGAAAGCCTTGTCCTCAGACATTGTGTTGCATGACAACATGGCTACCATGCCTTTGACACCCTCCAGTTTCCTATGTGGTGGAGCGAGGGTGATAACAATAATGGCACATTCTTCACCCAGCTATTGTACTTACGGTTACATTCTCCATGCACGGGTTGTAAGGTTCCTGGTTACTTTGAATAGTGAGAGATGAATGAAGAGTGGAGCACCTTAAATCATCAGTGGCTGTGATCCCTTGTCAGGTGCATTGATTGAGTTCAGGGTTCAGCCTCTGAAGGAGAGGCTGGGACAGAATGGACTGGCAGAGGAAGATAATGTACTTGTGTATGTTGAATGTGGAAAAAACACTGTTTTTGAAAAAGTGCCCTTTTATAGTGCTAGACATGTGACATGTATTGACCAATCACAGGCCAGTAGTGAACTGGTCGGATTTGTTGACAGTAGAGTGGTTGCTATGGTGTCATGGCAACGGGTCTACTTGACCTCTGACCTCAGTGGGCATTAAATAGAGGAACTGGGCGGTTTCACCTGTGGGGATCTTCAGACTGCATGAAATAAAATCAATTATGAAGTTAAAGGACAGGCCTAAAAATTCAAAAATTAATTTGGGCGGTACCTCGCCCTGTGGGGGCGTGGAAATGAATTTCATGGGAGCGAGAAATGATGTCTCGGGGTCCAGAAAAATTCCAAAGTGTCAGTAAAAATTATTTTCGGCCTAATTATGGGCCTAAAATAATTTTTATGTCACTAGTAAGTCAGGGGGGGGGCCCTGACGGAAGTTTTTTGCCAAGTGGCGCTAAAACCATTCGTTTGTCTGTCGTTACAAAGTTGTTGCGACCATGTCTATTTAAATTTTGGGGTCTGGGACCACCAAAAAGCACTGTAATATATTAAAATATCCATAGATATTTAAAATATTGGTTTTATACCTGACTGGACTGGTTGGACCGGCTCCACATGGGAGAACAATTTTGTCTACGTGGCAAATTTCCAACACGGCCTGTCAGGCTCCTTTGTCATCTAATGGACCCCAGGATCACTCACATTCAGCCCGGCGGGTGAATTTGTGTGTAATCTTTGGATCCAATTAAATTCAATCAAGTCTCGTAAGTACTTTCCTTGATTGGATTTGGGTGCGGCATGGATAAAATCGACGACATGGATGGTCAAGTCCTTATGTTTGTCGTCTTTACCCCGTTTAGAGCAAGAATTCATGTGGCGAGATACCTCACTTTTGGAGAATTCCTTTCTCTTGATTTTGCCATAGTGGTCATTGAATCTGATTTTGATAGCATTCTCAGTCTGGCCGACATATTGAATACCACAGATTCTACAGGTAATGCAGTAAATTAAATTGTTGCTGGAGCAGCATACGTTGTGTTTACTGGTGTAGGACCTGCCAGTTTTAGTGCAGGTGATCCTACCTGTTTTGTCTATCTGTGGGCAGTATCTGCATCTTGGCCACGATAGACACCTGTTTTTGTTTGGCCTGGGGACCAGTGGGGTTTCAGGCGGTAATTTGGCTTTTACCAAAATATCTTTCAGACTTTTCGGACGTCTGAATGACATTTTCAGGCCACTGCCATGTAGCTTTCTGGTACTGCAGGTTTTACCTAAGAGGTCCCAATTCCTAGTGGCTAGGTTTTGGAGTTCATTGAAACCTGGGTTGAAAGTGGTTACCAAGTAGTTGGCTAGATTTTCATCCTTTGGTTTCGCGGGTTTAGGAGTGAGTAGTGACTCACGATCTTTCTGACTCGCCCTGTAGAAACTTTCAGCTGCAAAAGCTGATGGGTACCCTCGGCGGACAAATTGTTTGCCCCTCCGGATACAATGTTCTAGAAATTTGTCATTGTCTGAACATATGCGGCGTATCCTCAGGAATTGACCATAGGGTATGCCGCATACACTGTGTCTGGTGTGGGCAGACCCAAAGTGTAGATAGGCGAAACTGTCTGTGGGTTTTGTGTACAGATCAGTTTTAAGTTTGCCGTCACGTTCTAGATAAACAGAAGTATCCAGAAAATCCACTCTTGTGGTAGATGTTACCACTGTGAATTTAATGGATTCATGGGACCTGTTTAAGAAGAGTGTGAATTCATCTAGTTCTTTCTGGCCGTGGGGCCATATGAAAAAGATGTCATCTATAAATCTCGCCCACATGAGTGGTTGTATTTTATAGGTATAAACCTTGGTTTCCTCAAAGTTGGCCATGAACAGGTTGGCATAGCTAGGAGCTACCCGTGTGCCCATGGCAGTGCCCCCCACCTGGAGGTAATGTTTCCCATTGAAATCAAAGTTGTTTTTAGTGAGGACAATCCACAATAGAGTGTAGATGGCCTCATTTGACAACTCCCCTTGGGGTCTGGTTCTATTGTAATACAGGTATTTATAGATAGCCATCGCCCCCTCAGTATTGGGAATGTTGGTGTACAGTGAGGTTACATCCATGGTTGCTAGGATACAATTTTCGGGCAGAGGGCCCAGGTTTTGTAGTTTGAGAAGGAAATCAGTGGTGTCCTTCAAATAATACTTTGTTTTTTGTAAATAAGGTCTTAAATAGTAATCTACCAGGCACGAGATTTTCTCAGTAGGGCAGCCATTGGCAGATACTATGGGGCGTCCCGGGGGTGGGGTCTCACCTTTGTGTATCTTAGGTAGAAGATACAATTGTGCTGTTCTGGGCTTGACCGTTTTCAGCTTTTCCGCGAACGCCGGGGTCATCTCTTTTAGCTTGAGGAGCCAGTTGATGTGATCATTAATATAGTCATTGTGTTTCTTGGTTAGATCTTCAGGGGCTTCCCGGTAAAATTTTGTGTCAGAAAGTTGACGTTCACCTTCTGTCACATAATCTTGTCGGTTTTGTATGACTATAGCCCCCCCTTTATCTGCAGGTTTTATAACTAACTTGGTGTTTTTAGCTAAACCTTTCATTGATAATCTTTCCTCTTTGGATATATTTTGCCTAAAAGGTGATCTAACAGTGAGTTTGTTGAGGTCAGTTTCATTGGCTAATTTATAGGCTCTAAGTGGGACTGGAATGGCTGTAGGTTGCTATGGGGTGTCCTTTTTAATAACCTTAGATCTAGCAATGTCCGTTAGCAGTGAACTTTCATTGGTGGGGATCTGGTCTGGAGCCGTGGTGGATGGCTGAGTAGTTCCCATCCAGGATGGGATTAGGTCTTTATTTTGTGGGTCAAAGAAGGCCTTAATTTTCAGTCTCCTGTGGAATGAGTCTAAGTCTCTGCGAAGGTCACCCATGTTGGGTTCACCTGGTGTGGGGCAGAAGTTGAGACCTCTCTCTAACAATGAAAGTTCACTTGCTGCAAGAGAATGTGAGGATAAATTGACAACTGATTTTGGGTAAGTTTCAATCTTTTCACAAATTTTATTCTTGAAGAGTAGTACAGGGTCTACAAATTCAGTAACACATTGGTTGTTATTGGAAGAATAATTTGAGGAATAACTTGATGTAGAATTTTCCATATTACACTTGGTACCCCATCAGACCAGGTTCTTGTATCAAGTAATGATTGAACCATCCTAAGGCATAGTACCTTCTGTGCAGAAGCTGTAGTATAATCCCCCTAGCCTGCTTATTGACTTCATTTCTCTTCCTATGGCTTTATGAACAGTTGCTAATTTGTTTAACACATGCAGTTAATCAACTGCATAACTCCAAATACGATCTTGTGCTCAGATAAATGTTATAATCTAGCCAAAACTCAGTAAATTTCATGAACGGCCAATGGACATTCCCCACTGTACTGTTTTTCTCTTAGAAAGATGTGAGTGAAGGTGAATATGTCTCTATGAGATATGCATCACTCACTGGTATATTTGTATTCTCATATATGTGTCAGTTTTAGATTTATCAAAAGGAATTCCCTTGCTAGGTGCCCTATACCATTGTTCACTCATGGATTACACCTACTAAATTGGCACTAAGATAAAAAAGGAAAAAAAAGAAACCCACCCAAATTAACTGCAATGTCTGGACTATGTCATGGCAACAGTAAACTGCAGTAAATGACACTTCCCCAATTAGGCTTGACACTGGCCACAGTGGTGGTGACAGGGAATGGTGCTTTCTGCACAAGGGATGCATGTTTATTGGTCATTTATCAGTGTTTTTGTGGACTTATTAGTCAGGGAGCACAGGAACTGGTATCAGCAGTCACAAGGAAGAAATGGTAAAACACTATCCAGCCCCTTCTATCTTAAAGAATTTTTTTTTAACAAATTGAACTTTATTGGTCATAGAAATATATATTAGTTTACAAGCGAAGTGATAATGTCATATACTGGCACTACAATTAGCCCAATGAGCACATGAATTTACAATATATAAAGCAGATTCATTGTTATAGCAGTGATGTGGTAGATATAATAAGTTTGAGTTAGACAAATAAGGTCATTGGTAGGGGCGTATCAAAAGATATTATTATGACCCCCATTATACATACTAAGAAATATTTGAGATTTACATTTGGCAACGATCTTACGATAGCGGCATACACAGAAATATTTAAACTTCTGGAGTCCATTGAAGAAAAATATTATTGTTAAAAAGGATTTTAAGACAGATACCTATATAGCTTCAGAGAGCTAGTATATTTACGGTATGGTTGCCATCATGTTGATTTTCATTTTTGAAAGTACCAATTTCTTTGATACTTCTTGTGATAGTTGGAAGTCCGTTCCATAATTAAGCACATCTAACTTCTGTGCTATTTTCATAAGCTAAACAATTTAAATTGTTCTAAAAAGGTACAGGAGCATCATGTAGGGAGTTTGCATAATCGCAACTCTAATTTTGAGACCATGTCTAACCATTTTATGTGCATTTAACTTACAGTTAAATACTCTTCTGTCAACAAGTTTGGGAAGATTGAATATATAATGAACCCTGTCAGTAGAGGTAAATATATTTAAACCTAGGCAAGTTTTAATACATTTATTTTGTAACCGATGGAGTTCATCCAAAGAGGTACCCTTGGCAGTGCCATAAACAAATATCTGCATAGTCTGTTATAGGTAACAGATAGGTTTTCTACACTCGCAGTAGTACTTTGTGAGACAACATATATCATATTTTATACAATAGAAATGATTTGAAACATACATTTTCATTAATGCCTTTACATGTAGATTAAAATTAAAAAGATAAAGTAGACCCTTATCCACAATATTAGGCTTACAAAGTCTTTTTAATGTTTGTGCAATGAAAATGTCATAATCTTGGTTTTGCCTTCATTAATGGTTAATTTATCTTTATTAGCCTATGAAATAAATTTGTGTAAAGCATGTTGTAGTGACCGTTCTACAATATCCGTAAAAGAACCAGATACGTATAAAACGCTGTCATCGGCATATAGCATGGTCTTGTGCCCATCATCAGTTCAGATACAGTCGTTTATATATAACAATAAGAAGAGAGGGCCAAGTATGGAGCATTGTGGTACTCCACAGGTGAGGAGTAATTCAGCTGATTTAATATCGTTAGCCATTGTGCACTGTAACAGATCTTCAGTGAGTTTGTTGCCTATGCTGGTCTGAGGTTACAGGTATGACACAACAGGTGGCTATCGTGGCTACTGGGGCACCCCTACCAGTGGTATGTGTCACTAAGGCGTGTGTACAGTGTACACGTAATATTATGATGTACAATGTATAGCGATAGAAATATCAGGCTTGGGAAAAGGTAGCACAATGCCAAAAGTGAACTATAGAAAAATGTTGGCCATAGCTCCACTGATTCAACTGTATGTGGAGGGGCCTGAGCCACTGTTGGAAAACTCTCCACTGTTGGGCACTGGAGGCCTGGGCAACTGTTGGACATCTCTCCACTGTTGGACACTGGCCCCCAGTGAGCATTCTTATCTCCCTGTTGCAATAGTGATGGCTGATAAGAGATTAGTGCAGGTGTTGGACCATCCTCCAACAGTGGGAGTAATGCAGCTGGGGAGGTGAGAGAAGGGGTATGGAGTCCACAGAAAATGCATAATTTGAAATCATTTTCATACAGTGTATGCAGCATATCTCATCATATACAACTTTGCTTTATATTTGTTCATACATATACCTGGATGATACCAAGATCTACCCCTTTCCAGGTCAACCTCTTTGCACAAATCATTATTGTATTGCACAAATTGATTTTTCTATTCCTAAACTGACAATATATGAAATTCAACCAGAGATGTTGGAGGATAGGCCAATGTTTTCCCCTCCTCCTATGGAGGAGGTTTGCCAATGTTTCCCAAGCCTGGTCATGTATATAACAATCAAAGATTACCATATATACCACTATTTTATGAATTTTCCCAAAAAAAAATTAAAAACAGGTCAATTTATAGTTGCCTTTTTTTATACACCATCTAAATATGAAATTGCATATATGGGTAAAATTATAAAATTGAAATGAATAAATTCATAATTTCCCTACTTTTTAATTTCAGAGGGGGCGTGCATCTCAAATTCAAAAACGATTGCCAAATTCTTGTTTCCTATATGGATATGATCTTTTCAGTTGGTTGCGAGAAAACTTTTATCTTAACCCCCCCCCTTCAGTACTGTGTATTTCATTTATCCTGCCCCTATCTGTCTCAGTATGTGACCTAGACTTACCCCTAACACCATATCAGTTGATGGTAGTTGATAGTGTCTGATAATTGACCAACCTGTCTTCATCTCCATTCACCCTCCTCTTATCTCTCCCCTCATTACTATCTGTCTTCAGCCACAAGCTGTTGGCTCTGATATATTACAAAGGCACTACTTCAGTCATGCAATCTTCTAATTATGACTGGAAAGCAACATACAAGGATATAAAATAATCTACTTCATCAAGATCCTTTTCATAAAGTGTAAAATGAATGAGCTCTTCATGGATTCCATGGTGACAAATTCTACTGGTCCATCATTTCTCATCATTATCTAGCAATCATATTGTATTTTCTGATCTTTGAAAGCTAATCTGTTTGTTGCATGATGACTTTAGATGACTGACTTCCAAATGCCTTCTGGATTTAAGCTGGAGTTAAGCTGGATTTAACTGGTAATGGAGTTTTATTGTGTTTTCTTGTTCTTATCAAAACATTCAATTAAGCTGCAAGAATGTATGAACTATCCATGCTGGTCTCCATGTTAGGCAAGTGTGGGTGTGGGGGTGAATATCGAGACACAATTTATCCTGCAGCTTGGTCCTCATGGACTAATCAAGGCATGTGACATAGGGAGAATACTCCAGATCTATTGACTGAGAATAGTTTTAGATCCTCATATCGCATACCAGCAATCTTTATGTCCATGTATCTTTATCTTTTTTTTAAAAAAACCTTTGTCTTCTTTTTCTTATATATGCACACCCTTTCTTATTGGTGAACTCCTCCCATACAACCGTTCCATGCAGCAGCCTGCTGTTAGGCCATGTGTAGGAATACAATAGCCATTGCACAAAGTAACATCAGGTGTTTAGGGAGTGTCTGCACACACCTTTTCCTTTTACCTTATTAGTGGCCAAAGAAGGGATTCTCAGACAGCCTGACACAAAAAGCCTTCACCATCATCATCCTCCACATCTCACCTTTATGTGTCCTACAAGACAGAGGGGGGAAACAGAGCAGCTCCCTTTTGTCACTTGCACATGAGTCCCAATCTATTGTTACATTGGTAATTTTGAGGGGGCTAATAATCTGACCATATTTGATTTCATGTTATTGGTTGAACAGTCAGACTTCATAATATTGATGGCAATACCAGATGCATGTAACAGAAAAAAGCTCAGAAATCCTAAAATATTGTGACATGCCATTTGGTAATTTCCACTCTCTTGGCGCTCACAAACAGATTGAAGATTAATGTTAAACAAAGACATAAATACAAGTGTGATTATCCAATATTCAACTGCTCTCTGCTGAAATCGATCAAGTTTTCTGTCAGCTCCAATCTGGCATATTTATTCAGCCTCAGTTCTCAGCAAGAGTGTTGCAGTTACTGTATTGCACATGGTCAACTGACTGAGTGAGTGAGTAATAGATGTTTAACGTCATTTCGACAGGTAAGGTAATATTCATGGCGAGAATGACATTACACAATTTCACAGAGGAACGCATCGGTGCCCGCGCATATGTGCACCACACACATCTGAGGGGATAGGAAAGAGGAGATCTAGACCCTTTTAAGTGGGCTAGGGAAGCCCGGGTCAACTGACTTGCAAAATCTCCCTGTCAATTTAGTCTAGGTAATGAAATCACTCATTTACACATGCAAATTGAACAAATTATGGAAATCTGATGTGTAGAAGCTTGGCAAAATGTAGTTCAAGGGAGACCAATTACCATTTTATTAATAAGCAAGGTTATACGATGTATATAGACCTGTGGAAGTACATCAGTTGATTCAGCACCTTCTCCATATTGATTTGTAGACTCTGTAATTAGGTTGTGGATATATAAATTGGCTGATGATATATAATCCTGCCAAATGGATGTCCCAGTAGCAGTAGGGCTACTGTATAACAACATGTCTATTGTATAAAATGATGAACCAGAAATCTAACTTATAGTATATGGCTTATAGATACATGGTAGTTGTTTGTTGTTGAGCCAACTGTAATACCTCTTTTATATGTCTTAATACCTCATCAGAAGTGAGAAATACTCTTGCCCTGCTAATGTCATTCCTTTCAGGCAAATGGAATAAGTGCCTTTACAGTAGAACAAGCAAGGACCAGGGACAGAAATTTGATACATTTGTGGTTGCATGTGTGTCACATCTTTTTTTTAAACTTTTAAACATATAGCAGCTGCATGATATTCCAAAAAGGGTGCCTAGGGATAGCACTTCCTATGTTACTAAAAGGCTGAGTTCTTGTGGGTGGTAAGGGTCTATTAAAAGTGATAAACATCTCATACTATATCTGAAGTCAGGTGAAAAAACATAACAGCCCCTACATGACATCATTTGTGTTTGAATCTTTTTATATGTTTACAAGTGCTGTTTGCAAAAGTATCTCTGTCAGAATATATGGTAACTTTTGAAAGATTTTCACTTTGAATAAACATGTTAGTGCAATGTCATTAATGGACAGGACTTATCTGCATCTTATTGCAATTCCATTTTATTTGTATGATGAAATAATATTCAATACCTCTGGCCTCAGAGGAAAGCAGTGAAACCAAACATGGTGCCCAAAGGTGTGGTTTATTGCTATATTATACATGATTAGGACCTATGAACCTAAGGCATGAAGTCCAAACTGAAAGTCCCATATGGCAGTAAAGTGAAAGTTCTTTATAAAAAGAATGATCGAAGCCTTTTCCTCAGACCTTGTGTTGTTTGACAACATGGTGACCATGCCCATGACAACTGTCCAGTTTCCTGTGTGATGGATTCAGGGTCGTTGCAACAATGGGGCATTCTTCAGTGCCTTTAATCATTTGCGGCTGTGATCCCTTGTTAGGAGATGTAATTGAGTTCAGGGATCAGCCTCTGAAAGTGAGGCTGAGGCAGAGTTGACGTGTGGAGGAGGATAATGTACTCTCCTCTGGTAAATAGGGACCTCAGAACAAATGATTGCAAACAATGATTGACCCTTGCTCAGGCATAATACATGGTGTTAAGATGTAGTTTGAAGTATGCACTCACTCCCCCTGGAGGCCTTCCTGATCTGCTGTTTGTCCCCATGGCTCCATAGATTGATGATAACTTGTTTATCACATGCAGGTAACTGCCTGCACACTGCAGAACACCAAATCATCTAAACCTTAGGCTCAGATAGCCAAACCTTGGGGAAATTTGAAAGAAAGGCGATTGAAAAAGAACAGTTCCCCGGGTACTAGTTCCTATCTGAAAGATGTAATTTTTTAAACTGCACAACTGCACAAAAATGACACTTTCCCAATTAGGCTGAAACTGGCCATAGTGGTGTTGACATTGCATGGTGTTTTCTCCAAAATGGAAGAAATGCAAAATTCTATGTAAGCAGTGTCCTGATGCCAGCATGTATTATTAGCAGTGAGAAGACAAAATGGTAAAGCACTCTCCAGCCCTTTCTATCTTACACAACTGAATCACACTCAAACTCCAATCCTGTAATTTGCGGGGTAGGTCATTTTTACTATCACAACCTCAGACAAAGTGCCTCTCTAATGACTTTCCTTTGATCTCTTTCTTTCGAGTGATTCTGTCTGTTTTATAAATTCAGACATTTCTCTTTGATTCTAAAGCATTAAAAATTCTAACTCCTGAGGTCTTTGTAAAAGCATTAATTTGATCTGGTCAGAGAAGACACATATCCACACCCTCTAATATCAGGAGCCTTGGCTTCTTTGCCTTTGTCTAGTGTGTTCCACTGAAAGTTATAAGTGAACAAAATATAAAAGTTGCAGGTTCAGCTTCACAAATGTTCAGCTGTTACTTTACTCATCCTTCATAGTATTAAGAAGGCAGAGTTTTGAGTGGAGTCTCTATGTCACCCATCCTGATGCAGGGCCTATTACATCTAATCAATGATCTCATATTCTGAATTCTCAAGGGGGCACTCAAAATGGAGCCTGGTGCATTATTTTGGAAATTAAACATGATTTCCAGATTTAGGTGTGAATGGCAAACTGTGGTGGTAAGGCTGGTAGTTTAGCAACCACTGGGTAATTGGCAGGCATTGTAGATGGTGATAGAAAAGAAATGGTAGGCTGCCCTAAGATCAAGGAGATCCAAATAGGGATGCAATGTGTACAGTGTGATATAAGAGAGCTGAACTCTAGAAGTCAGGTTGTGAAAGGGTTATTTTCTCTACAGCACTGGTCCAACTACTGTGTCGTGTATTTACCCTGTCCCTATCTGTCTCAGTGTGTACCCACCACTTACATTAATCACCCCCTAACCCTTGACACCATACATCAGCTGATAGCCGTTGGTAATTGAGGTCCACCTGTCGTCATCTCCTCTTGTCTTTACCCAGGATCACAATCTGTCTTCAGCATTACCATAGTCAGCTTGCTGACTCTGACATATAACAGAGGTATTACCTTTGTCCTGCAATTTTCCAATTAGTGACTTGAAAGCAACATAAATGGATATCAAATAATCTACCTCATCAAGATCCTTTTTTTTAAAATGTAAAATAAATGGCCTCTTCATAACTCCATGATGGAAAATTCTCTTGGTCCATTGTGGGTTTGATATCTAGCAAATATCTTGGATTTTTTAATCTTCAAAAGCAAATATGTTAGTGCAGATTCACTGCTTAGATTAGACGACTGACTTTCCAATGTTTTTCTGTGTGGATTTAACTGGTAATGGAGTTTCATTGTGTTCTTCTTTTCTTATCAAAGAAAGCTACCACCTATTTAAGGGCCTACTTGGGGAATTTTCAAATTATTACGGGTGAACAATACTAGGCAGAAAGCCATTTAAACTGCAAGAATGAATGAAATACTGCAATAGGGAGGTGAAACAATTCTGAGACGCAATATTTCACAGAGCTTGGTCCTCATGGACTAATCAGAACATGGTAGAATCCTCCAGACCCATTGACAGACAATAGTGGTAGATCCTCAAATAGTGTACAGGCAATCACAGTGTGTGTGCATCTTTATATTTGGTTATAAAGTTTTCTGTCCTCATGTGGCAGAATAAAAATCCCATATTTGTCTGGTAATAGGACATTAATCTGTGATGTGCACCACAGGGCCCACCGGCTCTTTCTCTGCCTCAAAGTAACCATCGTGAACTTGTTTTGAGAACACAATGGTGTGTATAATGCTAAAAGGGTAAATCTTAGCAATTGTTCCGGTAGGGCTGTCCTTGGTAAATTATAAATGGGTAGGAAATGGTATTGAGAATACATGCACCTCCTTCATCCTACTGACCCCTTACCTACCACTGCCACGGGGCTGATAGAGGACTTATAAGAGTTAAGATGCTCCAAAATAGTCTTGCAGATAGCACCCATGGGCACCGTAATCCATGCCCATAACCTTCCATATTAGATTACTTCTTAATAGTTCAATTCAAGGATTTCACTATTAAAGGAATCGCACAAATACATGGCTTAGTTTATTTAAAAATTGTAGGTTTTAGGTCCACAGTTTGAAGAATTGGCTTGACTGACTGAATCTTTGCCACATACATGCCACTGCCCAATATACAGCTATTGTATATAGTTGTACTGATATATTGCACAGTGGGTGTCAAATTATCGTTGAAAATTGGTAAGATGCAAAGAAGTAAAAGACAAAGAAGACTGAGAGTGGCTGAGTTGTCCAATAACACAGCAAACCCCTTGAACGTGATCTAAGTAAGAGCAGAACTTTTATTGCCTGTCCCAGCCTGGCTCCAGGCTCTGCATCTACAACTCATGATATAATTTATTTTCTTTCTGTCTCTACTCGGCTCTATCTACACACCCTGCTTGAGGCGTTCTGCGCATTCAGGAAGTACTGTATCTTGTGGCGAAGCTGAAGAAAGAAGTGCCATAGGCACAGCGAATAGAAGGTAATACTTACAATGTGGAACAACAACAAAAACTGAGATTCATAGTACTTCATCAAAATATAGGTAGCTGTGGCACACTCTGAAAAATCATCCATTAGACATCCCAATAAAACTGGCTCTATTGGCTGTTCCTGCTTTGTGGAAAACCTGCAGTCCCTTAGTAGTATTCTATTCTTCTGTCCAAAAAGGTTTGAGTGAAAGCAGTGATTAGTTTTATAGTTAACATTATTCACTGGTGTATTATTGTCATTTTGACAATAGATTTTATAGATTCTGTGTTAATTTTGAATGCTTCAAATGCACTTTCCCTCATCAGGCCTTCTCTGTCAATGTTCATTTATGGATCAAATTCACACTAAGACGAGGTGATGACAGGTGAAACTGCTTTCGTGATGCGGGATGCATCTTTATTAAACAGTACTTTAGTAGTGGTGGAGCACAGGACCATATTATCATATACTGTTTTATCATCCCATAAATTGTGACATATTATTGTACCAATCAAACAATGTATAAAGAAATGGATACATAGGTTGGTTCTAAGAGCTATAAGAGCGCTCAAACTTTGTATAAGAGCGTTCATGCTCCACTGCACACCAGCTATATTCAAATATACATAAGTTACATCACCAATGAACCGACCTCATGGTTCACTGCACAATATAATGCTTTGAAGGGTCTCAGTGTGCGACCTCATGGTTCAGTGCACAAATTAATAACTTGTAAGTGGATGCAACCGGCCGTTAGAGGTGCCTGGGCACCGCTGACGCCGTCACGGGTGTCTGAGCACCCAAAACACTGAACAATAGCTTACATAAGCACGACGCCATAACCTTCCAGTCGCTTTAGCGTCGCTCCTGAGCAACATAGGTCAAATATCAAAGCATTTATGGAAAGCCCATAATTAGCTGGTCAAAATGAGCCCAATAGCAAGGCTGAACTCCTATTATTAAGGAAGTTACGCCATGGGGACTGATTCAACCTCTGAATGCGCTACAGACAAACCAGCGCAAGTTACGTGCCTGGCAAGCAGGCATTAGTAACTTGGCATATTCAACTCCGCCCATGCCTAAAATGGCGGTTGTAACGGCGAAAACTTACGAGATATGAGGGTTTAAAGTTAAAGAACCGACCAGGACAATGGGGGACATAGCGGCGTCCATGGGGGTCCTTTGTGCACCCTGTGACACATGAAAGACTCCCCTCAAACAATTGCAGAGTTAGGCAGATGCCACTGGCCCTAGTCAGTCTGAGGTGCAATGCCAAGATTTGGTACAAATAGCCTGGCTGCACCTCCTAGAAATCAGAATCTCCAGAACCGCTCCAGAGGTAACATCTCCAGTCATCTCCTGCTACCTGCTATACCTCTACACTATGGTGAAACTATGCTAGACAGGCATAGGATTCCATCATTAGTGGCCAGAGGGTATCTTCTACAAGACATCCACCAGAGGGTAAAGTTATTCATTATTACATTATTTCTCTAAGCAGCAGGTCAGGAGCTAGGTGTGGGAACCCACCTAGAACTATGCTGGACATTGTATTATTATTACCTCACAGGTGGAGTGGAACAGAACATTATACTCTATGAACTATTGTATATTTACTGTATGTGGAAATTACCTGCATATTAACAACTGTGTGATTGATATTTCTTACATGTTGCCTAAAGCTGAATAAACCAGTGATAACTGGAATTAACACTATTTTATAAGAGCTTGTTTGATTTACACTATATACCACTAGTCATATGATATTTCTCATATGACAACTTGATCATGCACAATTACTAGTATGACAAAGTGGTGGAGAACATCCTACTAAGATCCCATTTCTCACAGGCTCATAGAAATTAAGCTGGCAACATTACTAAAAACAATCATACACACAGTAAACCCCACTCCACCCACCCAGTGACCTTGACACCATGTTCAAAAAGGTCACCAGTGAGATCTCCCACATACCAGTGAGATCTCCCACATACCAGTGAGATCTCCCACATACCAGTGAGATCTCCCACACATCAATGAGATCTCCCACACGACAGTGAGATCTCCCACATATCAGTGAGATCTCCCACATGTCAGTGAGGTCTCCCACACGTCAGTGAGGTCTCCCACACGTCAGTGAGGTCTCCCACACGTCAGTGAGGTCTCCCACACGTCAGTGAGGTCTCACACACGTCAGTGAGGTCTCCCACACGTCAGTGAGGTCTCCCACACGTCAGTGAGGTCTCCCACACGTCAGTGAGGTCTCCCACAGGTCAGTGAGGTCTCACACATGTCAGTGAGGTCTCACACACGTCAGTGAGGTCTCCCCACACATCAAGGTCTTATTAGTCAAGCTGGCAGAACAACACACAAAGACCTTATGTAGTCAGGGACCTGTTGAAGAGGTCTCCCTCCCACCTAGATCTAGGAGACCCACAGGGGGCAACTCAGCCTCCAATACAACATACCCACACTCAGTAGACCCCACAGCACCCACCCTGTCTACTCAGGGAACAACCAGTTCTCAGAGATCCAACATTTCCCAGGGATCTCTACAGGACGCTCAACTCACGCTATCTACCTCAGGGGAAGAAGGATCTGCCTCAGGGGGTGGATCCACAGCCTAATCTAGATCCTCCACCCCGGCTCCGGCCTTTGACAGCCACTCCTCCAGAGACACTTCTCCCACACCCTCCATCATGGACACCGATGAAGGCCCCCAACCTAATCAGACAGCTGAGAAGATAAGGGCCTATGAGAAGGCCATCCAAGATGCAGTTACTGCCCTAGAGACCAACAAGTCCCAGCAGGAGGAGAGGGAGAGGATCCTCAACTAACAATTAGCAGAGAGGAATGTGGCGATAGACACCCAACAGAAGGCCATGGAAGACCAGCGGAAGTCCCTAGAGAGACAACAACAACAGATAGCAGATCTCATGAAGATGGTATCATCCCAGACCCCACAGCCTCCCACACCAGCCACCACACCTGTTGTCACACCATCTGCCTCTGGATCCAAGGATGACATCATAATCTCCATGGTGTCCAACATGACCAAACTCATAGACAGACAACAACAGGACGACAGAAAGATCAGGCTACATGAGGTAACAAAACCCAAAACTTTCTCACACCCATCTCCACTCATGTCAACAGCATTATTCATTGATCACAAATTCCCAGAATATCTGAAGGATAAGTACAAAGTAACAGACAGTGACACCATGGTTACATATTTACCCAAGTACCTTGAAGGACAAGCACTAGCTTGGTTTGAATCCTTCAGGGAAAGTGCCACACCTGATATGTTGACATGGACCAATGTAGTGTATAAATTAAAAGAGTATTTTGCTACTCGAGACAATATCATCTCCAGGACTGCACTCCGTGCACAAAAGATAGATGAACCTGTCCTAGACTATGCATGCCATCTCAGGAAAGTGTGTAATGCCCAAAGCCAAAGCGACGAAATCTTAAGCAAAGCATTTACCCAAGGCATGAGGCCCTGGATCTCTGTAGCTCTTGAAAACAAGAAAATAGACTCTTTTGACCAAGCCCTAGACCTAGCCTTGGAGGTTGAGACCCAAGAAAGATCTAGGAGAACATTATATGCAGAGTCTAACCCACAGCCTACTAAGAAAAAGGTCCAGGAAATCAGCACTAGTGCAGATGAAGATGTTAACCTAATGTCTAGTGCCCATGTAAGGCAACAGGAAGCTAAGGCTACATCAAAAGACCCTACCGGTAGATATAGAGGAAATAACTATGACCCCAACTACCAATCCAGTAGAGGTAGAAGTAGGGGGGGGGGGCAACAGCAACAACTGGGGGGTCACAACAGTAGAAAAGACAACAGCTCTTCCAACTCCAACAATGGTAACTCTCCATACAGTGATAGGAGAGACAGAACCCCAAGTAATGGCAGATCCTATAATAATCAGGGATCCAACAGTAGGAGCCATAGTCCACATAGGAACTACAACTCTGGATCCTACAACAACAATGGTTCCTACAACAGCAGCCAGGGTTCAAACAACTCTGGATCCTATAATCAAGTATGATAAACCATTTTATTATCCCATAAATTCTAACATATTATTGGATTAATCAAAGAATATCTAAGAAATTAATACATAGGTTGGTTCTAAGAGCTATAAGAGCGCTCAAACTTTGTATAAGAGCGTTCATGCCCCACTGCACACCAAACCAAGTCAGTTAGACAGAGTTTATGACATCAAAGGGTCCGACCTAATGGTTCTTTGCACAATATAATAAGAATGAGGGTCTCAGTGTGCGACCTCATGGTTCAGTGCACAAACTAATAAGTTGGAAGTGAATGCAACCGGCCGTCACGGGTGCCTGAGCACCGCTGACGCCGTCATGAGTGTCTGAGCACTCTAATAACTGAACAATGGGTTACATAAGCACGACGCCATAACCGTCCGGTCACTCTAGCGTCACTCCTGAGCAAGCTAGGTCAAATATCAAAGCATTTCTGGAAAGCCCATAATTAGACGGTCAAAATGAGCCCAAGATCAAGGCGGAACTCCCATTATTAAGGAAGTTACGCCATGGAGACTGAATCAACCTCCGAGTGCACTACAGAAAAACCGGCGCAAGTTACGCGCCTATCCAGCAGGCATTATAAACTTGGCATATTCAACTCTGCGCATGCGCAAAATGGCGGTTGTACCTGCATAAACTACCGAGATATGGGGGTTTGAAGTTACAGAACCGACCAAGACAAAGGGGGACACAGCGGCGCCCATGGGGGTCCTTTGTGCACCCAGTGACACATGAAAGGCTCCCCTCTAACAATTGCAGAGTTAGGCAGATGCCACTGGCCCCAGTCAGTCTGGAGGTGCTTATCCAAGATTTGCTACAAATAGCCTGTCTGCACCTTAAGAGATCAGAACACCAAGAACCGCTCTAGAGGTAACATCTCCAGTCATCTCCTGCTACCTGCTATACCACTGCACTATGGTGAAACTATGATAGACAGGCATTGGTTTCTATGATTAGTGGCCGGAGGGTATCTTCCTCAAGACTTCCACCAGAGGGTAAAGTTATTCATTATTACATTATTCCTCTAAGCAGCAGGCCAGGAGCTAGGTGTGGGAACCCACCTAGAACTATGCTGGACATTGTATTACTATTACCTCACAGGTGGAGTGGAACTGAACATTATACTCTATGAACTATTGTATATTTACTGTATGTACAAATTACCTACATACTAACTACTGTATGATTGATATTTCTTACATGTTGCCTATAGCTGAATAAACCAGTGACAACTGGAAATAACACTATTTTATGAGAGCTTAATGTATTTACACTATATACCACTAGTCTTATGATATTTCTCATATGACAACTTGATCATGCACAAATACTAGTATGACAAAGTGGTGGAGAACATCCTACTTAGATCCCAAATTACCCAATGCTCTCTAAAATTTAAGCTGGCAACATTACTGAAAACAATCATACACACAGTAAACCCCACTCCACCCACCCAGTGACCTTGACACCATGCCCACCAAGGTCACCAGTGAGATCTCCCACATACCAGTGAGATCTCCCACACATCAATGAGATCTCCCACACGATCAGTGAGATCTCCCACATACCAGTGAGATCTCCCACATCAATGAGATGTCCCACACATCAATGAGATCTCCCACACATCAATGAGATCTCCCACACATCAGTGAGATCTCCCACACATCAATGAGATCTCCCACACATCAATGAGATCTCTCACACAACAGTAAGATCTCCCACACATCAGTGAGATCTCCCACACATCAATGAGATCTCCCACACGATCAGTGAGATCTCCCACATATCAGTGAGATCTCCCACACATCGATGAGATCTCCCACACGACCAGTGAGGTCTCCCACACGTCAGTGAGGTCTCCCACACGTCAGTGAGGTCTCCCACACGTCAGTGAGGTCTCCCACACGTCAGTGAGGTCTCCCACACGTCAGTGAGGTCTCCCACACATCAGTGAGGTCTCCCACACGTCAGTGAGGTCTCCCACACATCAGTGAGGTCTCCCACACATCAGTAAGGTCTACCCCACACATCAAGGTCTTATCAGTCAAGCTGGCAGAACAACACACAAAGACCTTACGTAGTCAGGGGCCTGTTGAAGAGGTCTCCCTCCCACCTAGATCTAGGAGACCCACAGGGGGCAAATCAGCCTCCAGTACAACAGACCCACACTCAGTAGACCCCACAGCACCCACCCTGTCTACTCAGGGAACAACCAGTTCTCAGAGATCCAACATTTCCCAGGGATCTCTACAGGACGCTCAACTCACGCTATCTACCTCAGGGGAAGAAGGATCTGCCTCAGGGGGTGGATCCACACCCTCATCTAGATCCTCCACCCCAGCTCCGGCCTTTGACAGCCACTCCTCCAGAGACACCTCTCCCACACCCTCCATCATGGACACCGATGAAGGCCCCCAACCTAATCAGACAGCTGAGAAGATAAGGGCATATGAGAAGGCCATCCAAGATGCAGTTACTGCCCTAGAGACCAACAAGTCCCAGCAGGAGGAAAGGGAGAGGATCCTCAACCAACAACTGGCAGAGAGGAATGCAGCAATAGATGCCCAACAGAAGGCCATGGAAGATCAACGGAAGTCCCTAGAGAGACAACAACAGCAGATAGCAGATCTCATGATGATGGTATCATCCCAGACCCCACAGCCTCCCACACCTGCCATCACACCCGTTGTCACACCATCTGCCTCTGGATCCAAGGATGACATCATAATCTCCATGGTGTCCAACATGACCAAACTCATAGACATAAAACAACAGGACGACAGAAAGATCAGGCTACATGAGGTAACAAAACCCAAAACCTTTTCACACCCATCACCACTCATGTCAACAGCATTATTTATTGATCACAAATTCCCAGAATATCTGAAGGATAAGTACAAAGTAACAGACAGTGACACCATGGTAACATATTTACCCAAGTACCTTGAAGGACAAGCACTAGCTTGGTTTGAATCCTTCAGGGAAAGTGCCACACCTGATATGCTGATATGGACCAATGTAGTGAATAAATTAAAAGAGTATTTTGCTACTCGAGACAATATCATCTCAAGGACAGCACTCCGTGCACAAAAGGTAGATGAACCTGTCCTAGACTATGCACGCCATCTCAGGAAAGTGTGTAATGCCCAACGCCAAAGCGATGAAATCCTAAGCAAGGCATTTACCCAAGGCATGAGGCCCTGGATCTCTGTAGCTCTTGAAAACAAGAAAATAGACTCTTTTGACCAAGCCCTATACCTAGCCTTAGAGGTTGAGACCCAAGAAAGATCTAGGAAGATAAGGGAGGCAGAGTCTAACCCACAGCCTACAGGTCCAGGAAATCAGCACTAGTGCAGTTGAAGATGTTAACCTAATGTCTAGTGCCCATGTGAGGCAACAGGAGGCTAAGGTTACATCAAAAGACCCTACCGGTAGATATAGAGGAAATAACTATGACCCCAACTACCAATCCAATAGAGGTAGAGGTAGGGGGGGCAACAACAACAACCGGGGGGGTCACAACAGTAGGAAAGACAACAACTCTTCCAACTCCAACAATGGTAACTCTTCATACAGTGATAGGAGAGACAGAACCCCAAGTAATGGCAGATCCTATAATAATCAAGAATCCAACAGTAGGAGCCATAGTCCACATAGGAACTACAACTCTGGATCCTACAACAACTCTGGATCCTACAACAACAGCCAGGGTTCAAACAACTCTGGATCCTATAATCAAGGATCCAACAGTAGAAGCCATAGTCCACATAGGAACTACAACAGTGGATCCTACAACAATGGTGCCTACAACAACCAGAGATCCAACAACTCTGGTCAATACAGCAACTCTGGTCAATATAACCAGGGTTCCAACTCACGCCAGGAGGATTACAAACCTGACACAAGAGGTTATCAGGGGAACCAACACAGTAACCCCCAAATACCACCTCATGTGATGGATCAAATCTCCAAGCTCCTGGTGGCAACCATCTCAACCACCCCACAGAACCAGGAAAGCTAGGATGTCACAGTGCCGATGGGCCAGTGCACTGTGACACCCCAAAAACAAACAATCAATCAGGATCAACAAGGATCCAACCAGAGACAATTGCTAGTGCCAATCTACCATCTAACAGACAGAGACGTCCATCAGTGATACATATCACCCCACCAGATTCATCATCAAAAGATACAGGTGAGAGTACCAAGCTTTCTATTGTACTTCTTCAAAATGGCTGTATCAATGCAAATCTATATGATGTTTCAGATGTGCAATGTTTGGTTGATACAGGTGCTACTATCACCTGTGTCAGACAATCATTCCTCATGGATCTCCAAAAGAGATTCCATATCCAACTGAGGAAATCTAAAATCAACATCCACTTGGCAGATGGATCGGTGTGTCATGTTAGACATTCAGCTATGCTGAACTTTAGAATCCAAGGTGTCAGATTCCAATACCAATTTGCTGTAATACCCAACCTCACACAGCCCGTTGTTCTCGGCACAGATTTCTTAAGCACTACAAAATCTCAAATTGAATTTAATGTTGATCCTGAACAAATTCTCAAACCCATTAGGGCAGTGAGGGATTTTACCGTCCCTCCATTCTCTGAACTTGCAGTATTGGGTAAGGTCACATCTACTCAATCACTGCAAGGCAAAACTGGAGTAGTAGATAACCTCCAAAGAAATAACAATGCCCCATATCTAGTTCAAAGGGCAGCAGTAACCCCCAGGGAAAATAACAAACATCCCCTAGTGTTACTCAACACCAGCAGGCGCCCACATAAAATCAAAAAGGGTGCCATCATAGCTCTATTTCAGGAAGTCAAGGAATCTGATTTAGAAAAACCTCAACAGGTGTCAGACACTACCCCACACACTGATCAATCCATCTCAGCCATACGGCCTGAGGATGTAACTCAAATCAGTGACACAGACTCAGACTGTGAGTCCACATATGCTGACCCTGAACCCAACTCAATCAGACTCTCTGAAATAGCTGCTATACATAGTGAGGCACATGACCTCGAGCCAGAATTGGAAGAGAATGTTCCACCAAAATCTGTGCTCACATCCAAAGATCAGCATGATAGATTAGAATCACTGCTGACCAAGTATGATGATATATTTGTAGGAAAAGATGGAGACATTGGTGCCACACACCTGTATACCCACTCAATACATGTAAAACCTGAGGCAATACCATGTCATTTCCTACCATATAGACAAACACCAGAAAAACAGGCCGCAATAGGGGAAGAATGTGAAAGGCTAGTACAACAGGGCATTCTGAGAGAATGTGCTGAGGGCCCCTGGGCTTCCAGATCCTTTTTAGTACAAAAATCATCGGGAGGCCATAGGCTCGTCACAGATTTTCGTTATCTGAACCAGAACACGATAAATCAAGCCTTATCTACACCCCGAGCCGATGACACTCTAGACATGATAGGGTCACTCAGACCAAGAGTATTCAGTAAGCTAGATGCCCAACAGGGATTTTTTCAAATTCCTATAAGACAGGAAGACCAGCATAAAACCGCATTCATAGCAAATGACAAAAAATATGTCTACGAAAGGATGCCAATGGGTTTAGCGACCGCACCTGTGGGATTCTCCCATCTAGTCACATTAATTCTGAACAAACTCAAATACAAATGTGCCCTACCATACCTAGATGACATATTGGTATTATCACCATCAATCGAACAACACTTCCATGACCTAGAAGATGTGTTCAACAGCCTAAGAGTTGGTAAACTCAAACTGAAGAAATCAAAATGTGAATACTTCATAGACAGAATAGACTTCTTGGGAATGAGAGTCACACCCATGGGACTGCAACCATCTCCCACAAAGGTGGAATCAATCAAAACCTTCCCAACACCAAAATCAGTCAAAAATGTCAGATCCTTCACAGGCCTATGCCAATACTTCAAAAAGTTTATCAAAGGTTATGCCCAAATTGCTAGACCATTATATGATCTACAGACACATCTCAAAGCATTTGTCTGGACAGAAGAGGCAGATAATGCTTTCAAAACATTAAAGCATGCCCTCTGTACCAATGCTCTTCTCAGATATCCAAACTATGAGAAAGAGTTCAGTTTGGCAACTGATGCTTCCAATGTGAGTTTAGGAGCTGTACTCTCACAGAGAGATAATGAAGGAGTGCTCAGACCAGTAGCCTTTGCAGGTAGAACCCTCTCCAAACATGAGAGAAATTACAATACCACAGAGAGAGAACTACTGGGAGTAGTGTATGGAGTATTACACTTCAGACACTATCTAGAGACTAGACACTTCCAATTATACACAGACCATGCAGCCCTAATCCCACTATTAACAAATACAGGACTCACACATAGATGGGCCAGTTGGGCTCTAGACATACAGCAATTTTCATTCACCATCCAACATGTGAAAGGTGATGATAACACACCACCAGATGCTATGTCTAGAAGAGAATACCCAGACTCTGGACCCATGACTAACCCTCCACCCCCACCAAGGAGAGTTAGAGCAGCCAGTAGAACCAAGTTTGCAAAAGTAACAAAGAAAGTACCATTCAAAAGGGATGATCCACCCAACACCATTGAAAGGCCAGAGACACCCATTAGGGGTATCTTGAAGCAATCTACACATTATGTGTTTTGCCACTGTGAGAGAGAATACTCACAACTCTTTCCAGATAATGACTTCGAGCCTATTTAATTCTCATCACTCAATCAGATGGTGAAGGCATCTCCTAAGGAGCCACCCTTCACCCCACCTGACTCAGATGATGAAGATCCAGAAGACACAATATATGCTATTACTCAAGCAACTTCTAAATCAGTCAGATTCTTTGAACCAATGCAGGGAGAGGAAACATCAAACCATTTGTGTCCTATGACCACACGCTCAAAGACTAGAGAAATGATTCAGGAGGGCACACCAAAACCCCCCACACAATCACAAACTATTCTAAATGAGAAAAAGGTCACAGGGAACAAACCTACCAAAACCCCACCTGCCAGGAAAAATGTCACAAAAGACACTGCATCTACTAAATCAAAGAACTCTGAGACAAAGAAGAATGACAAAAAGCAAATTGTGCCTTTAAAGAAAAAGGTTGCCACTCCCATCAAGGCGAGAATAGGCCCTCCAAAGGAGCCTACACACCAAAACAAGAGTGACACACCCCAACAAAAGGCACAAGATAGGCCAATAGTCGATGAAAAAGAAAAAGAAAGAGACAGAATAAAACAACATGTGCTAGATATAAATCAACTACTGGATCAGATTCCCGACACATCCATCTCAGGTACAAACCTTGGCTTGGAACAAAGGAAGGACAAGGACCTGTTGCCCCTCATACAATATCTTGAGGATGGGACCTTGCCTGCACCAAAAGCACAAGGAAATAGAATCATCAACCAAGGCCAGACATACACCTTGGTAAATGGTACATTAGTCCATATATGCCCCATAAATTGGAGAAAAACCAATACTGTACCACTTCAAATTGTTATACCACAGCAATGGGTAACAAGTACACTACAGTATTTTCATGACTCACCTACTGGCGGCCATCTTGGTTCAAGTAGGATGCTGTCAGTATATTGGGTATATTGGAAGTCTATGCTAGCAGACACAACAAAATATGTTTCCACCTGCCACACATGCCTCACAGCAAAAAGGCAAGTACACTCACACAAAACACCAATGACAGTGAGAGAGTACATGGCTTCACCATTGAAGTTCCTAAACCTCGACGCGGTGGGACCACTTCCCACAACTGCCAGGGGAAACAAACATATACAAGTCTGCATAGATTATGCTACCAGATATGCAACAGCTTGGGCTACTACTGACTTAAAAGCTGAAACAACAGCAGCAGAGTTCTACAAGAATATAATTTGTCACCATGGAACACCAGCCACTCTTCAAACAGACAATGGAACATGTTATACAGGTGCAAAGTTCACAAAGTTGACCAAACACCTCAAGATCAAACATAAATTCTCCTCACCATACAGGCCACAATCAAATGGGCTTGTAGAGAGATTCAATGCTAGCATCGGCACAGCGCTCAGAGCATTCTGCTCAAAGCACCAAAACAATTGGGATTCATTTATTGAACCCATAACCTTTGCATTAAACAACACTGAATCCCAAACCACAGGATTCACCCCTTTCTTCCTACTCCATGGAAGAAACCCAGCCACCCCAATGGACTTAGGGCTGGGAATACAGGAAGACATATCCACCGTAGCAGACCATGTAGCTAACATGATAACAAATCAAGATACCTCTAGGAGGAAAGCTATAGAAAGGGTCGCCAAGCTACAAAAGGAAAGAAAGGATAGATATGATAAGAAACTTACACCATAGGAAATCAAGGTCACCGACATTGTGTACCTAAACATACCAAGAATCCTGACCAACACAGAGTGTAAGAAACTCCAACCCCTTTTTATGGGACCATATGTTGTAGTAGATAGACCTAGTTTGACAAGTGCCAAACTCAAAAACTTGGACACCAATCTATTGGTGGCCAGACCAGTGCACATAGACAGGCTGAAAAAGGTTGTGGCTGTCAGAAACAATGAATTTGCACACAGGCTTATTCCACATGAGGCCAAATACTACAACAAAATTGTAAGGAACAAAAATGATATCACCCTTACAAGAGAAACCACAGGCATAGGCCCTATCAGGCCTAGGCCTGCACACCACATACTAAGAAAAACATCTAGGTGTGGTGCAGTTTCAAGAAATTAGAAACAGATTGAGATACCAAAAGAACATAAGATTTTCAAAATAGATTACAAATTCTCTTCATCCACACATAAGACATGTGTGACTGATAATGAATTACTTATATGTATATAAAGCCAATCAAATTTGTAAATATATCAGTAGGTTATTGCCTCTGAATGGTCAAAGACTGGGACCCTCCAAGTAAAGCAGACATGAAGTCTAAGAAGAGTAAGGGTAACACAATGGAGTGTCTAAAGCCTAATCCCCACATGAAAGAGCGCGCTATGCCAACACAGCAGTCTATAGAGATCAATTGACCTTATAAGCTACACTCAGACAACTGTCTAGACGGTCATGAATGGCTGTCCTGGATGACAGGAGGAGCTAATTACCAGTACACAGATTATACAATAGAGCCCCACAGTTGCAGACACTGGAGATTAGGTGCACTGACTCCAGAGAAACAATACCATGCCCACAATGGATGTGGGTAGGGTAGGCTACATAAGAAGCACTGTGGACCATAGCCCACCATCAGTCTTCATCCAGCTGCAGTCTGGAACTCAAGTCTACAGGACCCCACTTGGGAATTAGCCAGCCCACTTCTCCATTAGGAGAGACTGCACTAGGATAAAGAACACACCTACTTCACCTTTAACCTGACCTTACCATTTACTGGTCAATCTCTATAGACTCACCGGACATATTGCCAAGACAGCTCAATCTAGCAAAGGTACAGTTTGAACCACTTCATTTAAAGTGCTACACCATACACTTAGACTTTACCAGCACCAAATCACTACAAATTTGACAAGACTTTAGACAGCAAACTTGCTTTACACAAGCACCATGGGGAGACTGAGAGTTTCACCCATACTGCTAACTATGCTGTTACTATATACTATAGAACCACTTACTGCAGGTTATACACCTGTGGTGAGACAAAACATAGGAGTAGTATTCAAACCTAGCCCTCAACCATTGGTCAATGGACATACAACCACAACACTGTTGTTAGCTATCCCCTACAAGATACCTCGGGCACCCGTTACCCAAGGATCCATAAGGGATAGAATACTCCAATTGACCACTCCTACTCTACAAGATCATACCTCTGGTCAAATTATCCAACAAGCCAAAGAGCTTGACACCTTGCTGTAAATTGCAGACAAGGAGATAAATGAAACATTAGCCTCCATCAAATTGTTCCTATCCAACCCCATAAACACATTGGACAAGGCCAAAAGAGAGGCCATACTGGGTTTTCTAGCACCCCTGTTTCGCGGTGTGCTAGGTCTAGCCACAGTAGAAGATGTAAACCAAGTAATGGGACAGCTCAAGAACATAGATGAAATACTAAGAAAATTTGCTAAACAAGATCAGGAAGCAGCTAGTCTCATTGAAAAGATCACAGACAGACAAGATAAGTTTGTTAAAGCATACATCCAAGATAAGAAGGTACTGGACAGCACAATCAACACCATAGATGACACCGCCAACCTTTGGGCCTCTAACATGTCCAGGTCACTTGACTCATATTCAAGGCACGAGAAAACTCAAAGGGAAAAAATGCAAGTATTAAATGATGCATTAATCATCATAGCAGCAAGAATGAATACAGTTCAATCACTGCAAAGGACAAATGCAGCCCTGAGGATGCTATCATCAGGAATCCTAACCCCTGATATAGTACCACCCTCAGACCTTGCTAGATACTTAATTGACATTAATAACAAACTTAGGATTACACACCCTGGAGCACAAGTCGCAATTAATGACTTAGATCTCTATTATTCACAGAAGCTGACCTCATACACTTACTCAGCTCACCATATATATATTCATCTGGACATTATAATTCAATCTACCACCTCTACCTTCAAACTATACCAAATGATTACATCACCCATGCCTATAGACACACAGGAGACCCCCACCAGAGGAGTCACCAAATTGCAAACCACAACTGAGTTTCTAGCAGTATCGTACGACGAATCATTATTCATCGAATTGGACTCAGCAGATATGCAGGCATGTGAAGGTACTACAGTAAAGGTATGCAGAGATGTAAATGGTAGAATTTATAAACACAGGCCTACATGCCCTGTAGCCATTTTTTCTAACCAGGCTTAACAGATTAAGGAACATTGCAAGTTTACAGTTTCACCACTGCAAGCACCTACCACCCATGCTATTTCCATTTCTGAAGATGAGTATCTGGTCACTACTAATGAACCCCATTACTTTATCAACTGCCATGGTAAAACGTCTGAAACTCGAAAAGCCCAGTCCTACTCAATCATAGGTGTACCCTGTGGGTGCACAATCAGTGTAGGAGAATTTTCTCTTCCAAACACAAGGTTGCCCTGTAACTCAACCTTATCATTTCATTACATTCTCAAGACAATTAATTTACCATTCATGGCAGCACTTAACCAAATTTCTGAAACTAAACCAGATGAAAGAGAGAATCTTCCAAATTTCCCAGTAGTAAACCTTTCTAGAACCTTAGAAAAACTACAGGAAAATCCAATCATGGATGATATTACTCAACTAAATTTAGAGCCTTTTGCCAAAACATTATTAAAAGATGCCTCCAACCTTGATAAGGCAATGGAAACACGCTACGTAGAATCATACCTACGTCGAGTTACAGAGCATCCAATCTTCCAAAGCTTAGGACTCATCCTAGGGATATCAGCTCACATTTTTATAGTATACATACTACTCAAACTATACAGACTAGGAGGGACTGTAGCCTACCTGCCTACAGCCAAAGCATTCAGACTAGTCACCAAGCTGCCCCTACACAAATTGCTCCCAGATAAGAATCCTACCAAACTAACCCCTACAGAGGAAACCCACACCCCTTTCCTCACAATTTAGGAAACCCACACCCTGATAATTGCTATATTATTCACCCTGACCATCTACTCAGCCTACAGAAAAATGAAGTACCTTAAGAAATTTGCACAGACACATTGTGGCAAGAAAAATGTGGCCAAGCGCACAAATCCCACAATATATTTTAAAATATATTGCGGAGACTCAAACTTCGCGCTACCCCTGAGGCCAATACCACATGAATTTGATGAGATTAAATCAGCAGCTGCCCCAACCTACAAGGATATAGTGGTTAAAACCTTCCCACTACCTAAGGCTATATTTACCTGGAATGGACCAGCAGTTATAACAACACAGAGAGGAGAATTTGCTTATCACCTCCCTCAGGTGATACACCTACCTTGGCGCACTAGGTTCAGTACCATACCAGCCCTTAAAAACAAAGGACTGTACTACTGCATGCTTCTCCAGAATGATTGTGGCACCAGCCCGGTGACCATGACAGCACTGGAAAATACAACAGATATAATTATTGACGAACAACAGGAGGAGACCGCAAGGTCAAACATGCAGACTATTGCTAATTTTCTAAACCACCAGCCCTCCCCGGTGACTGGGGAAACAGCCTAGACTGCCCACAGCCTAGACTGCCCCCAGTCCACCACCAGGAGACAACATATCAGAGACAGTATTCAGAACTTTTCGGACAATTTGCCGGCCCTGAAAAGGGCCTTTGGGATGGCGGGTTTTTACACCCTAGGTTTCAGTCAGTCGGGATCCTACCACAGATCCTCGGGTTCAACATCGATGGGAGAGTGGGAGTCCGAGTCCGATCCATACATGTGGCCGTGGTCATGTTCCCACTCAACAAGCCGGGCCTCCATCGATCCCAGTCCATACTCGGCTGCCATAGATGGGTCCCCGGATGCCGCAAGATCGATGAAGGACACTGCCAACAAATAATCCCACAACACTCGCTCCCGCGGTCCGAAGTTAGAGTCCATGGGCCAGAACCCTATATTACTCAAGGCCCTAGCCAAAAGGGCCACAGTGGCCCCCCGACGCAAGGCTGAGCCCAAGAAATAGTGGCAGGAATACATGTCGACCAACACATCACCATGCTCACTGATCTCTCTGAAATTCCTCACTATGTAGCCATAGTGTATGGTCTGGTTGGCCCCCACCAGGGCCCTGGCCGGACTCCCCACCACCATCACCTGGGAGACAGGCAAAGCAAAGATAGCTTGAAGGTGAGCCATGGTGTTACAGCAGAGGTTTCCAGAGAGGAACTGATACTCCAATACCAGCCACCCACTCCTTAAATGGACACACACACCCCCCCCCACCCTGAACTGTCCACTGACACCAAGCTAGGCACTGCCACAGACACATGCCAGAATCTGGCACCTAACACCTCAAGTGCCACCACTGCATGAGCACA
The DNA here is from genome assembly GCA_949317995.1 of Acholoe squamosa. Taxonomy (NCBI): domain Eukaryota; kingdom Metazoa; phylum Annelida; class Polychaeta; order Phyllodocida; family Polynoidae; genus Acholoe; species Acholoe squamosa. Next base: position 82,899,407 of record OX439041.1, on the reverse strand, counting down.
TCAGGGAGGAGACTCACATCTCACTCCTGACACACCACCACTGTCAATGAAATTATCAAAGTATTAGAAAAAAAATTTTTTTAGAAAATATACACAGCCACTTGTTGATGTATAATATGAAAATCTATGGTATTCTCACAAAATCGATGATTAATGCGCGCATATACGCGCAAAATTGCGAAATTGCAAATTAAAAATTGTAAATTGTACAAATCTAACATTAATATACATGAATGCTAAGATAACTAAGACAGTTCTTGTACCCACTAGCACTTGTATACTATACCAAGGTTTTCTTAAGGTAACACACCTTAGGTATCCAAGAAAATTGTTGGAAAAATGAATGAAAGAAAAAATTGTTGAGGAAAATTGTTGACATGAAAAATGTTTACTTAAGATACTCACCAAATAATCTCTTTCAGGGACACTTACTCAAGAAGGCTAGGGAAAAGTCAATTAAAAGCAGCGGCCCACTGCCGAAATTGCCAATTAATACACCCATACAGCAAAATCAAAGAGTAACTCAGAGACAAACAAGCCTATTGTACATAAAGTACTTTGTTTTTCCGGTCCTCGGAAAAATTTGTCTCAAATCCTAAAAATTGTAGAGTGTAAAATAGATTGTACGCTTGTACCCACTTTGCACACAAAAATTGTATGTTTGCACACCAGAATTGTACGCTTGTACCCAATTTGCACACTAAAATTGTATGTTTGCACACCAGATTGTACGCTTGTACCCAATTTGCACACTAAAATTGTATGTTTGCACACCAGATTGTAAGCTTGTACCCAATTTGCACACTAAAATTGTTTGTTGCACACTAGATTGTAAGTTTGTACCCAATTTGCACACTTAAATTGTATGTTGCACATTATACTGTATGTCCGTACCCAATTCATACACTAAAATCAGGTTTTTTTTACAAAAATCAACATTTTTATGTGTAACCAAGCTGTAGGCAAAATTATACATGTGCATACAGAAATTATCAATTGAACGCAAAATTATATATTGGCATACTAAAATTGTGAATTAAACACGAAATTATATATTTGCATACTAAAATTGCCAAAGGTACGCGAAAATTATATTTTTGCATACTAAAATTGTCAATTAAACGCAATTACACGCGAAATTGTAAATTTGCACACTAAATTGTCATTTATGTTCAATTTGCACGCTAAATTGAACATTGAATGCCAAAATTGCACACTATTTGCCAAATTGTATGTTGTACATAAAAATGGAAAATTGTACCCAAAATTGATGTTACATAAGCAAATACGCTCAGGTATGGTAAGATATAGAAACTCGGAAATGTACTTATACCCAGGAGAAAATTGTTTATACTGACAAAGCTCTACCACAAAAATTGCATTTGAAGCACTCCCCATTACTTCAAATCCTCTTACAAACAGTATATAACTCCAAAATAAGGTAAAAATATATATAGATTGTACATTCCCTCGGCGAAATGACGGAGTTTCGCATTCTCTCGGGGGAGAGGGAGTATTCTATGATATACCATTTTATTATCCCATAAATTCTAACATATTATTGTATTAATCAAAGAATATCTAAGAAATTAATACATAGGTTGGTTCTAAGAGCTATAAGAGCGCTCAAACTTTGTATAAGAGCGTTCATGCTCCACTGCACACCAGCTATATTCAAATATACATAAGTTACATCACCAATGAACCGACCTCATGGTTCACTGCACAATATAATGCTTTGAAGGGTCTCAGTGTGCGACCTCATGGTTCAGTGCACAAATTAATAACTTGTAAGTGGATGCAACCGGCCGTTAGAGGTGCCTGGGCACCGCTGAAGTTGCACGGGTGTCTGAGCACCCAAAACACTGAACAATAGCTTACACAAGCACGACGCCATAACCTTCCGGTCGCTCTAGCGTCGCTCCTGAGCAACTTAGGTCAAATATCAAAGCATTTATGGAAAGCCCATAATTAGACGGTCAAAATGAGCCCAATAGCAAGGCGGAACTCCTATTATTGAGGAAGTTACGCCATGGGGACTGATTCAACCTTCGAATGCGCTACAGACAAACCAGCGCAAGTTACGCACCTGGCAAGCGGGCATTAGTAACTTGGCATATTCAACTCCGCGCATGCCCAAAATCGCGGTTGTTACTGCGTAAACTTCTGAGATATGAGGGTTTGAAGTTACAGAACCGACCAGGACAATGGGGGACATAGCGGCGTCCATGGGGGTCCTTTGTGCACCCTGTGACACATGAAAGACTCCCCTCAAACAATTGCAGAGTTAGGCAGATGCCACTGGCCCCAGTCAGTCTGAGGTGCAATGCCAAGATTTGGTACAAATAGCCTGGCTGCACCTACTAGAAATCAGAATCTCCAGAACCGCTCCAGAGGTAACATCTCCAGTCATCTCCTGCTACCTGCTATACCTCTACACTATGGTGAAACTATGCTAGACAGGCATAGGATTCCATCATTAGTGGCCAGAGGGTATCTTCTACAAGACATCCACCAGAGGGTAAAGTTATTCATTATTACATTATTCCTCTAAGCAGCAGGTCAGGAGCTAGGTGTGGGAACCCACCTAGAACTATGCTGGACATTGTATTATTATTACCTCACAGGTGGAGTGGAACAGAACATTATACTCTATGAACTATTGTATATTTACTGTATGTGGAAATTACCTGCATATTAACAACTGTGTGATTGATATTTCTTACATGTTGCCTAAAGCTGAATAAACCAGTGATAACTGGAATTAACACTATTTTATAAGAGCTTGTTGGATTTACACTTTATACCACTAGTCATATGATATTTCTCATATGACAACTTGATCATGCACAATTACTAGTATGACAATATGTCAGCAGCTTTAGTAGCACTAGTCACACCAAACATTGAAGCACTACCCAGTCCCTTCTATCTTTAACAATTCAGTGACACTCAATCTAAAATTCTGAAACAATGAGGTAGATCATTCTATCACAAGCTCAGACAAAGTGCCTTTCTAATGACTTCCCTTTGATCTAGTCCATCCAAGTAACACTGTCTGTTTTATGACTTCCCACATGTCTCTTTGATTTACAGTATTAAGTCTTTGCTTAATGCCTTTGTTAAAGTGTTAATTGGATGTGGTCATAAAAGATGCATATTCTACTAGTAGGGAGTGATATTATGTGGCTTCAGCTAGCGTGTATGACTGAAAGTAACAATCAAACAAGTGTTAAGCTCTACACAGCTAAAAATATCTTTCTTGATATAAGAAAACAAGATAAATTATCTTATATGGCGGACAAAACTACCAGTTTTAAGAAAATTAAAAATCTTAAAGCTGGTAGTTTTGTCCATCAGGTAAGATTATTTAAGATTCCAAGAATTTTTTTTTTAGCTGTGTATAGGTTTAGGTAGATAATTGTCTAGATATCACCTCAAATGAAGTCAAGAATATCTGAAGGTCTTCCATCATAGTATCAAGAAGGCAGAGTGTTGAGTCCTGGATCCCCTGGATTAAGGGGCCCTACCTTTTCTGATCAATAATATTGAGCACAATCATGTCTCAATAATAATGAGCACAATCATGTTAAACCTAACAATACCATTTCATGAGTAACTTTGTGAGTATAGCTGGTAACAGTTCAATGACAGCATAATTTGCAGAGTGTAGATAGTGGCAAGCATAAGATTGAGGAGATCCAATAGGAATGAGAATTGTAAAGTGTGATGAAAAACTGCAGAACACTAGAAACAGGTAGGGTAAGGAGTCATTTTCTCTGAATTATCTCAGATTAACTTCCTAAACTCACTACAGTGCCTCACCTTTTCCCTGTCTCTACCTGTCTCAGTGTGCACTTACCACTAACCACCCCGTAACCCCTGAAACCATACATCAGATTGTAGAAACAGATAGCCGCTGATCATGGACCTACCTGTCTCTACTCAGGCTTCTCTTACCTTTACCCTAGGTTACTATCTGTCTTCTGCTTCTTACCTAACACTGGTGGGTGTAGAAGCACACCATTCAACATCTGCTCAGACTTACATACTGCAGCTGTAAGGGTCCCATGGACACTGTCCAGCCTTTGACAGGGGTTAGCGGCAGCAATGGTACATGAGGCATTGAGCAATGTTAGAGGGGTATCTGGCAAGTTAGATGTTTCTTGGTCAGGGTCAGGGTATGGCTTTAGGTAGGACTGTTGTTTAGGGTAAAAAATCATCAATATCACAACACCGATGAAACTTCTCTGCTCTTCTTTTCTTTTAGATTATTCCAATGTCTATTAACTCATTTAGCTTTCAAAATACACTTTCCAGGATCAAAAACAATGATTTTACTTATGTATATGCCTCTTTCCTGTGTCTCTTATAAAATGAGCAAACCTTCAGGTTTCTGCATGGTGATGTACTGATTGGTTGTACCCTATGGTTGATTGCAGTGTATATATATGTGGTGGTCCCGAGTCATCCTCGAGGTACCTTCGTGGTCCTCGTGGGTGACATCAAAAGCACCTCTATTACCCGACGCCTGGGGGCGCTGGAGTCCAGCGCCACATCACCACATGGTCACGTGGCCCTCGACTCTGGTGTATATAAGGCCATTGTACGGCCTTCCTCAGGGTCAGTCCAGTCGTGAAGAACCATCGTGTGCGATGGTCGGCGGCTGCCCGACTACCATGTTGTAATACTTCTCTGTGCTGTTGCACAGAGAAGGTATATGTGGCTTGATAAACATAGACACTTGAAGGCTGTGCTAGTCGTCTAGTGTCGAAAGTGCTTAGTAGTTTAAACACTACTACCTGTAAACTGTCATCGAGAACGGCTGATGCCTATGCATTATTGACAATAAAGCTTTAACTGGAACCTGAATAGTTGGTCTTCATTGTCTGTCGAAAGATTTGATTAGCATCGAGGGGTAGAACACTACATATAAATCAATAGTTGCTGATTAGCTAAAACAGGTGAGAGGCTTTCATTAAGGGTAATTTAGTGTGAGGAATGTGTTCTTGGATCTGTAACCCAATGATGTAATAAGCCTAAGGAAGTAGGTTTTGGCATTTGTCTATGATACAAATGCTATATCATAACACAATTTGCATTTATCAGTCCATATTGTAGGGGAACGGTTTAGTAGTAATGTTTATGGCTTATGGGTTGCCTAGGTTCCGAGCGGAGCTGCCTTTCGGGTTGAGAGCCTGGTACGCCTGGCGGGCGGTGGCAGCACCGCCCTCTGGCCTGCGGGGGTTGAACACGAGAGGTCGCCACCCAACCCCTGTGGCTATATAATAGTCGGGTCGGAACCTAGGACGAGGAGAATCCTACCAGATTCCCTAGGAATACCATCTGAACTTTACTGACTCCGAAGCCTTACCTGGTAGTCATAAATACGAGCTTTCAAAACAGTCCCTTTACCATACGGAATCTACTTAGTTCCCTGTACCTTAGGATACTGAATAAAGACTTGTTGCCTTTTAAAACCGGATATCCTTGTATTCGTGATCCTTTCCGAACCATCTACGGTCATACATTACAATATCAATACAGTATTGTCCTTGTCAATTGTGGGTTACATGTTTTGCAATTTGGAATTTTGGTTGTAAATAGTTTTCCACCTTTATATTGTATTATGAGGTCTCCTGTGCTGAAGTGTGGGAAACGATCAATCCCGGTAACAGCACATTCATCTGTGTAGCCAGGAACTGGGTTACTCAGTGTCTGAAAGTATCTGTATATAATGTGCACTACAGAAACAACCACTCTGTGTCTGCCTCAAAGTGCCTATAATGGACATCTCCATGAGAGGACAATCCTGTGTCTAAAACCCATGCTGTGATTCATAGCAACTTTCCTGACCAATGTGGCTGTCCTGCAGAATTTATGTGTGTGTTATAATCCAGGTCCATGATATTCAGGATTGGTTTACCTCATGATGGCTCAGTATCAATTGTTGCCATACTGAAGCCACTCTATATACAGTTGTTACATGTAGTTTAACTCATTCAATGTACAATTGTGAAGACATCCTTTGTAATGGGTAAAAATGCAAAGAAGGAAAGGACAAATGAGGTGGAAGGATTTCCAATAAGATAGAGAAGCGTATCAGAGTGACTTCTGCTTTTCTGGGATACATTTCTCACAAATCCTCCACAAGCCTCATCTACCTATACTCCTCCTACATATCTTGCAGAGTTAGAATATACCGTGTTAACCTATCTAAAACTGTCTGCAGTGATTTACACAGACTATAGTACAGAGCTGGCAGTAAGAGGTAAATCATGGAAGGTGCCTTAGGACAATCTACCCTATAGCTGTAGACCATCCCTCCATGGCAGATTAATGATATTACCTTTGTCACAGTGTTGACATGAATAGAAACTTCCGGTCATAGCTAATGATGTAGCCCCTTTTAAGTACATCTTGTGGTGAAGCTATGCAGAGAATGCCGTCAGTGTACTTGTACAGCAAATCATAAAAGGAGCAGAGAGTAGAATATTATTAAAGATTTCTGTTTAGAGATAGGTCCTTTACATTTGTTGATTCACTCACAGGACACTATTGTGTCTAGTCGATAGTTCTCAGCACAAATGTATCTCCTATTCTCAGGAGGAGAGAGCATAGCCCAGTGGCGATTCTGCAAATTGAAGAATATCATAGATGAAGCGAAAAATTAATGCCAAAGTCTGGGCCACCATGAGTATCCCACCAATCACATGGTTACATCTTGATAGGCTGTCATAAGAGTGGGCTGTCATAAAAGGAAGGAAAACACAATACAAAACAGTAGATGAGGGTATGAAACAATTGTTTTATGATCATGTAAATTTGGGCTGTTTCAACATTGGTTTTTATAAGAAAGTTCAAGGAATTACATTTGGCACTTTATACTTTTCTTTTTGTTGTACCTCTCAAAGTAATAAATAAAATCCCTAACATCTGATGTACCAGATTTATTTGGCTCATTTTTCGTAATAAATATAAAGACAGATTTCATGCATATTAAGCATCTCATTATACACTAATCTTTTCATTTGACCTGCCATACAAATTATTGGATGATATTCTCTAGTGATGATTATCCTGATGAAGAAGTTATACAATTTTCCTTGCATGTGAATGGCTCATTACTTCAAAGTACAAACAAAGCAGCTTCATATAACTCTACAATTGATGGTATAAGGAAGGCATCACAAGTAGTAATGATTTCCCTCAGAGTTTTGTTACCTGTTTTCATGTATTAACCACTAATGGCTGCCATATCTGCACTATGCATGAAGGTATGAACAATATATGTTGCATGACTTCAATAACTCAGAGATATTTTCAATTGATCTGTCGTTATGTTTGTCAGATATGAAGATCTATATGATCAAATTGCGATACAGTCTAGAATGGACATAAATAATGACCTTCTACTAATGTCTTGGTTTATTGTTCCATAGGCTCTACCTTAGTTTGTGGTTCCTAGCTTCGGAAAAAAGAAGTCCCTCCTTATTCTGAACATCTGCAGTCAGTTAACCATGTGCACCCTAACACTAAGTGACTAGGACAGGAGGCTATTCTTTAAAACACTATGACTACTGCCTGTCAATTTGTAGTGAGGTGACATAATATTTCCATTACAGTATCTTACGCTAATGGTAACTAATGCCTGCACCAGTTTGACTGCACTACGAAACCTTTGGTAATCGCTGCATAGTGTTTTCTTGTATACAGCAGTGCAGTACCTTCAATTAGCCGTCATATTCATAGGAGTCTCAAGTCGAAGCAAATGTGTAATGGTAGTGCATTCAGAAATAGCTTTCAGCAGTAATTCCATGCCCATTGCATGAGAAATGTATTTGCTAATCCTGCTTTTATGAGGTACCACACCAAATATCAGAAATTACAGAAATATGAGTTATAGCTGCCCTATTAAGGGACTGTAACACATCAAGGTGTTGCTGCACACAAGCCCCCCATCAGACAGGTTCAGAGGTGCAGGACTGGTGGTGAAAAGCACCCCATGCAATACTCCAATTAGTGTTATCCTTTGGATTACTAATACCTAGCAGTATGTATGTCTATGGGCATCCGAGGCTAGTTTCCCTTACTTTGCCTGATGTTAAGCCTCACAAAAAGGTTAATATTTTCTAACTTGAAATATATTTTCTAGTAAAGATTCGTCACAGTGTTAGAATCCGTCAGGTCCCATTGTCTGCTACGAAAAAATGATTTAGTTTAGTGCTCCATCTACTGGCTTTTTCTGGAGAACAAACCAGAAGATGATTTGGCATAGTCAAGTCATCTGTTTGCACTCCATAATGCAGATCTGAAATGTAGATGATTTATCCATTGTTGCAAAAATGATAAATGTAGCTGCTATATATACCGATCCCATGCACAATCTGAGTCAAGATGGTGTAGGGGCCGGTATCGTCGTATATATATTAGTGCCGTTCATCCGAGAGACGTGTTCGTGTGGTGCCTGTTCCTTCTATGCCAGCTAGGTGTCGCTTTGTGATATCCCGTTGGTACAAGAGGGGGCGGCACCATGCCTCGCGTCCAGCTTCTACTAAGAAGCCGGACGAGCGGCAGAAGGTGACTGGACCTGGTCCAGTCCAGACGCGCAGCTTAACCTGTAGACCAGAGTTGAATAAAGTCCTACCCGAGAGGTAGGGGTTTCTGGGGCTTTGCCCAACCCGAACTACTCGTGTTGTGTTGGTATTTCTAGTGGTAAGCGAGCCAAAGAGCCACCCAACATATAAGTCAATACGAACCATTACACTGGTGCCGTGACCAGTTGGTTCGGGGGTGGTGCGCGGCCACATTGGCCGAAAGCCTCGGGAAACCCGAAGCGGATCCCCCCAGCCCTGGGCTAGAGGGATTCGAAGAGGATGACTTCACATCCCAGCACCTGTTGTTAGACTGGAAGCCAGGTCAACAACAAATGTATAACGCAGAGGGTGTCCGAACTATTTTCTCGACACCCAGTCTGATGGACGGTGCCACTGGTGATGGTATCGTAAAATTGTATCCGGGTACACCACAAAAGGGAGTACCGGATACGGGATTGTTTAGGGGAGTAATAAAACCCCCAACTTTAGACCTGAGTGATTGGTCCCAAGCTATAACTAGCAGACGCCAGCTGTGTCCTATTGTACCAGCAGGCTCGGCTAGCAACTTTGGTATCCCGGAAGCACAGAGACCTGGGAAGCGTATTGCAACCCCCCCGGAAGCAGTACCAAATGGTGCAAGCGAAGTTATTATTAATTATCATTACTTCGGGTTATATGCGACGATGCCTCATTATGTACATATTATTTATAATGCCCCTTAAACGTTCTATATTCTATACGAACTGTATATATAGACTTACCTATTTGTGTATAATATTACTGTATAAAATTAACAATAGGTACTTGTTAATTACACCCAACCCTAGGTATAGTCTAGTGGGGGTGGTGTAGGGGCCGGTATCGTCGTATATATATTAGTGCCGTTCATCCGAGAGACGTGTTCGTGTGGTGCCTGTTCCTTCTATGCCAGCTAGGTGTCGCTTTGTGATACCCCGTTGGTACAAGAGGGGGCGGCACCATGCCTCGCGTCCAGCTTCTACTAAGAAGCCGGACGAGCGGCAGAAGGTGACTGGACCTGGTCCAGTCCAGACGCGCAGCTTAACCTGTAGACCAGAGTTGAATAAAGTCCTACCCGAGAGGTAGGGGTTTCTGGGGCTTTGCCCAACCCAAACTACTCGTGTTGTGTTGGTATTTCTAGTGGTAAGCGAGCCAAAGAGCCACCCAACATATAAGTCAATACGAACCATTACAATACAATCAGCTGAAAGGTTAAGAAGATACAGGGAGTACAGAGAAAGTTTTCCAATAACATTGAATGCGATCTAAGTATTGATCTAAGTACTGACAGGACTCTAATCACCTGGCCTGTATAATTTAACGCACGATGGTAGGAGGGGGCAGTACTTTGTCAATGAAGTGATGTTTATTAGATCATGTTTTTGTACCTATTCTGCCTTTTGTTATTCCTGAGAGGGCCCCGAGACACGGAAGGAAAAGCTAGTGGGGTAGGAATTAGATGTAAGCAGTGTAAGCAGACAACAGCAGTCACATAATATCAACAACTGAAATCATCTACCCAACCATTACTGTGAAGGGCGGCCACACTTCAATCCCCTCAAAATCAGGTTGATTATTTATTTCTGATGGTTTCCTTTGATCTAGTCCATGTAAGTACTATTCTACAAAATAAATATGTCTTACAAATCTTACAGTGAGGCCTTTGTAATTATGGACAAGGTTTCAGGTTAAGCTGCACGATTACAAAATACAAATACTGTTTTATATAATTGTTTCAGACATTACATTACATGAAAGGAACAGATTTTTGATGGTCGTCTTTCACAGCTGAAGATGTACCAAGTCCTGTACAGTATGTGGGCCCCCTGCCCTATAGAAGGGCACCATTGTGCCTAGTCTATAGTAGGGCACCATTGTGTCTAGTCAATCATCTTAGCTCAATCATATCTCTCAATTCTCAGGGGGCACAAACCAAAATCCTAATGCAGATTTTGCAAATTGGAGAATGCTCTTGCCACAGTGAGGAATTGATGGGGTATTTTTAGTAGCCGACCAATGGCAGTGTAATTTGCAGATTGTAGATAGTAGCAGGCGGATATGAGATCAAGGAGCTACAATAAGTTTTATGTGAGAGGCTAGAACTCCCAAAGAGAGCGATGAATATGAATAGTTGAATGTTATCTTTGCATCATTGCCAACTGATTTCCCTGTACATGTACTTAGACATTAGATGGTAAAATCCTCCCTCACTACTGGGGTCGTAACTATAAAGTTGGCAATACATCACTGTTTGAGAGTAATCTATTTACTGTATGTTTCAGTGGGTGGCATTTATGTCTTTGTTAGTCATTACCCTGTCTCTATTTGTCTCAGTATGTAGCCTACACTTACCACTAACCACCCCTAACTCCTGACACTATCCGTCAGATGGTCGGGGATGGTAAAGTATTGACCTGTCTTCTCTCAATCTTGCACTCCTTCAATTTACACACTAAATTATCCTATTAATTGTGTAGATCTTTGTAGGGCGTGATATAGTATAAGTGCAAATCACCGATAGTTACTAGAGGTTGCTTCGACCACTGTCCGCTGCCGAGTGGTGGCAGGACTGGTCATCAGACTCCAGCCCCTACATAGACCACTACGTAGGATCACTTTTCCTGAGCTAATTCTCCTTAAAGGTAGCATACATCTTCAAACATGAATGCAGTTCACTTGACTTTCAGCTTGGCCATTTCTTGGTGCACAACCTGTTTCTAATGATCTCAGTATGCCACAACCAGCACATTGATTCTCATATACACCCACGGTATGTATGCAGTCATGCCATTTTCTCATTTTCTCATTTCAGAGGTTGTAAGATATGAGTTATAAGGTCCTCTGGCAAATTAGAGCTGATCATACACATCATATGCCATGTTGTCTCCCCTTTCAGTTGCCAGATTGGCAAGGATGATAATATCTGTTTAAGATGACCTTTACTTCTTTTCCGAAGGAGCTACCTATCAATGAACCAACAAGATGATCCATATTATTTTTGGTCATGCTTGACAGGTCCCCTCTGAACACATTTGCCTCTGGCGAGAGCCACTGATCCTGTAATGCTATAGGGAATGAGATCACTATGTACTTCTATAGGCAGGTGATCTTTTCATTGGATACACAACAAATCCTCATTCATGGCCAACTGACAGCCATCCATCACTGATGGATGGGGTAGGGACAGTATCATTAATCCAATAATTGTTTCTAGTTCCAATACAGCTTAGAGCATGATTATTTGGTTCAATATTAATCTCTAATCTTTGTAATTCCACTATCACTGCACAAGGGCGGCTGACTCTGGCCGCTGGTTGGCCAGCATCACTGCATGAAATGTCATGACCTCTTCGTCTAGTTCAGCCTCAAAATGAGGCTCGTTCAGATCAGCTGCCTGTAGCACTACCAGTGATCTAATCCCCCATAGCGTTACAGCCCTCAGTGGATCGCTGGCGCTCGCCAGAGGCATGTGATGTCTGTTAAGAACCTAAATATGCATCTGGACACACTACCTGGCATCTGATAGACCTTGGGCAATGAGATGGGTGTACTGCATGTGTGTAAAGATCCCAGAGGGACTGTCCACCCTTTGATGAGGGCTAGTGGTAGCACTGGTACTTGATTAACAGGCAATGGGAGAGGTGTGTAAAGGCAGTGAAGTGTGTCTTGGCCAAAGCGTATGGGTCTATAAGGGACTGCTGTTTAAGGAACTTCTATCAATATTATTTTACTGTTGATGGTACTGTGCTCTGTGATCTAGGGTAGACCTCAGAAATCAAACCATACTGCTTATCCAATGTTAAAGAAGTGCAGATTTGTCCTGTCAAACAACACTGAAATTGTCTTCATTTCATCTCTCAAATGGACCTAGGAAAATTGCCTCATTGTTGTTAAAGTAGATTGGGGCATGTAATTTCAATTTATTCTAGAAAATACCAGGAACTTACCCATTCTTGTCCATGAATATCCATCATAAGAAAAGTAAGGAACTCATTTGAAAGAACAAATATGTTGTACACTGCTTCAAGGTGGAGAATAGTGTGTTACAAAGTAGGTTAAACAATATGCCAGCCACCAACAGAGTTTGAGTCCTGATAGTCCAAAATGTAATATGTTTGAAATGATTCGGGTGGAACCTATGTAGGATTGCTTAGAGCTGTTTTCATCATGGGAAGGTAGGTATTGAGAACAGCTCTACACCTTATACCAAGTTCAGCATATATATGCAGTTAATTAACTTGTCACCGCGTGACCTTGTAGTAAACATGTGACTGCCTTCTCTATGTGAAGGGGCATCTTAACATAATATTAATCTTCCTGATGCACATAATGTGAAGATGTATATGTCCTCCAGTCACATCCCCTTAGATCCAGTGATAAGTTCACTTATTTGTTCCATATTGTGACATACTATTCCTTGGAAATATTGTTGTAAATGCTGTCCAAAATCTTTCGGAAGAAGTGATCGATATTCCTGAAGTTGCAGTAAAAAGAAAATGCAACTATTTACAATGGGGATCCATATATGTCAAATGTGTCCTGCCTCATAGTCACAATAGGTATCTAATATGGCCAGGCAGGCTACTAAAGGAACTGTACCAAGGGTTCTTCTTCAACCAGCCAAACAGATTTCTGCAAGTGCCATTGTATATGCTTAGAACTGCTATGATTGCATACCTCGTGATAGATAAGCCATCTTAACTCCATTCTCAAACAATTTCTTTTTCCCAGCCCACGGCAGATTGTCTGAACAGCTACTTTGAAAGTCTGCCAAGTGAAAGAGTGAAAAGGGTCTTAAGTTCATCAGATTCAATGCCTCCTAGAGGCCATTTCTTAACACACTACAACTGTCGTCCTTAACATCGTAGTGAGAACGTAATAATTTGGCCTTATCAGCACCATGAACTAGTAGTGCCTAATGTCTGCACCAGTACGACTGCCATACTAAACCTTATGTAATTAGTGCATAGCTGCTAATCGTAGTGAGCTGTCGTAGGGCAGTTCCTACGATAGCCTGGCTTATTCTTGGCATTTTTAAATCATAGTGGCTGTGTGCAGTCGTATTACATTGAGAATTCAGGGGGAATAAGGTTCCTTTTGCAGTGCAGGTCACAATTGATGCAGGCGACCAGCTAGCTGGCAGTGCAGTACAATTCCTTTGGCTCGTTTTGCATTGTTTGAAGATATCTCCCCTAGTTCCCGGATAGTGCAGATCTCAGCAGTAAAACCACTATATCTCTATATTTGAAATGGTACACTAATGATTGGAAAAAGAAAAGAAAAAGGGACACAATAATCCTCCTTGTGAACCTGAATCTGCTTCTATTTGTTTACCACGTAATTACTTATCTTACACAGTGCCCTGTCATGAAAAAAAATTCCACACTCTCAAATATTACAAACATTTTCTTCCTCTTTGAAGCAGTGACCTTTTTTTTCCTTCTCTTTTTGGATCTTGATAAATGTAACAGAAATACTGCGTCCACAAGTTTAATGTCTATTCAATAAATTGGTACATGTGAGTGCCCGCTGAACCAAAAAGAAAGGAATTGTTGTGTTTTTCCATGTGGACATGGGTGTTTGGTTTGTGTTAAATCATCTCAAGCTTGTTTCTTCTCAAATTCATCTAGTGACAGAGTAAAGTTGAATCCATTGAGTCATGCAAGCATTTTTAGATCCTGATACTGTCTATACACAGTGCAGTTATTTAAAGGTCAAGAAATCCATTCTATAACGTCCCATTCTCATCTTGGACAGGGTAAGTGTAAGCAGGCTTTTCCCATTCCCAGGACATTGATTCCCCTGAGGCATTGTTCAGGTCCTTCATTGTGCTACCCTTTTTACAGCCACAGTGCCTCAGGGCCTGATAGTATCCTCACACACCTTTCACCTTTCTCTCACATCTCAACATTTACCCCCTGCCCGCTAGTTCCATCACCATCGACACAGGTCTAGGTAGTACAGCCTCTCTGTCCTTTCTCACATGACTCTACATTAAACCAATGTTCATTTTACTTTTAGATCCAGCAGTAAATGAAGCCTTAAAGTCATACTGGGGATGTACAGGCACCATGGTGGAGTAATTACCCAGACTCTGGTAGAGAGGGAATGTAGTATGTAAAAGTCCATTTTAATTAGCAGCTTCTCAGGATACAGCTACCTTAAACATGTTAGGTGAATCACTATAACAGCGTCCCCATGTCACAGAGGCAATATGTGTGTGTCTTCCTCTTCAGGATCTTTCTTTCTGTTATCTACATTATTAAGATTACAATTATATCTGCTAGGCATGAGCAGCCGGGCTGAGATGCCCTAACATTATTTGACGTAAAATAATGAAAACCCTTTCAAAATATTTGGTCTTGATAAGGAGACATTTGGAATTATTCTCAAACATTTTGTAATATTTCCTCTTGTAAACTGTGTTAACCTATGCAGAACACTTGAGTCCAAAACTGTTTGTACAATTTAAGAGTTATAGTAACCTGATATTTAATAACCAGTACTCATCCAGAAGCTATGAAAAATGGTTCCTACATATCAGAAGGGAACCCTGACATATGCTATAGTTGAATGTTGTGGTGTATTCACAATGGAGACACATTTTGAGATGCAAACAGGAAGAAAGATTAAAATGTCTTCTCCTGGATCCCTCCATTTTGTATTAATTTCTTACCTTATAACCTCAAAATAAATGCACTCTTAACAGTAAGAAATATATGATCCATACATGATGTCTGTCTACTGTTTGTATCCATTAGATTAGAAATATAAAAGAATCCAATGATTTTTCAGATCGATATGTTTCGCCACCCACCTCCACCATGCCCGGCTTTGTGTTGACAGTGTGGGAAGGTCCCGTATATAGGTCAGCCTGCCGCAGAATGACGGGGCAGGTGCCAAGATGTATCGCTATGGAAAATGATTGGATTCTTATTTATTTCGAATAATATGGAGAATTAAGGCATGGCATGTTCATATAGGATATCTAAGGATGTTTCCCTGTTAACAACCACCACTACCACCAGCTATTGCACCAGCTATTGCAGCAGGCGATCGAGGACTACTACCAACACCGGATGTACATCCAAAAATCTACCCTGCACCAACCTCTCCTGAAGACGAGAAAAACAGGGAAAAAGCTGGAAAAAATTCAAAGACTGGTAAATCGTATACAAAAAAACTTGACAAAAATTCAGATCGTGAAGCTACTGACAATGATGAATCTGATGGCAACCACTCTTATGATAGTGAGGATTCAAAAGCTGATCCTAATGATTCCATTACCTCTACAAATTTGTAGAATCTCAATCTGTGTCCCAGTAGATTGATCGTAATTTGTAAAAATGTACAAAATTTTTTCTTTTTTGATTTGTTTGTTGATTTCAAACTGTATTACTATTGAGTTTCTGTATTTCAAATACTAACACATTTTTAAACTTGTAACATGTCTGAATCCTGAAGACTCTAGCCCAATATACATAGAGCATTGAAACCACCACAAGCTATCTTGTACTGCTAGCAACAACTGGTATGAACTGTCATAATGACGAAGGTTCACTACCTGTGAGAAGAATACGTAGAAAGGTATTAATGAACGGTTGTATTGGTTGTATTGGTTGTATTGAGGGTGGTCCTACATGTTGTTGTTATAAGAAGACCTATACTGTATAATCACATTTTTTAAAGTTGTTTATTGGGAATAATTACATTTACAGAGTAAGTGCAATTGAAACCTGGTGCCCACGTATTGTGGTAGTTATACCAAGCCCCCTTTATATCAAACATCGATTAAGACAATCCTGATTATATAAAATTGATTTGGTAATGGCCCTAAAACTGCAATATGCGTTTACAGTATGTCATTAATACCGTATCAAAATTTTTCAATACATTAGCGATCAATTAATGATGAGATGAGATGAGGATGAGTAATAATATAACACAATCACACAGATTATTACATAAAGCAGTCTGGGTAGTCTTTCTTAATAGAGTTTTTAAACTCAGATAGGGTCTCAATGGTTGTATATTTTGCTTTTAGTTGATTCCACCTGGCACAGGCTCTATATAAAGCACTTCTAATGACAATAGGTTTAAGACAGTGTGGTAGTGACAATCTTTTTCCTTGATGAAAACGAGTGGGTATATTTCTATTGTCGATTAGATTTTCACATTTTGACAGGGTAAAAGCATAGAATAAAAGATGTTGATCTCTTCTGTCAGCAAGTTCGATACATTTACTTGCGTTTTTGATTTGCTCTGTTGTCATAGTTGGATTTTCTTCCAGTTTAACTTTATAAACAACCCTTAAGGCCCAATTTTGTAACAATTGTAATTCTTTTGTTTCTCCTCTATAATCCCTATCCCATACAAAGTCACAATAATCAAAAGTTGGTAATATCATACTTTTGAAAATATCCAGAGCAGTGGAGTTATCAACAAATTTTCTAATTCTAGCAAGTTGAAAAATTTTATGTCTTATGTTTTGTGTACATTTCACTCTATGATTTATGAATTTTAGATCTGGATCAAGTTCTATACCTAAATACGTAAAGTTATACACTCTTTCTAATACAGAATTGTTTAACATAAATATGCTATTTTCGTTTTTTGTGCCATTATATAACATCCATTTAGTTTTCTTCTCGTTAATAGTAAGCAAATTTTGTAGGCACCAATTATACACTGCTTTTATTGCATTTTCCATTTCCAACGGAGTATTTACAGTTATGACTGCATCATCAGCGTACAGAGTGGTTTCAAAAGGTCCTACAGTGGGGAGGGAGTTAATATAGATTGAAAAAAGTACAGGACCTAAGACTGACCCTTGCGGTACTCCATACTTCAAATTCTTTGAGGTGGACAAAATATCATTTGCAATAGTATTTTGTGTTCTATTATTAAGATAATTTTCGAAGAATTTGTAAGTGGCAAAATCAAGACCTAGAGCTGATATTTTCCCTAATAATTTCGAGTGTGAGACAGTGTCAAAAGCTTTTTTATAGTCTAAATATAGACAATATGAAGGTTTATTTAATATGATGTTATTAATAATGGTGGACAGGTGTTCTCTTATAAAAACTAATGGTCAATGTATTTTACATCTAAATGCCCAAAGCATTAGAAATAAGATTGTTGACCTACGCATTGAATTACAGAATCAAGGTATAGATTTTATACTTTTCTCTGAGACTTGGTTGACCGATACTGATAAAAGCGACAACTATATTTTTAATAATTACAACCTCTATAGATTTGATAGAGTACGCGATAAAGCGGGAGGAGGTTTATGTGCATATATTAAAGAAGGTATAACATGTTCCAGTCAAAAATTTTCAAATTTTAATGTAAGCAATATCGATGTGGAAATACAATGGCTAAATATATCGAGAGAGCACTCCAAATCAATGGTGATAGCTAATATTTATAGACCACCGGAAGGGAACAAGTACAACTTTGTGAATATATTAAAAGACACATTGACAAAAATTGAAAATCTTGAAAACTGTGAAGTATTTTTGATTGGAGACTTTAACATCAACATGTTTGAAAATACTCCGTCAAAAGATTACTTGCTTTCCACTTTACAAGATTTTGGACTACTGCAATTAATTAATCAATCCACAAAAAACAAGGGACAAATGTCATGTATTGATCTTATTTTTACAAACTCTACCATAGTTGAACAATCTGGAGTAGCCACTTTAAATCAAAGCGATCACTTACCTGTGTATGTCAGCCTCAAGAGACCAAGTATACAGAGAAAACAAAGATCTTTTAGAGGACGGTCATACAAATTATTTGATGAAAATACTTTTAAACAGAACTTTATCGAAATGTCTTGGGAAAATTTTGATACCTGCGATGACATTGAATCCTGCTGGCAGATTTTTGAAGATAATATTAACAGTATTCTCAATGTTCTATGCCCAATTAGGAATTTCAATATTAAATTTAAGGAAGAACCATGGCTAACACCAGAACTTATTTCAGAAATCATTGAGAAAAATAATGCACTGAGAAAAGCTAAACGAACGAATAATATTTTGGATTGGCATAATGCCAAAATCTTGAAAAATAATTGCAGTACAAATTTAAAAAGGGCAAAACAAGCTTTTATTGTTTCCGAACTTAATAAAAATGTTAAAGATGCAAGAAAATTTTGGGCAGCCATGAAAAACCTTATACCGGGTAAACGTAAAAGTTCTTCCATTGACCTTATTGATGATCAAGGTAACGGTATTAAAGAAGATAAGACAGCTAATTTTATAAATGAGTTTTTTTACAAACATAGGCCCAAACTTAGCTAACAAAATAAATACCCCATGGAATTTTACAGGTCAGGTTTGTGACAAAGTGATGAATGATTTTACTATTACTGATGAAAATGTACTAAAGGCTTTGAATACGAAGAATAAGAACAAATCCTCTGTCTTAGAAAATATATCATCTAATGTTTTCATATTAGCGGTGAAAACCCAGATAACACGCTTCACCCGATTGTTGAATTTAATAACTAACAATTGTTATATACCCAAATCATGGAAGGCAGCCAAGGTCACTCTGTTACCTAAATCAGGTGACTTATCGGATGTATCGAATTACAGACCTATAAGTCAGCTTCCAATACCGGGTAAGGTCCTAGAAAGGATTCTACACACCCAATTAGAAAACCACCTGGAAACAAACAAAATACTTACAAAAATTCAAGGAGGATACAGGAAACAAAGATCCACAGTAGATACTATTAGTACTTTGACAAATGATATACTATGGAATAGAAACGAAGGTCATGTGACACTGGCTGCTTTCATAGATACAAAAAAGGCTTTCGATTGCGTTGATCACTTTATTTTGAAGAAAAAACTTGAAAAATATGGTATTAAAGGAAAAAATCTATTATTAATAAGTGAATACCTAAACGATAGAACACAAAAAGTCTTAGCAAATGGGTACGTATCAACTGGTTTAACTATAACATGTGGTGTACCACAGGGTAGTATTTTAGGCCCTCTTCTTTTTTTAATATATATCAACGACATACATGTAGATAATAACAGTGTGAAAACATTATTGTATGCTGATGATACAGTTTTGTATGTAAGTGGGAACAATATACTAGAAGTGTCACCATACCTACAAGATGGTTTGTTATCGTATGCCCATAGGTCAGCAGCCAACAAATTAACAATGAATGAAAAAAAAAAAAAATTAATGCTTTTTACAAGTGATCAGAAATATAAAAAACTTAAATTACAGGATATCCAAATTAAAGTAAATGGTGAACGCTTCCACTTTGTTCCTTCTTTCAAATATTTAGGTGTGACTTTAGACTATGATCTCAGTTTTAAACAACATATTTCAGAGATGATTAAGTCTATATCTTTTAAATCCTATCTATTATACAGAATAAAATCTTATGTGCCCACTAAATACATGCTACAAATTTATAAATCCTATATTATACCAGTAATTGATTACACAGATGTATTATATCATAGATCAAACGATACTGTCTTGAACCTGATACAAACCATACAAAACAGATGTTTAAAGTATTGCTTAAAATTGCCTGTACTATCATCAACTGATTTTATCCATCAAGAAGCTGGCCTTCCCTATATTGTAAATAGAAGATTACATCATTTGAGAATTTTAGCTTTCAAAAGAACTAAGACAAAGGAATTTTGTAAACCACTTACGAGAAATACTAGATTACAGCAATATCCTGTATTAAAATATAATATCATAAATACAGCTGCTTACTGTCAGATCTTGAAAGATTTCAAATGTAAGAGTAAGCTGTCTATGTTCAAAACTATACCAGTAAATGTTAGAAACTTTTATACTTAAGGGTAGACTTGTGAAGCTGCCCTTAAAACATATGATTCTATACTGTTAAATGAATGCTTGATGGTATTGATGTGTTATTTCATTGACCTTTTTGTAAAAGAAGGTACAAGTAATTCTGAAAAAGTTTCAGGGATTTTCTATATTTGAGGTCCACCCTCTGACTGTACATGTACATTTATTATATAGAGTGCGTACAACTGATAGGAATAGTCTATGATTTCCAAAAATCTTCAAATAGAAATCTCCTCTGTCTCCAAATCACATGTTATCATTTGATTAATTACTAATCAATTTTGATTATATTTTATCTAAAATACTAACAAGGGGGACTCATAACATCAGTTCCACTGAAGTGTCCTCCTAACTTATTTGGCACAGTACAAATGTATAAAACCCTGAGATGTTTGACTTTTCTAATATTGTGATAAAATACATATTTACAGCAATGTACTTACGTAAATACACTTTGTAAAAACTGTGATACACTATTAATTAAATATTTATTGTAATTGTCATTATAAATGTATGGACCAACCCGACAAAATGTCGAAGAGAATTTATGTAATTTCATCACACCTGAACAAATGCCAAATAAAGTTAAATTATTCCTTAAAAAAAAAAACAACTTGACATGGCCCCGTTGGATTCTATGCAAACGAGATGTGCAAAGCCCCAGGTATGTCGGACAACCTATTCAAATCCTTCATATACATTGGCTTCTAGTACTGTTCCGCTTGGTATAGTTGACAGCCAGTCTGTTTCTTGCCACAGTGGCTGGGGAACGATTCCCCATAGGACCCTGAAAGGTTTTAACTGGAAATGTATGGCAAGGTTGACATTGTATACTTCTCCAATTTATTAACATGTCCAGATTCTAACCAAAGGCTTCTTGAAGATGTCCAAAAGGGGTTAAAGTAGGGTTATGGCCTGATAATGCACTGGGGTTATGACCAAAAAAGCAATGTCCAAACCAAAGTCGTTAGATAATACATAATGACCTCTTATTTTGAGGTTTTTAATTTAAGCAGGTCTGGGTAGTCTTAGTAGCCGTGGTAATGTACCACAGGGGAGTAATTACCCAGGAGCTGATGGAGAGAAATGTAATATCTTAAATACCCTATTCCAATCAACAGCTTCTTATAGTGTAGCCACTACCATCTGACAACCTGGTACCTCACTCACTGAAACAGTCTTATGTCATTGTTTCAAAATAAGGTCTGTATTTCAACAGAACCTGAAGCCTGTACTTATCTATGTAACATACTGTAGGGGCCAGCTCTGGCTGTAAGTCCATGGCGGTAGGCCATCTGCCCCGTTCCGGTTGCACCAGCCCTCAGGGGCTGGTCAGCTGGTATAAGCTGCCCCCCTTGTGTATTATACCGATCCAGATGTAGGTGGAAGGTAGAGAATGTCAGACGGGGAAGTAGCTCAGCGGTAGAGCTTCCGCCTGCAGGTTGGAGGGTCCCGGGTTTGATTCCCGGTTTCTCCAAGACGTTTTCCGCCGACCTCTACACTGGTGGAGAAACCGAGTTGGTCCTGACCCGTGTGAGGGGGGACTATGAGAACTCGGTACCTGGGCTGGTATGACACGAATGACGATTCAATTTGCTAGTACTGGGGAGACTTGGAAACAGGTGGCCGGTATGCGACTCAGTACTAGTCCCGGGTATCTGGTACCTATAGGGTACTGAACCCTATATTGAATCTGGTAGGGAGGAGTGTAGGGGCCAGCTCTGCCGTAAGGCCAGCAGCCCCGTTTCTGGAGATCCCAGCCCCCAGGGGCTGGCATCCGGTGGTAGCTCCCCCCTACATGTGTGTCATACCAATCCAGGTGTAGGTGCCTGGAACGGTATAATACAGATACGCTTCGACCCTGGCAGTACTGTGTACTGGTAGGTCAACTGGGAAGTCAGGAGTGCCTCACACTGCTTGATAAAGCCCAATCGATCTGGTTGGGAGGAATGCTTGGTGCTGGTTGGCCATGGTTGAAGCTGGTTGGGAGGCGTGTAGGGGCCAGCTCTGGCTGTAAGTCCATGGCGGTAGGCCATCTGCCCCGTTCCGGTTGCACCAGCCCTCAGGGGCTGGTCAGCTGGTATAAGCTGCCCCCCTTGTGTATTATACCGATCCAGATGTAGGTGGAAGGTAGAGAATGTCAGACGGGGAAGTAGCTCAGCGGTAGAGCTTCCGCCTGCAGGTTGGAGGGTCCCGGGTTCGATTCCCGGTTTCTCCAAGACGTTTTCCGCCGACCTCTACAATACTATGAATCTGAAAGATATAACATTTATAGTATCGAGACTTGACTCCAGAATGGAGACATCAGTATTTCAAAAAAACAAAAAGACTTTCTTTATCAGGCAAACCCAGAGAAACATCCATGAGCCACATGACTGTTCCATGAGTACAAACATAAAGACCTCCATACCATTATGGTGTGTGTGTGTGATGTGATGACCCTCTAAGGGACAGATGGACAGGATACATGTAAGCCTTGCTCAATCAAGCTTTGAAAGAATTACTAAACTGGGAGTTCTACAAATTAGCCGGCACTTCACAGGTGAAGCATAGTGATCAAAGATATCAATGAAATACAATTGGAGACATAGATTAATGGATAATCTGTTTACTGCAAAAACTCCAAAAGCTGGCACTTCACAGGTGAATCATACGGCTCAATGATCCACTCCTCCCTCAGCAACCCTTAAAGGGTTCAATAGGGTCAAATCCTTCAGCAGCCAGGCAATCGTTCAGAAATGACCAGTCCCAAAGTGCATGGACTTGTTGAGACTTCCACAAAGTATGCGGTCTCACTATCAGCTACTTTCTCCACAAAACATCTTCCCACTAATGGACACATTCACGAACACACACACAGTGAGGGTAGCAGTAAAACCATTGCATGAAAACATGACCACCATGCCCTTAAAAACCCTGCACCTTCCGGTGTGGTGGGGTGATGGTGTCTCCTAATTGTCTCAATGTGATGCAGTACTGAAACAAAACTTTAGCTGCATACATAGGTGATATTTCAAAGCTCCTTAAATTAACAGATCTGCATTTTAATGTTAGGAATTATTGCCTGTTTTGAAGGGTTACTACCTATGTAGTCCTGAGCTATGGAATGTCAATATTTAATAACTAACAATTTCCAGGGTTTCAGGGTTTATCCAGATTAGCATTGGTCACTACTAGGTTTCTTTTAAGGATGCATAGTCAGAATTAATCAGTTGAGTAATTGTTTAAGTTTTACTAAGGTACCCTGACTGAACTTGTGTCTATGGAGTTTTGTGTTGGTTTCTAGGATCCCAGGTAGGATACAGTGCTGTGGCATAGACATTTTTTTTCAAGTTGAAGATGTATAAACAACACAATTAGATTCCAACTTAGGGCTTTTAATGAGGACATTTATTTAGCCAATTTGAACAAACAGTTTCCGCACATGTGCCTTCATCAGGGTTAATCGAATGTCATAAATACAGGTATAAGGTACATTGTGAGTCGTTGGTTACACAATGGTTTCAGATGCATTCTGGGTAAATTTTATAAATAATTATTCATAATGGGTGTCTTCATGCAGTTGGGTTGGATTAATGGTTGGTTGCTTTCAGCTACTACTGATTGGCAATGGAAGTACAGGGAAAGAATCAGCGAAAATGTCAAGGCTTTAATTTTGTTAATTGTCAGCCATGTGTCATCTAATTTTGTTGAGGGGCCACTCACACATCTGCATGACGTGTTGTACCTTAAGGCATATAGAAATTGTCTTGGTGACTGCTGAAGGCAAACATGATGCCACTCGACATGTCCCATCTGCACATAGTGCAATAACATGTTGTCATTAACAGCACAAGGTAATTCATCATGGTGACCTTTTTCTACCTATGGCTTCATCAGCTATGGTACGGTCTGACTACGCAACCTTTCTCTTGTTCTAGGGGAAATGCAGACCTTATTTAGACTTGACTAAAAAATTAGTAATCTGACTAAAGCACTCATAGCCATCATTAGTAAGCTATGGAGGGAACTTGCTGACAATGACCTGCAGAGTTGTTAGTAAGACATCACAAAATATATGTTAATAATAACCAGAGCCTCAGGGTGAGAGATGGAAATACAGGAAGCTGGATTGTCAGTCAGATCTTACAGGCAAGACAATGTCTGGCTGTCGTGCTGTGTGTACAATTTAATGAAGGATGTCATTAGTGAGAGGCACAGTATGCAGGAACGCAAAAACTTTGTATCTGTGTATTACATTAGATGGAAAATGGACAGGCCATTATCATAATCTGACTGGTCATCTCAGATATATGTTGCTTTTCCAAACAGAGACGGAGACGTACACCTAAAACTCATCCAGTGCTAGGATCCTTTCCTCATCAACCTTAAGGGCAAATGGTAGAGTATAAAAAGTCATTGAACCCTGTTTCCCACATACAGAGATCAATGTTCTATTACCAGACATCCCAGATATTGATCGTCTATAGCGGGAGGCACCCTCACTTGCATTACTTATAGTAGGGTGGCCCCTCCCCTGTCTGATGCTATAGTAAATGTCACTTTTCTAGAAGCCCCCCATTCTGGATAGGGACAATGTGGAGATGTCTTAAAACTTGCTCAAAGATGATGTTGGATGGGAGCACCCCATATATAAAGCATTAGGCTTAGTTATTACTCTTTAATGGGGAAATCTATTGAAAAACTTCAAGGTAATTGCCTGTTTCACCTTCGCGTCAGTTCTATCCATGCCTTCTTGTTTAATCTGACCTTTTGGAGTTTCTTTTTTTGAATATATCTACTCTCTCCGGGCTATCCTCCCAATATGTTTATGTCAATCTATACAAATAATTTCTATCCAAAATAAGTACTTAAAAAACCCCGTTTTAAGTCGAGGATCATTTAAAAAAAAATGATTGAGAAAAAAGGGAAACTGCCAGAAATAGCTCTAAACTAGAAGAACAGGATGTTTTTGGAGTGAGAATGATAGTGCCAATCCCCGGAGATCGCCAGGCAACATTTTGGTCCCTAGTTTGGGGCCTATTTGCCTACTTTTCAATATAATATTGTAGAGGTACACTTTACTAAACCATAGGAGTTGGGTACCGTCTGACGTGGCGGGTGAGTCGAGTCGTCGGACGTTCCTCAGGTTCCGGATAGGTGGCAGCACCGATCCGGGTCTGTGGGGACATCTGACGACGAACACCTGGGTCCATATATAAAGCCCAGCCCTGGCCTCCACACTATGTAAACCACTGTCTTTTAATATTAGCTGCCTCTTTGATATCATCCGGCAGCCGTGAGTGTGCATTAAGTAATAAACCTAACCGTTGGCATACACTTGGAATACTGTCTTACTCTTTCTTTCCGAACCGTAAGACCCGAACCCCCCAGGTCCGTAAGGCCACAAACCCTTACACTGGTGCCGTGACCAGTTAATTCTGGTGTATAGCCCGGACGTTATAACGTCCGAACGGCTGGTACATGGGTTAGACACCCTCAGGGAAGCTAACCCAGAAGGGCAATCACTTGCCCAAGAGAATGGAAATGGATCATTAATGCTCCAAGCCCATTCGGACTCGCAAGATGCGGAATCTGCATCTTGGAGGGATCCGGGACCCCACTATAATGATAGTGAGGAGAATCTGCCAGACTCTGTATGACGCGAACAGTCCATACAGAGACATAGTAACTTAATAGGCCAGCAATCAATTGTTGACGAATTATGTGATTCGATGTTCGAAGTCGGTGGTAGTACTAACCCAGAACATCCGGCACCAATGCGAAAAAGGGTAACATTCGGAGAACTACCTTATAGGTTACCCAGGCCCGAATTACCAATATTAGATTATAGCGCTATAGATGGCGACTTAACCTATGCGGTACCGGAAGGTGAAGAATTAAAACGACCGGATGTCCTGTTGTTGAATGAAACTTATGTAACTTTGAACGAGAATTTAAATACCTTGGTCAAAGCTAAGGATGAAGTATTCCATGAAAAACTTCAGATGGAAGAGGACCTAACTGGCATGCGAAAGGAATTCGAAGCCAGAAGGAGCGAGTACATGAAAGAACTCGAGAATGAAGAACTAAAACTTCAATCTATGAGAGAATCATTCAATAAAGAATATGATAATAGGCACATTCGTATCCAAACATACATAGATACGAACGACCAACTAAACCTTGATAAGACAAAATTCGAATCCGAAATTCGCCATTATCAGGATGAGTTGGATAAATTGAAACTTCAGTGCAGTAAACAAGCTGAAGACAATGAAACCATCCGGGTAGGCATCATAGCTTACAACAAACAACTGGAGGAGGATAGACAGAAACTCACAAATGAGCTTCAGGAATTGCAGGCCACTGCAATAACTCTAGATAAATATGTAGAAGCAGCCCAGTTAACTATAGGTAATATAGACCCAGCTGTGGTATCTACAATGTTGGGAAAGACATCTAAAGATGCAACCCCAATTAGATACAGCCCATTCGTTGATGATGGGGCTGACAAGAATGTGGTATCCGGAATCTATAAGAAACCGGATAATGCTGCAGTAAATGGAACCGCATCTAAACCAGTAATTCCAATGCTGGATACGATAGGTCCGGCACCACCCGTACCAGATTTGAGTCACAAAATCAAAGCGACTCACGATGGTGCTACAGGGAATAATAATAATTCACCCGTGGCACAACCAAGAGCACCCGGACCAATGAGGCATATGTTGACACCACCTTCATATTTCCCCCAACCCGGCCACAGTACACCAGCAGTACCAAGATTACCGAATCCAACCCCAGGTTCTGGTAATGGTCCTACTGATGGACGTCTTCCGAGATCAAACCCGCCACAAAACAATATTAATGGCGGTACGTATCAACCTAGAACATCTTCCTATGGATATAGAACTAATTATAATCCATCAGGAAGTGGTAATTACCAAAATGGTAACAGCTATAACCAGGGATGGAATCAAAATAATTCTTACCCTAGATATGCACCTTCTGGAAACACCGGTTACAATGGTGGATGCCCTGTCGGTTCATCCGGAAGCTATAATAATAATGGTCCACCAGGAGGAAACCCTCCAGGCGGCCCAGGAGGATCCGGGTCCGGAGGATCAGGATCAGGAGGAGATGGCAGGAAGCCAAATAGGAGAACTTCTATGCCTGCAGGGATGCAAACCATCTTTGATAGAAGCCAGTGTATCCAAAACCTCGGCATTGACTGCTACCGAAAGGGAGCAGACGGCATGGAAGTCATGAACTGGAGCATGCGAGAAGCAGATAGACTACGCGGATGTAATAATCCGGCACGTAGGCAGGCACGGATACCCCCTCCATATGATTCTAATGATCCATGGAAGGACAGGTATCAAGCTTTTGTCGACGAAGTCAATTGTAGTGGCTGGACAAAAGAAGAAGCTCTGCCATATTTGATCTGTTGGTTAAATAAAGGCGGAAAAGTAGCCCTCAACCAATGGAGAGCAGCTTACGGAATATACGGTACTTATGATCAATTGGTCGAATGTGCCGCATACCTGTTTGGATCAATCGTTAGAGAAGATCCGTGGGTAAGCTTCAAGAAGAGGACACAAAAACCTAAAGAATCACACAAAGTCTTTGGTTTGGAGCTACAGGACTTGCTTTCGAAAGCACGTCCAAATTGGGCTCATGATGATGATTGTTATCTACAAGAATTGTTTATACAATTCTACAGTGGATTGCGAGATCCGGATCACAAGCAAGTGGTCTGGGACTCTTGGAAAGATGACACTTCCTTCAGTGATCTGTTCATAGCAATCGATGGACATGACATGAAGAAACGTTTGGTAGGTCTCGGACCTAATCCAGTAAGAGCAGCTCCATTCCAATACGGAGGTACACCTGCTCCGGTATACGATACTTCCCAATTAGCTCCGGTTGAATCGAATGAAGTTGATGAGAAAGATGAATATGTCTCCGATGAAAACGGAGATTATATTGGTTCAGTCCAGGTAGCTGGAAAGTATTACCGACAAAAGCGGTATAGGAAAGTACATTCGAGAGGGAGAGGAGGATCTGTTGCTGGTAAAACAGCTTCCGGATCAACTCAACCTGGCAGTGTAGCCTCTACGGCGAACCCAACTGTAGCAGCCACTGTTGCTCCGACTAACATGATGGAAACATTATTAGCCGGATTAACAGAAGCTCTTAAGAGACCGAGAGTTGACAAATCTCAGAGGAGATGTTTCAGATGCCAGAAACTGGGGCATTATGCTCCAGAATGTATGGCTGAGAAACCTGTCCCTCGTAGACAGGAGAGTGTCTCTGAAGTAAGTACAGAGGAAAACTAAGGAGGG
This sequence comes from Acholoe squamosa, assembly GCA_949317995.1. Lineage (NCBI taxonomy): Eukaryota > Metazoa > Annelida > Polychaeta > Phyllodocida > Polynoidae > Acholoe > Acholoe squamosa. Next base: position 82,870,597 of record OX439041.1, on the reverse strand, counting down.
GTCTCCTAACGGGCAAAGAAGGGGATCCCAGTGACAAATCTTGCCATGATATCACCATCCGTGATGATAGTTCGCATGAAGTAACAAGATCGCCTAACACCGAGGTGATTGTAGACACCCAGAAGGTTAGGGAAGCTGATATAACAGGTGCTATGGGAGCACAGGGGAAACCCAATATCAGTAACGAGGCAGGCGGCTATGCGTTAGCCAAGGTCTGTGGTGCCCACCTGCCCCCGGGTCATCCTTGTCTGGAATTCTTGAAAGGATGTGGTTTGACTCCTGGTGTGAAAAATGACGTTCCGATTGTCACGGACATGCCCTCTGTTCTAAACGGAAGGCGGTGGTATGTTTGCCTTACTGTTAACGGAAGATCTGCCGAATTCCTTGTGGATACGGGAGCTAGCCACTCTTGTATCTCCAGGGGGTTCTACAACCTTATACCGGATGAACATGATACTCTCAAATCGGGAGGAAGTGCTCAGATGGCCGACGGCAGTACCTTGCAAACGTATGGTAGAACTTGTGTGAGACTACAGTTAGATGGTATACATGACTATGTCATGAGCGCCACCGTTGCGGATATAGCAGATGAGGGGATACTCGGGTTGGATTTCGCATCCCTGTATGGTGCTGTATTGGAACCCCAAACAGGAGTGTTGAGTGTGAGATACCCGTACCCCGTAAAGGTTAGATAAGCACTGAGACAAGTGAGCATTATGGCTAGTGTGGCACACACTGTGCGAAACCCTCCGGGAGTAGCCTGTGATGTGCTTGAAAGAAGTGATCCTGCAATGCGTAACAAACCTGCAGTGATAGAACCGGATGTAGTTACTTTGTCAGGTATTGGATTAAATTCTGTAGACACGATAGTAGCGAATGCATCCTGGTCGGTAGTACCTGTCTCCAATACTGGAAACACGACTATCTACTTGAAAAAGGGACAAGTTTTTGGAAACGTGACCCTTTCGGAAACTGTAACGGATAGTAAGCTAAGCTTACGAAAGGTAACAGGAGATGATGAAATTTCGGAAGACTTACTTAAGTTGTATGAAGAAACTTCATTAGAAGATCCGGAACACCGGAAAGAGTTTTATAATTTGCTCTGTCAGTATAATAATGCCTTTGCCAAACCTGGTGAAAAACTAGGTACGACAAATAAGGTATTACATAAAATAGATACTGGAGATGCGGAACCCTTTAAGATACCGTATAGACGGCTACCTTTAGCGAAAAAGAGAGTAGCTGAAGATGAAATAAACAAGATGTTGGAACAGGATGTAATAGTCCCTTCCAATAGTCCATGGAGTAGTCCTGTGTGTATGGTAACAAAGAAAGACGGTAATATCCGCTTTTGCATAGACTACAGGAAGTTGAATGGAATAACGAAAAAGAATTCGTATCCATTACCGAGAATAGATGAAACCATTGACTCCTTAGGAGGAAACAGCTGGTTTTGTACCCTAGACTTGCAATCAGGTTACTGGCAAGTAGGAATGAACCCTTCAGATATGGAGAAAACTGCATTTTCAAGTCATATTGGATTATTCCAATATAATGTAATGCCGTTTGGATTGTGCAATGCACCTGCAACATTTGAAGCAATGATGGAAACAATTCTAAGTGATTTATTGTGGAAAAGATGTCTTGTATATCTTGACGATGTCATAGTCTTCGGGAAAACATTCGAAGAGTGTTCTAATAACCTGAAAATGGTACTAGAACGTATTATCTCTAATGGTCTCAAATTGAAACCTAAGAAATGCCACATGTTTAGAAAGTCCATAAATTATTTGGGCCGCATCATCAGTGATGAAGGAATAAAGGCTGATCCGGAAAAAATCGAATCAGTTAGGAATTGGAATAGACCTAAAACACCCAAAGAAGTGAGGTCCTTTTTAGGATTCTGTTCCTATTACAGGGAATTTATTCCGAATTATTCTAGAGTCAGTTACCCATTACAAGCAATAGCTAACTGGACTCCAGGAAGTACCAAGGAAAAATTTCCTTGGACGCATGAACAGGAAACCGCTTTCCAAAAGCTAAAAGATCTGTTCACGAGTACTCCCGTATTGCAATATCCGAATGAAACGGATCATTTCATACTGGATACTGATGCTAGTAATGATAGCATTGGTGCAGCTCTCTCGCAAGTCCAAAATGGGAGAGAAGTACCGATTGCCTTTGCCAGCAATACACTGAGCAAGACTCAGCGCAATTACTGCACAACCAAAAGAGAGTTGTTAGCAGTAGTCGTATATACCAAGAAGTTCAAACATTTTCTATGGGGAACGAACTTTACTTTACGTACGGATCACTCCTCTTTAAAGTGGCTACTGAACTTCCGAGATGCTGAAGGAATGCTAGGCCGATGGCTAGCCCATTTATCCGAATATGGGCTTGAACATCAACAGATTCAGCATAGACCCGGAGTTAAGCATTTAAATGCTGATGCTTTGTCTCGAATACCAATCCGGAAATGTGATAATCCGGATTGTACTGATTGTGGAGCTCATAAGGCAGTGTTAGCAGGGATTCGAAGACCATTCGTACCCCTAGTTGCCAGTATACTGGATTGGTCTATGGATCACATACGACATTTCCAGGAAGCTGACTCGATAACTGCGCAGCTACTGCAATTAGTACCAAAGGGTATACGTCCAGTTAGACCAGAGGTCTCTCTGGAAAATCAAGAAATGAGAAGGTTTCTTGCTCAATGGACCGAGCTTGAAGTCCGGAAAGGCGTGTTATACCGTTGGAAGCCATGTAATAATGGTGATAGAATCATGCAAGTGGTGATACCACATGCCATGAGACATGACATTATGTACTTCTGTCATGGACATCGGACCAGTGGTCATTTCGGAAGGAAACGCTCGCTAGCACGACTTTCCAAGAAATACTATTGGCCTGGCATGACACGGGACTTGCAAAGATGGGTAACCACCTGTCCGGATTGTTGTAAAAACAAACCCGGACCCGGGATGGGCAAACTTCCCCTATCCCAAGAACTTTTCGGAGTTAGATTCGCAAGAATCGGGGTAGATATTATTAGTGGATTTAATACAACCGCTAATGATAATACCTGTATGATGGTAGTGTGTGATTACTATACGAAATACACTAAAGTATTTCCACTACCGGACCACAAAGCAATTACTTGTGCCGAAGCTTTTGTAAAAGGTTGGGTACTAAGCTTCGGTGTACCATTAATGTTACACAGTGACCAAGGCAGAGAGTTCGAATCAAATCTCTGGCAAGGTATGTGCGAATACTTAGCTATTTGCAAGACTAGAACCAATCCGTATAGGCCACAAAGCGACGGATTGGTGGAAAGGTTCAATAGAACCCTCATCCAAGTCCTAAAGTCACTCGTTAATGAACATATGGATGACTGGGATGAGCAATGTCATTTTGTGACACATGCTTATAATAGTACGGTACATTCAAGTACAAATTGTTCTCCGAACCTTTTAGTATTCGGAGAGGATTTGATAATGCCTGCTGACCTAGTTTTTGGAGTCGTAGGAATGGACCCTGAACTACCTTGCCATGTAGTTTTTGTGGAATGTTTAAGAGACAGATTTAGAAAAGCATATGAGTCTGTCCGAATTGATTTGGAGAAAAGTGCCAAATGGCAGAAAGCAGGATACGATACCGATCTAAAGCATCGGAAGTTCCAATCCGGAGACAGAGTTCTCAGATTACATGAACCACTTAGACACATAAAATTAGCGTCTAATTGGGATGGTCCCTTTACTATAACACAAGTTATCAGTGATTGTACCGTAATTATCAAATCCGACCTTGGTCGACTTTATAAGTCAAATGTGGCTAGATTAAGGAGATGGTCTGGGAGGGAGACCTCCACAGAAATGTATGGTGAAGGTTCCGGAAAGATCCTGAACCAGAATCGCATAATAGACCAGGTAGAGAACACTACAGTGAAGCGCGGCCGTGGTAGACCCAAGAAGTGTTCCGAATCAGTGACACCCACGCCAACACCGATTAAGCGTGGGGGAGTTAAAAAAGTCTCGGCAGGTGAAGACAAAAAGAGGAGGAAAGGTGTTTCTAAGGCTAAGAAGCACCTAGAGAAAGCTCTTCAGACTGTCAGGTCCGATACAGAACTATCCGAGAAGGGGAGATACGTTCGCCGCAGCCCCCGAATTGCCCAGAGGACTGCAGTGACCTAACCTGTATACACAACGAGTGTAATGTTTACATTTAGAGGAACGGATGACAACTGACCCTAAAGGCTTATTTGTCGCCCCCGCATGATGTACCAATGGGTAGTGGACGGATAATCCGGTGGATTTGCTTAAGCTTTCCATAATCTCCACTTAAAACCCCAGTCGAGTCATCGGGGTGAGCGATAATTACCTAAAAAACAATCAGTTTGTTGATGTACCGCCTGTAGCACGTGCGTTTCCGCATGACGTCACCGTGTCCAGTCTCGGCTGACCTCTCGTGACCTCGCGGACCGCGGGGAAATGACGTCACGAAAGCTGGCCTGTCGCCATATTTGTTTTCGGTAACGTTCAAGACGGTCGAGCTCGCTCCCTTCTTGGATTTTACTGGCTAAGCAAACCCCCCGCTGCTCCTCCAGAGTCTGTCTCCTGGTAGACAGACTCCGTTTGTGCCGGCCCCGGCGCCGTAAAAGCCGGAAAAAGGAGTAGTTTACTCCCGTGGGCGATTCCCCAGTCATGGCTGAGGAATCCGTAGCTGCAGCCAAGCTATCCGGTGACCCGGATAAGCTGACTCCGTCCGCAGAAGCTTTTCCGGAAGCTTTGTCGCCTGTTACACAGGAAGAGAGCGAGATGATGGATGTGGAGGAACCCACGGATCGCTCGTTCGAGGAGAAGCTGGCTTCATTCTCACTAAATGAGCCAGAGAAACTATTATCTCCACTCCCGGCCGAGGGATCCGGAGCGACTGCGAGTGCTGAACCCGCAGCGACAGAGTCTGAAACTACCCAAGTTGACGGACAGAAGGATGAGTGGAAGCCAGCAGTGGCGGAGCCTTTTCCAGCTAGCTATGATGGTCGCTACCTGTATGTCCACCCGGAACTGCAGGCACAAGTGACCTACGCGGACGGGACACCAGTCAGGATGGACCCGAAAGTCAGGATAGCTATCGAGGGTGTCATGGCTCCCGAACAGCTGACCAGGATGCCTCCCGAGTGGCTTCGAGACTGGCCGTGGTTCCAACGGGGACTTATGGTGGACGCTGGTTTCCGTGAAACCGTGTATGCAGCTAACCGAGCCTTCGAGCTCGGAGCGTATCCGAAGCCTGACAAGTCCCTGTGGAACGTCAAGGCTACGAACATCAACTGGGTAGGCTGTGTCTGGGATACCGATGGCCAGACCTACCCACGCCCTAGTGCTATCCGGACGCCGTGCCGGACCACTAAGGAATTCCGGGAGGCCGCTGCTAACTTCGAGCAGTGGGATGACGGTTACTACATAACCGAACAGGAATTGGTGGATGTCCAGAACAATTCACTAATCGGATTGGACCGAGCTGCAGCCCTTCGGACGGTTATTGTCCGCCGTATGACTGCCGAACAGGAGGCACAGGAAGAGGCTAAGAGGGCCGCGGAAGCACCCGCACCTCCTATCCCCGACCTGAAGCTTGCCACCAGAAGCTCCACCAGTGCTACATCAGCTACTGGCAGCACTACTACCCCAGTAGAAGCCACGACCTCCAGCACATCCGGAACCCAGGAACCGGAGGAAGACTGGAAGGTCAGTAAGAACCGACGATCCGCTGCTCGGAAGCTCAAGAATCTCCCGGATTCTGCGAGAGCCGAGCCGAAACCCAGCACCTCAACCACTGGTAGTACTGCCATGGAGGTTGAGTCGTCTGACGAGGAGTCGGTGCACGAATCCTCGGTTGAGTATGATGAGAAGGCCACTCCATCAACTCAAACCGAGGCCGAACGTTGGGCTAACGCCAAATCCGGATTCAAAACCCGGATTCCGACGTGTTTCTCCGACTGTGCGTACGGAGTTAAGAAGGACGGCTCTACCCTCTATGCCTGTCCAGACTCAATCAATAAGAACGATGAGTCGGATGATGAAGATTGGATGCGTCTTTCGGACGAGGACCCCAATCCGAGCAAAGCCTATCGAAAGATGTGGCTTATGCTAAACCACACCGAAGGGTATTACACTTATACCCAGAGGAGGAAGCTGCGTTGGGCTTTAGAGAAGTGGTACGGCGACGATCAAAAGTCCTGTCCCTTCTCTATCTGCCAGGATGCGAGTGATGTCTCGATCCGGACCTGGAGTACTCCAGCCCGGTTCCAAAGGCATCTGGTAGAGGCCCACTTCCACCATCACCCGGTTTACATTTGTGATCCGAGTTATGGTAAGAAGGGCAAGAAGTGTACTACGAAGGTGCAATACAACCGACGTAGTGATCTGGCTAGACACCAGAAGAAATGCCACGCAGAAGGTTTGGACGGTGCACGGAAGCGCATCATGGAGCTTCATCAGGAACTCATGAAGGAGTTCGACAGCCTGAGCGAGGATGCTTGGTCTAAGATCCGACCAGGGGACCAAGTCCTCTGCGAAGTTCCGAAGACCAAGGATTCGAAACTCCGAGCAAAGATAGTCCTGACTCCTGGAAAGGGTAAACTGGACATGCACGAGTCTCTCTGGCAGAAATGCGAGGAATCCGGAAAGGATGCAAAGAGAGCTCGTGAAAGGAGCAGGAGAGATCAGAACCGTGGCGGCAACGGTAATGGTCAGAGCACGACGAAATCGAAAGTCAGAGCAGAGGACCGTTCCAGGTCCCCTCTGGCAAGGCATTCCGCAGAGCAGGCTCAGGGCACTCCGGTGTTCAAGAAGCCCGAACCTGCCGGATACGCTGGAGCCGTATCTAAACCTGGGAAAGTGAGTTCTCGAAACTTTCCGTCCTTAAACAAGGGACCTGGACCTGAGAGCCAGACCTTGGTGGTAGGAAAGGATGGTCGCCTTATGCCAAAGAAGACCACCGCATCTGCTGCCGCCGGATCTGCATCCGCTCCAGCCGCCCCACCAGTTACCTTTACCCAGGAGCAGTTAAACATGTACCTGCAAATGGGACTGAAACAGAATGTACCACCTGCCTTCTGTGTACCAACGACAGGTGTGTCCGGGAGTCCTAAACCCGGAAGTGGTCCACAGGCCGCCTCGACTCCTCCCAAGGCTGTCGCTGCACCTGAGAAACCAAAGGACGCTATTACCATTAAAACCGGTAATGCGGAAGTTTGGTTCGAGAAGTCTCGCCAAGGGGAGGCAGATGTCCAGAAGGCCATCTACACCCATTGGGAGAAGAGCGTTCGTGAGAAAGCGATCGAGTTTCATCAGGGTCTCCTAAACGAAACTCTGTTGTGTATGAAACAGGTGGGCGACGCTGAAAAGCAACGTCTCGAGACCCTCATCCGGGACGATGTGAAGGCCCAGGAGGAGGCTGCCGCAGCTGCCCAAGAAAAGGCAGCTATGGATGTACACGTGTTGGAAAAGCGTGTAAAGGAGGAGATCACTCGGAACACCAATCTGAACACTAAGTTCATGAGGGTGTTCGGAGTCGACTTGGACGAGTGGGACAGCACTCCCGAGTCGGCTTTAGCTCTTCTGAAGAAGAAGCATGCTAAGAAATCCGTTTAAAGCATGCTAGGGTTATTTCTTCCATAATTTTTTTTCCAACACCAAATGACCAGATATAGTCTTTGCGGAACCCTATAGGTCTGCGAATGTTTTATTCACTAGTGCATGAACACCTATGGTATGTGTTCCGGGTTCCTTTGACCAGTCTATTATATAATTCAGGTTGTATAACATTTATTGCACCCTGAATAGCCTATTCGGATTTATAATTTCATCCATGAACAATCCGATAGTAGACTTGCTGCTGTGAGACGTATCCGGATGCCAGTTCCAGACTCCTGCTGTTACCCGTGCTAACCAATTACTAGGATGGACTTTACGATTTACCTCTACAACTCATCTATACTCCCGAATGGACTTATATCAAATACTACTATTACTTCCGGATCAACCTATATCGGACTATTATTTTACTTATGTCAACTAAGCTTAAAAAGGATTACGTTCTCTACATAGTTGACACATCCGGACTATTATTCTACAAATCTACACCATTCGGATATACTACAAACTTTAGCACTACTAGAGGATTGTGGGTAGCTGCCCCAAATCAACTACCGTGTTCACTCTGTATAAGGAAACTATAAACTTTAGCACGTCCATCCCGTGGTTAGCTGACCACATCTACCTACTAGTACCCGGAGGATACAGCAGAAGACTTCAGCAGCATTTATAATTCCTGTATATTGTGTATAATGTCATATTTCTATTTTTCTATAACATTACATGTATGTACATATCCACTTGATACATATTATGATACGGGTACATAAATATTTTCTTGAAACGGATCTCTGATTATTATTAGTATTCATATTATAAGATCCGTTAAATCTCACCAGAAAACACATATTATTGTCCTGCGAGACAAAATTATATAATAAGTATATTGATCTGGTGCTATAAAGATTGTTAGATACACGGTGATAATATATCATTATCATATTCATTACCACACCGTGAATTTTTTTTCTTTTTTTTCTAAGTGTATGGTATATATATCCCTATTCGTACTACTCACGGAATCTTTAACGGATTCGTATAATATTAATATACGACATGTCATTAGATAGTGATGTTACTATAACAGTCTTCTTTAAGACTACATATTCAAATGTGGTGTCAATACTACAAACACACATACGGATGTTATTATGTGATATATTTTATTATCGACAGTTCCGTTACACATAGCTGTCATCATCACATGTATACGATTCATATTACTTGCCTTATTAGTTATACCGTAAATATAATATAATATTATGTGGTATAATAATTTAGCAGACAGTTCCGTTTCACATAACTGTCTCTTGTTCAAGTAATTCGTATAATATTACAACATCCTAATCGTTATATGTAACTACATTTCACTATCGAATATATATATATATGACATCCGGTTCACATTTTATTTGGTGTTAATGTTATACCTATGGTTGTACCTCTATTACTAAAGGTTTAGACATGTAGAAATGTTATCCTAGTAATATTATATGTATAACACCCTCCTAAATGTCTGGGGGAGTGGTGTAGAGGTACACTTTACTAAACCATAGGAGTTGGGTACCGTCTGACGTGGCGGGTGAGTCGAGTCGTCGGACGTTCCTCAGGTTCCGGATAGGTGGCAGCACCGATCCGGGTCTGTGGGGACATCTGACGACGAACACCTGGGTCCATATATAAAGCCCAGGGCTCAGCCGCTACGTCAGAGGCCCTTCTGGCCTCCACACTATGTAAACCACTGTCTTTTAATATTAGCTGCCTCTTTGATATCATCCGGCAGCCGTGAGTGTGCATTAAGTAATAAACCTAACCGTTGGCATACACTTGGAATACTGTCTTACTGTTTCTTTCCGAACCGTAAGACCCGAACCCCCCAGGTCCGTAAGGCCACAAACCCTTACAATATCAACAGAGGCTCCACCAGCTGGGCACACACATACACGTAAAACATGCCACTTCCTAGGAGAATTAACTATTGGAAATTGAGAAAATAAGGGTGATTTCTGAAATTTCAGGGACCAGTGAGTGGTATCTCAGATTTATGACTGTGTAAGGGTCTGGGCAAATTGTACCTACAATAGTCACTATGTGGCAGATCTGTGCCATATCTGGGGTATGTGGGGCATGTGTGTTTCCAGTATGGAGACTCAGATCTGTCAGAAGGAGTTCTGTGGTGACACATTTTCAATTAGGTATAGCTTGGGTTGTACTTAGTGTATCAACTTGACACAACATATTACTCAAATGGCAATATCAGGCCTATAGGTAGGTATATAATAATTTATAATCATACCATTTAAAAGAAATGCTCCGGCCACCCTACTTAAGACAAACCAATCAGACTATTCGTAGACAACTGTTTTTCTTTTTCTTCCCATCATTGTCTGATCTCGGGCACTCATTTCTCTTCTGGCACTTGCAGTGTAGGAGTGTATGAATGCATGAGTTAGATGTACCATAGGGGCATGTCATGGTAAAGTATGATGGAGCTATGCGCACTGGATGTGACACTTGTGTTGGAAATACAAAATGGGAACATTACTGCTGGTAAAGGTTTATAACCACAGAAAAGGGAGGGCTTTGTCCAAGGGTGACCTTACCTGGTCAATACAATAGAAGTTGGACATATCTAAAACACCCACCATAAAATATTCCCCTGAATCCAATATGGCGGCCAGTGGGCGGCCATCTTTCCAATTGCCGAACATTACTGGCTATCGAGCATCACCCCATGAAATTGGCCACTATGGCCATGGCTATATATTTTTGATTCCAAAGGAGGATTAACACACTAAAATGATTAAATTGAGGCAGTAGAAGGATCATAACCACCAAAAAGGGGGTGGTCTCAAAATACCCAAACATAGCCAAAAATGTGTCTCAAGTTAGACAGAAGTGTACATCCATTCGGCCAGTAGAGGGCAAATTCTGCCCTCCGGGTGAAGAATCAGTAATGTCCCGCATTTTAGTAAGAACAGCCCGGGGTTGCCAAAGCGTCCCCCCCCGGGCCCCGGGCTGCATCACAAGCTTCAACTGGTAGCACATTTTACCCCCCATTTTTCCCACATTTTAGGTCATAAAATACATTGTTTCGGTACACAAAAAACAATCTGCGGGCCCCCACACACAATTTTATCATTATGGAATTACCTTACCTTTGTAATCCCCGGAGTACATCAAAAATATTTTTATGGAAGACCCCTATCTAGGGTACCACCCAAACCATATGGAAATCTTAGCTATGACCCCCCCCCCTAAGGAATGAAAATATCATTAGTGGTTTAGAACTGTTCCCCTTGCTATTATATGCCCAAGGAACCACATGTCCAGTAGATCTTGAAATGACCCACCTGTGCTAACATTATTTACTCCTTTGTTTAACAGCAATGAGCTAAAAGTAAAATTTCATTCTGTAGGCATTTATATACTATTTAATCTTGTGGGTCATATTTTTCAGTGAATTTTTACAAAAACGTTAGCAAATCAATTTTAGTATAGTAAGACTGGGGAGACAATTTGAAGTTTAGCCATTTTTCAGAAGATATTCAAATTTTAGTTCTGGAAAATAATACATACGTACAATGTAGACCATTGTTACCTATGGTGATATCAAAATTATGTATATTGATGGGGAACTTGTAGTAGGGTGGCCCCTAATTTGAAGATTAACAAGTGTACTACATTCTTAGTACACACCATGATCTATCATTCATTCTTAGGACACACTTAGATGAAGCTTCACAGTCATACTCAGGGGCTTCAGAGGCACCAGGGGAGCAGTTCGACACATATTTTGACTGTCACACTTCAAATTGTAGTGAGAGCCCTTAAAGCAATGTTATTATGTTGCTACATGTAACAGACACTAATGGTTGCAAAAAGTGAATAATATCAAATACAGTCATACTGGAGTGGAGTGTAGGTGTTGTAAGTAACTAGAAGTAACTACAACACACTTACATTTTGAGGACATTTACCTGAATAGCTGGGTGATAATTCAAAGCTCTGCAAATGACAGATCTGCAGTGGAATGTTAAGAATTAATGGGAGCACCTATGGAGGATTACTATTGTAGGGGCCGGCATCGTTGTGTATATATTAGTGCGCTTTATCCGAGAAATGTGTTCGTGTGGTGCTCATTCCTTCTATGCCAACCAGGTGTCGCTTTGCGATACCCGTTTGGTACAAGAGGGGGCAGCACCATGCCTCGCATCCAGCTCCTACTAAGGAGCCGGATGAACCGCAGAAGAGGACTGGACCTAGTCCAGTCCAGACGTGTTATACCTTCTCAAATAAAGGCCTACCCGAGTGGTAGGAAGTTCTGTGGCTTTGCCCAACCCGAAATCCTCGTGTTGTGTTGGTATCTCTAGTGTTAAGCGAGCCAAAGAGCCACCTGACATATAAGTCGAAATCAACCGTTACACTATCTATATAGTCATGAGCTGGGCAATGTCAATGTGTAATAAATTGCTTTGTAAATAGAAAAAAAACAACTCTGTAGCACTTCATGGAAGTTATGCATAGATGCTTGATCAATTGCTATGGTTGTACCCGTTCCTAAGTCTGGCTGTTTTAATAATATCAGTAGCTGGTTTTTTTGGCCTGGCTCAGGCACGGATGATGACTATTTTTACTTTATTTTTGTGTTTTGTTACACATGTTTATAAGGAACTTCATGCAGACCATTTTATTAGCGCATGTTTTTTTTTTTTTTTTTTCTGGTGGCTCCAAAGCTTTTGACATATTCCATGATAGGTGGCTACCTTCAGCCAATGCTGACAGGTGACCATAAAAGGCGGAAATAAGGGCAAGGCCCTCCCTGGTTCAGTGTCAGCTATGTGTCATCTATCACCATGAAGGAGGCACTTTGGTGACATGTAGTGCTTTACAAGATATAGAATGGTGGCATCGACTGGTGAAGGTAAACATGGCACTACTTGACAGCTCTAATCTGCAGCCGGTTACATCAACTTGACATCACTTCAACCACAAGGTGATCTATCATCGTGAGCAGTGGTCACGGTGAATCTAACACTACTAGTGCATCTGTTTTCCGCTCTTTGGCTTCATCCATTTGCCTTTACCTGTAAATTCTACTCCTCAGCTGTAAGGTTTCAATGCACAGCATCTGAGAAGAAGCTAATGGCAATATGTAGATCAACACAGTAAAATATGTGCCGCGCATCCCCTTGCGGGCTTACCTTTTACCATGTTGATCCACATATATGGAAGGAGGGTGTCACACATAAAGCTTTTACTAAACTAGGAAAGTTGTAAATGCCTGTTTACTGAACAGGATACAGGTGGTATTTGCAGGGAATGCTATAGCTGAGGGCTCATTCTACATCAATCCCTAATCTCAGATATTATATAAACTGATCAAGTGTAAACTAAAACCCTGAATTAAACCACTCATAATAACCCATGCTCAGTGAGTGGAAAAAAAAACATGTAGCCAGGAATACTATTATATATACAAGCTCTTAAAGTCTCATTCCACTGTGCCAGTCATTAGGTACTTTTCTTCTGACTATCTTAATTAACACTGCCTTTACAGGAACCTTGCCTATGTGCCCACTTCTCTTCATGGTATTTTCTAAAAGTCATTCTAAAGCATGTTGTCCTTCCCTGCTTCCCTGTCATATGCTATAGTCACAATGGCTCGCTGTATACACAATAGACACACATTGTTACATGCAAACAGGAATAAAGCCCATATCAACCATGAGGGAGTTTTTTTTTATCTTTTGATGAATCAGCAGATGTGCCTTTCATACATTTACACACTGCACTTGATAACTTAATGTCTGATATCTCTACATCACTTTTAGTGTGAATGAATGAGACATGTGAAAAATGTGATCTTCTAAAGGCATGGTCTCTAATAATAATAGTCAGTTTTCATGAATTACCCTCCAGACCCCTTTTATCACATCCTCTGTTAGTCCATTGCTTCATATCAGTGACGACCTGTCAGTATACATTCTGATTGTATGATCAGTGCACTGGCGTGCAGCACACAAGATGGATAGTGTATCTAACATACTGTCAGGTCCTGGGGGCATGCACTTCATGCTGAAGGTTGGGTTCTGGTAGCAGATGTCGTTATGATGGCGTAAAATGTATTATAGATGTAGATCTATTACATGTCACTAATGACTATGGCCTACTACATGCTCCCAGTAACTTTTGGTGAAGTATTTTGAACAACAACTTTTCTGAATACTGTTCCATTACCAGTTTATTTCATGACAGTAAAATAACTTGCTGCCATTATCCCCATGGTTCATGGTGCGCCCTGACTTTTTTTTCTCAAACACATGCACAAGGACAAGATCTTCATACCAATATGATCATATGAAGGAAGTTGGCACATAGAATAGAAATCTTCACTACACGCTTTTCACAGTACCTAATAATGGAGCTATGCAGTGCATCCTCTTCTCGTTTATTGACTCATCTCATTTCTCTGACTTCTAAATACCTCCTCGTGAAATGCTGGGCTATTTTTGTCCATGATACCTTTTAGAAAAAAAGGGGGAACGTTATTCATACATTTTTCTGAAAGTGGATCAGAAAACACTAGTTTCTTTATGTACCCAAACAGCAAATTAACTAATGACTAATCATTTGCAAAAAAAAAAGCTATATGCCCTTTTTTTTTTATAGAGTAACAAAACAAGGATCCTAGCTGAGACAAATATCAACGGAATGGTCCATACTTTTCACCTGTGTGCATAAAGAAGAGGACAAGTTGTCTCTGGAAATGTCATAGGTCATAGGCCTGTAACAATTTATTACATAAAGTAACTAGTATATTCTGATCAGTTTTCAGTAAAGGCTTGGAAATGTCCTTGCCGCTATGTGTCTTTGAATAAATACCCTTATTATAATAAAAATCTCATGTTTAATCAAACATTCTGTAAAGTTGTCTTACAATCATCATAAAGCTTCTAACCGACACTCAAATAATAAGTTCTCTTCATAGGAATTAGGCAACTGGCACCAGACCTACAAATATATTTGTAATGACCCCATGAGCTGTTACAGCTCTGTATAGAAATGATATAGTGAGAGTAAAATCACTTGAACAAGTAAGGTTTTGTCATTAAGGAGGATGGGAATATCCTGCGGTGGTGTTAGAGTATGGTGTTGCTTACTTGTGTCTTTATGCAGAAATTGTGTCCTCCTCTTCATAAGGTTCTTGAATCAGAATATAATGTACTGGCACCTTCAACTTGTATCAAAAGAGGCAATTTATCTTGGAGCTGCCTTGAAGGTAGTCTACAGGCACCAAGGTGAAGTAGTTACCCAGTAGCTGATGGAGAGGGAATGTAGTATGTAAAACTCCATTTCAATCAGCAGCTTCTTATAATACTGCTACCTTTAACGTGATAGATGAATCACTATAACAGCTCCCCCAGGTCACATAGTCCATATGTATGTGTTTTCTTTCTACTTCAAGAGGTTTTCTGTTTTCAACATTATTGAGATGAAAACACCTGCTGGGCATGAGAGTTTCATTTGAATTTGATAGCAACTAAAACCCACAAAATGGACACATCTGTTACAGGTAAAAACATAAAAAAAGAATAGTTAACCTTTTAAAATGTTTTGCCTTCATAAAGAGCCTCATAGATGATGGTTTTAGGAAGAAAGTTATAAGCCATACCAGCTTGAAGTATTCCTACATCAGCAGCCTTTAAGAGGCTAATTTGTCATGTTATATACAACCCTTATGGCTCACCTCTTCTGTTCATGATGTTCCTGAAAAGTTCATCCATGACTTGTTGTGCACTCAGAGTCTCTGGACACCCTATGTACCGTTTTCCTGACACATGCTATAGGACTAATGCTGTGGTGTTAGTACAATGGAGAATCATTTTGACATGCAAACAGGAAAAAAGACTAACAACAATGCTTGCATGTACGATTAGGATAGTATAGCAAAATTTCGGTATTTATCAATAACCTAGGTTTGTGTTGGAGGAGGGTGTGAATGGGGAACAGTAGCATATTCAGACTTGTACAGAAAGAACTGCCTTTACACGAAAAGGCTTTATGAGGCAACACTACAAATAGCATACACCGCCTTACCCAACTAGACCTGTGCTGGTGGTGATGGAAGGGGGGATGTTGGATTAACTGTGGGGAGGTGTAAGAAAGGTGAAGGTTGTGTAGTGTTACCATCAGGCCTCTTAGGCACCCAGGGTGTTAAAAGGTGCAAGGGCAATGAAGGACCTGAACGAAGTATGGCTACTTTCCTTAGCTTGACAGAAGACAACCTGTTTCCTATGGACATTTTACTTTTAGCCTCAGTAGTAGATGAAACCTCTCTATCATATTCAGACACTGCGGAGGTACCAGGGGAGAATTTTGAAACATATTATGACTACCACACTCAAGATTACAGTGGGAGCCCTCACACTCATGTCATTATGTTGCCTCATCTAATGGTCATTAATGAATACACTGGAACGACTGCCAACCAAAGCTTGTGTAGTTACTACATAAGTGTTGTTTAAAAAAGAGCAGTTATGGAACATAATCTGTGATCATCCCCTCTTATTTAGAGGTATTTAATTTACGGAGGTCTGGGCAGTAATAGTAGAAATGTATCACAGGGGAGTAATCACCCAGTAGCTGATAGAGAGAAATGTAATATCCTTAACACCCTGCTCTAATCAGCGTGTTTTTATAGTGAAGCCGGTATTACCTGTCACCCAGGTACCTCACTCACTATAAGTTCCATGACAGTATTTCAAAATAAGGTCTGTATTTCAACACAACCTGAAGCCTGTCTTTATTTAAGGTACAGACCCTAAATGTGAAAGATATAACATTTATAGTCATGTCAAGCAGAGAGAGGAGTATAGAGCATGTGATGATAAAATACAGACCTGATTCTTTATCAGGTAAACCCATTCATTTGAAGTTTTTATTGAAGGAAGAACAAGAACAGGCCAGTAAACGAAGATTCGTGATTATCAGTCATATGTATGTTCATTGAATTTGATAACAGTAAAGAGAATGATACAAAGAGTTCTAGTAACCTTGAAGACTGATATCTGTTGTCAAGGAACTATTTAAAGTTATTAGCATCTACGCCATATTTTTAAACAAAAGGAAACCAATCTCCCCCTGTAAACACCAATCCTTTTAGATACAGCAGGGAGAAAGCATACTCACTCACCTCTGCCCCCTCCAGCACCAACCCCAGGTTCACCCTTGGATCCCTGCTGGAGGACACAAACTTGCCACCTCTATTTAGCTCAGCTGCTGGAGCAACTCGCCCTGAAGGGGCAAGGTCCAGTTCCTATATTTAGAAAGAATCTCCAGGGGTCAGCAAAAGCAACACCCCCAGGTATTGCAGTACCTGGAACTGGCTTTGTATATAAGACATCCAAAGCCAGCCCAGAGTATCTTATTCTCTCCACACCTACACCCTATGACACTCCATGTCTTGGTTTAGGGATAGCTTGGTTAGGCTGAGTTAGTATATCAACGTACAATCTTAGTCCAAGAGGCCAGACACTTTTATTTTTGTTTTGGGTACCAAAAGGTCTGATGGCAGATTCTTATGTAAAAAAGTCTCACGAATTCAGATCTGCAATTCTTAAAAAAATCCGACGCTGCCTTTTTGCACAATCGGGGCTTAAAGTAGGTCACCGTCAATTCTCAACATGATAATTTTATGTCATTTGGACTTTCAGTTAAGTCCTATCTCTGTTTAATAGGGTAATCTACACCCATATTATCAAGGGTTAGGGTTCTCCTCTTAATGTTCTGCTTTTAATAAAATAGTTCTCATCATCATTTTCAAGATGGCCACCAATATTTTGCCGATTTTGACGATTTATAAGCATACAGCCACTGTAAACCTTGCCTATCTATATAATGTAACATGACAATGGACATGTTTTTCAGTGTAACAGTGGTAAGATTAATGTTGCCTCAGCTTTAACAGTTAAGAGACACAATAAGTATATTCCTCATCAATCAATAGATACGGATTTATGATAATTTATATTATATGTGCATAAAATACATTTACCGACTGAAGTGTCATTTAGAGCCTACACACATAACATAAGAATGTTCAACTAATCTTGAGAATGTTTTTTACCGCTAAAGATGGCTTTCCTATAGTATGCTTATGCCCACTGAACTTGGCCGGAGAATCGATCAGTTCTAGTTTTCTGGAATAATTTATAGTCATTGATATTTCTTATTAATGACCTGTAGGTGGAAGAGCACTCAGTATTCATAATAAATGGAGAACCTTGATATAGGTGCTGCCACCTGGTGGTTCAAGGTGGATCTAGATCTGCTGAATCAGTTGTTGCATTGGACACATCTTTTACATTGCAATTCCTCTCTGGCAAAGTTCTTCAACAGCACACATCTGGGTGAGTCATTTATTGAGAAATAAGATGGAAATACATATTGTGTGTAGGGATGTGCATGTAAGGTAAACCCTTGTTGCATGAGGTCCAGTTTAATCTAAGAATCTAACAGCAATATATAGGACCAGCAGTTTCTTTCTCATATCCAAAAATAACTGTGTTAGGTGTGACATAGTTTCAGTTTCGGTTTCTATTCAAGTCAAGCCAGTGTTGATGACCATTGAGAATTAAAGGTATTGCAGGGAATATGGATGTATTGTAGACAAGGTGTGTGTATGTGTGTGGGAGCAGTATGTATGCATAGGACCAGTAATTTAGGAATGATTGTTGTTGGGGGGGGGGGAGCAGGGGGGTATGCAGCTCTCTTTGTAGTAAATATGGTCCACTCCTGTCCTGGGTTCTCATGTAGACAGACTCTACTGACCCCCACCCCCAACAAAGAGTTCACAAAGGTAAGAAATAAGGGGTATACAATATTTTGCATATCATTTCATATTTGCTATAGTGCACAGGAATGTCCCATGCACACATTGAAGAGGGGGGGGGGGTCCGTATGGTTTGGGTCTGTATGCATAGGAAGGAGGGGGTTGTTCAAATGCATACATGATCAAACTGATGATTTGTGACTATCATTATAGTGTTCATATGTCAGATGTGGAAGACAGAAACTGGAATAAATACTTCCATTGACATGTAGACTAGGAGAGTAGGATTGTTTTGTTGCTATCTTTCAATATAATGCAAAACTTGTAGAGTAGTTTCAACTAATATGCTTGGCTTGCTAGTGCTCTTGGTGATGGTTTGGTGGTGGGTACTAACCTATCTTTTTTGTTTCAGGCAATAGCTCTAAACTGAACAATGTCTACTAGATACTGCATACTGCATTTTCCATCCAAGAACAATGCTGATAAACAAGGGCTTATAAAAGCATGTGACCAACAAACCTTTGAAAAAATCAAGTTGGCTGATCAGAAGAGAAGGTCTTACTTGAAGCAATCAAAGTATTTTAGTATCAAATTACCAGAGTACTTAGATGAAAATATGGGATACCATGTCAAATGCCTTAAAGACTTCACTGCTGTTCCAAAAGATGGAGGTGACAAGAGAATTAAGAAAAATGTACATGAGAAACCAAAATTAAGGTCAAATGTGACACATACTACTCAAAATAGCTCTGGTGTGTTTAGACCTGTTTGCATATTCTGTAACCGTTACAGGAAAACTAAGAAGGGTATTGTTGAATATCCTGGGAGTTGTGAAACTGATACAGCTGAAAAAACAATAAAAAGTGCTGCTCTCAAGCTTAGTCATCTTGATATATCATCCAAGATTAGTGGCATTGATATGAAATCAAAAGAGGTGAAATATCACCATTCTTGCAAGCGAGATTTTCTGAATAAAGCACAGGATGGCAAAAAGAAGTCTGAAAAAATGATCAATCATGAAAATGCTTTTAGCGAACTCAAAACATACATTCAGGCAGAAATCATTGATAGTCCTAGTAGCATGCTACTAACCACCATTCATGAAAAGTACATCACAATGTTAGGGGAGTCAACATATTCTGCTGACAGCCTCTGTGCTAAGATATTAAAAGAGTATGGGGATGAAATACAAAAGCACACAGTAGGCCAAAAGAAAGGTGTTATATGGTATAGTTCAAAACGACTGCTGATGAGGCAAAGAAACTAGTGTTTTTTGACCACAGCTCTCTGTTTGACACAGCTGTATTTCTCCGTAGACAGATACTTAATATGAAGGAGTGCGGCAAAGAACACATGAATGAATTCTCTGAAGAGGCTCTTGAAAGAAATAGGGAAACTATTCCAAAAGATCTTGAAAGCTTTTTCACAATTCTCTACACAGGTAAGGCAACACTTCCTGGTCATGAAAAATCTGTCAGGCTGGTGAAATCAGTCTGTGATGATGTCATATACTGTGCAACAGGAGGGCGAGTCAAACCCATGAAACATGTAATAATGGGACTTGGTATGAAGAGCATTACAGGTTCAAGAAAGGTAGTTGAAATTCTGAATCGATATGGACATAGTATCAGCTATCATTTGGTAGAGGAGAAAGAAACAGAGATAGCTACCGAGATAATGGAGAGACAACTAGTAACTCCAGATGGAATTAAAAGGAGGGGAGGAAAGAGTACATCTTTAGCATGGGACAACTATGACGAAATGAATCAAACACTCTCAGGGAAAAACACCCTGCATGACACAGTTGGGATATGCTATCAGAATATCTGCAATGATCAAGATGAAAAACAAACAGAACCACAGGACACAGACACACAAAGTCAATCTCTGCATACACCTTCCCCCTCATCGAACAGTGATATCAAGGTTTCAAAGAGAACATTCCATTTCAAGGAGAAACATTTGGAGCCATACAAAAAGAAACCAAAGATAAAAACATTTCAGTATAATGTGAAGTACCTGCCACCTCCTCCAAATATCACAAGGATAAAGTACCTTGACCACCTATGGGTATTGTCAACTCTAGTGGCAAAGGCCCCCATGTGGGTTGGGTGGAATTCTAGACTTGCTATTGACAGTCTCCCACTTCACACCATAGCCTACATGGAAAACATCACATTACCACCCACAAGGTTAGATGTTGTTTTGGAAACAATGAAAATATCCCAAAAGGTAGAAGCGGAATGTGGACAGAACATTGCTGTTGTCCA
The DNA here is from genome assembly GCA_949317995.1 of Acholoe squamosa. Lineage (NCBI taxonomy): Eukaryota > Metazoa > Annelida > Polychaeta > Phyllodocida > Polynoidae > Acholoe > Acholoe squamosa. Next base: position 82,849,841 of record OX439041.1, on the reverse strand, counting down.
CTATGACCTCGCCATCGCTAAACCAGCCATGCAGATCCAAGCTTCTGAAACACCAAAGTATGATAATTTATTCATCTGCTTTGGTCCTTTCCATATACTCCTGGCCTACTTTGGTGCATTGGGCTATTACTTGGATGGTTCAGGGGGAGAGGACATTCTGGTAGAAGCAGAGGTACTGGCCAATGGCTCTCTACAGGGATTCCTTAAAGGCAAGGACTACAACCGGTAGGTGCTTTCTTTTGACTATATATATATAATATTAGTGCTGAAGATATTTGCACATGACCATATCATAAAATGAGATATAATTGATAAATTTCACTTGTAGAAAGTTCTTATATTTCAATTTTCGAAGAATAAACACCCACAAATATGTATTTTACCAATATCCACATATCTAATACAGGTATGGTTCCTTCCAGGTGTAAAAGGATCCATCCACTCCTGGCAGCAGCAATGCAGACTCTGCATTTCAAGCACTTTCTGACTGAAAAAGGGACTCTTCCACCGAGGTTAGTAGACATCATCCATGAGTTAAATGACAATGGAAGCCCTGAGACATTAGAAAAACTAGAGAATGATGAGGTCTACATAATGTTCATGAATGATTATCAGCAGTATGCTTCCCAGACACTCGATGGTGTGCATGGGAGCATGGCGAAGTATTGGATGATCTACATTCAGTTAGTTCACACATACCTTGTATTCAGCCGAGCCTGCCGCACAAACAACTACAACTTGTTTGTACATGGACTAGGAGAAATGTGCCAGCATTTCTTTGCTGGTAACCGACCAAATTACGCAAGGTGGATGGTCCGCTATCATCTAAATCTTCTGAACATTGATGAAAGCCATTCAGAGGCCCGAGAGATGCTTGAAAATGGAGCACTGTCAATCAGGAGGACTGAAAAGCACTTCTCCAGGACAGCAGTGGACATGACACTAGAGCAGACAGTGAATAAAGATGCAGCCTCAAGGCTCACTGGGATTTCAGCCTTTTCTCTGTCACCTTCTACACGCACCAAATGGACTGTGACCAAGACAGCACGCAGTGCAATAGTTGGCTGTCTCTTATCTGGAGCTGGATTGCTTAAGCATGAGGATATTACATCCGAGCTAAAGCCACAGAGGATAGCAAAAGACAATGTGGACCTGCAAAGGCTCATTACACAGATTTGTGATTCTATGAACCCTTTTGCACTTCCACCAGAACCTGCCCTCTACAGTCTGTCCACAGGTAAAGAAGTACCAGAGGATATAAGGCAGGATCTCATGGAGTGGAACGAGAAGGGCAAAAAGTGGCTGGAAGATTTTCGGGAAGGGTGCTTTAGTGACCCTGAGAGATTTGAGAAACCAATCCCTCGTAAAAAAATCAAAAATTTTGCGAGTGCAGCGGTTAAAGTAAAGGTCACTTCCAAGGATGCCAAGATAAAAGAACTGGCAGGAACAAGGGACCTGTTTGGCAACCTACTGTACCTCAGCAGCAAAGAGGATCTTGATCTTGAGAAAGTGTTTGAGTATCCTCTAACTCCTGTTCCACTTTCACTTGGTTCTGTAGATGGCACTATGAATGCAACAAACAAAGCTATGTTGCAGCACAGGATTGAGGAAATTGCTCCTGGTATATCAAGATTTGGAGAGAGTGATGTCACGCTGGTTGATGCATCATTCTTTCTTTACCAAATTGTAAATCCACCTATCACTTATGGGGAGGTTGCAAAGGATATTCTCACAAGGTTGTGCCAAATGTCTCCCACTGTGCATTTCATCACAGATCAGTATGAAGTTGTACCCACTATCAAAGACACTACTCGAGCAAAGAGACATCAGAATGAGAAGCAATCTAGCACATCTGTTCAAATAACTGGCCCAAAGCAGCAGACAAAGGAATGGAAGTCAGTAATTAAATCTGGTGCCTTCAAAACATCATTTGTTAAGTTCCTGCTCAAGGAGTGGGCAAAAGAATCCTATCTACAAATCCTGGATGGACACTCTGTGTATTTGACTTGTCAGAATGAATGCTTCAAGTTCAGTGTCAAAGATGGAGCCATCATCAGGGAAAGAATAATTGAGCTAGAATGCTCTCTCATAGAGGCAGATACAAGGATAATGTTTCATATGACACATTGCATTGGGCACAATGGACAGGCAGAAATTGTGGTTAGAGCAAATGATACAGACATATTTGTTTTGCTGCTATATCATTTGTACCACATCTACAAGACACATGCCGTAAAGGCCAAAGTCTGGCTAGATGTGGGATTATCTAGCAATAACACAAGAAGGTGCATCATCATCACAAAAATGGTAGATAAACTTGATAGTGATGTCATAAGTGCACTGCCAGGGTTGCATGCCATGACGGGAAGTGACTACACTCCAGCATTCAGTCACAAAGGGAAAGTGAGGCCACTGAACCTTATGATGAAAAACAAAGCACACACTGACACATTCTCAAAGCTTGGGGAAGATAATGTAAATCTTGTAGATCTCACACCTGAACTTGAGCCATGGGTCTGTGCATTGTATGGAAAACCAAAGTTCCAGTCTGTAAAGACTAGCGATATTTGAAACAAAGTATGCACCCAAAAACAAAGGTGACCTCCTTCAACTCGCAAAAGGGGCAAATCCGAGTAATTTTCCACCAAGTAAAGCAACATTGGAGAAACAGGTCGAAAGGGCCAATCTTGTAGCTTCAACATGGAAAAGAGCCTGGCATCCAAATCCTCTAATACTGGACAAAATGGATGGGAATTGAATGATGGTCACTATGATATAAACTGGTTTGATTGTGCTCAATTCCCCAAATCAATCAAGGACATCCTTCTGAAAACCCCACTTGAGGATGAAGACCTTGAGGAAGAAGAAGAGATGGCATATGGGGAGAACATATATGGAAGGGATGAATCAGATGGAGAGGCAGATGAAGAATGATGGTGAATATATCTTGAGAGCTTCACTGTCAAATATGAAGCAAAATCAAAATATGTGGAACGCACAGTCCTGCTGATTATATTTCTAATATAAATAGAGCATCCATATATTTCTGATAAAGTGTTCATCCCTGATAAACAAATTGCTTGATAACTAATAGTCATAGCCCAAAAGATCACATTGTAAGTTAGGTACATAGAGGAAAGCTTAAAGTGTTTTGTCTGTTCTTCACGTATGTAAGCATTTAGGATGATGTTTAATTGATTTTTTCTGTGCGGAAATGGTCATCAAAGCTGACAAAGAGCTGTAAATTTGATCTGATATGTTACACAGAACCTTCTGCATAATTTGACTTGCATGAAAACATAGTAGGGATTGGGTATGTGTGCATTAATAAACGATGATATGTTTTATAGTGGTTGTTTACTTATAAATCGTCAAAATCGGTAAAATATTGGCGGCCATCTTGAAAATGATGTTGGGAACTGTTTAATTAAAAGCAGAACATTAAGAGGAGAACCCTAACTCTTAATAATATGGGTGTAGATTACCCTATTAAATGGAGATAGGACTTATCTGAAAGTCCAAATGACATATATTTACCATGTTGAGAATTGACGGTGACCTACTTTAAGCCCGATTGTGCGAAAACGCAGGGTCGGATTTTTTTAAGAATTGCAGATCTGAATTTGTGAGACTTTTTTTACATAAGAATCTGCCATCAGACCTTTTGGTACCCAAAACAAAAATAAAAGTGTCTGGCCTCTTGGACTATCTCTGGACTCTGAGTTACTCACTTCATGACTTGTAATGCTCCGTTGACACTGTATATTACTTTTGGTGTCAATGATCACAAGTGCATCTATATGTCATTATTTTCTTTGAAAAAAGTTTTTATCTGAAGGTATGAATCACGCTCCTGACTTGCTGTGTGTCCCTTTTCAATTATGTGGCAAGCATACCATGAGACCCAGGCATGTGTATTTCATGATGAAGGTAGGATTCTGGTCACAGAAGTCGCTATGATGGGGTAAGATGTATTATCTCTTATATGTCACTAATGACAATGACATATAACATGTTACTAGTTCTGGTTTGAAATAATAAATGCTCCCTTTGCTTGCGCCCTTCAACCAAAATGAGGCTGCTATGTAAATACATCAGGACAATATGGCGGTACGAGGATGGAGCTCCAGTTTGTCGCTTGGGGTTACAAAATGTCTTCTCATACACTAAATACAGGGTTATAAGGTAAGAAATTGATATAAAATGGAGGAATAAGTGTGATAAACGCATTAATGTATTTATAACCCAGGACTTGGTGTGGTTAGCTGGAAATATCACCCGACCACTGCATTTCCTGAGTTATAATTACATTAATAGCTTACTAATGACAATGGCATAAAACATGTTACTAGTAATCCTTCATGCTTAACACATGTTTCTTAAGGTTCTCAAAAATGCACGAGGACAAGATACTCAGAGCAATAGCCAGATATGTTTTTTTTTTAAATACAGATCATCTGAAACATCATCTGAGGTGTCTTACTAATATCTAAAATGCCCCAGCCAATAATACTTAGGTAAACTAGTCAATTAGAATTACAACATGATACTACATCTACAAATTTTGTACATTTTTGATTGTCCCTAAGCTGGTATACAGATCTATACAAAAATAACTTAATGAGGTAATGATAGCTAGAACCACTGAAAGTCTGCCACTATTGAGACTGAGAATGTCCAGCTGTGGTGTTGGGACATTATGCAGCTAACTTGTGTCCTTATTTAGATATTCTGTTCTGCTTTGCATAACCTTGACCCAGGAAATGATATTTTGTCACTGGAAACTTATTTCAAAAGAACCAATTTATCCTTGAGGGAGCTTGTATTGAATCCTTCCTGTATTTCTGATGCCCCTGTAATATACATAGGTATTATTCTGAAACTGATTACATCTTGGGTAACTCAATTACACCTACAGGCCTGCAGAGTGTTTCCAGACAATTGATCCAGCACCCATAAAACTCCTGCTAGTGTCGTTTAATGATATTGCCTCTATGGCAAGCTTGGCATGAATAATATTAAGCATCTTTATGACCCAATCCTCTGCCTACGTTGAATAGAAAATCGTTTCCAAAGAATTGCTCATAGATTATCATTAAATCAGAAAGCCATAGAAGTCTAGCATGTTAGCAGTACTTCACAGACCATGCACATTAACAACACCTTGCGGTAAGCATATACAATGATGGGGACCACAGCATAAAGATGGTAGATAGAATACTTAACTGTAGCATTGTTACATACTTCCCACTGTCTAAGTAATGGGTCTTTACACAATGAGTCTTATCTAGATATGGATCTATGTCATACAGAACGGTGTATACATATCATTCATTGAATCAGTTTGATGTCCGCTGTTTGGGAGAATAAATGGAGTATACAACATTGACATTTGTCAGTGAGTCCAAGCTTCTGAATCTACATAATCATATGCACTTAGTCCAATTGGCATGTGCCTTGTCTATTAGCTGCAGCTATTAATGTCCATGTTAAATAATTCCAACTATAGTACTCATGAACACTAGTACACCGGCAAGTGTAACACAAATGGTGGACAAGTTTTTTTTGACAAGACGTGTGTGTAAATATATATATGCATTGTGCAGATACAGTCTGATTTGTAGAATAAACCTTTTGCTTTAGAACATTCATATCTACGTCTTCTGTATCAAGATTGCATTAGATTTCACATTTAAACAGTCTGAGACATTGTACAGACTTTTTTTAGAGGTCAATGTGGATAGTATGTTGCTAGGGAAATCAATATGTTTCTAGGCTTGGCACCAGTAGATTCCTTAGGTAAATTTGTTGAGGTGGATGTGTTTGAAATTATTCGATAGTGAACCATTTATATCATTAGAAGTGGAATCTTGATAATTTTGCGGCCATGTTGGATTATTGCTGATTAAACCCCTGTTGGGGTCAATTGAAAATTAGGCAATGTTGATATTCTTTTTTTGGCATAATTTTCAGGTTATATTTATTCACATGGCCAAAACTATCCCACCAAAAAAACTATTTAGATAAGCAACATACTATACCCCCTGAAGGCTCTTCAAGTTTTGGTTCTAGTATGACCTCTTACCTCCCAGCCATTCTGAGACAACAGCATGCCACATCAAGGCTGCTTACCCCTTGAAAAATTAGTGAAGCAACGTTTGCAATCCTCCTTAACCAAATACATCTAGTATCAAAAGCAAAATATCATTATAGAGCAGTCTTTTCCTTTGTCTGTCTGTGTGTCATACTTGCAGACTACCCAATGACCTCTAAAATCAGAGAAGTCTATCTCAGAATCTTTGATTTACCATGTATCACATATTTAGGTATTCACATAGTCATGGCACTTTCCTCGCGACATCAGACACAGACTAGAAGTGCTAACAGGGCTTGCCTGCTAGTGGAAATAAATGGTATAATAATATACAGAGAACGGTTACTGCTGCATTGCTTGGATTAATGCCCTTCCCTTTGTGGACACAAGTAGACCTATTATGCCATCATTTACTTGATCTGGCAAAGTGAAATCATAAACGACTCTACTTCAGTGCTGATACAAAATGTGTCAGAGCATGAAAATATGCTGTTCAAATTAAAACTGACAATAGGCTACACATGAGTGGCATTTTCTCTGCATTTCTTGTATCACCTCCATCAACATTAAAACACTGCACACACATGCAAGGATACAAACAAATGTACACACAAACTACACAAGACAAAATGAGATAGAATTTATCAAATGGGAGATACACAACATATACAGTCTTACACAGAATCAGCCAAATGACAAATATAAATCAATCTAGGTGAAATGTGGACTTTTTACTAGACTTGACAATACTAAACAGCTATTACTCTGATTCTAGCACAGTCAATACTATCATTAGTAAGGTAATGAGGCAGCCTACTGTGAGTAGGGAAGCCCAAGATGTTAGTAATAACCTGAGCTTTGGGTAAGAGCGGAAAATACAGGACACTTGATTGTCAGTTGTATAAAACATTCCGGAAAAGAGAATGTGTGGCTGTCACCTGTGTCAGATATAAAGAAGTATTATCACTTACTGTATACATTCTTCTTACTGGTCATCTCAGAGATGTATGTTTATTTGCCAAACACATGCTTACACGTTAACTTATTTGGGATCTTTGCTTCTTTCACTTTTAGTAAAATCTGTCCAAGATCACACCATGCTATATAACAATGGAATATGATAAAATAAGTTGACTTTTGTGATGATTGGGGAAAGACTCTGTTCATTCGTTAAAAGATCACTATGTTACTAATGCATCACACAATGGTTGAAAGAGTTAGGTATAGCGGCACAGGATTGTATCTGACCTTTGAATATAACTGCACATTGACTAAATGTACTATAATTTAATTCAAAAGATTGCACAAAAGAAAATGTGATCAGTATTAAGAGAACATAGAGAGCAAAAGTAAGTGAAATAAATAGGAACCCTTTTGCCCTCCATTATAAAATTGCTGGATATTGTATCTAATAAAAGATGACTGTCGATATCCACCTAGTTGATCCATGAGGCGATAATGCACCTTAGTTTCCATGTCAAGAGGGCATGGACTTTGGGGTCAAAGGCTAATACAGTCAACACAAGCATACTGGTGTTTATGAAGCTGTTTCTTCGTTCTAAAGGAATGGATCAATGTGTGAGATGTTGATAGTGTGGGAGGAGCAAAGATGTTGTATGACTGAGATAGAGAGGGGTGAGTCATAGAGTAGGAGATGTGAGTCAGATACAGAGGGATCAATGTTCCAACCACAACTATCTGAGGCCTGATCTATTGCCAAACCAATTGGACTATTTAAAGACAGTTTTTCTCCCTTTTCCTTCATGTCCAGACCCCGTAGGGAGCCACCGACTCTTTTCTGGCACTTGCACAGTGGGGGTGTAGTCATGGAAACACATAGTGGTTGAACCCCATATCACACTTACAGGAATCAATGTTCTATTACCAGACATCTTTAAATTGATCCCCCATACTGGGACACATAGGAATCCAATGCTACCCTAACCCAACATATAACTTAACCCTCACAATCTCCTCTATACATACACCAATCAGACTATTTGTAGAATGCCAGCCTTTTTTGTACAGTACTAGTCCTTTCCTCCCACTCAGGAACTGAGACCATTCTTTGATGGGTTATTGAAGAGGGCAATTACTGATTGTATGCGCGATATATTGGCCTCTACGCAGGTACTGACTATGCAGTACAAGTATTATATATCAGGCTAATTGTAATTATTCTGTACAGTAGGTCTACTAGAGACAATGGACAGCTAACATAGTCATTGTATGAAGGATTTTGAATGACCTAGGCTAAAGTTAAGAAATGGGAGAAAAAATTCCCAAATTTTCAGAGATTCCAATTTTTCTGCCACTGTGTAACTTTAGGAAATTTCTAGCCTGACTTTAGTTATAGAGTCATATATTTTACCAGTCTGGCCATAACAAGGTCAAAGGTCACAATGCATTTGCAATGCCTCCTAATCAACTTAGGATACATATGTGTTGGGAATCAAGCGTCCACTAAGAACCTTTAGTGTTAATGCATGGAACAAAGCCCTCTATGTGTTCTATATTAAATACCAGACCTTGATGTTTGACCTTTAATTTGAACTTGTTCAGGCCTAGATATAAATTTGGTTTTTCTAGGACTTTATTTAGTGGTGTTATTCATGTTTCATTTACAGTCAGTAATGTTGCACTTTTTTGGAAGGTTTTACGGCATATGTGATAAAAAAACCTGACATGTTAGGAGTTGGATCCTTGAAAGAGAAATATTATCAAGCCAAGCAATAGGGCTATCAATAAAACAGTATGTTATTAAGAAATTCTGAGTTTGTTAATTCCAGTCACAGCCCCCCCCCATGTCCTATATATCTTTGAATGATTACAAGGGTGTATTTAGACAAGAGTCTTTTAGTCATTATATCCTCTTGCCTTATGAAATTAAGAGGTTCAAAGAGATATTGATTAAACACAGTTTCATCCTGAATTGCTTTGAATAGCAGCGGTACTTAGTTACCTGACACCATTGTGCATTTAGGCAAAACATACAGATAGTTCTCACCACTTAGATTACAGCACATAATCCATCCATGTCCATAACATGTTTACAAAACAGGATTCTGTTTCTGTAGCATAAGACTCTATGTACATGTGTTAAATCTTTATCCAAGAGAAACTGCATTCATGTATTAACAGAGGGATATATTATATGATAACAGGGGGCCAGTGCAGTTTTTACAAGAAACTCCAGGTGGCAGTGCAGTGGTACAACAAATCTCTGTGAAAAAGAACAAAGGCTGCAGCTTGTAGGTTGGGATTTAGCACTCAACAATAGACTATCAAACTCCCATTTTTGAGGGTTACGTTGCAGCTTGAGGTTCTTTCCACAGTCAGGACTCTAGACTATGTATGGCTTATAAGCAGTAGCTTTTGATCTAAGAGTTGACTCCCTATCAATACTTACAAAAGAAGACAGTCTTAATCTTGCTGCTCCACATGGGTTTGAATCACGCTGTTTAAGGCCTTTTAGATTATGAACATCACGTAATAATTTCCACTATTTCATATATGTCTATTAGATGAAGTGTCAAGCCCTGACTTAATATCTAGTTGAAACTATTCAATGTCAGTTTGAAAGAGTGATACGACTGAAATGCATGTATGGATTGTACCTTTATTTTATGTCAATAACTTCTTCCCGTAGAGATAGCATTGCGTAGCCCATAGCCACACCCGGAGTGGCGTAACGTGTCTCGATCCACCACAGCGGCTGATCCAGTACTGCAGCCTCGATGTGGCTGCATGTAAACATTCAAAATGGCAGACCGCCGCTCGTATGGGGAATTACGGTAATGGATTCTGATAAATTTTCCTTATTTAAACCCTCTAAAAACATAAAATAAATATAAAACTAACCTCCCCTGGTGTCCCCGGTGGCCGATCCACCCCTCTGGAGTTGACAACTCCCTCGTGGTGGATCGACCACCTAGTACACCATGGTCATTAAGTTCTATCTATGTATCTATGGAATAGAACACAATAAGGTGACTAACCCAGATAGGGGAAAAGGGGGGGGGGAGGTAAAGCCTGTCTTTAAACGCTGGCAAGCAGAAACATCAGCACTTCACTGGAGCATTAAAAATCAATATCGGAATAAAAGATCATTTCTTAAAGGGTTAAGTCATATAACCCTTATCATATCATATAATGGATGCAGACTTTATATAAAAATATACAAATATTATATATATATATATATATATATATATATATATATATATATATATATATACGGGTCATTCCAAGATTTACTGGACAGGGGGGCCTGGGTCTGGAATTCACAAACTCAGTATTTCTTAATAACATTATTTTTTATTGATAGCCCTATATCTTGGCTTATTAAAAAGTTTCATTCAAGGATCCAACTCCTAACATGTCAGTTTTTATCACAGACGCAGTAAAACCTTCCAAAAACATGAGGCGTGAGTGAACTGAAACAGTTGCAGCATGATTATAACCACTAAATATAGATCTAGCTGCACCAAAATCCGTGTACAAACTGGTACAATATATATCTTTATGTAGACCAAAAGGCTAAAGTAAGAGTCAGAAACTCTTGAAATGATGCATCGATGAAAATATTTGAAAAGCTGAAAAATTAGGAATTATTTCTCTATTTCCTAACTTTAGCCTAGCTCAGTAATAAACAATCATTATAAGGACTCTTCATTGTCTCCAATATATATACTTTATATAACAATGGCAGTTTTCCTGCTATATAATACCAGTACTGTGTCTTCAGCGCCTGTGTTGAGACTTATATATTCCACAAAATTCACTCACGCCTCATGTTTCATCGACCTTTACGAGAATGGCCACAGCTCAGCCATACATCATCATATACCCATAAATACACTTAGACAATAAGTAAGGAGGTTGTACTACCTATCTAGAGTCATTTAAACATATATAAGGACCATCTTCAGTGTTCATAATGACTTTGAAAATATAAAATCACCAAATTTTTACACTTCTCGCAAGCGCATCCTGACATGCAGTACAGAATAATATCCTAAAGTACACCAAATACTCTTTTTTAATAACTTACATGTTGCATGTACCTCTTACAGGGCACTATTGTGTCTGGTCAATAATCTTCAGCAGTTGTATCTCTCCATTCCCAGCTGGCGATTCTGCAAATTGAACAATGCCATACACAAAGTGAAGGATCAATGCCAAACTCTGGGGCCATGCGTGTATCCGACCAATCACATGGTTCTACCTTGACAGGCAGAAGAGTGGGCTATGAGAAGATAGAGGAAAATCCAATACAAAACAGTAGACAAGGGTATGGAAGGGTAGCTTTATGGCCAGGGGAATTTGGGCGGACCCAAGACTTTTTTTTATGAGCACAAGGAAAGAAAAATATAATGACAATTTGTTTTTGTTGGACCTATTAAGGATTCATGTAAAATGTATGTTTAATCCACAGTTTTGTTTGTTTGACCTGTCATTAAGGTTGGTGGAATTTAACTTGAAATGTCAAAAGCTCATTGCATCAAATTTCAAATAATAATTATACCAAAGGAACTTCATGTAACTATAAGTGGGAAGAAATTCCAAGGTTTCAATGACTTTTTCACCATTTATTAATGACCAATGGCTGCCATAAGTGCACTTTGAGCTTGTACATGCCTGTACATGTGTGTACTGTTGCAGTGCTTGTAAAAACTAAACTAGTTACCTGCCATATAAATACAATGGTTAACTGTTCAGTTTGACAAGAATCCCTGATAGATTATTTTTTTCAGTGCATGCCCAGATTATGTTGGAGGATGTTAAAAATTCACAGTACTGAGTACAGCATGTGACATGACTTATGTTTTTATTTGATATGTCATTTGCTGAATAGAACAGCTTGGCAAGGTCTAGCCTATCTTACTTTTATTTCTGTGTCCCCATCCTGTGTGCCTATGTACAATATGATATACAATACTTTTTTCTTTAATTGTAGTTTTATATTTGCTGTTTTTGGCCATTTGCTGAGACTAAAGTAATAAAAGGTCAATAGGAGAGGATGATGTAGTTTGGTATAGTGGATTCTGGCATAAGAATATATCATAAAATCTCCATAAGGGCTAGAATAGACATCTAATCACATTTAAACTAAAATAAAATTTACCTGATGCAGAGTTTTTTTGGTATTATGCCTGTGGTACAAATGGCAGGGCCACTAGTTCTTGCCCTGCATAATCACAATTAACAATATCCCTCCAAGCACAAACAAATTAAGTCCATTTGACTACATTGAAAGTTCCAATACCGCGCTTTATTTCTTACAGTCATGCCTTCTTAAAATTTCATCAATTACCTGATGTGGCCCTATAGGGAACAAGTAATTAATGGAGATGTCATGATGCGAAGCCCCCGAGTTGCATGTTATTGTTACAGTGAAAAAAAAGATTTGCCCTGACCGGGACTTGTCCCCCCTAACTCTAGAAGCTGAGCGCAATGCGCTAACCACTAGACCAATGGTACACACAGCTCAGCAACCGGCAGCCGTTGGTTTGGTTTGAATGCATCCAGCAGTCCTCTATAATTATAATGCTATTCTAACCTTGCGCATATGAGAGTTGCTGGGGTCGCTACTATTCAGGTAGGGGCTATGGCATTATACATATACAGGCAAACACTCACACTTTCCTGACAATCCCTGTGCCGCAATGCATAGGGAGTTGGATTTGGGATCAGTAGAGTGCAGGTTCAACCCCTACCCTGGCAATGAAAATTTTGTAAGTTTTAACATGTAAGATAACATGTAAGGTGTGCATGTTATCCATGGATAACTGCACTGGGTGCCCGTTATCCTTGGATAACCGCACACCTTACAAAAGTCATGATGCATGCATCATGCCATGCAATATTGACAGGTATGTGCATGGGAATATCCAGGAAAAGCACTCAGAATCACAGAAATTGTGTAATAAATTTAGATAACATGATTTGTGTTAAGGATTAGGGAATAATTAATAGAATTGGGGCAACTTAAGCAACATCATTACTTTCTAAAATTATACTGTTCATATTCAATGTCTCAAGCATTTCCATAGCACAGGCATTGGAATTGTATCATATCATATGATTTTTGTCAAAAGGGAACAGACGTCATGATTTTCAATGCAATGGCAGATTGATGATGGAGCTCGTAGCAAAATAAGGCTCAGTAATCTTAGAAGAGCCTATTCATTTAAAGCTTACATGCCGTTTGGCAATATCCACCTTTCTTCAGGTTTTAATTTCATTTTAGGGAAAAAACAGAAATAACGATGTGATCGTCCAATAGTGGATTATTTCACTGACGTTTGCCCCTGAAATTGATCAATTAAGTTTTTTATTTTTCCTGTAGGGAGCTGCACCCTGTCATCTTGATTGCATGCTAGTTCTCAATCAGAATGTTGCTTTTATTGTATCACAGATAGTTTATTGTTATTAAACATTTACCATCTGCATAGTGGATAAAATCACTTGTTTATTAGATCATAGAAAAATCAACAACTGGAAATTATGATTATCAAACTTAGTGGCAACATCATAAAATCTAATTTATGATACACGCAATACTATTTCATTGACAATGATAAGTGTTATGGAATGTGTTCTATGACAGCACATTAGCTGACTCAGCACTTATCTCATATTGATCCACAGTGTGTATGATTGAATGGCTGTTATTGAATTTGGCCAATATCTCAGCATCTTCAGACACATGCTACATAGCAATTGTCCCAATAAACTACAATTAACTATGGATATAATGTCTGTTTGCTCATCTCTGAAAAGTCTCTGTCAGTCCGACATTGCAATACTTATCTCAAATTATATGAGACAAAATATGTCTTTAATTATAAAGCCACTATCAAAATATAAAGTTTTTTTTTTGTTTATTCTTGTCTCTCTTCTTATATGTCAAGGTTTTCTCATTGCTGAATTCATCCCATTCACCCATGTAGTGCAACTTATAAAACTGTCATATATAAGGAGCGCTGGAGTAGCTAAGGAGAAGGTTGCTGTATTGGCCAAAGTAGGGGTTATTAGATGGCCTGGGTTCTTAGACGTTCTGGCGCTGAAAGCCCTGACAGACATCCACCACATCCACCTCACACACTCCTAAAGCACCAGTTACTTGGTTAGGAAAAAAAACAAAGTAGCATGTCACTTGCACATGCATTTCAATGTAAATCTATTTACTCTACCTACATGATAACCTCTAATAATTCATTGAAGTCTAAGATCTAGGCAGCATTGATATTTAGCCTTACAGCATGTGGGTTTGCCTGAACTTTGCCTCTCAAATACATTGTCCATCAAGTATCCCATATCAGATACCTCCAACAGGATAATGTTATGAACACATAGCTATTCAGCGAAACATTTATGTCAGATTTATGATTTAAGTGGCACTTTTATATCACTACCAAACTGACAAATGGACAGATTGGTGCCAGGAGCGTCCCTTAGTTTAGTCATGATTTGCTGAACACCTGCTGCCAGTTAACCACCTGCACCCTAAGGAACATTCAATCACACCTTGTACTGAGATTTATATAATGGCCTAGCCAAAGACTAAAATATAGCTAAAAAAAAACAATTGAAAGGGCAGTTCCCCACCAATGTACGGTTACATTGTCAGAAATAAGCACATGAGGGAAGCTTCCCTTTAGTATATATCATGCATTATACCATGGTAATCCAGTTTAGGCACCATTTAGTATGTACTGTTTATAGATTCACACCAAACAGCATTGAATTTAATGGTTTTAAAGTGTAAAAATGTTTAATTCAATGGTGGAAACCATGGTATAAACGCCATAGGCGATGGATAGGGGTGCACGCAGTCCTTTTATACAGCCTCCTTCTCTTATCTGGGATAAAGGCACCAATTGAACCCCTATCCATCATCTATGTCCTTAATAATTTGTTTTTAATGCACACCTTGTCAATAACACTCATTTGTATATCCTGATATAACCGGGTATAATATGTTTGCTAACAAAACCTCAGAAAAATCCCTTTGTAATTATTGTTGTATGTACTATTTTAGATTCAGAGGTCTCTCTTTGATTCTACAGCCTTAAGTATTCTAATGAGGCCTTTGTAAAAGACCAAATAAGAGCTGGTCTGGGAAAACCTTCACCCTCTCTAGTAGTAGGGAGTAGTACATGTCTTCAGTGACTTTGAAGAGTGAGTTTCACTCAAAATAATAATCCAAGGAATTTTGAAAGCTTTGTGTTGAGCTTTAAAGTCATGATTTTATTGTTTATTAATTACCTTGCATCAAGCAAAAGGATGTCTGATGTCTTTGTTCATAGTATTAAGAAGGAGGAATGTTGAGTCTTGTACAGCCTTTAGGCTCCCTGTCTTGTGATTGCAGGGTTCTATTGTGTCTACTCAATAATCTCAGTACAATCATCTTTCTGAATTCTGATGTGAGCTCTTAAACTTGGCTGTTGCAATTGAACTTATACCAATGCTGGATTGAGACATGATGTTAAAGAGCAGAACTCTAGAAGCAGGTTTCAGAAACTTGTGAAAGGGTAATTGTCTCTGAAGCATTGAAACTTGCAATGTTGTATTCCCGCTACAGTCTTGGATCGGTGTAACATCACTTTCTACTGATGCTCGGGGTAGCTCTAAATTGATCCTTCATCACAGTTTGAGAGCAATCTTGGTGACTTCTATGTTTTCTGCCATCATCCTATCACTATCTGTCTCAGTATGCCCTACACTTACCACTAACCACTCCGTAACCCCTGACACCATACATCAGCTAAAAGAAGCTGATAATGTTGTTATCTGTCTTAGCCCGGACTTCTTTAAATCATCACACTAGTTATCTCTATATGTCTCATTGTGTGCCCTACATTTACCACTAACCACCCCTTAACCCCTGACACCATACATGAGCTGCTAGTAGGGTGGCCTGAGGGTCAGTCTGATTTTGCCTCCCCTGTCTGATGCTATAGTAAATGTCACTTTTCTAGAAGCCCCCCACTCTGGATAGGGGCAATGTGGCAATGTCTAATAACTTGCTGAAAAATGATCCTGGATGGGAGCACCATCTATAAAAAGCATTAGGCTAAATTCTTACTCTTTCATGGTGAAATCTATTGGAAAACTTCAATGTACCTGCCTGTTTCACCTTAATGTCAGTTCTATCCATGCCTTCTTGTTTAACCTGAACTTTGGGAGAATGGCCACCATTCAACTGCAAATCAACATTAAAACAAGATTTTTTTTTTAAATATATCTACTCTGTTCAACCTATCCCCCCAATATCTTTATTTCCATCTATACAAATAATTTCTATTCAAAATTAGCACTTCAGAAAAACCTTTTTTACGTCAATGATCAATGATAGATAGTGGGAGGTGCTTTTCCTTGACAGCTAATTACAACTCATCAAACATACATGCCATCCTGCATCCTGTGCACATTCCTCCCTTTGCCTTTTAATACGCCCTTTTAAATATACAGATGTGACATGCTACACTTTTGAGAGAAGTAAATTTCATCTGCAGACTATAGTCAGTGCAGCAAAGGTAGCCTGGATAAAAAAGGAGGATACATGAACAGTGGCGACAGAGCATCCCTCACTTATTTCAGGTTTCTTTATAGACTATATGGAAATATATCTGAATTTATTGAATTCATGCTCCACACTTCTTCAGCAGCCAACTCATAAACTAAATACACAACCGTACGTCGACTTTAGTGAGCAAATTGCTCAGGTACTGCTTGCATGAGAATCCAATTTAAAAAATGATGTGTGGGCATTCGGTTCTGCAGGTAATGTCCGCTGGCCCATCAGCAATTTAAATGGCAAAAGCGGCTGTACCACAAGTTTTTCGTATTGATTGTGAACACTGTCAACTCTTTGACAGGGGTTAGAGCCAACAATGGTACATGAATCATGGAGCCATTGAAGAAGTGGGTACGGCAAGTTAAGTGTACCTTGGTCAAAGGATAAGGGTTTATGTGGGACCTTTTGTCAAGGGGGATTAATAAAAAAAAACTGTTAAAGTATCTTATCATATCTTGATGTGCCATAAATGCTGTAAAATGTACATGACTGAAAGGCAGGACCTTGTGTCAGTTGAAGATGTAGTTGTATTTATTCCAGGATATTGTACAGAGTCTTAATTATACTCTTGTATAGGTGAGCCGCCTATGCTGGTCTGAGGTTACATATAGGATGCAGCAGGTAGGTGTGGTAGTAATGGAGGCGACCCCTATCCGCAGTATGTGTAACTAAGGGTGAAATGTGTGTACAGTGTACACATAGTACTATGATATACATTGTGAAGCGGTAGGAAAATGTATAGAGTTATCATGTATATAAATATTTCCATATATAACAGTCTATTAACGATTATTGGATAGTATGATGAATCTTGAAAGAAATTCTCAAGGATCAATAAACAATAACCAACAACTAAGTTTACATGTGCAAAGTCTGTTCTTTTAACCTTAGCAAACTCTTAAGTTTCTGCATGTTGATGTAATGGTGCAGAGACATATAGAGGACTATGTCATGGGACAACTAAAGTTAATACATCATTAGGTGCTGATGGATTAATTAGGTGTGGTAATTTTATGAAGGGTAATTTAGTGGAAGCAATGTACTCTATTTGCCCGTGATGTAGATGTTATAATGATAACACATAGGCCGTGCAAGCACCAGAGTAATATAATTACCGATGATACTATCAGCAAAGTCTTTTTTGCTGGAGACTCATTTTAGACGACTGACTACAAAACCATTTTTTGCTGTGTGTTTTAACTAGCAATGAACTTAATTTTTTACAAAAGTAACCATCCCATATTTTGACTTAACCTCTTAATCACTTAACCTGCATGATTGAACAAGCAATGGTGGTTTATGTAATGGGGAATGGCCGGGTGATGCATTGGGGAGGTGAAACCAGTCGATACAGAGACAGAAGTATTAATGCAGTCAAGTCCTCAAGGATCAATGTTAGGAGGACGACTGGAACATGGACTCCAGATAGTAAGATAACTGGGAATATTCTTAGATCCCCAGATAGGGTATAAGGGATGGCTGTGTGTACATTTTTATGTTTGGTTATGAGGTTTGCTGTCCTCCAGTGTCTCATGTGGCAGAAGATCGATCCAGGGCATGTCTGCTAATGGAGTATTTCTCTCCAATGTAGACTACAGGGGCCACCCACTGTGTGTCTGCTTCACTGTCTCTGTCACAAAAATATTGATGAGAGGATAATATTGTGGGTAAGGCCCAAACTGGAAATCATGGCAATATTCCTAGTCAGCCATTCCTGGGTAGAATTTGTATGGTGTATGCAATGGTTATTACATACTTTTGGATCTGCCATTTGAGGTTACCTAACTTTTACAATGACAATAACCAATAACAGTTTCCAATAACATAAAGCTGACCTTAAACACGATGAAAGGATCAACAGAATTTTTATTGTGTGGTCCGGCCTGGCCCCAAGCCCTGCATCGACATCTCATGATTGAATCTCTTTCTACCAATTCCTCCCCTATCTTAATCTACGCTCCCACTACATCTACTGCACGGTTATGATATATTCTGCAGTGGCACACATCCTATCATTGTACACAGGGATTACTATAAGGAACTGGCAGTGATGGATAAATCATGTACGGTGCCTCTACTGTGTAGCTGTAGATGCTCCCTCCCTGGTGGATTAATGATATTGCCTGTGTTACAGACTTGACATCAATAGAAACTTACCATCATATCTAGTATCTAAGTAGCAGCCCTATAATCGGAGCAAAGATAATAGTGTATTGCATTGTGAATCATAAAAGTAAAAGGCCTACAGACTGGGCAACAAGAAGCAACCATTGCTTTGTCACTGACCAGCCATCATATACCACTGGCTTCAACACAGTGAGCTCTACCTTTAATGTAACTTATGAATGTTTATGAATGAATAAATAGCCTGAAGGAGTGTTATGGTGTGTATGGTGGATATTCGCCAGGAAAACACAAAGCTCTATAGACCATAGAAAACACACTGTACTGCTAGTGACACAACTCTATGCTACAAAGAGCAGTACCCAAGACTCATTTTAAGACACACACCCTTATAGAGAATTTCCATTGATCATTCAAATTACCATCATCTCTTTTATTCCAACATCTCTGTTTTATTTTAGAGTATGTAGGAGTCAAAATAATCTCACTGTGATGTTGTTAGATATTATATATTCACTAAGTAATGTATGGGCTAACACAGCTAATTATTTTTGTTGTTATGTGGATCTGTACCATGGTTTCAGGGGGTTTAGTCATAGTGCCAAATGAAACACTGCTTGATAGATAAACCCATGAACTATGGTCATGAATGTATCAGTCATACCTATACTGCATAATTTTAGGGTAGTAAACTAGGTCATCAATATACATACAGTAAAAGTACATATTGATAATGGGTATAAAGGGGAAATACAATAGATATGTTAGTATGTAATACTGATTCATGTGATTTTGCATAGATTATTAATTATGCAAATAAGTATATCACATTTAACATAGCTTTTAAACATGGTTATCATGAGGTTCATATTTAGTTACTATCCTAAAAAATGCTATGATGGATTGATATATTGCGATTACTATTGCTGAAGGCTTGATACATTTACCCAATAGTCCTTAAATTTTGCATAGATTATTATAATTAGGGTTAGCAATATCTATATGTAAAACTTTAGCCAGTATGTAAAGACAATATCTAAATGGTAAAAGAATGCTAGAGAAATAGATGTTTTCTGCCTTAATCTTTCAGAAGGGTCTGGCGGTCCAGGTTGGACTTTAGTAATGATAATATGCAAATTAGGATAATATGCAAATTAGGTCATTAATCTGCAAACAATCAACATACATAATACCTATTTGGACTTAAGACTGTTGGTCCGGTCCTACTTTATGAATTTTTTTCATTAAGTATTTATCAGTATTTTTCATGGATTTCAATGAATTAATATTAATCAACATGATCAATGTTTATCATCAATGTTTATCTACATTATTATCCTTAAAATGAATCAATTGTTCAAGGATTGTAATTTCAAGTATCTAATTATGGTACAAGCTGAGATGGATTGATATGTAAATTTATGATTACTACTGGGTATGTGATAGAATATATATATCCAGTATTATATCCAGTATTTCTATTTTGTATAAATTATGCTAATTAAAATTAGCAGTATATATGTGTTTAAATCTAATAATATGCATGACTATATCAAAATTGGAACTATATTTTATATACTAGTTAAGCTATCACTCTGCCTTTGTCTCTAAGATTTTACTGCTTCAGGCCAGCTTGTGAAGCTATCTTATAAAAATATGCAAATTAGGTCAATAATATGCAGACAATGGGTGCAAAAATGACTGATCAGGACATAAGATAATAAACACAGGTGTATTTCTTTTTAGGTTTGACGCCTTTCCACTTCTTGTAAAATCCGTTGGGAACTTTTTATTTTCAAGGCACTGGGTGTCTGATATCAATGGGTAACAGGCACTGGGTGTCTGATATCTATGGATAACAGGCACTAGGTGCCTGATATCCATGGATATCAGGACAATTCATGGCCTGCAATATTGAAAGGTATCATGACTTGAATAGCCAGAAAAAGCACCCAAAATCCAAGAAATCGTGTAATAATGGTTTGATAATGGACCTATACCTATCCACACTCTCACTTACAATCTCCTGTAGGTTTCTGGTTCATCAAGCAGTCTATCACTCCTACCATAACCTTAATATATGTGGCATGTACTGGGAAAAGGGGTCTTATTGCACCCTGCACTAAGACCCCTTTTCGCAGATCGTGTCACATATATTCCCATGAGGTGGTTGCTTTATGATAAGGATTGCTTTCTTTTCTTTGAAATGTGATAGACTCTAGACTTTTAGCCAGGATTTAGAATTGAAAGAAAACAAAGTATTTTCTTTTTAAAAACGTTAGTGGTCATATTTAATCTTTCAGAGCATCAACATTAGTCATTTTGAAGGGTTATCATTGGATCATATATGGTTTATAGTAATTGGTTGAGCCAAGGCAAACTTCACAATCCTCATGGCATTTTCAGATTGAAAACGAAGCCTGTAACAAAATATCGATCAGCAATTTTAAAATGCCTTGACATGACATTTGGTGATTTTCTAAGGAAACAATTTATAGGTTCAAGAATCTTGGAATTGAAATAAACTATAAGTATTACCATGTAAAATAATACTGGTCATGTTCATGCTCTTAGGGATCAATGATTCTTCGGGATCATCCAATCATATCTGGTTCCATGTTATTTGCTGAATGCAGACAGTCTTCATAACTTTCATGGCAACTTCAGATTGAGGATGGAGCCTGTAACAAGATATGGCTCAGCAATCTTTAAACAGCTTGACATGCCATTTTGTAATTTCCACTTTTCCATTTAGTTGATCAATCCTGACAAATGATGGCCAGTTTGATTTTCCCCAATAAAGTCTAGAATTTAAAACTGTGGTAACTCATCTGGGGTTAGTTGGATAGAGTTTGACAAAAGGGATGTTGAGTTGTGCAGACCTGTGCTCCCATTATGTCTCAATATTTCTCTAAAAGGTTACGAAAAAAGTGGGAATGTACATCTAAATTTATTCACAGCATGCTCAAATATGTTTATTTTTCAATATTTTAAGACAAATTGATAAGGTATGGTTCATATAATAGATGCTAAATAGGCATACACTACTGCATGGCAAGGTATACGTTGGGTGAGACACATATCCAAGGTTGTCAAGTTTGCCACTCTACCATGAATATAGAAATGCTATATAACCTTCCCACATATATGGAGCCTAAGCCCCAACAACTATACTATATATACCCTAAATCTTTTTAGGCTGCTCTAGAATAATGATAGACCCCCTCGCAGCCCACATAACGACAGTTTTATGATTATTGGTCATATGTACTTACTTCCTAAAAGGTGCCCTGGGATTAGGATATTAATACAGCATTCCTAATGTTCTTTGATATCCTTGAAAATCCTGTAGATTCTGGTTTACAGGATGCTCGGTCTTGTGTCAGTGATGAACCTTTCTCATATGTTGTCCAGAATAGAAGATATATAAAGGTCCCTTAAAGATATGAGCATATACGAGGAGTGCAGTGATATCAGAGAAGGAGCCCAAAGGTGTGGTTTTATTGCTACATAATACACGGTTACACCCTAAAATCCTGAAGCAATGAAGTGCCTACTAAAAGTCTCAGATAGTTGTACAGTGAAAGTCTGTTTTTCCAAGCAATCTGCATAAAAAAGTAAGGGTGAAAGCCTTGTCCTCAGACATTGTGTTGCATGACAACATGGCTACCATGCCTTTGACACCCTCCAGTTTCCTATGTGGTGGAGCGAGGGTGATAACAATAATGGCGCATTCTTCACCCAGCTATTGTACTTATGGTTACATTCTCCATGCACGGGTTGTAAGGTTCCTGGTTACTTTGAATAGTGAGAGATGAATGAAGAGTGGAGCACCTTAAATCATCAGTGGTTGTGATCCTTTGTCAGGTGCATTGATTGAGTTCAGGGTTCAGCCTCTGAAGGAGAGGCTGGGACAGAATGGACTGGCAGAGGAAGATACTGTACTTGTGTATGTTGAATGTGGAAATAAAGTACAAACTCAACATGAGCCTCATAACAAATATTTACAAGTAATGATTTGGGGTTGTGGTACTTGGCACCTATCGCAGTTACCGCTTGAATGAACACTGTTTTTGAAAAAGTGCCCTTTTATAGTGCTAGACATGTGACATGTATTGACCAATCACAGGCCAGTAGTGAACTGGTCGGATTTGTTGACAGTAGAGTGGTTGCTATGGTGTCATGGCAACGGGTCTACTTGACCTCTGACCTCAGTGGGCATTAAATAGAGGAACTGGGCGGTTTCACCTGTGGGGATCTTCAGACTGCATGAAATAAAATCAATTATGAAGTTAAAGGACAGGCCTAAAAATTCAAAAATTAATTTGGGCGGTACCTCGCCCTGTGGGGGCGTGGAAATGAATTTCATAGGAGCGAGAAATGATGTCTCGGGGTCCAGAAAAATTCCAAAGTGTCAGTAAAAATTATTTTCGGCCTAATTATGGGCCTAAAATAATTTTTATGTCACTAGTAAGTCAGGGGGGGGCCCTGACGGAAGTTTTTTTGCCAAGTGGCGCTAAAACCATTCGTTTGTCTGTCGTTACAAAGTTGTTGCGACCATGTCTATTTAAATTTTGGGGTCTGGGACCACCAAAAAGCACTGTAATATTTTAAAATATCCATAGATATTTAAAATATTGGTTTTATACCTGACTGGACTGGTTGGACCGGCTCCACATGGGAGAACAATTTTGTCTACGTGGCAAATTTCCAACACGGCCTGTCAGGCTCCTTTGTCATCTAATGGACCCCAGGATCACTGACATTCAGCCCGGCGGGTGAATTTGTGTGTAATCTTTGGATCCAATTAAATTCAATCAAGTCTCATAAGTACTTTCCTTGATTGGATTTGGGTGCGGCATGGATAAAATCGACGACATGGATGGTCAGGTCCTTATGTTTGTCGTCTTTACCCCGTTTAGAGCAAGTATTCATGTGGCGAGATACCTCACTTTTGGAGAATTCCTTTCTCTTGATTTTGCCGTAGTGGTCATTGAATCTGATTTTGATAGCATTCTCAGTCTGGCCGACATATTGAATACCACAGATTCTACAGGTAATGCAGTAAATTAAATTGTTGCTGGAGCAGCATACGTTGTGTTTACTGGTGTAGGACCTGCCAGTTTTAGTGCAGGTGATCCTACCTGTTTTGTCTATCTGTGGGCAGTATCTGCATCTTGGCCACGATAGACACCTGTTTTTGTTTGGCCTGGGGACCAGTGGGGTTTCAGGCGGTAATTTGGCTTTTACCAAAATATCTTTCAGACTTTTCAGACGTCTGAATGACATTTTCAGGCCACTGCCATGTAGCTTTCTGGTACTGCAGGTTTCACCTAAGAGGTCCCAATTCCTAGTGGCCAGGTTTTGGAGTTCATTGAAACCTGGGTTGAAAGTGGTTACCAAGTAGTTGGCTAGATTTTCATCCTTTGGTTTCGCGGGTTTAGGAGTGAGTAGTGACTCACGATCTTTCTGACTCGCCCTGTAGAAACTTTCAGCTACAAAAGCTGGTGGGTACCCTCGGCGGACAAATTGTTTGCCCCTCTGGATACAATGTTCTAGAAATTTGTCATTGTCTGAACATATGCGGCGTATCCTCAGGAATTGACCATAGGGTATGCCGCGTACACTGTGTCTGGTGTGGGCAGACCCAAAGTGTAGATAGGCGAAACTGTCTGTGGGTTTTGTGTACAGATCAGTTTTAAATTTGCCGTCACGTTCTAGATAAACAGAAGTATCCAGAAAATCCACTCTTGTGGTAGATGTTACCACTGTGAATTTAATGGATTCATGGGACCTGTTTAAGAAGAGTGTGAATTCATCTAGTTCTTTCTGGCCGTGGGGCCATATGAAAAAGATGTCATCTATAAATCTCGCCCACATGAGTGGTTGTAATTTATAGGTATAAACCTTGGTTTCCTCAAAGTTGGCCATGAACAGGTTGGCATAGGTAGGAGCTACCCGTGTGCCCATGGCAGTGCCCCCCACCTGGAGGTAATGTTTCCTATTGAAATCAAAGTTGTTTTTTAGTGAGGACAATCCACAATAGAGTGTAGATGGCCTCATTTGACAACTCCCCTTGGGGTCTGGTTCTATTGTAATACAGGTATTTATAGATAGCTATCGCCCCCTCAGTATTGGGAATGTTGGTGTACAGTGAGGTTACAACCATGGTTGCTAGGATACAATTTTCGGGCAGAGGGCCCAGGTTTTGTAGTTTGAGAAGGAAATCAGTGGTGTCCTTCAAATAAGACTTTGTTTTTTGTAAATAAGGTCTTAAATAGTAATCTACCAGGCACGAGATTTTCTCAGTAGGGCAGCCATTGGCAGATACTATGGGGCATCCCGGGGGTGGGGTCTTACCTTTGTGTATCTTAGGTAGAAGATACAATTGTGCTGTTCTGGGCTTGACCGTTTTCAGCTTTTCCGCGAACGCCGGGGTCATCTCTTTTAGCTTGAGGAGCCGGTTGATGTGATCATTAATATAGTCATTGTGTTTCTTGGTTAGATCTTCAGGGGCTTCCCGGTAAAATTTTGTGTCAGAAAGTTGACGTTCACCTTCTGTCACATAATCTTGTCGGTTTTGTATGACTATAGCCCCCCCTTTATCTGCAGGTTTTATAACTAACTTGGTGTTTTTAGCTAAACCTTTCATTGATAATCTTTCCTCTTTGGATATATTTTGCCTAAAAGGTGATCTAACAGTGAGTTTGTTGAGGTCAGTTTCATTGGCTAATATATAGGCTCTAAGTGGGACTGGAATGGCTGTAGGTTGCCATGGGGTGTCCTTTTTAATAACCTTAGATCTAGCAATGTCCGTTAGCAGTGAACTTTCATTGGTGGGGATCTGGTCTGGAGCCGTGGTGGATGGCCGAGTAGTTCCCATCCAGGATGGGATTAGGTCTTTATTTTGTGGGTCAAAGAAGGCCTTAATTTTCAGTCTCCTGTGGAATGAGTCTAAGTCTCTGCGAAGGTCACCCATGTTGGGTTCACCTGGTGTGGGGCAGAAGTTGAGACCTCTCTCTAACAATGAAAGTTCACTTGCTGTAAGAGAATGTGAGGATAAATTGACAACTGATTTTAGGTAAGTTTCAATCTTTTCACAAATTTTATTCTTGAAGAGTAGTACAGGGTCTACAAATTCAGTAACACATTGGTTGTTATTGGAAGAATAATTCGAGGAATAACTTGATGTAGAATTTTCGGTCACAAATCATAAAAAGTGTGCATATGGGGCCTTACATGTCATTCGCCCAGACATGTGCCCAGAAAAAGAATTCTTATAAGTATCCTTCTTTTACAATAGCAAGGACACATCTGATATAAATGATAATCTGATTTTCTTAATCTACAGGTCAAAATAGTCTGGACCTAAGATTTTCATGGAGGTATAAAGATTGTTTCTGTAAGAAATTAAGCCTTCAACATGGCTTGTAACTCAAAATGTCATTCTCCCAGACACAATTTCGCCCAGACAATTTTGGTCATTTTGGGCACATTTTACCCCCCTGGAGCTCAAAATATGCATATGGGACCATCAAAACCCATATGTAACATGAAGATCTCATCCAGCCTTACACTTTGAGCCAAGGAAATAGAGGGGGAAACTAAAATTCAAAGAGTAGGGGCTGGAATACCTCCAGATTCGTCATATGCAAACCTTCTATGATTTTCAACCCTTCCATATTACACTTGGTACCCCATCAGACCAGGTTCTTGTATCAAGTAATGATTGAACCATCCTAAGGCATAGTACCTTCTGTGCAGAAGCTGTAGTATAATCCCCCTAGCCTGCTTATTGACTTCATTTCTCTTCCTATGGCTTTATGAACAGTTGCTAATTTGCTTAACACATGCAGTTAATCAACTGCATAACTCTAAATACGATCTTGTGCTCAGATAAATGTTATAATCTAGCCAAAACTCAGTAAATTTCATGAACGGCCAATGGACATTCCCCACTGTACTGTTTTTCTCTTAGAAAGATGTGAGTGAAGGTGAATATGTCTCTATGAGATATGCATCACTCACTGGTATATTTGTATTCTCATATATGTGTCAGTTTTAGATTTATCAAAAGGAATTCCCTTGCTAGGTGCCCTATACTATTGTTCACTCATGGATTACACCTACTAAATTGGCACTAAGATAAAAAAGGAAAAAAAAAGAAACCCACCCAAATTAACTGCAATGTCTGGACTATGTCATGGCAACAGTAAACTGCAGTAAATGACACTTCCCCAATTAGGCTTGACACTGACCACAGTGGTGGTGACAGGGAATGGTGCTTTCTGCACAAGGGATGCATGTTTATTGGTCATTTATCAGTGTTTTTGTGGACTTATTAGTCAGGGAGCACAGGAACTGGTATCAGCAGTCACAAGGAAGAAATGGTAAAACACTATCCAGCCCCTTCTATCTTAAAGAATTTTTTTTTAACAAATTGAACTTTATTGGTCATAGAAATATATATAAGTTTACAAGCGAAGTGATAATGTCATATACTGGCACTACAACTAGCCCAATGAGCACATGAATTTACAATATATAAAGCAGATTCATTGTTATAGCAGTGATGTGGTAGATATAATAAGTTTGAGTTAGACAAATAAGGTCATGGGTAGGGGCGTATCAAAAGATATTATTATGACCCCCATTATACATACTAAGAAATATTTGAGATTTACATTTGGCAATGATCTTACGATAGCGGCATACACAGAAATATTTAAACTTCTGGAGTCAATTGAAGAAAAATGTTATTGTTAAAAAGGATTTTAAGACAGATACCTATATAGCTTCAGAGAGCTAGTATATTTACGGTATGGTTGCCATCATGTTGATTTTCATTTTTGAAAGTACCAATTTCTTTGATACTTCTTGTGATAGTTGGAAGTCCATTCCATGATTAAGCACATCTTACTTCTGTGCTATTTTCATAAGCTAAACAATTTAAATTGTTCTAAAAAGGTACAGGAGCATCATGTAGGGAGTTTGCATAATCGCAACTCTAATTTTGAGACCATGTCTAACCATTTTATGTGCATTTAACTTACAGTTAAATACTCTTCTGTCAACAAGTTTGGGAAGATTGAATATATAATGAACCCTGTCAGTAGAGGTAAATATATTTAAACCTAGGCAAGTTTTAATACATTTATTTTGTAACCGTTGGAGTTCATCCAAAGAGGTACCCTTGGCAGTGCCATAAAAAAATATCTGCATAGTCTGTTATAGGTAACAAGTAGGTTTTCTACACTCGCAGTAGTACTTTGTGAGACAACATATATCATATTTTATACAATAGAAATGATTTGAAACATACATTTTCATTAATGCCTTACATGTAGATTAAAATTCATTTCCTGATCAATGAAAATTCCTAGGTATGAATGAACACAAGATAAAGTAGACCCTTAACCACAATATTAGGCTTACAAAGTCTTTTTAATGTTTGTGCAATGAAAATGTCATAATTTTGGTTTTGCCTTCATTAATGGTTAATTTATCTTTATTAGCCTATGAAATAAATTTGTGTAAAGCATGTTGTAGTGACCGTTCTACAATATCCGTAAAAGAACCAGATACGTATAAAACGCTGTCATCGGCATATAGCATGGTCTTGTGCCCATCATCAGTTCAGATACAGTCGTTTATATATAACAATAAGAAGAGAGGGCCAAGTATGGAGCATTGTGGTACTCCACAGGTGAGGAGTAATTCAGCTGATTTAATATCGTTAGCCATTGTGCACTGTAACAGATCTTCAGTGAGTTTGTTGCCTATGCTGGTCTGAGGTTACAGGTATGACACAACAGGTGGCTATCGTGGCTACTGGGGCCCCCTACCAGTGGTATGTGTCACTAAGGCGTGTGTACAGTGTACACGTAATATTATGATGTACAATGTATAGCGATAGAAATATCAGGCTTGGGAAAAGGTAGCACAATGCCAAAAGTGAACTATAGAAAAATGTTGGCCATAGCTCCACTGATTCAACTGTATGTGGAGGGGCCTGAGCCACTGTTGGAAAACTCTCCACTGTTGGGCACTGGAGGCCTGGGCAACTGTTGGACATCTCTCCACTGTTGGACACTGGCCCCCAGTGAGCATTCTTATCTCCCTGTTGCAATAGTGATGGCTGATAAGAGATTAGTGCAGGTGTTGGACCATCCTCCAACAGTGGGAGTAATGCAGCTGGGGAGGTGAGAGAGGGGGTATGGAATCCACAGAAAATGCATAATTTGAAATCATTTTCATACAGTAAATGCAACATATCTCATCATATACAACTTTGCTTTATATTTGTTCATACATATACCTGGATGATACCAAGATCTACCCCTTTCAAGGTCAACCTCTTTGCACAAATCATTATTGTATTGCACAAATTGATTTTTCTATTCCTAAACTGACAATATATGAAATTCAACCAGAGATGTTGGAGGATAGGCAAACGTTTTCCCCTCCTCCTATGGAGGAGGTTTGCCAATGTTTCCCAAGCCTGGTCATGTATATAACAATCAAAGATTACCATATATACCACTATTTTATGAATTTTCCCAAAAAAAATCAAAAACAGGTCAATTTATAGTTGCCTTTTTTTATACACCATCTAAATATGAAATTGTGTCCAAAATTGCATATATGGGTAAAATTATAAAATTGAAATGAATAAATTCATAATTTCCCTACTTTTTAATTTCAGAGGGGGCGTGCATCTCAAATTCAAAAACGATTGCCAAATTCTTGTTTCCTATACGGATATGATCTTTTCAGTTGGTTGCGAGAAAACTTTTATCTTAACCCCCCCCCCCCTTCAGTACTGTGTATTTCATTTATCCTGCCCCTATCTGTCTCAGTATGTACCCTAGACTTACCCCTAACACCATATCAGTTGATGGTAGTTGATAGTGTCTGATAATTGACCAACCTGTCTTCATCTCCATTCACCCTCCTCTTATCTCTCCCCTCATTACTATCTGTCTTCAGCCACAAGCTGTTGGCTCTGATATATTACAAAGGCACTACTTCAGTCATGCAATCTTCTAATTAGTGACTGGAAAGCAACATACAAGGATATAAAATAATCTACTTCATCAAGATCCTTTTCATGAAGTGTAAAATGAATGAGCTCTTCATGGATTCCATGGTGACAAATTCTACTGGTCCATCATTTCTGATCATTATCTAGCAATCATATTGTATTTTCTGATCTTTGAAAGCTAATCTGTTTGTTGCATGATGACTTTAGATGACTGACTTCCAAATGCCTTCTGGATTTAAGCTGGAGTTAAGCTGGATTTAACTGGTAATGGAGTTTTATTGTGTTTTCTTGTTCTTATCAAAACATTCAATTAAGCTGCAAGAATGTATGAACTATCCATGCTGGTCTCCATGTTAGGCAAGTGTGGGTGTGGGGGTGAACATCGAGACACAATTTATCCTGCAGCTTGGTCCTCATGGACTAATCAAGGCATGTGACATAGGGAGAATACTCCAGATCTATTGACTGAGAATAGTTTTAGATCCTCATATCGCATACCAGCAATCTTTATGTCCATGTATCTTTATCTTTTTTTTAAAAAAACCTTTGTCTTCTTTTTCTTATATATGCACACCCTTTCTTATTGGTGAACTCCTCCCATACAACCGTTCCATGCAGCAGCCTGCTGTTAGGCCATGTGTAGGAATACAATAGCCATTGCACAAAGTAACATCAGGTGTTTAGGGAGTGTCTGCACAAACCTTTTCCTTTTACCTTATTAGTGGCCAAAGAAGGGATTCTCAGACAGCCTGACACAAAAAGCCTTCACCATCATCATCCTCCACATCTCACCTTTATGTGTCCTACAAGACAGAGGGGGGAAACAGAGCAGCTCCCTTTTGTCACTTGCACATGAGTCCCAATCTATTGTTACATTGGTAATTTTGAGGGGGCTAATAATCTGACCATATTTGATTTCATGTTATTGGTTGAACAGTCAGACTTCATAATATTGATGGCAATACCAGATGCCTGTAACAGAAAAAAGCTCAGAAATCCTAAAATATTGTGACATGCCATTTGGTAATTTCCACTCTCTTGGCGCTCACAAACAGATTGAAGATTAATGTTAAGCAAAGACATAAATACAAGTGTGATTATCCAATATTCAACTGCTCTCTGCTGAAATCGATCAAGTTTTCTGTCAGCTCCAATCTGGCATATTTATTTAGCCTCAGTTCTCAGCAAGAGTGTTGCAGTTACTGTATTGCACATGGTCAACTGACTGAGTGAGTGAGTAATAGATGTTTAACGTCATTTCGACAGGTAAGGTAATATTCATGGCGAGAATGACATTACACAATTTCACAGAGGAACGCGTCGGTGCCCGCGCATATGTACACCACACACATCTGAGGGGATAGGAAAGAGGAGATCTAGACCCTTTCAAGTGGGCTAGGGAAGCCCGGGTCAACTGACTTGCAAAATCTCCCTGTCAATTTAGTCTAGGTAATGAAATCACTCATTTACACATGCAAATTGAACAAATTATGGAAATCTGATGTGTAGAAGCTTGGCAAAATGTAGTTCAAGGGAGACCAATTACTATTTTATTAATAAGCAAGGTTATACGATGTATATAGACCTGTGGAAGTACATCAGTTGATTCAGCACCTTCTCCATATTGATTTGTAGACTCTGTAATTAGGTTGTGGATATATAAATTGGCTGATGATATATAATCCTGCCAAATGGATGTCCCAGTAGCAGTAGGGCTACTGTATAACAACATGTCTATTGTATAAAATGATGAACCAGAAATCTAACTTATATTATATGGCTTATAGATACATGGTAGTTGTTTGTTGTTGAGCCAACTGTAATACCTCTTTTATATGTCTTAATACCTCATCAGAAGTGAGAAATACTCTTGCCCTGCTAATGTCATTCCTTTCAGGCAAATGGAATAAGTGCCTTTACAGTAGAACAAGCAAGGACCAGGGACAGAAATTTGATACATTTGTGTTTGCATGTGTGTCACATCTTTGTTTAAAACTTTTAAACATATAGCAGATGCATGCTATTCCAAAAAGGTGCCTAGGGATAGCACTTCCTATGTTACTAAAAGGCTGAGTTATTGTGGGTGGTAAGGGTCTATTAAAAGTGATTAACATCTCATACGATATCTGAAGTGAGGCGAAAAAACATAACAGCCCCTACACGACATCATTTGTGTTTGAATCTTTTTATATGTTTACAAGTGCTGTTTGCAAAAATATCTCTGTCAGAATATATGGTAACTTTTGAAAGATTTTCACTTTGAATAAACATGTTAGTGCAATGTCATTAATAGACAGGACTTATCTGCATCTTATTGCAATTCCATTTTATTTGTATGATGAAATAATATTCAATACCTCTGGCCTCAGAGGTAAGCAGTGAAACCAAACATGGTGCCTAAAGGTGTGGTTTATTGCTATATTATACATGATTAGAACCTATGAACCTAAGGCATGAAGTCCACACTGAAAGTCCCATATGGCAGTAAAGTCAAAGTTCTTTTTTTTCTGAGTAATCCTTATAAAAAGAATGATCGAAGCCTTGTCCTCAGACCTTGTGTTGTTTGACAACATGGTGACCATGCCCATGACAATTGTCCAGTTTCCTGTGTGATGGATTCAGGGTCGTTGCAACAATGGGGCATTCTTCAGTGCCTTTAATCATTTGCGGCTGTGATCCCTTGTTAAGAGATGTAATTGAGTTCAGGGATCAGCCTCTGAAAGTGAGGCTGAGGCAGAGTTGACGTGTGGAGAAGGATAATGTACTCTCCTCTGGTGAATAGGGAAATATAATAATTCAACACGGACCTCAGAACAAATGATTGAAAATAATGATTGACCCTTGCTCAGGCATAATACATGGTGTAAAGATGTAGTTTGAAGTATGCACTCACTCCCCCTGGAGGCCTTCCTGATCTGCTGTTTGTCCGCATGGCTCCATAGATTGATGCTAACTTGTTTATCACATGCAGGTAACTGCCTGCACACTGCAGAACACCAAATCATCTAAACCTTAGGCTCAGATAGCCAAACCTTGGGGAAATTTGAAAGAAAGGCGATTGAAAAAGAATAGTTCCCCGGGTACTAGTTCCTATCTGAAAGATGTAATTTTTTAAACTGCACAACTGCACATAAATGACACTTTCCCAATAAGGCCGAAACTGGCCATAGTGGTGTTGACATTGCATGGTGTTTTCTCCAAAATGGAAGAAATGCAAAATTCTATGTAAGCAGTGTCCTGATGCCAGCATGTATTATTAGCAGTGAGAAGACAAAATGGTAAAGCACTCTCCAGCCCTTTCTATCTTACACAACTGAATCACACTCAAACTCCAATCCTGTAATTTGCGGGGTAGGTCATTTTTACTATCACAACCTCAGACAAAGTGCCTCTCTAATGACTTTCCTTTGATCTCTTCCTTTTGAGTGATTCTGTCTGTTTTATAAATTCAGACATTTCTCTTTGATTCTAAAGCATTAAAAATTCTAACTCCTGAGGTCTTTGTAAAAGCATTAATTTGATCTGGTCAGAGAAGACACATATCCACACCCTCTAATATCAGGAGCCTTGGCTTCTTTGCCTTTGTCTAGTGTGTTCCACTGAAAGTTATAAGTGAACAAAATATAAAAGTTGCAGGTTCAGCTTCACAAATGTACAGATGTTACTTTACTCATCCTTCATAGTATTAAGAAGGCAGAGTTTTGAGTGCAGTCTCTATGTCACCCATCCTGCTGCAGGGCCTATTTCATCTAACCAATGATCTCCAGCACAATCCTATTCTGAATTCTCAAGGGGGCACTCAAAATGGGGCCTGGTGCATTATTTTGGAAATTAAACATGATTTCCAGATTTAGGAGTGAATGGTGAACTGTGGTGGTAAGGCTGGTAGTTTACCAACCACTGGGTAATTGACAGGCATTGTAGATGGTGATAGAAAAAATGGTAGGCTGCCCTAAGATCAAGGAGATCCAAATAGGGATGCAATGTGTACAGTGTGATAGAGCTGAACACTAGAAGTCAGGTTGTGAAAGGGTTATTTTCTCTAAAGCACTGGTCCAACTACTGTGTTGTGCATTTACCCTGTCCCTATCTGTCTCAGTGTGTACCCATCTCTTACATTAATCACCCCCTAAACCTTGACACCATACATCAGCTGATAGCTGTTGGTAATTGAGGTCCACCTGTCGTCATCTCCTCTTGTCTTTACCTAGGATCACAATCTGTCTTCAGCATTACCATAGTCAGCTTGCTGACTCTGACATATAACAGAGGTATTACCTTTGTCCTGCAATTTTCCAATTAGTGACTTGAAAGCAACATAAATGGATATCAAATAATCTACCTCATCAAGATCCTTTTTTTAAAATGTAAAATAAATGGCCTCTTCATAACTCCATGATGGAAAATTCTCCTGGTCCATTGTGGGTTTGATATCTAGCAAATATCTTGGATTTTTTAATCTTCAAAAGCAAATATGTTAGTGCAGATTTACTGCTTAGATTAGACGACTGACTTTCCAATGTTTTTTCTGTGTGGATTTAACTGGTAATGGAGTTCCATTGTGTTCTTCTTTTCTTATCAAAGAAAGCTACCACCTATTTAAGGGCCTACTTGGGGAATTTTCAAATTATTACGGGTGAACAATACTAGGCAGAAAGCCATTTAAACTGCGAGAATAAATGAACTACTGCAATAGGGAGGTGAAACAATTCTGAGACGCAATATTTCACAGAGCTTGGTCCTCATGGACTAATCAGAACATGGTAGAATCCTCCAGACCCATTGACAGACAATAGTGGTAGATCCTCAAATAGTGTACAGGCAATCACAGTGTGTGTGCATCTTTATATATGGTTATAAAGTTTTCTGACCTCAAGTGGCAGAATATAAATCCCATATTTGTCTGGTAATAGGACATTAATCTGTGATGTGCACCACAGGGCCCACCGACTCTTTCTCTGCCTCAAAGTTACCATCGTGAACTTGTTTTGAGAACACAATGGTGTGTATAATGCTAAAAGGGTAAATCTTAGCAATTGTTCCGGTAGGGCTGTCCTTGGTAAATTATAAATGGGTAGGAAATGGTATTGAGAATACATGCACCTCCTTCATCCTACTGACCCCTTACCTACCACTGCCACAGGGCTGATAGAGGACTTATAAGAGTTAAGATGCTCCAAAATAGTCTTGCAGATAGCACCCATGGGCACCGTAACCCATGCCCATAACCTTCCATATTAGATTACTTCTTAATTGTTCAATTCGAGGATTTCACTATTAAAGGAATCGCACAAATACATGGCTTAGTTTATTTAAAAATTGTAGGTTTTAGATCCACAGTTTAAAGAATTGGCTTGACTGACTGAATCTTTGCCACATACATGCCACTGCCCAATATACAGCTATTGTATATAGTTGTACTGATATATTGCACAGTGGGTGTCAAATTATCGTTGAAAATTGGTAAGATGCAAAGAAGTAAAAGACAAAGAAGACTGAGAGTGGCTGAGTTGTCCAATAACACAGCAAACCCCTTGAACGTGATCTAAGTAAGGGCAGAACTTTTATTGCCTGTCCCAGCCTGGCTCCAGGCTCTGCATCTACAACTCATGATATAATTTATTTTCTTTCTGTCTCTACTCGGCTCTATCTACACACCCTGCTTGGGGCCTTCTGCGCATTCAGGAAGTACTGTATCTTGTGGCGAAGCTGAAGAAAGAAGTGCCATAGGCACAGCGAATAGAAGGTAATACTTACAATGTGGAACAACAACAAAAACTGAGATTCATAGTACTTCATCAATGTATGGAAATATAGGTAGCTGTGGCACACTCTGAAAAATCATCCATTAGACATCCCAATAAAACTGGCTCTATTGGCTGTTCCTGCTTTGTGCAAAACCTGCAGTCCCTTAGTAGTATTCTATTCTGTCCAAAAAGGTTTGAGTGAAAGCAGTGATTAGTTTTATAGTTAACATTATTCACTGGTGTATTATTGTCATTTTGACAATAGATTTTATAGATTCTGTGTTAGTTTTGAATGCTTCAAATGCACTTTCCCTCATCAGGCCTTCTCTGTCAATGTTCATTTATGGATCAAATTCACACTAAGACGAGGTGATGACAGGTGAAACTGCTTTCGTGATGCGGGATGCATCTTTATTAAACAGTACTTTAGTAGTGGTGGAGCACAGGACCATATTATCATATACCGTTTTATTAACCCATAAATTGTGACATATTATTGTACCAATCAAACAATGTATAAAGAAATGGATACATAGGTTGGTTCTAAGAGCTATAAGAGCGCTCAAACTTTGTATAAGAGCGTTCATGCTCCACTGCACACCAGCTATATTCAAATATACATAAGTTACATCACCAATGAACCGACCTCATGGTTCACTGCACAATATAATGCTTTGAAGGGTCTCAGTGTGCGACCTCATGGTTCAGTGCACAAATTAATAACTTGTAAGTGGATGCAACCGGCCGTTAGAGGTGCCTGGGCACCGCTGACGCCGTCACGGGTGTCTGAGCACCCAAAACACTGAACAATAGCTTACATAAGCACGACACCATAACCTTCCGGTCGCTCTAGCGTCGCTCGTGAGCGACTTAGGTCAAATATCAAAGCCCATAATTAGATGGTCAAAATGAGCCCAATAGCAAGGCGGAACTCCTATTATTAAGGAAGTTACGCCATGGGGACTGATTCAACCTCCGAATGCGCTACAGACAAACCAGCACAAGTTACGCGCCTGGCAAGCGGGCATTAGTAACTTGGCATATTCAACTCCGCGCATGCCCAAAATGGTGGTTGTAATGGCGTAAACTTTTGAGATATAAGGGTTTGAAATTACAGAACCGACCAGGACAATGGGGGACATAGCGGCGTCCATGGGGGTCCTTTGTGCACCCTGTGACACATGAAACACTCCCCTCAAACAATTGCAGAGTTAGGCAGATGCCACTGGCCCCAGTCAGTCTGAGGTGCAATGCCAAGATTTGGTACAAATAGCCTGGCTGCACCTCCTAAAATCAGAATCTCCAGAACCGCTCCAGAGGTAACATCTCCAGTCATCTCCTGCTACCTGCTATACCTCTACACTATGGTGAAACTATGCTAGACAGGCATAGGTTTCCATCATTAGTGGCCAGAGGGTATCTTCTACAAGACATCCACCAGAGGGTAAAGTTATTCATTATTACATTATTCCTCTAAGCAGCAGGTCAGGAGCTAGGTGTGGGAACCCACCTAGAACTATGCTGGACATTGTATTATTACCTCACAAGTGGAGTGGAACAGAACATTATACTCTATGAACTATTGTATATTTACTGTATGTGGAAATTACCTGCATATTAACAACTGTGTGATTGATATTTCTTACATGTTGCCTAAAGCTGAATAAACCAGTGATAACTGGAATTAACACTATTTTATAAGAGCTTGTTGGATTTACACTATATACCACTAGTCATATGATATTTCTCATATGACAACTTGATCATGCACAATTACTAGTATGACAATATGTCAGCAGCTTTAGTAGCACTAGTCACACAAAACATTGAAGCACTACCCAGTCCCTTCTATCTTTAACAATTCAGTGACACTCAATTTACAATTCTGAAACAATGAGGTAGATCATTCTATCACAAGCTCAGACAAAGTGCCTTTCTAATGACTTCCCTTTGATCTAGTCCATCCAAGTACCACTGTCTGTTTTATGACTTCCCACATGTCTCTTTGATTTACAGTATTAAGTCTTTGCTTAATGCCTTTGTTAAAGTGTTAATTGGATGTGGTCATAAAAAATGCATATTCTACTAGTAGGGAGTGATATTATGTGGCTTCGGCTAGCGTGTATGACTGAATGTAACAATCAAACAAGTGTTAAGCTCTACACAGCTAAAAATATCTTTCTTGATATAAGAAAACAAGATAAGTTATCTTATATGGCGGACAAAACTACCAGTTTTAAGAAAATTAAAAATCTTACAGCTGGTAGTTTTGCCCATCAGGTAAGATTATTTAAGATTCCAAGAAATTTTTTTTTATCTGTGTATAGGTTCAGGTAGATAATTGTCTAGATATCACCTCAAATGAAGTCAAGAATATCTGAAGGTCTTCCATCATAGTATCAAGAAGGCAGAGTGTTGAGTCCTGGATCCCCTGGATTAAGGGGCCCTACCTTTTCTGATCAATAATATTGAGCACAATCATGTCTCAATACTAATGAGCACAATCATGTTAAACCTAACAATACCATTTCATGAGTAAGGAATAGATAACTTTGTGAGTATAGCTGGTAACAGTCCAATGACAGCATAATTTGCAGAGTGTAGATAAGCATAAGATTGAGGAGATCCAATAGGAATGAGAATTGTAAAGTGTGATGAAAAACTGCAGAACACTAGAAACAGGTAGGGTAAGGAGTCATTTTCTCTGAATTATCTCAGATTAACTTCCTAAACTCACTACAGTGCCTCACCTTTTCCGTGTCTCTACCTGTCTCAGTGTCTCAGGCTTCTCTTACCTTTACCCTAGGTTACTATCTGTCTTCTGCTTCTTACCTAACACTGGTGGGTGTAGAAGCACACCATTCAACATCTGCTCAGACTTACATACTGCAGCTGTAAGGGTCCCATGGACACTGTCCAGCCTTTGACAGGGGTTAGCGGCAGCAATGGTACATGAGGCATTGAGCAATGTTAGAGGGGTATCTGGCAAGTTAGATGTTTCTTGGTCAGGGTCAGGGTATGGCTTTAGGTAGGACTGTTGTTTAGGGTAAAAAATCATCAATATCACAACACCGATGAAACTTCTCTGCTCTTCTTTTCTTTTAGATTATTCCAATGTCTATTAACTCATTTAGCTTTCAAAATACACTTTCCAGGATCAAAAACAATGATTTTACTTATGTATATGCCTCTTTCCTGTGTCTCTTATAAAATGAGCAAACCTTCAGGTTTCTGCATGGTGATGTACTGATTGGTTGTACCCTATGGTTGATTGCAGTGTATATATATGTGGTGGTCCCGAGTCATCCTCAAGGTACCTTCGTGGTCCTCGTGGGCGACATCAAAAGCACCTCTCTTACCCGACGCCTGTGTTGCACAGAGAAGGTATATGTGGCTTGATAAACATAGACACTTGAAGGCTGTGCTAGTCGTCTAGTGTCGAAAGTGCTTAGTAGTTTAAACACTACTACCTGTAAACTGTCATCGAGAAGGGCTGATGCCTATGCATTATTGACCATAAAGCTTTAACTGGAACCTGAATAGTTGTTCTTCATTGTCTATCGAAAGTTTCGATTAGCATCGAGGGGTAGAACACTACATATAAATCAATAGTTGCTGATTAGCTAAAACAGGTGAGAGGCTTTCATTAAGGGTAATTTAGTGTGAGGAATGTGTTCTTGGATCTGTAACCCAATGATGTAATAAGCCTAAGGAAGTAGGTTTTGGCATTTGTCTATGATACAAATGCTATATCATAACACAATTTGCATTTATCAGTCCATATCAATACAGTATTGTCCTTGTCAATTGTGGGTTACATGTTTTGCAATTTGGAATTTTGGTTGTAAATAGTTTTCCTCCTTTATATTGTATTATGAGGTCTCCTGTGCTGAAGTGTCTTATGTGGGAAACGATCAATCCCGGTAACAGCACATTGATCTGTGTAGCCAGGAACTGGGTTACTCAGTGTCTGAAAGTATCTGTATATAATGTGCACTACAGAAACAACCACTCTGTGTCTGCCTCAAAGTGATTATAAGGGTCAATCCACCGAAAGTGGGCACCTGGGTCTTTTTTGGTCTTTTTTGGATATAGGGGGCTGTAAAATAAGAAGTAAGTAACCATTCTTCTTATTTCTGGTTTCATTTCAAAGAAAACACCTTGGGCTTCAAAAGAAGGGCAAGTTTACATATGTCGGCCTGCTATTTTTTTAG
The DNA here is from genome assembly GCA_949317995.1 of Acholoe squamosa. Classification (NCBI taxonomy): domain Eukaryota; kingdom Metazoa; phylum Annelida; class Polychaeta; order Phyllodocida; family Polynoidae; genus Acholoe; species Acholoe squamosa. Next base: position 82,810,033 of record OX439041.1, on the reverse strand, counting down.
ATATGGTGGCCCAAAGTTCAAAAATGGTGAAAAATTGCCTTTTTATTCAATTTCCACCTCATTCCAGGGTCTATACCATCAAGCCAAACAGCAACAGACCAATATAATTTTATCTATTCCTTAGTGGGGGGTCCTATCTAACATTTTCATGTTGTTTGGAGGTGCTCTGGTTGGCATTCCTTTTCCCCTGTTCATTTCTATAACCAAATACAGGTGCTGTAATGGGCGTGAGCAAAATGAAAGTACACTGGTAGGCCTACTAAAACATTACCCTCAATCTTCTTATTTCCCACCAAGATTAGGGTCATCATAGGGGATTTTCTGGTACAGAAACTTAGGGTCTACTTGCAGGCATGACTGTGCAGTACATATTCAAGTATTTTCAAGTCCATTTTGCTCACGCCCATTACATTTAAATTTCTGCATCCAGGACAAATACTATCAAAGTTTTCTTTCTTTCAACCAGTCTAACTTGAAGATCTATTGTTAATAAGTCATTTTAAAAAAAGACTGGAGTCTCTACATGCCTTGGTTATGCCAAAAAGAGGGGTTAACTGACAGATGTAATGGGCGTGAGCGTAATGGGCGTGAGTGTAATGGGCGTGAGTAAAATGCACTGCAAGCATGTTGGCAGGCCTGATGGATTCCAAATGCATCCTATAAGTATTCTTAGATTATTTTTATTGCCTAGATTAATTCTGGGTGAGGTTATGTTGCTGAGTTGCTGTCTGAAGCCTGGGAAAGTTGTTTCATATTATTTCCTTATGTATTGTAAATATCCATCTTTTTTTCCTATTTTCTTCATAGTGTGTCTTTGGGACCTTTTGTCAAATATCCTAACTGAAAATCATGTAGTTCTCACAAATATTTCTGTGATGTAGAGAAGAATTCATTTTGCTCACGCCCATTACATTTTCATAATTTTGAATATTTGCAATAAAAACTGACCGCTTGGGAGTTAGTGACTTGAATGAACCTTTCCTAAGAGCCAAGATATAGGGCTATCAATAAAATTAAGTTTCATGATCTAATTCTTAGTTTTTAAAAATGACCCTCTACCATGGACAAGTGCCCACTTTCAGTGGATTGACCCATAATGGACATCTCCATGAGAGGACAATCCTGTGTCTAAAACCCATGCTGTGATTCATAGCAACTTTCCTGACCAATGTGGCTGTCCTGCAGAATTTATGTGTGTGTTATAATCCAGGCCCATGATATTCAGGATTGGTTTACCTCATGATGGCTCAGTATCAATTGTTGCCATACTGAAGCCACTCTATATACAGTTGTTACATGTAGTTTAACTCATTCAGTGTACAATTGTGAAGACATCTTTTGTAATGGGTATAAATGCAAAGAAGGAAAGGACAAATGAGGTGGAAGGATTTCCAATAAGATAGAGAAGCGTATCAGTATAGTACAGAGCTACCTGTACTCCTCCTACATATCTTGCAGAGTTAGAATATACCGTGTTAACCCATCTAAAACTGTCTGCACTGATTTACACAGACTATAGTACAGAACTGGCAGTTAGAGGTAAATCATGTAAGGTGCCTCAGGACAATCCACCCTATAGCTGTAGACCATCCCTCTATGGTAGATTAATGATATTGCCTTTGTCACAGTCTTGACATGAATAGAAACTTCTGGTCATAGCTAATGATGTAGCCCTATTTAAGTACATCTTGTGGTGAAGCTGTGCAGAGAATGCCGTCAGTGTACTTGTACAGCAAATCATAAAAGGAGCAGAGAGTAGAATATTATTAAAGATTTCTGTTTAGAAGTAGGTCCTTTACAGTTGTTGATTCACTCACAGGACACTATTGTGTCCAGTCGATAGTTCTCAGCACAAATGTATCTCCTATTCTCTGGAGGAGAGAGCATAGCCCAGTGGCGATTCTGCAAATTAAACAATGTCATAGACAAAGCGAAAAATTAATGCCAAAGTCTGGGCCACCATGAGTATCCCACCAATCACATGGTAACATCTTGATAGGCTGTTATAAGTGTGGGCTGTCATAAAAGGAAGGAACACGCAATCTCAAAGTAATAAATAAAATACCTAACATCTGATGTACCAGATTTTTTTGGCTCGTCTGATTAGTTTTTCGTAATAAATATAAAGACAGATTTCATGCATATTAAGCATCTCATTATACACTCATATTTTCATTTGACCTGCCATACATATTATTGGATGATATTCTCTAGTGATGATTATCCTGATGAAGAAGTTATACAATTTCCCTTGCATGTGAATGGCTCATTACATCAAAGTACAACCAAAGCAGCTTCATATAACTCTACAACCGATGGTATAAGGAAGGCATCACAACTAGCAATGATTTCCCTCAGAGTTTTGTTACCTGTTTTCATGTATTAATCACTAATGGCTGCCATATCTGCACTGTGCCTGAAGGTAGGCACAATTTATGTTGCATGACTTCAATAACTCAGAGATATTTTCATTTTATCTGTCATTGTGTCTGTCAGATATGAAGATCTATATGATCAAATTGCGATGCAGGCTAGAAAGGACATTCTCGCACCAGAAAGTAATGACCTTCTACTAATGTCATGGTTTATTGTTCCATAGGCTCAACCTTAGTTTGTGGATTCTAGCTGCAAAAATGTCCCGGCAGTCAGTTAACCATGTGCACCCTAACAACAAGTGACTAGGACAGGAGGCCATTTCTTAAAACACTATGACTACTGCCTGTCAATTTGTAGTGAGGTGCCATATAATAAAGTATCTTACACTAATGGTAACTAATGCTTGCACCAGTTTGACTGCGCTACGGAACCTTTGGTAATCACTGCATAGTGTTTTTTGTATAGAGCAGTACAATACCTTCAATCAGCTGTCATATTCATAGGAGTCTCAAGTCGAAGCAAATGTGTAATGGTAGTACATTCAGAAATAGCTTTCAGCAGTAATTCCACGCCCATTGCATGAGAAATGTATTTGCTAATCCTGCTTTTATGGGGTACCACACCAAATATCAGAAATTACAGAAATATGAGTTATAGCTGCCCCATTAAGGGACTGTAACACATCATGGTGTTGCTGCACACAAGCCCCCCATCAGACAGGTTCAGAGGTGCAGGACTGGTGGTGAAAAGCACGCCATGCAATACTGCAATTAGTGTAATCCTTTTGATTACTAATACCTAGCAGTATGTATGTCTATGGGCACCCGAGGCTAGTTTCCCTTACTTTGCCTGATGTTAAGCCTCACGAAAAGGTTAATATTTTCTAACTTGAAATATATTTTCTGGTAAAGATTCGTCACAGTGTTAGAATCCGTCAGGTCCCATTGTCTGCTACGAAAAAATGATTTAATTTACAATAAGTGCTGCATCTACTGGCTTTTTCTGGAGAACAAACCAGCTAATGATTCAGCATAGTTAAGTCATCTCTTTGCACTCCATAATGCAGATCTGAAATGTAAATGATTTATCCATTGTTGCAAAAAAGATAAAAGTAGCTGCTATATATACCGATCCCGTGCACAATCTGAGTCAAGATGCAATCAGCGGAAAGGTAAAGAAGATACAGGGAGTACAGAGAAAGTTTTCCAATAACATAGAGAACTCCTTGAATGCAATCTAAGTATTGATCTAAGTAATGACAGGACTCTAATTGCCTGGCCTGTACAATTCAACACACAATGGTGGGAGGGGGCAGTACTTTGTCAATGAAGTGATGTTTATTAGACCATGTTTTTGTACTTATTCTGCCTTTTGTTATTCCTACAAGGGCCCCGAGACACAGAAGGAAAAGCTAGTGGGGTAGGAATTATATGTAAGCAGTGTAAGCAGACAACAGCAGTCACATAATACCAACAACTGAAATCATCTACCTAACCATTACTGTGAAGGGTGGCCACACTTCAATCCCCTTAAAATCAGGTTGATTATTTATTTCTGATGGTTTCCTTTGATCTAGTCCATGTAAGTACTATTCTACAAAATAAATATGTCTTACAAATCTTCCAGTGAGGCCTTTGCAATTATGGACAAGGTTTCAGGTTAGGCTCCACGATTACAAAATACTAATACTGTTTTATATAATTGTTTCAGACATTACATTACATGAAAGGAACAGATTTTTGATGGTCGTCTTTCACAGCTGAAGATGTACCAGGTCCTGTACAGTATGTGGCCCCCCTGCCCTATAGAAGGGCACCATTGTGCGTAGTGTATAGTAGGGCACCATTGTGTCTAGTCAATCATCTTAGCTCAATCATATCTCTCAATTCTCAGGGGGCACAAACAAAAAGCCTAATGCAGATTTTGCAAATTGGACAATGCTGTTGCCACAGTGAGGAATTGATGTGGTATTTTTAGTAGCCGACCAACGGCAGTGTAATTTGCAGATTGTAGATAGTAGCAGGCGGATATGAGATCAAGGAGCTACAATTAGTTTTATGTGAGAGGCTAGAACTCCCAAAGAGAGCGATGAATATGAATAGTTGAATGTTATATTTGCATCATTGCCAACTGATTTCCCTGTACATGTACTTAGACATTAGATGGTAAAAACCTCCCTCACTACTGGGGTCGTAACTATAAAGTTGGCAATACATCACTGTTTGAGAGTTATTTATTTACTGTATATTTCAGTGGGTGGCATTTATGTCTTTGTTAGTCATTACCCTGTCTCTATTTGTCTCAGTATGTAGCCTACACTTACCACTAACCACCCCTAACTCCTGACACTATCCGTCAGATGGTCGGGGATGGTAAAGTATTGACCTGTCTTCTCTCAATCTTGCACTCCTTCAATTTACACACTAAATCATCCCATTAATTGTGTAGATCTTTGTAGGGCGTGATATAGTATAAGTGCCCATCACCGATAGTTACTAGAGGTTGCTTCGACTACTGTCCTCTGCCGAGTGGTGGCAGGACTGGTCATCAGACTCCAGCCCCTACATAGACCACTATGTAGGATCACTTTTCCTGAGCTAATTCTCCTTAAAGGTAACATACATCTTCAAACATAAATGCAGTTCACTTAACTTTCAGCTTGGCCATTTCTTGGTGCACAACCTGTTTCTAATGATCTCAGTCTTGCCACAACCAGCACATTGATTCTCATATACACCCACGGTATGTACACAGTCATGCCATTTTCTCATTTCAGAAGTTGTAAGATATGAGGTATAAGGTCCTCTGGCAAATTAGAGCTAATCATACACATTATATGCCAAGTTGTCTCCCCTTTCAGTTGCCAGATTTGCAAGGGTGATAATATCTGTTTAAGATGACCACAAGTTTAATGTCTATTCAATAAATTGGTACATGTGAGTGCCCGCTGAACCAAAATGAAGGGAATTGTTGTGTTTTTCCATGTAGCCCTAGTTTTACCATGATATATGATACTTGTACTGCATAGTCAGTGCCTGCATAGAGGCCATTATATCGTGTGTACAATCAGTATAGTCCCGTATACATTAACCTCTCAAAGAATGGCCAGAGCTCATCTATACTTCATCAGATACCATTGGCCTTATACACATAATGACAAAAATTATTGTACTACCTATCTACAGTCATTTAAACATAAATAAGACCTGTCCTGGTTGTCCAATATCACTTTGAAAATAAAAAAAATCACAAAAGAACCCTAGTATCTCACTCATAGCATACATCCTAGATAGGGGAACGGAGCTGTGAAAACTGTATCGATGTAGAGGTATATCAGTATCTAGTCTCTATCACTAGTCATATAGAACACGTCTATTGTCATACTCACTATAATAATGCGCTATGTATTGTCCTGTGGTGTCCTGTGGTGTTTATATAACAAAATATCAAAAATGTAGCGAAGACCTGTATAGCTATAGACATTTTTTCTTTTTTAAATAAAAAATGAGCGCTGCTCTATATAAAAAAATAAAAAAATCACAAAATGTCTTCACTTCACGCAACGCCTGCATGCCATGTGGTACAGAAATACTCCTTAACATACCTCAACTCAAATATTATTTTTTGATAACTTAGATAGGTCTACTATTGAATAGAAAAGCTAAAAATATCATACAAGATGTTTAGTTGACAATACAGAATTTTCACTTTATCCATGTGAAAATGCTCAGCATAGTTCCCCCGTTTGAAGTACTTTCAAAGAATGGCCACAGCTCATCTATACTTCATCATATACCTTTGGTTTTGTACACACAATGACAAAAGAGATCGTACTACCTATGTAGAGTCATGTAATCACATATAAGCCCTATCTTGTCTGACCACTGTGGCAGCCATCTCCTTTTCTGGGTCCTCAGCGAAGCGGTGTGTGTGATAGAGGTACCATAGGGGAATGTCACAGTAATATATGATGGAGTTATATGCATCGGATGTGCGGGGGAATATATTGATTCTTGAGCACTACCCCCTAAATGTGGCTACTATGGCTATGTTTTCAATCCCACAGGAGGACTAACACACTAAAATGATCAAATACAGATAGGAGAAGGATAGGGCAGATCACAGCATTAGAATTAGTATATCTCTATTTGAAATTGTTCACTGAAGGTCTCAAAGGAAAAGGGAAACAGGTTTTTTTTTTCTGTGTAATGCTCTTTGTAAATCTGAATCTTCCTCAGCTTCTTTGTAAGTGCCAAATCATTTACAATGTAAAGCAGCTTTGAACGTGGGTTTCTCTAATTATTCCACACAGAACCCTGTCATGAAAAAAGATCTGCTGTCTCAAATATAACAAAAGTTTCCCCCCTTTTCATATACTCTTTGAGTAATGAGTAGAAGAGACGAGAACGAGATGGTACAATGGGCAATATAAGGACAGGAGTTAAAATAATCACATCAAGGGCCATTGCCAATTCAAGAACTGCTCCCATATTACCTACTGAGAATCGGTGAGGCTGTAAAAAGTTATTCAAAATTTCTCTTTTACCTAGTAGAGCAAAATTGTCCTCTTTGTCAATAGCCAAGGTTCGTGTAGGAGGAGGGTGAGAATGGGGAACAGTAGCATATTCAGACCTGTACTGAAACAACTGCCTTTACATATAAAATCTCACAGATCTCCATCAGTCACAGAACTGACTAGCTTTTCATGCATCTGCTTTAATATAAGAGAACACTCAGACTCTCTTTGCAAGTTCCTGAAATAGTAATCATGAGCATTATAAGGCCTTTTCTCCATGTGTATGAAGAGCAGAGCAGATCTTTTCTGCTAATAATTCCATCAGACCAGACTCAATAGGTTCTCAGTAGTCATAGAGAAACAAGCCTTCTGATTTGATTTCCATAGAGGTTGGAAATGTCCTAAATACCTAATACTCCTGAAGCAGTACCACACTGAAAAAAGTCTTTCTGACAAAGTGACATGTATACCCATGTCAACTTGATTTGACACAGAGAGCACACGTCATTGGGACAAGTGCACATATGTCACCATGACAACTGTAGCACACAGTAATCCTCATATGATTTGACATGCTTTAAAATGCCACGTCATCTGTGAGTTGACTAGGGTCACAGCCATGTCGAAGGCACTTGACATGTGATGGTTTGACATACATAATTGTTCTAGGATATTCCACTAGATGGGGCAAACAACCATTTTGGTACCAGGATTAATCACTACCAAGAAGTACTACCAACACTTGAGACATTTGATGTGTCTGTGTCATTTTGTTTTCATGAAAAATAGATCATTAAGGTCTGTAAATACTATCAATGAATGGTAGTGAATTCTATTTCATTGTTAAATTTGCATTTGTTATTGAATATCAAAATAGACCACCATCCTGAATACTTCAACTGGAGAGGTTAGACACCTTATGTGTGGGTCAGTGAAAATACCAAAGGACTGTATTCTAACCCACAATTTATAATCTCAGTATCTACAGTACAGGGAGACATATGGCATTGCCATGCACCTTCATGCCCTTGTCTTATGGACTGCATAGAGGTCCTCAGTCAAGTAGAAGTTCTGTAGATAGGAAAAGGTGCCTTAGTTTTGCAGGCCTGTGGGACTATGATATCCCCTGCCTTCTATTATAGGCCTGCCTTGATTGAACCATTGGTACATAGTTATTGACTGCTCTTGACCCTTACATAATTGTCTCACAGTATTACCTAGCACTCAGGTGAATGGATCAGAAATATGTGACGTGTCTTCATTACGCATGTCAAGTGGAGTTGACGAACCAAATATAAGAGAGTCAACCTCATTCGACATGCATTCATACATGTCATGTGGGAGACAAATTGTGACCTGTGCAGTATGCGTCAAAGCGATCAGTGTTCTTCTCTCTGTGCATTCAATCAGTATGGTAGAAATGTAGTCGAATGGCACTTTTTAGCTTACCTTATTGTATTGAACAGCGTCCAAAGCTAAACAGTTCTCTGAACAGATGACATTGAAATTCTCTCTGAAGTAAAGAAGATTCTATGGGGCATATGTCAAATGTTCTTATTGCAACTTGTCAAGTCATATAAGACTAATCATGTGTACAGCAAAAGGATCCTTTGTGGTACCTGAACCAGTTTTATTATACAGGACAGATTTAACAGCCTTCTCCCATTTACCTGACATAAATTCCCCCCGGTTTTGTTCAGGTCCATCATTGCCCTTGCACCTTTTAACACCCTGGGTGCCTAAAAGGCCTAATGGTAAGATCACACAACCTTCACCTTTCTTACACCTCCCCACATTTAATCCAACATTCCCTGTGCCATCACCACCAGCACAGGTCTAGTTGTTGTAACTTCTATTTGGACTTTTTCAGTGGTAAGTATTGAAAGCGATGTGGGAACTTTTGAGAGGAATCACTTCAGAGAAAAAAATTTCAGGCCAGGGAGCATATTTTAGCTCTGTGTATAGCATGGATTGATATTTGCTGAATATATTGGTATCATCTTTTTAGGATAAGATGTGTCTTCTAATGTGCAAAAGTCTTTGTAATTGAAAAAAAAATTCTTGCTTCTCAACTTGGTATATCAAACTATGACACTAAAAGCAACATATTACCAGTGCCGTATCACTTGCCTCATCTCTAAGACATCTTTGCTCATCCCAGAGTTGTAATCCTGAATGTCTAAGGCTACGTTCCTTTGCTTCACAGGTGACAACCTGCTTCCAATGGACATTTTACTTTTAGCCTCAGTAGTAGATTAAACCTCTCTATCATACTCAGGGGCTGCAGAGGTACCAGGGGAGCATTTTTGAAACATATTACGACTACCCCACTAAAAATAGTCCCCTCTGAACAGATTGTCACCCACCTCTGGCTAGTGCCACTGATCCCGTAACGCTATGGGGAATGAGATCACTATGTACTGCTATAGGCAGGTGATCTTTTCTTTGGATACACAACAAATCCTCGATTCATGGCCAACTGACGGCCATCAGTCACTGACGGACGGCATAGGGACAGTACCATTAGCCCTTTAATTGTTTCTAGTTCTATTAGAGCTTGGAGAATGATTATTTGGTTCACTATTAATCCCAAAATTTTGTTATTCCACTATCACTGCACACCAGCGGCCGACTCTGGCCACCGGTTGGCCACCATCACTGCGTGAAACATCATGACCTCTTCATCTACTTCGGTCTCAAAACGAGGCTCGTTCAGATCAGCTGCCTGTAGCACTACCAGTGATCTAATCTCCCATAGCGTTATAGCCCTCAGTAAATCACTGGCGCTTGCCAGAGGCATGTGATATCTGTTCAGAACCCTGTTGACAGGTCAAGAAGCTATTGAGGTCACTCAGGTACCTCAGGTAGATCAATCAAGGGAAGACTGAATAAAAAGGATCAGAGATGATCACAAGAAAGTGAAAACTATTGATCATATCTATATCCACTGATGAAGTGTATAAGCACTGCTGGCTCGAGAAGCTCATAAAATACCCAATATTATGGCTAATAGTATTGCCAAGCTCACAGCCCAACCCTCGCACATATCAATTAAGGCTACCTGTGTCAGAGTCAAATATGGCATTATACCTGTTAATGCATCTGGACACACTACCTGGCATCTGATAGACCTTAGGCAATGAGATGGGTATACTGCACGTCTGTAAGGATCCCCCGAGGGACTGTCCACCCTTTGATGGGGGTTAGTGGTAGCACTGGTACTTGATAAACAGGCAATGGGAGAGGTGTGTAAAGGCAGTGAAGTGTGTCTTGGCCAAAGGGTATGGGTCTAAAAGGGACTGCTGTTTAAGGAACTTCTATCAATATTATAATATTGTTGATGGTACTGTGCTCTGTGATCTAGGGTAGACCTCAAAAATCAAACCATACTGCTTAACTTATGCCAAAGTAATGCAGATTTGTCCTGTCAAACAACACTGAAATTGTCTCAATTTCATCTCTCAAATGGACCTAGGACAATTGGCTCATAATTTTTTAAGTTGATTGGGGCATGTAATTGCTATTTACTTTAGAAAATACCAGGAACTTACCCATTCTTGTCCATGATTATCCATCATAAGAAAAATAAGGAACTCATTTGAAAGAACAAATATGCTGTACACTGCTTTAAGGTGGAGAATAGTGTGTTACAAAGTACGTTAAACAATGTGCCAGCCACCAACAGAGTTTGAGTCCTGATAGTCCAAAATGTAATATGTTTGAAATGATTCAGGTGGAACCTATGTAGGATTGCTTAGAGCTGCTTTCATCATGGGAAGGTAGGGATTGAGAACAGCTCTATGCCTTATACCAAGTTCAGCATATGTATATGTAGTTAATTAACTTGTCGCCACATGACGTTGTAGTAAACATGTGACTGCCTTCTCTATGTGAAGGGACATCTTAACATAATATTAATCTTCCTGATGCACATAATGTGAAGTTGTATATGTCCTCCAGTCTCATCCCCTTAGATCAAGTGATAAGTTCACTTATTTGTTCCATATTGTCACATACTATTGGAAATGTTGTTTTAAATGCTGTCCAAAAACTTTCGAAAGAAGTGATCAATATTCCTGTCAGGCTACTAAAGGAACTGTACCGAGGGTGCTTCTTCAACCAGCCAAACAGATTTCTCCAAGTGCCATTGTATACAATGAGAATTGCTCTTTTTCCCACAACAGATTGTCTGAACAGCTACTTTGAAAGTCTGCCAAGTGAAAGAGTGAAAAGGGTCTTAATTTCATCAGATTCAAGGCCTCCTTGAGGCCATTTCTTAACTCACTACGACTGTCATCCTTAACATCATAGTGAGAACGTAATAATTTGGCCTTAGCAGCACCATTAACTAGTAGTCCCTAATGTCTGCACCAGTACGAATGCCCTACTAAACCTTATGTAATTACTGCATAGCTGCTAATCGTAGTGAGCAGTCGTAGGGCAGTTCCTACGATAGCCTGGCTTATTCTTGGCATTTTGAAATCGTAGTGGCTGTGTGCAGTCGTAGTACATTGAGAATTGGCCTCCAGAGGTCAGCACTTTTAAATGTCTCACTTTCCTTTAGACAGGACAAACTTGGTGTAATGGTTCGTATTGACTTATATGTTGGGTGGCTCTTTGGCTCGCTTACCACTAGAAATACCAACACAACACGAGTAGTTTGGGTTGGGCAAAGCCCCAGAAACCCCTACCTCTCGGGTAGGACTTTATTGCACTCTAGTCTACAGGTTAAACTGCGCGTCTGGACTGGACTAGATCCAGTCACCTTCTGCCGCTCGTCCGGCTCCTTAGTAGGAGCTGGACGCGAGGCATGGTGCCGCCCCCTCTTGTACCAACGGGGTATCACAAAGCGACACCTAGCTGGCATAGAAGGAACAGGCACCACACGAACACGTCTCTCGGATGAACGGCACTAATATATATACGACGATACCGGCCCCTACACCACCCCCACTAGACTATACCTAGGACTTTATTGCACTCTAGTCTACAGGTGATTAACAAATACCTATTGTTTAGCTTTATACAGTAATATCATACACAAATAGGTAAGTCTATATATACAGTTCGTATAGGATATAGAACATCTAGGGGCATTATAAATAATGTGTACATAATGAGGCATCGTCGCATATAACCCGAAGTAATGATAATTAATAATAACGAATAGGAAGTGGCGCCTTATGCACCATCGACCTATGGTGATATGTAGTAACAGTGTTACAATAGTGTTATTATTATAAACGAGACGCATTAAAAAGTGGTAGACGAGTAATCAGGTGATATGAATAAAATTTTACAGTATTAACTAACCGACCCGAGGTGGGGTAGATAACCCGAGAAAAAAATTTTGTTTGTTTTAATTACAAGAATATAGATTTGGTATGAAAATATATTTATACAAAAATAATAATACTGATAAATATAGGTGTCCTACCAGGGTAGCAGGATCACCCTTACAATATACCGGACTTCCGGCGAATCTGGAACGACTGGTTTCTGCAGCTCCATCCGGCGACATATGTGTGGTGGCAAGCCACGTTGCTGTTGTGATGTGCCCTGATGAAGATGGGAAGATGGAGCCCCGGGTAGGTGTAGTAATCCCTTTTGGCGTGTCGGGTTTAGCGTCCATCTTCGCTGCAGGTTACGTTCCAGATATTAGGAGTCCAGCGTAAGGAACAGTGCCTCTGGCATGTTAAATGCTTTTACCCTCGGGTACAAAGGAGACACCGTCAGATGGACACTTAAAGATCTTCCGGATCCGTGTCCATCTTCTCAGCCGACTCCACTGAGGCAGATGGAGCCGAGCTGCTACAGCTGCTCACAGAGAGCGCCGCGGAAGCCTCGCTGGGCGTATCGCTCTCCAAGTTAAGGCCCTCATCACCGCGGATGGACTGTCCATTGCCTCGGATGCTGGTGGAGCAACCGTGGCAGTTGGAACAGTCCGGGTGACAGTAGGGGGCGGGAGCAGGAGAGCTGCCGGAACTGGCGGAGCAGCCGAGACCGGTGGAGTGGCCGGAACCGGTGGAGTAGCCGGGACCGGTGGGGCATCCGGGGGTATATCCGGTATGAAGATAAGGGACGACGGTAAGCCGTCCCACTCCTCCAGATGTTTCCCGAATGCCAGGAAAAACTTGAGGTCAGCCTCCTTGAACCTATGGATGTATCTGGCGTTTTCAGCTTGGTGAAACTCCTTAAGCTTTTCAGCTTCCTTCTGCTGACGCCGGCAGGATTCGAGAGCCTCTTGGACTCTGTCCTTCTCCAGCTGCCTGATCTTGTCTTCCTCCCTCTTCTGGATTTCGTATACCAGATTGAGGGTGGCTTCAGTCATCGCCCGCCAGTAGTCGACTGACTTCTGGCGGTGCAATGCCTGCCACTCCGCCATCAGTTCGTTCTGGATGTGAACCGTTTGGACATCTCGGTGGTCAACAAACGTGTTCGGATCCTGAAGACCTGACAGCGTATCCGAAATTAGCTCCATCAGGGGTACCCGAGGGCCCGTTGGTGGAACTATGACTGGTGGAGGCGCGGTGGCTTCCACTGAGGCAGGCGGAGTACCTGCTGGAGGAGCAGACGGGCCCTCAACCGTTAGACCGCCCCGGCCTCGGCCACCACCCGGGGAAGCTCGGGTGGACTCCAGCCCACCACGGCCTCTACCACGGGGTTTGGTCCGACCCAGGGAGGTAAGGACCTGCGACTCGGGTCCAGCTGGTCTCACGGCGGGGAACTTCGCCGCGTACTCACTATACGTGGGGCGCTTGCCGGAAGATCCCTCTCCGGCCCACCAAGACGAATACCCGGATGGGGGAGTGAAGATTTCGCCCCCATCATCCTGGCTGCCAGAGGCTTCGCCCGGGCGTTGTTCCACGGGTGCAGGTGTAGAGGTGGTGGCTGGAGTCGCCGGTGTGGCTGCCTGGCTAACCGCCCTACGGGCCTGGTTGCTGGGCATATCCAGAGCCGAGACTTGTTGTCCCGACTCGCGACGATCAGCTGGGTTAGCTGGTCTTGGCTGGTCCTTGCCACCCGAAGGGCTCACGGACCGGTCTGCTCGGGTCCTCTTGGAAGCACCGGTAGCTGTTGTTGTGCCTCCGCCGGGACCCTTCGAGCGGGCCTTGGCCTTTTCTCGCTTATCATCCCCTCGCCACTTTTTCACCTTCAGGTGCACCTCACTGGGCATCCCGAATTTCGTGGACGAGAAGTTGATTTGGAAGAAGGTCAACAAGTTGCCGCTCTTCCACGAGCAGAATCCGGTCTCGAATGCCTGCTCCTTGACGTCTTTAGCGCTCAACGAGGCCCAGTTAGCTAGGAGCTCGTTGAAGCACTTGATGGCTCGTTTCCTGGTTTTCTCCAGGCCGATGCCATGGGCCTTCTGCAAGTGCAGAGCCATGTCTCGGCGCCGGTGAGTGCTGAACGAGCCATCACAATGTTTGCTCGGGCGGTCCCCAAGCACACACATCATCACAGGCTTGTGGTGCATGTGATGTTCAACAATGTGGCGAGCGAAGCGAGGCTTCGTCTCGAACATCTTCTCACCCATGAGAGCCAGCTGGCATGACTCGAATGGGCACCGTCGGCGGCTGCCGGTTGGTCCCCATTGGGTCATTGCCCACTGAACTTTCGTCCGGGCCTCGTAGCTGTAAATCGACCCCAATTTGGATTTCAGCTGATCAATCCAAATGAGGTAGAATTTACCTACAGGCGTATCCGAGGGGCCGGATTTCATCCACTCCTCGTCATCGCTGTCACCGTCCTTATTGACGGCGCCGGGACACATGTAGTGGACCGTGTCATAGGCACAGTCCGCGAAGCAGCGAGGAGTCCGTTCTTTGAACCCTTCGGCTGCATTCTTCCACATCCATTTCTGATTGTCGTCCTTCGGGACATCCGTGGTCATCTCTTCCCACGTTGTCACGGACTCCAAATCAGATTTGGCCGACTCGGGCAGTTCTGGATCGCTGTCGCTATCCTCACTGTCCGTGTAGATACCAGCTCCCCTACTGCTCGCTCGGCTGGTGGTGGTACCAGCCGAAGCCTTGGCAGAGGATTTGGCGCCTTTTCCGCTGGTGCTGGCAGTGGAAGCTACAGCCGAGGTGGCTACTGTGGTGGTTGAGGGTGTGGTGGTGGAAGCGGGCGCCTTCGGCTGACCCTTACCCCTCGGCTTGGTGGGGGGCGTGGGCTCTGCCGGAGACGCTTTAGCTCCGCTCTTCTTCTTCCGGCGCTGAACCTTGGTGGGCTGCGCCGGCATCTCAGGACTGGAATCCGACTCCCGTGGATTCCTGTCCTCTGTACGAGGGCTCCTCCTTCCGCTGACCGGGGAGTCAGAGTCGGAAGAGACCTTGGCTTTCTGTTGGGCCTGCTGTTTGCGGTGGGCCCGGCGAGCTGCGGTGAGCTCCTTCTGCTGCTTGGCAAGCTCGGCTCGCTTTGCCTCCACAGCAGCCTGCTGGCGCGAGATGTCCTCTTCCGAGATCTCGCCAGGTGCCTCCGGGATGTCGGCAGCTGGGTCGGTCTCGGTTGTGGACCTCTCGACGGCGATGCGGACATCCTCAGCCTCCAGATCACTCTCAGTGAGAGGACCCTTAGGCGCAGGTTTACGGGTCAATCGCTTGACCCGGTCGGTTACCACCGACGACAAGGTGACTGTGGAGTCTGTATCCATGTCGGATTCAGACTCCCTTAACTCTGAGGCCTTTCGGGTGATGCCCTCGGAGATCAACACAGCTCGGGCCAGACTCTCGTTGACCGCCATCTTCTCCGCTAACTTCAGGTAGTTGCGAAGCCAAGAGACTGGCATATTGTCAGCCAACTCGTCACTGCACGAGTCCATTACCAGAGTCTTGAAATCATCTGGTATGGGCTCGGGCACGCCCTGCTCCACCGCCAATGGTCCGCATCCGAACATGGAGGCGTGCATGGGGATGTAGGTCCCCCAGGAAGTGTACACAACACCGGCCTCGCGATCGACGTGTGCCATACGTTCGATCCGAGTCTTGAATCCCGGAGGATACATTGGAATGTCCAGGACATCCACTTTGCTACCCGAAGCGGCTGCTGCAGACGAGCGCTCCGGGCGTGGTGGTGGTGGAGGTGGCATCCTCTCCCGGTCGGTGGCCTCGGCCATAGCCGAGAGCGTCCGGGCGGCCTCCTCTGTCGAAGAATCCATAGATTCCTCGACCCGAGACGGGACCTTCGGGTCCTCGCCTAGCTCCAACAGAACGTTGGCAGTCTGACGCGCGGCGTCAATCGTCCCCTGTGCCATGGCACTGAGGGCGACTTCCAAATGAATTGGCGTCTGTGTTGGACTCCTCCCGAAGGATTCGTCCAACAAAAGGTTGATGTTAGGCAAGCTAACCGACAGCTAGGGGCCTGTAAACTGCCAACACTAACTAGAGCAAAAACGGGTGGCGTCTAACCACCACGAGTCCGCTCTAGTTATGACCAGTATGACGTCACGCATCTCGCCTTGCGAGATCCCGCCGTGGCTATCCGGTGACCTAGTTCCGAGTTTTCCCGCCGCACCCGCGGCGCCACCTAGGGAACTAGATCCGAACTAACATTCGACTCGACATGCGAGACGTGGCCTACCACCCGAGTGCTATCTGCTGGAGTTTGGCGGTGTATACAACGCTTCAAAGCGAATGTACCGGTTAATCCGACCGCCGCTCACGGGATACAGCTCCCCGGGGAGGGCACGTTCGACATCTCCAGCCGTGGAACGTATGTTACCCGCCTATGGCGGACAACACGCAGCAGCTCGTTGTGTACTGAGTTAGGTTACGGCAGACCTCAACCGGGGACTGCGTCTAACGCCTTCGGTTAGCCTTTTATTTTTCCCGGCTTTACGTATGGCCCTTTCCGGATTCCGCTTAGCCACTGCGGGCACCTTCCCATACGTAATGCCTTCACTCAGCGAGACATTTTTCCTTTTCTTACGATTAGGTCGTTTCCTGGCCTTCGTCTTCTTTTTCACCATACCCTCGTCTCCCGGCGTCTTTCTCGGCCGGCCTCTAGGGCGTTTCGTCAGTACTACCACGCTCGGTCCACTAGGGACAGATACAGGTGGTTTGTAGCCGAACTCCCTCTCCGCCTCTTCGCGTCCCTTCCAGGGCCGGAGTTTTCCGACATTTGTCTTCCATTTCCTACCAGTTAGGCAGTCCTCCATCATCACCGTGGATTCGGAGATGACACGAATTATTTTAAACGGACCTTCCCAAGGCGTTACGAGCTTCAGCTTCTCCAGCGGCTCATAATACCTTAGGACTTTGTCCCCTACATTAAAACGAATTCGTTTAGCATTGGTGTCATAACCCACCTTCTGCCACTTCGCACTCTTCAGCAGTTCTTTACGAACGGCCTCGTATGCCTGTTTGAACCTGTCCCTTAATGACTCCACAAACAACACAGTGCAGGGCGCCTCCGGGTCTATACCAACCACTCCATACACTAAGTCGGCGGGCATTATGATGTCCTCGCCGAACACTAGCAGGTTGGGAGTGCAATTAGTGGATGAATGGACAGTGTTGTTGTAGGCATGTACCACAAACTCACACTGTTCATCCCAGTCGTCCTGGTGGGTATTGACCAGGGGCTTTAGCACTTGTATGAGGGTTCTGTTGAAACGCTCTACCTGCCCATCCGACTGTGGTCGGTATGGGTTTGTTCGGGTCTTGCAAATGGCTAGGTAATGGCACATTTCCTGCCATAGCTCCGACTCGAACTCCCTTCCTTGGTCGCTGTGCATCATAAGGGGAACACCCAAATGTAGCACCCAGCCTTTCACAAATGCCTCCGCACACGTGGCGGCTTTGTGGTTAGGAAGGGGGAACACCCGAGTGTACTTGGTATAATAGTCGGTTACGACCATCATACAAGTATTATCTCGGGGCGTCGTTTTAATTCCACTGATGATATCTATCGCCACTCGAGCGAATCTGATACCAAACAATTCCTGGGATAGGGGTTGCTTACCCAGGCCGGGTCCCGGCTTGTTTTTACAGCAATCCGGGCAAGTGGCGATCCACCGAAGCAGGTCGCCTCTCATACCGGGCCAGTAGTAACGCCTTTGTAGGCGCTCTATTGACCTTTTCTTACCGAAATGGCCACTTGTTTGATGGCCATGGCAATAATACATGATATCCCTCCTCATCGGGGTGGGTATCACTATTTGCAACAGCCTACCATTGGTGGGAGTTGTCTTCCACCTGCACAGTATGCCGTCTCGGATCTCTAGCTCGGTCCATTGGGCTAGCAACCGCCTCGCCTCCCTATATTCTAGGGATACTAGCGGCCTTGCCGGTTTAATACCTGACCGTAGGTATTCCATTATGCGCGCAGTGGTGGGATCCGACTGTTGGAACTTCTTGATGGTCTCCGGGGACCAATCAAGATAGCTACACACAGCCTCCTCCCAGGGGATACGGGGGGTGGTATGATTAAATACCAACCCGGCTACCACAGCATTGTGGGCCCCGCAGTCATCACAAGTGGCATTTTGGCACCTTCGGATGGGTCGTCTCGACAGGGCATCCGCATTGATATGTTTAGTACCGGGTCGGTGCTCTATTTGCTTATGCTCTAATCCGAATTCGGATAGGTGAGCTAACCATCGTCCTATCATCCCCTCGGCGTCCTTAAAATTAAGGAGCCACCTAAGAGACGAATGGTCGGTTCTTAAGGTAAAGTCACTTCCCCAAAGGAAATGCTTGAACTTCTTCGTATACACCACCACAGCGAGGAGTTCTCGCTTGGTGGTACAATAATTTCGCTGTGTCTTGCTTAACGTGTTGCTAGCAAATGCTATTGGCACTTCGACTCCCCCTTGGACCTGAGAGAGAGCTGCCCCAATTGCATCATTGCTCGCATCGGTGTCTAAGATGAAATGTCCCTCGGGAGTGGGATATTTCAACACGGGTGTATTCCTAAACAAATCTTTTATTTTATTAAAAGATTCTTCTTGCTCGCTGGTCCATGGGAAGGGGTCCCGTGCCCTACCCGGAGTCCAGTGAGCTAAACACTGCATGGGGAAGCTCACACGAGAGTAATTTGGTATGAAATCACGATAATAGGAACAGAATCCTAAAAATGATCTCACCTCCTTAGCACTCGTAGGTCTTTCCCAATTTTCTACAGCTTCCAATTTTTCCGGATCCGCACTCACCCCGTTAGGAGTAATGATCCTTCCCAAGTATGTAATGGTTTTCTTAAACAAATTACACTTCTTGGGTTTAAGTTTAAGACCGTTTGATAGTATCCGGTCGAGGACTAATTGCAGATTCGCCAAGCATTGCTTGAACGACTTGCCGAACACGACCACATCATCCAAGTAAACCAGGCATTTCTTCCACAAAAGATCACTCAGTAAGGATTCCATCATAGCCTCGAATGTAGCGGGGGCGTTACACAATCCGAAGGGTAAGACATTATACTCGAATAGCCTCATATGACTGGAGAATGCTGTCTTCTCCTTGTCATCGGGGTGCATCGGTATTTGCCAATACCCGGACTGTAAATCCAAGGTACAGAACCATTGGTTTCCGCACAAGCTATCTAAAGTCTCGTCTATCCTTGGTAAAGGATACGAGTTCTTCTTTGTTATACCATTCAGTTTCCGGTAGTCGACACAAAAGCGGATTGTACCGTCTTTCTTAGTGGTCATACAAACAGGACTGGACCAGGGACTCGAGCTGGGCACGATTACCCCTAGGTCTAACTGTTTTTGTATTTCCTCTTCGCAAATTAACTTCTTCTTTAGAGGAAGTCTACGATACGGAATTTTAAAAGGTTTCTCGTTGCCCACATCTATGGTGTGCAACACCTTATCGGATCTACCCACCGGTCCTCCCTCCCTACCGAAAGCACTCTCGTACTTCTGTAGGAGTTTCGCCAGGCAATCCTTATCCTCAGTATTTTCTAAATCAGACTGATCAATCAGCTTTTGGAATTCTTCATCCAAAGGATGCTTACTAACAGGGTTCAGTGGTTTATTGAATTTGGCCTCGGCGACATGTTCTACAGAGCTCATCCTCCCAATACAGTCGCCTCGCCTCAAATAGACCACTGAACCACTTCGGTTAGTCATGGGTAATACAGTCCAAGCTGCATTAGCCACTAATGTATCCACTGAGTCTAACCCGACGCTCGACAAGTACTCCGTATCGGGTTCATAGACTCCAGTTTCATCCCTTTGAGCCATGGACCCGCCACAAAGGACATCGCAAGTGGTACCCGTTGGGATCTTCACCGTATGTATCACTGATGCGACCGAAGACACTTGTCTCAATACGCATTGGACATGCAAGCCATACGGGTTCCGTATACTCATCATACCGTCCCTCGGGTCCAAGACGGCCCCGTATAAGCTTGCAAAATCCAGTCCGAGGATTCCGTCATCACTAACCTCTGCTATAGTTGGCGAAAGAACAAATTCTTTGCCTCCTATACGGATAGGCATAAACGTCCTACCAAATGTACGCATGCTGCTTCCGTCGGCCGTGCAAGCATTTACCCCCGTTTTGAGGTTCTCATGGCTGCTGGCCACCGAGTCGAAGAACCTTTTGGACACACAGGAGTGGCTAGCTCCGGTATCCACCAAGAATTCTCCTACCCGGCCTTCCACAGATATGGGTACATACCACCGTCTCCCCCCTAAGGGTGAGGGGTTACTGGTAAACTGGCGAAAGTCTCCCGAATCACCAAGATTCAATCCGAGTCCTCTCAGGAATTCCAGACACGGATGACTTGGGGGAAGGCGTGTCCCACACACTCGGATCAACTCTTTGATCCATCCTTCCTCTCCCCTAGTGTGGCCACTCGCCTCCATATTTTCACTCTCATACATACAAACACTAGGGTCCCCGGCCCCGGCCAAGGTGCAGGGGTGCGCACCCCCGGCCACCCGGCCTCCAGGTGTAATTGATTCGAAATCTTCCACCGGGTCACCCCTGGTAGCATTTTGGCATTCGTTCTTCCTTGGGGTCGTATCAGATGCCGTTGGTACAACCCCCACTAGTTTTCCACGTCAGTGGAATCCGTAGTGTTCTCCCTTCCTTCGCCATTGTCTTCGGCTTCATAGAAGGCAGCCATTACCGGTTTAGCAGCGGTACACTCAGATGAATAGTGTCCCATGCGCTGGCACCTGAAACACTTTACAGTTCGGCGATCCACTCGGGGTCTCTGCCGACTGGCTTGGATGGCATCTGTAATTTTCTTACACATGTCCTCCATGAGTTTGGTCATGTCCGGGGACTGACCCTTCACTTTATCGGCGCTTACGAAAGGTTTGGATGCCTTCTCATTGGCCTTCGGGTCACTCTTGACCTCGGGTGGTGGTCTAGAGTCCCTTGGCTTATTGAGAGCTTTCCTTGGAATATACTTCCTACCCGTAGTATTCTTCCTTAATTGAACCGAACAGAAGGTTCCGTCCTCCTGTTCGATTTCAATCAATTCGAAATCGTCTGAGGGGACTTGCGCCCCAGACTGCTGGACTACTGACACCAGGGGAGCCGAGCTGCTGGCATTCGGTATGTCTCCGGCTAACATCGTTCGCTTCTTCACGGCCATATCTATACCATTAAATATGTCGTGAAGCGTTACGCCTTCTTTCCAGGCATCCCTGGCAGCAATCTGCCCATCTCGGTCTCTCAGACCCTTGACGAATTGTGTGATCAAATCGTCCATATACCAGTCCTGGTTTTCAGTACCGGGTCTGGCCTTGCTTAGCAGGGCATGGAGCTCCATACCGTATGCTCGGAAAGCTTCGTTAGGCTTCTGTGTACGTTTCTTGAAACGGACCATCGGGTCCTCCTTGACCATGTTGCATAACAGTCCACTAGCAGATTCTACCAACTGCTCAAAACTTCCAACGAGACCATACCAGGTCCGCCATTGCTCTACAGCCATGCGACCCGGGCCGCCCTTCAAACATCTTACCAGATGTGGCTTGGCCTCGTATGGGGTCCACCCATTACAATTCATCACATCGATAAAGTCTTCAAACCACTCTTTCCAAGGTCGCTTAAAGGCTGGTTACCCGTCGGATGACTGCCATCGTTTGATGGATTGGGTTGGTTGCTGTCATTACCAGCTCCCAACCCCACACTGTCACTCGGATCCACATGTATGTGGAATCCGTTAGTCTCTGCACTACTGTCAGAGGCCTCCCGTGGTACATAGTCCGGGTCCAAATTGTGGACTATGGGGACTTCACTTATCCGGACTCTACTAGTTCGGCCATGTTTATCTTGGGTTCTGATATAAACTCCCCCTTGATCTACATTCCGCGTCGCATTATCATTGACAAAAGGATTATACGGCGGATGCTTCGGCGTAGAACAGGAGACTGGGTCGCCCTGTTTAATGAAAGTCGAGTTCGGGTTTGTGTCCTTACTCGCCGGAGGGGCATTCGCTTGCTCCTGCTCCTGTAAATAACTCTCCATGGCAGACTTATTTATTGTGAGGGTAGCTAGATCTGTGGTCAGGTTTCGCTGTTCCTCCCTCAGCTGTGCGTTTTCTGCTAAGATTTCGGATCGAATCTTTTCATTTTCCGACACAGCTCGGTTTCGTTCTTCCTGAGCGGCTAAAGCCTCTCGCTTAAAAGTATCCTTTAGTAAGCGGTACTTTTCACCTTTTTCTTTCTGAGACCTTTGGTACTCATTGGTCTCCTTCCTTATCTCGGCTTGTTCCGAGACCATTTTGGCCTCTGTCTCCGCCTTTCGGAGTTGAAGTTTCTTTAGCTTCTCCTCCATAGCATGCAACTCGGATTGTAATCTGTTTACATCCCGGGCCTTAGCAACTTCTTCGGCTCTAGCCTTATCGATTGCTCTAAGTCTATTGGCTTCTTCGAGTTCCAACTCGGCCAATCTTTTCTCTTTCTCGCGTTCGTCTCTCTCCTTCCTTTCCAAACGATGGGTTGCCGAAGTTAGACGATACTTTAGGTCAGATTCTTTTAGAATCGCCTCCTGCTCATCGGAACGTAATTTTCCGATCCGAGACTTAGTTTCCTCTTCTATTTTTAATTGGGCCGCCATGCATTGTTCATGTTGCTGTTTAGCTTGTAACTCTACCTGTTCTTTGGCTTTCAAATAGGCCGGGGTAGTTTTATACCCGGGGCCCATCCGACGTCCGTATATAGACTTGCGACTGCCTCCAGGATTAAACATGGAGTCAGACAAGCCTTCGTCTAGCGATCGGCCTAGGTGATGCCTTTCCGAGCTTTTCGGTTCAGTACCCCTAGGCTTATTCTTCGCATTCACGCCTGGGACTTTTGCGTCCCTTATGGCTTTGCCATCGTCGCTGTCATGGTCCGACGATGTCATTAATGGGGGTACCTCGTTTGCACTATCTGGTACTGCTTCTGGGGGGGTCGCAGTACGTTTTCCAGGGTTTGGTGCCACTGGCATACCCAAGTTACTAGCCGAGCCTGCTGGTACAATAGGACACAGCTGGCGTCTGCTAGTCATAGCTTGGGACCAATCACTCAGGTCTAAAGTTGGGGGTTTTATTATTCCCTTGAACAATCCCGTATCCGGTACTCCCATTTGGGGTGTACCCGGATACAAGTTTACGATACCATCACCCGTGGCACCGTCCATCAGACCAGGTGTCGAAAAAACAGTTCGAACACCCGCTGAATTATACATTTGTTGTTGACTGGGTTTCCAGTCTAACAACAGATGCTGGGATGCAAAGTCATCCTCTTCGAATCCCTCTAGCCCAGGGCTGGGGGGATCCGCTTCGGGTTTCCCGAGGCTTTCGGCCAATGTGGCCGCGCACCACCCCCGAACCAACTGGTCACGGCACCAGTGTAATGGTTCGTATTGACTTATATGTTGGGTGGCTCTTTGGCTCGCTTACCACTAGAAATACCAACACAACACGAGTAGTTCGGGTTGGGCAAAGCCCCAGAAACCCCTACCTCTCGGGTAGGACTTTATTGCACTTTAGTCTACAGGTTAAACTGCGCGTCTGGACTGGACTAGATCCAGTCACCTTCTGCCGCTCGTCCGGCTCCTTAGTAGGAGCTGGACGCGAGGCATGGTGCCGCCCCCTCTTGTACCAACGGGGTATCACAAAGCGACACCTAGCTGGCATAGAAGGAACAGGCACCACACGAACACGTCTCTCGGATGAACGGCACTAATATATATACGACGATACCGGCCCCTACATTGGTATCAGGTTTTGGTTGTGGCAGTAGAATAGAAGTAGCAGTTATTGCAGTTGAATGCCCCATTGCAAAGACAGAACTTTGTTACTGGTTAGAATTATGTAAGTTTACTGAGATCTAATATGACATTCTGGTTTGATTTATCACGGAGATATGTGAGGAGTTTATAGAACTCTGTAGCCACTATTTCGGCTCACACTGCTGACATGTGACCTTGGTGGACATCAACGGTTGACCTGCAATTCATACACCATATATTGTGCCATATTCTCTGTATACACATACCATAGGGCACTTACCTACCACTGGTCAGCCAATGTATGAGAAAGGGGAATCAATTGTAGAGGAATCGGGTTACACTGTTAGGAGTTTGTGTTTTCTAACAGGAACATGTCCTGTAAATTCACAGGAACAATTACAGTATTCCCTATAACAATGAGCCTTACCGTATAGCCGCAGCTTTGCATGTGTATTTACATGTGTACAGTTAGAGTATAACTACTCTTACATACACCTATATGCATGCATTGTTGTTTTTTTTTACTATCAATGCATGCACAGAATGCTCACATAAATAATATTATTGGGATGTTTCCCATTGCCTAACCTCACAGATAGATTACCGGGTAGTATCTTTTGTACCTATATATACAATACATGATCTGCGAAAAGGGACCTTATTTCAGGGGGAATGAGGTTCCTTTCCCCAGTACAGGTCACAATTGATGTAGATTAACAGAACCTCTTGTTGTAATTCTGCACTCCCATTTCCTGTAACTTTACAGCAATAGTTGCTGGAACCTCAGTTGCCTGCAAATGTTTCTGTAACTTTACAGTACATTTTGTTGATTCACAGGAAATCTTACTGTTCATTTACAGAAAATATTGGTGTTTAATTGATATTTTTGTGTAATTTAAAAATATATTTTGCTGTTAAATTGCAGCATATGTTTCTGTAGATTTGAAAGATCTTGCTGCATGATAACCGTGGGTGTCAATGTAAGGTCACTGTGGATTGTGCTGTAAAATTAGAGTGACTCACCTCCTGTAGATTTACAACAAAAGGTACTGGAAACAAAGTTGCCGTAGGATTTTGCTGTAAAATAACCCTGCCTGTTTCTTACACTGTACATACAGTGTATGGAATGGCAAAAGTACCAACATCTATCCATGCTACTTTAAAGCGATACTACACTGTGAAAAAATCCTTGTAAAACTGGGCAGTGAACCACCCAAATTATATAGCAAGGGACCAGTATAG
Source organism: Acholoe squamosa (assembly GCA_949317995.1). Taxonomy (NCBI): domain Eukaryota; kingdom Metazoa; phylum Annelida; class Polychaeta; order Phyllodocida; family Polynoidae; genus Acholoe; species Acholoe squamosa. Next base: position 82,784,719 of record OX439041.1, on the reverse strand, counting down.
TTTTTACAAGAAGCTCCAGATGGCAGCACAGTGGTATAAGAAATCAATCACATCTCTGTGAAAATAATTAAGGATCTCTTTTTACAGTTTACCAATATTAAAGCATTTAAACTGTTTAATCTCAAAGCTGAGGCTGTTCCTTAGTATTTCCAGTCATAAGTATAAAGGCCTATTTAAGTAGATCCACATAAGAACATGCAGCCATACTCACTGATACTCTAATCACATTAATATATGTGGGCCCCAGGTAGCTGGCAGTGCAGTACAATTCCTTAGGCGAGTTTTGCATTGTTTGAAGATATCTCCCCTAGTTCCAGGATAGTGCAGATCTCAGCAGTAAAACCACTATATCTCTATATTTGAAATGCTACACTAATGATTGGAAAAGGAAAAGAAAAAGGGACACAATAATCCTCCTTGTAAACCTAAATCTGCTTCTTTTTCTTTACAAGTGTCGCATTATGTATGACATAAATTACCATTTACGACGAGATTACTTATCTTACACAGTGCCCTGTCATGAAAAAACAAATTCCACAATCTCAAATATTACAAATATTTTCTTCCTCTTTGAAGCAGTGACCTTTTTTTTTCCTTCTCTTTTTGGATCTTGATAAATGTAACAGAAATACTGCATCCACAAGTTTAATGTCTATTCAATAAATTGGTACATGTGAGTGCCCGCTGAACCAAAAAGAAGGGAATTGTTGTGTTTTTCGATGTGGACATGGGTGTTTGGTTTGTGTTAAACCATCTCAAGCTTGCTTCTTTTCAAATTCATCTAGTGACAGAGTAAAGTTGAATCCATTGAGTCATGCAAGCATTTTTAGATCCTGATACTGTCTATACACAGTGCAGTTATTTAAAGGTCAGGAAATCCATTCTATAACGTCCCATTTTCATCTTGGAGAGGGTAAGTGTAAGCAGGCTTTTTCCATTCCCAGGACATTGATTCCCCTGAGGCATTATTCAGGTCCTTCATTGTGCTACCCTTTTTACAGCCACAGTGCCTCAGGGCCTGATAGTAACCTCACACATCTTTCACCTTTCTCTCACATCTCAACATTTAACCCACTGCCGGCTAGTTCCATCACCATCAACACAGGTCCAGGTAGTTCAGCCTCTTTGTCCTTTTTCACATGACCCTACATTAAACCAATACTGTCTCCTATTTCCTTACAGATACATCACCATCAACACAGGTCTAGGTAGTACAGCCTCTCTGTCCTTTCTCACCTGACTCTACATTAAACCAATGTTCATTTTACTTTTAGATCCAGCAGTAAATGAAGCCTTATAGTCATACTGGGGATGTACAGGCACCATGAGGGAGTAATTACCCGGAATCTGGTAGAGAGGGAATGTAGTATTTAAAACTCCATCTTAGGATACAGCTACCTTAAACATGTTAGGTGAATCACTATAACAGCCTCCCCATGTCACAGAGGCAATATGTGTGTGTTTTTTTTCTTCTTCAGGATTTTTTTTTCTGTTATCTACATTATTAAGATTAAAATTATATCTGCTAGGCATGAGCAGCCTGGTTAAGATGCCCTAACATTATTTGATGTAAAACAATAAAAACCCTTTCAAAATATTTGGCCTTGATAGGGAGACATATGGAATTATTCTCAAACATTTTGTAATATTTCTTCTTATAAACTGTGTTAACCTATGCAGAGCACTTGAGTCCTAAACCATTGGTACAATTTAAGAGTTATAGTAACCTGAAATAATCGATAACCAGTACTCATCCAGAAGGTATGAGAAACGGTTCCTACATAGCAGAAGGGAACCCTATTCCTGACACATGCTATAGTCGAATGTTGTGGTGTATACACAATTGAGACACATTTTGACATGCAAACAGGAAGAAAGACTATAACAACAATGCATGCTTGTACATTCAGGATATGTACAGTGAGGTACTCTGCATCTAATATGTGTGGAGGACTATTGTTTTGATTGATCACAGACCTACTTCAGCATTATGTGTCAGATGACCTGATGTCACCTCACCTTGCTGGACATCCATGGTGGACCTGCACCTGCTGAACCATATGCTGTTCCAATACCTCCATGAGGATGAAAAGGGCTGACCCACTGGGCACAGCTGATGTATGAGGGATGGGAACGAGGAATCTATAGTACAGGAATCAAGGGACACACAGGGTACTGACTGTAAGGACTATGATAGAAGCCTACTTGTATAAAGTCTGGATCTGGAGTTAACAATCTCTTAATAACATTATTTCTTATTAATAGCCCTATATCTTGGCTTATTAACAAATTTCATTCAAGGATCCAACTATTAATGTGTCAGTTTTTACCGCAGACGCCGTAAAAACCTTCCAAAAAAGGGCCACTATACGGATCGTGATCAATCAAACTTGAATAAAATCACTACTAACAGTCCTATGACCACCAATTTTTGTGACCAGCATGGCACAATGTATGACTTTATTTTTACTCAAAAGGTCAAGTGTGGCTAGAAAATTCTCGAAGTAACACATTGGTGGAAATTTGGGAATTCATTCTTCTATTTCTTAACTTTAGCCTAGCTCATTCAAAATCATTTATACCATGTCTATATTAACTGTCCATTGTCTCTGGTAGACCTACTGTACAGAATAATTACAATTACCATGATATATGGTACTTGTACTGCATAGTCAGTGCCTGCTAAGAGGCCATTATATCGCGTGTACCATCCGTATAGTCCCCTATACATTAACCTCTCAAAGGATGGCCACAGCTCATATATACTTCATCATATACCATTGGCTTTGTACACATAATGATAAAAGTTATTGTACTACCTATCTAGAGTCATTTAAACATATATAACACCTGTCGAATATCACTTTGAAAATTAAAAAAAACACACAAAATGTTTACACTTCTTGCAATGCCTGCATGCCATGTGGTACAGAAATACTCCTTAAATATTTTTTTTTTGATAACTCAGATAGGTCTACTATTGAATAGAAATGCAAAAAAAATATCATACGAGATCTTTAGTTGACAATACAGAATTTTCACTTTATCCATGTGAAAATGCTCCTAACTGTCCCCCATAATAGTTCCCCCATTAGAATTACTTTCAAAGAATGGCCAAAGCTCATCTATACTTCATCATATACCTTTGGCTTTGTACACACAATGACAAAAGAGATCGTACTACCTATGTAGAGTCAAGTAATCACATATAAGGCCCATCTTATGTGACCACTGTGGCAGCAATCTCTTTTCTGGGTCCTCGGCTAGACGGAGCTTGTCCCGCTCTTGCTGCCTCTTGGCAACGTCGGCCCTGTACGCCACGTAGCCGGCCACATTCAGCTCCTCCCTCATCTTCTCCTCATGCCTCGCCTGAGCAGTGGCATGAAGACTGGCTAACCTCGTTGGGTCTGGTTGTGGTGGCACAACTCCCAGAGGGTTAGCTATGACCCGTTTGGGGGGTTGACGCTGGTCACCCCCACCACTGCTGGGGGCTACTTCAGCCATCTGCAAAAATGAGAAGAAATACATAAATAAATAGGTAGGTTGTGATTCAATATATTCCTACAGGCTGACAAAGGATGCACAACAACCTCAAAAGTTTTATCAGAGGATTTTATGATGATATGGTAATTTAAGGTGACAAAATCAGTAGATTTTAAGATAATACTTACCTATTTAGTGTTTGAATTTTGATGAGAATTACATAAATAAGTAGGCAAACAGTGATTCATTATGTTTCTATCTGTTGACAAAGGGTGGGCAAAACCGAATCAGATAACCGAATATAAGAAAAATGCAGAATTACACCCACCACACAAATTCTTTGGAAATAACTATTCAGGATCTAACCAATGGCAGTTGTGTGAGATAGAGGTACCATAGGGGAATGTCACGGTAAAATATGATGGAGCTATGTACATCAGATGTGCGGGGGAATATACTGATTCTTGAGCACTACCCCCTAAATTTGGCCTTTATGGCTATGTTTTCAATCGCACAGGAGGACTAACACACTAAAATGATCAAATACAGATAGGAGAAGGATAGGAGAACTGGGCAGATCACAGCATTAGAATTAGTATATCTCTATTTGAAATGGTTCACTGAAGGTCTCAAAGGAAAAGGGAAATAGGTTTGTTTTTTCTGTGTAATGCTCTTTGTAAATCTGAATCTTCCTCAGCTTCTTTGTAATTGCCGAATCATTTATGATGTAAAGCAGCATTGAACATGGGTTTCTCTAATTATTCCACACAGAACACTGTCATAAAAAAAGATCTGCTGTCTTAAATATAACAAAAGTTTCCCCCCTTTTTATTGACTCTTTGAGTAATGAGTAGAAGAGACGAGAACGAGATGGTACAATGGTCAATATATGGACAGGATCAAGAGCCATTGCTATTTCAAGAACTGCTCCCATATTACCTACTGAGAATCAGTGAGGCTGTAAAAAGTTGATAGAAATTTCTCTTTTACCTAGTAGAGCAAAGGTTTCCCATTTGTCAATAGCCAAGGTTCATGTTGGAGGAGGGTGGGAATGGTGAACAGTAGCATATTCAGACCTGTACTGAAACAACTGCCTTTACACATGAGGTATGAGGTAACAATACACATCTCACAGATCTCCATCAGTCACAGAACTGTCTAGTTTTTCATGCATCTGCTTTAATATAAGAGAGCACTCAGACTCTCTTTGCAAGTTCCTGAAATAGTAGTCATGAGCATTATAAGGCCTTCTCTCCATGTGTATGAAGAATAGAGCAGATCTTTTCTGCTAATAATTCCATCAGACCAGACTCAATAGGTTCTCAGTAGTCATAGAGAGTTTAGCCTTCTGATTTGCTTTTCAGAGAGGTTGGAAATGCCCTAAATACCTAATATTCCTGAAGCAGTACCATTCAATAAACAGGGAATTAGAGAACAATGGACAATGATGAACTTTTCCTTGTCATGAGAGTAAGTTAACATTCCGTGACATACGGTATACAGCCTCTTCATTAGGAGGCATGGACTTTTTATTTCTTTTATATCAGTATATACATACATGTTAGAAATGTAGTCGAATGGCACTTTTCAGCTTACCTTATTGAATTGAACAGTGTCCAAAGCTAAACAATTCTCTGAACAGATGACATTAAATTGCTCTCTGAAGTAAAGACGTTTCTATGGGGCATTTGTCAAATGTTCTTATTGCACATATGGGACTAATCAAGTGTACAACAAAAGGATCCTTTATGGTACCTGAACCAGTTTTATTGTACAGGACAGTTTTAACAGCCTTCTCCCATTTACCTGACATAAATTCCCCCAGGCTTGGTTCAGGTCCTTCATTGTCCTTGCACCTTTTAACACCCCAGGTGCCTCAAGGCTTAATGGTTACACCACACAACCTTCACCTTTCTTACACCCCCCCCCCACATTTAATCCAACATCCCCCGTGCCATCACCATCAGCACAGGTCTAGTTGTTGTAACTTCAAGCATGTTTCTCCCTTCTCAAACAACCCTGCATTTAGCCTGCTGTCCATTAGTTCCATCAGCATCAGTTTGGTAAGGCGGTGTTTGCTATTGGCACTTTTTCAGTGGTAAGTATTGGTAGCGAGGTGGGAACTTTTGAGAGGAATCACTTTAGAGAAAAAATCTTCATGGACTTTCAAAATGTCTTCTCCTGGATTCCTCCATTTGTGACATGTATTGGAAAAAGGGGTCTTATTGCCCCCTGCACTAAGACCCCTTTTTGCAGATCGTGTCACATTTTGTATTAATTTCTTAGCTTATAACCTCAGAATAAATCCAGGAGAAGACATTTTGAAAGTACATGTGATCCGCTTGCTTTGCCATGTTGTCACTCTGCCCGACATACCTCCACCTTTACACACATTTTTCCGGTAGAATCCAATCATGCCAGCTCTTGTACTTCTAACTGCCAGAAATATATGATCCATACATGATGTCTGTCTACTTTTTGTATCCATTAGATCAGAAATATAAAAGAATCCAATGATTTTTCACATCAATATGTTTTGCTAACCACCTCCACCATGCCCGGCTTCGTGTTGAAAGTGTGGGAAGGTCCTGTATGTAGGTCAGCCTGCCTCAGGATGATGGGGCAGGTGCCAAGAGGTATTGTTATGGAAAATAATTGTATTCTTATGTATTTCGAACAATATGGAGAATTTAGGCATGGCATATTCATATAGGATATCATATTCATATAGGATGTGTCCCAGTTAATAAATCCACATGGCCCTGTTGGATTCATGCAAACAAGATATGCAAAGCCCCAGGTATATAGGACAACTTATTCAAATCCTTCATAAACATTGGCTTCTAGTAAAGTTCGGCTTGGTATAGCAGACAGCGTGTCTGTTTCTTGCCACAGTGGCTGGGGAACGATTCCCCATAGAACCCTGAACGGTTTTAACTGGAATTGTATGGCGAGGTTGACATTGTATACCTCTCCAATTTATTAACATGTCCAGATTCTAACTAAAGGTTTTTTGAAGATGTCTAAAAGGTATTAGAGTAGGGCCATGTCCTAATAATGCACTGTCCAAACCAAAATCATTAGATAATACATAATGACCTGTGATCATTTCCTCTTATTTTGAGGTTTTTAATTTAAGCAGGTCTGGGTAGTCTTAGTAGGCATGGTAATGTGCCTCGGAGAGTAATTACCCAGTAGCTGGTGGAGAGAAATGTAATATTTTCAATACCCTATTCCAATCAGCAGCTTCTTATAATGTAGCCACTACCATCTGACAACCAGGTACCTCACTCACTATAACAGTTTCTGAAGTCACAAGTTTTATGTCAATGTTTCAACATAAGGTCTGTATTTCAACACAACCTGAAGTCTGTACTTATCTATGTAACATACTATGAATCTGAAACAACATAACATTTATATTATCGAGAAAAGAGAGGAGTATAGAGTAGGTGATGATAAAATACAGACTCCAGAATGGAGACGTCAGTATTTAAAAGAAAAAGACTTTCTTTATCAGGCAAACCCAGAGAAATATCCATTAGACACATGACTGTTCCATGAGTACAAATACAAAGACCTCCATTCCATTATGGTGCATGTGTGGGATGTGATGACCCTCTAAGGGACAGATGGACAGGATACATGTAAGCCTTGCTCAAACAAGCTTTGACAGAATTACTAAACTGGGAGTTCTACAAATTAGCCGGCACTTCACAGGTGAAGCATAGTGATCAAAGATATCAATGAAATACAATTGGAGACATAGATTAATGGATAATCTGTTTACTGCAAAACCTCCAAAAGCTGGCACTTCACAGGTGAATCATACGGCTCAATGATCCACTCCTCCCTCAGCAACCCTTCAAGGGTTCAATAGGGTCAAATCCTTCAGCAGCCAGACAATTGTTTAGAAATGACCAGTCCCTAAGTGCATGGACTTGTTGAGACTTCCGCAAAGTAGGCGGTCTCACTATCAGCTACTTTCTCCACTGAACAATTTCCCACTAATGGACACCTTCACGAACACACACACAGCGAGGGTAGAAGTAAAACCATTGCATATAAACATAACCACCATGCCCTTAACAACCCTGCACCTTCCGGTGTGGTGGGGTGATGGTGTCTCTTTTCTGTCTAAACATGATGCAGTATTGAAACAAAACTTTAGCTGCATACATAGGTGATAATTCAAAGCTCTATAAATTAAGAGATCTGCATTTTAATGTTAGGAATTATTGCCTATGGGTTGTTTGGAGGGTTACTATCTATGTAGTCCTGAGCTATGCAATGTCAATATTTGATAACTAACAATTTCCAGGGTTTCAGGGTTTATCCAGATTAGCATTGGTCACTACTAGGTTTCTTTTAAGGATGCATAGTCAGAATTAATCAGTTGAGTAAGTGTGTAAGTTGTACTAAGGTACCCTGACTGAACTTGTGTCTATGGAGTTTTGTGTTGGTTTTTTGGATCCCAGGTAGGCTTTAATTTAGTTAATTGTCAGCCATGTGTCATCTTATTTTGTTGAGGGGCCACTCACACATCTGCATGATGTGTTGTACCTTAAGGCATATAGAAATTGTCTTGGTGACTGCTGAAGGCAAACATGATGCAAACTCGACATGTCCCATCTGCACATAGTACAATAACATGTTGTCATTCACAGCACAAGGTAATTCATCATGGTGACATTTTTCTACCTATGGCTTCATCAGCTATGGTACGGTCTCACTACGCAACCTTTCTCTTGTTCTAGGGGAAATGCAGACCTTATTTAGACTTGATTAAAAAATTAGTAATCTGACTAAAGCACTCATAGCCATCATTAGTAAGCTAAGGAGGGAACTTGCTGACAATGACCTGCAGAGTTGTTAGTAAGACATCACAAAATATATGTTAATAATAACCAGAGCCTCAGGGTGAGAGATGGAAATACAGGAAGCTGGATTGTCAGTCAGATCTTACAGGCAAGACAATATCTGGCTGTCGTGCTGTGTGTACAATTTAATGAAGGATGTCATTAGTGAGAGGCACAGTATGCAGGAAGGCAAAAATTTGTATCTGTGTATTACATTAGATGGAAAATGGACAGGCCATTATCATAATCTGACTGGTCATCTCAGATATATGTTGCTTTTCCAAACAGAGACGGAGACGTACACCTAAAACTCATCCAGTGCTAGGATCCTTTCCTCATCAACCTTAAGGGTAAATGGTAGAGTATAAAAAGTCATTGAACCCTGTTTCCCACATACAGAGATCAATGTTCTATTACCAGACATCACAGATATTGATCGTCTATAGCGGGAGGCACCCTCACTTGCATTACTTATAGTAGGGTGGCCCCTCCCCTGTCTGATGCTATAGTAAATGTCACTTTTCTAGAAGCCCCCCATTCTGGATAGGGACAATGTGGAGATGTCTTAAAACTTGCTCAAAGATGATGTTGGATGGGAGCACCCCATATATAAAGCATTAGGCTTCGTTATTACTCTTTAATGGGGAAATCTATTGAAAAACTTCAAGGTAATTGCCTGTTTTACCTTCACGTCAGTTCTATCCATGCCTTCTTGTTTAATCTGACCTTTTGGAGTTTCCTTTTTTGAATGTATCTACTCTCTCCGGGCTATCCTCCCAATATGTTTATGTCAATCTATACAAATAATTTCTATCCAAAATAAGCACTTAAAAAAAAAACCCGTTTTAGGTCGAGGATCATTTAAAAAATAATGATGGAGAAAAAAGGGAAACTGCCAGGAATAGCTCTAAACTAGAAGAACAGGATGTTTTTGGAGTATGAATGATAGTGCCAATCCCCGGAGATCGCCAGGCAACATTTTGGTCCCTATTTTGGGGCCTATTTGCCTACTTTTCAATATAATATCAACAGAGGGCTCCACCAGCTGGGCACACACATACATGTAAAACATGCCACTTCCTAGGAGAATTAACTATTGGAAATTGAGAAAATAAGGGTGATTTCTGAATTTTCAGGGACCAGTGACTGGTATCTCAGATTTATGACTGTGTAAGGGTCTGGGCAAATGGTACCTACAATAGTCACAATGTGGCAGATCTGTGCCATACCTGGGGTATGTGGGGCATGTGTGTTTCCAGTATGGAGACTCAGATCTGTCAGAAGGAGTTATGTGGTGACACATTTTCAATTAGGTATAACTTGGGTTGTACTTAGTGTATCAACTTGACACAACATATTAATCAAATGGCAATATTAGGCCTATAGGTAGGTATATAATAATTTATAATCAGACCATTTAAAAGAAATGCTCCAGCCACCCTACTTAAGCCAAACCAATCATAGACAACTGTTTTCTTTTTCTTTCCGTCATTGTCTGATCTCGGGCACTCATTTCTCTTCTGGCACTTGCAGTGTAGGAGTGTATGAATGCATGAGTTAGATGTACCATAGGGGCACGTCATGGTGAAATATGATGAAGCTATGCGCACTGGATGTGACACTTGTGTTGAAAATACAAAATGGGAACATTACTGCTGGTAAAGGTTTATAACCACAGAAAAGGGAGGGTTTTGTCCAATGGTGAGCTTACCTGGTCAATACAATAGAAGTTGGACATATCTAAAACACCCACCATAAAACATTCCCCTGTATCCAATACGGCGGCCAGTGGGCGGCCATCTTTCCAATTGCCGAACATTACTGGCTATCGGGCATCACCCCCTGAAATTGGCCACTATGGCCATGGCTATGTATTTTTGATTCAACAGGAGGATTAACACACTAAAATGATTAAATTGAGGCAGTAGAAGGATCATAACCACCAAAAAGGGGGTGGTCTCAAAATACCCAAACATAGCCAAAAATGTGTCTCAAGTTAGACAGAAGTGTACATTCATTCGGCTAGTAGAGGGCAAATTCTGCCCTCCGGGTGAAGAATCAGTAATGTCCCGTATTTCAGTAAGAACAGCCCGGGGTTGCCAAAACGTCCCCCCCGGGCCCCGGGCTGCATAGCAAGCTTCAACTGGTAGCACATTTTACCCCCCATTTTTCCCACATTTTAGCTCATAAAATACATTTTCATCATTATGGAATTTCCTTACCTTTGGGGGAATTTCTTACAATTTTTGCAGAAAAGAACTGCATTGACTGCTTCAAGGTGAAGTGCAAGATCATCTTGGTTGTTTACGCGGAGACCAAGATCGGGTCACTTCTGTCGGGTAACATGAAGGTGCTTTTCTTTTCCTGTGCTGTTTTTACAGCAACAATCAGTAATGTTCCGATATAGGTGAACCAGATGATATTTTCCCAAATATCTTTTCCAGGCATAGACCATTGAAAATTGTATGTTTCGGGCTTTTTTATTTTATTCGCGGTGTGCATTGAAAATCACTTATATGTACCTGGCATCGGTAATCCCCGGAGTACATCAAAAATATTTTTATGGAAGACCCCTATCTAGGGTACCACCCAAACCATATGGAAATCTTAGCTATGACCCTACACTAAGGAATGAAAATATCATTAGTGGTGTAGAACTGTCCCCCTTGCTATTATATGCCCAAGGAACCACATGTCCAATAAATCTTGAAAAGACCCACCTGTGCTTACATTATTTACTCCTTTGTTAAACAGCAATGAGCTAAAAGTAAAATGTCATTCTGTAGGCATTTATATACTATTTAATCTTGTGGGTCATATTTTTCAGTGAGTTTTTACAAAAAGTTAGCAAATCAATTTTAGTATAGTAAGACTGGGGAGACAATTTGAAATTTAGCCATTTTTCAGAAGATATTCAAATTTTAGTTCTGGAAAATGATACATACGTACAATGTAGACCATTGTTACCTATGGTGATATCAAAATTATGTATATTGATGGGGAACTTGTAGTAGGGTGGCCCCTAATTTGAAGATTAACAAGTGTACTACGTTCTTAGTACACACCATGATCTATCATTCATTCTTAGGACACACTTAGATGAAGCTTCACAGTCATACCCAGGGGCTTCAGAGGCACCAGGGGAGCAGTTCTACACATATTTTGACTGTCACACTTCAAATTGTAGTGAGAGCCCTTAAAGCAATGTTACTATGTTGCTACATGTAACAGACACTAATGGTTGCAAAAAGTGAATAATATCAAATACAGTCATACTGGAGTGGAGTGTAGGTGTTGTAAGTAACTAGAAGTAACTACAACACACTTACATTTTGAGGACATTTACCTGCATAGCTGGGTGATAATTCAAAACTCTGCAAATGACATATCTGCAGTGGAATGTTAAGAATTAATGGGAGCACCTATGGAGGATTACTATTGTAGGGGCTGGCATCGTTGTGTATATATTAGTGCGCTTCATCCGAGAAATGTGTTCGTGTGGTGCTTGTTCCTTCTATGCCAACCAGGTGTCGCATTGCGATACCCGTTTGGTACAAGAGGGGGCAGCACCATGCCTCACATCCAGCTCCTACTAAGGAGCCGGATGAACCGCAGAAGAGGACTGGACCTAGTCCAGTCCAGACGTGTTATACCTTCTCAAATAAAGGCCTACCCGAGCGGTAGGAAGTTCTGCGGCTTTGCCCAACCCAAAATCCTTGTGTTGTGTTGGTATCTCTAGTGTTAAGCGAGCCAAAGAGCCACCTGACATATAAGTCAAAATCAACCGTTACACTATCTATATAGTCATGAGCTGGGCAATGTCAATGTGTAATAAATTGCTTTGTAAATAGAAAAAAATCAACTCTGTAGCACTTCATGGAAGTTATGCATAGATGCTTGATCAATTGCTATGGTTGTACCCATTCCTAAGTCTGGCTGTTTTAATAATATCAGTAGCTGGTTTTTTTGGCCTGGCTCAGGCACGGATGATGACTATTTTTATTTTATTTTTGTGTTTTGTTACACATGTTTATAAGGAACTTCATGCAGACCATTTTATTAGCGCATGTTTTTTATTCTGGTGGCTCCAAAGCTTTTGACATATTCCATGATGGGTGGCTACCTTCAGCCAATGCTGACAGGTGACCATAAAAGGCGGAAATAAGGGCAAGGCCCTCCCTGGTTCAGTGTCAGCTATGTGTCATCTATCACCATGAAGGAGGCACTTTGGTGACATGTAGTGCTTTACAAGATATAGAATGGTGGCATCGACTGGTGAAGGTAAACATGGCGCTACTTGACAGCTCTAATCTGCAGCCGGTTACATCAACTTGACATCACTTCCACCACAAGGTGATCTATCATCGTGAGCAGTGGTCACGGTGAATCTAACATTACTAGTGCATCTGTTTCCCGCTCAATGCCTTTACCTGTAAATTCTACTTTTCAGCTGTAAGGTTTCAATGCACAGCATCTGAGAAGCTAATGGCAATATGTGGATCAACACAGTAAAAGATGTGCCGCGCATCCCCTCGCGGGCTTACCTTTTACCATGTTGATCCACATATATGGAAGGAGGGTGTCACACATAAAGCTTTTACTAAACTAGGAAAGTTGTAAATGCCTGTTTACTGAACAGGATACAGGTGGTATTTGCAGGGAATGCTATAGATGAGGGCTCATTCTACATCAACCCCTAATCTCAGATATTATATAAACTGATCAAGTGTAAACTAAAACCCTGAATTAAACCACTCATAATAACCCATGCTCAGTGAGTGGAAAAAAAAACATGTAGCCAGGAATACTATTATATATACAAGCTCTTAAAGTCTCATTCCACTGTGCCAGTCATTAGGTACTTTTCTTCTGACTATCTTAATTAACACTGCCTTTACAGGAACCTTGCCTATGTGCCCACTTCTTTTCATGGTATTTTCTAAAAGTCATTCTAAAGCATGTTGTCCTTCCCTGCTTCCCTGTCATATGCTTTAGTCACAATGGCTCGCTGTATACACAATAGACACACATTGTTACATGCAAACAGGAATAAAGCCCATATCAACCATGAGGGAGTTTTTTTTATCTTTTGATGAATCAGCAGATGTGCCTTACATACATTTACACACTGCACTTGATAACTTAATGTCTGATATCTCTACATCACTTTTAGTGTGAATGAATGAGACATGTGAAAAATGTGATCTTCTAAAGGCATGGTCTCTAATAATAATAGTCAGTTTTCATGAATCACCCTCACATCCTCTGTTAGTCCATTGCTTCATATCAGTGACGACCTGTCAGTATACATTCTGATTCTATGATAAGTGCACTGGCGTGCAGCACACAAGATGGATAGTGTATCTAACATACTGTCAGGTCCTGGGGGCGTGCACTTCATGCTGAAGGTTGGATTCTGGTAGCAGATGTCGTTATGATGGCATAAAATGTATTATAGATGTAGATCTATTACATGTCACTAATGCCTATGGCCTACAACATGCTCCCAGTAACTTTTGGTGAAGAATTGTGAACAACAACTTTTCTGAATACTGTTCCATAACCAGTTTATTTCATGACAGTAAAAGAATTTGCTGCCATTATCCCCATGGTTCATGGTGCGCCCTGACTTTTTTTTCTCAAACACATGCACAAGGACAAGATCTTCATACCAATATGATCATATGAAGGAAGTTGGCATATAGAATAGAAATCTTCACTACACGCTTTTCACAGTACCTAATAATGGAGCTATGCAGTGCATCCTCTTCTCGTTTATTGACTCATCTCATTTCTCTGACTTCAAAAATACCTCCTCGTGAAATGCTGGGCTATTTTTGTCCATGATACCTTTTAGAAATAAAGGGGGAACATTATTCATACATTTTTCTGAAAGCAGAAAACACTAGTTTCTTTATGTACCCGAACAGCAAATTGACTAATGACTAATCATTTGCAAAAAAAAAGGTATATGCCCTTTTTTTATAGAGTAACAAAACAAGGATCCTAGCTGAGACAAATATTAACGGAATGGTCCATGTGTACCTAAGTAGTCTCTATACGTTTCACCTGTGTGCATAAAGAAGAGGACAAGTTGTCTCTGCAAATGTCATAGGGCATAGGCCTGTAACAACTTATTGCATAAAGTAACTAGTATATTCTGATCTGTTTTCAGTAAAGGCTTAGAAATGTCCTGGCCGCTATGTGTCTTTGAATAAATACCCTAATTATAATAAAAATCTCATGTTTAATCAAACATTCTGTAAAGTTGTCTTACAATCATCATAGAGCTTCTAACCAACACTCAAATAATAAGTTCTCTTCATAGGAATTAGGCAACTGACACCAGACCTACATATATATTTGTAATGACCCCATAAGCTGTTACAGCTCTGTACAGAAATGATATAGTGAGAGTAAAATCACTTGAACAAGTAAGGTTCTGTCATTAAGGAGGATGGGAATATCCTGCTGTGGTGTTAGAGTATGGTGTTGCTTACTTGTGTCTTTATGCGGAAATTGTGTCCTCCTCTTCATAAGGTTCTTGAATCAGAATATAATGTACTGGCACCTCCAACTTGTATCAAACGAGGCAATTTATCTTGGAGCTGCCTTGAAGGTAGTCTACAGGCACCAAGGTGAAGTAGTTACCCAGTAGCTGATGGAGAGGGAATGTAGTATGTAAAACTCCATTTCAATCAGCAGCTTCTTATGATACAGCTACCTTCAATGTGCTAGATGAATCACTATAACAGCTTCCCCAGGTCACATAGTCCATATGTATGTGTTTTCTTTCTACTTCAAGAGGTTTTCTGTTTTCAACATTATTGAGATGAAAACACCTGCTGGGCATGAGAGTTTCATATCAATTTTATAGCAACTAAAACCCACAAAATAGACACATCTGTTACAGGTAAAAACATAAAAAAAAGAATAGTTAACCTTTTAAAATGTTTTGCCTTCATAAAGAGCCTCATAGATGATGGTTTTAGGAAGAAAGTTATAAGCCATACCAGCTTGAAGTATTCCTACATCAGCAGCCTTTAAGAGGCTAATTTGTCATGTTATATACAACCCTTATGGCTCACCTCTTCTGTTCATGATGTTCCTGAAAAGTTCATCCATGACTTGTTGTGCCCTCAGAGTCTCTGGACACCCTATGTACCGTTTTCCTGACACATGCTATAGGACCAATGCTGTGGTGTTAGTACAATGGAGAATCATTTTGACATGCAAACAGGAAAAAAGACTAACAACAATGCTTGCGTGTGCTCTTAGGATAGTAGAGTAAAATTTCCGTATTTATCAATAACCTAGGTTTGTGATGGAGGAGGGTGTGAATGGGGAACAATAGCATATTCAGACCTGTACAGAAAGAACTGCCTTTACACATAAAGGCTTTATGAGGCAACACTACAAATAGCATACACCGCCTTACCCAACTAGACCTGTGCTGGTGGTGATGGAAGGGGGGATGTTGGATTAACTGTGGGGAGGTGTAAAAAAGGTGAAGGTTGTGTAGTGTTACCATCAGGCCTTTTAGGCACCCAGGGTGTTAAAAGGTGCAAGGGCAATGAAGTCTGGCTACTTTCCTTAGCTTGACAGGTGACAACCTGTTTCCTATGGACATTTTACTTTTAGCCTCAGTAGTACATGAAACCTCTCTATCATATTCAGACGCTGCGGAGTTACCAGGGGAGAATTTTGAAACATATTATGACTACCACAATCAAGATTACAGTGGGAGCCCTGCCACTCATGTCATTATGTTGCCTCATCTAATGGTCATTAATGAATACACTTAAACGACTGCCAACCAAAGCTTGTGTAATTACTACATAAGTGTTGTTTAAAAAAGAGCAGTTATGGAGCATAATCTGTGATCATCCCCTTTATTTAGAGGTATTTAAATTATGGAGGTCTGGGCAGTATTAGTAGAAATTTACCACAGGGGAGTAATCACCCAGTAGCTGATAGAGAGAAATGTAATATCCTTAACACCCCGCTCCAATCAGTGTGTTTTTTATAGTGAAGCCGGTATCACCTGTCACCCGAGAACCTCACTCACTATAACAGTTTCTGAAGTCACAAGTTCCATGACAGTATTTCCAAAGAAGGTCTGTATTTCAACACAACCTGAAGCCTGTCCTTATTTATGGTACAGACCCTAAATATGAAAGATATAACATTTATAGTCATGTCAAGAAGAGAGAGGAGTATAGAGCATGTGATGATAAAACATAGACCTGATTCCAGAATGGACATGTCAGTATTTCAAATAATATAAAGACTTTCTTTATCAGGTAAACCCAGAGAAACATCCATGAGACACATGACTGTTCCATGAGTACAAACACAAAGACCTCCATACCATTATGGTGCATGTGTGTGATATGATGACCCTCTAAGGGACAGATGGAAGGATACATGTAAGCCTTGCTCAATCAAGCTTTGAAAGAATTACTAAACTGGGAGTTCTACAAACTAGCCAGCACTTCACAGGTGAAACATACTGATCAAGGATATTAATGAAATACAATTGGAGACATAGATTAATGGATAATCTGTTCACTGCAAAACCTTTCTCTAAAAGCTGGCACTTCAAAGGTGAATCATACCGCTCAATGATCGGCTCCTCCCTCAGCAGCCCTCTAAGGGTTAAATAGGGTCAAGTCCTTTAGCAGCCAGACCAATTGTTCACAAATGAGCATTCCCTAAGGGTATGGCCATGTTGGAGGTTCCATCATCAAGTCTCACTTCAGCTACTTTCTCCACAAAACAACTTCCCACTAATGGGCACATTCACAAACACACACACAGTGAGGGTTGAAGTAAAACCATTGCTGCCATGACCCTAACAACCCTACACCTTCTAGTGTGTTGGGAGATGGTGTGGACTTTGGGTCTGAACATGACCGCCCATCCATAACGCTATATATCATATTCCATGACCACTTGCTCCCCCTTTAAAGGCCAAATCACTATGACGACATCATTATTCAGTGCCAATTTTTTTTTCATGCATCTAGGAACATATTAAGGCTCTGAATGGTATATCTATTTTATCTCTGTGCTATAGTGATAATAGAACATGGCTGCTATGTAAGGGTCTCTCTAGGGTCTAACGTAGAACTGCCCATGTACCTTCAGTGACCCAGCATAAAAAGTACAGCCGCCACATATTCCTATTTGGTCTTAACATTTTCCCTGTGCTCTAGGGGAAATACCAAAACCCAAAAAAGGAACCTATGGCCCAGTATTTTTTATTATTTGCAATTTGCACTTGTGTTTTTGCTCGAAAAAAAAACGCTCATTTTGGGCAGTTTTAGCCCTCTAGATCCCTAGAGGAAGCATACTCACTCACCCCTGCCCCCTCCAGCACCGACCCCAGGTTCACCCTTAGATCCCTGCTGGAGGACACAAACCTGCCACCTGTATTTAGCCCAGCTGCTGGAGCAACTTGCCCTGAAGGATCAAGGTCCGGTTCCTATATTTAGAACGAATCTGCAGGGGTCAGCGAAAGCAACACCCCCAGGTATTGCAGTACCCGGAACTGGCTTTGTATTTAAGACATCCAAAGCCAGCCCAGAGTATCTTATTCTCTCCACACCTACACCCTACGACACTCCATGTCTGAGTTAGTATATCAATGTACCGTCTTAATGAAATACCTTGTCACCTATACTAATAAAACTGGATTCTTCAACTGAACCTCTGTAGACTCCGAGTTACTCACTTCATGACTTGTAATGCTCCGTTGACACTGTACATTACTTTTGGTGTCAACGATCACAAGTGCATCTATATGTCATTATTTTTCTTTGAAAAAAGTTTTTATCTGAACGTATAGATCACGCTCCTGACTTGCTGTGTGTCCCTTTTCAATTATGTGGCAAGCATACCATGAGACCCAGGCATGTGTATTTCATGATGAAGGTAGGATTCTGGTCACAGAAGTCGCTATGATGGGGTAAGATGTATTATCTTTTATATGTCACTAATGACAATGACATACAACATGTTACTAGTTCTGGTTTGAAATAATAAATACTCCCTTTGCTTGTGCCCGTCCACCAAAACGAGGCTGCTATGTAAATACGTCAGGACAATATGGCGGTACAAGAAAGTAGCTCCAGTTCTTCGCTTTGGTTTACAAAATTTCTTCTCATACACTAAATACAGGGTTATAAGGTAAGAAATTGATATAAAATGGAGGAATAAGTGTGATAAACGCATTAATGTATTTATAACCCAGGACTCGGTGAGGTTAGCTGGAAATATTCACCCGACCACTGCAATTCCTCACCGAGTCCTGAGTTATAAATACATAAATAGCTTACTAATGACAATGACATACAACATGTTACTAGTTATCCTTCATGATTAGCACATGTTTCTTAAGGTTCTCAAAATTATGCACAAGGACAAGATAATCAGAGCGATAGCCAGATATTTTTTGTTTTTTTTAAATACAGATCACCTAAAAGAGGTTGGCACATGAAATATAATTCATGCATGCACTTTACTGTTAGCTTTTCACTGTCCCTGATGATGGAGTATGTACGATAGACGAAATGCATCTTTCTGTCACTGTCATCAAAAGGACTGTGTATTGACTTACCACATCCAAAAAACCCATATGCTTCATTAAGCTTTTTGCAGAGATATCTTACTAATATACAAAATGCCCCAGCCAATAATACTTAAGTAAAAAGTTAAACTAGTCAATTAGAATTACGACATGATACCACATCTATACAAATGTTATACATTCTCAATTCTCTCTAAGCTGGTATGCAGATCTGTACAAAAGAAAACTTTATGAGGTAATGATAGCTGGAACCACTGAAATTCTGCCACTATTGAGGCTGAGAATTTCCAGCTCTGGTATTTGAACATTATATGCAGCTAACTTATTTAGACATTGTGTTCTGCTTTGCATTTATAACCTTGACTCAGGAAATGATATTTTGTCACTGGCAACATATTTCAAAAGAACCAATTTATCCTTGAGGGAGCTTGTATTGAATCCTTCCTGTATTCCTGATGCCCCAGTAATATACAAGGGCATTATTCTAAAAATTGATTACATCTTGGGTAACTCAATTACACCTGCAGGCCTGCAGAGTGTTTGCAGACAATTATTCCAGCACCCATAAAACTCCTGCTATGGTCCTTTAATGATATTGCCTCTATGGCAAGTGCAGCATGAATAATATTAAGCATCTTTATGACCCAATCCTGTGCCTACATTGAATAGAAAATCGTTCCCAAAGAATTGCTCATAGATTATCATTAAATCAGAAAGCCATAGAAGTCTAGCATGTTAGCAGTACTTCACAGACCATATACGTTAACAACACCTTGCGGTAAGCATATACAATGATGGGGACCACAGCATAAAGATGGTAGATAGAATACTTAACTGTACCATTGCTGCATACTTCCCACTGTGTGAGTAATGGGTCTTTACACAGTGAGTCTTATCTTGATATGGATCTATGTCATACAGAATGGTGTATACATATCATTCATTGAGACCTGGCTGAGTGAAAAACTACAATCAAACCAAGTTGCAATTGACCACTATCATCTACTAAGGTTGGATAGACAGCATATTGAAAATGGCAAAATTAAAAAAGGGGGTGGTGTG
This sequence comes from Acholoe squamosa, assembly GCA_949317995.1. Lineage (NCBI taxonomy): Eukaryota > Metazoa > Annelida > Polychaeta > Phyllodocida > Polynoidae > Acholoe > Acholoe squamosa. The sequence continues at coordinate 82,764,724 of OX439041.1, read as the reverse complement.
GCCATTTTTGTGCATGAGAGTGTGACAGTATCAGAGACAAATGTCTCTCATTTGAATAACAGCAATGCTGACATTGAAATTATGTGGGCCACACTTTCAAAACCAAACCTGAAACCTGTTGTAATTGCTTCAGTATACAGACCTCTCGATGGAAACTTTCATAACTTTAGTGAGATATTATCAAAAGCAATGAGAAACCTGGGCCCTTTGAAGGACAATGAGGTTTTCATTATGGGTGACATGAATACCAACATGCTACATAGAAATGATCCACAAGTCAAGGCACTCACACACCTTTTTAATTTTCTCGGAATAAAACAGATAATCAAAAAACCAACCTATTTTAATCCAAACTATGAATTTCCACTTCTGGACCTAATATCCACCAATTCAGACCATATCAAAAGCTGCAGAAATTGTTTTATTAATATTAGTGATCATGATCAAGTATACATCACAAGAAAATATATTCCCCCCCTAAAGAAAAGTTATCATTTTTTGGTCGCTCATATAAGCATTATGTAAAGGAGAACTTCATACTGGGTCTAAAAAATAGTGATTGGAATGCCTGCTGGGACTCAGAGGACCCAATGGAAGCCTGTCAACTTTTTATTAATCAGATTGAATTTCTATTGAACATTACATGCCCAATCAGACAGTCAAATTTTAAACAATCCAAAAAACTATGGATTACAAGGGAATTATTGGATCTTATAAATGAAAAGAACATTGCCATAAAACATGCCAGGAAAACAAAAAAAATATTGATGACATGAGGATTGCAGAATTTCTTAAGAGGCGCTCAAAAGCATTAAACCGCACAGCAAAAAATGCATTTCATAAAAACAAAATCAATGCAACCCTTGAAAACCCCCAACAATACTGGAAAGAAATTAACAATGTTATTAACCCCAAATCCAATGTAGTAAACATTAATATTACTGATTCCGAAGGGGTACAAGTGGATCATAATCAAACAGCAGAATACATAAATCAATATTTTTCAAACATAGGGGCAAATCTAGCAAAAAACATGACTGAACCCTGGGTATATACACAGAATGAACTTCCCCCTCATTTTAACTTTCGACTACCCACAGATGAAGAAGTTATCAAGGTTATAAAAAATATAAATATAAATAAACCCTCTGGCATACCATACATATCTACTACAGTGTTAAAAGATGCACTAACTACACTTCCACTTCACTTTAAGCACATCATCGACAACATTATCAAAAAGTCAAGCTTCCCTGATTTATGGAAAAATGCTACAGTAACTCCTATCCCTAAAGGAGGTGATAAGACTCAAGTCAACAATTATAGACCTATCTCTATCCTTCCACCCCCTCAAAGCTTACTGAAAAAATATTGCATACACAATTGTCTACACATCTAAAAGATAATGATATATTAACAGAGGATCAAAATGGCTTTAGAGAAGAGCGTTCCACTTTCCACAGCTTTGCAAAATTCACTGACCACATTTACAAAGCAATAAATAAAAACTTTGTGACATCCTGTATATTCATTGATTTTCGGAAAACATTTGACACTCTAGACCATAAAATCATGTTAAAAAAAACTAGAAAAAATTGGTCTCAGCCAAAATGCAAAAAAATCCTACCTTACAAACAGAACCCAATGTACTAGAGCCAACAACACCACATCTGAACCACATAAAATTTCTCATGGGGTACCCCAAGGTTTCACGTTAGGGCCCTTACTTTTTATCATTTATATAAACGATCTTGCTTCTTGTTTAAACCACATGAAGGAACAGCACTATGCGGATGATACTGCTATTTTTATATCCTATAAAGAACAAACTCCTGAGATCATTCAACACATCACAAATGATACATTTAATTTAGTAAGATGGTGTGAGGCAAACAAACTTTCACTGAATATTGGTAAAACTAAACTAATGACATTCGGTACCAAGACAATGCTCAACACCCAAAAATCAATTTGCAGGTTCAAAACCAAGAAATTAAATACGTCCCCACTTACAAATATCTAGGTGTTACGCTGGATAGTCAGTTGACTTTCAATAAACACATGCAAGTCTTGTCTAAAAATGTATCTCACAAGATTTACTTGTAACATAAAGTAAGAAAGCAACTTACAGAAAAAGCAACCTTAGACGTCGTAACAAAAATGATAATCCCATACATTGATTATGGCGATATCATCTAAAGTGCAGCCCCAAAAGGCAAACTTGATGAAATACAACTACATTTAAACAGATGCTTATGAATCTGTAACAGGTCCCCTCCCTTCTTAGACAAATTACAATTACATCAAAAATACAAGGTATTACCACTCTGGTTAAGAAGGGAACAACACTTTCTGAAATTTGCATTTAAAAGAAGTCTGGATAAATACTATGTGGACAATAGACAACTCTGTACATGAACACACAATAACAGGCTGTTAAAAACCTTCTTTACCCGCATAGTCAAAGTTCAAAAAGGAGTGGAATATAAGTGTGCTGCTTTGTGGAATTCCCTTGGAAATGAATACAGAGAAATTGAAGAGTATTCAAGGTTTGGTGATAGGTTGAGAGTGATGTATGACATGACACTTAGGGAGCTGGATGATATCCAGCCTCCATAAATACTATAATAATTCTCCACATATTTGACTCCATCAAACAAATTCTAAATTGGTATAGATAATAAACCTACTGAATTCATGCTCCTTCACCTACTAACCATCAAACACCATTTAAATTGTGCAAAGAAGTTACTAATAACTAATGATCCATATTTAACACATAGTATTGTACTTCAACTAAAGAAATATCTGGATTTAGAGACATGTATTGTCCACTGGATGAAAAACAGGCATGACCTAAGGGTGCATAGCCTATCCTATGTACAATCAAAACTGAATAAACATATATATATATATATATATATATATATATATATATATATATATATATATATATATATATATATATTGAATCAGTTGGATGACCGCTGTTTGGGAGAATAAATGGAGAAAACAACATTGACATTTGTCAGTGAGCTCCAAGCTTCTGAATCTACATAATCATATGCACTTAGCCCCATTGGCATGTGCCTTGTGACTTGTCTATTAGCTGCAACTATTAATGTCCATGTTAAATAACTCCAACTATAGTACCCATGAACACTAGTACACCGGCAAGTGTAACACAAAGTGTAAGACGTGTGTAAATATATATGCTTTGTGCAGATACAGTCTGTTTTGTAGAATAAACCTTTTGCTTTAGAACATTGTACAGACTTTTTTTAGAGGTCAATGTGGATAGTATGTTGCTAGGGAAATCAATATGTTTCTAGGCTACGGTTTATATTAGAATCAAACCCTTGGCACCAGTAGATTCCTTCGGTAAATTTGTTGAGGTGGATGTGTTTGAAATTATTCGATAGTGAACCATTTATATCATTAGAAATGGAATCCTGATAATTTGGTGGCCATGTTGGAGTATTGCTGATTAAACCCGTTATAAAGTTGAAGGGGTTCCTCCAAGGCTGGTCCAGTCCTGTTAGGCTACTGCTGCATGGTAGAGAAGGTGAAGTAACAACTCAAGAGAGAGGCTGGTGGTAACTTAACTTTATTGCTCAAACTCAGGGGCTTTTATACAAAGTCAGAGAGCAGTTCCCCCTAAAACTGCCCACACACAATACCTGGAATCATGGTCCTTCATTGGTGATTCTTAGAAAACACACTTTACCTAAAAGAAGTCAATCACTGACATATATCTGATACCATATAAGAACAGTACTAAAAGTAAGTGACACACTTAAGCAGTTGTACACAATTCAATGGAATATACCCTTAATTCCAAGTATACCCCCTCCCACTTTGGGGTACCCACAATAACAAAACAGGCTAATTCTAAGAAAACCCAGTTCTATAAGTAGGTGTAGCACCCTTACTACTAAATGGCCCCACACCCATACAGTCTTACTCGGAAATGACCCTACCCTGGATCCTTAACTAGAAACCCAGATACATCACAGCGAGCTGCTCCATCAAACCCACAGTAAACAACCCACATACCACACTGACACCATACCAGGGGTGTGGTGGACCACCAGTACACGACCCTTTAAGGGGTCTGCACTCTACACCGTGTTGGGGTCAATTGAAAATTATGCAAAGTTGACATTCATGTTTGGCATATTTTTTAGGTTATATTTATTCACATGGCCAAAACTATCCCACCAAAAAACTATTTACATAAGCAACATACTATACCCCCTGAAGGCTCTTCAAGTCTTGGTTATAGTATGACATGTAAGATTACCTTACCTCCCAGCTATTCATTGTGGGCAGTGTTTTCCTTTGTATGTCTGTGCGTCATACTTGCAGACTACTCAATGACCTCTAGAATCAGAGAAATCTATCTCAGAATCCCTGACTCACCATGTATCACATATATTAGTAATGGCATGTTCCTTGCGACATAAGACACAGACTAGAAGCGTTAAAAGGGCTTGCCTGCTAGTGGAAATAAATGCTATAATAATATACAGAGAACGGTTACTGCTGCATTGCTTGGACTAATGCCCTTCCCTTTGTGGATACAAGCAAACCTAATATGCCATCATTTCCTGGATCTGGCAAAGTGAAATCATAAACGACTCTACTTCAGTGCTGCTACAAAATGTGTCAGAGCATGAAAATATGCTGTTCAAATTATAACTGACAATAAGCTACACATGAGTGGCATTTTCTCTGCATTTCTTGTATCACCTCCATCAACATTAAAGCACTGCACACACATGCAAGGATACAAACAAATGTACACACAAACTACACAAGACATAATCAGATAGAATTTATCAAATGGGATATACACAACATATACAGTCTTACACAGAATCATCTAAATTACAAATATTAATCGATCTAGGTGAAATGTGGACGTTTTTCAAGACTTGACAATACTAAACAGCTATTACCCGGATGATAGGACAGTCAATACCATCATTAGTAAGGTAATGAGGCAGCCTACTGACAATGCCCTTCAGTGCTGTAAGTAGCGAAGCCCAAGATGCTAGTAATAACCTGAGCTTGGGGTAAGAGCGGAATACAAGACACTTGATTGTCAGTTGTATTACACCTTCCAGACAAGAGAATGTGTGGCTGTCACTCTGTGTGTCAGATATGAAGAAATATTATCACTTACTGTATTCTTCTTACTGGTCATCTCAGAGATGTATGTTTATTTGCCAGATACACGCTTACACTTTAACTCATTTGGGATCTTTCCTTCTTTCACTTTTATTAAAATCTGTCCAAGGTCACACCATGCTATATAACAATGGAATATGATAAAATAAGTGACTTTTGTGATGATTCGGGAAACTCTCTGATCATTTTTTTAAAAGATCAGCTTACTAATGCATCACACACTAATTTAATTCAATAGATTGCACAGAAGAAAATGTGAGCAGTATCAAGAGAACATAGACAGCAAAAGTAAGTGAAATACATAGGAACCCTTTTGCCCTCTATTATAAAATTGCTGGATATTGTATCTATTAAAAGATGACTGTCGATATCCACCTAGTCCATCCATGAGGTGATAATGCACCTTAGTTTCCATGTCAAGAGGGCATGGAAATTGGGGTCAAAGGCTAATACAGTCAACACAAGCATACTGGTGTTTATGAAGCTGTTTTCTTCATTCTAAAGGAATGGATCAATGTGTGAGATTTTGATGGTGTGGGAGGAGCAAAGATGTTGTATGACTGAGATAGAGAGGGGTGAGTCATAGAGAAGAAGATATGAGTCAGATACAGAGGGATCAATGTTCCAACCACAACTATCTGAGGCCTGATCTATTGCCAAACAAATTGGACTATTTAAAGACAGTTTTTCTCCCTTTTTCTTCACGTCCAGATCCTGTTGGGAACCACCGACTCTTTTCTGGCACTTGCACAGTGGGAGTGTAGTCATAGAAACCCAGAGTGGTTGAACCCCATATCACACTAACAGGAATCAATGTTCTATTACCAGACATCTTGATATTGATCCACCATACTGGGACACATAGGAATCCAATGCTACCCTAACCCAACATATAAGTTAACCTTCACAATCTCCTCTATACATACACCAATCAGACTATTTGTAGAATGCCAGCCTTTTTTGTAGAGTACTAGTCCTTTCCTCCCAATCAGGAGCTGATACCATTCTTTGAGAAGCTATTGAATAGGGAAATTACTGATGGTACGTGCAATATAATGGCATCTAGTATTATATATCAGGCTAATTGTAATTATTCTGTACAGTAGCTCTACTAGAGACAATGGACAGTTAATATAGTCATTGTATGAAGGATTTTGAATGAGCTAGGATAAAGTTGAGTAATGGGAGAAAAAATTCCCAACTTTTCAGAGATTCCAATTTTTCTGCCAATGTGTAACTTCAGGAAATTTCTAGCCTTACTTTAGCTTTTGGGTATACATGAAGTCATACCAGTCTGGCCACAATATTGGGTGTTGCCAGGACTCTAATTAGTGGTTTTATTCATGTTTCATTGATTACGATGTTCCACTTTTTTTGGAAGGTTTTACGGCATATTTGATAAAAACTGACATGTTAGGAGTTGGATCCTTGAATGAATATTTTTAATAAGCCGAGATATATGGCTATCAATAAAATATTATGTTATTAAGAAATGTTCAGTTTGTTAATTCCAGTAACAGCCCCCCCCCATTTTCCTATATATCTTGGAATGAGCCATATATATATATATATATATATATATATATATATATTTATATATAGATATTTATATATATAAATAAATATATATATATATATGTATATATATATATATATATATATATATATATATATATATATATATAGTTATAGATATATGGCTCATTCCAAGATTTACTGGACATGGGGGGGCCAGGGACTGGAAATAATCTATAACAAATTATAAAATGCATATAAAAATGAATTATGACCCAAGACTCACCCAAACCATATGGAAATCTTAGCTATGACCCCCTACTTGGTGTAGAAGTGTTTCCCTTTCTATTATATGCCCAAGGAACCACATGTCTGGTGAACGACCCATATGACCCATACATACATAGGTTTCAGTATATCACAGATGTGGCCATGGTTACCTTACAGATGAGATCATCTGCAGCTGGTATTTGCAGAAACATAATCATGCTTTATGCATTGTGCTGATGTGCAGAGAACTGTTTTGCTATATATCTCTGTCTCGAAAAATTAATATATGTGTGCTGAGGGTAATATGTGAAGTATTTCCTCAGAATTTTTCTTTTTATTCAACAGTGCAGTTTTATGTTTGTACTGGCCAAAATAGTGAGTATAACAGAAGTTGTGAAGCACACTTGCGCCTCACATATCGCTGGCTCTTGCTTGTAAAGGTCAGTTTCTGGTATCAACTAGCAGGTACTTGATTACAAGGGTAATTCATAATGGGATTGAGATTTCAATGTTCTTATAGTGCATTACCTATTGACCATACTTCCGTGCTTTAACCGAATGGTTCTATTTTCAGACAAGAGTTTTTTAGTCATTATTTCCTCATGCCTAATGAAATTAAGAGGTTCAAAGAGATATTGATTAGAGTTTCCTCCTGGATTGCTTAAAATAGCAGCGGTACTTAGTCAGCATGCCTGACACCATTGTGCATGTAGGCAAAACATACAGATAGTTCTCACCACTTACATTATAGCACATAATCCATCCATGTCCATGAAATGTTTACAAAACAGGATTCTGTTTCTGTAGCATGAGACCTTATGTACATGTGTTAAATCAATATCCAAGGGAAACTGCATTCATGTATTAAGAGGGATATATGAGAAGAAATATAGATGTCTGTTAAAAGCTTTCTCACATATCACATAATGCAACTGTTCATGCCAACAGTTACCAAAAGGTAAGCTTGACTGTATAGAGTCAGACCACCAACATGAGTAGGTATTGCAGGATGAGAGCTCTTTGTGTTAGAATACACTGTATGCACTGCACTGGCGAAAACAGTGCCTTCTATAAGTTAATTGCTCAGTTTGAGAAGATTGCAACATCTGACTGAGCTGACCTGTGTTACAATTCTGAGGCTGCCTATGTATGAGAACCAGATATTTAGCTGCTGGAGATGTGGTCCCGATGTTGTGGGTGCTCCGGACAACTTCATCAAAAACATGTATGGGCTACAGCTATGCCAGGTATGTTAAAGTGTTATGTATTTTCAAATATTGGCAGAGGTAATTATGAGTTAGATATCAAGAGATACAAACGTTCAAAATACCATTGTAGGACTTATATAAATGGTCCTTGCAAAGAATTGCAAAATATAGTTAGTGGCTTACCATCTTTGCAAATACAGGATTACTTGAAAATAATGTCATACTTTGTTTGCAGCTCAGTATCTGATGATGGACAATGTAGTTGGGAACAACATCACAATGCAGGATGGCGCCTCAGTAGTGACAGACACAGAAAGTGACAGGGTGCTCCAGATCAACCAGACATATGTGTCAGCTGACATCATTACAGACTTTAAACACATCTCTGTTACACTCAGGTTCAAGATGCTGCAAGTTGACGAGTCTCTTAACTATGTTTCATTATTTTCCATCTCTTATCGAAGTCCCATTGGTGACAAATACAGACTGCTATGTAGATTCCACCAAGCAAAAGACTCTATCAAAGGCGTTGCTAGATACAATTCTCTGGAATGGTCAGTAACTTTTGATAAAAAGTGAGTGACTATTTTCTATCAACGGATCGATCTGGGAGTGACATGGGGCTATGAAGAGGGACTTGTAGTGTATGAAAATGGAGCAAAAGTGGGAGATTCTGCAGAAGCAGTACATAGAGCTCTTATTTACCCTCATCATTCAATGTTGTTGGGTTGCTTTCTTGATGAAATAGACAAAAAGTTCAATGGTCTCATCTATTCAGTGTCAATCTGGAATGATATCCTATCTCCTCGGTTCATGAAAACATATATATTTAACATCAAACTGATGAGTCTCTTCAAATAAAAAATAAGTGGTTTGAGAACATAATTATGACATGTGAAAAGCCGACAACTGACGTGTGTGCTTAGTGTTCTACCACAGAACCTAGAATGCATACAAAGAGATAACCTTATGTGTATCTCAAATTAAGCCCTTGTCCTGTAAAGGAGTTGAAAGCTTGTGTTAGGAGGAGTTTCATTTTTAACCATTTCTCATACAAGATACACTTTTGAATAAACATTGTTATGAGTGAAATATCTGAGCTGCAGCTACCTAGCAATAGTAAACTGATTCAAACCTTTCACATGTTATTGACTGTAGTTTTGAATGCATCTTCCACTTGATTGCAGACGCATAAAATAAAGTTCTGTAAATAATTAAATGAGATACTGTAATGTCACTGCGACAAGTGCACACCACATATCCCCTACAGCATTATGTAAAATGGCAAAGGTGCATGAGAATTGGTCTAGATTGGCTTTGCCTGCCTCTATTTGCTTTTATTCTCCTTTATAATTAGAGTCTTGATTTCTGTATGTATACCAGTGTTTGTTGTTTCATATACATGTATGGCCGACAGGACACTTATCCTGAAAAGGACTTAAGGACCCTCTAGAACACCTCTCTTCACATAAATAGTTGTGTTTCTACCTGAACTGCATCAATCATGCATCAGTGTGGTTGTATTAAAGACCTCTTTTGAATTAATTATTTTTTATGAGGATATCAACAGCTTTGTGGGATGGTCAATTTACATAATTGGTTGGAGATGAATCTTAAATTCATTATCTGGGGACCATTATTCGGTTTGTTTATTGTCCAACTATCCAAGTCTCCAGAGCTTTTGAAAGTTGCCCTTTTGAGAAAAAAAAGTGTCCAAAAGTGTTAAAAAAGTGCTTATTTACCCCTATTTATAATTTTTTTTACGTCATTTCATTACCAACAAGGCATCTTTCAAAAGTACTGGAGAAGTTTATAATTGTACACTGTGAAGAATTAATGTTGAATCTATAAGGGATCCTTGTAAAACTGAACAGTGAACCACTATAATATGATAACAGGGGGCCAGTGCAGTTTTTACAAGAAACTCCAGAGGCAGTGCTGTGGTACAACGAATCTCTGTGAAAAGGAACAAAGGGTGCAGCTTATAGGTTGGGATTGAGCACTCGGGAGTAGACTATCAAACTCCCATTTTTGAGGGTTACGTTGCAGCTTGAGGTTCTTTTCATAGTCAGGACTCTAGACTATGTATGGCTTATAAACAGTAGCAATACTGGACTTACACAAGAAGACAGTCTTAACCTTGCTGCTCCGCATGTGATTGAATCGCCCTGTTCAAAAGCTTTTAAATTATGAACATCACATAATAATTTCCACTATTTCCAATATGTGTATTAGAACGATGAAGTATCAAGCCCTGACTTAATATCTAGCTGAAACTTTTCAATGTCAGATTTAAAGAGTGATACCACTGAAATGCATGTATGGATTTTACAGGTATCTATGGAATAGAACACAATAAAGTGACTAACCCAGATAGGGGACGGGGGGGGGGTAAAGCCTGTCTTTAAACGCTGGCGAGCAGAAATATCAGCACTTCACTGAAGCATTATAAAATAAATACCGGAATATAAGATCAGTCCTTAAAGGGTTAGGTCATATAACCCTTATCATATCATATAACAGATGCAGACTTTATATATATATATATATATATATATATATATATATATATATATATATATATATGTACTCTCAGATTGGGATAAAGATATGAGCTGTTCTATAGTATGAAGGCCCCATTTATAACCCATGCCCTGTGTCTATACATCCTAAACGCAGCAGTACAGAAATTGCCAATAAGGCACAGATTATGCACAGGACTTTTAGTTCCAAAGCACTCCAGTTTGAAATTGAATGAGAAAGCAAACACATGAACCTTTCATGACCTGTTGGACTTACAGACATTTTCAGCTCAGCAATGAGTCAACCTAGATCAATACTAGCACCACTAGTATTGACTAAGAACTCCATCAATAGTGATCACCATGATCCCCTGTGGATTGAGTGCCTTCATAGCTTACAAACATGCTATGGGTGCATCATGCTGATCATTTGGGAGAGCATCAATGCTATATGCTTGGCATGATGCATGGGTGATGCACCATTCCCAAGTGCATCAAGCGTGCATCATGGTGACAACTGAACAAATATTATCAAATAGTTGGGGGGCCTGTATGACATGACTTCCATTTCCTGGTGTGGGCAGCACAAGATATGACAATTTAATTAGGGTAAACTGAGGCTGCTGATTGCCAATCTGAGGTATATACATATCTAGGTCAGAACAAGGTCAAATTAAAGGTAAAACATCAAGGTCTGGTATTTAACATATAGAACACATAGAGGGCTTTGTTCCATGCATTAACACTAGAGGTTCTTAGTGGATGCTGGATTCCTAACACATATATATCCTAAGTTGATTAGGACGCATTGCAAATGCATTGTGACCTTTGACCTTTGATTTAACCTTGTTCCAACCTAGATATTGAGTTATGCACCTCAGATTCGTAATCAGTAGCCCCGATGTACTCTAATTAAATTGTCATATCCTGTGCTGCTCTCCACACGAGGACTGTTTTTTTTTTAATGAACAATTAATTAATGGATAATTCATGATGAGTGCCCAATATCAAAGGATATTAAACAAGCCCTCAGGCATCATGCATTCATTGGAAAGAGAACGTCCACTGTGAGTAACAGTCCACCAGGTAAACTTTGATAGCTACCCTGCAAACAAAAAAAAAACTGTTTTTTCAACATTGAAATAACGTTTTAGAAAAACGTTTTTTTAAGGTTAAAATCCTTTTTTTTTTTAAGTTCTGTCACTCACCATTGTTTTTTTGGGAAAAATGTAATGGTCAACAATGTATGGATTCGTACCTGCTACCTTCAGATAGAGAGTCCCAAGCTCTATCCATTAGGCCACCAGGGTTTGTATGCTCAGTTGTGACATTTAGGTCTATATAAGTCAGCATGTCAGGTTGAAAAATGCGCCCACCAGTATAGACCTCTGATAGTCTGTCTTACTGGTGTGATTGTCTCTATAATTATAATGCCATTCTCACCTTGCACATGTGACAAAGCTGGGGTCGCTCCTAACCAGACCCAACCTATGACATTGTAAATATACAGGCAAACACACTGTTTCTCGTCAGTCCCTGCACTGCAAAGGGAGCTGGCATGTAAATCAGTAGTGTATGGGTTTGACCCCTGCCCTTGGCAATGGAATTCTTGTAGATTTTAACATGTGACTTATGACATGTCTCAAATTTTTATGGCGTGCCTGATATCCATGTATAACAGGCACTGGGTGCCTGATATCCATACAAAGTCATGAGGCATGCATCATGGTGTTCAATATCGACAGGTATCAGAATGGGAAATCCAGAAAAAGCACCCAAAATCACAGAAGTTGTTTAATAATCATTGATATTTGAGCTCTCTGGGCATACAATACAATACTAGAACATCTAAATTTGTTTGTTCATGATTCTTGAGTGACTGGTCCACAAATAGTGCTTTTTTGGATCCCCTGTGGAGTAGGTACCCCCATGTGTTATTCACATCTTTTAGATAAGAGTATTTGTGGTAATGCTGACCTGTTATTGTGGAATGCACCCAACACATTCCGCTAAGAAGCCAATCAAATTTTGGGCAACTCAAATTCATTACATAGCACCTTCTCAAACTGGAGGGGGGGTAGGGGGTCATTTTATGAGGGAGCTTTTAAATCAAGTGAATTTAAGTTCAACTGTTTCAGATGCTTATTACTTTCGCTTCAAAATTCAAAAATGCACCAATTGAAGGCAATAACCTGATACATAGCACCAATGTCTCTGCTTGGATTTAACCAATCAAATATCATATCATTAATACATTGATGCATCAAGCCCACTGTTTGGTGTGGGATGACCACCGACAGTTTAATGGTGCATCACACCAACCCTCCCCAGCATGTTGGGAGTGTATCAAACCTGTTGGGTCTGTGAACTACATGGACTGCAGTATTGTGACAACCAATGTACACAATGGCTTACATATATTTGAACAGGTTGAATATCTTTATTCCCTGCAATGGCTCATGATCACTCAGACTGACCGCAGTGTGAACTGCCTAACAAACAGAAGAAAGTCTGACAACCGAGGCCATGTCATGTATCTTAGTATTGTAAGCGAAACACATGGCTTTACTGGATAATTCACCCATCAATGTCCAAGTGTGCACAGAAAGATGTTCAATAAAACTTTATTGGTATATCATATTTGAATAGTCCTTAGTGCATACTTCTTGTTCTATCGGCTCGGAATGGAACATCACAAGACAAGAATTACATTTGTGCATCAAATATAATTCTATGCACAGATATAATTCTAGTACTGGTGTAATTTTGCTATGTTCCAGCACTGAACAATCTATATGAAATAGTGACTGATTTTATTCACCCTGGCTATATTAATGTATTGAGATGATTAATTGCACAAAGCCTTGTGCATTCCTGCCGTGTGTGGCACTTGACGAGTTTATGTGTGGATCTATGATGGTATTAAAACGAGACATGACGAACCTCAATCACAACTCTTTGGGACTGCTGGAAGTTTACAGAGGAACATTTGGCAGCCAGAAAATAGTCATTTTGAATCTAGAAGTGGTAAGCTGCAATTTCTTCTCCTTTTCTAATTTTAACATTTCCAATGTTTGAAAGAGTACTTGGAAAGAGGAATTTCTGACTTTTCCTCAGCCTGTAAAATAGAAAGGTGATTAGTGTATGTACTGTATGTACTTGCAGATAAAATAATGAGGTGCTGTGATGAAAACTACAGTTTTTGGAGAAAGCCAGTCCATCAAAGGCTTTCATAGAGCTAAGATGTTACATTATCTACAGAATAAAGTGTTATTGTGTTATTCTGGACTATGTGCCCCTCATTTGTGCACTTTCTCTGCAATATATAAATATTAAAATATTGTGCTTCAATTAGGGTTGCATTTCCTGCATAATTACCTTTAATTTGTATGAGGGATAAGAACACTTGAGGGGAAAAGTGCTTGAGCCTGACATGCTTGAGGGATGAGATCCTGTTGTTGATCTTAACCCTCAAACATGTTTTTTTGCTGGATGGTTAAGAGCCATTTGAGGGATAAGAATCCCACAAGTGTGGGACAGAGCAACTTGTCATGTCTGTTTTCAGAAAACCTCTTACAATGAAAAGCAATAACTATTTCAACTCAAAATATGACTATAAATATTAGATTAATCAATTTTTAATCTCTAGTGCTTTTGAAAATGGCTGCAATATATCTTATAGTCATTTCGGTTTGGTGAAAGTAAAGGCAAGTTCTCTTACCTACTTAGAGAAAGTGTTCTGTCACCTTTAGGCTGATCAGAAAACACTCATCAGAAACCTGCATGCACAACATTGGTGTGACAAAGCTATGTAACAGTTGATATTGTGCATGATAATATTCAGAGAGAGGCATCGGTGATGAATTTGAAAGGATAATTGTACTTTGATAGTAAATGAGAATTTTACATTTAGTCATTTCACTTTTCAGACGAGTGTACCAAGACTCCAAGGATGGCACAGGGGTTGTCAACCTATGCCCTGTGTATTGTAATCTGGCTGTCAAGTGTACAGATCGATTGTGCTGTCACTGTGACAGGGGATGCTGATCTGAGTAAATTGATGTCTGGTAGTTACACCAATGAGAAAACCATAACCATAAAATCAACCAGTCTCACCACAGTCAATAAGGCACTCACTACAAAGATCCCCAATGTGGAAAGACTGATATTCAATGGAAACTCTGCCCTGACTAGTATCACCAATGATGCTGTGAGTGATCTTAATCATTTGATCCACTTAAGATTTCAAAGTTGCCCTCTAGAAAACTTCCCAAATGTCTCTAGTGTGGCAACTTTGCGCAACCTTGATCTTGTCGCTACCTCATTCTCAAAACTTTCCTTGGACCTTCTTACGCCCCTAATTGAGGGTTTATCCATACCCTATCACGGGCCTATCAATGCTGTCTCACTCACCAGCTTCCTGCCACAGCTTGTTTACCTCAATCTGAATGGAAATGGCCTGGCAGCACACCTTGAACAAGTTCTGAAAGGTTGTCATGGTTTACTGTCCTTTTCTGTTGCTGCTGATCACCTTACTGCAGTGCCAGACCTTGATACCTGTGCAGGAACAGTTACATGGTTTGATGTCTCCTATAACAACATCAGGTACATTACCCAAGACCAGCTTATCAAACTTAAAGAACTGAAGACCCTCCTTTTGTTTTATAACCCAATTGTATCCATCGATGTACTTCCCGCTGATGCTCTGCCAAATTTCAATGAACTGCAAATGCACACTATGCACTTGGAGCCAAACCGAGATAATGCAGCCTTGGACATTCCAAGTGTGACTAATGTCATTTTGGACAAGTCAATGCTGAAAATATACCCCAACTTTTCTGACAAAACAAATACAGCAACACTGATCAAAAACAATATCCAGGTTATTCTTTCATCCTCCTTCCATGCAACATCAAATCTGAATGATTTGAACCTATCAGACAACCAGCTGACAACGTTCCCTCCAATTGCGATCTTAAAACACCTAACACAGTTGGTTTTAGACAGAAATAACATACAAACCATGACATGGGCGGATACAAATCCTACCAATCTCATTATTGAAAGGCTCCCACTTATGAACCTTCACCTGGCAGACAATGATATCACAGAACTTGATGCTGAGGTCTTGGCCTATCTTAAGGCACTCATAATGCTAGATGTTAGTAACAACAAACTGACCTCAGTGCCTGCTGCTCCTATACAAGAAATGTTAGACTTACAGACTCTACTCCTGAACGGCAACCAGCTGCAAACACTTGGTAACGTACTAAATCCAGACAGACCTGTTACACTGTATGTCAATGTGCAGAACAATGACATAATGTGTGACACCAGGTTATGCTGGATGAAGTCAACCTCAGTGTTCCTCCTTGACATAGACGGTTACCCGTGTGCTGCACCTCCAGGTCTGGCTGCAACACCGTGGGCAGATGTCTCAATCGCCATGCTGCAGTGTGGTTAGTTATTTTAACATAGTACCTAGCATATGAGACATGGTTTATTTAAGGATACACTGCTGCTGCACCTTATAGGAGTATTTAAAGTAAAGATTGTGCCTTATATATGTGGATTGTATAAAGCGGTACTAAAGTGACCAAAATATGACACTCAAAAGTATTTATCTGAATTCAGGTTGCATCTTATACACACAGTGCATCATATATATGAGGACCTATGAAAATAAGCTAGTATGCTCTGAGACTTTGCTGCTTCATTCTATCTTAATGAGGCAGAACTCATTAATGAAGTTAAATAAGTTGTGGCATCATTTGGAAAAGAGATCACCAATTTTGTTCTTAGCAGTTGAATCATAATGGTCTATTTTTTTCTTTCAGAATTCCAGTCCATTGCTACAATGGATCCTCCATTTGACGTTTTTGTGAAGACATGCGGCCATGACAAAACTACCCTGTATGAACGCACATCGGCCACTGGACATAACGGAAAACTGCTGAGAGAACCGGTAGAGAAACCAATCTCATTATGTTCCATTGAATGCCTGCAGAGTGGAAACAGTTGTCCAGGGTTTGTTTATCAGGCAGGAGGTAGGAATTGTTCATTCATGGTTAGGAAAAGTGAAATATGGTACTTCTAATTACAAACTGTTCACTGATTGTCAGAAAAAGTGACGTATATGAAACTTGCATATTAGCCCACCAACTAGTGAAACTCAAAATGTTTTATTATGTTTGAGTCTGATAGACTTTTAACTTCTAGATTCTGCAAACACCCTCAGGACTCATGAAGTTGAATACAGTATTCAAGAGCCTTTTATAATGGTAAAAAAAGTGTCATATTTTAGGCCCCTAAGTCTGATAATTAGGAGCTCCTCACTGATGGTTAGAAAAGGAACTTAATGACATGTAACATCAGAATCAATTGTTTTCATGATACACCAGTGGTTGAATAAGTTACCCGCGATGCCGTGATGCATCACATCCATCCTATAGAAGTGTGTCAGCCATTACGATAGGCTTAATTCATAAGAAGGATGGCTGTATTCTTGCGTTGTGGATGATAAGCTGACTAGAAATTTACTGGCAGATTTATTTCCAAACATGATAACAAATGTATATGACAGCAAAGTACCTCTCACAATAACCCCTGTAATGGACCACCAGGTCTTATTAGGTGGCTATAGTAAACTGATTGTACTTAACGAGTCACACTAGGTAGTGTGGTAAGCATTTCTTTGCGACACAGATCACCAACACTGCGATTAATGATTAGTCCAATACTGTTTGTGTTTATTCTCACTGTGTGTATAATGTTTTGTTACAGACCAATGACTCTTTTCTAGTTTTAGGAGAAGGTATGCATGTAGATATTGCAATTGCCATAATTAAAGTTGTACCAAAGTACTCTGCATCTAAACCACAGAGAAAGCACAATTTGAAAAGCAGGAGAAGGGGAAGAGGTGGGAGAGATGGGGCAGTGTCTTTCTCTAAATCATAGAATGGCATAGGTGGCTGGGGAAAACACCCTAATTAACCATGGCCATATCAGAAAAAAGAGATAGGATTGACATTTTGAACCATCAGGTATTGCTGTAATAGCATTATTTGCCAATGTTAGGAGTATGGCCATTATTCAAGTGAAGTTTATGTGCAGGGTTCATGGAACGTCCGACATCTCTCCTTGTTTAGGAATCCGATCAAATTTCTTTCGCAGTCCAAAGATTATACCCCCCAGTACTTGCTGATGTGGTTAGATTTGGTTAAGTTGACCTCATTTTGATGGAAACAGTATAGCTTGATTGAATCAGCAAGCCTTTTGGACTGGGCAGGTGCCTGCCATGTTGATTTTAGGCGATATTGGATACAGACTTATATTGGTGAGGTGTCTTTGACGAAAACTCCTGTTGAACAAAATTCTCTCTGGCAAGCACCATATGCTGCCCTAAGGTCAAAAATGGATTGAAATGTGCAGAAATGATGTGCCCCAATTATTTTAGGGCATTTGCTACATGTTCTGTTGATTTTATTCAAGAGTTGGTGGGTCTAAAATTGTGTTTGACCTAAAATTGCCTCAAATTGCTCCAGAAATTCCCACCTGTACATAAAATGAGGGTATTCAATTGACTTTTTTCTGTGGTTGATATGGTTGTTTGTGTGTGTTATAATTAGAATCCCATTACTTATTTGGCCACAACAAGCACCAAAGTGCAGAAATGAGTTTTCGTCACAGACACCTCCGACGGAAATGAAATTCGGGTCTTGTAATCTTGCAAAGCATCATCTATACAATATTTATTCTTGATAGACTAAGATACATTATTATTCAATGTCCTGACTTAAAATAATTACATTTCTAGTATATTTATCCAAATTTATTGCATTTTTAGTTTTCGTCACAGACGCCTCATTTTAACATTTTCCCCCAAAACCAATATTTTCAGTCCATATAACCAACTAATACTTCACCACAAGATGCCCCTAGCCTAAGTCCATTTTGGTACAGAGCAGCTTTGCAATTGCTGAAAGAAACCTTTTCGGGGCGCCTTTACCTGTGTGAAATTTGGATTTTCCTCATTATTTTCCATCTCAGCAGACATTCAACACTCAAGGGTACAAAATTGGGTTTAGTGAGGCCTCTACTGTTTCATTTTCCCAAAAGACATAATGAGGATTTGTTAGAGCAATTCTGGAGCTAATCAACGCATTATTCACAGAAGTACAGTAAAGTTAGTGATTTGAAGAGAAAAATGTCCAATTTTTCAATATTTTGATAATTATGTCTAGGCTCCCACAATTTTTTTTTTAAAGATACAGTTTTGCATTCTTGTATGCTTAATCTAGTTAGTAATAGGTACTTGCAGCGAAAATTTCAAGTTGCTGTGATTGTTCTAACTTGTTTTAGAGCAATCCTAGGGTTTTCGTCACAGACGCCTCACAAAATTCACTGACATCTGGTTGACCATGAATAAAAACTGCAGTTCTTGGAGGAAGCCAGTCCACTAGCAGTTTTCATAAGGTCAAGATGTTCCATTATCAATATAACACACTTTTGTAATGTTATCTTGACTTTTATCTTTCTGTACTGTGAGCACCAGATATGTGCACTTGTTCTGACATTCACCCAAATCTACTATATTTAGGCTTTCCTCCCAATATTTTTTATAAAAATAATGATGGGGAAAAAAAGTGGGAAACTGCTTCAATAAACTAGGAAAACAGGATTTCTTTTGAGTGAGAATGATAGTGCCAAACCCCAGAGATCGCAAAACAACTTTTTGCGGCTTGTTTTGGGGCCTATTTGTCTCGTTTTCAATATAATATCAACAGAGAAATACTCTGGCCGCCCTTCTAACATTTATACAAAATCACAAGGTCAGAAATCACATTCCCTGTTAAGTAGGGAACTGCTGTCTCAGGAGGTTCCTGTGCCATAGTATATTTGAAAATCAGTTTTTACTAACTTTTTTTGACGTTTTTAGGATTTCTAGAACTACACAACATAGATTATTTTCATACTTTTTGCATATGGGGGGCCTTATGATTAAAAAGGCTGCTTACTGAAAACACTATGTCCTGAAGCATGATTACAATCATTGACCCATTACACTTGGCAAAGAAAATATATATCTGCTATCAAAGGTGATGTTTTATAGTTTTTTAAATGTGAAAATTAAAAAAAAAAAAACTTCCCCCTAAATTTACCTATTAAGCTGATGGACTGGACCTCTTTATACAAGTGTCCAGTTTTTTAGGGTGACCTCCGTTACCATCTGCTGACATTGTGGCTTGACTCAATTGACATCGTGGGTGGACATGCAACTAAAATTGGATTGGCAACCTGTATTCAAAGGCTAATATTTTGATTACCAGGAAAACATTTATGTTCACTACTTTTTTTTTTTTGAAGTATCAGGATGACTTCAAGTGTTTGTTGGTACCTCACACTTACGTCTGTGAATATATCCAATTTTAGACATTTTCTCTCCCTATATGCAAGACACAACTTAGAATGTGCAAAAAAAAAATCATCTCAAGATGGTTTCCCATGAAAATGAAGCTGATTGTGTGTTATCTAAGCACTAAGCAATGATAACAAAATTCAATGTCCTGACATTTCACTTAGACTAGTAGACCTAATAAAGGGAAGCATTCCTTCCTTCAATTGTAACTTCTGTATCAACCAACAATCCATGCACTAGTTTTAAATAAATGCTTGAAATCAAAATTCTTTTGTTTTGTCTAAATTTTTCATACCCAAACGAAAGGAAACAAATGGGGCAACTTATGTCCCTTCTACTCCTGCATTTTGTTGTTAGGAAAACTTAAAAATCATCCCCAGTTTTAGATTTTGATACCTTGACAAAACAACTTTGATCATTTTTCATAATAAATACAGCTGTGGTGGGTTAGAGTTTCTGTCTTGGCAGGGAATGTATAGTGGGATTCTAGAGCTTCTTTATATGAACATAAGTCTAGCAGCTATGCAGTAACTCCTAATGTATAATCCTACTTTTTAACCCCACCCCTTCATGGATATATTCCTGTCTCCATGCTTGTCCCTTTGGAAATCACCTCTTTGCCTAATGTATCATAACAACTGATTGCATGTTGCATTAATATTTCAGCCACCATTAAAAGGATGTGTAACTATACTATCTGCAGATATTTGCCTTTAAAACTGTACTTGGAAGGTTTGTTGGAATAAACTTCAATACCAAATGTATACTATTCTAAGATAGTGCATTTCAAGTAGACTATTGACCAGAATCTGATCAGTGAATCCAGCACACATAAAGCCTGTTATTCCACACGGCCAGATGAGGGCATAGGATATTGACCAATATTAACAATAAGACATAACACCATTCAAGTATCTCTGGAGGCCATTTCTCAATGTACTACGACTACACACAGCCACTACTATTTAAAAATGCCAGGAATAAGCCAGGCTATCTTAGGAACTGCCCTATGACTGCTCACTACGATTAACAGCTATGCAGTAAGTACATAAGGTTTAGTAGGGCAGTCATACTGGTGCATACATTAGGGACTACTAGTGCATGGTGCTGTTATCGCCAAATTTTTAGGTTCTCACTATGAGTTAAAGGACAGCAGTCGTAGTGTGTTAAGAAATGGCCTCCTGGTTACAAAGTGCTAAGTTGACCTATGCAGCTATCATAGTACCACCATTGATATTATTACATAACCAAATACCAGAGTCTGTGTTTGGATATCGCAGCAATGCCATTGATCCATACTAGCTGGACAATGGGACCCAAATACAAATGTAGACTTTATGGTTCAAGAAATACCTTTGATTATACTCACAAAAGTGTATTCTTGCTTCAGAGGGTTTCTTCGCGACTTCCTTTCAAATGAAAAGCACAACCTTTACAATTGGGCAGCAGCAACTACCTACAAAAAGTTTGTTGAAAAAGATTTGGGTGGGGAAATAACTTATCAATTTCCCAAAAAACCTTTTCTGGAAAAGTGGTTTCAACAAGTAGGATAGAATAATATTCATCAGCCTAGATATACACTGCAAAAGCCATATCCAGAGCAAAACAATTTATACTTAAACATGTTTAGAGTTAAATGTGTTTAAGTATAAATTGAATAATCATCAGCAGAATAATGTGGTAGAAAAAGTGGGACAAGAATATGTTTAGATAAGTGGGCTATAGCTTGTCAATAATGTATTAAACACAGTTCTGCGAGTAAATTGTTTGGTAAACCCAACTTTCAAAGATGAATTTCAAAGATTACCAGTGGACAACTTTGATTTAAATGTCATTTGTTCAACACCATCAACTATTGTGAATGAAACATGTCACTTATGTAAATGGATCAGTTCTCAGCAAATGACTGCATAACATTTAACATCCTTGACTATATTAGTGCATGCACTTGACTTCTGACTCTTTATTACTACATGACAAAAACCTAAAGCCTAATTTCCAAAGGAAGCTTAGTCATAGCCTCAAATATACAACTATATATATGAAAGGGATAAAGATTATATGCTAACATATATACTCTAAGCATACAAAGATATGTTAAAGACATGCACAATAAAATAGATATTTCCAACACACATCCCCATACATATCAGCCTCTGACAAGTATTTCATAAATCTAAGATAAAATCTAATGTGATTAATACTTTCCATATTTTTCCATAAGTACAAAATCACGGTACAACCAGAAGTGGGGAAAGAAACCCGGCTATATCAAGGAGCAAGTGGTTACCACAAAAACTCCTGAGACAAAGCTGGATACTGTCATACTAGTAATTGTGCATGATCAAGTTGTCATATGAGAAATATCATATGACTAGTGGTGTATGGAGTAATTACCTCAAGGCTCTCATAAAATGGTGTTATTTCCAGTTATCACTGGTTTATTCAGCTTTAGGCAACATGTAGAAAATATCAATCATACAGTAGTTAGTATGTAGGTAATTTGTACATACAGTAAATATACAGTAAGTTATAAGGTATTGATATACCATTTTATTATTCCATAAATTGTAACATATTTTGTATTAATCAAAGGATATCTATGAAATTAATACATGGGTTGGTTCTAAGAGCTATAAGAGCGCTCAAACTTTGTATAAGAGCGTTCATGCCCCACTGCACACCAGCCACAGTCAGTTAGACTGAGTTTATGACATCAAAAGGTCCGACCTAATGGTTCACTGCACAATATAATAAGAATAAGGGTCTCAGTGTGCGACCTCATGGTTCAGTGCACAAACTAATAACTTGTAAGTGAATGCAACCGGCCGTCACGGGTGCCTGAGCACCGCTGACGCCGTCATGAGTGTCTGAGCACTCTAAGGACTGAACAATGGGTTATATAAGCACGACGCCATAACCTTCCGGTCGCTCTAGCGTCGCTCCTGAGCAATATCAAAGCATTTATGGAAAGCCCATAATTAGACGGTCAAAATGAGCCCAAGATCAAGGCGGAACTCCCATTATTAAGGAAGTTATGCCATGAAGACTGAAAGGAGCTTCGAGTGCACTACAGACAAACCGGCGCGAATTACGCGCCTATCCAGCGAGCATTATAAACTTGGCATATTCAACTCCGCGCATGCCCAAAATGGCGGTTATAAACGCATAAACGACCGAGATATGAGGGTCTAAAGATGCAGAACCGACCAAGACAATGGGGGGCATAGCGGCGTCCATGGGGGTCCTTTGTCCCCCTGTGACACTTGAAAGAGTCCCCTCAAACAATTGTAGAGTTAGGCAGATGCTGCTGGCTCCAGTCAGTCTGGAGGTGCTTTTCCAAGATTTGCTACAAATAGCCTGTCTGCACCTCCAGGAAGACACATCACCAAGAACCGCTCTAGAGGTAACATCTCCAGTCATCTCCTGCTACCTGCTATACCACTGCACTATGGTGAAACTATGCTAGACAGGCATTGGTTTCCTACCATTAGTGGCCAGAGGCTATCTTCTTCAAGACTTCCACCAGAGGGTAAAGTTATCCATTATTACATTATTCCTCTAAGCAGCAGGTCAGGAGCTAGGTGTGGGAACCCACCTAGAAGTATGCTGGACACTGTATTATTAATACCTCACAGGTGGAGTGGAACTGAACATTATACTTTATAAATTACTGTATGTTTACTGTATGTGCAAATTACCTACATACTAACTACTGTATGATTGATATTTCTTACATGTTGCCTAAAGCTGAATAAACCAGGGACAACTGGAAATAACACTATTTATAAGAGCCTTGAGATAATTACACTATATACCACTAGTCATATGATATTTCTCATATGACAACTTGATCATGCCAAACCCTACCATGACAAAGTGGTGGAGAACATCCTACTAAGATCCCATCCCTCACAGGCTCATAAAAATTAAAGCTGGTAACACAACTAAGAACAATCATGCACACAGTAAGTTAAAGCTGGTACCGCAACTAAGAACAATCATGCACACAGTAAATTAAAGCTGGTACCGCATACACACAGTAAGACCCACTCCACCCACCCAGTGACCTTGACCTTGACACCATACCCACCAAGGTCACCAGTGAGATCTCCCACATACCAGTGAGATCTCCCACACACATCAGTGAGATCTCCCACACATCAATGAGATCTCCCACACATCAGTGAGATCCCACACACATCAATGAGATCTCCCACACATCAGTGAGATCCCACACACATCAATGAGATCTCCCACACATCAATGAGATCTCTCACACAACAGTAAGATCTCTCATATATCAGTGAGGTCTCCCAAAACGTCAGTGAGGTCTCCCAAAACGTCAGTGAGGTCTCCCAAACGTCAGTGAGGTCTCCCAAACGTCAGTGAGGTCTCCCAAACGTCAGTGAGGTCTCCCACACATCAGTGAGGTCTCCCACACGTCAGTGAGGTCTCCCACACGTCAGAGAGGTCTCCCACACGTCAGAGAGGTCTCCCACACGTCAGTGAGGTCTCCCACACGTCAGTGAGGTCTCCCACACGTCAGTGAGGTCTCCCACACGTCAGTGAGGTCCACCCCATACATCAAGGTCTTATCAGTCAAGCTGGCAGAACAACACACAAAGACCTTACGTAGTCAGGGGCCTGTTGAAGAGGTCTCCCTCCCACCTAGATCCAGGAGGCCCACAGGAGGCAAACCAGCCTCCAATACAACAGACCCACACTCAGTAGACCCCACACCTCCCACCCTGTCTACTCAGGGAACAACCAGTTCTCAGGGATCCAACATTTCCCAGGGATCTCTACAGGACGCTCAACTCACGCTATCTACCTCAGGGGAAGAAGGATCTGCCTCAGGGGGTGGATCCACACCCTCATCTAGATCCTCCACCCCAGCTCCAGCCTTTGACAGCCACTCCTCCAGAGACACCTCCCCCACACCCTCCATCATGGACACCGATGAAGGCCCCCAACCTAATCAGACAGCTGAGAAGATAAGGGCCTATGAGAAGGCCATCCAAGATGCAGTTACTGCCCTAGAGACCAACAAGTCCCAGCAGGAGAAAAGGGAGAGGATCCTCAACCAACAACTGGCAGAGAGGAATGCAGCAATAGATGCTCAACAGAGGGCCATGGAAGATCAGCGGAAGTCCCTAGAGAGACAACAACAACAGATAGCAGATCTCATGAAGATGGTATCATCCCAGACCCCACAACCTCCCACACCTGCCATCACACCTGTTGTCACACCATCTGCCTCTGGATCCAAAGATGACATCATAATCTCCATGGTGTCCAACATGACCAAACTCATAGACAGAAAACAACAGGATGACAGAAAGATCAGGCTACATGAGGTAACAAAACCCAAAACCTTTTCACACCCATCACCACTCATGTCAACAGCATTATTTATTGATCACAAATTCCCAGAATATCTGAAGGATAAGTACAAAGTGACAGACAGCGACACCATGGTAACATATTTACCCAAGTACCTCGAAGGACAAGCACTAGCTTGGTTTGAATCCTTCAGGGAGAGTGCCACACCCGATATGTTGACATGGACCAATGTAGTGAATAAATTAAAAGAGTATTTTGCTACTCGAGACAATATAATCTCAAGGACTGCACTCCGTGCACAAAAGATAGATGAACCTGTTCTAGACTATGCATGCCATCTCAGGAAAGTGTGTAATGCCCAACGCCAGAGTGATGAAACCCTAAGCAAGGCATTTACCCAAGGCATGAGGCCCTGGATCTCTGTAGCTCTTGAGAACAAGAAAATAGACTCTTTTGACCAAGCCCTAGACCTAGCCCTAGAGGTTGAGACCCAAGAGAGATCTAGGAAGGTAAGAGATGCAGAATCCAACCCACAGCCTACTAAGAAAAAGGTCCAGAAAATCAGCACTAGTGCAGATGAAGATGTTAACCTAATGTCTAGTGCCCATGTAAGGCAACAGGAAGCTAAGGTTGCATCAAGAGACCCTACCGGTAGATACAGAGGAAATAACTATGACCCCAACTACCAATCCAATAGAGGTAGAGGTAGAGGGGGCAACAACAACAACCGGGGGGGTCACAACAGTAGGAAAGACAACAGCTCTTCCAACTCCAACAATGGTAACTCTTCATACAGTGATAGGAGAGACAGAACCCCAAGTAATGGCAGATCCTATAATAATCAAGGATCCAACAGTAGGAGCCAGAGTCCACATAGGAACTACAACTCTGGATCCTACAACAACTCTGGATCCTACAACAACAGCCAGGGTTCAAACAACTCTGGATCCTATAATCAAGGATCCAACAGTAGGAGCCAGAGTCCACATAGGAACTACAACAGTGGATCCTACAACAACAATGGCGCCTACAACAACCAGAGATCCAATAACTCCGGTCAATACAGCAACTCTGGTCAATATAACCAGGGTTCCAACTCACGCCGGGAGGATTACAAACCTGACACAAGAGGTTACCAAGGGAACCAACAGAGTAACCCCCAAATACCACCTCATGTCATGGATCAAATCTCCAAACTCCTGGTGGCAAGCATCTCAACCACCCCACAGAACCAGGAAAACTAGGATGTCACAGTGCCGATGGGCCAGTGCACTGTGACACCCCAAATACAAACAATCAATCAGGATTAACAAAGATCCAACCAGAGACAATTGCTAGTGCCAATCTACCATCTAACAGACAGAGACGTCCATCAGTGATACACATCACCCCACCAGATTCATCATCAAAGGATACAGGTGAGAGTACCAAGCTTTTTATTGTACTTCTTCAAAATGGCTGTATCAATGCAAATCTATATGATGTTTCAGATGTACAATGTTTGGTTGATACAGGTGCTACTATCACCTGTGTCAGACAATCATTCCTCATGGATCTCCAAAAGAGATTCCATATCCAACTGAGGAAATCTAAAATCAACATCCACTTGGCAGATGGATCGGTGTGTCATGTTAGACATTCAGCTATGCTGAACTTTAGAATCCAAGGTGTCAGATTCCAATACCAATTTGCTGTAATACCCAACCTCACACAGCCCGTTGTTCTCGGCACAGATTTCTTAAGCACTACAAAATCTCAAATTGAATTTAATGTTGATCCTGAACAAATTCTCAAACCCATTAGGGCAGTGAGGGATTTTACCATCCCTCCATTCTCTGAACTTGCAGTATTGGGTAAGGTCACATCTACTCAATCACTGCAAGGGAAAACTGGAATAGTAGATAACCTCCAAAGAAATAACAATGCCCCATACCTAGTTCAAAGGGCAGCAGTAACCCCCAGGGAAAATAACAAACATCCCCTAGTGTTACTCAACACCAGCAGGCGCCCACATAAAATCAAAAAGGGTGCCATCATAGCTCTATTTCAGGAAGTCAAGGAATCTGATTTAGAAAAGCCTCAACAGGTGTCAGACACTACCCCACACACTGATCAATCCATCTCAGCCATACGGCCTGAGGATGTAACTCAATTCAGTGACACAGACTCAGACTGTGAGTCCACATATGCTGACCCTGAACCCAACTCAATCAGGCTCTCTGAAATAGCTGCTATACATAGTGAGGCACATGACCTCGAGCCAGAATTGGAAGAGAATGTTCCACCAAAATCTGTGCTCACATCCAAAGATCAGCACGATAGATTAGGATCACTGCTGACCAAGTATGATGATGTATTTGTAGGAAAGGATGGAGACATTGGTGCCACACACCTGTATACACACTCTATACATGTAAAACCTGAGGCAGTACCATGTCATTTCCTACCATATAGACAAACACCAGAAAAACAGGCCGCAATAGGAGAAGAGTGTGAAAGGCTAGTACAACAGGGCATTCTGAGAGAATGTGCTGAGGGCCCCTGGGCTTCCAGATCCTTTTTAGTACAAAAATCATCGGGAGGCCATAGGCTCGTCACAGATTTTCGTTATTTGAACCAGAACACGATAAATCAAGCCTTATCTACACCCCGGGCCGATGACACTCTAGACATGATAGGGTCACTCAGACCAAGAGTATTCAGTAAGCTAGATGCCCAACAGGGATTTTTTCAAATTCCTATAAGACAGGAGGACCAGCATAAAACCGCATTCATAGCAAATGACAAAAAATATGTCTATGAAAGGATGCCGATGGGTTTAGCGACGGCACCGGCGGGATTCTGCCATCTAGTCACATTAATTCTGAACAAACTCAAGTACAAATGTGCCCTACCATACCTAGATGACATATTGGTATTATCACCATCAATCGAACAACACTTCCATGACCTGGAAGATGTGTTCAACAGCCTAAGAGTTGGTAAACTCAAACTGAAGAAATCAAAATGTGAATACTTCATAGACAGAATAGATTTCTTGGGAATGAGAGTCACACCCATGGGACTACAACCATCTCCCACAAAGGTGGAGTCAATCAAAACCTTCCCAACACCAAAATCAGTCAAAAATGTCCGATCCTTCACAGGCCTATGCCAATACTTCAAGAAGTTTATCAAAGGTTATGCCCAAATTGCTAGACCATTGTATGATCTACAGACACATCTCAAAGCATTTGTCTGGACAGAAGAGGCAGATAATGCTTTTAAAACATTAAAGCATGCCCTCTGTACCAATGCTCTTCTCAGATATCCAAACTATGAGAAAGAGTTCAGTTTGGCAACTGATGCTTCCAATGTGAGTTTAGGAGCTGTACTCTCACAGAGAGATAATGAAGGAGTGCTCAGACCAGTAGCCTTTGCAGGTAGAACCCTCTCAAAACATGAGAGAAATTACAATACCACAGAGAGAGAACTACTGGGAGTAGTGTATGGAGTATTACACTTCAGACACTATCTAGAGACCAGACACTTCCAACTATACACAGACCATGCAGCCCTAATCCCACTATTAACCAATACAGGACTCACACATAGATGGGCCAGATGGGCTCTAGACATACAACAATTTTCATTCACCATCCAACACGTGAAAGGTGATGATAACACACCACCAGATGCTATGTCTAGGAGAGAATACCCAGATTCTGGACCCATGACTAACCCTCCACCCCCACCAAGGAGAGTTAGAGCAGCCAGTAGAACCAAGTTTGCAAAAGTAACAAAGAAAGTACCATTCAAAAGGAATGATCCACCCAACACCATTGAAAAGCCAGAGACACCCATTAGGGGTATCTTGAAGCAATCTACACACTATGTGTTTTGCCACTGTGAGAGAGAATACTCACAACTCTTTCCAGATAATGACTTCGAGCCTATTGAATTCTCATCACTCAATCAGATGCTGAAGGCAACTCCTAAGGAGCCACCCTTCACCCCACCTGACTCAGATGATGAAGATCCAGAAGACACAATATATGCTATTACTCAAGCAACTTCTAAATCAGTCAGATTCTTTGAACCAATGCAGGGAGAGGAAACATCAAACCATTTGTGTCCTATGACCACACGCTCAAAGACTAGAGAAATGATTCAGGAGGGCACACCAAAACCCCCCACACAATCACAAACTATTCTAAATGAGAAAAAGGTCACAGGAAACAAACCTACCAAAACCCCACCTGCCAGGAACAATGTCACAAAAGACACTGCATCTACTAAGTCAAAGAACTCTGAGACAAAGAAGAATGACAAAAAGCAAATTGTGCCCTTAAAGAAAAAGGTTGCCACTCCCATCAAGGCGAGAATAGGCCCTCCAAAGGAGCCTACACACCAAAACAAGAGTGACACACCCCAACAAAAGGCACAAGATAGGCCAATAGTCGATGAAAAAGAAAAAGAAAGAGACAGAATAAAACAACATGTGCTAGATATAAATCAACTACTGGATCAGATTCCCGACACATCCATCTCAGGTACAAACCTTGGCTTGGAACAAAGGAAAGACAAGGACCTATTACCCCTCATACAGTATCTTGAGAATGGGACCGTGCCTGCACCAAAAGCACAAGGAAATAGAATCATCAACCAAGGCCAGACATACACCTTGGTAAATGGTACATTAGTCCATATATGCCCCATAAATTGGAGAAAAACCAATACTGTACCACTTCAAATTGTTATACCACAGCAATGGGTAACAAGTACACTACAGTATTTCCATGACTCACCTACTGGCAGCCATCTTGGTTCAAGTAGGATGCTGTCAGCACTCCGACCTAGGGTATATTGGAAGTCTATGCTAGCAGACACAACAAAATATGTTTCCACCTGCCACACATGCCTCACAGCAAAAAGGCAAGTACACTCACACAAAACACCAATGACAGTGAGAGAGTACATGACTTCACCAATGAAGTTCCTAAACCTAGACGCGGTGGGACCACTTCCCACAACTGCCAGGGGAAACAAACAGTCTGCATAGATTATGCTACCAGGTATGCAACAGCTTGGGCTACTACTGACTTAAAAGCTGAGACAACAGCAGCAGAGTTCTACAAGAATATAATTTGTCATCATGGAACACCAGCCACTCTTCAAACAGACAATGGGACATGTTATACAGGTGCAAAGTTCACAAAGTTAACTAAACACCTCAAGATCAAACATAAATTCTCCTCACCATACAGGCCACAATCAAATGGGCTTGTAGAGAGATTCAATGCTAGCATAGGCACAGCACTCAGAGCATTCTGCTCAAAGCACCAAAACAATTGGGATTCATTTATTGAACCCATAACCTTTGCATTAAACAACACTGAATCCCAAACCACAGGATTCACCCCTTTCTTCCTACTCCATGGAAGAAACCCAGCCACCCCAATGGACTTAGGGCTGGGAATACAGGAAGACATATCCACAGTAGCAGACCACGTAGCCAACATGATAACAAATCAAGATACCTCTAGGAGGAAAGCTATAGAAAGGGTCGCCAAGCTACAAAAGGAAAGGAAGGATAGATATGATAAGAAACTTACACCACAGGAAATCAAGGTCACCGACATGGTGTACCTAAACATACCAAGAATCCTGACCAACACAGAGTGTAAGAAACTTCAACCCCTTTTTATGGGACCATATGTTGTAGTAGACAGACCTAGTTTGACAAGTGCCAAACTCAAAAACTTGGACACCAATCTATTGGTGGCCAGACCAGTGCACATAGACAGACTGAAAAAGGTTGTGGCTGTCAGAAACAATGAATTTGCACACAGGCTTATTCCACATGAGGCCAAATACTACAGCAAAATTGTAAGGAACAAAAATGATATCACCCTTACAAGAGAAACCACAGGCATAGGCCCTATCAAGCCTAGGCCTGCACACCACATACTAAGAAAGACATCTAGGTGTGGTGCAGTTTCAAGAAATTAGAAACAAGATTGAGATACCAAAGTCATAAGATTTTCAAAATGTATTACAAATTCTCTTCATCCACACATAAGACATGTGTGACTGATAATGAATTACTATGTATATAAAGCCAATCAAATTTGTAAATATATCAGTAGGTTATTGCCTCTGAAAGGGTCAAAGACTGGGACCCCCCAAGTAAAGCAGACATGAAGTCTAAGAAGAGTAAGGGTAACACAATGGAGTGTCTAAAGCCTAATCCCCACATGAAAGAGCGCGCTATGCCAACACAGCAGTCTATAGAGATCAATTGACCTTATAAGCTACCCTCAGACAACTGTCTAGACGGTCATGAATGGCTGTCCTGGATGACAGGAGGAGCTAATTACCAGTACACAGACTACACAATAGATCCCACAGTTAGCAGACACTGGAGATTATGCATGGTCTCCAGAGAAACAATACCAGGCCCACAATGGATGTGGGTAGGGTAGGCTACATAAGAAGCACTGTGGACCATAGCCCACCATCAGTCTTCATCCAGCTGCAGTCTGGAACACAAGTCTACAGGACCCCACTTGGGAATTAGCCAGCCCACTTCTCCATTAGGAGAGACTGCACTAGGATAAAGAACACACCTACTTCACCTTCAACCTGACCTTACCATTTACTGGTCAACCTCTATAGACTCACCGGACATATTGCCAAGACAGCTCAATCTTGCAAAGGTACAGTTTGAACCACTTCATTTAAAGTGTTACACCATACACTTAGACTTTACCAGCACCAAATCACTACAAATTTGACAAGACTTTAAACAGCAAACTTGCTTTACACAAGCACCATGGGGACACTGAGAGTTTCACCCATACTGCTAACTATGCTGTTATTATATACTATTGAACCACTTACTGCAGGTTATACACCTGTGGTGAGACAAAACATAGGAGTAGTATTCAAACCTAGCCCTCAACCATTGGTCAATGGACATACAACCACAACACTGTTGTTAGCTATTCCCTACAAGATACCTCGGGCACCCGTTACCCAAGGATCCATAAGGGATAGAATACTCCATTTGACCACTCCTACTCTACAAGATCATACCTCTGGCCAAATTATCCAACAAGCTAAGGAGCTAGACACCTTGCTGGAAACTGCAGACAAGGAGATAAATGAAACACTAGCCTCCATCAAATTGTTCTTATCCAACCCCATAAACACATTGGACAAGGCCAAAAGAGAGGCCATACTGGGTTTTCTAGCACCCCTGTTTCGCGGTGTGCTAGGTCTAGCCACAGTAGAAGATGTAAACCAAGTAATGGGACAGCTCAAGAACATAGATGAAATACTAAGAAAATTTGCTAAACAAGATCAGGAAGCAGCTAATCTCATTGAAAAGATCACAGACAGACAAGATAAGTTTGTTAAAGCATACATCCAAGATAAGAAGGTACTGGACAGCACAATCAACACCATAGGTGACACGGTCAACCTGTGGGCCTCTAACATGTCCAGGTCACTTGACTCATATTCAAGGCACGAGAAAACTCAAAGGGAGAAAATGCAAGTATTAAATGATGCACTAATTATCATAGCAGCAAGAATGAATACAGTTCAATCACTGCAAAGGACAAATGCAGCCCTGAGGATGCTATCATCAGGGATCCTAACCCCTGATATAGTACCACCCTCAGACCTCGCTAGATACCTAGTTGACATTAATAACAAACTTAGGATTACACACCCTGGAGCACAAGTCGCAATTAATGACTTAGATTTCTATTATTCACAGAAGCTGACCTCATACACTTACTCAGCTCACCATATATATATTCATCTGGACATTATAATTCAATCTACCACCTCAACCTTCAAACTGTACCAAATGATTACATCACCCATGCCTATAGACACACAGGAGACCCCCACCAGAGGAGTCACCAAACTACAAACCACAACTGAGTTTCTAGCAGTATCTTACGACGAATCATTATTCATCGAATTGGACTCAGCAGATATGCAGGCATGTGAAGGTACTACAGTAAAAGTATGCAGAGATGTAAATGGTAGAATCTATAAACACAGGCCTACATGCCCTGTAGCCATTTTTACTAACCAGGCTCAACAGATTAAGGAACATTGCAAGTTTACAGTTTCACCACTGCAAGCACCTACCACCCATGCTATTTCCATTTCTGAAGATGAGTATCTGGTCACTACTAATGAACCCCATTACTTTATCAACTGCCATGGTAAAACGTCTGAAACTCGGAAGGCCCAGTCCTACTCAATCATAGGTGTACCCTGTGGGTGCACGATCAGTGTAGGAGAATTTTCTCTTCCAAACACAAGGTTGCCCTGTAACTCAACCTTATCATTTCATTACATTCTCAAGACAATTAATTTACCATTCATGGCAGCACTTAACAAAATTTCTGAAACCAAACCAGATGAAAGAGAGAATCTTCCAAATTTCCCAGTAGTAAACCTTTCTAGAACCTTAGAAAAACTACAGGAAAATCCAATCATGGATGATATTACCCAACTAAATTTAGAGCCCTTTGCTAAAACAGTATTAAAAGATGCCTCCAACCTTAATAAGGAAATGGAAACGCGCTACGAGGAATCATACCTACGTCGAGTTACAGAGCATCCAATCTTCCAAAGCTTAGCACTCATCCTAGGGATATCAGCTCACATTTTTATAGTATACATACTACTCAAACTGTACCGACTAGGAGGAACTGTAGCCTACCTGCCTACAGCCAAAGCATTCAGACTAGTCACCGAGCTGCCCCTACACAAATTGCTCCCAGATAAGAATCCTACCAAACTAACCCCTACAGAGGAAACCCACACCCCTTTCCTCACAATTCAGGAAACCCACACCCTGATAATTGCTATATTATTCACCCTGACCATCTACTCAGCCTACAGAATAATGAAGTACCTTAAGAAATTTGCACAGACACACTGTGGCAAGAAAAATGTGGCCAAGCGCACAAACCCCACAATATATTTTAAAATATATTGTGGAGACTCAAACTTCGCGCTACCCTTGAGGCCAATACCACATGAATTTGATGAGATTAAATCAGCAGCTGCCCCTACCTATAAGGATATAGTGGTTAAAACCTTCCCACTACCTAAAGCTATATTTACCTGGAATGGACCAGCAGTTATAACAACACAGAGAGGAGAATTTGCTTATCACCTCCCTCAGGTGATACACCTACCTTGGCGCACTAGGTTCAGTACTATACCAGCCCTTAAAAACAAAGGACTATACTACTCCATGCTTCTCCAGAATGATTGTGGCACCAGCCCGGTGACCATGACAGCACTGGAAAATACAACAGATATAATTATTGACGAACAACAGGAGGAGACCGCAAGGTCAAACATGCAGACTATTGCTAATTTTCTAAACCACCAGCCCTCCCCGGTGACTGTGGAAACAGCCTAGGCTGCCCACAGCCTAGGCTGCCCCCAGTCCACCACCAGGAGACAACACATCAGAGACAGTATTCAGAACTTTTTGGACAATTTGTCGGCCCTGAAAAGGGCCTTTGGGATGGCGGGTTTTTACACCCTAGGTTTCAGTCAGTCGGGATCCTACCACAGATCCTCGGGTTCAACATCAATGGGAGAGTCCGGGGCCGAGTCCGAGCCATACATATGGCCGTGATCCTGCTCCCACTCAGCGAGCCGGGCCTCCAGCATCCCCAGTCCATACTCGGCAGCCGTGGATGGATTCCCGGATGCCGCAAGATCGAGGAGGGATGCCGCCAACAAATAATCCCATAGCACTCGCTCCCGCGGCCCTAGGTTATAATCCATGGGCCAGAAACCCATATTGCCCAAGGCCCTAGTCAGAAGGGCCACAGTGGCCCCCCGACGCAAGGCTGAGCCCAGGAAATAATGGCAGGAGTAATTACAGACCATCACATCACCATGCTCAATGATCTCTTTGAAATTACTCACTATGTACCCATAATGGATGGTCTGGTTAGACTCAACCAGGGCCCTAGCTGGACTCCCCACCTCCATCACCTGGGGGACAGGCAGAGCAAAGAGAGCTTGTAGGTGGGCCATGGTACTACAGCAGTGACTTCCAGAGAGGAACTGATGCTCCAATACCAGCCACACACTCCTTAAATGGACACACACACACACCCCCCCCCCACCCTGAACTGTCCACTGACACCAAGCTAGGCACTGCCACAGACACATGCCAAAATCTGGCACCTAACACCTCAAGTGCCACCACTGCATGAGCACACCAGGGAGGAGACTCACATCTCACTCCTGACACACCTTCACTGTCAATGAAATTATCAAAGTATTAGAAAAAAAATTATATACACAGCCACTTGTTGATGTATAATATGAAAATCTATGGTATTCTCACAAAATCAATGATTAATGCGCGCATATACGCGCAAAATTGCGAAATTGCAAATTACAAATTGTAAAATTGTACAAATCTAACATTAATATACATGAATGCAGGTAGATAACTAAGACAGTTTTTGTACCCACTAGCACTTGTATACTATGCCAAGGTTTACTTAAAGTAACACACTTTAGGTATCCAAGAAAATTGTTGGAAAAATGAATGAAAAAAAAAAAAAAAAAATTGTTGAGAAAATTGTTGACATAAAACATGTTTACTTAAGATACTCACCAAATAAATCTCTTTCAGGGACACATACTCAAAAGGCTAGGGGAAAAGTCAATTAAGCAGCGGCCCACTGCCGAAATTGCCAATTAATACACCCATATAGCAAAATCAATGAGTAACTCAGAGACAAACAAGCCTATTGTACATGAAGTACTTTGTTTTTCCGGCCCTCGGAAAAATTTGTCTCAAATCCCATAAATTGAATAGTGTAATCTAGATTGTACGTTTGTACCCAATTTGCACACAAAATTGTATGTTTGCACACCAGATTGTACACTTGTACCCAATTTTGCACACAAAGATTGCATGTTTGCACACTAGATTGTAAGTTGTATCCAATTTACATTTGAATTATATGTTGCACATCATACTGTATGTCTGTACCCAATTCATACACTGAAGTCAGATTTTTAGAAAATCAACATTTCTATGTGTATCCAAGCTGTACGTAAAATTATATATGTACATACAGAAACTATCAATTGAACACAAAATTATATATTTGCATACTAAAAATTGCCAAATGTACGCTAAATTATATATTTGCACACTAAAATTGCCAAATATACGCGAAAATTATATATTTGCACACTCAAATTGCCAAATGTACGCGAAATTATATATTTGCACACTAAAATTGCCAAATATACGCGAAAATTATATATTTGCATACTGAAATTGTCAATTGAACGCAATTACACGCGAAATTGTAAATTTGCACACTAAAATTGTCATTTATGTTCAATTTGCACGCTAAATTGAATATTGGATGCCAAAATTGCACACTATTTGCCAAATTGTATGTTGTACATAAAAATGGAAAATTGTACCCAAAATTGATGTTACATAAGCAAATAAGCTCAGGTATGGTAAGATATAGAAACTCGGAAATGTACTTATACCCAGGAGAAAATTGTTTATACTGACAAAGCTCTACCACAAAAATTGCATTTGAAGCACTCCCCATTACTTCAAATCCTCTTACAAAACAGTATATAACTCCAAAATAAGGTAAAAATTGTATAAATTGTACATTCCCTCGGCGAAATGACGGAGTTTCGCATTCTTTCGGGGGAGAGGGAGTATTCTATGATATACCATTTTATTATTCCATAAATTGTAACATATTTTGTATTAATCAAAGGATATCTATGAAATTAATACATGGGTTGGTTCTAAGAGCTATAAGAGCGCTCAAACTTTGTATAAGAGCGTTCATGCCCCACTGCACACCAGCCACAGTCAGTTAGACTGAGTTTATGACATCAAAAGGTCCGACCTAATGGTTCACTGCACAATATAATAAGAATAAGGGTCTCAGTGTGCGACCTCATGGTTCAGTGCACAAACTAATAACTTGTAAGTGAATGCAACCGGCCGTCACGGGTGCCTGAGCACCGCTGACGCCGTCATGAGTGTCTGAGCACTCTAAGGACTGAACAATGGGTTACATAAGCACGACGCCATAACCTTCCGGTCGCTCTAGCGTCGCTCCTGAGCAAGCTAGGTCAAATATCAAAGCATTTATCGAAAGCCCATAATTAGACGGTCAAAATGAGCCCAAGATCAAGGCGGAACTCCCATTATTAAGGAAGTTATGCCATGGAGACTGAAAGGAGCTCCGAGTGCACTACAGACAAACCGGCGCAAATTACGCGCCTATCCAGCGAGCATTATAAACTTGGCATATTCAACTCCTCGCATGCCCAAAATGGCAGTTATAAACGCATAAACGACCGAGATATGAGGGTCTAAAGATGCAGAACCGACCAAGACAATGGGGGGCATAGCGGCGTCCATGGGGGTCCTTTGTCCCCCTGTGACACTTGAAAGAGTCCCCTCAAACAATTGTAGAGTTAGGCAGATGCTGCTGGCTCCAGTCAGTCTGGAGGTGCTTTTCCAAGATTTGCTACAAATAGCCTGTCTGCACCTCCAGGAAGACACATCACCAAGAACCGCTCTAGAGGTAACATCTCCAGTCATCTCCTGCTACCTGCTATACCACTGCACTATGGTGAAACTATGCTAGACAGGCATTGGTTTCCTACCATTAGTGGCCAGAGGCTATCTTCTTCAAGACTTCCACCAGAGGGTAAAGTTATCCATTATTACATTATTCCTCTAACCAGCAGGTCAGGAGCTAGGTGTGGGAACCCACCTAGAAGTATGCTGGACACTGTATTATTAATACCTCACAGGTGGAGTGGAACTGAACATTATACTTTATAAATTACTGTATGTTTACTGTATGTGCAAATTACCTACATACTAACTACTGTATGATTGATATTTCTTACATGTTGCC
Organism: Acholoe squamosa; assembly: GCA_949317995.1. NCBI lineage: Eukaryota > Metazoa > Annelida > Polychaeta > Phyllodocida > Polynoidae > Acholoe > Acholoe squamosa. The sequence continues at coordinate 82,726,290 of OX439041.1, read as the reverse complement.
TGAAGCTGAATAAACCAGGGACAACTGGAAATAACACTATTTATAAGAGCCTTGAGATAATTACACTATATACCACTAGTCATATGATATTTCTCATATGACAACTTGATCATGCCAAACCCTACCATGACAGTATAATGTTCTGTTCCACTCCACCTGTGAGGTAATAATAATACAATGTCCAGCATAGTTCTAGGTGGGTTCCCACACCTAGCTCCTGGCCTGCTGCTTAGAGGAATAATGTAATAATGAATAACTTTACCCTCTGGTGGAAAGCTTGAGGAAGATACCCTCTGGCCACTAATGATAGAAACCAATGCCTGTCTAGCATAGTTTCACCATAGTGGAGTGGTATAGCAGGTAGCAGGAGATGACTGGAGATGTTACCTCTAGAGCGGTTCTTGGTGTTCTGTCCTCTTGGAGGTGCAGACAGGCTATTTGTAGCAAATCTTGGAAAAGCAGCTCCAGACTGACTGGGGCCAGTAGCATCTGCCTAACTCTGCAATTGTTTGAGGGGAGTCTTTCATGGGTCACTGGGTGCACAAAGGACCCCCATGGGCGCCGCTGTGTCCCCCATTGTCTTGGTCGGTTGTGTAACTTCAAACCCCCATATCTCAGTAGTTTACGCAGCTACAACCGCCATTTTGCACATGCGCGGAGTTGAATATGCCAAGTTTATAATGCCTGCTGGCTGGGCGCGTAACTCGCGCCGGTTCGTCTGTAGTGCACTCGGAGGTTGATTCAGTCTCCATAGCGTAACTTCCTTAATAATGGGAGTTCCGCCTTGATCTTGGGCTCATTTTGACCGTCTAATTATGGGCTTTTTATAGATGCTTTGATATTTGACCTAGCTTGCTCAGGGGCGACGCTAGAGCGACCGGACGGTTATGGTGTCGTGCTTATGTAACCCATTGTTCAGTTATTAGAGTGCTCAGACACTCATGACGGCGTCAGCGGTGCTCAGGCACCCGTGACGGCCGGTTGCATTCACTTACAACTTATTAGTTTGTGCACTGAACCATGAGGTCGCACACTGAGACCCTCATTTTTATTATATTGTGCAGTGGACCATTAGGTCGGACCCTTTGATGTCACAAACTCTGTCTAACTGACTCTGGCTGGTGTGCAGTGGGGCATGAACGCTCTTATACAAAGTTTGAGCGCTCTTATAGCTCTTAGAACCAACCTATGTATTAATTTCTTAGATATTCTTTGATTAATACAATAATATGTTAGAATTTATGGAATAATAAAATGGTATATCATAATACCAAGCCCATCATTACCGGTCCGTCTTTAGGCAACACACATGAATACACAAACACGAGTGTATATAGACTCCAGGCCATATATGGTCACACAGGCTCTACACGAGTTCTACCTACTATATATACTCCAGGACCTTCTGTACTCTCTATACTCACATCTATAGTTTTACTTACACCACTGCTTGCTGCAGTAAAGCTCATTCGCCTAACACCAAGAGCTGAACCATGCTGAAATGGCTGAGAAGTCTGGTGTATCAGGTTGGACCAATAGCAGAATCTACAAAGTCTGTTAAAGAGCATTTAGATAATACAATATGAACACCAACTATATAATTTTAACTCCTAGCTGCTTATTATAATACACTTACATATGCACTTAAATCGTCACATGGCTTGTCTATTAGCTGTAATTATTATGTCAATATTAAACCCCCATAATAGTATTCCTGAATCTAACTTTTCAGTGTCTTTTGGTTCTAGATTCACATTTATATGAATATCTTACCTTCCAGCCATTCTGACATAAAGGCATGTGCACCTCAAGACTGCTTCTCCCTTGATAAAAAAAGTTAAGCCATCTTGCTATCCTTCATAACCAATTACCCTTAGCATCAAATGGGATTGTCATATACAGACAGATAGAACATTGAAATACTGTTAGGGAGCAGTGTCTTCTTTTGTCTGCCTGTGTGTCATACCATAGTGAAGCATATCTAGTAGAATTCTGCAGTAGCTTTTGGACACAAAATGATGTTTTAAACAGCAGCACATCTGTAAACTAGCTCACATATTAAGAAATCTAAAGCAAATATTTTTTTTTTTCAGTAATGGTTTAAGTTTTCTTATCTCCTAGATTGAGTGTTTTACAATGTGACATCAGGTAATGAAAAAATGAAAAAAGACTATGGCCTGCACTTATCTTGTTAGAGGCTTTTGTAAAGATTCTCGACAAATAAACCTGAGACTAAAAGTCTGACTGTCATTCTTTACATATGCATGGCAGTTTCCCTCCAAGACCGGACACTGACTGGTGGCATTAACACAGCTTGCCTGCTAGTGGCACTAAGTGATATCTAAGTAATACACAGAGAACTGTTGGTGCTGCATTGCTTAGACTATTGTCCTCCCCGTCATGGATTCAAGTAAACCTATTATCAAGAGTTATGCTATCATTTACTGGTTTCAGCAAACTGAAATCATAGATAACTGAGCTTCAGTCACAATGTGCTACTACAAACTTAAGACTTAACAAATGTGAGAGCATAAAAATGCTTTCCAGGAAAGTGTGTGGAATGACATGAATAAAACTAACAGCAGGCTACACATGAGAGGCACTTACTCAGTATTTGAATGCAGAGAAATATTCTCTTTTACAATCACTACATTCCTCATGGAGAATTATTTCTCTGCCTTTTCAGAATTACCTTCATCAACATTAAAACCCTTGAAATGCTTGCAAACACACAAACACATGCACATACATACTACCCAGGTGAAATGTGGACCTTATCTAGACATGACAATACTAAACACCTAGTACTCTGAAGTTAGCACAATGGTTACCATCATTAGTAAGCTAAGGAGGCAGCCTGCTGACAATGCCCTGCAGTGCTGAAACTAAGGGACCACAAGATAGTAATAATGATCAGAGCCTCAGCGTTAGAGAGGGAAGTACAAGATGTTAGACTTAATGAAGGATGCATCATTAGTGACTGACTCAGTATAATCATGGCTGACTGATCATCTCAGAAGTATATGCATATGTGTCAGATACCTCTTCAGAGGTATACCCATCCAGTGTCCCAGATCACACTAGGCCACATAACAATTGAGAATGGTGAAATAAGTTGTAAATCTGACATGTGTGATAACTAGGGAATGTCCATGTCCTACAGGGTATTAGTAGTTTGATTGATTGTCTCCTACTTCAGCATGTCCTGGTACTCTATAACCATTAATTATGTGTCAATGCACACTGTTGTTGTATGACCTTACTAAAGATCCATGGTCGACCTGCAGGTGGGACCGTATGCTGTGCTATGGCCTCTGTATGTACCAGAGGGTACTCAACTGCCACTGGACAGCTGACATATGAGAGGTGGGAAGGGGGGAAATAATGTTATACTACATGAATTGAGATATGAGTTTGTGTGCACTGAGCTGACTGTGGTAGACTGTGGTAGAAGCCTATCAGAATAAAACCAAGAAAAGAAAAATGTTATACTAATTTGACAATATCTATCAAATAATAGCAATTCAAGGTATTTATTTTTCTTCTGAATGTTACAATTGCATAAAGGCATATCTAAGTAGGTCTACATGTGCAGCAACCCTCTGATAAGATGTGATGTTTGGATTTCTGAGGGCAATATAATACAATTTATCAGACCTATCTCATCTCCTTTCCTATTTGACCTACTTCTGCCACCTTCTTTTTTTTCTAAGGTGCTCTTATCACAAAAAAAAAACACTTGGAGTCTACAAATATTCCCTCTTTTTTTTTTAATGGTGTACCTAACATGATAAAAAAACTTGCTTTAGTTTATGTAGTCATCTTTAAGAACATTACTCTGCATTAGTTTATGTATCAGTACTGCATTATCTATGGTGTAAATGAGGGCTTGACATAATAACTTCATTTTACACAGAGCTATGATAAGAAACCCACCCCAAGGGCCACATGCATTGCAAGCACATTCCTTTTCATGTCTCTAAATCTTTTTCTGGTACCACCCTTGTTAAAATCACTTGGATCGCCACATGAGCCTTGAAATAGGATCTACTACCTAGATGAGTTGTATTTCCTAACGTATGTCCTTAGCCATCTCTCCGGTATTTAGATTACACTCTATGTAATTGTATCATACTTTTCCATGCTTTACCTGCTATTTTACAATCAGATAATCTGTGTCCAGTTTGAGATTTTTTATTGTAGGGGATCATCCCATTTTTGTGTTAGGGGGGCTGTGTAAACATGCTTCTCCCATTCCCAGGGCATGGATACCTCCAGGCTTGGTTCAGATCCTTCATTGTCCTGATCCTGTAAGAACACCCACAGTGCCTCAGGGCCTCATGGTAACACCACGTACCCTTCACCTTTTGTACATGACCCTGCATTTAACCCAATGACCCCAAGTTCCATCACCATGAGCTGAGGTCTACTTGGATCTTTAAGTGGTCACTATTGGTAACAGGGTGTAAACATTTGAAAAGAATCACTTGAAATAAAACTTTCATGCAGGAGAGCATATATTTGGCTCTGCACTAAGATTGATGTTTGCTGCATTAAAATCTTTTATCACTTTAGGGGGATAGGACCATACAAGGCATGTATTCTGATATGTAAAGGTTCCTGTCTTTGTGAGTGAAAAAAAAACAACTCTTAGATTCCTAACTTGCTGCAATGAACTCTGACAATGAAAACATAATAGACCTGATTTCGCGAATTCGATAGATTTGAGGGGCAGGGTGGTCTCCGATTGCCCGGGCAATTGTTGACATGATGTTTTCCTTGTAGCTCTGTACCTATACATGACACAACTATGAAATCAGGGGTGTACATCGGGGGTAGGTGGGTGCACGAAATGGACATACAGTAGATAGTTAGATAACAGAATTGTACCTGTGCTGCAAGTAGGTACGACAACCGAGCAATTGTTGACATGGTGCCAATTTGCATTGGTAACCATGGCAATAGTTTACATATTTCAGAAAAATTACTTTCATAATAGTAACCACCCAAACCCATAGTATACCCATGAAAAGAGAAATCACCCCACTCCAAAATTTCTCGCAGACTACCTTGCCCCTCAAATGCATCAAATTTGTGAAACCAGGTCAATATCACTAGTGGCATATCACTTGGTTCATTTCTATGATGACTTCCCTGATGTCAGGGTCGTAATCCTGGGTGCTTTTCTGAGGCTACTTTCCTGCTGTAGTATGACAGGTGAATCCTCATTTTACTCTTAGGCTCAGTGGTAGATTTACTAGCTGGCTATTAAATATAACTGTTAGCCAGAACATTTTACGCAATAAACACATAGAAACATAATATTTTACAATCCCTCCATATACTGGGTATAATTCTCTCACATTGATGTTGACAGGGATTTCCATACCGGGATGTGGTAAACAATGGCTGTGTTGATCAGACTCCATAATCAAAGTGTCAATCCATTGGCCGCAAAACCAATCTAGTCCATGTATGGCACTGTATCCCGTGCCAGATGCTTCAGTATATATGGCTGATACATAAGGGGCTGGACGGATTATTTTTGCGGAACGGTTGAACCATACAGCAAACTGGTTCCACTAGCTAGGTCTTCTTAAAAAGACTCAGAAACATTTATATGTCTCTTCCTAGCAGTGAAGGCGCGTAGCATGTTGATGACTCTACGTGAAAAGGTCCTCCCACCGTGCACCAGGGTTGAACAAGTATGCTGCACAAATGTTGCAGCTGCGGCTTTGTCGCCCTGCGGCGACCAGTGAAAAAGCGCAGCTCCTGGTGTAGCTTTTCTATTTTATCCTGTAGGAGGCTTAGTGTCATCAGCAGTGAGTATAGCTTAATACCCTGGTAGCGTTGAGCCTGTGATGCTGAGCTAACCTTATCCTAGGCTATATAAAAACCTAGAGAGCGTAAAGTAGTGTGTAGGTAAAGCTGAGCATTTTTACAATCATCATAGGTGGCTCCCAGAACAATGAAGTCATCTAAATATTCAGACAGGAGAAACCACGTCATATAGTGAGCGACCGCCTGAGAAATGCTACTGAAGATGTATGGTGCCGCTCTCATACTAAAACTCATGAAATTGTCCTGATCCCTGATGAGTTCTATCGTCAGGCCTTATCAAAACTGTCTTATAAGTGTAATGGGTCTATAAACAACCTATGACAACAATATGTCTACATTGATAATATCTTATCGACAGGTTATGTGAATACAGGTACTTATCAGTACCAACCGTTACCTCACCTATTCGGTGCTAAGCCTGTTATGTAAGAAGACTAATATCTGCTGCACGGTTCCTGCCGTTGCTAATTGTAATCTACATGTTAATTATGTCACATGTTAATGAGTCTACTATATTAAGGACCACATATCTCTACCTAGGAGAGTGTGTCTTAGACACTAAGACCTCTCGCACCTCTCTACTATATCCAATACCTGTTAAAAACCTACTACCTATACCTAGGCAGCTAGGGTCATACAGTATTACCCTTATAGTATTGACACGTGCTCACTTTGTCACTTGAACCAAGTACCCCATGTTCAAACAAAGTAATAAAGCTTCGGAAACTCTAAGTTCCTTGTGTTGTTGTCTCTAAGTATCGAAAGTCACATAAAGACAGATAACCTGACAGGCTTACCGACGGGTGGCCTGACGGTTATATAAGCACTTTTGATGTCTGTGACCGCCATGAAGCAGCCGGGAGTCATAAAGGCTGAAACGTCATCAATTTACCTATAGCTAAACGAATGGAAGGTGTGATCCATATAATTGTTAATGCTTTTCTCTATAGGCCTACTAGCATCAGTATTTGGACGATAACCCCCTCTAAATTTGGTGACCACACCTAGAGCGTGAATGCACTTTGGTTGTTCCTTAAGAACAGACAATTTACCATTTTACTAACTCGCTTGATACGATAGCGTCAATAGCATTGAAAGCTTCATTGGTGACCGAAGAATAATTTTTACAAAAATATCCTTCAAAAGGAGCACTAGGGTCCACCAGCTTGAAGCCGTGAAGGATGCCATCTAATAAATAGTGGGAATTAATATCCCAAGCATCTTTACCGAACACCTGGTCATCACCAGCTGATTACATTTTGCGCTAGCCACATGGTTTAAATTGAGTGCGCACTCCTTGGACAAACAAACGAATATTACAGTCCCACAAAGGAGCAAAATCACTATAGGTGTTCAATAAACTTAAAATAGTCTACCTTTACAGATGAGGGGACTAGGCTCCCTCTGGTGATTATTACGCGCATCAACTATGTTGACGCTTAACATTAATCGTTACGAGGAGAATAGGAACAAGTAACTAAGCATCTGGACTTGGACCTGTGAAAACCGAACACCGGCAGACTCCAAGTAAAAATTAAATGGTAAAAATTTTGTGACAAGCATGGAGCCAGCATTTGGCCTGCGGCATGCACATGAAGGAGTAACTGGGTCAGCACACCTGAAATAGTCTACCTGTACAGGTAAGGAGACTAGGCTTCCTCTGGTGATTAATACGCGCATCAACTATATTGACGCTTAACATCAGAAAACCCAAGTAAAGCGGCTTCGAGACATAGATTTAGGTCAGTATCTATTATAGGTTAACTACATTTAGATATAACTACCCCATCAGTAGAAACACAAAGATCTCCATATATGGGGTGTGTGTGATCTGATGTGGATACCCGGGATGGAAGAACAGAATCAGAATATGTATATATGAGCCCCACATTATTTATTTGATGCATTTCTCCATCAGTGACTCTCAGAAGTGGTCTCACTAGGAGCTACTTTCTCTGCAAGACAACTTCACACTAATGTGCATGTCCACAGGCAGGAACAGACACTTAGTGAGACTAGAGAAAAAAACATTGCATGACAACATGACCATGTGCCCCGAACAGCCCTGCACATTCTTGTGTGTTGTCAAACGTGTTGTGGGCTTTGCATATAATGCATATTTTATTAGTCATTCATTTAGTTAATAATTAATCTCTGCTGCATTTCATGGAAGTTAAACACATTTACACTTAATATTCTTTCAAACCACAATGTCCAACCAAAACTACTATATTACATCTTTCCATTATATATTTTGCTACAACTCTTGTTTTTAGTCACCTCTTTGGCATTAGCATACATACATCCCCTATCTTCAAGCCCCTGTTCCCTGATAAAACAGCAAAGCAATGTTTGACACCGTCCTTAAACAGATGGCGAGCATTTCAACGATCTCCACCATACGGAACTGAGAGGGAATCATCAAGCCATCGGGCAGCTGTCTTTACTTTTGTCTCTCTGTTAGAAGTAAAGTCTACCCATATATCAAGAATGGGAATCATGGGAGTGATCAAGATACTTTTGTAAGAGTTGTTGCATGTGTCATATTGATGATAATATTACCACAATAGCCTGATTTGACTAAAAGGATAAACATAAGAACTAAATATTATAAATCCTACTGATAGCCTTTGCCTCAATTCCTGTGGTTCATATACCATGATGAGTGGCTGCTGTCAGCTACTGCTGGAAGATGACCATAGAAGGTGAAACTAAAGTCAAGGCCCTCCCTGGTTAAGTGTCAGCTATGTGTCAAGGCCCTCCCTGGTTAAGTGTCAGCTATGTGTCATCTGTCACCATAAAGGAGGCAGTAAGGTGACATGTGGAACTTTACGACATGTAGAAGTGTTGGAGGGACTGGTGAAGGAAAACATGCAACTACTTGACAGTTCCCATGTTCAGCCGGTGAGAGCAACATGACACCACCTCCACCACACGGTAATTCATAACGCAATTCACCCTTGCAGTGGTAGGGTAAATCTACTATATCTGTTTCCCTCTTTGGCTTCATCCTTTTGCTTTTCACCTGTATATTCTACCCCTCAGCTTTAAGGTCTTTCCACACACCATCCGAGAAGCAATTTATGGAAGGAGGATGTCACACATGGAGTTCTTCCCAAACTAGGAGAGGTGTAAATGCCTGTTTCCTGTCCCATTACACTGATATACTGCTGGGCAGTATGAATGGGATACACCTGGTATTGCAGTATATTATTCTTTTTTTTAAACAATTTAAACTGTTATTAGCCATCAGATATATAGATCGATGTAGCTCGGCTATGTGATATGTATCATGTTCTGTTTTACATTATACGTATACTGGTAGTAAAGTGTACAAATCTCGTAGCATGTGAGACAATTGCCAAGGAAATTTCATTTAGGATACATAGCCAACTATAGGCATTTGACAACTTAATTGGCTAACAATTTAATGACCAGTGGTCATTCTAGGAATGTTGTCTTGACCGTATCATATAAATGTTACAATAGTTCATATAATTGTTCATCAATATTGACAATAAACATCTTTATGAACAGTGGCATTGCATTTACTTTAAGTACCAATACATATATTGGTATGTATATATTTTTCTCCCCCCCCACTCCCTTACCCTTAGACTACCTTGGTAACTACACCTAGTCTGAAATCATATACTCAAAAAAACCTATTTGATGAGCAAGGCATGACATCTAGTAAATGCTCTCAGTAGGTCTACTTAAATCCCTTGTCTCAAATATGAGATCAACTGATTAAGTGCAAACTAAAAACCTGACACACACAATTAATAAGAACATGTGTGCCATTAATGAAAACATCAGTCAGGAACAACATTATTTATATATAACCTCCCGTTCCACTGGGCCAATCATGTGGTATTTTTCTCTCTGACTATATGCTTCCTTTTACAGTAACCTTGCCTAAATGCCCACTCCTTTTCATAACATTTTTAAGGTTATTACATGGCACGTTGTCATTATATTACTCGTGAACACCCCTTTCACTGCCACATGTTATATTTACAATGCCATAGTGTATAGACAATGAACACACATTTCAACAACCAGAAACAATGACTATAACAACAATGAGTGTGTTTTTTTTTTATTCTTTGATGAAGCAGAGAATATGGCCCGACATGTACACACTGTACTTGTTCTTATTGATGACTGATATCTCTGCATCACTTTCAGTGTCAATGAGACATGTGATAAAATGTGTTCTTCTAAAAGCATAGTTTACAGTCTTTTTTTTTAATGAATCTCCCTCCAGACCCCTTTTATCACATCCCCTGTTTGCCCTTTGCTCTCTGACGATGACAACCTGCTAGTTGGTGCTGTTATTGTATGACCACCACATGGTGTGCAGGACACAAGACAGATTGCGTAGCTAACATACTCTCAGACCAGCGGGTTTGCACTTCATAAGTGACTAAGTTACCCTCCTTCTTTATGTGTTTATTAGGGTATGTTCTCCCTCCAAAATTTAGTGAAATATGTTTTCTGAAAATTGTACCCATACCAGTGCATGACTTGACTTAGGGTAGTATTCAACAAAGAAAGATCACTGTCATTCCTCCTATGTCCTTTTTGTTTGTTTTCATATGTACTTTTTAAGTAAAGAAACACATATACAAACAATAAGTTCAGCTTATATAATAAGTGGGTTTATAACTTGTAGACTCAGTCCCCTTTTCATCATATTCACATGGGCTACACCTTATGTTGTTCTTACTTTACACCTAAGTAATAATGCTTTAGAACTCACTATACATTTACTTGTATCAACCTAACAAAATGTGAAAGTTACAAAGCAATGGAAGACAGCAAAGGAGGATAATCCATATAATATGGGAACACCATTCGGATGATGTTTAATACTGAATAGACAAATAGAATGTACATGAATGCATATGTAGGAAACAGAAAGGGATAGAACATATTCAGAATTTAAAAGAAGGATAAAATACAGATGAAAGAGGTAGGCATATAGAAAAGAAATCACTGACAACTTCAAGGAGAACATGCTAATTTGAAGCATCAGATTAGCATGTATATTGATTGTTTTTGATATCTTTCAATCCAGAAAAGTTCAATTAAAGTATTTCTGATAAATGTTTTACAGTTTTATGTGAAATAACAAAATACCTTAAACATCACCACCAGGACACCTTTTTTAAGGCAATAAGAAGTAGTTAAGGTCCATACTATGGAATGACATTGTATCACTCCTTGGCAGCTAAGATAAGGTGAAACTGAAGAAATGGCTGTCTCTAAAATGTTGATTCTTAACAGCAATATCTTTAAATAGATGTGATCACATTAGGTGGCTGCCTTTTCTTGTTAGACTAGCATGCTATAATGGACAGTACATTAGAAGAAAAAAAGGTTGGCTAGATGTTGGTACAAAGTCTACATGAGTTTGGTTGGTACAACATCACTGACATGGCGATGTTGGCTTAATGGTAAATTAGACAGACAAATGAACGTTGGCCCAATATTGGTATTCTTACGTTGGGCTAATATCAAATTTTAGCCTGATGTTGGTTGGCTAGACTTTGGGCCAATGTTGGGCCAACATCAGTTTCCTGGCGTTGGCACGATGGTAAATTAGACAGACAAAGGAAAGTTGGCCCAACTTGGAATCTGACGCCAGTCCAACCCTGGCTATCGTTGGCCCAACGTTGGCAAAACACATCTTTGCTGGCTGGGTTGCAATATTGTACCAAATAAGGAAAGGCAAATAATGTATTCTACCAAGGTTACACAAAAGGCCTTGACAACATGCATATTAGACTGAACATAAGAGGAATATTTTTAAACAAACAAATTTAAAAAGGAATTTAACCTCATCTCGTAGTTCCTCCCACACCATTCTCTTGAGCTCCTTTCCATCAGAGCTATGTTAGAAGCGCCCTTTGAGTACTGGCTTCAGATGGTTAGCACCCTTCAATAAGGAATCAAGCTTGTTTTCCCTCCAGTGTTCTCCTTTCTTAGGGGTAGGGCCCCCCCCCCTTTTGTGGTACCTTCAGTCATGGAACCACTATCAGACGCTGCAGGAACACCTACTACAGGAGACCAACCATGTCCCCTTAGATTACTTTGGTTTAGATATGATCTACCGCGTCCTGAAATGACAAGAGGCCAGAAGTAGTGGATCCTCTAGCCTGGCCTCATGATCTCTTGTTAACTCTTCCTCTTGGAACAGAGGGTTCAGGGACAGGAAAATATGTGGGGTCTTGGTGTTCAGATCCTCTTTTTCGTTGACTGGAGGAGCTGGGTTTGGAACCGGTTAAGGATGGATGGGACGAGCTTGGAGGCATTCCCGTTTGCCTCTTCATGCTGAGATTCTGCCGCTTCAGTAAGCTGCCCATGTATGCTATAGCTTGTTCTTACGCATCACCGGGGTAGTTCTCAGGCCGCTCTTGATCATCGTTAAACTTGTCTGGCACATCCATAGTTTCTACATCCCCCATCTTCATCCTCAAGAAGACCTGGTGACTATTATTAAAGTAATTTTTTTATTTCAGGGGTGGGCATATACCTAAACGTTGGAGCAAATTACAAATTATTGTAGTGAGGTATGTCCAAGGGGGGCATTGAAAATCCACCTACCATTAGTAGGAACCTAGAACAAAATCTAATTGATTTTTTTTCAGGAAGGGAGGGGGGGTCACCTTATACAATTGGGAGAGAAAGAACAGAACTGCAGAAGAAAATAATCTGGGCCCTTCAAACTGCTGAAATATTTCCTTACAATTGTTGTTAAATGGGGGTCTGGGGGGTCTCTCCCCAGAATAATCTTTAATTTCGAGAAGCCAAATGGTGCAATATGGTACTTTTTGTGGAAGACCACACACCCCTGCCCATTATAAATGATTGAATGATATTCTTTTGGATCTGGATGGTTCAGAAGATTGGCCTGACAGGTCATAGAAAAACTGAAAAAATGAGGAGTTTGCATGGTTTCTACTTTCATTTTGTTTTGTCCTTGAGGATAAATGAGGCAAAGTTTTCTGGGAAAATATACAGGTTAAATCGTTTAAGAAATAGGAATGGAGAAGCAAATTGGTGCAACAATTTTATTTTTCAAATGTCTCTTTTAGATGTTCAGAAATTTTCAGATTCTATCTTTAAAATGATCCAGAGGATTTGGCAACAGTGTGCACTTAGTATTTTTTTCACATTTCCTGTCTATATATTGGGATGTTTTAGGGGATTTGTGGACAAATTCTATTCTCCAAATCAATTTTCAGATTCTACTTCTAAATTGCCATCTTTTAAAAACCTGGGGGCAAATTGCTTCAGGAACATTTTCAGATTCTATTTCAATGATTTTAGCACATATGAGAAGATTCGGAAGACAAAATATTCTAATCAAGACTCAATCCTGTCTAACAATAAATATTCTATGGGACAATCAAACATAAACAAGATTGAAAAGATCATAACTTTGGCTCTAATTGGAATATTTACAAAATTCTTTCAGATTTAGAAAGCTTATATCATCCCAAGCTTAAGCTCATTCTTTCAGCTGATAACTCATTCCAACATATTGCCCCACAATATTCAACACTTTTCCTGTATGCCATACAGTATGCTTGTGGAACTGCCAATACTGGACCTTCAAAGGCTCTCGTAGATAGGCCCCTATTATACCTATATTCTGCTATCAAAGAACTAATGTACATGTAGTTCATTAAGTGACATGTTCTCCTATCCTTCAGCAGGGGCATTGCTGCTAGATTATGAATATAATTGGTGTCAGTCATGTGCTGGACTCGTAAACATATCTTGATACATCAATTCTTGGCAGTTTGTAGAGGATTTACATATTTATCTGCACTGTTGATAAACAAGTTATCACCATAATCAAAATATGGTGTGATTGTGGACCTTAACACCTTTGGTGCTGCACTCTGTGTTAGAAAAGATCTCATACAGGACAGTTGGTACATCCAAAAATTAACAGTTTAACAAACATTTTTCAAGTGAACATCATGTTTCAAGTAAGGATCTAGTGTTACCCCCATGTACTTGTAGGACATAAAAGTCTCAAGAACTTTGTCATTTATAGACAGATTGCAGAGGCGTAGGAAGCAAATCTTCATTGGGGGGGACCCGGCGAGGGCACCATCGCAACTACCTTGAATTGTAGGCTGATGCGTGATGGCGTCTATATATGCAAATTTAGAACTCATATAGAAAAGTGATTTTTGGTAATTTTTGGATCTGACTTTAGACTCAGACCCCCATTCTCCCTATGACATCACCATAATAATCTAATTTGAGATGTAAAGTTTTAGCTTCATTTCCATTGTGTTTATGAGTTCTTGGAAAATATTGGGGGGGCCCAGATATACTCAGGCCCTACCTCCTTCATGATTGGGGGTCCCAGGCCCCCCTGGCCCCCCCTTTTCCTACGCCCCTGGATTGACATTTAGTATTGCATTATCTAATTTCTCTTTTTTAAAGGTAAATGTCATTACTTTGGTTTTACTTTAATTGACAGACAACTTATTCTACAGACACCATAGAGAAAACAAGTTCAGTGAATCTTGGAGATCATTCTCAGCAATCTTCCAATCTCTGTGAGCTCTATAAATAACAGTGACATCTGCATATAGTCTTGCTTTCCATGCACCTAAACAATAGGTAATATCATTCACATACAACAAGAATAACAGTGGTCTAAGGACTGACCCTTGAAGGACACCACAGACAGTGCTCCTACTCTTGGTTTGACGGTTATTCACAACTGTCTTTTGCGAACGATCAGATAGTTTCGTAACCAACTATGGGTCTTTCCCTTAATTCCAAAGTACCTTATTTTCTGTAGGAGCAGTGAGTGGGCTACTGTGTCAAATGCCTTGCGTAGTTTGATAAATGTAGCATGTTCTCCTTTCCCTGAGTATGTCATCAGTGAAAAGGGCAAGAGAATCAATAGTTGAATTTTTTTTGTCTAAAGCCCCCCTGAAGTGGAGTGAGTACACCATTCTTATCTAAAAAGTCTGTTATTCTTTTATGGACAATCTTTTCAATTATCCTACAATGTTATGATGTTTGAGATACCAGTCTATAGTTGGATACTATCTTGGGGTCGCCTGACTTGGGAGTTGGGTGATAATAGCAGCTTTACATTTGTTAGACACTAAGCATTCCACCAATGAGCTATTAAACATTTTGACTACCCTTACAGGCATATGCAAAAATGCATTCTTTAAAACCTTTGTTGAAATACCCTCAATGGCAGAACCTTTTTTGGCATCAATATCTTTGATTACTTCTATAGTAAAGGTACCTTGCCTGTAATATGCACCCTGAGTCTTGGCCAATTCTATATATAGTATATGCCGTCAATCCTGAAACATTGTTTATACCATACCTTTCTATGATTAACTCAGAAAGTTCCGAGTTTTTAGAGACAAGTAGGGTCGCATGCAAAATTAAGAACTCAAAATGGCCATTTCATATACATATCTCATATACATATCTCTTGAAAATGGTGCAATGTTTGTAGAAATGAAATATATCATGTGTTAGGGTATGTAAAGGCTTTGTGGGTATCAGTCTTATATGTAATGTTGGTGTTATCTTTTTGGTATTTACCTTTGAAATAAGTAGGTCATCTCAAAATGGGTGAAAGACGCTTTGTGCAGGTAATGTGATACTATGGGGTTGACATTTGGGTGACAGGTTTCCCACCCTTTTTAAGCAGGGTGATGGTCTCATTGTTCATTATTTAGCAGGGGGAACTGAGGTCTTTCCATCTAAGGGGCAATGGAGATGAATATTCCATACCTTATTTTACTTCTCGGTTTATACCACTCTGAAAGTAGCAAGATATAACTCTCTATTATAGCATTATTCTAACACTAAATGTTAAATGAAAATATTGTGACAGATAAGATATTTTGAAGGGAGAGATTTTTTGATACTTGGTACACCTATAGATGTTAAGTACATCCTATGTCCTGCTAAAGTATGAGCCAACTGCAGTTTGCCTAGTTCACTCTTTACACACCGGAGGGGTATTCAATAGGCGGCACGCCCAGCCATCGGCACGCGCAAGGACCTGAACGGCTCGCACTCCAGCTAGAGAGGAGGTGCGCCTGTGGCGCCCGCCGCGTGGCTTGTGTGCGGCTAATGAATACCGCTCCGGAGGCACCACCTCTAGAACAGTGCTGATGTTACCTATATCCTGTCTACTACATACTGTAGTTCCAAAATGTTCCCAGACCTTCAGAGTTGGGACTGGTCACTTCACCCTCAAATAACATCAAAATGCTGAAATATGAGAGAAATCAAACCTGTCATGAAATAGTGGACTTATTCAATCTAATAGAGATGTAATTGTTACCTGTTCACACAGAATACTCACACTGATTGGGATATTTCATAGATTTAACAACTACCAGAGCTCTAAACAATTGTTGCTATGTATCTTTCCGAGTTACCTGCAATATAAATCGCTTCAACACTTGTTATCTTGTCATCTTGTTGTTGGTTATATATCAATTCCAAAGATATGCATGGCAGTTAGCAAGAGAAGTATCTATGCTGCTGGAAGTTTTAGACAACTGACACTGCTTGTCACACATATAGGCATTGCTACCAGGCACTGGACACTTCTTGGTGCATTTCGCATTTGGATTTTGCTGAAAGTAGAAAAAGGGTCGGAAAGTATGAGGTCCTATCCTTGAGAGAAGGCAGTCCCTGACTGTGTACAAGAATGTGTTGTACCATTCTGTTGCATTGACAACAAAGCCATCAGACATATTCACATGCTTCTTTGACCTGATGTTGTTATAAATAGGAGAGCAGAATTGGGCAATTCTTTTCTGAATCACCTTGAAATGATCAACCTCTCCTCTGAAGCCTTCTCCTTCTTGTTTAATCATCTCCCAGAATGTTCTGTTGAAGTATTCATATAAAAAGCAATCTGCTTTCCTCCACTGACACAGATCTCTATATAAGCTATGGGTCCTTATTGTCCTTTTATAGCTATTTACTCTGAGTGGAGAAGAGAGGACATCCTGAAACATCCAACTGAACTTACGTCTCATCAATATCAAGGACTCGTCAAAGTATTCTGTTATTCCAACAAAGAAGAGTTTCCTGACCTCAATGAACTTTTCATCATCCTGAATTTTGTTTGCATTCGCATTTAAATTGAATCGATCACAGTAATGATTTAAAAAGTTTTCCAATACTTGCTCATGTTGCTTGTACCACCGCTTGTCTTTAATGTTATCTAGAAAGGAGTGCATGACATGACTCTCATTCAGACCTAGTTGCTTCACCCAATCAAAATGATGAATCACACTCTCTGTATGATACAAGGGGTCACGAAGCATGGTTACATATGTTATTGGATGTTGGATAATCTTATTGATAGCTTCTGGCACATAACATCCATGCTCAAAACTCATATTGTATTTTTGACTTTTCCCTGGGATAAATGGAGGGTTCAGGGCATCAAAGAAACGCTCTCTGCTGGGTCCAGCAAATCCCTGATATGTGGACACTGTAAGATTATGCTTTATTGCAAATCGACTCAGGATGTTCATAAGAGAAGTAGAACCTATCTTGTAGATCTTGAGGAAGAAGATGTTGGAAGCTGTATGTTTATGAGGCTGCAAATGTTTTGTTTCAGACGTTGCTGTTGCCTGCCATGTTATTGGTGGGAGTCTTTTTCTTCTAAGTTCTATATAGAGAACTAACACAGCAATGCAGAACACACAGGATATAGGCACTGCTCTGAACTCCATCTTAATGACCCTGAAAGTGCAAAGAACACATTAAAAAGAGGATAGTATTACTGGTAGTTCATCATAACCCTGATCAGGTTTATGATGAAGTCGTTCAAAAAGTAAGCAAACAAAGAGTCCCAGTCCTGAACCAGAATGAACCTTTTCTCATCGAGATTACAACTCATCTACAGGAGCACACCTCCTGATTTCTATCAGATCAGTCACTCTCAAGCAATGTTATGATAGTGAGCTTTAGTTCTTAACCCTTTGAAGACTACTGATGCAGGAGTGTATCATCCTGATTGGAACAACATCCCGACCCCAGGGGTTGATATATATACTAGTAGTATAGTGTGTATTGGAACGGGACTATAGTTAACTACAGGATATTACTCACTCAACATAAAGCCAATCAGAGGCCTCCATTTGGTCACGCCATGCCATGCCCCCTTGACCTATGACCTCACATGTGACCTTGACCTTTGACCTCATTTGAATAATAGGCAACAACCCCTTGAACTATGACGTCACAGGTCACCTTGACCTCATTTGTATAATAGACCCTTTTTTTTTAGAGGACAAGTTGAAATCGATACTCCTATTGGTTTTTCTTTAGAAAACATCTGTAAATAGTCTTTTAATGAATTGAGGTCTTTATGAACATTTTGTTTTAACAATGCTGTTGTAAAGAATTCACTGAAGTATAAAACCAATTTATCAGTTGTATGTAAGCAAACATACCTTTTTATTAGTATAAAGAGGTAGGGTAAAAGTGAGTTTTTTATTAAGTATACCTTGTTGGGTGTAAACTTTATATTAAAAGGATGATGATGGAGATAATGCCCATGAAGTTGATGACAGCCAGAGGAGAAGGAGGAGAAGGAGGAGAAGAAGGAGAAGAAGCCGAAGGAGGTTGGAGTTTCTGCAGTCTATCTATGTGAGGACTGTGACATCACATTTAACAACAAGTGGGAGCTTCGTCTACCACGATCACCCCGCTTTTACCTTGATGCTAGTGTCTTTATATAGTCATGCGTGAGGGAGTAGTCGCATAAAAGGTGTGTAAGGCAACGCGCGTTGAACGTCGGAATAACATAAGGAGTGCGTAGCACCACCTTTTGTAAAATAGTAACAGTAATGAGTCATCATCATCATCATCATCATCATCATCATCATCATCATCATCATCATCATCAAAAATGTATTCTAAGATGCCTGTTTGTGAGGTTAAGGTTTCTCCAATGGAGCTAGGTTCTTTTCAGTAAGTATTTACCTTTGTTTACCAGTATAACTGTATTTTATAACCTTGAACCCATAGAGAAAAAGGTTACATGTGTGGCAAAGTGTTCTATTAGTTAGAGTTATGAGGCCTCCATTTGGTCACGTGAGTGTGTGGCCTCTGACCTCATTTGCATATTAGGCCAAGCCCACTTGACCTGTGACATCACAGGTGACCTTGACCTTCACCGTATTTGCATAATAGGCCACATCCCCTTGATAGGTCACGTGACCTTATTTGTATATTAGGAAACATCCCTTCACCTGTGACATCACAGGTAGCCTTATTTGCATAATAGATGAGGCCCCCCTTGATATGGGGTCACATGACCTGTGACATTAGATGTGATCTACTTAGGTTATAATGTGACCTCATTTGTATAATAGACCATGTCTCCTTGTTAGAGACCTTCATTTGGTCATGTGTCCTGTGACGTCACATGTGACCACGATTTTGACCTTATTTGCATAATAGACCACACCACCTTGATTACGGTACCGGTTTCATCTTTAAACAGACTTTCAATGAATCGAATGATTGATGATAGATGATAATGGACATCATCAGCAGCAGCAGCAGCATCTACGTCACTTACGTCAGCTGTAGTTTCACCAGCACGGTATTCTCCAGCGTGAGGGTGACTCTGCTTAACATCAGCAGTGGCAGTAACACCTACATTAGCTACTTCATTAACACCAGCAGCAGTAGTACCACTTTCATTAGTAGCAGCAGGTACATAGCGCGGTCGTAGCAAGTAAGGATATGTATGAGACCGGCCGTTAACAGTACCGCCGACATCATTAGCAGCAGGAGCAGACGTAGTAAAATTTACATCTTATAACTCATAAGTAGAAGTAGGAGCGCTTGCATCCTCGGTCTTTAGCTGTAGCTTTGTTGGTGTTGAACACATGGTGAGGGTAAAAGAGAAAGTGTGAGTGGATTATATACCCCTTTGGAGATAATCCTCTTACTGTAGTTTTGAATAGATGAAAGACGTCTAATCCTGTAGTTACAGACAGAGACAGTCACTCGGTAGGTTGAACTCCTAAAACCCAACTTCACAGGGGAAATCGACAATAGGAGAATTAGAAAACTTGACTCCACTTTTACATCATCAAAAAGGTTCATCTGGTTCAAAGGAAAAAGAGTTCCGGGGTTCCAGCAGGACCAAAGTCGGCTTTTGATATCTTTTAGAAAGAAGAGCTTTAAGCCTATATATAAGCCTCACTTGGTTTGATCTCATAGTCACAAATGTGACCCAGCCTTTCAAAAATGGTACGGAAGTTGCACATACAAAATGTTTAGTTATTGGTATATTCATTTACAGCTCATGAAATGAGCGATGAAGTCGCACATTTAGAAGCCTAGATATGACCTTTTCATGTGGTATAGTGTCAAAACTATCAGATTTTTCAAAATTGATATTTTAGCATTTTTTCTAACATATGGGTAGATATCATTCAGAATCCTTGCTTACTCAACTGAATTCGAGCCCCAAATGCCTAAAAGACATGGCTATGGTTACATAGAATTACATAGGAATTATATATTATTCATAAATTAGTATATCTTTAATATGTCAATTATCTCAGTTGAATCAATTTTTTAATTGATCTGGTTTATTATACAAATGAGGTCAATGTCACCTGTGACATAATAGGTCAAGGGGGCGTGGCCTATTATGCAAATGAGGTCAAAGGTCAAGGTCACCTGTGACGTCATAGGTCAAGGGGGCGTGGCCTATTATGTAAACGAGGCCCAGCCCCCCTTGTGACATCAAAGGTCACATGACCAAATGGAGGCCTCTGATTGGCTGTATGTTGAGTGAGTAATATCCTGTAGTTAACTATAGTCCCGTTCCGATAGACAGTATACAACTTATACTTTACAGCACTGGGTAGGCTTGTTGGATATTTTTCAGATTGGCAAATTGGATACACATAGGGAATGATGTGCCACAATGAGTATTTAGATTGTTTGTATTTATTGTCTTAACCCCCCCCCCCTAGGGTGAAGGTTTGTTGGGTTTTGGTCTCCCCCTCCCACCAAGTTGAGATTAAAAAAAAAAAAAAACAATATCTGGCTAACCACCTGGCAAAAGTGAATCATTCCTTAATCAGTGTAGTTAGTATGTAGTGTTCTATAGTTTAAAATTCTAACATATAAGGCACACATCCCCACCTTTCGCGGTTCTACAAGGGGCAGTAGGGGGCCCAACCTCATCTCCGTAAATGTCAATCGCCAATGTGTGACGTGATTTAGAGACGGCCTCTTAAGGGATCCTTAACTTGGTGATGTAACACACATCTCTCCATATAAGGGGAAATGGGGTCATACAGGTAATGGCTGTTGGCCAGCCGCCAGTATGCAGTGATGGTGGCATTTAATAGATATTTGAAAAAATGGGAACCTAGATGAGGCCCCCCTACTGTCTAAGGGATGGCTTAACAGACACAACATGAGGTGGATTAAGGGTTGTTCAGAGGCTACCCATCCTTAAGTCGTACCTAATATGCACAGTATTATGGTAAAAATTATAAGTATATTTCAGTATGAGTGGCCAATGTCAATGATATGATTTCCATTCTGCAGAACAGTCCTCGGATCCGTCTTAGGTGTATCTATTATTCCTGGCTGATATAGTGATATAGTTTACGAGAAAGGTGGTTATGATGGCAACTGGAAATCCTTTTAATTAATTCTCCAGGAAATATTGTTTAGAATTTAGTTTTTGCCTTATAACACATAAATGTTAAGATGTTATTTGGGTGACATGAACTGTCAAAAACATGGTGAATAGATCCAGACCATAACTTTTTCAGACAGGATCATTGCATCTAAAGCCACTCTGATTGCAAAAGGACAAAAGTGGTATCTACAAATCAACAAATCTACTCCTCACTACTCCATACCCAAAGTTACCAATGAGCACATATTTACTCCCATGATTAAGCTCACATTACATCTGTACATCAGGAGTATATATATATATATATATATATATATATATATATATATATATATATATATATATATATGCTATATATTAGCCTACATATATTGAGTCTACTTTACATAGATGGATTGGCATGTATGTCACAGATAGTTTGGCAGCCAGAACAATCAAACTTATATTCTACATAAGCACAGAGAAAGTCTACTTTACCTTGGAAACAGGTGAATTTGAAGCAGTAACCCCTCGTTAACATTAGACAGATCTTCATTTCCTCGAGCTTGAACAAAACCCTGCCAGTAATGTGATAACTATACGATGGTTATCCATGTGGTCTTATTTCTATAATTCTAATGTAGGTTATCCACTTGACAGCATCCAGGTCACATGAGGTCCCACCCTGTGACGAGACTTATCAAAACAGGCCTGAAGTCGCAAATGTGAAATATTGTAGCATTTCCATATATCAAAGACAATATACCATGTGTGTGAAGATTTTTTTGCGGTATTTTTAATTTATAGCATAGGCTTACATATATATTGTAGCGTTACATGTACATTCACATGGATGTACCCTGGCACACCTTGGATCATAATACGATTTACTACTATAGAATGCCTAATATATTGTTAACTCTAGGTTTTTTTGATTTTATATATGTAGGGTGTGCCTTACTTATGAAGCATTATGGTACATCATTCATACGAACCATACACCCCGGGGCCTACACCAAAACCAAGGCCTTTTTGTCAAATTGGGTCATCTCTGTTGGAGTATGGTTGTAATGCATCAGCTATTAAATGTGTCACTCAGGCTGGTGTGTACCTTTACCCTTCAGCCAAGCAGTCATGCCACAATTATTTTTTCTAAAATCCAGAAGTCTAATTCAAACTATTTCCATGCACTGATTAATATTCAGCCAGGAGTTGGATATGTTAGGCTAATAAGCCTCAATATGGATGCCCAGTGTGTCTGACATTGGTTGATCTGGTACCTGGCCGGATACGCACTGATAACAGCCAGTATGACGGGTACCAATTGTTACATGATATATCCTGAGTGTGTCCTATACCAAGGTAGCAGATTGTTCATGTATAATGGGCGAGGCCATCTCTGAAGCTGATTACCAGTGATTATCACTGATAACAGTTTTCAGATGGGTAGCAACTGCCCTCCAAGAGGCATGTAGTGAAGAGTGGGCTGAAAAAAAATAATCCCGCTAAATTGGTATGGTAGAGCTGTAGTGATATATAAGACTGGCCGCTTTAAGATGACATCTTAGATTTCAAGTTGGTTTCACAACATATCGTTTTTTTCTCCTCTCCAAAGTACTGAATGTGAGACTCTGTCTTGTTAAACATGCCAAATGTATATGTGACACATCCTTACAAAATGATTCGGAAGTCACACATAGAAAATATTCAGATATTGCCATATTTAAATACAGCTCATCAAGAGCTTTCATTTGGTACATAACACTAGCACATTTGAAACAGGTTGCCCTTTGGAGATATCCCAGCTATAGATGTAGTATGATCAATTAAAAACCGTTTAAAACTGAGTTATTGAACATGTAATAATTCATAAATCCCATACAATTACTATATGATATTATATAATCACATGTTCTATAGCTATGTCTTTTGAGAATTTGAAGCTCAAATTTAGTTTAGTGACCAAGGATTTTAAAAGACATCTACCCATATGTTAGAAAAATACAAAAAAAAAAATCTTGAAAAATCTAATATACAGAGTACACAGGGGGCACTACACATGTGTGCAGATAGCAATAAATTAAACTGGGAGATGAAGTAAATGCCAATGGGCTAGACGGCCAAAACTTCTACATTTTATTCTGTACTACTTGAACTGTATTGTCTAAATTGCATATGACCACATTATTATCCATTGAAATGACTACTCCTTTATTGTTAAATATTACTGTACATAAAAACTGACTGTTGCGGTAGAACATGTTGGATTTTACATGAGTTTTGGTCAATTAACACTTTAAAAAAACGGTACTTTTTGAGGACAATTCCTCCATGCAAGTACCCTTTTCCATGATATTTCTCCAGGTAGGGTTCATCTCTTTTCAACAAATTTATCTAATTTAAAGAGGGATTTGCATCAGAGTGCCTCCCTCTCCCAGTCTTGGACTTGCCCAGACTCTTCTATATACAGTCTGGGAGGCTTGTTATAGATTCTCTGAAGTTGCAACAGGTTGAAACAGGTGTTAAAACTTACCTATGCTGTATCCTAACACTGGGCACATGATATGATTCCTGTATGGTTAATGAAGACAGGTATATTGTCAGTAGACCGTTATAGGTATTGTACTTATCATATTTATTTTTCACCTTTGACTCTACCATGTAACCCAGTGTCCGAGTCTACCCACAAGCCAAGCCATACCCATAGACCGAAGGGTGGCAGTGTCAACTGCACTTAGTGACCCCGCCTCCTCCCACTGGAGGATATGCCGTCAATCACAAGCAGCTCGCTGCATGCTGGAAATTCCTAGCAGACAATGTTTAGACCAACTCCTCCTGCTGGAGGACATGCCCATTGATCATGAGCAGCTCACAGCATACCGGGAATTCCCAGCAGCTATATTTATTAACTGTACCGAACTCTGTGAACCCCAGTGCTATGTTTAGGATCCTCCTACATACCTGCACTGGAGTTCCCCAGTTACTATATTTAGCTCACCTGATACTATTTTTAGGATGAGCTGGGTGAGCGGCTCCTACTATAAATGCCTGTAGAGGGAGAACCTCACTCATCTTTCCACCTTCATACTTCATACCTCACACACTCACGTGAGACCAAAGCCCTTGGCTCCAGGGCTAGGCTTGGACACTGTTGGTCACCTTTATACTGTATCACCATCTATACCTCGTGGACTTCTATGAATAAAGTGGATATCAAACTGGATTCCTGATTCGTCTGTATTCATCCTTATTCATCATTTACGGACTCGTTGACAATATCTACATAGACTTATATGGCAACTACATAGTTTTATTTGATGTGTTAACATTTAGGCATTTTATAGTAATTACTTGCAAAAATCTACTTGTTGGATATATACATGAAAAACATTGATAGACATGTCATGCTGAAGCCTTGAACTATAGACCCTTGGCTGCTTGTAAACTGATTGCCTGGTTAGCTCAGTTGGGAGAGCAGAGGTTTCCAAATGCAGTTTGAGTTTAATCCCAGCCCAGACCTACATTTTGTAGTTGCATTGAGCCTGCTGGTTCTAGTAATGAAGCTGAAACAGGTACACTCAGATGGAAACAAGCTTCATTCATAAATATTCATTAGCACATGAGGGAATCCACCAATCAGTGAGGCCACTAACTTATACAAAAATAATCCAGAATTCTGGATCATTTTAGAGGAGGCATTGCAGTGATTTGATAATAAATATTCCAGGGCCCGGAAGATCGAGGCTGCCCACCCCCAGGCATGAGAGATACTTTACCACCAGGCCTTCACTACTTGGCACCCTTACTAACTGGCAGTACTTTGTGTCAAACTGTGTAAATATAACTCTTCGACTGAGTTTTATTTTTGCATGTTACTTTTGTCGGGTAGATGTGATGATTCTGGATGACATTGATGAAGAGATAACTCATGTGATTGAGAATAATATTGCTTCTACCTTCACTAATGTACCTGTACTATACATTAGGACAAATAAAGTGAATTCAAACAAAAAAAGAAACCGAAGATACAATTTATATATCTTTATTGCATAGGCGTAACAATTGATGCTTTGTAGTAAACAATACTTCTTGCTTGGCTAATGAGGCGACACACATTTCCATTATGAGAGATGCCATACTTAACTCACAATATTATAAATAAGTCACTCCATGTTGTGATGATGATCTCCATCGTGCACTCTGATATTACTATAGGAAGTCTATGGTTCAAGGCTTGGCATGCCTATATATATATATATATATATATATATATATATATATATATATATATATATCAATTAATCTATAGGGTGCAGCACATCACGCTGCATGGCTATGCTATTGTATACCAGCACAACCTGCGTTAGAGCTGGGTGATCGTCGGGCTGCTACTGACTCTACTACATGGGATATGGGTGTCCTGTCCCATGGGCTTGCTAGATCTGGTTCGTACTGGAATGTACCGGTCTATGGGCCCCGCTATGGGATCCCCCTATCGTTATGCCGTGTGATGGGTCTTCAATTCTGTTGGTTATCCCTTGCATGTTCTTTATACATTCTGGACTATTAGTAATATGGTTTACATGTAATTGCTTTAATGGGGTCTAATTGTACAGAAAGATGAAATACGGGTAGTTAATACGTAGAGGTGATAATTGTATAGAATTTACTATAGAGTGGGATTTATAATGAATTTATTGTATGTATTATGCTGACACAATTCCCCTTCTCGGTTATATATGGAGTGCAAAGTTTTTGAAATATAATCACTTTAAAGTAAAAAACGAAACAAGTGACCTGGAATGAGACTTTTAACCAAGTGTCAGTAATCATACATTTGACATGTCGTGGGATATATTGATACAGTGTTCTCAAATACAAGGGTGGCTAATGGTGTGACAAGTCCCATTATGTGGGTTGTTAAATGATCGCCGTAGGTACCCTGTCATTCAATTACCAATTGATGGTTTTGTTTTAGTTGTAATGGACATTGGTCCCCTGCAAAGGTTTGCTTTATGAGACTATATGATGCCTCTAAATAGTTTACTTGGGAATAAATATAACCAATGGGCATTACAACTTGGGCTTATTAAACAACCCTAGGTGATGGGTCACCCATTATGTTAGTTTCAACTAAGGAAACATTGTAATTTTTCATCAAATATGGCATACAAAAGACATCGGGTTGGGTATATATTGGCGTATATAAATCCCCATTACCACAAACTTCTATATGATGAGCATTTGAGGTAATTAGGACATTGACTCGCCACAACCAGAAAAGTATTCATGACTCTGAGCTTGTCTACTACAGCGTCCCATTTAGATTTCCGAGACATTTGTTTGTGCATGACCTGATCATGTGGGTGTCCCTGTTTTGGTTAATCACATCAGTCGGTGGGTGGTCGGCGGAGACACAGTCAGCACTAGTTGTTTTCTTAGGCCTATAACGGGGGCCATGATGGTCGTTGTACCTCCGTAGGATGGTGACCATCGGGCCTTAACATCAGGGCTACTTTCGTGGTGTTAGTTGGTCATTGCTTGGTAAGGAGATTTGTGACACAATATGGACTTTAAGCTGTACTATGGCTTGTTCTACTAATGGAGGATTAATTGGACTGTATAAGGGAGTGCCCTCATGTCAATCGACTAAGACTGGTCGACCGCTTGGTTAATATGGGTTACGTGGTTGAGTGCATTGCTCCATCCAATGAACAATATATTTGCCAATACTTGTAACATCACAAATTTCTGAAATAACATCATATCCGAGTACATGAAAGAAAACCAAATAATAGTGCGTAATGACCTTCACATCTAGGTCTTTGAGTCTTTGGCTGAAAAGATGCCGGTGGCGTGATTGAGTATCAGTGGGTGTGAGTGGATGAGAGTGGGTCTGTAGCATTGGGCGGTTTTGGGTGGGGTCTGGAATGTGCCTGTTGGAATGTGGTGGCCAGTTTGGACGCTATGTCTAGGGGCCCTACCTTATAAAGGGTGAAGTAGACTCATGGTAATTGTGGCCATCGCTCCTCAAATCATAAACAGGTTTATGTCTCTGTCCCATTCAATTTCTTAATAACCCAATTGCGAACCTCCTGGAGCACCGCATCCTCTTCCTGGAGCTGCCCCCAATCTCTCGGCTCCCTCTCCGTCTCCATCTCAGCAGTCGGTGCATGCTCCCCTTGCAGTCACACCTCTTAGCTGCAGGTCAAGACCCTGCAGGTAGCCAATTCCTCCTCCAGGGGTTCCCCCCTACCGCACTGCCTGCAGGGGTCCCAAGACAGGCCATCAGCATTTCCATGTTGTTTCCCTGGCCTATGCTCGACCCTGTTATCATAGGTATCAATTATCTGTATCCAACGAGCTAGCTGCCCCTCCGGCTCCTTGAACCTGAGCAGCCATTTCAGAGACACATGGTCCGTTCGTACTAATACTAGCCGGCCCACCAGATAGTGTCGGAAATTCCTCAAGCCGAAGACTATAGCCAGCAACTCCTTCTTAGTGACGCAGTAGTTCCTATCTGCCTTCGACAGTTTACGGCTGGCGTAGGCCAGAACTCGCTCCACCCTGCTCTGCTCCTGGCTATGGACTGCTCCGAGGCTGAAAGCACTGGCGTCTGTGTCAAAGGTTAGGTGGCCCTCTGGCTCTGGAAAGGCCAGGAAAGGAGCCCCAGTCAATAACTCCTTAACTCTTCTTCTACCACATTCTACATAAAGATTAGTCTACAAAAACCAAATTATTTTCGGCCTTATTTGGGTGAGGATTATGTGCATAGAATATCATGAGAGCTTTCAAAAACTGGAAGAATTTTCTAGATATTCCAATTATAAGTCAACTTATGAAAGGTTTTGCTGTCACTTATAATCAAAAGATGAGACACCCATATTAAGCTGAATAGGCCCTAATTGAAGAGATGGCATAATTAGTATGGCTTGCAAATGAAATAATTATGCAATACTACCAATTTTCAAATTGAAATATTTTAGTTAAAAATATGTCTATAAATATGAAATAAATTGCATATGATAAACATTTTTCACGACTTATCGATTAATTTATCAGGAAGGAAACTCGGAAAATCTTTCTTCCCTGTTGCCATGGCAACTTAAGTAAACAAAAGTTGTGATTGCTAGTCATTTTGTTGAGAGTTGTTGCCATGGCAACCAAGATTCTACCCAAAATGCATCAGAATATGCTTTTGATTTTGTCACCAACCTTTTCCTCATTAAAAGTTACCCTTAGTCAGTTTTTACCCCAAAATTGATAATATTTTTTATTTTTTCAAATTCCCCCCTTAATATTGCCGAAATCATGGCACACAAAAGTAAAACTCATCCATGTTTACCTGCTCACCATCAAGAGGGAGATCTGCATAGAGCCAAATGGTTTAGCCTGTCAAGACAGAATACGCAATAGATTACCTCCTGAAAAAATCTTGAGATTTGAGCAATTTTTAAGGAACTTATAGAGGGTCAAAAATCGGCCAAAATCAGCGAGTAACTCGCAAAAATGTGAGTCTGGTAAAGGGGCACCAACTCGCAAAAATGTGTGATTGGTAGGGGAAGAGTTAAGTCGTGTGAACGCTGTTTCACACTCACTCGTCCATCGAAACGCTCTTCCCTTTTCGGCGACTTAGCTACTGTGGCGAAGTCCTGGATGAACCCTCGATAATAACCAGCCAGGCTGAGGCAGCTCCTTACATCAGTAACTGTCTCCGGCGTCCCCCAGTCTCTTACAGGCGCTACCTTTCCCGGATCCATCGACACTCCGTCCTTGCTTATGATAGGACCCAAGAATTCGACCTATTTCCGAGCTAGTTGACACTTGCTGGGTTTTATCCGGAGTCCTGCCACAACTATTCATTTTAAAACCTCTTCCAGTCTCTCGAGATGCTCCTGAATGGTTGAAGCGAAGACCACCACATCATCCAGATATACAAGACAGGTATCCAAGAATAGGAGGTCTGCTTCACATCGGCTTAAGAATCTAGCCAATTCTGTTAGAGCCGCACAAAAAGCCAGTACCTCGGGTGCAAGCAGGTCGAGTACAGCCCTAGAGGTGGTCTCGTCAGATGATGACTCTCTAGATAAATCCTCAATAGAGTATGATGTCAATGGACCATTCTGGGTATTATGATTATTTCTCATATTTACTAATTTCTTCGCCATATAAAACCTAAGCTCTGCTCACGATCCACACTCAACAACCTCCTGTATTCCCCAACAGGAACCAGGATCCATTAGTCACCACAAACCACTTCCTCCATCACACTCTGTGACATAAGGCACACGGATGTAATAACATTCCAACCTTATCTACATCCACACAGTCCAACTGGAGGAAGTGCGATCCACCTGTGGTGCCATATTTGGAATAAGAGGATATTTCACAATCTCCTCTCAATCCTCATTACCATAATCTACCCACAGGTGGCACTCTCTCTCTATGACACATGGCACTATTCTATTGAGCCACGTGTATAGAACATTTCACAATACTGTGAGCTGCTCAGGCCCTTAATATAAAAAGCAGCCTGAGCAGCTCCCTATCTATCTATTCTAAGCTCATCTCTCTCAACTTACACCTCACACCTATACCTAGAACCTACGATAGGTTGAGCTATAGGATCAGGGGCAGAGCTTAGATATTGGCGAGTGTTATCATTGTTACCACCTTTATGAAACACTCATGTGAGCTACGCAATAAAAGGATCAAATGAACTTCTCTGGATTCCGTGTGTAATCACTTCACCACTTGTAACGGTCCGTTGACACGATGGTGGATGAACCCTCCAAGAATATCCCACTACCAACCTCTCATTAACCATGAGCAATAGTGAGACATCACCCAAGGAGCCAGTTCCAGAACAACGCATCTTTACATCACCTGGGCTAGACGTGCCCAATCACCCCACAAGTGCTACTACACATCACTTCCAGAGGCAAATTTCATCACCTGCAGCCTTCAAAATGACCCAATTATACCCACCTGACACACCAAGGAACACCACCCCTGGTAGTAGCTATACAGCGCCACAATCTGACGCCGACAGCGACAGCCCCAGGAAACAGTCACAATAATTAGGATTCGGGGATGGGACTACGGCACCTATAGTCTCTGCCCCCCCACCCTAAAGGAACCAACCACGACCGCCCACCACTACTCCTGTTCCTACTACTGAAGCAGAGGTTAACTCTCAATTGACTCTCACACCTTAAGGACTCTTGCACTGACGACGAAAGCACAGCCAGGATACCTCAATTCTGAAGCCTAGAAACAAGTCTGGTCAATATGGACAGCAAGGTAAGGCTATTTTTGTTGATACAGAATTGACTAAGAATGCAGTATCTGTTAACATGGACAACCCCTTGTATAGAGCTCTCGTTGATTATGGCGCCTCCCTGTTTTTATCAGCCAGAAATGGTTGATAGAATAGCAAGCACATATTTTGAAATATGTTAGGAACCTTAGACTCACAGTGTTACTGGTTGATAAGACCCCTTTTCCTCCAAAAACATCCTACAATGTCTATAGTCAGAGTATAGGCAACCCCCCTCTCCCCAAACCCCCCCCCCTGCCCCCACCCCAGCCCTACACCCCAATCTATTAGTTCTAACAAACTCACCCTAGTAACCGTCTCACCACCCTTTAAACAGACACACATAGAACCACCCAGACACTATAGGCAAATTTTCTTCGTGTAATAGATGTTCCCTCTCCATTTTCCCATATATTATTTCAATGGAGAGTACTCATTAGAACCACCAAGTTCACCTTTTTTTGATGTTTTACTTTTCCACTAAATTCAAATTATTCCCTCCAACACATCAAAACCTTAATACCACAACTAAGTGGGTGACATTGCCAAAAATCTTATTTAATTTTCTAAAAGCTCAGGCAGCTGTAAACTGGATGATCTGGTTGGCACGCCACATAAATTACCCACGGTCACAGCGTACGCTCGGTTTGTGTCCCATTAAATTGGGGCATGCATGCGCCGGTTTGTTACAAGCTCGGGGCTCCTCTATACCCTAAGGTATTACCAAATGACGGCCTACTGTAGGAGCGCAGCTCTCTTGCATCCTGATCCGTGTTTATACCTCTGTTTACCATTGGTACTGGAATGTTTGGTGAGACACTTAATCAAATAATAATTCAGCATGGTTCCCTGCTGTGTTAACACAACAGGAACAAGTGCACCCCTAGCAGGCTGACTAATCTCAGCATCACAGCCACTACCCTCCCCCCCTAATTATACTACAATATTCAGATCATCCTATGATCATCCGTACCTCCGCAAAGGTCCCTTAGATTTGCATACCACTATGCGCGAGTATATGCAAACCAACCAATAGCTAGGCCCCGCGCCACATTTGGGTGAGACATACCTCATCGGGAGGCATGTAATGAGGAATTAGCCAACCTCATGAAGTGCTTATAAGCCTCACTCCAACCCCGTCTTATCCACTTCTAAAACAATACACCAAACTTACCAAACCCAGTCACCATATGGAGCAAGTATCCGGAGACCACAGGGCCAAATGCCGAGGCTGCCATGCAACCAGCTCAGGTAGGTTTTTGTCTTATGTGTCCATTAGTAGCGTCATCAATCGTTCTAGCATGACAATGATGGATTATGCCATCATGTTACCCAGATACCCATTACATGCCAATGGTAGTGTGCGCCCAGAGTGCTTTGTAAAATGTGATAGTTGAATTCGCAGTCCACTTCATGCCTTTTTACGACAACCTGACCATTTTAGATCTTACTTATCATCCTTTTGGCAACACCCCACCCACCCCACACACAACCCATCCTACCTTAGATTACCCATTTATGTAATACTGATTTTTAAGCCTTAAGGCACCAAAGTCATATGGACTCAACCCAGGGTGGACCATCCATAGCCTTCTAGGCCCACATGGCATTAGGAGCAAGGCCATGGATCTGTTTGGTCAAAGCTGTCAATCTAAAAAGTTTGAATTTGCTCATTTTTATCAAACCAAGCACCCCCACCACTGTATTGAACCATCTTAGCTCACTAATCACAAAAACCTCTTACAAAAGAGTCAGGGTAAAAATACATCAATTACTAGCCATAGATTAACCTAACAAACTAGTCTGTTTAAGAATTATACCTACGAGTGTCCTATAGAAAGACCCAAAATTCGTATAAACGTTTTCCTTCTTCCAACCCAAAATTCCCGAAACACTGCGCCCCACACCCCACCTTTTTCTCTCACACAAAACCAAGCCCTATACCCCCAAATCAAAATTCGTATGGACCACTATTGCAGTAGAGTACATGTGCACTGGCAAAATCAAAACAAACTAGTTTGTCAATATACCCGTAACCATAACAACGGGGGAGACACCTACTCTATTTATAGAACAGGCATCCCCACGCTGTGATAGTGAATGCTCGGCGAGTCAGGCCCTGGCATCATCCCCCAATCCAGGAGAGCATACCAGATAGAAAGGCTCGGGCCCAAACGGCGGCAAAGCAAATCGAGCCCACTAAGTTGGCTCCGGTGAACCCCAAAAAGGCCAGCACGCCAACTATCTATATATGTTTAAACCCAACCTGGCTGAGAGGGCCCCATACATAGTCAATGGTAGGTAAAATTTTGACTCACCATTCCAACATGGCCGGCTTCGGTTCATGATGGAAACCACCGTCCCACCTCACTAACTACCAGCCACCCCCACAATCATATAACTTGGGACCGTCCCAAGGTTATACCCAAATGTCAGTAGCGTTTGGAAGATACCATCACACTTATGTGGGGATGGCAGGTAGCCCTTACACATACGCCGCAAAGACGCTTTTGTGAGGATCGCCCCCCCCATCTAGCCTACCCTTCACCCTTCACCCCCGCCCCCCCCACCCCGAACTGAAACCCCCAGCCTCTGCAATACGCCCAAACCACATGCATACACAGCCATCATCAAACATAACGAGCTAAAACAACATCATAGCCACAGCTAAGCCTAACTAATACAATAGACCGGCTTACACTAATGTTCATCAGTGTTGGCACCGGCTGCAGCGTCTGGTCCGACTACTTTCGCGCCATACGCGGCAGCCCGGCGCCATCTTGGTTTCGTTTTAATTACCGAAACTGACGGACGTCACGGCCGTCACCATGACTACCATCGGTGATGTGACACCCGCATGTGGCATCCCGACAACAACAACAACATTAGCACATGTTCACACTTTGACTTGTTCAGATCAAACTTACCTTAATAGCCATTAATCATTCCACCGGGCGGAACGATAACCCACTGGATCTGTGTGATGCTGAAATACAATCCAAGAAGCGGATTAGACCAAAATAGCCCATGTCTTGATCATAAAAATTGTCAAAAATTCAGGTATCACCTATTTGTAAATCAAAATATACTCACAATCCACCTGTCATGGTGATGACGACATGGAGGACTGTGCTGTTAGGCAGGACGATATCGACCTCATAGACCTCCATGATTATGTAACATTATGACATCACAGACGGACGAGTGCCCTTTTTATAGCACCCCGGATCAAAAATTTGGCGACACGGGATAGGAAAAAAATTTAATTTTTTTTTCTTTCGCCCCCATTTCGAACCAAAAGTAATTTTCCTTCAATCAACATCGACATAATTCATTTTCAAGATACTTGAGACAGGTAGGAGTCGACCTGAGCAGGTCATACCTGTATTTAATCCCCATAACTTATCTGATTTTTCGCCATTACGGTGCAGCGCCAGCTCGCTACTACCACCTGGTGGAATTTAGATAAACTAACTATAGCGTCCCTGGATACAGGACCCGCGCTAAGCCAAATAATCAATCGAGCTCTGTATGTAGGTTTTGTACGTTGACAAAATGATATTGATCTCACGTCCTTTTTCTGTATTGACCGTGGCCTGTCTGCAACCCATAACAGACAAACTATAGGTCGATGAATTGTCTCCTCTTCCTGTTGTTTCCTCCACAGGCCTACCACCAACACCGCATCGTTTCCTTCAGCGCCAGATGCCAAACCCAAGGAGAAAGAACCAGTACCATCAAGTGCAGAAGCAACCAACACCGAAACAACATGGCAACTTATAACCCAATAGCTTCCTCGCCATGGAACTTTTCAGGCCAAAAATGACAATATCACCATAAGGAACATCAGAACCTACTTCCCAGCAGTATACACCAAAATTGACACTTCAGGAGACACAAATAGACACTTTTCAAAACGATCTTGTATAACCATATTTTTAAACCAATTCGCTGAGACACAGTTGTGACGTTAATTTATGATTCTTTTTGATAAATTTTATGGAGGACACACCAAAATACCCTTCTGGCTTGCCTCTCTAGGTGCCATAAATTCATCACCTTTACCACTGTTTTTTTTCAAGCTCAACTATGACATGTATTTATGAGTTTTAGTCAAATTAGTTATCTATCAGCAACAGGTTGTATATACCCCATTTTTGTATATTTTCGTGAAAATCACCATGTTTCTAGTCAACAATAACACTGAATACCACCTTGACCTATACCTTATACCCGACTGTGTAGCAGACCCTGCACAACTTCAGTTATAAGCCTTGGTAATGTGGAGCCAAAACCTCATCACTCTTGTGTCGATTATTGACCCCATGATACCAAGAATCACCAAACTTGGTTAACTTTCATCTAGATACATCTCATTGCATATTAATGTATAAAACCAAACATGTTATCAAAGCAGGAAAATTTTCATTTTCCCACAATGACAAACCGGTACTTACATATTTTTAGGCATTGTACATATCCCTGCATTTATAACCTGTGTACATATATTAAGTCACTTGATCCACACAAACTGTATTTTTGTAATTCAATAAAGAAACTATTTTTATCTTTTTTTTAACGCATATAATGTCAAACTCATCAGGTTTTCACAAAATCCTGTATTTGTATCATAATACCCATAATTGTCAATGGACTTGGCATAGCCTTATTTTTCTGTTTATTTTTCTCCCTTTACACTTGTGCAGAGACGAGTAGGAATGTGGGGATTTGTCAATGGACCATTCTGGGTATTATAATTATTTTTCATATTTACTAATTTCTTCGCCATATAAAACCTAAGCTCTGCTCACGATCCACACTCAACAACGGATGTAATAACATTCCAACCTTATCTACATCCACACAGTCCAACTGGAGGAAGTGCGATCCACCTGTGGTGCCATATTTGGAATGAGAGGATATTTCACAATCTCCTCTCAATCCTCATTACCATAATCTACCCACAGGTGGCACTCTCTCTCTATGACACATGGCACTATTCTATTGAGCCACGTGTATAGAACATTTCACAATACTGTGAGCTGCTCAGGCCCTTAATATAAAAAGCAGCCTGAGCAGCTCCCTATCTATCTATTCTAAGCTCATCTCTCCCAACTTACACCTTACACCTATACCTAGAGCCTACGACAGGTTGAGCTATAGGATCAGGGGCATAGCTTAGATATTGGCGAGTATTATCATTGTTACCACCTTTATGAAACACTCATGTCAGCTACGCAATAAAAGGATCAAATGAACTTCTCTGGATTCTGTGTGTAATCACTTCACCGCTTGTAACGATCTGTTGACAATGATGAGAAAGTTGTTCCATCTACTCAGACGGAGGCAGTATGCTTGCCAGTTAACAAAAATGGGGAATCAGATGACGAAGATTGGATGTGTCTTACGGACAAGGATCCCAATCCGAGCAAGGCCGATTGTAAGATGTGGCTTATGCTGAACCACACTGACAGGTATAACACCTATACCCAGAGGCGAAAGCTGCGTTGGGCACTTGAGAAGTGGTACAGTGACGACCAGAAGTCCTTCCACTTCTCCATCTGCCAGGATGCTAGTGATGTCTCGGTCGGGACCTGGAGTACTTCAGCCTGGATCCAAAGACATCTTGTAGAAACCCACTTCCACCATCACCCGGTCTACATCTGTGACCCGAGTTATGGTAAAAAGGGGAAGAAATGTACTACAAAGGTCACCTACATCCGGCCTAGTGATCTGGCAAGACACCAGAAGAAGGGCCATGCCGAGGGTCTCGATGCAGCCCGTAAAAAGATCATGAAGCTGCATCAGGAACTCATGAAGGAGTTTGACAGTCTGAGCGCGGATGCTTGGTCGAAGATCTGACCAGGGGACCAAGGATTCGAAACTTTGAGCCAAGATTATGCTGACTCCAGGAAAGCTAGACATGCATGAGAGTCTTTGGCAGAAATGCGAGGAGTCTGGGAAAGACAGTAAAAGAGCCTGAGAGAGAGAGCTGGGGTGGACCCGGTAATGGTCAGAGTAAGACTAGCACCCAATCCAGGACGGATGATCGTTCCAGATCCCCCCTGGCACGCCACCCACACGAGCAGAGCCAGAGTACTCTTGTTTTCAAGAAACCTGGACCTGCCGGTTATGCTCGAGCAGCATCTAAACCAGGGAAATTGGATACAAACAATTTTCCGTCAATGTCACAAGGTCCTGGACCCGAAAGCCAGGCCTTGGTCATTGGGAAAGGGGGTCGCCTTGCACCCAGAAAGGCCCCAATCCTGCCGCGACCGGATCCTCACGTGCCGTATCTGCTCAGCAGATCTTAACCACCCCTGGGTGGTTTTTCTCTTTTTAAAAATAATATACTAAGTCTAATCTTTTAAAAATCATTTTCAAAACCATTTCTCTTTCTATTTTCTTTTCAAATTTTCATGCTTTACAAAACGGTGTAAAATGGTCCAAATGAAATAGTTTGAAGAAAGATTTGAAGTATTGCTCTTTGTAATCTTTACAAAATCTTTTTATTTTCTTTTAGTGAAAAAGAAAATATTTTGGTATTTTCTTTTGTCCAAAACCTGTTGCTCAGGGTCAAGTTAGGACCACCTCTTGAGGTGGGGATAAGTAATTCGAAAACTTACCCATACTTTTTTAAATATATTTTTCTTCAGATTATCAAATAATATGACTTTACAAAGGCTATATTCATAAAAGAATTCCCAACAATGAATTTGGTAGTGTTTTGTTTTAAAAAGACTTAAGTCATGTGTAAGATTTTCTTCATATTTTCTTTATATTTTCGTTTTTTATAAAATCTTTCCAAAATCTTTTTATGAATATGCAAATAGGGTCATGTGACCTTCTCCTATGGATGGTTGGTCTATGGATAATCTTTGTGAAATTGTTAAGCAAATTTTACCTCTATAATCTTTAAAGGTGAAAAACGAAATTACAAAGAGAAATATAGCCTTTCTCATTTGAAAAAGAAAATACAAAGAAAATCATTACAAGAATATTTAATTTTTGTCACATGATCCCTGAGAGCCAATGATTGAAGGGATCCCCTCCTGACATTATGACTTCATAGGGTGTTTCCCAGGTCTGTTCATCAAATTGTACGTATCAGCATAGAAACAACGTAGAATTCATTCTCTGAGAATCTAATAAAGATTTTAGTATTCTAAAGAAAATCCAAAGAATGAAACAGATTTTCTTTCTATATACTTTACATGTTCATTTTCTTCAAAATATATTGAAATACACTGAAAAGAATTTAAAGGGAGAAATGGGTTTTCTTTCCAAGTTGAATGTTTTCTTTATTAGATCTTTTCTCTAAAACGATTATATTGTCAATGGACGATTCTGGGTATTACAATTATTCGATACATATTTACTTTTTCACCGCTAGGCTTATCCACAGACCTGCCTACAAGCCTACTCAAACCAAGACCTTGGATCTGGCTCTACCTTCCCTGGCCAGTGACCTCAGATTCACCTCAGGATCCTGGCTAGGGGTCATGACCTCGACCCCCACTAACCCTAGGTACAGGGTGGGAGTGTGCTCACACCCACCTCCATTCCTAGCCAATCAGGGGCCGAGCTGCTCCTCCCACAGGAGCTGATGCAATGCAGGCAGGGTCTTGCCTGTCCCTGAGCATGACGTCATGCTTCCCTTAAGGATGACGTCATGCCTACCCCAAGCTGCTCCTATATATATGAATACAGGACTGGCTTGGGATATGTTAGTCTGCTCCCAGACCTAGAGGCTACATCACCCTATACTAAGGCATAGGCTTGGCTGGATAAGCTTGGTGAGTGATCATGCTGTACCATCTTACATGGTCACTCTGTACCACCAATCTTACAATAAAGCTGGATCAACTGAAGAGCTCCAAGTTCCTCTTTTTCCTTTGTAAAGGACATTTAACGCTCCTTTGACATTGGTCGAGAAACCCGTAATAGTGGAAGATCCCACCCTATACCCTCCCACAAAACCAAGAACAATAAGTGAGTACTCTACAAACAGACCAGCTTCAGGATCCTCCAGCAAGTCACAGCCTATAGGTACACCATCTGCCTCCACTGAGGTACTACCCCTGCTCAGTACAGGTTCCTCCAGTGTATGCTGCTACTACCTCCATAGCAGGACAGGGTCTACTCATCCAGCTCCGGTTCCTACTGGCCTCCACCTTACATCCAGCATGGTACCATACAGCACACCTAGTGCTATGAACTCTATACATACCACCTACAACACAGCTGAGTACAGGAGGATGCAATCCTATCCAAAAGGATACATACACTTATATCCACCTGATGATTGGCACCAGCAACAGGTAGGAGGTTCACATTGATATATTGACATAATTGCAGAACAAGTTCTGGTCACGGTTACTTTTGTCATGCGGGATCTCTCATATTGACTGATACAATACTCAGTAATCTGTCCTATGTGATATATACCCCTTTTAGTATGCCCAGTCCCTATGTAGAGTATATCCCATATTAGCAACTCACTGACTCCAGGTAGACACACCTTACTATTTCCCCTATAGCCTGTATGTCCAGCCCCCTATGTAGAATATACCCCACTAAACCACTATTGTGGATATACCCCTCTATCAGGGACCACATAGTCGTAATAACAGCCAAATTCTACCTAAGATAATGGTAATTTGGAAACAAATCAGTGTGGCAGAAAAGAAAAACGTCACCCAGACCTTTTTCACATGACAAGCTAATAGCCTCAATAAACCCAAACATTTTAAGCCCATTC
Source organism: Acholoe squamosa (assembly GCA_949317995.1). Lineage (NCBI taxonomy): Eukaryota > Metazoa > Annelida > Polychaeta > Phyllodocida > Polynoidae > Acholoe > Acholoe squamosa. The sequence goes on along the minus strand of OX439041.1, from coordinate 82,686,672 downwards.
TCCAACAACAGCCATCATGTATCAATCTAAATAAAACATAAACATCTATTTCCAGACTTTTAACAGAAATCATAGCCCCCTATACATGTAGAATATACCCCATTAGTAAACCACTACTATGGGCATACCCTTTTGTCAGTGCCCATATGATCATAATGCCACCCAAATTCTACCTCATTTCTAATGGTAATTTGGAAACATACAGTATCCAACATTAGAGAATGTCATAGAAACATATGGTACCCTATTTCTTTCACAACAGTGTTTCATGCTGTATTTCTCACTACATATATCCCAAGGGCTACTCAAAATTCAATCCATTTACGATTAGAATGTTCAGCCCTACTCTCCAGGAATTCTACTACACTAGCATATCTCTTAGCCCCTTTTACATCACAAATCTCATTTACAGTCTAAAATCACGACACCTAGTTTCCCACTCTCAGAGTATATCAACAACTACCTTTAAAGTACATGTTTGCCTATTCCCATGACAGTTACATTCCCTCAACCAAATATAACCAGAACCACACCCTTCAGACCCATCCTGACGACAATACTTTGAAGGAAATCACAGTATCTTTCACTCTTCCCATAGAATAGCTATAAGCCCATCATACTAAGTGGTATATTTTAGGCCCAATTTCACGACAATTACAGAACTTAATTAAGCCCAGTCATTATGCCTCCCAGTAGCTGAATACATAGACAAACCGCTACTCTGTTTTGCCCAAAAACCTACACCACTGTGGTCAGACCCCCCCCCCACCCCCTCCCTGGTCATGTGTCTGACCTCAGGATAACCCCAACCCTCCTGCTCCTCCAGAAGGTGGACATACACACACACCTGCCGCCCCTAATAGTCTGTATTCGGTCCCTTAGATTTAATAAACCACTACTGTGGATACTCCCCTTCCTTCTAATCAGGAACTCATATAGCCAGAAAGTTGTACCTATTTTTAATGGTAATTTGGAATACAGCACCATGGCAAATCAGAAAACGTCATAGTGGCATGTAACATATCATATTTAAGGCTTTACCAATGATAACCATAGCCTCTTATTGAACTAAATCAAACCCAAATACTTAAGACCTTTATCACAGCAATTCACAAATTAGAGTGATGGTAAATCTTATTTTAACCTTTAATCAAATTTGAGCAATTAATTAGAGTATATTTAGGCCATTCTTACGGCAACTTTAGCCCATAACCACTCAAAATTAAATTCATTTATCCCAAAGACTTTTACAATCTAAATTCAATGAAAGTTCATTGTACCACACTAATCAAGCTCCAACATGTTCTATAGACGCTGGATTCATTGTGAAATCCCTGCTGTGTTTTCAAAATATCCCTACCCCAGCCTACACCACACGGCAAGTCAAACATACCTCCATCCTATGCACCAGTGATCTGGATAACCACCACGTGCCTACACCTTGATCCCTGATCAAGTGCAGAAATCCGCATCCAACACCCCCCCTTAATTTGCCAAACATATTACCCTCAGAGCATATACATACCAACCACATTGCACCCAGCGCCCCACACGCCACCTGTCCAACACTAAATACTGACCACCCCCCCCAGAAACCTCCCAATACTCAACCCCCATTCCAGATTCTCTTTCTTTACTTTTCTGTTTTCTATTTATCAATTTTTCCTTTTATTATATGTTGTATTAAAGTTACACAACACTCACATGAGTTTTGTAGATTTAGTTTTTCCGCGCCCATGGACGTTCTCAGCACACCCACATTTAATGGTTCGATACGCCACATATACTACCCAAGGCAGCAGCGCATTCTAGGGTATATGTATAAAATTTTTATTTTATATATTCTTGCACCGGCTTGATGGCTTGTCAGGACTCCTGTTAAATTCGGTATTCTTGCCACCGACACGCCTACTGTAGGAGTCCCTGTCTCCCATGCTCCAACCATGTTTGCACCTCTGTTTTTCTCAGATCCAGTAATGCAGGTGGAATACCATTTTGATTGGCTGTAATCAACCACAGCCCCAATTTCACGCCAAGCTTCCACAAAGCAGGCAACCCACCTGGTCAGAATTCAATCATAACCTTGACCTGCATCTACCAACCTTCTTGACCTAAAAATTCCAATTTTTAATCAATACATACCAGGCCTCGGCGCGGAGGCCACCATAAATTTGCATACGGGGCAGGCCAGCCCCCACTGCATATATCCAATAAGATAAGGCCTAGCCTTTTAAGGGCAAGACATACCTACATGGGAGACCTGCAACTGAGGGTTAGCTTCCCTCACGACCAGGTTTATAAGCCTTGACCCACCCCAAATCTTATCCATTCTCAACAATACACCACATCCAACCACTTCCTGTTTTTCTGAGAGCAAGTGCCTGATTGAAGATAACCATGGCGAACAGGGCATGCAGCCAGCCCAGGTTGGCCTGTCTTAAGTGTCCACTCTAGTACATAGACCATCAGTCGTTCTTGCATTTGGTAATGGCAAAGTTTATTGTCATACTGCCCAGACTCCTCAATAAACCAATGGTAGTGTGAGCTCAGAGTATCTAGAAAAAGTTGAATGATCTTCACTCTTCACTGTCCAATGTTGTGCCTGCTAATCTTCCATTGTGTGTGGACCCAATCACCCACCTCCTTTAGGTTGGTTTATCAAGAGATAAACTCATTATTATGGAACACCAATATTTGATTTCCAATTAGCAAGTGATGATCTAGGTTAAGAAACCAAATTGTTAAGCACAAGTTAGTGCCCCAAAACCGACTCCTAAGACCTGCTGAGAATTGAATCTCCTAAGACAGGCAGAGAACTGCACAAATTAGTGCTCCAAGCCGACTCCTAAGACCTATAGAGAATTGACTCCAGGCAGAAAACTGGCAATCCAACCTGGTAACCGCAAGGCACCAAAAGTTTTCATCAACAAGGTATTTTGGAATCCACCCGTGGACCATACATATATGAGTATCTATCTCCCCCTTTCCAGCCCTATCACTTATCCATTGTTAGCTAAAAGCTAAAACCTTTTATTCCTTTATTCATGTATTTATTTATTTATTTATTTACTTATTTTCTCTATAAAACCCCACCCTCCCCCCACTCCACCCAACCTGAGGTCAGTTATCATCTTAAGTAACCACAAATTCACTCACACCACACTTACAAATCCACTTTCCTCCTTCTCCCATAGATTATCCTTTTTGTCTATCGTGAAATATTTCAAGGCTTGTGTGGGGATAGATATTCTCCTTAATTCACACCCCAAGATCAGTCGACCCATACATCAACAATATTTCCCCTTTTAGACAATATCCAATTTCTTATCTATTTCCACATTTGTGTGGGGATGGACATTCTCCTTAATTCACACCCCAAGATCAGTCGACCCATACATCAACAATATTTCCCCTTTAGATGGTATCCAATTTCTTATCTATTTCCACATTTGTGTGGGGATGGACATTTCATGATTACATCCCTTCCCTATAACCCCCTTCAACCCCCTTTTTCTCAATTGTCTTCCTTTAACAACTTCAATCCACTCATCTTGGAAAATTTCCAAGCTTGTGTGGGGATGGATATTTACATGACTATATTTTTACCCCTTCATTCCCCCCCCCAAAGAAATTTAGGCCAAATCATCACAATATTTTTCCTTTTTTTGTCAATATCCAGTTCCTTGTTTTTTTTCTAACCATTTCCACATTTGTGTGGGGATGGATAGTTTTAAACGAATAGTTGGGAATCAATGTGAGTAACCACTTTCCACTGAATGTCAGAGCAATGTCTCAAAAAGACAGCTTTCCCATGAGGTGCCAAAATGACCCTTTTTCTGCAATTTGACTCAGGCTGGAAACTCTTAAAAGTTGGCATGCCACCTATCGACTAGCCTGCCGTTAGGTTAGTGTGAGCGCTAGAGTGTCGTAAAAAGATGAGATGAAAAATGCTCCACCCTTTTCTGAAGTAAGCCAGGTAGATGACCTTTGCTTTCTCTGGGCACATTAACAGCACCACCTGATTATAGCCCCACCTTGCACTAAGACATGCCTGGCCCCGGTTAACCACTTACTCACAGTCTGACCCCCTTATCAATTCACGATTAATACCCCATCCTATTATGAAAATGAACCAAATGCCACCCAATCCCCCAACCACTACCCCAACACACTCAACACCATGTTTCACGGAGTACTAAGGAGATCACTGGGAATATTGAGTTGATGTACTGGGATCATCCTGAGTGATACATGTAATGTAACCAAAGTGTGACCCAAAGTTTTGATTGTGTCTACTTATTTTTGTGACTTCCTGTATTGCCTCTAACAATGCCTGCTAATCCTCAGACTCGTTCATATGACCGCTTTTTCCCAATGTATCCACCATCATCAAAATTAAGTGATTGTAGAGACAGACCTTACTTAAAGAAGCAGATGTGAAGATAATCGCAGTACCTGACTACCATTCAACTACGTTTAAGGGCTCCATCTTCCCATCTTCACCAGGGCACATCACAACAGCAACGTGGCTTGCCACCACAAACCCTGTCGCCGAATGGAGCTGCAGAAACCAGCTGAGCGCAAGTCACCGGAAGTCTATTTTTTTGTTAGACAAACTTTACTCAAAGATGCAGACATGAAGCAGACAGCAACAGCTGACCCCGTTTCAACCACGTTTAAGGGCTCCATCTTCCCATCTTCATCAGGGCACATCACAACAGCGACGTGGCTTGCCACCACAAACCCTATCGCCGAATGGAGCTGCAGAAACCAGTCCACGGCAAGGACTGAAAGTCTAATCTTTATTGTACAGGTTTTTCTTCTACAATAGCAGAATATTTTTAAAATCCTTAACCTTCTGAACTGTATTGTAACCAGTATTTCCCATAATTAAGGAATTTTCAACTTAGATAGAAAATGCATGCATATTTTTAGTTTTTGATCTGTTTACTGTACTATTTCTGGTTTGCCTGCCTCAAAGAAGACACTCCAGGAATATATTAGTTTAGTTTAGAAAATAGAAAGTGGAATTTTGATCACATTGATGTAACAAGCCGATTCCCCTCAGTGTTTAATTAAATTATTTTTGTGCATCAAAGAGCTCAATATACATGATATCTTTTGACCTTGACCCTTTCGGCCCCTGTACTTCATATATTTAGTACTACATACTATGTCTGTGCAGTATAGGAGTTGAATAGACGGTTCCAAATAGCAATATGTTAATGTGTGTTGTGTACGCATGCAGATGTGCACATATATTGTGCATATGCTGGGGTCGGTATGCGTATAGATCCACATATTTAAATAACCTTTCCGTGCATTATTACACAAAAACATCAGGTGCATTGGTGCTCTCTCATTTTAATCATACTTTGCTTGATTGTCCAGTCCTATTAATTTTCACTGAAGTTATTGGCAGGAAACCTTTGGCATACCACATTGTATATGAAACCCTCCTTCCAGTCCTAGCCATATAACCAATCATTGGTAAAGAAAAGCAAAAGTTTTAAATAAGAGTGTAATTCACCTCCACTGAAAAGGGCAAATACCTCAATGATCACGCCCAAACTACATGCTTTTGATTCCTATAGCCATGTTCAACCACAAAGTGCTTTCCAACTTGACTTCTCATTATTCAAAATTAATACAACCAAAGATACTTTTTCAACTCTTGAAAAATAGCATAAGTTGCGAGATCACTATCACTGAAAGGCTTAACAGATTAAGTCATTCATGACCCCCTTTCACCCCCCCCCCTAACAGACACAGGGCTGTGATTGGTAAGAGTTTTGCTCCATGACTAAGGCATATAATGGCAACAAAGCCAATACCATGTCAACACAAATCAGACACGCTGCACATACTCCCTGAAGGAAGGGAACCTGGATGCACATTGCAGGTAGTTCACCTTTTTCTAAACGGCAGTATTGTGTACCAAAGATTGCAGCCAAGCAGCAACAAAACAGTCTGAGTGACATAAATTAGAAAGCCAAGGCACTGCAGTGTTCTAACAGACTTTCTCCAGCACTCACAAACCAAATACACGGAAGTATGCCCACATATCACCAGAGCCCCCATGCAGACCTTGTCTGTCCCAAATCCACCCCCCCCCCCCCAACAACTTCCCTGTTGGCCCCATGCCCCCACGTATAGTGATTTCTCGAATCTTAAACAAACCTTGATAATACTCATAGCAATGAAAAACTAAATTTTTGTTGGTTTAAATGCGCATGGTTGTTGAACAGGTAGTGATGGAATATTGGAAGTCTGGCATCAAACACTCCCTCTCCTTACAGGGTATGCATGCACCTGTCACTCATACAGAGCTGAGTGCTTGTGTGGGGATATCCTCACTCACTTCCATCATTATAACAGAAATTACTCAACTTCTCAGGCCTGGCTCAGACATTAGATTTAAACATACAAAAGAAATGTTTCAGGTATCCACTGAGCTAGGGTTGGGAGTGTGTTAGTCGTTATCCTGTACTTGTACATTTTTTCTTGAGCCCTCTCTCTATGACAGGACTCTGGAAAAATCCCTCATATAGCATCAAGGCAGCCTTGAAACCTACCCTCTAGGCTGTTTCTTAAATGTCATACCCTTTTCAAACCCACCATGTGTTGTATTTATGGGTTTTAGTCAATTTAGTCGACATATAATTTGCATGTTTAAACAAGCTAGTGTTCAGTGTGTCTCCTTGATCAGCCCCAAGTCAGGCCACCTTTCGCAAATATTTCAATACAAACCAGTTAAAGGTATAATTTAATCCCTTGATTAGGTCACTACTCCTTAAAAGTTTCTTTCATTTCACCCTCAATTTACTCATAACCTTTAAGGACCTATTACAATGAGAATCCTGTGGCAATTGCCTTTATACTGATCAAGATTGCACAAATACATCCTTTTCTGTAAACATGAATTTAGTAAACCCTGAATCCTTACTCCTGTAAACCTATATTTTCCCTGCACTCATAGCGGAGATGAGTGGGAGTGTGGGGATATGTCAATGGACGATTCTGGGTATTACAATTTTTCGATACATATTTACTTTTTCACCGCTAGGCTTATCCACAGACCTGCCTACAAGCCTACTCAAACCAAGACATTGGATCTGGCTCTACCTTCCCTGGCCAGTGACCTCAGATTCACCTCAGGATCCTGGCTAGGGGTCATGACCTCGACCCCCACTAACCCTAGGTACAGGGTGGGAGTGTGCTCACACCCACCTCCATTCCTAGCCAATCAGGGGCCGAGCTGCTCCTCCCACAGGAGCTGATGCAATGCAGGCAGGGTCTTGCCTGTCCCTGAGCATGATGTCATGCTTCCCTTAAGGATGACGTCATGCCTACCCCAAGCTGCTCCTATATATATGAATACAGGACTGGCTTGGGATATGTTAGTCTGCTCCCAGACCTAGAGGCTACATCACCCTATACTAAGGCATAGGCTTGGCTGGATAAGCTTGGTGAGTGATCATGCTGTACCATCTTACATGGTCACTCTGTACCACCAATCTTACAATAAAGCTGGATCAACTTAAGAGCTCCAAGTTCCTCTTTTTCCTTTGTAAAGGACATTTAACGCTCCTTTGACAATATAAAGATTTCTTCAAAATAAGAGAAAAATTACCCAGAACAGGTACAAATGTACAAATGCCCAGTTACTGTGTCCCTTTGGCACCTTCGGGTATGTCCGGAAGTCCAACATCCGGAAATGTTGTTCCGGTAATGTCAACACCCCCCAAGAGTGTTGCACTGCCCGTCAAACAAAAGGATGCGATTACCATCAAAACCGGTAACGCTGAAATCTGGTTTGAAAAGTCACGCCAAGGGGACGCCGATGTGCAGAAAGCCATCTACACCCATTGGGAGAAGTGTGTTAAGGAGAGAGCTACAGATTTCCATCAAGGTCTTCTGAATGACACTCTCCTGTGTATAAAGGAGGTAAGAGATGCAGAAAAGGAACGCCTAGAATCCTTAATCCGTGAGGAGATCAAAGCTTGTGAGGAGGAAGCCGTAGAACAGGCAGCTATGGACGTACATGTCTTAGAGAAACGTGTAAAGGAGGAGATCACCCGAAACACTAATCTGAACACTAAATTCATGAGGGTGTTCGGGGTTCACATCGACGAATGGGACGGCACTCCTGAGTCGGCCCTAGACCTTCTAAGGAAGAAACACACTAAGAAATGTGTTCCGGGTTTCCCTCATAATTTTTTTCCCCTACTTTCTCATCTTACAACCAGACTTAGTGTTTGCAGAAGGTAGAATATCTACCTCCTGATGTTCCCATACAAATAACACTTAATTCTATTCTATATGTTCGGGGTTCTTTTATAACCAGAGTTAGCCTTATCAGGATATAACTTAACTATTATCTCCTGATGTTTCTGTTACGGATTATGAATTACCTACGAATCCGAATAGTAGTTGTGCTGCTAGATATACTGCCGGATTTGGATATGTACCTTTAACCTGATGCCTGATGTTACCTGTTCCTGTTATACTTACCAGATGGACTTATTACTATTACCTACCTACTTCCGGATCTACTATTTGGACTTTCACTTTGTCAACTACATCAGAAAGAACTATTACTACTACATGTTGACAATTGGATTACTTATCAACACCATTCGGATTATTTCAACGAACAATAGCACACCTAGAGGATTGAAGGTAGCTGCCCCTAATCAACTACAGTGTATTTATTTATCTTTATACCACGATTTGTGGGTTACACAGTGCTTTTTGGGGTCTATTCCCATTCATATATCTGTCGATATTGCACACCTTGTAGGCTGTAACATCAATTTTCTAAGGCGTGCTGTTATCCATCTAAGGCGTGCTGTTATCCATCTAAGGCATGCTGTTATCTAGGATAACAGCACGCCTCTCCCATGTCACATTTCACATGTCACATGTTAAAACCCATGAAATTTTCCAGGCCAGGGTAGGGATCGAACCTGCAGTCTGACATCCCAAATCCAACTCCCTATGCATTGCGCCACAGGGACTGACGAGATACGCTCGGTTAGAACCAGGTCTTGATATGATACGAAGCCGTGTGCCCTGTCGCTGTCCGCTGCCGGGCGAGGAGGTGTATACCACACAAACATTACAGCGAGACGCGTCTTTTTTCGCCGTGTGGGCTGTTTCTGTCCGCTGCCGGGCGAGGAGGTGTATTCTACACAAACATAACAGCGAGACGCATTGAAATCTTTTTTCGCCGTGTGCGCTGACGCTGTCCGCTGCCGGGCGACGAGGTGTATTCTACACAAACATAACAGCGAGACGCATTGAAATCTTTCACCGTTTGCCACTGACAAGCCTAGCCGAGACAGGGGCTGTCGCTGTCCGCTGCCGGGTGCCAAGGAGGTGTATGTACCTATGTACACACAATGGCTGGCATCGAGTCCCGGGGAGGGGGAATAATTTTTGTTTTCAACTTGAATTTATTGGTATAATATTGATTATTTATTGGTTTTGTGGTATAAAATAAGTAGTCAATGGATAACTCATGACTTGTGTGTGTTAGCAAAGGCTAATAACACACACGCGTCATGAGTTATCCATTGATTACTTGTTCACTACATCTAGGATATAATAGACTATAGCATGTCCATCCCGTGGTCAGCTGACCACACTCCTTCTCCACACCAAATCCGATATACTTCGAGACTACACACAACGATCTACTTATATTTTGTGTACATATTATCATGAACATTGTCTTCATTTCTACTCAAATGATCATATTACTTTTATTTGTATACCTGTAGTAACATAATATGATAATGGTCTTACGGGAGCATAACATAACCGGATCTATTCTTACTTGGCATAATATTTCATATGATCCGATATAGGTTATCATACACCAGATTGTCATGATTATCTATTTATGACATATCATTGTATAATAATAATTATCTAGTGCTATGATAGTTATAAGATGCATGAAAATGTAATATATGTTTTTTTTCAAGTGTATAAAACTTAAACGGTAACATGCCGAATAGTTCTAACATATAGCTATAAGTTAATTAGATGTATCATTAGATAGTTTGGTTATGTTTAAAGTGTTTATCAAGACTAACTACATATCATGTTTGTTATAATAACAAACTCATTAAGGTATTAATATGTGGTTTATTTAAAAATTAAACAGATCCGTTACATATATCTGTTACTATGCACATTTTCGAATTGTATCGACTTTCCTATCTATTAGTCGTAACTATTAATACTATCGAGTATGTTAAATACTTCTTATATGATACTTTAAAAATGTTGTTTGGTATATCTTTGGTTATACCTCTATTATTAGGGTAAGACATAATGTAATGTTATTCCTATATAATATAAACTATAATAGTTATAACTCCTGCCTAATGTCTGGGGGAGTCGTGTAGAGGTTTCATACTGTAATATATACACGGGTGCCACCCTGCGTGGCGGGTGAGTCCAGTAGCTGGGTGTTCCTAAGGTTCCGGATAGGTGGCAGCACCGATCTGGGCCTGTGGGACATCTAGCGATAAACACCAGGGTCCCTATATAAAGACGGGGGCTCAGCCGCTATGTCAGAGGCCCTCCAGGCCTCCAAGCCCATAGATATACATTAATCCATATTAGCTGCCCCCTGTCACCTTCCGGGTAGCCGTTGAGTATTCGAAATAAACCGTTGGCATATACTTGAATCACTGCCTTACTCCTTCTTTCCTAATCCGTAAGGCCCAAACCACCGAACTGGTCAATCAAACCATTACAATAGTATATGTATGCCTGATATATGTGGTACAGTGTTGAACATTCTAGAAGCATGAAGAACTAGCACTCTCCAATGTCAATGTCAGTACTGGAAGTGACAACCAATGGCCATGATGCACTTTTGCATTAGCTGCCCTGCCCTTGAATTGTTAACATCTTGTCCTGGAAGCTTCTCCTCAGATCTCCGCAGAAGGGGACTGGACATGGTCCAGTCCAGACGTGTAGTCAACTTATCCAATAAACGCCTAACCGAACAGGTGGGAAGTCTGAATGGCTTTGCTCAACCCGAACTACTCATGTTGTGTTAATACATCTAGTGTTATGCGAGCCTAAGGCCACCCAACATATAAACCTAAAACAAATCGTTACAAAAACATTGCACAAGAATAAAATAATTAAAGATGTTGAGTTTTCAGACCTAATTTTCTGTCCTTGTTATTTTCCCTCTGTGCTAAACTCTGCCTTATTCTGCTTGACAGTGAATCTCCATGGGTCAGTCTTTGTAAATTTCATCTTCCAGTCAACTGATTCCTTCCCAGGTCAGAAAATGTATATGTCATGGTTAGACAAACCCCATCAATCAGTTGCCTCCCCTACTGACATATAAATGATAAGGATGCATTGTGAATGTAATAAATGACTAGTGCCTCTATCAAGTACCTGAAAGGCACGTATTCAAGCATAATCATCATGTATTGGGTTCATACCATGGTCTGCACCTTAAGGATGCATTAAAATGCATCAGAATGCATTGTCAAAGCTAAACCTGAGCTGCTGTCACATATAATAATAGTAAAGAAAAATAACACTGTCAACATTCAAGTGTCAACTTCAGTGCCTCTACCCTGTAATAAAAGCACCCAGATTGTCCAGTTTAGGCACCCACAATCGTTCTAAAATGTGATAACCATGGTAAACAACGCATCCACATCCTTTCAGATAGGGTCCTGTGAAGGATATTTGAGTCAGTCAGAGAGTTCTTTCACTGGGCATACCCCATATGAATGAACAGTCACAAAAGTCAACCTCTAAAGTCGAAAGAGTACAAACCTCTTTATGTAAATTCATTTTAAAACTTGACTCACATACAGTAAACTTTATGGCACTGGGTGGACTTGGACGCCAACCATTGAGTTGCATTGTAAAACAGAGTAATATCATAGTTTTTGGGATAATAATGGACAATATCATAAAGACATTAAAAAGCATTTTTACCAACCTTCTCAGCTGCAGCTCCAGATATCTATAGCCTGCACCTAAATTTTCCAGTCAGAGTTATGGCCATTTTGGCTAATGGCCAGTAGTTTTGGCTTTCATTGATAACTTTTACTATACATTTTCTTCCAAACTGGCCATCTGGTGAGTAGAATATTCAACAATACATTGCTATGTATGCTGAAAACATGGAAGATCCAAAACTAGTCAGCGGTGACCACTTTAGGTCCTCAAGTTGACGATACCTAAAACTACAACTTTAGGTAGTCAAAAAGACAACTTTAGGTCATCATCCTGACAACCTGAGTCATCAGGATAACAATACTGACAGTACAGAGTCACCATATTGACAACTTAGGTTGTCAGGATGACAACCTAAAGTCGTCATTTTGACTACCTAAAGTTGTAGTTTTAGGTATCGTCAACTTGAGGACCTAAAGTGGTCACCGCTGACTAGTTTCGGATCTTTCCATATCTGGACAATGCCACCTTTGTATCCGTATCTAGATTGCAATACCAACACATATAGTACTAACCTACAAAAACATTCTTTCCTAATTTCTTTTTGTTAAACCTATGTATACATACTGATAGACAGATTGAGTTAAACTTGAGTAAAAGTCTCACTACCCCTTGAATTAAACAGAATAAACAAAAGTAAAAAGAAAATGCATGCTGATACCACTATACTAAAACGGCTGCCGGCTCAGATATGGCAAGTAAGAATAACACACCTGGTTACTATGTAAGGAACCTAGAATGTTCTACAGCCGGGGCAGGAGGTATGGGGTATTTAAGCAATAAGAGATACCCTCATTTAGCAATGTGTAATGTAGCAACTGTGTGTAACGTAGCAACAACGCATATCATACCAACGCAAAAAATCGAATTTATTTTCAAAACAATAGATGCTTTTAGATATCCTCTTTTGTTTGATCTGGTTCTAGGCAAGTACTCAGCCCTGTTTCAATGACTAGAGGTACCAGCAACGACATAATCACATTTTCAATATGGGGTACTGAGTAGATTGCGTTGTCTGCCACTAGGTGCCGTCACTACCTGTTTTGGTGAATTATCTGCAATAAAAGTGTAAGTTCCGAGCTTCAACTTGGCCCTAACACATTAGATGGGGTAAAATTAAGTGAAAACTGAAGGAAACTAATTTGGAATTGATTTAGTATCAGGTCCATTGGTCTGATAGCAGATTAAGGGAATTTCAAGGCATGAAGGAAGTTAAACACCTTTTGTATAGCTAATATGATAATGTAAGGGTGGGATGTGACACAGCCTTTTATTAAGTGAAGGCCTTTGAATAAAGGTCTCGTTCACTTATGAAAATGTGACTTCAAAGTGTTGCATGTAATCTGTTGAACCTCTGTTTTATCTAATTTCAAAGCCATAATAGATAAAAATCATATCCACTTCACAAAGAAGGAAATTACGGTTTTTAACAAACTGGAAATAAGAAAATATAACTTATTTTAGGAAAAATTATGAGTAAGTTTATCTTGAAATAATCCTCTTCTGTCAGAATTATTTACTAAGATTATAAGATCATAAGATTACTTGATTTAAGAGTTTAATTTTTAAAATTATATTTCTTATCTCAAGTAAGCTGGACTTACCAATATTTTAAGTAAAATGTCGTAACCTGGCTTACAAACTTGTTATAACTTAATTTTACTTAAAATGAGAAAACATTTTTAAGATAAGAAAGTAATTTTTGGCTAGGTATATTTCTGAAGTTGCTATGACTGCACAGAGTGGCATAATCTAAAACTTTGTAATCAGAGGGGATGTGTGTAGGTTATAGCCTCTGACGGCTCGGTCCACCTTCTATATCTGTGCAATGTATGTACCACCATAATTACATTACAGTGAGGGTTCCCACTACAAACCAAAGTGTGGCAGTTGTTTTATGCTTAAAAACACCTCCTGGTACCTCTGCACGCACTGAGTATGACTATAAGGCTTTATCTATTGCTGAGCTTAAAAGAACAATGAGCTTTGTAAACAGGCTGTCACCTGCCTACAGCAGGAAAGTAACCAGGAACATTACCCTGGCATCAAGGAAGAAGTCATGGAAATGAAGCAGGTGATATGACCATAGTGTCATAGCAGAATGCTGCAAGCTGGGAACCTAGGTGTTTTTCTTCACTTACAAAGAGTGGAGATTTTTCGTATATGTTACAGAATAAAGGTATTGTATACAGTCCTTCCAAAAACAAAATGATACAAGTTCATGAAGAAATAGACATTTGGCATACATCTGTGCTATAGGAATTTACCCAGTAAGCAAGGATACATTGGGCAAATGTCGGCTCATATTGGGCCAAGCATGGGCAAGCATGGCCTAATGCTCCATTGCTGATTGGGTAGTAACATTGGGTTAAATGTGGGAAGTGTGAAAAAGGTAAAAGGTGATTGAGGAAGTGTGCCGGTTGGTTAGGCCAGGAGACAGTCAGTTAAATGTAGGGTTATTCGAGAAAGGTTTACAAGGTTGGTGAGGCTACAACAGCTAGTGCTGATGGTGAATGGTCAGGAACCAAGGGACAGTCACTTAGATGAAGGATGGTGTAAGAGCAGTTAAAGGTTGGTGAGGCTACCAGTAGGCCCTGAAGCATCCGGAATGTGAAGAGGTACAGGACTATGAATGACCTGAACAATTCCTTGGGGAAATCATGTCCTGGGAATGGGAGAAGGCTGTTCACACAAAAAAGGGACAATGTCCTAGAGTAGATTTCCAAATGTTCTACAGCTGCTCGTTGATATATCTTGGCAGAAATTTATGGAGTACAATTAAACAGCTATTACACATATTCAATTCAAGATAAGAAAGCTCATCTTTTTAAAGGATGATATGTCAAGGTAGAGGTGGCAATACCATTGATTTCAACCAGAGTGGTATGCAAAGAGACAATATGTCAACATACATATCAAAAGAAATATTATACAACATACTTAGACATATATTACAGACACATTTTCAAAATTGAATGCTATCAAAACAGATTGTATAGATAACTTTCCCCAAGCGTTAATTCTCAGTAGGTTTGATACAATATCAACTAGTTAATTCTCCTAGGTTTGATACAATATCAACATATCACTAGAGGTAGATTTAAGCACAGTGGTCATGAGAGTGATAATCATGCAATGAACTCATGGAGGAAACTTATGTTCATACAACAAAGCAGTAGGGATTCTGTTTCCAGAGCCAGACAGAGCCGTCAGAGGCTACTACATACACACATCCCCTCTTATTACAAAGTTTTAGATTATGCCACTCTGTGCAGTCTTAGCAACTTCAGAAATATACCTAGCCAAAAATAACTTTCTCATCTTAAGAAATGTTTTCTCATTTTAAGTAAAATTAACTTAAAACAAGTTTGTCCGCCAGGTAATGACATTTTACTTAAAATATTGGTAAGTCCAGCTTACTTGAGATAAGAAATATAATTTTAAAAATTAAACTCTTAAATCAAGTAATCTTATGATCTTATAATCTTAGTAAATAATTCTGACAGAAGAGGATTATTTCAAGATAAACTTACTCATAATTTTTCCTAAAATAGGGTTATTCGAGAAAGGTTTACAAGGTTGGTGAGGCTAAAACAGCTAGTGCTGATGGTGAATGGTCAGGAACCAAGGGACAGTCACTTAGATGAAGGATGGTGTAAGAGCAGTTAAAGGTTGGTGAGGCTACCAGTAGGCCCTGAAGCATCCGGAATGTGAAGAGGTACAGGACTATGAATGACCTGAACAATTCCTTGGGGAAATCATGTCCTGGGAATGGGAGAAGGCTGTTCACACAAAAAAGGGAAATTTATGGAGTACAATTAAACAGCTATTACACATATTCAATTCAAGATAAGAAAGCTCATCTTTTTAAAGGATGATATGTCAAGGTAGAGGTGGCAATACCATTGATTTCAACCAGAGTGGTATGCGAAACCATTACAATAGTTTATGTATGCCTGATATCTGTGGTACAGTGTTGAACATTCTAGAAGCATAAGGAAATACCACTCTCCAATGTCAATGTCAGTACTGGAAGTGACAACCAATGGGCATGATGTACTTTTGCATTAGCTACCCTGCCCTTGAATTGTTGGGTGCATACCATGGTCTGCACCTTAAGGATGCATTAAAATGCATCAAAATGCATTGTCAAAGCTAAACCTGAGCTGCTGGCACATATAATAATAGTAAAGAAAAATAACACTGTCAAAATACAAGTCTCAACTTCAGTGCCTCTACCCTGTAATAAAAGCACCCAGATTGTCCAATTTAGGCACCCACAATCGTTCTAAAATGTGATAACCATGGTAAATAACGCATCCACATCCTTTCAGATAGGGTCCTGTGAAAGATATCTGAATCACTCAGAGAGTTGTTTCACTGGGCATACCCCATATGAATGAACAGTCACAAAAGTCAACCTCCCCCCCCAGTCCACCCCCAATCATCGATGAGTATTTGCTCCTAGAGTATCTCACACCTCACAGAGGTCGAAAGAGTACAAACCTGTTTATGTAAATTCATTTTAAAACTTGACTCACATACAGCAAACTTTATGGCACTGGGTGGAATTGGACGCCAACCATTGTAAAACAGAGTAATATCATGATTTTTGGGATCATAATGGACAATATCATAAAGACATTAAAAGGCATTTTTACCAACCTCCTCAGCTGCAGCTTCAGATATCTATTGCCTGCACCTAAATCTTCCAGTCAGAGCTATGCAGATTGAGTTAAACATGAGTAAAAGGTCACCAAGTCTCACTAACCCTTGAATTAAACAGAATAAACAAAAGTAAAAGAAAATGCATGCTGATACCAATATACTGAAACGGCTGCCGGCTCAGATATGGCAGGTAACAATAACACCCATGGTTACTATGTAAGGAATGTTCTACAGCCGGGGCAGCAGGTATGGGGTATTTAAACAATAACAGATACAGACCTACCCTCATTTAGCAATGCATAATGTAGCAACTGTGTGTAATGTAGCAACAGCGCATATCATACCAACGCAAAAAATCGAATTTATTTTCAAAACAATAGATGCTTTTAGATATCCTCTTTTGTTTGATCTGGTTCTAGGCAAGTACTCAGCCCTGTTTCAATGACTAGAGGTACCAGCAACGACGTAATCACTTTTTCAATATGGGGTACTGAGTAGATTGCGTTGTCTGCCACTAGGTGCCGTCACTACCTGTTTTGGTGAATTATCTGCAATAAAAGTGTAAGTTCCGAGTTTCAACTTGGCCCTAACACATTAGATGGGGTAATATTAATGAAAACTGAAGGAAACTAATTTGGAATTGATTTAGTATCAGGTCCATTGGTCTGATAGCAGATTAAGGGGATTTCAAGGCATGAAGGAAGTTAAACACCTTTTGTATAGCTAATATGATAATGTAAGGGTGGGATGTGACACAGCCTTTTATTAAGTGAAGGCCTTTGAATAAAGGTCACGTTCACTTATGAAAATGTGACTTCAAAGTGTTGCATGTAATCTGATGAACCTCTGTTTTATATAATTTCAAAGCCATAATAGATAAAAATCATATCCACTTCACAAAGAAGGAAATTAAGGTTTTTAACAAACTGGAAATAAGAAAATATAACTTATTTTAAGAAAAATTATGAGTAAGTTTATCTTGAAATAATCCTCTTCTGTCAGAATAGTTTACTAATATTATAGGATCATAAGATTACTTAATTTACTTTTTAAGATTATATTTCTTATCTCAAGTAAGCTGGACTTACCAATATTTTAAGTAAAATGTCGTAACCTGGCTTACAAACTTGTTATAAGTTAATTTTACTTAAAATGAGAAAACATTTTTAAGATAAGAAAGTAATTTTTGGCTAGGTATATTTCTGAAGTTGCTATGACTGCACAGAGTGGCATAATCTAAAACTTTGTAATCAGAGGGGATGTGTGTAGGTTATAGCCTCTGACGGCTCGGTCCATCTTCTACATCTGTGCAATGTATGTACCACCATAATTACATTACAGTGAGGGTTCCCACTACAAACCGAAGTGTGGCAGTTGTTTTATGCTTAAAAACACCTCCTGGTACCTCTGCACGCACTGAGTATGACTATAAGGCTTCATCTACTGCTGAGCTTAAAAGAACAATGAGCTTTGTAAACAGGCTGTCACCTGCCTACAGCAGGAAAGTAAGCAGGAACATTACCCTGGCATCAAGGAAGAAGTCATGGAAATGAAGCAGGTGATATGACCATAGTGTCATAGCAGAATGCTGCAAGCTGGGAACCTAGGTGTTTTTCTTCACTTACAAAGAGAGGAGATTTTTCGTATATATGTTACAGAATAAAGGTGTTGTATACAGTCCTTCCCAAAACAAAATGATACAAGTACATGAAGAAATAGACATTTGACATACATGTGTGCTATAGGAATAGAGCCAGGTAGCAAGGATACATTGGGCAAATGTCGGCTTATATTGGGCCAATGTCGGCTCATATTGGGCCAAGCATGGGCAAGCATGGCCCAATGCTCCATTGCTGATTGGGTAGTAACATTGGGTTAAATGTGGGAAGTGTGAAAAAGGTAAAAGGTGATTGAGGAAGTGTGCTGGTTGGTTAGGCCAGGAGACAGTCAGTTAAATGTAGGGTTATTCGAGAAAGGTTTACAAGGTTGGTGAGGCTACCAGTGGGCCCTGAAGCATCCGGAGTGTGAAGAGGTACAGGACTATGAAGGACCTGAACAATTCCTTGGGGAAATCATGTCCTGGGAATGGGAGAAGGCTGTTCACACTGTCCTGTCCAACACAAAAAAAGGGACAATGTCCTAGAGTAGATTTCCAAATGTTCTACAGCTGCTCGTTGATATATCTTGTCAGAAATTTATGAAGTACAATTAAACAGCTATTACACATATTTAATTCAAGATAAGAAAGCTCATTTGTATAAAGGATGATATGTCAAGGTAGAGGTGGCAATACCATTGATTTTAACCGAGTGGTATGAAAAAAGACAATATATCAACATACATATCAAAAGAAATATTATACCACATACTTAGACATATTACAGACACACTTTCAAACTTGAATGCTATCAAAACAGATTGATTTGAAAACTTTACCCAAGCCTTAATTCTCAGTAGTCAGTGTTATAAGATTCCAGCCCTCTCCTAGGTTTGATACAATATCAACATATCACTAGAGGTAGATTTAAGCACAGTGGTCATAAGAGTGATAATCATGCAGTGAACTCATGGAGGAGACTTATGTTCAGACAACAAAGCAGTAGGGATTCTGTTTCCAAGACTCAGTAACAGGAAAAAGAAAGTGTTATACAATGTACGCAATGTGATACTCGTGACAGCTAAGGCTTCGTGTTACAGCTCTGAAAAATAAATGCTGATTCACATCATAAAGAATGCAGCACTCATACAAAAAATTCACAAAGAGCATCACATAAACATATCACAATATTTATTGTGTGCATCGTAGGTCTACCATTTCAAATAAAATGGGATAATGGTTTTAGGTGCCAAGCTCCTGAAATAATTTTGCACCAATGCACATATGCCTTACGGCTGGCGGTGCCAGCAGTAAGGCATATGTATTTTATATAAATGTATAATCTATACATATACTAGTTATTGGTAATAGTTATGATGAGAGAAAAGAAAAGAGAAAAAGGAAACCCCTAAAAAACGTCAATGTCATTATTTAATATGAGTAATTTGAGTAGCATGAAGAGTTGTAGGTACTTTGGTTTTCTACTATTGGGCTGTCTTTGCTGTACCCTGCATCTTATACAAAGTCCTGTACTACAGATACTCTGATACATGAGCTGCCCCACAGTGGTACCTGAGTGCCTGTTGGTGTATGTATACAGAGGTACAATATATGGCGTATGAGGCACCGGTCAACTATAGAGCAAGGCCATACACCAGCAGTGTGAACTGTCACAGACAGTACGGTTATTGACTACCAGGACATGCTGAAGTTGAACAGAAATCAATCAAACCAGTGTGTCATAATAAATCATGGTAAACTAGTATAACCTGTTATTTGACATTATTTTCTTTGTGTAACCTCTTTGAAAGTCCTACCCTATTCCATGCTTTCCAATAATTCTCTAAGTTAGAACAGAATGAACGATCACTCTCTGATTTGTTTATGAGCAGTTTTAAGAATTATGAAGATCAGTTATGAGTGTGAATAAGAAAAATAAATGTAGAGGGTAATAGATATAACCTTGGTTGGAATAAAGGCCTAGTGGTCTACAAAAAGGCTGGCAGTCTAAAAATAGTATCATTGGTTTTGTATAGAGGGGATAATGGATGGATATGGGATATCACTGTCAGGTTAGGGTATCCCTGTCCCCTCTTGGCATCCTACCATTTATGATCAATGTCGGGGACGTCCAGTAATGGGACCTTGATCGGCATGTGTGTGACACGGGGCTGAACCACTCTGTGCCTGCACGACAAAACTCCTACATTGCCAGTGCCATAAAGGAATAGAGGGCAACAGATCAGATATGGATGGGAAGCAAAAACAAACAGTAGTCTACACATAGACTGATTGGTTTAGCATTCCATCAGGCCTGTGATAGCTGAGGGTGAGAGTGTTGGGTTAAGGTAGGCTCGTCTCCCTGGTGCCTCTTGCTGTGGACGATCAATGTCTGGACGTCTGGTAATAGAAAATTGATCCTTCTGTGTGTGACATGGGGCTCACCCACAGCTGGTTCTAAACTATTTCTAAACTACCAGTCAGAAATAGTCGGAGAAATCCATTTTACATTTGCATCACTTATCAACCACAGCCATATGTCCATGCTATATTCTCTATTTATTATCTTGAAGAGGCATTCTTGAAACACTCATCCGACCAATTCAATGAATAATGCATACAATGCCCTGAATGATGCAGATCCATGTCCAGATAAGACACATTGTGTGAAGACCCATTACTCATGTAGTGGGCAGTACATAGCAAAGTGGTACTTATGTATCGTGTCTATTATATGAACCTGTGTGATGTGGTCCCCATCATTGTATGGTTGTGTGAATGTGCGTGAGCCTGTGTGATGTTGTCATACTAGTAATTGTGCATGATCAAGTTGTCATATGAGAAATATCATAAGACTAGTGGTATATAGTGTAAA
The DNA here is from genome assembly GCA_949317995.1 of Acholoe squamosa. Lineage (NCBI taxonomy): Eukaryota > Metazoa > Annelida > Polychaeta > Phyllodocida > Polynoidae > Acholoe > Acholoe squamosa. Next base: position 82,665,523 of record OX439041.1, on the reverse strand, counting down.
TGCATCAAGCTCTCATAAAATAGTGTTATTTCCAGTTGTCACTGGTTTATTCAGCTTTAGGCAACATGTAAGAAATATCAATCATACAGTAGTTAGTATGTAGGTAATTTGTACATACAGTAAATATACAGTAATTTATAAAGTATAATGTTCTGTTCCACTCCACCTGTGAGGTAATAATAATACAATGTCCAGCATAGTTCTAGGTGGGTTCCCACACCTAGCTCCTGACCTGCTGCTTAGAGGAATAATGTAATAATGAATAACTTTACCCTCTGGTGGAAGTCTTGAGGAAGATACCCTCTGGCCACTAATGATAGAAACCAATGCCTGTCTAGCATAGTTTCACCATAGTGCAGTGGTATAGCAGGTAGCAGGAGATGACTGGAGATGTTACCTCTAGAGCGGTTCTTGGTGTTCTGTCCTCTAGGAGGTGCAGCCAGGCTATTTGTAGCAAATCTTGGAAAAGCACCTCCAGACTGACTGGGGCCAGTGGCATCTGCCTAACTCTGCAATTGTTAGAGGGGAGTCTTTCATGTGTCACTGGGTGCACAAAGGACCCCCATGGGCGCCGCTGTGTCCCCCTTTGTCTTGGTCGGTTCTGTAACTTCAAACCCCCATATCTCGGAAGTTTACGCAGTTACAACCGCCATTTTGCGCAGGCGCAGAGTTGAATATGCCAAGTTTAAACTGCCCACTTGATAGGCGCGTAACTTGCGCTGGTCCGTCTGTAGTGCACTCGGAGGTCGATTCAGTCTCCCTGACGTAACTTCCTTAATAATGGGAGTTACGCCTTGATCTTGGGCTCATTTTGACCGTCTAATTATGGGCTTTCCATAACTGCCTTGGTTTTTGACCTAGCTTGCTCAGGAGCGACGCTAGAGCGACCGGACTGTTATGGCGTCGTGCTTATGTAACCCATTGTTCAGTTATTAGAGTGCTCAGACACTCATGACGGCGTCAGCGGTGCTCAGGCACCCGTGACGGCCGGTTGCATTCACTTACAACTTATTAGTTTGTGCACTGAACCATGAGGTCGCACACTGAGACCCTCATTTTTATTATATTGTGCAGTGAACCATTAGGTCCGAGCCTTTGATGTCAAAAAGTGTGTTGTAACCGACCTGGCTGGTGTGCAGTGGGGCATGAACGCTCTTATAAAAAGTTTGAGCGCTCTTATAGCTCTTAGAACCAACCTATGTATTAATTTCATAGATATTCTTTGATTAATACAAAATATGTTAGAATTTATGGAATAATAAAATGGTATATCATAGAATACTCCCTCTCCCCCGAGAGAATGCGAAACTCCGTCATTTCGCCGAGGGAATGTACAATCTATATATATTTTTACCTTATTTTGGAGTTATATACTGTTTGTTAGAGGATTTGAAGTAATGGGGAGTGCTTCAAATGCAATTTTTGTGGTAGAGCTTTGTCAGTATGAACAATTTTCTCCTGGGTATAAGTACATTTCCGAGTTTCTATATCTTACCATACCTGAGCGTATTTGCTTATGTAACATCAATTTTGGGTACAATTTTCCATTTTTATGTACAACATACAATTTGGCAAATAGTGTGCAATTTTGGCATTCAATGTTCAATTTAGCGTGCAAATTGAACATAAATGACAATTTAGTGTGCAAATTTACAATTTCGCGTGTAATTGCGTTCAATTGACAATTTTAGTATGCAAATATATAATTTTCGCGTACATTTGGCAATTTTAGTATGCAAATATATAATTTTCGCATACATTTGGCAATTTTAGTATGCAAATATATAATTTCGCGTACATTTGGCAATTTTAGTATGCAAATATATAATTTCGCGTACATTTGGCAATTTTTAGTATGCCAATATATAATTTTGCGTTTCAATTGAAAATTTCTGTATGTACATATATAATTTTGCGTACAGCTTGGTTACACATAAAAAATGTTGATTTTTTAAAAAAAAATCTGATTTTAGTGTATGAATTGGGTACAGACATACAGTATAATGTGCAACATACAATTCAAGTGTGCAAATCGGGTACAAACTTACAATCTAGTGTGCAAACATACAATTTTAGTGTGCAAATTGGGTACAAGCGTACAATCTGGTGTGAAAACATACAATTTTAGTGTGCAAATTGGGTACAAGCGTACAATCTGGTGTGCAAACATACAATTTTAGTGTGCAAATTGGGTACAAGCGTACAATCTGGTGTGCAAACATACAATTTTAGTGTGAAAATTCGGTACAAGCGTACAATCTGGTGTGCAACGTACAATTTTAGTGTGCAAATTGGGTACAAGCGTACAATCTAGTTTACACTATACGATTTTTGGGATTTGAGACAAATTTTTCCGAGGACCGGAAAAACAAAGTACTTCATGTACAATAGGCTTGTTTGTCTCTGAGTTACTCTTTGATTTTGCTATATGGGTGTATTAATTGGCAATTTCGGCAGTGGGCTGCTCCTTAATTGACTTTTCCCTAGCCTTCTTGAGTATGTGTCCCTGAAAGAGATTATTTGGTGAGTATCTTAAGTAAACATTTTTCATGTCAACAATTTTCCTCAACATTTTTTTTTTTTTTTTTTCATTTTTCCAACAATTTTCTTGGATGCCTAAAGTGTGTTACTTTAAGTAAACCTTGGTATAGTATACAAGTGCTAGTGGGTACAAAAACTGTCTTAGTTATCTACCTGCATTCATGTATATTTGTGTTGGATTTGTACAATTTACAATTTTTAAATTGCAATTTCGCAATTTTGCGCGTATATGCGCGCATTAATCATCGATTTTGTGAGAATACCATAGATTTTCATATTATACATCAACAAGTGGCTGTGTATATTTTTTCTAAATTTTTTCTAATACTTTGATAATTTCATTGACAGTGGAGGTGTGTCAGGAGTGAGATGTGAGTCTCCTCCCTGATGTGCTCATGCAGTGGCGGCACCTGAGGTGTTAGGTGCCAGATTCTGGCATGTGTCTGTGGCAGTGCCTAGCTTGGTGTCAGTGGACAGTTCAGGGTGGGGGGGGGGTGTGTGTGTGTCCATTTAAGGAGTGGGTGGCTGGTATTGGAGTATCAGTTTCTCTCTGGAAACCTCTGGTGCAACACCATGGCTCACCTTCAAGCTATCTTTGCTTTGCCTGTCTCCCAGGTGATGGTGGTGGGGAGTCCGGCTAGGGCCCTGGTGGAGGCCAACCAGACCATACACTATGGCTACATAGTGAGGAATTTCAGAGAGATCAGTGAGCATGGTGATGTGTTGGTGGATATGTATTCCTGCCAATATTTCTTGGGCTCAGCCTTGCGTCGGGGGGCCACTGTGGCCCTTTTGGCTAGGGCCTTGAGTAATCTAGGGTTCTGGCCCATGGACTCGAACTTCGGACCGCGGGAGCGAGTCTTGTGGGATTATTTGTTGGCAGTGTCCTTCATCGATCTCGCGGCATCCGGGGACCCATCTATGGCCGCCGAGTATAGACTGGGAATGATGGAGGCCCGGCTTGTTGAGTGGGAACAGGACCACGGCCATATGTATGGATCGGACTCGGACTCGGACTCTCCCATCGATGTTGAACCCGAGGATCTGTGGTAGGATCCCGACTGACTGGAACCTAGGGTGTAAAAACCCACCATCCCAAAGGCCCTTTTCGGGGCCGGCAAATTGTCCGAAAAGTTCTGAATACTGTCTCTGATATGCTGTCTCCTGGTGGTGGACTGGGGACAGTCTAGGCTGTGGGCAGTCTAGGCTGTTTCCACAGTCACCGGGGAGGGCTGGTGGTTTAGAAAATTAGCAATAGTCTGCATGTTTGACCTTGCGGTCTCCTCCTGTTGTTCGTCAATAATTATATCTGTTGTATTTTCCAGTGCTGTCATGGTCACCGGGCTGGTGCCACAATCATTCTGGAGAAGCATGGAGTAGTACAGTCCTTTGTTTTTAAGGGCTAGTATGGTACTGAACCTAGTGCGCCAAGGTAGGTGTATCACCTGAGGGAGGTGATAAGCAAATTCTCCTCTCTGTGTTGTTATAACTGCTGGTCCATTCCAGGTAAATATAGCCTTAGGTAGTGGGAAGGTTTTAACCACTATATCTTTATAGGTCGGGGCAGCTGCTGATTTAATCTCATCAAATTCATGTGGTATTGGCCTCAGGGGTAGTGCGAAGTTTGAGTCTCCACAATATATTTTAAAATATATTGTGGGATTTGTGCGCTTGGCCACATTTTTCTTGCCACAGTGTGTCTGTGCAAATTTCTTAAGGTACTTCATTATTCTGTAGGCTGAGTAGATGGTCAGGGTGAATAATGTAGCAATTATCAGGGTCTGAGTTTCCTGAATTGTGAGGAAAGGGGTGTGAGTTTCCTCTGTAGGGGTTAATTTGGTAGGATTCTTATCTGGGAGCAATTTGTGTAGGGGCAGCTCGGTGACTAGTCTGAAGGCTTTGGCTGTAGGCAGGTAGGCTACAGTCCCTCCTAGTCTGTATAGTTTGAGTAGTATGTATACTATAAAAATGTGAGCTGATATCCCTAGGATGAGTCCTAAGCTTTGGAAGATTGGATGCTCTGTAACTCGACGTAGGTATGATTCTACATAGCGTGTTTCCATTGCCTTATCAAGGTTGGAGGCATCTTTTAATAATGTTTTGGCAAAGGGCTCTAAATTTAGTTGGGTAATATCATCCATGATTGGATTTTCCTGTAGTTTTTCTAAGGTTCTAGAAAGGTTTACTACTGGGAAATTTGGAAGATTCTCTCTTTCATCTGGTTTGGTTTCAGAAATTTGGTTAAGTGCTGCCATGAATGGTAAATTAATTGTCTTGAGAATGTAATGAAATGATAAGGTTGAGTTACAGGGCAACCTTGTGTTTGGAAGAGAAAATTATCCTACACTGATTGTGCACCCACAGGGTACACCTATGATTGAGTAGGACTGGGCTTTTCGAGTTTCAGACGTTTTACCATGGCAGTTGATAAAGTAATGGGGTTCATTAGTAGTGACCAGATACTCATCTTCAGAAATGGAAATAGCATGGGTGGTAGGTGCTTGCAGTGGCGAAACTGTAAACTTGCAATGTTCCTTAATCTGTTGAGCCTGGTTAGTAAAAATGGCTACAGGGCATGTAGGCCTGTGTTTATAAATTCTACCATTTACATCTCTGCATACCTTTACTGTAGTACCTTCGCATGCCTGCATATCTGCTGAGTCCAATTCGATGAATAATGATTCGTCGTAAGATACTGCTAGAAACTCAGTTGTGGTTTGCAATTTGGTGACTCCTCTGGTGGGGGTCTCCTGTGTGTCTATAGGCATGGGTGATGTAATCATTTGGTACAGTTTGAAGGTAGAGGTGGTAGATTGAATTATAATGTCCAGATGAATATATATATGGTGAGCTGAGTAAGTGTATGAGGTCAGCTTCTGTGAATAATAGAAATCTAAGTCATTAATTGCGACTTGTGCTCCAGGGTGTGTAATCCTAAGCTTGTTATTAATGTCAATTAAGTATCTAGCAAGGTCTGAGGGTGGTACTATATCAGGGGTTAGGATTCCTGATGATAGCATCCTCAGGGCTGCATTTGTCCTTTGCAGTGATTGAACTGTATTCATTCTTGCTGCTATGATAATTAATGCATCATTTAATACTTGCATCTTTTCCCTTTGAGTTTTCTCGTGCCTTGAATATGAGTCAAGTGACCTGGACATGTTAGAGGCCCACAGGTTGACGGTGTCACCTATGGTGTTGATTGTGCTGTCCAGTACCTTCTTATCTTGGATGTATGCTTTAACAAACTTATCTTGTCTGTCTGTGATCTTTTCAATGAGACTAGCTGCTTCCTGATCTTGTTTAGCAAATTTCCTTAGTATTTCATCTATGTTCTTGAGCTGTCCCATTACTTGGCTTACATCTTCAACTGTGGCTAGACCTAGCACACCGCGAAACAGTGGTGCTAGAAAACCCAGTATGGCCTCTCTTTTGGCCTTGTCCAATGGGTTTATGGGGTTGGATAGGAACAATTTGATGGAGGCTAATGTTTCATTTATCTCCTTGTCTGCAATCTCCAGCAAGGTGTCAAGCTCTTTGGCTTGTTGGATAATTTGACCAGAGGTATGATCTTGTAGAGTAGGAGTGGTCAAATGGAGTATTCTATCCCTTATGGATCCTTGGGTAACGGGTGCCCGAGGTATCTTCTAGGGGATAGCTAAAAATAGTGTTGTGGTTGTATGTCCATTGACCAATGGTTGAGGGCTAGGTTTGAATACTACTCCTATGTTTTGTCTCACCACAGGTGTATAACCTGCAGTAAGTGGTTCTATAGTATATAATAACAGCATAGTTAGCAGTATGGGTGAAACTCTCAGTCTCCCCATGGTGCTTGTGTAACGCAAGTTTGCTGTTTAAAGTCTTGTCAAATTTGTAGTGATTTGGTGCTGGTAAAGTCTAAGTGTATGGTGTAACACTTTAAGTGAAGTGGTTCAAACTGTACCTTTGCAAGATTGAGCTGTCTTGGCAATATGTCCGGTGAGTCTATAGAGATTGACCAGTAAATGGTAAGGTCAGGTTGAAGGTGAAGTAGGTGTGTTCTTTATCCTAGTGCAGTCTCTCCTAATGGAGAAGTGGGCTGGCTAATTCCCAAGTGGGGTCCTGTAGACTTGTATTCCAGACTGCAGCTGGATGAAGACTGATGGTGGGCTATGGTCCACAGTGCTTCTTATGTAGCCTACCCTACCCACATCCATTGTGGGCCTGGTATTGTTTCTCTGGAGACAATGCATTAATCTCCAGTGTCTGCTAACTGTGGGGTCTATTGTGTAGTCTGTGTACTGGTAATTAGCTCCTCCTGTCATCCAGGACAGCCATTCATGACCGTCTAGACAGTTGTCTGAGGGTAGCTTATAAGGTCAATTGATCTCTATAGACTGCTGTGTTGGCATAGCGCGCTCTTTCATGTGGGGATTAGGCTTTAGACACTCCATTGTGTTACCCTTACTCTTCTTAGACTTCATGTCTGCTTTACTTGGAGGGTCCCAGTCTTTGACCATTCAGAGGCAATAACCTACTGATATATTTACAAATTTGATTGGCTTTATATACATATAAGTAATTCATTATCAGTCACACATGTCTTATGTGTGGATGAAGAGAATTTGTAATACACTTTGAAAATCTTATGTTCGTTTGGTATCTCAATCTGTTTTTAATTTCTTGAAACTGCACCACACCTAGATGTTTTTCTTAGTATGTGGTGTGCAGGCCTAGGCCTGATAGGGCCTATGCCTGTGGTTTCTCTTGTAAGGGTGATATCATTTTTGTTCCTTACAATTTTGTTGTAGTATTTGGCCTCATGTGGAATAAGCCTGTGTGCAAATTCATTGTTTCTGACAGCCACAACCTTTTTCAGTCTGTCTATGTGCACCGGTCTGGCCACCAATAGATTGGTGTCCAAGTTTTTGAGTTTGGCACTTGTCAAACTAGGTCTATCTACTACAACATATGGTCCCATAAAAAGGGGTTGAAGTTTCTTACACTCTGTGTTGGTCAGGATTCTTGGTATGTTTAGGTACACCATGTCGGTGACCTTGATTTCCTGTGGTGTAAGTTTCTTATCATATCTATCCTTCCTTTCCTTTTGTAGCTTGGCGACCCTTTCTATAGCTTTCCTCCTAGAGGTATCTTGATTTGTTATCATGTTAGCTACATGGTCTGCTACAGTGGATATGTCTTCCTGTATCCCCGGCCCTAAGTCCATTGGAGTGGCTGGGTTTCTTCCATGAAGTAGGAAGAAAGGGGTGAATCCTGTGGTTTGGGATTCAGTGTTGTTTAATGCAAAGGTTATGGGTTCAATAAATGAATCCCAATTGTTTTGGTGCTTTGAGCAGAATGCTCTGAGGGCTGTGCCTATGCTAGCATTGAATCTCTCTACAAGCCCATTTGATTGTGGCCTGTATGGTGAGGAGAAGTTATGTTTGATCTTGAGGTGTTTGGTCAACTTTGTGAACTTTGCACCTGTATAACATGTTCCATTGTCTGTTTGAAGAGTGGCTGGTGTTCCATGATGACAAATTATATTCTTGTAGAACTCTGCTGCTGTTGTCTCAGCTTTTAAGTCAGTAGTAGCCCAAGCTGTTGCATATCTGGTAGCATAATCTATGCAGACTTGTATATGTTTGTTTCCCCTGGCAGTTGTGGGAAGTGGTACCACCGCGTCGAGGTTTAGGAACTTCATTGGTGAAGCCATGTACTCTCTCACTGTCATTGGTGTTTTGTGTGAGTGTACTTGCCTTTTTGCTGTGAGGCATGTGTGGCAGGTGGAAACATATTTTGTTGTGTCTGCTAACATAGACTTCCAATATACCCTAGGTCGGAGTGCTGACAGCATCCTACTTGAACCAAGATGGCCGCCGGTAGGTGAGTCATGGAAATACTGTAGTGTACTTGTTACCCATTTCTGTGGTATAACAATTTGAAGTGGTACAGTATTGGTTTTTCTCCAATTTATGGGGCATATATGGACCAATGTACCATTTACCAAGGTGTATGTCTGGCCTTGGTTGATGATTCTGTTTCCTTGTGCTTTTGGTGCAGGCAAGGTCCCATCCTCAAGATAGTGTATGAGGGGCAATAGGTCCTTGTCCTTCCTTTGTTCCAAGCCAAGGTTTGTACCTGAGATGGATGTGTCGGGAATCTGATCCAGTAATTGATTTATATCTAGCATATGTTGTTTTATTCTGTCTCTTTCTTTTTCTTTTTCATCGACTATTGGCCTATCTTGTGCCTTTTGTTGGGGTGTGTCACTCTTGTTTTGGTGTGTAGGCTCCTTTGGAGGGCCTATTCTCGCCTTGGTGGGAGTGGCAACCTTCTTCTTTAAAGGCACAATTTGCTTTTTGTCATTCTTCTTTGTCTCAGAGTTCTTTGATTTAGTAGATGCAGTGTCTTTTGTGACATTTTTCCTGGCAGGTGGGGTTTTGGTAGGTTTGTTTCCTGTGACCTTTTTCTCGTTTAGAATAGTTTGTGATTGTGTGGGGGGTTTTGGTGTGCCCTCCTGAATCATTTCTCTAGTCTTTGAGCGTGTGGTCATAGGACACAAATGGTTTGATGTTTTCTCTCCCTGCATTGGTTCAAAGAATCTGACTGATTTGGAAGTTGCTTGAGTAATAGCATATATTGTGTCTTCTGAATCTTCATCATCTGAGTCAGGTGGGGTGAAGGGTGGCTCTTTAGGAGTTGCCTTCACCATCTGATTGAGTGATGAGAATTCAATAGGCTCGAAGTCATTATCTGGAAAGAGTTGTGAGTATTCTCTCTCACAGTGGCAAAACACATAGTGTGTAGATTGCTTCAAGATACCCCTAATGGGTGTCTCTGGCCTTTCAATGGTGTTGGGTGGATCATCCCTTTTGAATGGTACTTTCTTTGTTACTTTTGCAAACTTGGTTCTACTGGCTGCTCTAACTCTCCTTGGTGGGGGTGGAGGGTTAGTCATGGGTCCAGAGTCTGGGTATTCTCTTCTAGACATAGCATCTGGTGGTGTGTTATCATCACCTTTCACGTGTTGGATGGTGAATGAAAATTGCTGTATGTCTAGAGCCCATCTGGCCCATCTATGTGTGAGTCCTGTATTGGTTAATAGTGGGATTAGGGCTGCATGGTCTGTATATAATTGGAAGTGTCTAGTCTCTAGATAGTGTCTGAAGTGTAATACTCCGTACACTACTCCCAGTAGTTCTCTCTCTGTGGTATTGTAATTTCTCTCATGTTTGGAGAGGGTTCTACCTGCAAAGGCTACTGGTCTGAGCACTCCTTCATTATCTCTCTGTGAGAGTACAGCTCCTAAACTTACATTGGAAGCATCAGTTGCCAAACTGAACTCTTTCTCATAGTTTGGATATCTGAGAAGAGCATTGGTACAGAGGGCATGCTTTAATGTTTTGAAAGCATTATCTGCCTCTTCTGTCCAGACAAATGCTTTGAGATGTGTCTGTAGATCATACAATGGTCTAGCAATTTGGGCATAACCTTTGATAAACTTTTTGAAGTGTTGGCATAGGCCTGTGAAGGATCTGACATTTTTGACTGATTTTGGTGTTGGGAAGGTTTTGATTGACTCCACCTTTGTGGGAGATGGTTGCAGTCCCATGGGTGTGACTCTCATTCCCAAGAAGTCTATTCTGTCTATGAAGTATTCACATTTTGATTTCTTCAGTTTGAGTTTACCAACTCTTAAGCTGTTGAACACATCTTCCAGGTCATGGAAGTGTTGTTCGATTGATGGTGACAATACCAATATGTCATCTAGGTATGGTAGGGCACATTTGTATTTGAGTTTGTTCAGAATTAGTGTGACTAGATGGCAGAATCCCGCCGGTGCGGTCACTAAACCCATCGGCATCCTTTCGTAGACATATTTTTTGTCATTTGCTATGAATGTGGTTTTATGCTGGTCCTTCTGTCTTATAGGAATTTGAAAAAATCCCTGTTGGGCATCTAGCTTACTGAATACTCTTGATCTGAGTGACCCTATCATGTCTAGAGTGTCATCGGCCCGGGGTGTAGATAAGGCTTGATTTATCTTGTTCTGGTTCAAATAACGAAAATCTGTGACGAGCCTATGGCCTCCCGATGATTTTTGTACTAAAAAGGATCTGGAAGCCCAGGGGCCCTCAGCACATTCTCTCAGAATGCCCTGTTGTACTAGCCTTTCACACTCTTCCCCTATTGCGGCCTGTTTTTCTGGTGTTTGTCTATATGGTAGGAAATGACATGGTACTGCCTCAGGTTTTACATGTATTGAGTGGGTATACAGGTGTGTGGCACCAATGTCTCCATCTTTTCCTACAAACATATCATCATACTTGGTCAGCAGTGATTCTAATCTATCATGCTGATCTTTGGATGTGAGCACAGATTTTGGTGGAACATTCTCTTCCAATTCTGGCTCAAGGTCATGTGCCTCACTATGTATAGCAGCTATTTCAGAGAGTCTGATTGAGTTGGGTTCAGGGTCAGCATATGTGGACTCACAGTCTGAGTCTGTGTCACTGAATTGAGTTACATCCTCAGGCCGTATGGCTGAGATGGATTGATCAGTGTGTGGGGTAGTGTCTGACACCTGTTGAGGTTTTTCTAAATCAGATTCCTTGACTTCCTGAAATAGAGCTATGATGGCACCCTTTTTGATTTTATGTGGGCGCCTGCTGGTGTTGAGTAACACTAGGGGATGTTTGTTATTTTCCCTGGGGGTTACTGCTGCCCTTTGAACTAGATATGGGGCATTGTTATTTCTTTGGAGGTTATCTACTACTCCAGTTTTGCCTTGCAGTGATTGAGTAGATGTGACCTTACCCAATACTGCAAGTTCAGAGAATGGAGGGATGGTAAAATCCCTCACTGCCCTAATGGGTTTGAGAATTTGTTCAGGATCAACATTAAATTCAATTTGAGATTTTGTAGTGCTTAAGAAATCTGTGCTGAGAACAACGGGCTGTGTGAGGTTGGGTATTACAGCAAATTGGTATTGGAATCTGACACCTTGGATTCTAAAGTTCAGCATAGCTGAATGTCTAACATGACACACCGATCCATCTGCCAAATGGATGTTGATTTTAGATTTCCTCAGTTGGATATGGAATCTCTTTTGGAGATCCATGAGGAATGATTGTCTGACACAGGTGATAGTAGCACCTGTATCAACCAAACATTGTACATCTGAAACATCATATAGATTTGCATTGATACAGCCATTTTGAAGAAGTACAATAGAAAGCTTGGTACTCTCACCTGTATCCTTTGATGATGAATCTGGTGGGGTGATGTGTATCACTGATGGACGTCTCTGTCTGTTAGATGGTAGATTGGCACTAGCAATTGTCTCTGGTTGGATCCTTGTTGATCCTGATTGATTGTTTGTATTTGGGGTGTCACAGCGCACTGGCCCATCGGCACTGTGACATCCTAGTTTTCCTGGTTCTGTGGGGTGGTTGAGATGCTTGCCACCAGGAGCTTGGAGATTTGATCCATTATATGAGGTGGTATTTGGGGGTTACTGTGTTGGTTCCCCTGATAACCTCTTGTGTCAGGTTTGTAATCCTCCTGGCGTGAGTTGGAACCCTGGTTATATTGACCAGAGTTGCTGTATTGACCAGAGTTGTTGGATCCCTGGTTGTTGTAGGCACCATTGTTGTAGGATCCACTGTTGTAGTTCCTATGTGGACTATGGCTTCTACTGTTGGATCCTTGATTATAGGATCCAGAGTTGTTTGAACCCTGGCTGTTGTTGTAGGATCCAGAGTTGTTGTAGGATCCAGAGTTGTAGTTCCTATGTGGACTATGGCTCCTACTGTTGGATCCTTGATTATTATAGGATCTGCCATTACTTGGGGTTCTGTCTCTCCTATCACTGTATGAAGAGTTACCATTGTTGGAGTTGGAAGAGCTGTTGTCTTTCCTACTGTTGTGACCTCCCCGGTTATTGTTGTTGCCCCCCCTACCTCTACCTCTATTGGATTGGTAGTTGGGGTCATAGTTGTTTCCTCTATATCTACCGGTAGGGTCTCTTGATGTAACCTTAGCTTCCTGTTGCCTTACATGGGCACTAGACATTAGGTTAACATCTTCATCTGCACTAGTGCTGATTTCCTGGACCTTTTTCTTAGCAGGCTGTGGGTTAGACTCTGCCTCCCTTACCTTCCTAGATCTTTCTTGGGTCTCAACCTCTAAGGCTAGGTCTAGGGCTTGGTCAAAGGAGTCTATTTTCTTGTTTTCAAGAGCTACAGAGATCCAGGGCCTCATGCCTTGGGTAAATGCCTTGCTCAAGATTTCATCGCTTTGGCGTTGGGCATTACACACTTTCCTGAGATGGCATGCATAGTCTAGGACAGGTTCATCTACCTTTTGTGCACGGAGTGCTGTCCTTGAGATGATATTGTCTCGAGTAGCAAAATACTCTTTTAATTTATTCACTACATTGGTCCATGTCAACATATCAGGTGTGGCACTTTCCCTGAAGGATTCAAACCAAGCTAGTGCTTGTCCTTCAAGGTACTTGGGTAAATATGTTACCATGGTGTCACTGTCTGTTACTTTGTACTTATCCTTCAGATATTCTGGGAATTTGTGATCAATAAATAATGCTGTTGACATGAGTGGTGATGGGTGTGAAAAGGTTTTGGGTTTTGTTACCTCATGTAGCCTGATCTTTCTGTCGTCCTGTTGTTTTCTGTCTATGAGTTTGGTCATGTTGGACACCATGGAGATTATGATGTCATCCTTGGATCCAGAGGCAGATGGTGTGACAACAGGTGTGATGGCAGGTGTGGGAGGCTGTGGGGTCTGGGATGATACCATCTTCATGAGATCTGCTATCTGTTGTTGTTGTCTCTCTAGGGACTTCCGCTGATCTTCCATGGCCTTCTGTTGAGCATCTATTGCTGCATTCCTCTCTGCCAGTTGTTGGTTGAGGATCCTCTCCCTTTCCTCCTGCTGGGACTTGTTGGTCTCTAGGGCAGTAACTGCATCTTGGATGGCCTTCTCATAGGCCCTTATCTTCTCAGCTGTCTGATTAGGTTGGGGGCCTTCATCGGTGTCCATGATGGAGGGTGTGGGAGAAGTGTCTCTGGAGGAGTGGCTGTCAAAGGCCGGAGCTGGGGTGGAGGATCTAGATGAGGGTGTGGATCCACCCCCTGAGGCAGATCCTTCTTCCCCTGAGGTAGATCGCGTGAGTTGAGCGTCTTGTAGAGATCCCTGGGAAATGTTGGATCCCTGAGAACTGGTTGTTCCCTGAGTAGACAGGGTGGGAGGTGTGGGATCCACTGAGTGTGGGTCTGTTGTACTGGAGGCTGATTTGCCTCCTGTGGGTCTCCTAGATCTAGGTGGGAGGGAGACCTCTTCAACAGGCCCCTGACTACGTAAGGTCTTTGTGTGTTGTTCTGCCAGCTTGACTGATAAGACCTTGATGTGTGGGGTGGACCTCACTGACGTGTGGGAGACCTCACTGACGTGTGGGAGACCTCACTGACGTGTGGGAGACCTCACTGACGTGTGGGAGACCTCACTGACGTGTGGGAGACCTCACTGACGTTTGGGAGACCTCACTGGCATTTGGGAGACCTCACTGACGTGTGGGAGACCTCACTGACGTGTGGGAGACCTCACTGACGTGTGGGAGACCTCAATGACGTGTGGGGGACCTCTCTGACGTGTGGGAGACCTCTCTGACGTGTGGGAGACCTCACTGTTCGTGTGGGAGATCTCATCGATGTGTGGGAGATCTCACTGATATGTGGGAGATCTCACTGATCGTGTGGGAGATCTCATTGATGTGTGGGAGATCTCATTGATGTGTGAGAGATCCCATTGATGTGTGGGAGATCTCATTGATGTGTGTGAGATCTCACTGATGTGTGGGAGATCTCACTGATGTGTGGGAGATCTCATTGATGTGTGGGAGATCTCACTGATGTGTGGGAGATCTCATTGATGTGTGGGGGATCTCACTGATGTGTGGGAGATCTAACTGTTGTGTGAGAGATCTCATTGATGTGTGGGAGATCTCACTGATGTGTGGGAGATCTCATTGATGTGTGGGAGATCTCACTGATGTGTGGGAGATCTCATTGATGTGTGGGGGATCTCACTGATGTGTGGGAGATCTCATTGATGTGTGGGAGATCTCACTGGTGTGTGGGAGATCTCACTGGTATGTGGGAGATCTCACTGGTGACCTTGGTGGGCATGGTGTCAAGGTCACTGGGTGGGTGGAGTGTGGTTTACTGTGTGTATGATTGTTTTTAGTAATGTTGCCAGCTTAATTTTCATGAGAGCATTGGGTAATTTGGGATCTTAGTAGGATGTTCTCCACCACTTTGTCATACTAGTAATTGTGCATGATCAAGTTGTCATATGAGAAATATCATAAGACTAGTGGTATATAGTGCAAATGCATCAAGCTCTCATAAAATAGTGTTATTTCCAGTTGTCACTGGTTTATTCAGCTTTAGGCAACATGTAAGAAATATCAATCATACAGTAGTTAGTATGTAGGTAATTTGTACATACAGTAAATATACAGTAATTTATAAAGTATAATGTTCTGTTCCACTCCACCTGTGAGGTAATAATAATACAATGTCCAGCATAGTTCTAGGTGGGTTCCCACACCTAGCTCCTGACCTGCTGCTTAGAGGAATAATGTAATAATGAATAACTTTACCCTCTGGTGGAAGTCTTAAGGAAGATACCCTCTGGCCACTAATGATAGAAACCAATGCCTGTCTAGCATAGTTTCACCATAGTGCAGTGGTATAGCAGGTAGCAGGAGATGACTGGAGATGTTACCTCTAGAGCGGTTCTTGGTGTTCTGTCCTCTAGGAGGTGCAGCCAGGCTATTTGTAGCAAATCTTGGAAAAGCACCTCCAGACTGACTGGGGCCAGTGTCATCTGCCTAACTCTGCAATTGTTAGAGGGGAGTCTTTCATGTGTCACTGGGTGCACAAAGGACCCCCATGGGCGCCGCTGTGTCCCCCTTTGTCTTGGTCGGTTCTGTAACTTCAAACCCCCATATCTCGAAAGTTTACGCAGTTACAACCGCCATTTTGCGCATGCGCGGAGTTGAATATGCCAAGTTTAAACTGCCTGCTTGATAGGCACGTAACTTGTGCTGGTTTGTCTGTAGTGCACTCGGAGGTTGATTCAGTCTCCCTGGTGTAACTTCCTTAATAATGGGAGTTACGCCTTGATCTTGGGCTCATTTTGACCGTCTAATTATGGGCTTTCCATAACTGCCTTGATTTTTGACCTAGCTTGCTCAGGAGCGACGCTAGAGCGACCGGACGGTTATGGTGTCGTGCTTATGTAACCCATTGTTCAGTTATTAGAGTGCTCAGACACTCATGACGGCGTCAGCGGTGCTCAGGCACCCGTGACGGCCGGTTGCATTCACTTACAACTTATTAGTTTGTGCACTGAACCATGAGGTCGCACACTGAGACCCTCATTTTTATTATATTGTGCAGTGAACCATTAGGTCCGAGCCTTTGATGTCAAAAAGTGTGTTGTAACCGACCTGGCTGGTGTGCAGTGGTGCATGAACGCTCTTATACAAAGTATAAGCGCTCTTATAGCTCTTAGAACCAACCTATGTATTAATTTCATAGATATTCTTTGATTAATACAAAATATGTTAGAATTTATGGAATAATAAAATGGTATATCATAATGTGGTCCCCATCATTGTATGACTGTGTGAATGTGCGTGAGCCTGTGTGATGTGGTCCCCATCATTGTATGGCTGTGTGAATGTGCGTGAGCCTGTGTGATGTGGTCCCCATCATTGTATGGCTGTGTGAATGTGCGTGAGCCTGTGTGATGTGGTCCCCATCATTGTATGGCTGTGTGAATGTGCGTGAGCCTGTGTGATGTGGTCCCCATCATTGTATGGCTGTGTGAATGTGCGTGAGCCTGTGTGATGTGGTCCCCATCATTGTATGGCTGTGTGAATGTGCATGAGCCTGTGTGATGTGGTCCCCATCATTGTATGGCTGTGTGAATGTGCGTGATATGTAAAATACTGCCAGTACACTAGGGTTCTGTGGCTTTTTGTATATTAAATGATAAAGTAAGATTGATTCTTGAGGAACCCATTCTCTATTCAATAGAGACAAAAAATCATGTCATATAGAAGCTTATTATCCTACTTACTATTCACACCAAACCCGCCATGAAGGCAATGTCCTTGAACAGGGAACACTCGTACATCAGGGAGATGTAGGGGTGCTTTGTAAATTGTCTGAAAACACTTTGTCTGCTGGTAGGTGTAATCTACTTATCCCAGCAATAATCCATTATAGAATAATGCACTCATGTACAACAGGAGCAGCCCCCAAACAGGAAGGCTCCGATACAAGTTAGCTTCATAATAAATTACTTCTTTTGAAAGGAATCGGTGGTACCAAAAACATTGTTTCAAGAGTCAAGGTTATAAAAAGGACAAGGTTTAAAGGAGGAAACAATACCTGCATAAAGACACAAATAAGCCAAGCCATGTTGTAACATCTCGGCTTTCACTCATTAGCGTTAGGAAGTCATTTCAATTACAAGTAGAGGAAGTAAGAATGGCAACAAAGATACAAAGATGGCCAATCCACATGCTTATGGGTTTCAATAAACCTGTTCTCATGTCCAGTGCTTATATATATATATATATATATATATATATATATATATATATAAATATATATATATATATATATATATATATATATATATATGGGTCAATCCACCGAAAGTGGGCACTTGGGTCTTTTTTGGTCTTTTCTGGATACAGGGGGCTGTAAAATAAAAAGTAAGTAACCATTCTTCTTATTTCTGGTTTCACTTGAAAGAAAACACCTTGGGCTTCAAAAGAAGGGCAAGTTTACATATGTCGGCCTGCTATTTTTTTAGATATGGTGGCCCAAAGTTTAAAAATGGCCAAAAATTGCCTTTTTATTCAGTTTCCACCTCATCCCAGGGTCTATATCATCAAGCCAAACAGCAACAGACCAATATAATTTTATCTATTCCTTAGTTGGGGGTCCTATCTAATATTTTCATGTTGTTTGGAGGTGCTCTGGTTGGCATGCCTTTTCCCCTGTTCATTTCTATAACCAAATACAGGTGCTGTAATGGGCGTGAGCAAAATAAAAGTAGACTGGTAGGCCTACTAAAACACTCCCCTCAGTCTTCTAATTTCCCACCAAGATTAGGGTCGTCATAGGGGATTTTCTGGTACAGAAACTTAGGGTCTACTTGCAGGCATGACTGTGCTGTACATATTCAAGTATTTTCAAGTCCATTTTGCTCACGCCCATTACATTCAAATTTCTGCATCCAGGACAAATACTATCAAAGTTTTCTTTCTTTCAACCAGCCTAACTTGAAGATCTATTGTTAATAAGTCATTTTAAAAAAAGACTGGAGTCTCTACATGTCTGGGTTATGCCAAAAAGAGGGGTTAACAGACAGATGTAATGGGCGTGAGCGTAATGGGCGTGAGCGTAATGGGCGTGAGTAAAATGCACTGCGAGCCTGTTGGCAGGCTTGATGCATTCCAAATGCATCCTATAAGTATTTTTAAATTATTTATATTACCTAGATTAAAACTGGGTGAGGTTATATTGCTGAGTGGCTGTCTGAAGCCTTGGAAAGTTGTTTCGCTCACGCCCATTACGCTCACGCCCATTACATTCCTATTATTTCCTTATGTATTGTAAATATCCATCTTTTTTTCCTATTTTCTTCATAGTGTGTCTTTGGGACCTTTTGTCAAATATCCTAACTGAAAATCATGTAGTTCTGACAAATATTTCTGTGATGTAGAGAAGAATTCATTTTGCTCACGCCCATTACATTTTCATAATTTTGAATATTTGCAATAAAAACTGACCACTTGGGAGTTAGTGACTTGAATGAACCTTTCCTAAGAGCCAAGATATAGGGCTATCAATACAATTAAGTTTAATGATCTAATTCTTAGTTTTTAAAAATGACCCTCTACCATGGACAAGTGCCCACTTTCAGTAGATTGACCCATATATATATATATATATATATATATATATATATATATATATATATATATATATATATGAATTCAAACTTGATTTCAAGACATGTGTATGCTCAATGCTTTTGTGAGACAGGTTCTCTTTTGGGATCTGGTTCGCAAAGGAGTATAAAATCCTTTACAATAAAGAGGAGGAGGTATAGACTGGTAGATGTGGGTAGGAGACACCTTCAGAGAAATAGATTTTATCATGAGATGTAGATGCAGGGCCAAAATGGAGGCGAGGCAAGGCAATAAAAGTCACGCAAAATACTTAGACTACATTCAAGGACTTCTTTATGTTATTTGACATGTTAGGCACTTTTGACTTCAAAGTCATTGCATCTGGACTCAGGAGGTTAATTCAAAAGATCCTGGGATTTCTACCCCTGCGATCTTAGTGTAGGCACATATCATAACACCTGGCCAGTCTACCCTATCTAATGCAGTGGTTGCAGACCTGTCAAGAATAGCAAGTCCTGAGATCACATCACTTTTCCAGCACTAAGATCACTGTGATCTTAGTGAAAGAATTGCATAGTGGTTTAACCTCAGTACAAGAGCACTTACAGGGAAAACTCCTGATCGAAAGAGTGAATAGCCTGCTGCATACATATAGAAGGGAGGGAGGACATTTGCTGTGTGTCCTTGAGGGCTCTAAGGGCTACTCATGCGTTAAGTGCACTGTAAGGTAATTGTTCCCTTCTCTCTCTTTGTCCTGGGGGGGGCACAATGCTTCTTATAGGCAAGCATAAATCATACATTCATTGGAACAACTCTTGAATACTGTACGGGGTCAACTGCACCCTGTGCTCTTTTGTTAGCCCATATGGGGATGGGGAACGATGGTAAAAGCACAGTTGTGAAGAAGAGTGACTCCACAGCTATTCCTTTATTTTGGGACTCTTACCCCTGTGCCGAGTCACTACTTCTTGGAATAGTGTAGGAGGACTGAGGCTAAGATCGATGCGATCTTAGTGCTGGCTAGGAAAAGTGAACGCAGTCTAATCTTAAGATCGCTTAATAGGATAAGGTAGAATAATTCCTAAGACCGCTGAGGTTGCAATCCCAGGATCTTTTGAATTAACGTCCAGATTGGTTGTGCACTGGATAAGGAGCTTTGATTATAGGGTGGCATTTATGCAACAATGTTAACTAAAAATCTAATCTGAACTACTGAGCACAAAGGCATACTTTTAATATACGCCACATCATCTGCCTCTGTATTCTTCACACGTTAATTTTCATAACCGACACCACACACTACCTTTCATGCTGGAGGTTATTGGTATGGTTTACATTGCAGCAAGGTTGACGATTATGTGCTTTGCATTTGGCTATTTTTCAAACCACTGTCAAGTTCACCCTAAGGTGTAACTGCACCTTAATGTGGCAGCTATGCCCATGTTTCCCTCATTTCGATGTGGTGCTCGATAAATGCAGGCTCAGTGAATACCTTTCTCATGCTATGGGTGTGGGGCTACTTCTGGAAGTTATTTCTAAATGTACAACTGCTGATATTTCACCATCTAGAAGGGTGAGGTCTCGTATTGCTAACAGGGCTGTGCCATATACTCTACCAGCGACTTCAGCTGCTACCCGTGCTGCTGCAGTTAACTGTGGTCCTGATTTAGCAGCTGGTGTTGCAGCTAGTCTACTGCTGAACACATCTCTACACTTAAAGATAGGCATAAACATGCCTTTGAGTAAAAAGCGGTAATGATCAAGCTAAAACAGCACTCAACCAGCTAACTGCACCTGAGTACATGTATGGTTTGTGCAGGCTGGTTAACATAATAGCACATGTATATGAGGTAATAGCAGATGCTAAGGACTTTGCTTGGCTTGGTCTGAGCTTGTCTTTGGCCTTATAGCTGATGACAACTGTACTTGGTCTGATAAGGATGATATAAGGGATGCAAGGATATCTATATCCCAATATCAGTCAGGTCGCCTTAATGCTGAGCACCTCCAGCAGATAGCAGCCTTGAACCCAAACTCCTGTACAACAGCCACAACCAAAGCCACAGCCAAAGCCTCGGCCTCATCCACAGGTAATCAGTCAGATGCACATAATTAGAATAGGGTACATCTGTTTCCTCTGAGGGACATACTGATACCCTATGTGAGGTGTATAATAATACCGATACCTGTACCAAGCAGGATGGTCACACTGAGCAAGGTGTAGAGTCTGGTCACCCCTGTCGTTGGTGCTGTATCAACATTAAACTCATCCATCTGCACCCCCAGACCAAGTGTAACATACAGGGTAGAAAAATAATTACCCACTTTCAGGTCTGAACCAGCTTACACCCGCACATAATACCAAGCTCCTTACATACTTGAGGTATGGTTGGCCTGTGGGCTACACTGCTTGACACCAAGCACAACCCTTAACTGAAAATCACTCATCAGGGACCCGGTACCCTGGCCACATAAAGAAGTTTATTGTAAGAGAGCTGTCTATGGGGGGGGGGTCTGTTGGGCCCATTTGATGCACCACCATTTCTACCTTGGACCCATACAGCACCTTTTATCTCTCGACCAAATTGGACAGCATTGACCATCGAATAATACTTGACCTCTCTCACACTAAAGGTTCAGGTGTTAATGCTGGTATCACCAAGAACTGCCACAAAGGTACCATACACAACTACACCCTTCCTACAATAGAGGACATTCTCACCAAAGCTCCTTGCCGAGGATTGCCTGGTGTATAAGGCAGACCTCTCCTGTTCTTATTGCCAGTTGAGAGTTGATGTGTGGGACATGTAAACGTCTTTTAGGGTTCCAGTGTAATGGAAAGTATTACCTTGAGCTTCCCCCCTCATTTGGCTGCACATTGTCAGGACCTGCATGCCAGCACACTACATCTGCAGTGTTGTTTTTAATGGGCAAGGCTGGGTACTGGAATCTTGTATATCTGGATGATTACTGTGGAGCAGCATCTTCAATGCAAGAGGCAACTGAGTCATTTCAACACCTCTCAGTTGGGCTTACAGCTTGCACCAGACAAGTGTTCCCCTCCGTCTACATCAATGGAGTGGCTTGGTTACCTTGTAAACACACATCAAATCACACTGAAAATTCCTACATTTTTTTTAAGGAACAATTTAACTTTATTTGGCATTTTCTCAGGTATGGTGAAGTTACATGAATTCTCTTCGACATTCTGTCGGGTTGGTCCATATATTTACAATAATACATACAATAAATGATCAATTTGTAGTGTATCACAATCTTTACAGTGTGTCGTTACGTATATATGTTGCTACATATGTGTATTTTATCACAGCATTAGAGATTGTATATTTTAATTTACTCAAGAAGTCAAATACCTTGGAGAGAGTGGGGTTCATGGTTTTATATATTTGTACTGTGCCAAATAAGTTAGGAGGACACTTCAGTGGAACTGATGTTATGAGTCCCCCTTGTTAGTATTTTAGAGAAAATATAATCAAAATTGATTAGTAATTAATCCAACAATAACATGTGATTTGGAGACAGTAGTAAGCTTCTATTTGTAGCTTTTTGAAAGTTATAGACAAAATTACTATTGGTTGTGTACACTTCATATAGTAAATGTACATGTGGTATTTTGTATGAATGAGAGGGTGGACCCTAGTTGCTGAAATCCCTGGATCTTTGTTAGAATTACTTCAACCTTCTTTTACAAATTGGTCAATGCAAGTATCACATAGATAAAATCACTCGGTCATAAAAGATTGATAGTAGATTTGTGTTAATAAAAAATGCAGAAGACGATGGTCAGGATTCTTCAACTAATACAATAATAGCAGTGTTGTCATGGTACACATCAGTTAGATGCAAAGTCAAGATCTGACACTTAGTGATAGCGCTACAATAATAGAGTAAATAAAAAGGGAATAAAAGCATTCATTTCTATCAATAAAACCTTATGTTTTAAGGGCAGCTTCACAAGTCTACCCTCAAGCATATAGGTTTCTTACATTCACTGGTATAGTTTTGATCATGGACAGTTTACTCATACATTTGAAATCTTTCAAAGTTTCAATTTGCTTTAAGGCTAAATCTAATTCATTCCATAATTGTGCTGTTAGAACTTCAATCGATCTCTCGTAAGCAACTGTGTTTATGATATTATATTTTAGTACAGGAAATTGTTGTAGTCTAGTATTTCTCGTAGGTGGTTTACAAAATTCTTCTATCCTTGTTTTTTTAAAAGCTAAAATTCTCAGATGATGTAGTCTTCTGTTTGCAATATAGGGAAGGCCAGCTTCTTGATGAATAAAATCGGTTGATGATAGTACAGGCAATTTTAAGCAATATTTTAAACATCTGTTTTGTATGGTCTGAATAGAGTTTAAGACAGTATCATTCGATTTATGGTATAATACATCTGCGTAATCAATTACTGGTATAATATAGGATTTGTAAATTTGTAGCATGTATTTCGTGGGCACATAAGATTTTATTCTGTATAATAGGTAGGACTTAAAAGATATGGATTTTATCATCTCTGAAATATGCTGTTTAAAAGTGAGTTCATAGTCTAGAGTCACACCTAAATATTTGAAAGAAGGAACAAAATGTAAGCGTTCACCATTTACTTTGATTTTGACATCCTGTAATTTCAGTTTTTTCTATATTTCTGATCACTTGTAAAAAGCAAGAAGTCCTTCAGGAGTGTGCACATTGCAAAGTGTGTCAGGCCTGCCAGAAAGTTCATATGTAGGATACTGTATGCCATACTAGGGCCCTAGATAGGGGGGTCCCATGTCCTTTGTCGATTATAAGAAATGGTACTTGTCCCTTGTTTCTCACCCTCATGTCCCTTGTCGAATTTAAGAAGTTCTCTTGTCCCTTGTCTCTAAGCCAGTGTCCCTTGTCGATTTTAAGAAGTCACATTGTCCCTTGTCTATCAGCCTCATGTCCCTTGTCTATTTTAAAAAGTGGACTTGTCCCCTTGTAGATTTTACCCATCTGGGGCCCTCATACTTATTGCCCCAGAGGAGGGCACTCTAAAGTTCTCAAGGAACTTCGAATCAGACATCACTTTGTTCCAGAGGTTTGCTTACTCTACAGATGGTGTACATCTCCTCACACCTGACCTCCAGGAGTATGTCATGACATGTGACTCTTCAAACGTGGCTGGAGGCAGGTGTTCTAATACAGAGTATTACCAGCTCACCCTCAGTGACCAACACAAGGCCAACTTCACTAACATAGCACACCTTGAGGCAGTCTCGGACGAGCCCAGACTGTACTATATACAGTCTGGGAGATTCATTATAGATCCATTGACATTGCAACAGGTTGAAGCAGGTGTCAAAAACTTACTTATGTTGTATCCTGACCCTTACCCTGCAACCAAGAGAATATGCTGTTCCTTTGGCTGCTTGTAAATCGCTCAGTTGGGAGAGCAGAGGTTTCCAAATCCATGGGTCATGAGTTCAATCCCTGCCTAAGCCCAGGTTTTGTAGTTGCATTGAGCCTGCTGGTTCTAGTAATGAAGTTGCAACAGGTATGGTCATAGGGGAACAAGCTTCATTCATAAATATTCATTAGCACATAGGGGAATGCACCAATCAATGAGGCCACTACCTTATGAGAAAATGATCCAGGATCCTGGATCATTTTAGAGGAGGCATTGCAGTGATTTGATAAGAAATCTTCCAGGCCCACTAGAGGGCCTGGAAGATCGAGGCTGACCTTGAGGCTGTGAGAATTGTCATGGCTTATAGGACCCTTCAGCCTACTAACCCTCAGGACAGATTAGTGGTTTTATATATACAGACAATATAACATCTAAGTACGCCCTTGAGTCAGGTTGTACTCATGACCACATCTTGGCTGACTGTGCTCGACAGATGTGGGTGGAGGCTGCTATTAAAGATTATCATGTACAAATCAGACATGAGCCTGGTGCTTAGCTGGTACTGGCTGACACCCTCAGCCGCCCTCATATGGCAGACAAGGTTGCTCTGGCGGCTGAACTTGTGGCAAAGCAAAATCTAACAAAAAAGGATGCCTCCTTTACCCAAGCTACTGTTGCTAATAAACAAAGACAGGCTGAGGCGTATATCACGTTCACCCTCCACTATGGGACAGACATCCTTGGCTGGTCTATCAGTGAAGCTAGTCTGTTTCAACAGTTCTTGGCCAACTCTCTGAAAGCTCCCCACTCAAGATGGAACTATACATCAGGGGCTAGAAATTGGATTACGCTAAGAGGTGGAAATGCCTCCTCCCCAAGTTCTATGGAATTTCTGGCAGTGACAAAGGGCGCAGCTAAATTATCAGGTCACATCCCTAAGCCTGCATATCCAAGTTCTCCTTCTGACCTCATTGACATATGTTGACACCTGGATAAGGCTCAAGATAGTCCATTCCTGAAGGCACCTCTGCTAGTAGGGTAGTCTGCCTTCCTAATAGTCTCAAACCTCTTGTCTCCATCAAGAGCTCTATGGAGCAGACATTATACCCTTTATAGGTCTGACATCATATTACCCCTACAGGACTGGCGGTTGCTATCAGATCCTCTAAGACTCTATCAGCGACAGCCAATGCTGGTCTCACTACCCATCATAAATGAATTCATTGCTTGCCCAACAAAGGCATTGGTTAAGTCCATAACTATGGTACCTGCTTCCCCAGACTCCCCGGCACTCATCACCAAAGGAGGTGTACCTATCACACCCGCAGTGCGATCTAAAGCAATGAGGCTAGCCCTCAAGAAAACAGGAAAGACATATCATGAGTTGGTATCAATACATACTCTAAGACAGGGTGGATCTAGGGCAGCAGCTATGTCTGGTAATTGGCCAGTGACTCTCAAGACGCCTAAACTGACTCGTCATAAACATGATAACTTTGTTCTCTTCAAGGTGTCTTAAATTGCCGTCAAACATATTACATACTATCATCAAGGTATATCTATATACACTCATACCTACATATTATGTGTTCAAAGACTTTCACGGGATAAAACTCCACTTTATAGAAATGAATGTGTTACTTGTCGGTATATTGAGTTGTAGATGTACTTTCAACAATGTACTTTAGTCTTAGCAATAAGGCAGTAAAGCCAGAACCAGAGGGTTAGTGGTCTTGGCTTTTTGAAGAGATCAATGCATCATATATTGAATTTTTGTCTGTATGGCGGGTGAAGCAAGAAGGAAAGTGGATTCCGTGATACTAAATAATGGTGTTTTTAAATTTGACTAAAGCCTATATTTAGCTGGTCCATCAAATATTAGAGACATGTTTTACTCCAACAAAAAGAATATTATAAACTGCCAAATGTAATTCCTTCTACATTTTTGGCATGTGCTTACAATTAAAGAGGGAGTGGCCCAAATTCATAGTACCCTTTTGTACCCCTATCTACTGTTTTGTATTGATAATTCCCTCCTCTTATGACAGCCCACTCTTCTGCCTGTCAAGATATAACCATGTGATTGGTTGGATACCAGTGGTGGCCCCAGAGTGTGGCATTGGTCTTTCACTTTGTCTATAGGACTTTTGCAGAATTGCCACTGGGCTATGTTTATGGTGCACCCATTGACTATGCCCCCCCCCTAGATGCTGATTTCCTCATGCTCTAAAGCAAAACCTATCACCTGTGCTTGACGTACCTCTAAACAGTAATCCCTCGCTCATGTTATTTAGGAAACCTAAAAAGATGCTTATTCGTTTATGCGTCATGTGTTATAATGACTGTAATGTGCGCAGCATTCAAATAGATTAGTGGTTTAGTGATATGTAATCTTACCTCACTGTACTGATTAAGCATAACACTCTGTATGTCTTGCATTGATACATTACGCTAAACTTACGTTTTGTCTAATCAGTTCTATATGATGCTTTTATAAAGGCCTCTGAGAACAATTGCTTTGGTTACTAGATGAGGACACTAACTTGACAAAGGGAAATCATCTGATGCATACTTTGTCTCAGACTGAGATAGAGGACATGATCTATGCAACCTGCGGTGTTTATTGTAAAATTTGAAGATTCTGCGAGATGCTCGGGGTCAGATGGAAGGTTTCCACCATGGGGATTTGATCCACCAACAGTATATCAAAATAGGCTTGGGGAATTCTCAGAGATTGTGGTTAGAAAAAAAACAGTATCCAGATACTAATAAACCTTCAATAAGATGTATTTTTGCTATTCTGAAACCATTCACAACTGTCTACTTTAGAGCAATGGGCAGTAGCATATGACGACTCTTAATGTAGATTTGTTCTCAGATATGCAGAGCAAAATGACTTCTTTGGTCTATACTTCTATACTGGTTTGTGTTAACCTTGTGAGCATCCATCATACAAAATATAGCATGGAACTCCTTCGGGCTAGTCCTACATAAATCTTCATAAATAACATTTATCTTAGTCGTGTAAAGGATATAATGTACTGTTGTTATATAAGGAAATATTTTATCTTTATATACATGATAACTCTATACATATTTTCATCGCTATACATTGTAAAACACAGTGCTACATGTACACTGTTCACACACACACCCCATAGTTACACATACCTATCATAGGGGTTGCCTTAGTCGCTACCTTACCTGCCTGCTGCGTCCTACCCACATCTTCAGACTAGCATAGGCCGCCTACCCTATACACTAGTATCCATTAAGACTCTGTGCAATATGCTGGAATAAATACAACTGCATTATCAATTTACTCAAGGTCTTGCCTATTAGTCATATCATCAAAATATGACACTGTGCTATGGTGCCTGGTCAGTAACAAATTGTTGATTGTTTCTTGTTGCCCAGTCTGTAGAAAGGATCTTCTACTCTCCGGGCCCAGCATCTATAGTACAATACATTTACTGCATTTTTTGTGCTGCTTTTCGTTATGATTGAGAGTTTATATTCATGCTAAATGTGTGCTACAGGCAATGTCATTAATCTGCCATGGAGGGATGCTCTACAGCTACAGGGTAGATTGTCCTGAGGCACCTTACATGATTTACCTCTAACTGCTAGTTCTGTAAAGTAGCCCTGGTATAACAGTTCTTAGATTGGCCAATACTCTAAATCCTAACTGTACAGTAGTCCTACAACAAGGGTACGTAGGAGAGGGTATATGAGGATTCGAGAGAACTAATTATAGGCCAACAAATGAAAGGTCCCTCCAGTAGGCCTCTTTATCTAATTGGGAAACCTTCTGTCTCCTAAGGATGTTTTAACACTTGTATGTTGAATTAGTTAATCTACACTCAACAAATGTATGGAGTTGATACTGAGCCATCAATATATTGATCTGTGACAGATAGAGACATGATAATGGCAAGCCAAGCTATTAATGTGACCAACTGTAGTATACTTGAAATAAATCACTCACAAACTGTTATGAAGCACCCAATTTGAGTGCCCTCAAAATCATCTTTTCCTCATGCCATTAATGGTAATGTTAATTTGCAAAGTCGGCAATAGACTATACTGAGTGTTGCCCTGAGAATTCAGAAAGATGATTTCACTGGAAATTATGGACTAGACACAATAGGGTGTGGTAGTTAAAATGATAGGGAGCCCAAAGACTGTGTGATAAGTAGAGAACTCAACCACTTTTACTTTATTCATATATTGTACATTATACCATTCAATTTATAAGACATCAATTATTATCCACTAATTGCCAGCTTCTTGTTATCACTATGTTCATATAGTAGCTGTAATTACGCATAGCTAGATATGACATGTGGTGGAGAACAAACGGTTTTTGAGTGCTTTTCTCGGACCTAGCAAATTTTTGGCAAAATTAGTTGGTGATTGTGCTCGGTGCAGTATTGAGCGCAACAGGCAGAGTACTTTGTTCCTGATGGAGGCGTGCCTAGTTGACAGGCTGAAGATGAGGACGTAAGGATTGGCAAGTCACGCAGAATCCTGAGTTTTGGAGTTATCTGAGATCCATGGAAAATTTCAAGCAAGGCTACCTTTCAGGGCTTTTAGCTTCAGTGAAAAACAACTCCGTCTACTTTCTGGCTCAGGCTTTGTTTGAACCTGCTATTGCAAATATAGCTAGAATCGGTAGCATGTGTCATTTTAATACCTGGCCTAAAATTCCATGGGTATAACACAAATGTCAACAACCAATCAAAGCTTAAGAAATTATATCATGTATAAAGTATCCAACAAGTTATCAGCGCTAAAAAGACTAGGTTATACTTCCCCCTACGCCTACAAGTTATACTGATATTACATGTCACTTCCTAACCACTAGG
Source organism: Acholoe squamosa (assembly GCA_949317995.1). Lineage (NCBI taxonomy): Eukaryota > Metazoa > Annelida > Polychaeta > Phyllodocida > Polynoidae > Acholoe > Acholoe squamosa. The sequence continues at coordinate 82,636,719 of OX439041.1, read as the reverse complement.
GGGCTCCACTAAACCCAGCTATGAGCAGTTCCAATAATATCCACTAGGTGTCAGGTGTAAGGGGGCCACTAATTTTAGTTTTTAACCACAAGAGGGCTCTATTAAACCCAGCTATAAGCAGTTCCAATAATATCCACTATGTCTTGCCATGAGTTGTCGGTGCAAAACATATGGTGCAACCACACCCCATGGCATCTTTCGCCACTAGAGCAAGAAGCCTCAATAGATAGGAGGTGAAACTCAGAGCTTTACCTATGGACACAGTGTAACAGACCCCCCCCCTCTACCCCCTCTTCAAAGTAGGCTCCCTTTTGTGTTCAGTATTGAGTCCTATGTAGGATAAGGGGGTTTATAGAAATGTCAGGAATCTTTATCAGAATGATATCAAATGGAAACAAGGGGCCACCTATACCAAAAACTCCTGCTGAATCCAAAAGTTGTGATCTTGATTCTCAAAATTTGACCAAAAGTACCTAAAAATGAGGTTTGATGATGAGAATATTTTAAATATGTACAAAAGTTATATTGAAAATGATTTGAAACTTTTATAGATGCAACATGCTAATCAAAGTCAGTACCTCAATCTACATATCCCAATGTTTGCTTATCCCAACCTGACAAGTACTCTGCCTGCATATGGCTCTGCCTCTCCAACATACTGCCTATCCCTTAGTCTGCCTATCACTCATACTACCTATCCCTTGAAACATCTAGAGTTTAATTAGGTTTTCCCTCCAATGGCTTAAAGGATAAAAGTTTACCCCTCACCTTTGTACCTAATTTTCTCTGTACATTCTTAACATTAGTCTACCTATCCTCAATATGCCTATCATTCACTTTACCTATCCCTCATGTTTTAGTACATTTTTCAAATATTCTCATCATCAAACCTCATTTCTAGGTACCATTGGCCAAATTTTGAGAATCAATACCACAAATTTTGGATTCAGCAGTAGTTTTTGGTATAGGTGGCCCCTTTTTTCCATTTGATATCACTCTGATAAAGATTCCTGACATCTCCATAAACCCCTCATCTTACATAGGACTCAGTACTGAACACAAAAGGTAGCCTACTTTTAAGGGGGGTAGACGGGGGGGGGGGTGGCTTGCACTATAGGACTCTATGGAGTAACATATCCTAGGGAACCTATACTATTCTTGACTAGAGTGTGGAGCAATAGGTAGGGTCTAACTATAATGTGCAGGAATGGCCTTCAGGTTAATACTGGGCCTGTAGGTGCAGCCCCCTGGTGTCTAACACTAGAAGCGCTTAATTTAGCAGCGCTTAATGTAGCAACGATATGTAGCAACTTCAAACAATTCTACACTCTCCCAGCAGATACTCTCGGAACATTGAATTCTAAAGAATATCTCTGGAACTACTCATCAGATTTTAATGTATGATATATCAAAATGAAGATATCAATAAGTACTCTCTAGATATTATGTTGTTGAGTAGCTACAATTGGGGATTACATCATAGGGAGCTCTGATCTACTTGAATGGAGGCCCAAGATAGCGGCCATTGCAGTTTGAAAAGAACTTTGAGGCTATGATGTTTTTCTTTACAAAATACAAATAAAGAAAAATTGAATAGTGATAATAAAGGCTGAAACCAGTACGAAATCAATAATTTAACTATATAAATGTTTCTCCTACGATTTTGAATGGATAGGTCGAGTTAGCAAGCACTTTCCTCACTGTTTCACAGCCCAAAAATTTTGCTTCATCTGGCACCCCAAGGGTACTGTAGGCTGAAGCAGTCACAAATCGAACATTTCTAACCAGCGATCTACTAACCCATTTTTATATATAGTGTAACAAGGTATGTAGCAGGCTGCTACAGCAGCAGGCAGTGTTTTCCTTGGACAAGACTCAGTTTGTTTTTGTGTACATGTTCTGGTGTGACAACCACATGGTCATTTTGTTTTTGTTTACGTTTTCTGTTGTGATCACATGTGATGATCTCATAGCTCTAAAAAAAGTAGGTCACTTGCCCATATATATGGTCATGGGTGTGGCTTCTGGTCAAATGCTGCCTTCTGATTGGTTGAGAGGTCAAGGTCAAAAATTCAATTCTGGTTCGTAGGTAGTTTTCCTATGAGCTGAGTTTGCCCCCATATACTACTCCTGACAAAACAATGTATCGCAATATGCAATTTGCTGAATACATCATTTGTTATAAATGATAAACATACCAATTTTGGAAGTGGATTATGGAAGGCATATATGTTGATGAAGGGCAGATGAGAAGAAAGCAAAAAGAAAGACCCAAGAAATCATCTCTTTTGATGAACAACTAATTGAATATCTAGCATCTTCATTCTTACTTTGGTTACACATTATTATCGATCTACAAATTACTACATGAGTTGTCCTCTATTGCAATAATTATAAATAGTCCATGTCAAACCTTTCATCATTTAAAAGTAAGTGACTATTTTTTTTTTAAACCAGAGAGCAGGTTCTGCATGCTTTCCAAAAATTCTTTTTGGCCTCTGAAATACACATGGTTTTACCGTTAACTCCCTAACCCTTAAAGGCACCAATAGACATAATGAACCACAGCATTATGCCAATTGGTCCTCATAATGCATGGGAGCAGGGCTACATTTATGCATCATGCTAAACCTGCATGGTTGGTATAGTCCCAGAGTGTGGGCATGATGCACCAATGAAGTGCTAGTGAACAGACTTGCCAGCCCTTTATTGGTGCATCGTGACGACCTAAGGTCATGATACATCAAAGCATTAGGAACCCTTAGATGCTTTGCGAGCTCCATCAAGTGGAAGGGAAGGTATCACCACAAAACAACTGCACAGTCACACACACTTACAAAGGTATACGGGTGGCCGGAGTATTTCTTTTAAACAATATCATTGACAGTTAGTATGCACCTATACCACTCACTGGTGTCTGAAAATTCTAATTTTCTCAATTTCCAACAGTTGATGCCCAGGAAGTTAAGCCACTACATGCAAAACACCTTAAAAGTTATGAAAAGTGGCTTCTTTTACATGTATGATTGTGCCCAGCTGGTGGAGCCCTCTGTTGATATTATATTGAAAACTAGGCACATAAACCCCAAAACAAGCCCCAAAACGTAATAATCCTCATCCTTAAAAGGGCCTATTTTAAGTGCTTATTTTGAAAAGAAATTATATGTATAGGTGGACATAAAATTATTGGGAGGATAGCCTAAAGAGAGAAGATATATTTAAAAAAAAAAGAATATTGTCAAAATGTTGATTTGCAGTTGAATGGTGGCCATTCTCCCAAGGGTCAGGTTAAACAAGAAGGCATGGATAGAACTGAAATGAATGTGAAACAGGCAGGTACCTTGAATTTTTTTTAATAGATTTCCCAATTAAAGAGTAAGAACTAAGCCTAATGCTTTATATATGGGGTGCTCCCATCGAAGATCATCTTTGAGTAAATAATTAGACATCTCCACATTGCCCCTATCAAGAGTGAGTGAGTGAGTAATAGATGTTTAACGCCATTTTGACAGCTAAGGTCATATTCATGGCGAGAACTATATTACGCAATTTCACAGAGGAATGTGTTGGTGCCCGTGCATATGTGCACCACACACATCTGAGGGGATAGGAAAGAGGAGATATAGACCCATTTAAGTGGGCTAGGGAAGCCCGCCCCTATCAAGAATGGGGGGATTCTAGAAAAGTGACATTAGCTACAGCATCAGACAGGGGAGGGGAAATCAGCTTGACCCTCTGGCCACCATAACAAAGGCACAGACATGGCCGAACCTGAAAGTAAAACCGTTGCATGACAACATGACTGCCCCTAACAAGCCCTCAGCCTCCTGGATAGTGAAAGGAAGACCTTTGCATGGCCATTATTTGGCAGTACACGTTCGCCAAAGTTACATTAGGCAGCTTAAGATTCCTGATAATAATTATGCTATTGTACCTATCAATAGAGAAAACAGTGTCTTTATGCATAGCTTACCTGGTAACAAAGTATCAGATCCCACATACAATGCACAGCATGGCAAAGGGCCTTTAAGGGTCGCATTAATGGATATATGTCTATTAGTCATCATGATGCACCAACCAGCAAATATCAAACTATTATATTGACCACTAGTTCACTATATCTTGACTCCGTCCATGTGTAAACAATCTTTCACCATACCTCTTATTTATGGTGCAATTAGCCATCTTGTTTCTAATGAAGGTTTCTGACCAGAGGCACATTGGAAGGATTCTGATTGCGGAGGTTTCTGACAAGCAGACTTTTGGTTGCTGTGCCATAAGAAAATGGGATTGCCTCCTATACGAGGATTGAGTGGTTACTTGAGACATGTACCTCTAGGGGCTATTTACCTTTACCTTCATATCACAAAAGCGGAGCATGTGAGAACAACTGGAAGACAAGGAACCGTAAGAGTCTCTTTTTTCTTCTGTTTTCTCATATATAAAACATCAAAGACAGACATGGAAGAAGCATAGATAAGATTGAATCAGTGTTTCCATAGTCAAAGGAATATGTTTCCTTCTATTTCTATTTGGACGAATCAGTGTATCTTGTTCCTACTGAGATCTACCATGCAGAAACCTTCATCTAGAGGAGAAGGCTTCAAACAGGAAGCCCCTGCAGCCCCATAGAGGGTTTTGGAGAGTTATTTTTATTTAAACCATAGGCAGGAATACCTGTTCTGTGATTTCCTTATGGAATTTACCTGTTTCCAGCACCTTCATTTCCCGGTTAGAAACCCCAACATTCAGATAGATTTCCATCAGAGTGATGAGACATAGCCATAAGCAGTTTGAAACATAATGCTAGAACACCCAAATACACACAAACCCCTTAAACATCATATAATCAGAGTACAAAATGTTAGCATTTTAATTGGCATTGTGCACATATAACCTGGGTTATGGTGAATGTTGTGAATCAGTGTTATAAAATGAATACAATCAGTCTTCCATGCAGCATTGCAATCAGTACCCATGCTCCAATAGCTAATTATCAACTAAATCACCACCTTGCATGTCCTAGCAGCAACTTAGTGAAACCCTCCTAATCATTAAGCGCTCCAGAACTCTGATTACAAATAATGTCTCTTTGTTTTTGACATTCAATCAACAAGTTTCATCATGGCTAAATGAGTACCATGGCTAAAAGAGCAGATCGTGGTTTCTGTCATTTCACATCACATTTTAATTTGAATAGAAAGGCTCAAAAATAGTCCTATGGAAATGTCTTGTTCCATTGGCAATCAGGCTTCAATAATGCTTTTTAAGTAGGTTATGGTCTTGACCGGGAGATTCATAATGGTAAATATATTTATATGTAACTTTAAATATCTTGATTCAGAGCAGCGTCAGATGAAAGCAAGGTGATGAATGTATTCTGTATGGCATTTATTTCATTTTTTTAGGGTACCTCGCGATACTGGACATTTCTGAAGCAAACTATTGCCTACCACACAAATGCAAATCATTTGTGCTCAGTTTATCTGAAAAAAAAATCTTTTAATTGAGAATCCTCATGTTAATATATTAAAGGTTAAATATTGTAGAGGATAATAAACCATTAACTCTGAACACACAGTTGTTTACATTGTTCTGTCATGCTAGGAATACTTAGAACTTACGTATCAGTAATACAAATGTCAATACACAGTAAGTGTAATAAATGTTGCACTCCTATGGATGATGATGATGCCTGACACCTGAAACATTTGACAATATTTCTGTCTGGCCTAGGCCTTCATAGATTGTCAGAAATCTTCTGCACCAAAGTAGTAACCAAGTCCTCAGATAAAGACGGATAGGTTTTGGGGGTTTTGGTATCTGGCTTCGTCTCAGGATTTTTTGTGATAGTCACTTGGTCCTTGACATAACCCGGTTTCTTTCTCCAGTTCCGGTTGTGTGGGGGGTTGCCTCAGCCTATGGTCCAGATGTTCTCATCGTCCTCAGTGTCACCTGATTCTGAGAAGTCGTCATCAGGTATCCCCTCATGAACTATTATTGCTGACATCCGTTATGGCACCTTTCCAGCAAATATCCGGCTTTTCCGATCATAGTGATCCAGGGCTTGGAATAAGTCTGTTAAGGAAGCATCATTCTTCCAAGCATCACATGCTACGGTCCAATGGTCTAAACATTTCATCAAGGAAGTGCTCATCGTCCATCCTCCACTGAGGTCTGGCCTTATGTAGCAACAACTGACATTCTAGGCCGAAAACTTTGGCAGACTTCTTGTGTTTCTAAGTTATTTTAGTAAACGTTAACCAAGGGTCTTCTCCCACAATGTTCCCATATGAATATGAGAATATTTCAATTAGCTCATCATTTTTTTCATCAGCAGATGTTCCACAAATTTGTGAATCCCTCCATTGTTCTACGGCTCCTTTACCATCACCTTCTTTTAACCAGCATACCAGACAGGGGAGTGCTTCCTCTTTTTACCATCCATTGCAGTTAAACATATCTGTGCAGCCTTGATACTCCTCCTTTCAAGGATTCCTTGCATTAAATGCAGTGAGTATCTTAGCTACTCGACGAGCCGGGTTCTGGAACCCTGTAAGGATTAGTCCCTTACTGCATTCCATAATTTCCGCATCTTCAAGACCCTGATTGTAACAATCAACACCTAGGTTAGCAATCGCTGCATTGCAACCCTGGAGAAAGAGATACTTGTTGGCTGAGTCTCTTTTTCCGAAGAAGATTTACTGGTTTACCACCATTTATTCCAAGACCCCCTGGGGGTGAGCCTCCACCTCCTCCTGATCTCCCTACTCTGAACAAGGGCATTTGGGGTGAGGTGCCTCAGGGGAGAACTTGATCCTGGATTGCCAATGGGAGGGTAACTCCCACTAGGTCCAGAGGATCCACTAGTATATCCAGTGTTTCCATCTGGTACAGAGGACTGATTTACATTATGGAAACAGCCCCATCTGACAATCCGGGTCCTTTAGAAGATCTGGATGGCCCCCCGGATGCATGAGAAAATCCGGTTTTGCTTCCAGTTGTACCTTGGGTACTACCAGTTTGTGAGTTTGTCCCATTTTGAGAATTGGGAAAAATGGCCATTAGGTCCTCCCAAACTTATCTGTGGTGGCCATCCACCATTAAAGTGCTTGCTTCCTGCTAAATGAGTATGTTGAGATCCATTTGAAGACTTCCGGATGTACCGGGTTGACCGGTATTTCCAGTCCCCAAATCTATTTGTTTTGTGGTATTTTCTGTAAATCTAACAATATGACATTTTACTTTCTTGCAACGAGGCATAGTCTCTTTAGGTTCTAAAGATTTACCTCATCCTCCTTCCCTTCAGATTCATCATAGTCTCCAGCTATGTTTAGGACAACTCCTGAAACAGTAAAGTTAGGTTCCAGAGTGCCTATAACACAGCCTTTATATGGGTCAGGTCATTAGAAAGTGTAAGATTTTGCACTTGAAGGCCCTAAAAAATTAATTTTCTAACTACTCTACTTAACCCTAAAATGCCCTCAGCTCAGAAAACTCAAAAATACCAACTTAGGATATCCGGTTCCATTTTTATTGATTGTTTTGTAGCATGTAACATCCGGTACCAAAATGATGAAATATGGAGGTAATTAAAGTTGCTGTCAGTAATATAGAATGTCCCATTATGCATAGCAAACACATGCAATAGCAAGGCCAATGTATCTAATATTGACTTCAATTACATAATGGAACAAAATTTGAGTCATGAATGCACAGTAGACCCCCTCTTACATGATGATAAAAGTACCGGACGTTATGTAACGTCCGGTACTTTTATCAGAATCATTAAACATAAGCTGCTCTCACATGGAGACAAATGCTGATAGACACACAATATTTTCACCAAAGTAGGGGATAATAGGTCCCTCTATAGAGGTCATAACAAAAACGTTCAAGCTTTATTTTTTCCATCTAATATAACTGATTTAGATTTAGGTACCGGATGTTACAAATTACAGATTTCCATTTTTAAAGACACATGGATCCGGAAGACTGGAAGGTGAGCAATAACAGGAGGTCTGCTTCTCGGAGGCTCAAGAATCTTCCAGATTCTGCTAGAGCTGACCCGCAAGCCAGCACCTCAGCCACTGGTAGCACTGCCATGGAGGTTGTTTCCTCAGACGAGGAATCGGTTCACGAGTCCTCGGTAGAGTATGATGAGAAGGCAACTCCATCTACTCAAACCGAGGCAGAACGTTGGGCTAACGCCAAATCCGGATTCAAAACCCGGATCCCAACGTGCTTCCCCGACTGTGCGTACGGAGTGAAGAAAGATGGTTCAACACTGTATGCCTGTCCGGATACAGTAAATAAGAACGGTGAATCCGACTATGAGGATTGGATGCGTCTCTCGGACGAAGATCCCAATCCAAGCAAAGCCTATCGCAAGATCTGGCTTATGCTAAATCATACCGAAGGGTATTATACATATACCCAGAGGCGCAAGCTGCGTTGGGGACTTGAGAAGTGGTACGGAGACGACCAAAAGTGCTGTCCCTTCTCAATCTGCCAGGATGCTAGTGATGTTTCGGTCCGGACCTGGAGCACTTCAGCCCGGTTCCAGAGGCATCTGGTAGAGGCCCACTTCCACCATCACCCGGTTTACATTTGTGATCCGAGTTATGGTAAGAAGGGGAAGAAGTGTACTACGAAGGTAGTCCTCTGTGAAGTTCCGAAGACCAAGGATTCTAAACTCCGTGCTAAGATTGTCTTGACTCCCGGCAAGGGTAAATTAGACATGCATGAGACTCTTTGGCAGAAATGCGAGGAGTCCGGAAAGGAAGGAAAAAGAGCTCGGGAGAGAGTTAGAAGGGACCAAAACCGTGGTGGTAACGGCAATGGTCAGTCCACTACTGTTCCTAAGGCCAGGGTAGAGGATCGTTCCAGATCCCCCCTGGCACGTCACCCACATGAGCAGGCCCAGGGTACTCCTGTCTTCAAGAGACCCAAACCTGCAGGATACTCAGGTGCTGTATCTAAGCCGGGGAAAGTTAACACCCGTAACTTTCCGTCCATGACCCAGGGACCTGGACCCGAGAGCCAGACCTTGGTTGTGGGTAAGGGAGGTCATTTAATCCCTAAAAAGACCTCAGCACCTGCTGCTGCCGGATCTGCAACTACTGCAGCCGCCCAGCCGGTAACTTTTACCCCAGAGCAAGTACAACTGTACATGCAAATGGGGATGAAGCAAAATTTACCACCCACCTACTGTCTCCCAACAGCAGGAGTGTCCGGAAGCCCTACATCCGGAAGTGGCCCTCAGGCAGTGTCAACACCCCCCAAGGTTGTTGCACCACCTGCGAAACCAAACGATGCGATTACCATCAAGACCGTTAACGCTGAGATTTGGTTCGAAAAGTCTCGTCAGGGGGAAGCAGATGTCCAGAAGGCCATCTACACCCACTGGGAGAAATGTGTTTGTGACAGAGCAACAGAGTTCCATCAGGGTCTCTTGAATGAAACTCTGTTATGTGTGAAACAGGTGGGCGATGCCGAAAAGGAACGTCTCGAGACTGTCATCCGAGACGAGGTCAAAGCTCGGGAGGAGGAAGCCGTAGCTGTCAAGGAACAGAACATGTTCTAGAAAAACGTGCTAAAGAAGAGATTACTCGGAATACGAATCTGAACACTAAGTTCATGAGAGTATTCGGAGTCGACATCGACGAATGGGATGGTACTCCCGATTCGGCTCTAGATCTTCTTAGGAAGAAGCACACGAAGAAATCAACCTAAGTGTGTTCCGGGTTACTCGGTTATTTCTTTTTAACTCCTAAAACCTTGATAACCAGACTTAGTTTTTTTGCAGAAATCATATACCTGCAAATGTTCCATATGCTAATCAACACTTATGATAATTCTATGTGTTCCGGGTTCTTTTATAACCAGATAACTGTGTAATTCAGGACATATACCTATTATTATATCCTGAAAGGTCTATTCGGATTAGGATCTACACTTATAAAAAATCCGATAGTAGATTTGCTACTGCTATTCACATCCGGATGCTGATACCTGACTTCTCCTGATTGCTGCTATTACCTGTTCCTGACCACTATATTGGATGGACTTGTACGATACTCTACTAATGTTCCGAATGGACTACTCTACACTATTTATTACTTCCCCAAAAGACTCTACCCACTTGCATCCTACATGGGATCCTAGAGAAAAAGTTCTTCAATGGAACACCCTGCAGAACATCCATCAGCACAAATGATATCTAACATCTTACCAGGCTTTGTTAAATTTTCTAAGTCAAACAGAAAGTAGTATTATGAAACGCGATCCCTAAGTGTACCTCAGTAGGCACTTTGCATACCTAACTATCCTGAAGAAGACTTATTAAGTAAGTCGAAACATTGATCACTACATGCAACCTACATTACTACTTATTCAACTTATAACTATTTATTCAGCCTGTAACAACTGGTAAATAAACACCAACATGAAAACTGATTTTACCGTGTCTGGTTTTATGTGCATTCCAACTTCAAGTATTTCTACTCTCAACACATTTGCATCCTTTTTGGGATCATCAGGCACCGGTCTCTGCACTCTCTAGTTTGTGGCATCAACCTTTACCTCAGTCCCTAAAAGACTCTACCCACTTGCATCCTACATGGGATCCTAGAGAAAAAGTTCTTCAACGGAACACCCTGCAGAACATCCATCAGCACAAATGATATCTAACATCTTACCAGGCTTTGTTAAATTTTCTAAGTCAAACAGGAAGTAGTATTATGAAACGCGATCCCTAAGTGTACCTCAGTAGGCACTTTGCATACCTAACTATCCTGAAGAAGACTTATTAAGTAAGTCGAAACGTTGATCACTACATGCAACCTACATTACTACTTATTCAACTTATAACTATTTATTCAGCCTGTAACAACAGGTAAATAAACACCAACATGAAAACTGATTTTACCGTGTCTGGTTTTATGTGCATTCCAACTTCAAGTATTTATTACTTCCGGATCGACCAGTTTTGGACTTACACTATGTCAACCACATCTAAAGGATTACGATTATACCTGTTGACTACCGGACTATTACTTCACACCATTCGGATCTACTTATGAACAATAGCACTTCTAGAGGATTGTGGGTAGCTGACCCTAATTCAACTTCCGTGTTTATATATATATATATTACCTTGGATTATATAAAGACATTAGCACGTCCATCCCGTGGTTAGCTGACCACCTTATCTACTCACCTAGCATCCGGCAGACTGCGGCGCAAGACATCACCAGCATTTACTATATTCATGTACATAATATAACTATTTTTGCTAATATTATTTCTATATGTATAGTTACACTATGATGATAGACTATTGTGTACTTTCATATGGGTTAATATTAATACGGATCTATTCTTACTATTCATATTATTCAACATAATCCGATAACTTCATAGTGTATATCCACCAGATTATCTTAACTGTCCTGCGAGACATATTCTTGTATAAATATAATTATCTGGTGCTATAGTAGTTATTTGGTACATGATGGTGTCATATACGTTATTCTACTGAATTTTTTTTTCTTTTCAAGTGTATAATTCATAACGGTTCCATTTCTAAACTCATGAACTTCTAACGGATTTGTTGGTCATATCATACAAGAGTATCATTAGATAGTATAATTACTTTAAAAGTCTTTCTCAAGACTAAATAATCATTTGTGATGTTAATAATTACAAACTCATTAGGATGTTATTATGTGGTTTATTCAATATTTAACATTTTCGTTACATATAACTGTTCCCTTTTCCACATATGGGAATTATAACAATTATCCTGATAGTTATACCGTAAATATGGAATATTGTAAGGGAACGATTATATTGTTACCGGTATTGATACTCAGGTGGAGCCACTGCTCCCACTACAGGTGTGTGCTACCTGTACAGGTGTGTGTTACCTGTCAGGTGCTGACCTACATTGCTGCTACCAACCCTCATGCTGGAGGGTCTGGTGCTTGGTCACAGCTGGGAAAAATTCTTTCATCATGGTGGTATGTGAGGCTTGCGAGTACGAATACCATGGCAATAAGAAAGCTTGTCCCGAGTGCACAAGCCCCAACCCTCGCTGGATGACAGGAGACCGTATGGTTGGACATAAAACAGCCGGGGAGAGCGACCAAGCACCCACGGAGAGCGACATGGAGGAGAGCCCCCCCCCCACAGAAGACCCAGACTTGGAGCTATTACAGCAGATTAAGCAGGAGAAAGCCAAAAAGGCCAAAATCGACATACTTTCTAGGAGGAAGGAGCTAGAGCTGGAATTAGCAAGTCTTCGGGCAGAGAATAGCCGTTCTATTAGGGAAATCAACGATGGAATACGTGCTTGGCAAGGTGCTATGGGTGCGTTAGATTCCCAAGCTTCATCACTTACCGTTCCTCCGCTGGTCCCCAGCAATAATGCTTTGTCAGACCAAGCAAAAGCGGCCGAACACAGTGCGGTAACCTACGAAAGCGGGGAATGGAACGCACCTGTTCCTCCGCTGGTACCCGGCATGGACGCTCTGTCGGACCAAGCACAAGCGAATCTAAATATTTGCTGCGGAGGCCAAGATGGCCGACCTATCCTTCCTGTTGACAAAGTGCAGGCATTTGGGGCAGCTATTTCAGGCCAAAAAGGCCTTCCGCAGGCCCTTAGGGTGGAGAAATTGTACTACAGAGACTCAACTGGTATGTTTCATGAATTTTCTAACCCAAACATTCCCAATATAGCCAAAATAAGCTCAGGAGATCCATCGCTCACCGGAGGTGTGGTTGTCAACAAAGCCTCCGGTGGCCGCACGCTCAACGGAGACCCCTCATACCAAGAATACCTTGCTTGGAGGAAGAGTAGGTCTGGATTGTGCACTGATACTGATGCAAATAAGGGTAATTCTGCTGCGCTCCAGGGCTTACGTCCGCTTGGTGGGAATGAAGGACCCACACCCCTGGGGGAAGGTAGAAATCCTTTACAGTCTGTGCACCCTCCTAACCTGCCTCAGCGTATTCTACATAAAGGCATGGTGTATGAGGTGGTTCCCAATCAGCAACCCAATCAACAATTGCGATCAACTCAACAAACACTTCAAGCTGGTCTAGCTAGTGCCGGCTTGTCTTCAGCATCACTTGGGATTCTGGGGGACGACGCGAGCAGTCTACTCACCAATCCTACCCCCACAGGTATGCCGGATTTAGACTGGCTTAACAACTTTAAAATGCTTTCCGACACCTCAAAACGTAAACGCTCAAGCAATAAATTGAGGCCTGATTGTCACATAGATACAGACAAAAAGTTTGAGGACATGAGCTTTCAAGAGTTGACCAATGGTATGAACTGTGTAGCTGAATTCATTAACACTACTGGTTTGCCCCGGGTTACTTTAGACGGCTATCGGGCACACATGAGATTCGTTTCCCTCAAAGCTCAAGGAGGAGCCTTCCCAGCAAAAGCCCTAGCTAAATACGATCATAAAGTGGTTGATGATGTCATTGAGGGTAAATTAACGGATTTTGTCTCCGGTTACATCCCAGCTGTAGAGGCTTATTTGAGTGCGGAACACATGACCGTAGTGGAGAATCTGCTGTCAAGACAAGATCAGGGTTCCAGTCATGGTAACAACAGACGTCGCCGCAATCGTCAGCGGGGGGGTAATCAGCCCAGATCAGATTGGCCCGCAGACATATGTTGGAAATGGAACTCTAATGTATGCGATTATGACCCGTGTTACAAGAAGCATGTCTGCGCCACTTGTAGAGGCGCGCACAAGAAGAGATTCTGTATTAGTGACGACGTGCAATCGGATAAGAACGCCCATCAGCACGGCAACCAGCAAAATCAGTGACTGGGCAACCATGCTTATATAGGTCTGGGCATAGGTTCCACATATGCAGATTGTTTGTCAGACCTGTGGCCCAACACTTATGATTTTGTAAACTGCTCAGCAAACGGAATTGTTGTCTTGCTATATTGGTTACGCTCCACTCTGGGATGCTTCACTCCCACATTATGTTGCGGGTATTAGGACACAGTTTAATATTTGTGGCTGGAGAAAAATGCTTTCAGGAGGTCCGTCACAGGTTTATGGTGAAGGTGGTTGGGACTGCAATGCCCATTACCTGTTAGATGGGGTTTGTCATGGTTTCAAATTAGTTGATACTTTGGGCCCATCCGAGGGCTACTTTTGTAAAAATTATCCGTCGGCAGAGATAGACGCTTATGATTATATCAATGAGTTAATCCTGAAAGAACTCAGTATGGACAAGTTGTCAATAGTGGATATCCAACCTAAATGTGTCCACGCTATGGGAGCAGTGGAGAAGTCCGGTGGTGGTTATAGACCTATTACCGATGCTAGCCGCCCATTGTACAGCAGCATTAATAATTACACCAAAGACACTTTCCATTCGTTTAGCTACTACTCTATCGATGACATTTCTGAACTTATGGAACCAAATTGTTTCATGGCGGTGACAGATTTACAAAGTGCTTATCGCACAGTGTTAATTAGGCCAACGGACCGCAACCATCAGGGGTTATGTTGGAATATTGACAGTAAAAATTGTTTTTTACAAGATAATTTCATGAGCTTCGGTACGAGAGCTGCCCCCTATATATTTAACAGTATATCCGATGCCATAGCCCGCTATGTCAACGCCAACGGTTTTTTATGCCGGAATTATTTAGATGACTTCATTGTTCTTGGTAGTGATTATGAGGAATGCAGGAACGCCCAACTGTTTCTCCACGCTACAATACGCTCGCTAGGCTTCCATATAGCTTATGCTAAAGTTCGATCCCCCTCACAGGTGCAGCGTTATTTGGGGGTAATCTTGAACTCGCTTGATATGACTCTCAGCTTACCACAAGACAAGTTGGACAAGCTTCACTTAGAGCTGCGCCTTTTTGCTGGTCGCCGTAGGGCGACAAAGCGCCAGTTACAACACCTCTGTGGTGTGCTAAGTCACTGCTCAACTCTGGTACGGGGAGGAAGAACATTCTCCCACAGGGTCATAACGATGTTACGTGCGTTTACTGCAAAGAAACGTTATATTACATTGTCGGATTCGTTTCACGAGGACCTGAAATGGTGGGGCGACTTCGCGTCATGGTTCAATGGCTCAGCGAAGATTATCACTCCACCTGAATTCACCTCACTTGTGTACACTGACGCTTCTGGTATGGGTTATGGTGCCGTTCATGGTAATGATTGGTTATGCGGTCACTGGTGTGACAAGCTAGTGATGGAAAGTGACATTCACGGTCACTGCCGGGACGCACCGACAACGGAGATACCAGCCAATATTAATGTCAGGGAGCTGTATCCCATATACGAGGCCTTAGAACGCTGGGGTCCATATTGGAGAGATCACAAAATATATTGTGTTACTGACAATACTCAAGTTATGCATGCCATCAACATGACCGTAAATATGGAATATTATTATGTGGTACAAAATGTTAATTAACAGTTCAGTTACACATAACTGTTACCTTTTCCACATATTCACATTGTACTTTGACATCCAGTTTGTTATTCTGTAACTATAAATACTATCGCATACATGAAATTAACTTTCGAATGATACTATACATGATACTAATGTTATATCTATGGTTGTACCTCTATTATTAGAGTTTAGACATATCGTAATGTTATCCCTATATAATAATACAATAGTTATAACTCCTTCCTAAATGTCTGGGGGAGTAGTGTAGAGGTACGTTGATACATAACCATAGTGTTGGGTACCGTCTGGCGTGGCAGGTGAGCTGAGTCGTCGGATGTTCCTCAGGTTCCGGATAGGTGGCAGCACCGATCCGGGTCTGTGGGGACATCTGACGGCGAACACCTAGGTCCTTATATAAAGGCCAGGGCTCAGCCGCTACATCAGAGGCCCTCCTGGCCTCTGAACATGTAATACCTATTTTCCTATTCGCTGCCTTTCACCATCTTCCGGGTAGCTATGAGTGTCTAATGTAAATAAACCATCCGTTGGCATACACTTGAATCACTGCCTTACTCCTTCTTTCCTGATCAGTAAGGCCCGAACCAACCAAACCGTAATACTAAACCATTACACAAGTAATGGCGATGTTCAGGGTGCATCTTGTTGTATATTTAGTACATTTTAAGCCAGCTGCTCCACTAAATGTGAGTGCATACGTCATAAGTTGTCCTTTGGCATTCTCCAATTAGCAGTGATCTTAAACGGTTGGTCCAGACTTTATTGTTATGATTATATAAGCCATCATTGATTAACAGTGTGAAAATTAGGCACCAGCTGTTTAAAGTTAGAGAGCTGAAAAGGCTTTGTATGGCAGGTCACGAGTAGAGAAGTGCACATCAGCGCGCTCCTGAAAATTCCTAAAATTTAGTCGGTTCCAGTGGATACAAGCCTACAATAAAGGACCAAGGTATGTGTAAAGCATCATTGCTACTTGGCATCATTGTTACTTGGTTTCATAAGGATTTTGGAGGCCTATGAGATATAACCAAGCCATTTCCTCACCTGGGCGCTGGGATGACAGGGACAGAACTACTGGCAGGAGCACCATAGTGACAGTGTGAGTACACAAGGGACCCAAATAATAACAATATGGGGTCTTCTTCTCAATCTGCTCCAAGAGACTGACAGTCTATCGACATCTTTGAAATTCCCCTAAGGCCAGGATTGTGTTTCAATAGTTGCCACGACTGGACACCCTCAAATTGTAGTGGGAGATGTAAGAAATGACTTCATACCAGTGACTACATAGTGAGCTCCAGTAAAGGCTTCAAAATAGCAGCTGCTATTTATTCAACTACTGGCTCAATACACACCACTATGAAGTCATAGCACCTAGTAATAGGAGCCACTATTGGCTACATAGTGACCAGTCATACCTCCTTCATGGTCTAGTATGCACTCCTGTGTTCAAATGAGCATAGGGCTGCAGTAACTACCATAATGTCTCATATAGGAGTCGGGCCTTGAATAGCAGCCTCCTTTGAAAAGGGGCTGGGGTAGGAGGGCTGTCAAATCAATAGGGGCTAGGAGTGTCATTGGTATCCATTTTATTTCGATTCTGATTATCACTATTTTGGTCTTGATATTCCAAATATGTCGAATATCTAAATATTAGAATCAAAACAATTCAAACAGGCTTATATAATGCTGTTTTTATGTATTTATTTCTTCCTGACACATGGGTATTGAAAAATAATCGTTTGGGTGCATTTCATTAGCTATCTTACTTGTAAATAATTGAACAATGATTCGTAATTGTCCTAGCATTTTTTTTCCTCCACTTTTCTTTTGTCCTTCTACATGACTAGGTAAATATGGACACTAATTGTCACTTAGTTCATAGTTTTATGTGTTAGTAGATAGACCCCCAGTTTCTAACTGGATTATCTACTCTCTTCCTGACACAGCACAGAAGTGCACAGCATGGTTTGAATGCACATCTTCGGTCTTACGAGCATGAATCCATATTGTCACACAGTTTTCCTCCATTTGTCCAAGACAGAATCCTTATACTTCCGGAAGTTGTGGTAGAGAAATACTAGAATATTTGCATTGTCAGGGTCCAGCGTGTCCCTGTTGCTGAAAACACCACCAGCTGTGGAGAAAACCCTCTCTGAGGGTACACTAGAGGCGGGTATGTGAAGAAACCTCTGGAGGGCATTTCAAAACCATAGCTATAGATATCATTTTGAAATGCCCTGCAGCATTACCTAAGTAAGCCTTGGGTATCTCTGTTGGTTTACCTTCCACCACAGCAAGGTGTCCTTGTATCTAGATCCAAGTGAAGCCTCTTTCCTGTATCGCAAGAGCTCCTCACTGATGAGCTCCTCCTCAGTTTTAGGGAGCTCGACTTTAGTGATGACCACACAGCCCAAGTCGTCATCTGAGTCATTAACTTCATCTGTCTTCAGTTTCTTCCCAGGGGGTCCTTCATCATCATCTGCAAGCTCCATGGGTTCTTTCTTAATCTTCTTTGGGGCATCTCTTGGCCGAATCCTTAAGCACTCTTCCTTGAGTGCACTGTAGACATCATCTTTCTCTTCATCACTCATCCAGTCCAGCCCCCTTGTCCTTGGATCCAGAACTGTGATGATTCTGAGGAGGTCCCTCTGCTCTGGCTCCTGGTACCGTTTTTGAAGATCCTTCCTTATGGCTTCCTTTACCTTTCTCATCATGGGTGACTCCCCTGCCTTGGCTGCTAGGTCACTGTGAATGAATCGCTGAAAGTGACCAAAATCAAATGTCAAGGATCTCACATTTAAGTTGCAGCTAACCAGAAAGTGAACAGCATGTACACTCAAACTTTAAATAACAAGCAGTAGAATGCAAACCTTATACATCTGGTTCAGTATAGTGTGAAAGGACCTCTTAGGTAGGCCTTTGTTATTAGCCTTACTTCATCGATTTAAAATTGTATGTATGAAATATAAGATTTAAGCATGTATAGGTTTACCTGTAGATAGGGTAGGACCAGGCCTGCAGTCGGCTCTTTTTCACCTGAAACTCGTTTGGTGGCAGATTCAAAGGGCTTCAGCACTTGGTGTAAATCTTCCAACAGTTTTCTGTCGTCATCAGACAGCAACAAGCTTTGGTGGGGTTTTCCATACAATGAAGAGTAGACTGCTGGGTAGACTTCTAGGAGGCGATCTATCATGTAGTAGGTGGAGTTTCATCTCGTTGCCACATCTTGAATCAATTGTAGATTCTGAAAGATGATACCATCACCAACCTTCACAATAATGCAGAACCATCACCAAAGGAGTTAACCCACTTGTGCTACGATACTTTTAGCAATTCATCATTTTATAGAGAAATGATATCCCTGAAATGGGATAAAAGAGTTATCTATTCTATTCCAACCTGTTAGTATTTCTAGGAAGCAATATTCAGACACAGTTTAGTTCCGCAGTCCCTAGAAAGCTCCCCAAACCACTTAAACTAGGGGCCTGTTTTGCTCTCGCCTATTCATGTTTTTTTTTTTTAATTTTGAAAATTCATTGATAAGAAAAAAAAATTTGATATTTTTTCAAAACAATCTACAAAGATTTGGTGCAGATTATATATGGGTGTGGCTTATACATAGGGCTGTATGGGATTAGTTTTTGTGTATTTCTACACCCTATATAAATATGTGTTATGCTTTGGATATCATACCTTGATGTCTAGTAGCTTTTCATTGGCCTGCAGATCCTGAGTCTTAAGGTAGCTGTGCCTGAAAGTCGTAACCAATGATCTGACTTTTCCTAGCAACCTCTTAACACTAGGTTCTTCAAGCCCTTTTCCAACACCAAGGTTAATGGTATGAGCAAAGCAGCCGAGATGGGGGATCCCATGGGTCACAAATGCATTTTGTATATTATATGCATTATCGCTGACGCCCTTGACCTCACGCAAACCCCATTTATGCTCTGTTATTTCCATTTCAGCAGCAAGTCGCTCTGCAGTATGACTGCCTGTTATCATATTAGTATCTAGAACATTGCTCCTTAGTTCAAAAGAGTTTGGGTCAATGTAGTGCACAGTTGTAGTAACATAGCTCTGCATAGAACTACTGGACCAGGCATCCGTGGTGAAACTATGGGCTGGTGATTTTGCAATATCAGCCATTACCTCCTCACATGTGACATTATACATTGGCACTATGTAACGTTCTAGCAAATGATTCCGTGAAACAATTTGATACTGGGGGTCCAGTACATTCAGAAGGTTACGAAACCCAGCACCCTCAACAATACTTAGTGGACGCATGTCAGTGGCAATAAACTCAGCTAGAGCTCTTGTGATAGTTTTCCCCCTTGTTGGATAGGGCTTCTTTGACAACATGAAATTTTGCAGAGTGGGCTGCTGTTTCACTTGTTTCTGGGTCCCTGGTTCTACTTTCACTGCTGGGTTGGATATTGTGCCCTGCCCAGGCAGTGCTGGGAGTGCTGGAGGGTTAGGTGCCATGGCATTTGCTGTCTGCATTGGTGTTGTAGGTGGGGTGATCTGTTGTTCCTGTAAAAAGGTTAATTGTGATTATGATAGATCATATATAATGGTTTGAAAGACGTGACCACTGTTGATATGCACACTTTTTTCTTTCCCACTTCCTAATCTCACGAAAATGAAGAAATCCAAGGCTCCCCCCAGTTATAAATGATGTATCTCTTTGTGTCTAGAA
Organism: Acholoe squamosa; assembly: GCA_949317995.1. Taxonomy (NCBI): domain Eukaryota; kingdom Metazoa; phylum Annelida; class Polychaeta; order Phyllodocida; family Polynoidae; genus Acholoe; species Acholoe squamosa. The sequence continues at coordinate 82,616,543 of OX439041.1, read as the reverse complement.
TACTAGTACACAGGTCACGACCCTGTTATTTCAAATTAGCTATTGTAGATGTAGGAACCTTTGCCCAGTACATAATTTCCCACACCTACTTATATGAATAAATATATGACGTGCTAAAATTTCACTTAAATAACTAGCTTTCCAATGATGTATAGCACTTAATATATTGTCACATACATCTATAATCAGTCTCCATATTTGTAAGCTGAATTGTTTTTGTTTTCATTCCAATTGCAATCAATCCACCCCTCCCCCACCGTCTTGGTCACCAGACCAGAGTCCCCATACTCTGTGGTATCTAGATTAACTAATGAGTACCCCCCCCCACCACACATACACACAGCCTCACCACACGCCAACACCACACAGTTTTTGCTGTAGTCAAGACGTGAAGGGCAAGGCTGGTACTCTATAGAATGCATTTAGCACATATATACGAGTACATGTATATTATTAGACAGCACAGCATCCCCTATCTATATCACTTTATATTTAAGACCTGAGCTTTACTGTGACAAATGACAAGAGTATGAACATATTATTGCACTGAAACATCATTATATGCTAGGTGAGTGAACATTTAACAGTGTGAAAATATCTTAGTTTGCAGTGATTAAATCAACAAAAGTTAGTGTACAAAGTCATACAATTAGCCTACTCACATCTGCATGTGTCTCCCTCCAATGATTCCTGTCCAGGTGGGTCCTCATATTTGTTGTGGTGCTGTGATAGGTCTGTGAGTGGTTACATATTGTACAAATGACTTTGTTCTTATCTACTCGCCCATCCCTGTACTTGGGAAACTTATAGTATGTCCAGACATCACTCCTCTTACCCTTTTTTGGGTGGAATTCAACTAAAGAAACCACTTCGTCTGCCATAGCCTTACTCTTCTTTACAGCATACAGTGTTATCCGATGACAGCTCCAGTGAGTTCACAACATACAGGGTTATCCGATTAGGGTTCTAGTTGCTACCCCTCTCTGCCCACAATGGACTTGCTCCAACCTAACCAACCTCAAAACCTGAAGTGGTTTGACCCACACGTTCACCCCCTCCCCCCTGCCCACTCCTCCCAACCCTGGTCAGTCTCTGCAGCCTCTGTATACCCAGTACTAGGTCTAAAAGTAGGTATTTAAGTGTATCGATATAACAACTTTGTCGACGGAGATATCGCGATTCTGAGAATGTCAACGCATCGATATGGGGGGTATCGATGACACTCCTAATAGGGGCCTGGCCTTGAATAGGGGCCTGGTGGGGCCAGTTTTAGGTGGTTTTAAGAAGATAACCGAGACCCCCCAGCCCAAATGATGTATAATTGTTCTAGATAATTCCCTTTCAAATCAGATATGATAGATCTATATCTAATGACCTAATTGTATCGAAAACGCTCTGTTATTCTTTCTTAATAGTAGGGCTGAGGTGTCAGCTAGGTGTGATATCCTTTGTTATTTTATTAGAAAGCTATGGTGGGTGAGGGTTGGGTATGACAGGCATGACAGCTTTGTAAGGCCTAGTGCTTTATCTACACCACTGCATACTAGTAACTACATAGTCAATTCTTACGTGAAACACCACACTTTTCCAAATGATATTTTATTCTTTAGGAAAAAAAAACTGCCATACCAGAGCCAAAGGCGCTGGCCACAGGGTTATAGGTAGTAGTGTAAAGAGCCCAGATTGGGTTTATTTGAGTGAAGGAGTGCAGAGGGCAGCAGCTAAGGCTACCCACTAATCATTCACATGGAGAATTGTCATACCAGAATCCCTTATTGAGTCACTGCTGTGGTGGCTATTTAGCCAGCAGGCAGTAAGATCACCCAGTAATGTAGCCAGGTATTTAGTCACTACGGCCAAAATCCTAAGATCACCTGCTAAGATTTGACCCATCTCCAGTCATAGCTGGCTGAACCTGTCGTGGAAACTATTGAAACACAATCCAGGTGTCAACATTGACAGGGGACAAAACTAAGCTAGAGGATGAGGTTAGATTACTGCAGGTAAGGCTATCTGAAGCTGAGAGACAGGGCAGACATACGTCAGACATAGATGATTAGGATTTGATTTGCATAGGATTTGAAAGGCAAGTTGAGTATGGTGTCCCTTAGGGCTCATTATTAGGTCCTGTCCTGTTTTCTATATTTATAAATAATTTACCAAAAATACTGAATAATGACAAATGTACTTTATACGCTTATGATGCTGTACTGTCAGTTACAAATGAGAATGTTATGCATGAGTGTATTACCAGACTAGCGGCATGGTGCATTAATAATGGCCTCACTATTAATGAAAAAAAGACTAAATGGCAATTTTTTAACAATTTGAATGATTTACACTCTGTTTTTTTTTATCTCAATGGAGTTTTATTGGAAGAAGTCACAGTTTTTACATATCTGGATCTATCTCTAGACTCATCTGTGACTGTTATAAGACTAGTGTTATCAGGCAAATTAGACATAAGACAGCGCAGTTAGCAAGAGTAAGGTGTTATAATGATAATGAAATGGCACTAACTATAGTTCAACCGTCAAGAGGGATAGGCTAGGTAAAGGTTAAAATGACCAACTGCAACTATTACAAAACAAGGCTTTGAGAATTATGTATAAAGATAAATTGGAAAAAAAAACCTGCGTATACGACGGTTGAACTACATACAATTAGCAAATGTTTAAATCTATGTGATAGAATATTCTAAACTATGCTCTCTGATTGGTAAGGAAGTGTTTCATGTAAGTGAGGGGTACTTGCTCGTCACTATACTATACATCCACAATATCCATACTATACGTACATCCTCATCTCATCTCATCAACTTGGGAGGTAATGTGTTAAGAAAATAATCATACAACATCACTCGACATATCTGTCATAGTTTAAACAAACTTGATTGTGCTGCCATACCATAGTTTTTCTTGTAAGATAGTATGATTGTCTCCTACGGGGCCCTAGCAGAAGTAGTGCAATGCGCACATGCTAAGAATTAAATGCATTTACTTTGTAATTGTATTTATGTACCCAATAAAACACTTTAAAAAAAAACCCACTGATATAGATTAAATTAGGTTTTTGCCAGAAAAGGATAAGCTGTGGAGACATTGATGACAGTGTTATAGAGATAAATGGAAACAGTCCAAATATGAGAAATACATTACTTCCATGCTTATGTGGCATGCTGCTGCTCTGTACAGAAATAAGATAAGAATTATTCAACCAAGTGACTGCTGAAGACACTGGGAATCACTGAGCATGTACAGCTGCTGAGTTAGGACATGGTGGAACCTCATTTACACACTGGGTTCTGTTTTCATAATATTTTCATAATACTGATATTCCCTCATGGGTTGATTTCAGAAATGATGTTTGTTTCTGTTTTACAAAGTAGTTATATTCTGTTTATGTTCACAGCCAAAATGAGGATTTGAATTTCATGACATTTTGAATTGCCCCAATTATTGGTGATTATTTATAATAATCTGTCCCCAGCGCTGACTCAATATTGACCTTCCAATTTTTCTACTGGAGACATAACACAGAACACACATTGTTACTGTGCCTGCTGCTGTGTAGCTGCTGCTCGGTGATGATGTTGATTACTGTTTACTTGTATTGCAGATCTCTATTTTAATAATCAATGATGAATTAGAATATAAAATTTTCTCACACTGAAAGAGACTAATAATATAGTTTTGAGCTTTTTTTTTCGAAACTGTGGATGGATATGTTTCTGAAGCAAGAAGAGATCTGAGACTGACAAAAATGCTGATGGCCGGAGATTCACAGCTTTGAAGACAGATCTTGTCCACAGACGATACGCCGTTCTTGCTGCTGTCATTAACTTCTTGTAACTGTTCTGATACAATGATCAAGTTTTTGGGGTTTGACTTAATTTCTGCTTCTTGTCATGTATGTGTCATGTAGAATTTGAAGTCAGTCACCTGTTTCTGTTATGTGCGTGAAGTCAAAAAGACACAAAGTAAGTCAAAATGGTCGAGTAAAGAGCTCATTGGTAACTTGTGGTGGAAGGAAACATGGCGCCACCTAAGATGTAGAAGCAGCATGATGTCTCAAAAGGTAATTCATCATGGCTATTATCAGGGAAGATGTAGAATATTTTCCACTGGACCTGTGACCTCTTTCCTGGACTTTGACATTGATCAACCCTGCAGTGTCCAGCCAAGTACAAGATGGTGAGATGTATGAGGAGAATGTTGCTAGTCTCTGTACATAATATCTCAGGAAAATGTCCATCCCACACTACACAGTCCTATCCTATCTAACAACCGATCACATGCTGGAGAAATGCTAACCATACGTTTACGTGATCAGTACTTTATTGTCTTGTAATTAGACCGTTGTATGTGATATTAACCACACATGATTTGGCCATGAATTAATAAATAATTCACTAAAACATACAACTGCAGATATCTTTGAGTGAGTGTTACTATGCAATGCAGTATTGTTGGACCAGGATAGACAAGACGCTAGTATTGAAAGATGAAAATGAAATTGACACAAATGCTTATTTTGCAGGTGCAGAAGAGTCAAACATTTTCTGTCCTAAAATGCATTTCTATTACACTAATAACAGGCTGCCAGGTCTGATTCCAATCACTTCATTGGAATGTCAGGATGACAGATTGTCCAATCAATTAATGTTTAATTTTCAATGTAACAGAGAAATAACACAATGTAATCTGAATCAGAAATAAATGCTTACTTCAATTACAGGGAATGTTCTTTGGTCCATGTTGGTTCATTGCCCTCAAGAAATCGGGCTAATTGTATAACATAGTCCCCCTTCAGAGGTACTGGGTATTCAGGCAATTCACCGCATTGACAAAAATAATCCCCTACATGATGAGGAGCTACATGGCAATGATGAAATGGTGAAATGACTGACAAAAGGATCTGTCATTTCCTTTCTGTATAGTTTCTGTATATATATATATAATGTAATATATAATCAATTCTGTGGGTAGTGCATAAATTAAAAAACTATTTTGGATGGTGTTTAACAGTATTTAATCAACGTTCATAGTTTTGTTTCTGCTTTGCCAGGCTATTGAAACAATTCTACCCCATACCCTGTGTACCAGACCCTGAATGAGCCTGTTACTTCCTACATGGCTGTCAACAATAACACTCTGTGAACCACAGTAATAGAACCAGCCAGGGTGCCTTCTTTAGGCTAATACTATAAGCCTATGGCACATATCCCCTAGGCCGAGCCCCCTGCCGACTCTACTTCCTACGGGAGCGGCAGAGCGCAGATGCCTTTGTTGTAGTCTAAAATTCGGTACCAATGGTACCGAATGATTTTTAACACACTTCCCCTTCATGCATGGCTTCCAAATTTCCTCCATACAACTATGGCACACTTTACTTGCTACTTCTGCTTGGATGGAAAGATGTGAGCTTTAATTCAGTTTTAAATCATCTTTTTATATCTCCTGGTTGGAGCAAAGGCCCTGCTCTGGCACTGTGCCAAGATGAAGGTTGCTGCCTAAAATTTCTAAATTTTACTAAAATATGAATAACAAAGACTATAAAACTAAAGATTAATTACTGCATTGGCAAAATCACATGTTTAATTAAGTATGTGAGAAGTTTCAAGTAGGAGAGTGAGGGGAAAGTTTATTTTCACATGAGTTTTTTGTTGTCTATGAGCCCATCCAACTTTGCTGTCAGCCGTTAGCGGGAGCGATAGGCTGTCATCGTCTGGCCTAATATCCCCTTACGTCTTGCCTATTTGAAGAATCATACAACCCTCGCTTAGAAGTTACCTCTAGCTAGAAACATGTCAAGGCTGATTTGGAAAGGTAATGCCAATCAGGATCCTGAGGATAGAATCAGTGTCAGAAGCCTACAGAGCACACATGTGATGGGTGCACCACTGGAGGATGTGAGCCGAGGAAAAGCTTAAGGAATTAAGGCATCAAGAAAGGATGTTAGGCTTGTGAGAATAAAATACTATCTATAGGAGTGAGGAAAGGATAGTCTTCAATGGATACCTAAAAGGGCAGACAGAAATGATAGACCAGGGACGATTTCAGAAATTCAATCACCAAGCGACATTTCTTAGTACAAGTTGGCAACAGCATTATTCTGGATAATTTGAGTGTGCTAAACATGAAAATCACTGTTGCCAAGCATAAAAATGACTGCTTCTGGGTCAAAATGCCAAAAAACAAAATGGCTGCTTAGCTTTGTTATTATTCATTGTCAAATCATACCACTATATATGAAGTAATGTTAGACAGTACTCATATTAATCCTTTTTGAACACACACGTTTTCACAAATGGGCATAGAGGATGATGGAATACCATTAGTGAAATGTTAGCAAATTGTTTATCATCTGTTGATCCATGGTACCAATAAGATCAGTGATATTAGTCTCTATATATAATCCTTGTCGGAGTGGACTCTCAGAGGCTTTATCTGCTGCAGTAGAGAGCGCAGAGCCCAGTTTTCTCCCATTGGCACCCATCATATTATGAAAGGTGGTTCCTCATCCCGATGTGGGCTGGGAATGCATATTTGATACAAATGCTACTTTTAAGTGTGATACTTCAATGAACTACCAAGGTTTTAAGAGGGGAAGATGGTGATAAGGCATGGTCTTTGAACAAGTGTAACTCATTGAAGATGACATATGCGGGTGTTTTGTTAGGTTAGGGGAATGGATTTTAAGTAGGCATTTTACAGGATCCTGCAAAATATCATAGTGCTTATAGTTTCGATCTCATGTTTAACCCTTTTTCAATATCTGTAAGACTCACCTAATTCAAATTCCTTGTCAGTCTTGTGAATAAGGACAGCATTTACCAGGAACACTTTGGAGAAAGACAGCAATGCCTTCTAAATCTTTTTAAATGAGCATGATATTGCTACCCATTACCCCCTCTTTTAACCAATATATTTCGCATAATGATAAGGTTATCACTGTTATCCAATGTCAAAACAGTTATTGCTCTTCAGAAGGTGAACTGTAAATCTTTGGACAATTAGAAGTTGTGTGTGTGATACAAGCCTGGTTGTCTTGATGCTGCATTTTAGCTTGAGTAACAGATAGGGAAGTGTCAATACTCTTCTGAAATGTTTCTCAACATTACATTTTGGCAACTGCATAATCTAAAAGCTACAACTACATGTCTCGTATCTACATAATAATTGGACATCTAAAATCATCTTCTCCTGCAGCAAACTGCTGATAATTCACCTACTGTACATTCACTTACACCATTCTACTCAGAATGTTGGTGTTGTTCTTATCGGTTATATGTCAGTGTAGGACTAGGAGTAACCTCTACTGATGGATTGGGAAAGTCTAAGCCTGACATACTGGTACCAACCTAGGATGGATTCAGTGAACTGGAAGATGAGATATACAGTGCTTGGTGACACATTGGCAAGCTGGATAAGGAGATTAGGAGGTGCATGATGGAAGGCAGAATTTAGCACAAAGTGCAGAGGACAATGGATCTGGAAAAGTAACGTCTGGAAAATCAACATATCTTTCATTCGAAATTTGATAGATTACAGCATGTGTTTTTTGAAGCCTTGGATGTCTATGGTGTCTTTTCAGAAGTCAGGAGTCCCTTAAACAAACTGTCCAATAGTTAGTCATCATTTAAGGAAGTGGTAATCTTTAAAAAATGTGATCAGATGCATGCACACCCAACAGTTGTAAGTAAGTATTCCTTTATTTATACTGAGATCATACAAAAGGCAGTGGACCTGTTCTAAGTAGTCCCAGTGTGACGTTGTAGTTGGTAATGACGTCATCATGTATATATACTTAAGCTCTAAGTATATTCAATATCATACTGTATGGTATGGGTAGGTAAACATGCCTCCCCACACCATACAGGGTTGCCTTAATGGCTGTAAAGTACTTAATCTTGTTTCAGAAGCTACATCAAATCTATAGGATCAGGATTACCATGAGGTCATCCTAGTCACATCTAAGGCTGTAAATTTAATGCTGACAAGATGGTATTTGTAGCACTGTTTATCTAGAGATGCAATTAAAACAAATACCCCATATGTGAGCATAATGGGGGGGGGCTGCATGAGCATCGGATGGATATTGTTGGGGAAGGAGGATTTAAAATGGATGGGGAGTGAGTGGTGGGGGGGGGGTAATGTTGGGACATAAGTGGTGGACATCAAAATAAGGGTACAGAATAGTTTTAGGGAGGGGACTGAAAGGGAGGGGAGAGTCGTAGAGTAGGAGATGGGCCTAAGCACCATGTCACACAGAAATGGATCAATTACTTGATATTCCACACATTGATCGTTTATAGAAGAGGCACCAGGAAGAGAAGGCTACCTTAACCCGACATTTTAACCATCAGCTATCAGAGGCCTGGTTAATAGCCAAACCAATCAGACTATTTGTAGACTAGTATTTCCTTTTTCTTCCTGTCCATATCTAGAGCCCTAAACTCCTTTCTGCCACTACTAAGGTAGGAGTCTAGTCATGCACCCACAAAGTGGTTGAGGCTCGTATCCCACACAGAGAGGTCAATGTTCTATCACCAGATATTGATTTTTCATAGTGGGAGGCACAGGGAGACAAGGCTACCTTAAACCTCCACTATATCCTCAGTATTGGCATCTTTACCAATACCATGCAGACTATTTGAAGGCTGCTACTCTTTTCCTACTGCTCAAGTTATATCCAGTGTCCTCCACACTTATTTTTGTCATTTAGCTCTATGAATGAACTTCATAGATTTAACACTGCTTACCAATGATTTAAATTCTGGTGTGGATCATACTTAGAACTGTCAGATTTTACCTCACCAGTGTTAGTTTCTCATCACTTTTAATCTGTTGATCATACATTTGATTTGTTATATGTTACTTCAGAGAATGTTTTGTCAAATGAGGAAATAGGCACAACATTCTAGAAAGTAACAGACAAAATAATCTCTGAAAAAAGAGATGCATATATGGTTGAAGTCAATCATTTTTCTAGGCTTTACAGAGGGCCTTGCAATGCTTCCTAATGAAGAGCCTTGATAATGTTCACTCACGTCCATGTGAGGGTCGGCAGATGTGACAGTGTGCAATAAACCTGCTTGACCAAATGAATGACCAGGGATGGTTCATGTTAATAGCTGTTACAAGGTAAAATCTTTCAGTTTCAACCTGTAGATATATATAAATCAGGTTATATATGAATATGATTCCTATATAAAGGTGTACGAAGTAAAATTACTCAGATTGTTTTAACCCCCTAGACGTTATAAAACACATTCCTAGGTTGCCCCTTGCGACAATAATTGGCTGTCAACAACAACTGTGTCCTCACACTGTGGACCATAGTATTGAAGTCAGACAGGGCATTTACTTGAGTTCTATATGGTAAAAAAGGACCTGCCTATAGTCTAATAGAAGGAGTCTTTGGCACATATCTTCTTACTTCTTACCTATTAAGAGAAGACTAGAAGGTTCAAGGGGAGGTGCCTATGGCTAGAAAGGTGCTGTGAGGTGTACCTCCAAATGCTATATGAGTGGAGAGCTTAATATTGGATGTAAAAGAAAATTAAATAAGCTCATTATTGCTGATGACCTTCCTAATTTTGTGTGATTGGTAGAGCCTGTGTGTGCAACTATGTTATTTAAATGGACCTTCTCCTTGTATTCCTGCTTTTTACGTGGCATAAACATACAGCAGTAGTTTACTGTTTTGATATCTTAATGACACATATAGGCATAGATGGGTAGCCCCAGGCAATTTGCCCAGTACCCATAGATCTCTGGTCTATGGTTATTTAATGATTATGCCTCTGTGGCAAGTTTGACATAAATTATACTATTAAAGCCTCTAAATGGCACCATGCGTTGCCTTCATTACATGGAGGCAAAGGAATCACTCTTACATCATCCAGTTTCAATGTTAATCAGCAAGGATATAGATGTATTGGACATTAGCATTATTTCACACATCCTGCATACTGTCACACACAAATGATAAGTTTCTATAATTCCAAGTCTCATATTGGGGAAGGTTGTAGACATGTCCTGCACTGCTGGAACTGGGCGTCTTAAGGCAGTGTTAATAATGAAGCCTTTAGGAGAGGAATGAGAAATATGACAAGCTAACTCGCTAGTAGGATTACACCCTGTGGGTGAGGCAGACTGTCTGCTTGTCATTTTTATGTGTCAGTTTTAATGAAGAGAGCACAAAAAGTAAAAGGAAGTGGAGGAAGATGTAGTAACACCCGGTAATGGAATCTAACTCACTGCGACATAGGCAGGAAACATTACACCCAATTTAATCTATAGTATAGTAGGTTCCCTTGGTGGACCTCACCTGCAAGTTGGTTATCTCTTATCTAGCTCTAACCTTGTGAGCCAGCCTCAAATTAAAAGAAAAGACAACCATATTTTCATGATCCCTTCTATCGTTAGACTTTATATTGAATAAAAAAATTTAGATACACTGAAGAGCACATCTGCTATTATATACATGTGAGTCATCCTCAAGGAATGTTCGATACCCCTTGGACCACCGCATGTCCTCAGAATCTTATTACCTGGACTTTTTTTCCACCTACCTAAAATTCCAACTCTGACTTCCTGTTCGGTCCATTGAGGAAGAAATCTTCTCATCTCCCTACTGATAGCAGGCCGTAGGGGTTTTATCCCAAGTGGAACTGTTTCCAGGTGCTTCTTGATAGTAGGATCCTTATTCTGAAACTGACGAATAGTTGCAGGTGACCACTCAATCAAAGTTTCTGGATGATCACTTTCGGGTGTTCTTATGTCTGCAATGACTGCATTATGTTGACCACAGTCAACACAATTGCTCTGTTTACACTTCCTAATTAGCCTCCCAGATAAAGCATAGATCTGCTAGATCTGGCTGTTCTCCAATCCGAATTCTGAAAGGTGGGCTAACCATCTTCCCATCATTCCTTCAGCAACCTTAAAATTAAGTATCTATTAATTAAACATTTCTTCCATAAAAGGTCACTCAATAGAGTTTCCATCATAGATTCAAATGTTGCAGGCGCGTTACATAAGCAAAACAGCATAAGCTTATACTCAAATAATCGTCAATGACTAGAAAAGGCAGTTTTCTCTATGTCATCAAGATTCATACCTGTCTGCCAATACTCAGACTGCAAATCCAGGGTATAGAACCAATTTTTCCCACCTAAGGCATCCAAGGTTTCATCAGGGATCTATCAGTAGTGCATAGTACATCACAGGAGATACCCAGGTGTATCTTAACCGTGTCTACCACACTAGGTACTGAACTGATCTGTCGGAGCATACACACTACCTGTATAATGTATTGTTTCCTGATACTCAATATACCCTGACTCAGGTTCAATCCAGCCTCAAATATACTAGCAAAATCTAACCCGAGTATCCCATCATCCTCCACCTCTGCTATTATAGGACAAAGAACAAATTCTCTCTGTCCAATCTCCGCCTTCATAAATGCCTAACCACACACCTTCATATCTGATCCATCGCCTGTACAAGCCCTCAATCGTAACAGGCACATACCACCTCTGACCTCCCAACGGGGAGGAATTCCCAGTAAACCTATCAAAGTCTTCCGAATTGCCGAAATCTAACCCTCCTTGTCAAATATGCTTCAAACAAGGATGATGTGGGGAACGGGCGCTGCACATAATGTGTGAGTTCTCTTACCCACTCTTCCTCTTCCTTAGTAGTAACTGGCTTAATCTTGATCTCCTGATTAACTGATTCACTGGTTCCCTGGCCCTGGAAAGGGAGAGGTGATCAGCCTCTTCACTTATCCTGCCAGACATACTCATTTCAGATTCTTCAGATGGCTTACTGCAGATAGTACTTTGACATACATCAATTCTCCGGATTGAGTTCTTTGCCAGTCTCAACCCCCTCTAATTTTTCAAACTCTCTTCAACTTCCTTGACTTCTGAAACATAACGTGGCACAGATTCAGGTGCCTAACGATCATATGGAATATTCACATCTTCTGACATCTATAACACCATATTCTAGACTTATCATACCTTTGAGGTCTATTAAAATGATGACTTTCAATTTCCTCTTGGAAAGACTTCATCATAGTCTCCATCATACAGGTTTTCATATCCATAGGGGAAACCCAGGTCTCTTTCTTCTGAGCAACAGTCCTAACCAATTCGATGTGGAAGTGTCCATATATGATTCTGAATTTGCACTTTCAGAGTCCTCAACATATTTAACTCAATCCCTATAATCCATATAATCAGTTAACCTGTCACTCAGTGTTAAAGGAGCTGTCTCATTCCCTTTACCTGAATTACCTTGTAGAGCCAAGGCTGCGCACACTTACTTAACCAATCCTGGTCACGGCACCAGTGTATTGGACGAGTATCCCAGGTTTGTATATCTTATGTGGAATGAATTACCAAACAACAGTCTCTGGTTACATAAGAGGCAACAAGGTTTTTATTCAGATTCCTAATACAACTAAGCTAAGGGTTTGCGAGTTCTGAATCAAAAGTACCAAAGTGCTAGCTACCTATGTAAGTTCTCAGAGCCAGAGGGGAGGAAGTACTGTTTGTATAGAACCTGTAAGGATTCTAATCCCACCAGTCACCATCTGGGCTTTATATAGCCACAGGGGTTGGGTGGCAACCCCTCAAGTCTAAGCCGGGGAGCCCGGAGAGCAGTGCTGCCACCAATTGCCCAACGTAACCGACCTAGATCAGAGTGTTTGCCCCACTCGGGAACTGGCCTACTTGTACCTATACAGCGCTATCATAAACCATGCCCCTACACTATCATTCACTGATGATGTTGTTTCATGCATCAACATTTATTATCGTTGGTGTAACCTTCGCAAATATCATGATAGATTAAGGAAGGTCACTAAAGTGACCTCTTCCCCTTGTACAAATTGCAAAGCCAAAAGTAATTGTGTTACCAATTTGTGTTTACACAATGCTGCTATGGACAAACGTAAGATGACAGCAAAATGATAAATATATCTTCTGTGACGTTAATTGATGAGCAGGCTGTGTTGGTTCATATGACATGTAAGAAAAGCAATTAGATAACTAAATAAAATAGCGACATTATATCATGTAGCTCTGATGAAAACCCAGTCCACATTGACATTCTGACCCACAAATAAGGGACCAGTTGACTGATGGCTAAAATCTTGATTGTCATATGAACCAACACAGCCTGCTCATCAATTTTGACAATCATTGGTAGGGTGTGGGCCTGCAGTGTAGCATTTTGAGTACCATTTCTCATATAGGGGAATTTTGTTACAAACTCCTCCCAATTTTGTTTGTTGCAAAGTTGGAATCCTCTGGTGTTACCTAGTGGAAGTCTATTTCTTGGGGGAGCCTTGTTTTTGTTAAATAAGTGTTCTGGTTTTTTATCAACGATTTTAAAAAGATACTCTTCAGACTTTGACAAATGTTGCCATCAAAGTTTAGGAATCCGATCAAATTTATTTTGCAGTCAAATGTTTATACCCCTTAGTAATTGTTGATGTGGTTAGATTTGGTTAAATTGGCCTCATTTTGATGGGTACAGTATAGCTTGATTGAATCAGTAAACCTCTTGGACTGGGCAGGTGCCTGCCATGTTGATTTTGTCCTAACTTGTTTTAGAGCAATCCTAGAGTTTTCTTCATAGAAGCCTCACAAAAATTGCTGATATTCGGGTGACCATGAATAAAAACTGCAGTTCTCGGAGGAAGCCAGTCCACCAGGGGATTTCTAATATACTTTTGTAATGCGATCTTGACTTTAATCTTTATGTTCTGTGTGCACCATGTATGTGCACTTGTTCTGACATGTATGCATTTATATCAAAGGTTTAAACACAGCTGTTGCTATGGCAGGGAATACCTAAACCTTGAAATGGGGATCTATAGATAGTCCTACAACATGGAGAGGCAATGTTAGTGGCAGAGGATATTAGACCATTAACTTAGATCACAGAGTTGTTTGCACTGCTCTACCCATATGCTAGCAGTGTAATTTCACACTGAGTAAAACCCTACTTGGGCTGCACCCAAATGGGAATATTAGAGAATGTTTTCCCTGCCCTGTAATGGTTAATAATAACAGTACCCCAAATGCACATTTTAGCAGCAATCATTAAACTGCCCTTCACATTCAATACAATTTTAGAGATTACGGTCAAACTGCCCTTCTACAGCTCAGTGAGTAGTCTCCCATGAACACCCACTACTAGGCACCTTATTTAAATCAGTCATCCTTCAGTGCAGAATTCTGATGGAGCACAATTCCAAATAAGGAATCAACTGGTAATCTTTCTGGGAAATATTTCCTGGTCTGATGTCTTTTAAGCCGAAGTATGGGACCTAAATCATTGTTGCTTCTTTTTTACTGAAACTAATGCACTATTAGACGACATGGATGCAGACAAGTCCAGCCAATGTCCTGCTCATAATGCAACAATGCAAAGTGATCTTGCACAGTTGAGAGTGTTCCAATGGTGTGATGGAAAAAGCAAGAAAAACAGCTTTACATTATCACTTGTCACTGCCCAGAGGGAGGTACAGCCGGGGTAATGTACATGTGGTGTGTAATGTGTACTCATTAAGGGCCATTTTCCACCATCCGACAGGGTACCTCTTTCGACCGGCAGCTGCCCCACTCAACCACCTCGGCCGATGGGGCTGCCATAGGGTTCAATGGTGGGGCATAGTCTCTGTCGGCCGAAAATAGTATCTACTATGGGTCTAGCGGCCGATAGAGGGGACATATCGGGTGGTGGAAAATGGCCCTTACCAACAACACAGTGTGTAACCTAAGTTCTAGTGCTGTATTGACAACACTGTAATAGCCGGCATATAAGCTGCACCCTGAGTTCAAACAAGGCATATTTATAAAGTGCAGCTGAGGCCAACTACTGTTCTATAGTATTATCTTTGCCTAGAGGGTGCACCCTGATTTCAGACTAATTTTATAAGATGCAACAATCAGCTAGTATCACATACAAGTATGTGCTATAAAATTATGTTATAATAGGGTTAAGGTTTGAAAGTGCCCTTCTACCATGTACAGTCTGTTGGTAACTGTTGTCTATGTCCAAGAGTGGAAGTGGATATAACAGTCTAGGAATCTTCTTTTCATTTTTTTTTTTTTTTACAAACATGGATGCATGCTTAACTTGTACTTAATTTACAATTGATCCAGCGGATCCATCGTCTAAACATTAAGGCAGGTTGTTCTGCACTGTAAAAAAGATGTCAAAATAACAAATAATCTTTCGTCCCAAAGATGCCAGAGATGTCATTATTTTGATACTATTGAGATTCTTTGTACCACTGCACTGCCACCTGGAGTTTCTTGTAAAAACTATACTGGCCCCCTGTTATCTAATTCTGGTGATTCACTGTTCAGTTTTACAAGGATTACTTGAAGATTACACAGATATTTATTACAGTGTGACAGACACATTGCTCTTTGCCCTGTCATTTAACTGTTCACTGGCCCAGTTGGCACGACTATACCTCATTTTCTCACTGTCTGAGATCATGATATGAATTCATTGTGCACTTTTAAAAAAGACGGGGAATTAATCTCATGCTTTGATAAGCATGTTCATTTGTTTCTGGTACTTTTTTCCTGCTCAACTGTTCAATTAATTGATAATGCAAATTGTTTTAACAAGTAATTTCTTGTTTTCGTTCACTACAATAAATAATCAATATGGTGATCATGACTACAGGTTGTTTAAACTTTGGCACATCATTCATTCTGTAAGTCCATGTACCTCTGGCTTTTTTCAGTAATACTGATGCCGATGTTTTGGAACATTGTTGTTTTTTAAGTGCATATTTAATCAATAAAATTTCAAAGGTGCAACTTTCCTATAAGTCATGAATATGCTTGTCACTCGGTGTTTTTCGTCATAAAACATTGGTTGTTAAGAAAATAAAAGCTAGCAAGAACTGGAATGCATGTCTAAAGGACCAATTTACCAGTGCTGTTTACAAATACCCAAAATGGAATACTCCTTGGTTGATTCAGTAAACTACGTTTGTTTCTGTTTCACAAGGCAGTAATATTCTCTGCTCATAGCCAAATTAATATGATATGCATGCAATTTTAAGGAATCGGTTTAGTGCAAGTTTTTTTGTGTGAATGTCATGAAAATTTGCATTTCCTTAATCATTGCCCATTATTTATCATGGGTGATCCCAGTAAACTGTTCCCAGCCCTGACTCAATGTCTACCTTTCCAATTGTCCCACTGCAGCACTAACACAGAACACACATTGTTACTGCGACTGCTGTTCTGTGATGGACTTAATCTGTGTTTATTTGCATTGCAGAACACTCCCAAAAATACATGCATATCTAATCTCCTCCCAGTTGTTTTGCTACTATTGTGTGTGTGGAAAACTTTATTGGCTCATAATATCTAAGCACAGTAGATCTCCTCCCAAAGGAGCCAAAAATACATGAACATATAGAAGAGAAATGTACTGTACAAAATGCATTGCACATTATTAAACACAATTAACTACACATTTCATACAGTGCCATAATGTGATCAACGGTCAGAAAATACCCAGAGAAAACAAAGGTTAATCTGCTAGTTCTGTGTTGCTGAGGCTGTCTAAGAACTTTTCTTTGGTTTCTTGGTGTTGCTCAGCTGCAGTACATCTGTCCCATAGTTGTATCCCACGGTAGAGAGGGCACTTGCAATAGATCTCCTTTATCACCCTCTGTGACTTCAGACAGATTTTGGCGTTTCCACGCAGTTCTCTAACTGGTTGTATCACATTCCTTTCATCTCGTGCCAATGACCACATTTTGGCTAGCAGTTGCCTGTTTTATCTTGTCTTGAGTTTTTCACAGCCATACTCCAGATGGAGGTCTATTACCCTTGCGTACCGCCTATCATGTATTCTGGAGCATACCCTGAGGGCATCGTTCTGAATGACCTGGAAACTTTCCTCAATCCCGCCTGTTTCTCAGTCCATCATGGATTGGCAATACTCCAATATTGGTCATACCTTTTCCATTTACACTTGGTACGTCGTATGTGCATCTGTTTTGCTCTGCACTTCTTTGAGCTGGCCTACTCTACTCTGTCGTTACATTTAACAATCTTATCAGGTGTTTGGGGTAGGACTTTGCCTTTTGCTGTTTCACCTAGGATATTGCCTACAGAATAGAGGTGGTGCCCTTTGTGAGATGAAAAAGATGCTCTGTCATAATAAAAGCTACAGAATATTTCAAATCGTTTTAAACAGTTTCCTTCCGCTATATCCGACTTGAGTAAAGGAAAATGTAATCGTTCAACCATGCCCACCATTACTGATATATGAAGTATTGGGCAGATATGGCACAAGTAATCTATCAGGACTACCATTACTGATATATGAAGTATGGGGCAGATATGGCACAAGTAATCAATCATGCCCACCATTACTGATATATGAATTATGGGGCAGATATGGCGTGAGTAATCAATCATGACTACCATAACTGATATATGAATTATGGGGAGATACGGCACAAGTAATCAATCATGACTACCATTACTGATATATGAATTATAGGGCAGATACAGCACAAGTAATCAATCATGACTACCATTACTGATATATGAATTATGGCGCACATATGGCACAAGTAATCAATCAGGACTACCACGTGGCAAATCTCTCATAACAAACATCTGTGTGTTGTCATGGGGAAGTTTCTTGGAGAATTTGGCAAGACAACGTTTGCAGGTGACACTGGCCTATTGCTGTTCTCAGACAGTCGTTACTTTCCCCGGCTCTGCTTCTGGCTTTGCCAAGGTGGTAGTGGTGGGGGGAAGAGGTTAACTAAAATAGTCCACACCTCAATCTCATTGCACAACATAAAATTAGGTGACTATTCCGACACAAACCCAACCTCAAATTCAATATTGAACAAAAAAAGCTGCAAGTGGTTCAACCTATTTACTTCCAGTCCAAAAAAATGGAAGAGTGATGAAAAGAATAGGTTCTGTATCAGTGATACTTATCAGTTAGGCCTAGGTCTAGGCCTAGTTATAATAATTAACTTGCACATAATGAAATAGGCCTATTCCTTGAACATCAGCACCTCCAGTGGCACACGAGTAGGTCTAATTTCTTTTTTTTACACCAGATAAGCCCCCAATGAGAGCTCAAAAAAATGTGGCTTGTTGCCACTCCTACCTGTGGTCCTTGCCACATTTTTCTTGTTTCCATTGGCTTCTTTCTGTGCCTTTCAGCATACATCAACCCCGCAGTGTCCCTATTGTCCAGTCAATTACAAGATGGTGAGATGTTGGAGGAGAAGGTTGCATGTTGTGTGGTTCCCAAATAAGGGGTGTGTTATTGCCCATTAGGCAACTTCAATGAAAGATAGTATCCTTGTCACATGCTTGAGAAATGCTAACCATACATTTTAGGTGATCAATACATTCTTGGAATAAGACCTTTGAATACATGTGATATTGACCATACATGATTTGGTCATAAACTAAAGAATAATTCATTGAATTACAATTGCAGATCATCTTTGAGTGATGATTCTCATTTCTATGGCAAATAGTTCAGAACATGGTTGAATTATCCATTCCTTGGAAATGGGATTGCATGTACTAACAAAGAGTAAAAAGCTACACCACAAGCAGTCATGGCATTGCCTCTTTCAGAGGTAGATGCAAATTGGTGGAGTCGCATACTTCAGAGTATGTGAGACCTGGCACACATGCCATGCTGCATGACGGAGACAAAGGACTAACGCATCTGCTACATAATAACTTTCTTTCTATTCTAGGGGACAAATGGACCTCATAGAACAAGCTGCAGAAGGAGACATGAAATAGCTTTGTATGATTTGTGGTGTTATTCTGTTATGCAGTATTGTTGGAACAAGGTAGACAAGGTCCTTGTATTGAAAAATGAAAATACAGTCTAAACGAATGCATATTTTGCAGGTGCAGAATTTGCAGAGAGTCAATATTCTTTTGGCCTAAAATGGAATTCTAACTTCCTTGGTTGTGAATGTATAATCATGTCCTTGATACACCAAGGAGGTGCTGGTAACTCTGATTCCCCTCGTTTCTCTGGGGCATCATGTCGAAATTTTGGAGGTGCACAGACCTCATAGGGCTAGGACATACAATTTCATGGAATGTCAGGATTGTAAATTACCTATTCAAATTAAGCTTTATATTAATAGAAACACTTGTTCAGCAGAATGAGATGCATATGGTAAAAAGTAAATAATTTTTCTAGGAACTCAGTGAGGACATTCCAAATCCACATGGTGATCAGTCTTCAGAGGCTATTCTGTGCCTCTTCCCCTTATTCAAGGCAGCTGTAAAGTAGTGATACCAGTTTTTTTTACTACCACTTGAATGGGTCAAATAATAGTGTGTGAGAATTTATTGTTATTTATTTAATTAATCATGTTTAGGATCATGCTTTGATGAGGAAATCTCTTCCATGGGTCCTAACTAATATTTGTTCACAACCATATCCTTTTCCTCAGAGTCGCTCTATTGGACCTGTTTGACTTAAAGACCTTACATACTTATGTAGCCATTGGCATCCGTATATGCCTGTCAACAATCACCACCTCCTAACACTATGCCCCTTGCTAATGAAGTCAGAGATTTGCCTCACTTGGGCTAATACCATACAACATGTCACCTGTTAGCATCCTATGAGACATGTCTCAGTACTTCTCTATTAAGAGAAGCCTAAAAGGTTTCCCGAGAGGTTGTCTATTGCCAGAGAGGTGTCATAAATAAATGTGAAAAAAACATAGCAATTGGTTATAGGTTATATGACAAATGAATCTTAAATATTTTCTATGGGGCTGCAAATGACTATTATCTATTAAGGA
This sequence comes from Acholoe squamosa, assembly GCA_949317995.1. NCBI lineage: Eukaryota > Metazoa > Annelida > Polychaeta > Phyllodocida > Polynoidae > Acholoe > Acholoe squamosa. The sequence goes on along the minus strand of OX439041.1, from coordinate 82,596,668 downwards.
ATGAAGGTTTAACTCTGCCGGTCAGATACCTCCAGTCAGAAACCTTCATCTCTTTGACAGATAACAGACATATTTAGCCTCATAGATGATATTTTTCATACATATTTTGATTTCTTTTATCAATATTTTCCTGAAATATCCTGGTCTCTTCCTATCTACTGACTCTTTTTTTTATTTTATGATCACTGGCTTATGTAACAGATGTGTTAGATAAGGGAGTTCCTGATGAGGGCAATGGTTCCACTATCGTCTACTTTTTTCTACAAAACAGCTTTACAGTAGCAGAAACCTCTACAGGCACAACCACACACAATGAGGCTAGAAATAAAACCATTGCATGACAACATGACCACCATGCCTTTAACAAGCCCTTAGTTTCCTTTGTGGTAAAGATAAGACCTGTGGTTGCCAGTACATTAGGCTTCATTCAGTAAATGTACACCTTTTGTGCCATTGTCTGTAATGGGTTACATTGTTAAATGACATCTAGATGTTTCTATTTCATCTAGAATAATATAATATAAATATAATAATAAAAAAAGGTCTAGTCAGTGCAGCTTTTAAGCACTTATTACCCCTTGTTTCTTCAAACTCCTTGTTTCATCAGTTGGTAAAGGAAAAGTATAAAACCTAATGAAACATAAAAACTGGATCAGGGTGTACATGAAAGTGTATGGCCATAATGACTTTATGAAAGAAAAGTCTTAGCTTGTAGAATGCTGTAATCCTACATTAAATGGTGAATGCTTACATGCATCAAAATTAACGACATATTCACTACTGGTTAGAAGAACTGAAATGGTTGAACATCTAGATGTTATCACAAAATCATCTTCTCCTGCAGCAAACTGCTGATAATTCACCTACTGTACCTTCACTTACACCATTCTACTCAGAATGTTGGTATTGTTCTTATCGGTTATATGTCAGTGTATGACTAGGAGTAACCTCTACTGATGGATTGGGAAAGTCTAAGCCTGACATACTGGTACCAACCTAGGATGGATTCAGTGAACTGGAAGATGAGATATACAGTGCTTGGTGACACATTGTCAAGCTGGATAACGAGATTAGAAGGTACATGATGGAAGGCAGAATTTAGCACAAAGTGCAGAGGACAATGGATACAGAAAGTAACGTCTGGAAAATCAACATATCTTTCAATCGAAATTTGATAGATTACAGCATGTGTTTTTTGAAGCATTGGATGTCTATGGTGTCTTTTCAGAAGTCAGGAGTCCCTTAAACAAACTGTCCAATAGTTGGTCAGCATTTAAGGAAGTGGTAATCTTTAAAAAAAAAGTGACCAGATGCATGCACACCCAACAGTTGTAAGTAAGTATTCCTTTATTTATACTGAGATCATACAAAAGGCAGTGGACCTGTTCTAAGTAGTCCCAGTGAGACGTTGTAGTTGGTAATGACGTCATCATGTATATATACTTAAGCTCTAAGTATATTCAATATCATACTGTATGGTATGGGTAGGTAAACATGCCTCCCCACACCATACAGGGTTGCCTTAATGGCTGTAAAGTACTTAATCTTGTTTCAGAAGCTACATCAAATCTATAGGATCAGGATTACCATGAGGTTATCCTAGTCACATCTAAGGCTGTAAATTAGATGCTGACAAGATGGTATTTGTAGCACTGTTTATCTAGAGATGCAATTAAAACAAATACCCCATATGTGAGCATAATGGGGGGGGGCTGCATGAGCATCGGATGGATATTGTTGGGGAAGGAGGATTTGAAATGGATGGGGAGTGAGTGGTGGGGGGTGGGTAATGTTGGGACATAAGTAGGGGACATCAAAAGAAGGGTAGAGAATGGTTTTAGGGAGGGGACTGAAAGGGAGGGGAGAGTCGTAGAGTAGGAGATGGGCCTGAGCACCATGTCACACAGACATGGATCAATGTTCAATTGCTTGATATTCCACACATTGATCATTTATAGAAGAGGCATCAGGGAGGCAAGGCTACCTTAACCCAACACTTTAACCCTCAGCTATCAGAGGCCTGTTTGATACCCAAACCAATCAATCAGACTATTTGTAGACTAGTATTTCCTTTTTCTTCTTATCCATATCTAGAGCCCTCAACTCCTTTCTGGCACTGCTAAGGTAGGAGTCTAGTCATGCACCCACTAAGTGGTTAAGGCTTGTATCCCACACAGAGAGGTCAATGTTCTATCACCAGATATTGGTTTTTCATAGTGGGAGGCACAGGGAGACAAGGCTACCTAAAACCTCCACTATATCCTCAGTATTGGCATCTTTACCAATACCATGCAGACTATTTGAAGGCTGCTACTCTTTTTTTCTACTGCTCAAGTTATATCCAGTGTCCTCCACACTTATTTTTGTCATTTAGATCTATGAATGAACTTCATAGATTTAACACTGCTTACCAATGATCTAAATTCTGGTGTGGATCATCCTTAGAACTGTCAGATTTTACCTCGCCAGTGTTAGTTTCTCATCACTTTTAATCTGTTGATCATACATTTGATTTGTTATATGTTACTTCAGAGAATGTTTTGTCAAATGAGGAAATAGGCACAACATTCTAGAAAGTAACAGACAAAATAATCTCTGAAAAAAGAGATACATATATGGTTGAAGTCAATCATTTTTCTAGGCTTTACAGAGGGCCTTGCAATGCTTCCTAATGAAGAGCCTTGATAATGTTCACTCACGTCCATGTGAGGGTTGGCAGATGTGACAGTGTGCAATAAACCTGCTTGACCAAATGAATGACCAGGGATGGTTCATGTTAATAGCTGTTACAAGGTAAAATCTTTCAGTTTCAACCTGTAGATATATATAAATCAGGATATATATGAATATGATTCCTATATAAAGGTGTACGAAGTAAAATTACTCAGATTGTTTTACCCCCCTAGACGTTATAAAACACATTCCTAGGTTGCCCCTTGCGACCATAATTGGCTGTCAACAACAACTGTGTCCTCACACTGTGGACCATAGTATTGAAGTCAGACAGGGCATTTACTTGAGTTCTATATGGTAAAAAAGGACCTGCCTATAGACTAATAGAAGGAGTCTTTGGCACATATCTTCTTACTTCTTACCTATTAAGAGAAGACTAGAAGGTTCAAGGGGAGGTGCCTATGGCTAGAAAGGTGCTGTGAGGTGTACCTCCAAATGCTATATGAGTGGAGAGCTTCATATTGGATGTAAAAGAAAATTAAATAAGCTCATTATTGCTGATGACCTTCCTAATTTTGTGTGATTGGTAGAGCCTGTGTGTGCAACTATGTGATTATGCCTCTGTGGCAAGTTTGACATAAATACTATTAAAGACTTTTAATGGCGCCATGCTTTGCCTTCATTACATGGAGGCAAAGGAATCACTCTTATATCATCCAGTTTCAATGTTAATCAGCAAGGATATAGACGTATTGGACATTAGCATTATTTCACACATCCTGCATACTGTCACACACAAATGATAAGTTTCTATAATTCCAAGTCTCATATTGGGGAAGGTTGTAGACATGTCCTGCACTGCTGGAACTGGGCGTCTTAAGGCAGTGTTAATAATGAAGCCTTTAGGGGAGGAATGAGAAATATGACGAGCTAACCCGTTAGTAGGATTACACCCTGTGGGTGAGGCAGACTGTCTGCTTGTCATTTCATGTGTCAGTTTTAATGAAGAGGGCACAAAAAGTAAAAGGAAGTGGAGGAAGATGTAGTAACACCCGGTAATGTAATCTAACTCACTGCGACATAGGCAGGAAACTCTTAACATTACACCCAATTTAATCTATAGTATAGTAGGTTCCCTTGGTGGACCTCACCTGCAAGTTGGTTATCTCTTATCTAGCTCTAACCTTGTGAGCCAGCCTCAAATTAAAAGAAAAGACTTTTCATGATCCCTTCTATCATTAGACTTTATATTTAATAAAAAAGATTTAGATACACTGAAGAGCACATCTGCTATTATATACATGCGAGTCATCCTCAAGGAATCTTATTACCTGGACTTTTTTTCACCTACCTAAAATTCCATCTCTGACTTCCTGTTCAGTCCACTGAGGAAGAAATCTTCTCATCTCCCTAAATCCTCTACTGATAGCAGGCTGTAGGGGTTTTGTCCCAAGTGGAACTGTTTCCAGGTGCTTCTTGATAGTAGGATCCTTATTATGAAACTGACGAATAGTCGCAGGTGACCACTCAATCAAAGTTTCTGGATGATCACTTTAGGGTGTTCTTATGTCTGCAATGACTGCATTATTCTGACCACAGTCAACACAATCGCTCCGTTTACACTTCTTAATTAGCCTCCCAGATAAAGCATAGATCTGCTAGATCTGGCTGTTCTCCAATCCAAATTCTGAAAGGTGGGCTAACCATCTTCCCATCATTCCTTCAGCAAGCTTAAAATTAAGTATCTATTAGTTAAACATTTCTTCAATAAAAGGTCACTCAATAGAGTTTCCATCATAGATTGAAATGTTGCAGGTGTGTTACATAAGCAAAACAGCATAACCTTATACTCAAATAATCGTCAATAACTAGAAAAGGCAGTTTTCTCTATGTCATCAAAATTCATACCTGTCTGCCAATACTCAGACTGCAAATCCAGGGTATAGAACCAATTTGTCCCACCTAAGGCATCCAAGGTTTCATCAGGGATCTATCAGTACACTGAAAAAAGTCTTCCTGACAAAATGACATGTATACTCATGTCAACTTGATTTGACACAGAGAGCACACATCATTGGGACATGTGCACATATGTCACCATGACAACTGTAGCACACAGTAATCCTCATATGATTTGACATGCCTTAAAATGCCATGTCATCTGTGAGTTGACTAGGTTCACGGCCATGTCAAAGGCACTTGACATGTGATGGTTTGACATACATAATTGTTCTAGGATATTCCACTAGATGGAGCAAACAACCATTTTGGTACCAGGACTAATCACTACCAAGAAGTACTACCAACACTTGAGACATTTGATGTATCTGTGTCATTTTGTTTTCATGAAGAATAGATCACTAAGGTCTGTAAATACTATCAATGAATGGTAGTGAATTCTATTTCATTGTTAAATCTGCATTTGTTATTGAATATCAAAATAGACATCCACCATCCTGAATACTCCAACTGGAGTGGTTAGACACCTCATGTGTGGGTCAGTGAAATTACCAAAGGACTGTATTCTATAATCTCAGTATCTACAGTACAGGGAAACATATGGCATTGCCATGCACCTCCATGTCCTTGTCTTATGGACTGCATAGAGGTCCTCAGTCAAGTAGGAGTTCTGTAGATAGGAAAAAAAGTGCCTTAGTGTTGCAGGCCTGTGGGACTATGATATCCCCTGCCTTCTATTATAGGCCTCCCTTGATTGAACCATTGGTACATAGTTATTGACTGCTCTTGACCCTTACATAATTGTCTCACAGTATTACCTAGCACTCAGGTGAATGGATCAGAAATATGCGAAATGTCTTCATTACGCATGTCAAATGGAGTTGACAAACCAAATATGAGAGGGTCAACCTCATTTGACATGCCTTCATACATGTCATGTGGGAGACAAATGGTGACCTGTGCAGTATGCGTCAAAGCGATCAGTGTTCTTCTCTCTGTGTAGTGCATAGTACATAACAGGAGATACCCGGGGGTATGTTAACCGTGTCTACTAGCTACTGAACTGATCTGTCTGAGCATACACACTACACTAACGCATGGTTTCCTGATACTCAATATACCCTGACTCAGGTTCAATCCAGCCTCAAATATACTAGCAAAATCTGACCCGAGTATTACATCATCCTCCATCTCTGCTATTATAGGACAAAGAACAAATTCTCTCTGTCCAATCTCTGCCTTCATAAATGCCTTACCAAACACCTGCATATCTGATCCATCGCCCGTACAAGCCTTTACCCCATTATGAGGTTCTCAGTCTTATCTGGCAAGTGGCTGAGGAACTGCTTAGAGACTAATGAGTGGCTAGCACCTGTTTCTACTAAGAATTCTCCAGTCCTTCCCCCAATCGTAACAGGCACATACGACCTCTGACCTCCCAACAGGGAGGAATTCTCAGTAAACCTATCAAAGTCTTCCCAAACGCCAAGATCCAACCCTTGTTGTCGTATATGCTTCAAACAAGGATGATCTGGGGGAATGGGTGCTGCACATTACGTGTGAGTTCTCTTACTCACTCTTCCTCTTCCCTAGTGGTAACTTGTCTCCTGAATTAAGAAATATAGTTGACATCGAATTATTTAAAGATAAGATGAAGACTGTGATGTTAGAGAGTGTGAGCTGAGGCAACAGAAATATCGTACCTTATTGTTGATGTGAGGGTTTTATATTTTGGGTTTTTAAAAATTCTTTTAGATAAAAAGGGATAAAGGGCAGTAAAGTGATTAAATTATGAATTATTTCTGTCATACTTGCTAAAAAGTGATTGTTATTGCTATATACTTTTATATTGATGATTGTACTTTCATGTTAATGTCATAATAACAGTTACTGATGGCGCTAACATATCAGCCACTAGGACAGGTCTTGCTCTCCTGATGATGAAGAAATAATATGTACATATGAATGATATTATATATGCCTCTTGCTGGAGACGACTGGGAATACAAGATGTATCGTTGACATGTTGATATTGGCTGAATAAAGTTTAAAGTTTGTTCAAAAAAAAAAAAACTGGCTTACTCTCAATCTCCTGATTAACTGATTCACTAGGTTCCCTGGCCCTGGAAAGGGAGAGGTGATCAGCTTCTTCACTTATCCTGCCAGGCATACTCATTTCAGATTCTTCAGATGGCTTACTGCGGATAGTACTTTGACATACATCAATTCTCCGGATTGAGTCCTTTGCCACTGTCTCAACCCCCTCTAATTTTTCAAACTCTCTTCAACTTCCTTGACTTCTGAAACATAACTTGGCACAGATTCAGGTGCCTAACAATCATATGGAATATTCACATCTTCTGACATCTATAACAGCATATTCTAGACTTAGACTGAGGTCTATTCCAATGATGACCTACAGATCCTGTAGGGAATGTTTTCTTCATAGTCAGATCATCAATGGCATCAAACCGAGTGTTCATATTTGTTCCACATTCCCAAGCCCTATAAGCACAGTCCTGATGGTCCTTCTCTTCCAATCCCTTAATAAAATGAGAGATCAACTCACTATTTGTGTAGTCATCTTCAAGGACAATGTTAGGCCTAGCTCCTCTGCTTTTTGAATTATTTTCTTCTACTGAGTCATAGGGTCCTCTGATATAATGCTTCCCAAATATTCACTACACAATTCCACCAACTGAGCATATGTTCCATTATCATGAAATTGAACTCTCCAAAAATCTACTGCTATCCTTCCTGGTCCCTTCTTAAGGCAACATACAAGGATAGGTAGAGATATCTCATCAGAATACCCATCAGCTTCTCTATCATCCTTAAAATCTGAAAACCAATCCCTTAGTTACCTTACTACTTTCTAACTCATCCAGGGCTATTTTTTCAGTCTTAGGGCCCCGTTCTCGGCTACAAAATCATCAACAGAAGCTTCTAATTATAATAACTGAGTCTTTTTCTGTTCACATTCCTTTTTCTAAAATTCTACTAACTTATCATTTCTCATTTTCTCCTGATCACATCTTTTTTTGCATTCCAGATGAGCCTTTCATTCCATTTCGAATCCACTTCTATCCTCCTGGTACCTATCAAAGCCTATTGTACTCATCGGAGTTGGCTGGCTCGACCCACCAGGATTAAAGATGGATTCTGACAACATAGTCTTACTCAACTGTTTCAGAGAAACTCCCTGATTGGGTAGAGGCATGATGTGGATGGACCCCCTCCTCCTACGAGGTTCAGTGACTGGTAGCTGAAAGGTCCCATCACCAAGTAACTCAGAATTTCTGATATTCTGAACCGTCTGATTGACCATGAAGGTTCCATCAGGAACTATAGAAGTGTCCATATATAATTCTGAATAAGCACTTTCAGAGTCCTCAACTTATTGGTCTTTATACACACGTTGGAATACTTTCTACTACATAACTCTGTATCATCTGCTCGTTAACTCATATGTCTATGACCAATAAAGTTCAAAGTTGTTAAAAAAAAAAAAAAATAAAAATAAAAACATATTTAACTCGATCCCTATAATCCATATAACCATTTCCCCTGTCACTCAGTGTTAAAGGAGCTGTCTCATTCCCTTTACCTGAATTACCTTGTAGAGCCAAGGCTGCGCACACTTACTTAACCAATCCTGGTCACGGCACCAGTATATTTGACGAGTATGACGGGTTTGTATATCTTATGTGGAATGAATTACCAAACAACAGTCTCTGGTTACATAAGAGGCAACAAGGTTTTTATTCAGATTCCTAATACAACTCAGCTAAGGGTTTGCGAGTTCTGAATCAAACGTACCAAAGTGCTACCTATGTAAGTTCTCAGAGCCAGAGGGGAGGAAGTACTGTTTGTATAGAACCTGTAAGGATTCTAATCCCGCCAGTCACCATCTGGGCTTTATAGAAGCCACAGGGGTTGGGTGGCAACCCCTCAAGTGTAAGCCGGGGAGCCCGGAGAGCAGTGCTGCCACCAATTGCCCAACGTAACCGACCTAGATCAGAGCGTTTGCCCCACTCGGGAACAGGCCTACTTGTACCTATACAGCGCTATCATAAACCATGCCCCTACACTATCATTCACTGATGATGTTGTTTCATGCATCAACATTTATTATCGTTGGTGTAACCTTCGCAAATATCATGATAGTTTAATGAAGGTCACTAAAGTGACCTTTTCCCCTTGTACAAATTGCAAAGCCAAAAGTAATTGTGTTACCAATTTGCGTTTACACAATGCTGCTATGGACAAACGTAAGATGACAGCAAAATGATAAATATATCTTCTGTGACATTAATTGATGAGCAGGCTGTGTTGGTTCATATGACATGTAAGAAAAGCAAATGGATACTTAAATAAATTAGCGACATTATATCATGTAGCTCTGATGAAAACCCAGTCCACATTGACATTCTGACCCACAAATAAGGGACCAGTTGACTGATGGCTAAAATATTGATTGTCATATGAACCAACACAGCCTGCTCATCAATTTTGACAATCATTAGTAGGGTGTGGGCCTGCAGTGAAGCATTTTGAGTACCATTTCTCATATAGGGGAATTTTGTTACACACAATTTTGTTTGTTGCAAAGTTGGAATCCTCTGGTGTTACCTAGTGGAAGTCTATTTCTTGGGGGAACCTTGTTTTTGTTAAATAAGTGTTCTGGTTGTTTATCAACGATTTTCAGAAGATACTCTTCAGACTTTGACAAATGTTGCCATCAAAGTTTAGGAATCCGATCAAATTTATTTTGCAGTCAAATGTTTATACCCCTTAGTAATTGTTGATGTGGTTAGATTTGGTTAAATTGGCCTCATTTTGATGGGTACAGTATAGCTTGATTGAATCAGTAAACCTCTTGGACTTGGCAGGTGCCTACCATGTTGATTTTGTCCTAACTTGTTTTAGAGCAATCCTAGAGTTTTCTTCACAGAAGCCTCACAAAAATTGCTGATATTCGGGTGACCATGAATAAAAACTGCAGTTCTTGGAGGAAAAGCCAGTCCACCAGGGGATTTCATATGGCCAAGATGTTCCATTATCAATCTAATATACTTTTGTAATGCTATCTTGACTTTTATCTTTCTGTACTGTGTGCACCATGTATGTGCACTTTTTCTGACATGTATGCATTTATATCAAAGGTTTAAACACAGCTGTTGAGGCTATGGCAGGGAATATCTAAACCTTGAAATGGGGATCTATAGATAGTCCTACAACATGGAGAGGCAATATTAGAGGCAGAGGATATTAGACCATTAACTTAGAACACAGAGTTGTTTGCACTGCTCTACCCATATGCTAGCAGTGTAATTTCACACTGAGTAAAACCCTACTTGGGCTGCACCCAAATGGGAATACTAGAGACTGTTTTCCCTGCCCTGTAATGGTTAATAATAACAGCACCCCAAGTACACATTTTAGCAGCAATCATTAAACTGCCCTTCACTTTCAATACAATTTTAGAGATTACGGTCAAACTGCCCTTCTACAGCTCAGTGTGTAGTTTCCCTTGAACACCCACTACTAGGCACCTTATTAAAATCAGTCATCCTTCAGTGCAGAAGTCTGATGGAGCACAATTCCAAATAAGGAATCAACTGGTAATCTTTGTGGGAAATATTTCCTGGTCTGATGTCTTTTAAGCCGAAGTATGGTACCTAAATGTGTTAAGAAATCATTGTTGCTTCTTTTTTACTGAAACTTATGCCCTATTAGAGGACATGGATGCAGACAAATCCAGCCAATGTCCTGCTCATAATGCAACAATGCAAAGTGATCTTGCACAGTTGAGACTGTTCCAATGGTGTGATGGAAATAGCAAGAAAAACAGCTTTACATATCACTTGTCACTGCTCAGAGGAAGGTACAGCCTGTTGTTATGTAATGTGTACTCATTAACCAACAACACAGTGTGTGACATAAGTTCTAGTGCTGTATTGACAACAGCTGCTACTGTAATAGCCCGCCATATAAGCTGCACTCTGAGTTCAAACAAGGCATATTTATAAAGTGCAGCTGAGGCCAACTACTGTTCTATAGTATTATATCTTTGCCTAGAGGGTGCACCCTGATTTCAGACTAATTTTATACGATGCAACAATCAGCTAGTATCACATACAAGTATGTGCTATAAAAATTATGTTATAATAGGGTTTAGGTTTGAAAGTGCCCTTCTACCATGTACAGTCTGTTGGTAACCGTTGTCTATGTCCAAGAGTGGAAGTGGATATAACAGTCTAGGAATCTTCTTTTCATTTTTTTTTACAAACATGGATGCATGCTTAACTTGTACTTAATTTACAATTGATCCAGCGGATCCATCGTCTAAACATTAAGGCAGGTTGTTCTGCACTGTAAAAAAGATGTCAAAATAACAAATAATCTTTCGTCCCAAAGATGCCAGAGATGTCGTTATTTTGATACTATTGAGATTCTTTGTACCACTGCACTGCCACCTGGAGTTTCTTGTAAAAACTATACTGGCCCCCTGTTATCTAATTCTGGTGATTCACTGTTCAGTTTTACAAGGATTACTTGTAGATTACACAGATATTTATTACAGTGTGACACATTGCTCTTTGCCCTGTTCACTGGCCCAGTTGGCACGACTATACCTCATTTTCTCACTGTCTGAAATCATGATATGAATTCATTGTGCACTTTTAAAAAAGACGGGGAATTAATCTCATGCTCATTTGTTTCTGGTACTTTTTCCTGCTCAACTGTTCAATTAATTTATTATGCAAATTGTTTTAACAAGTACTTTCCTGTTTTCTTTCACTACAATAAATAATCAATATGGTGACTACAGGTTGTTTAAACTTTGGCACATCATTAATTCTGTAAGTCCATGTACCTCTGGCTTTTTTCAGTAACACTGATGCCGATGTTTTGGTACATTGTTGTTTTTTAAGTGCATATTTAATCAATAAAATGTCAAAGGTGCAACTTTCCTATAAGTCATGAATATGCTTGTCACTCGGTGTTTTTCGTCATAAAACATTGGTTGTTAAGAAAATAAAAGCTAGCGAGAACTGGAATGCATGTCTAAAGGACCAATTTACCAGCGCTGTTTACAAATACCCAAAATGGAATACTCCTTGGTTGATTCAGTAAACTATGTTTGTTTCTGTTTCACAAGGCAGTAATATTCTCTGCTCATAGCCAAATTAATATGATATGCATGCAATTTTAAGGAATCGGTTTAGTGCAAGTTTTTTTGTGTGAATGTCATGAAAATTTGCATTTCCTTAATCATTGCCCATTATTTATCATGGGTGATCCCAGTAAACTGTTCCCAGCACTGACTCAATGTCTACCTTTCCAATTGTCCCACTGCAGCACTAACACAGAACACACATTGTTACTGCGACTGCTGTTCTGTGATGGACTTAATCTGTGTTTATTTGCATTGCAGAACACTCCCAAAAATACATGCATATCTAATCTCCTCCCAGTTGTTTTTGCTACTATTGTGTGTGTGGAAAATTTTATTGGCTCATAATATCTAAGCACAGTAGATCTCCTCCCAAAGGAGCCAAAAATACATGAACATATAGAAGAGAAATGTACTATACAAGATGCATTGCACATTATTAAACACAATTTACTACACATTTCATATAGTGCCATAATGTGATCAACGGTCAGAAAATACCCAGAGAAGACAAAGGTTAATCCGCTAGTTCTGTGTTGCTGAGGCTCTCTAAGAACTTTTCTTTGGTTTCTTGGTGTTGCTCGGCTGCAGTACATCTGTCCTATAGTTGTATCCCACGGTAGAGAGGGCACTTGCAATAGATCTCCTTTATCACCCTCTGTGATTTCAGACAGATTTCGGCGTTTCCACACAGTTCTCTCACCGGTTGTATCACATTCCTTTCATCTCGTGCCAATGACCACATTTTGGCTAGCAGTTGCCTGTTTTGTCTTGTCTTGAGTTTTTCACAGCCATACTCCAGATGGAGGTCTATTACCCTTGCGTCCCGCCTATCTTGTATTCTGGAGCATACCCTGAGGGCATCGTTCTGAATGACCTGGAAACTTTCCTCAACCCAGCCTGGGCCTCAGTCCATCATGGATGGGCAATATTCCAATATTGGTCGTACCATTTGCATATAGACTTGGTACGTCATATGTGCATCTGTTTTGCTCTGCACTTCTTTGAGCTGGCCTACTCTACTCTATCTTACATTTAGCAATCTTATCAGGTTTTTGGTGTAGGACTATACCTTTTGCTGTTTCACCTAGGATATTGACTACAGAATGGAGGTGGTGCCCTTTGTGAGATGAAAAAGATGCTCTGTCATAATATAAGCTACAGAATATTTCAAATCGTTTTAAACAGTTTCCTTCCGCTATATCCGACTTGAGTAAGGGAAAATGTAATGGTTCAACCATGCCCACCATTACTGATATATGAATTATGGGGCAGATATGGCACAAGTAATCAATCAGGACTACCATTACTGATATATAAATTATGGGGCAGATATGGCACGAGTAATCAATCAGGACTACCATTACTGATATATAAATTATGGGGCAGATATGGCATGAGTAATCAATCAGGACTACCATTACTGATATATGAATTATGGGGCAGATATGACACAAGTAATCAATCATGGCTACCATTACTGATATATGAATTATGGGGCAGATATGGCACAAGTAATCAATCATGACTACCATTACTGATATATGAATTATGGTGCAGATGTGGCACAAGTAATCAATCAGGACTACCATTACTGAAATATGAATTATGGCTCAGATATGGCACAAATAATCGATCGGGACTACCACGTGGCAAATCTCTCATAACAAATATCTGTATGTTGTCATGGGGATGTTTTTTTGGAGAATTTGGCAAGACGACGTTACGACGTTTGCAGGTGACATAGGCCTATTGCTCTTCTCAGACAGTCGTCACTTTCCCGGGCTCTGCTTCTGGCTTGGCCAAGGTGGTAGTGGTGGGGGGGGGAGGAGGTTAACTAAAATAGTCCACACCTCAATCTCATTGCACAACATAAAATTAGGTGACTATTCCGACACAAACCCAATCTCAAATTCAATATGGAACAAAGAAAGCTGCAAGTGGTTCAACCAATTTACTTCCAGTAAATGGAAGAGTGATGAAAAGAATAGGTTCTGTATCAGTGATACTTATCAGTTAGGCCTAGGTGTAGGCCTAGCTATGATCATTAACTTGCACATAATGAAATAGGCCTATTGCTTGAACATCAGCACCTCCAGTGGCACACAAGTAGGTCTAATTTTTTTTTTTTTTACACCAGATAAGCCCCCCGTGAGAGCTCAAGAAAAATGTGGCTTGTTGCCACTCCTACCTGTGGTCCTTGCCACATTTTTCTTGTTTCCATTGGCTTCTTTCTGTGCCTTTCAGCATACATCAACCCTGCAGTGTCCCTATTGTCCAGTCAATTACAAGATGGTGAGATGTTGAAGAAGAAGGTTGCATGTTGTGTGGTTCCCAAATAAGGGGTGTGTTATTGCCCATTAGGCAACTTCAATGAAAGACAGTATCCTTGTCACATGCTTGAGAAATGCTAACCATACATTTTAGGTGATCAATACATTCTTGGAATAAGACCTTTGTATACATGTGATATTGACCATACATGATTAGGTCATAAACTAAAGAATAATTCATTGAATTAAAATTGCAGATCATCTTTGAGTGATGATTCTCATTTCTATGGCAAATAGTTCAGAACATGGTTGAATTATCCATATCTTGGAAATGGGATTGCATGTACTAACAAAGAGTAAAAAGCTACACCACAAGCAGTCATGGCATTGCCTCTTACAGAGGTAGACACAAATTGATGGAGTCGGATACTTCAGAGTATGTGAGACCTGGCACACATGCCATGCTTCATGACAGAGACAAAGGACTAACGCATCTGCTACATAATAACTTTCTTTCTATTCTAGGGGACAAATGGACCTCATAGAATAAGCTGCAGAAGAAGACATGGAATAGCTTTGTATGATTTGTGGTGTTACTCTGTTATGCAGTATTGTTGGAACAGGGTAGACAAGGTCTTAGTATTGAAAAATGAAAATACAGTCTAAACGAATGCATATTTTGCAGGAGCAGAATTTGCAAAGAGTCAATGATCTTTTGGCCTAAAATGGAATTCTAACTTCCTTGGTTGTGAATGTATAATCATGTCCTTGATACACCAAGGAGGTGCTGGTAACTCTGACTCACCTGGTTTCTTTGGGGCATCATGTCGAAATTTTTGAGGTGCACGAAACTCATAGGGCTAGGACATGCAATATTATGGAATATCAGAATTGTAAATTGCCCATTCAAATTAAGCTTTACGTTAACGGATACCTATCTTCATACAAAAAGTCACTTGTTAGCATCCTATGAGACATGTCTCAGTACTTCTTTTTTGAGAGAAGCCTAAAAGGTTTTCCGAGAGGTTGTCTATTGCCAGAGAGGTGTCATGAATAAATGTAGAAATACATATATCAGTTGGTTATAGGTTATATGAAAAATGGATCTTAAATATTTTCTATGTGGCTGCAAATGGCCATTATCTGTTCAGAAATGAAGGTTTCTGACCAGAGGTTTCTGACTGGCTCTCATTAAATCCCATTCTCCTGATTAACCGTAGTATGTTTTTCCAGGTATTAATAAATTGATTGTAAATGATAGTAGCTAAATAATGAAACTAGGGAAATAGTGAACAGGTTTAACTCCGCTGGTCAGAAACATCTAGTCAGAAACCTTCGTCTCTTTGACAGATAATAGATATATATAGCCTCATAGATGATTTTTTCATACATATTTTGATTTCTTTTATCAATATCTTCCTGAAATATCCTGGTCTCTCCTTTTTCATTTTATGCTCACTCCCTTATCTAACATATGTGTTAGATAAGGGAGTTCCTGGTGAGGGCGAGGGTTCCACTATCGCTACTTTTTCTACAAAACAACTTCACAGAAGCAGAAACCTCTACAGGCACAATCACACACAATGACGCTGGAAGTAAAACCATTGCATGAAAACATGACCACTGTGCCTTTAACAAGCCCTTAGCTTCCTTTGTGGTAAAGATAAGACCTATGGTTGCCATTACATTGGTCAGTCTTAAGTGCCATTGTGACCAGATCATATAGCATTATAACAAATGAACAGAGAGAATATGTCTTTATTTCATGGTAAGAACGTAGTCCACTATAGATAAGTATAGGAATCCCATTCCCAGAGTGGATGTGATTACATGTAGCAATCTACACATCATTCCTTGGGAGGCATTGACTGATAACCAGTTGCTGCATGTTTAACTTGTGCTCAATTTACAACAGATTCCGCCAATACTTTGTCTTATCATTCAGACAGACTATCCTCAAATGGACATTTTATTTCATGTATATTTCTCTTGCCCTGTCATGTAGCTGTGCATCAAACAATTCTGCTAGATTACGCTTCAATTGTTCACTGTCTGAGATAACTGATTTCCTTGGAAATTAATCTCATACTTAAAAAGAAACAGGGAATTAATCTCATGCCTAAATAAGTCATGTTCATTTGTTTGCAACACCTTTTTTCCACTCAACTTCAATTTGTAAGATTAATTTAATGTGCTCAGAATAGTTGTTTTAAAAATTTATCCTTGTTTTTTTCCTCACCTGTAGGTATATTCTGATACCTACAGGTTATGTTCAACATTCTGTATATAAGACTTTAAATCCATGTGCCAATTCACTCTCTAGTAACAGCGATGGTGACAATTTTTCATGGTACATTTTTGTATCTTTAATATGTATTCAGCCAACTGCACCACTAAATATGAGTTCATACGTCATAAATTGTCCTTTGGCATTCTTCATTCAGCATCCAGTAACCTTAAACAGTCAGACCAGATTTTATTGGTATGATTAGATAAGCCATAATCGTTTGATTCAAATGTATCAAAATTAGGCACCAGCTTTTTAAAGTTAGAGAACACTGGTATAGATTTGATTAAGAGTTTTTGCCAGAAATGGGTAAGATGTAGAGACATTGATGACAGTGTTATAGAGATAAATGAAATAAGAAATACATTACTTCCACGGTGACATGGTATGCCGCTGCTCCGTAAAGATATAAGATGTGACATGAACTGCAAGAAGGGGTCTTAGTACCCCCTGCATGAAGCCCCCTATTCGCAGATCGTGTCACAGATAATGAGTATTCAACCAAGTGACTGCTGAGGACACTGAGAATCAGGTTCAGGACTAACCTGTTTCTTACTACACCCTAAGATTGAATGACAGTCCCTGGAGCATGGTGTGTACTAAGAACTTACTTCCCTTGTTTATCTCCAAATTTCTCTTACTCTCTTATCAAAATACATAATTTTGATCCTATTGTAGTTGGCAAAGGTCTATATTTTACATACACACTTTCTTACACAACTAAAGTCGGATTATTTTCTGAGGAATTGCTATATTTACAATCCACCCCCCAGTCTTGCTATACTAAAATTGATTTGCTATTTTTTTTGTTTAATTTGCTAATAAATATGAACCCACAAGATTAAAGAATAGATAAATGCCTAATGACGGATGTTTTCATTTGAGCTAAGTGTTGTTTAATAAGGAAGTAAATGTATTGTTTAGTATAAATATAAGTACCAAATGATGGAGTGGTTTCACCATCCCACCTTTGACCCCAATAATGTATGCACAGGTAGGTGTCATGGTCCAGTGACCAGGAGGGTGTTGCGAAAGGACAGGAATTCAATTCTGTCTGAGGTGCTATTCCCAATTGGGAACTGGCTACTCCCAAGCAATGACTTCTCCCCTGTTTTGCAGCAAGGTAATAGGTTATAGAATTGATTCTTAAGTTTTTATGAATTGGGGAATGCTTTCCAGTATGATTCACATTAAGAGGATGATTCTGAGTGTAAGGTAAGAAGTTTGTTCTGAGTAGCAGAACAGCCAGGAACTGGAAGGTGAGTTACGTCAGTGAGAATCCGATTCCGATTCTTTTCGCAATAGCCTCCAGGGCTCTGATTGACCCATACACTGGTTGATATGAGTGTCATGGTCCAGTGCACACACAAGGGTACTAAGATCCCAGTACATCCTAAGACTGTAAATGGTATCAGAATCTTAGTACAGACTAAAATCAGACTGTTGTACTATGATCCTGGTGTGTCCCAACAAGATATTCTCGTCCCCAACCTGAGCATGTACAGCTGGTGAGTTAGAACATGGTGGAACCTCATTTACACACTGTGTTCTGTTTTCATAATATTGGCTACTAATATTCCCTCACGGGTTGATTTTTAGAAATGATGTTTGTTTCTGTTTTACAAAGTAGTTGTATTCTGTTTATGTTCACAGCCAGAATGATGTCAATGACACATGCATGCTGAGTTGAGGACTCTGATGATGCAAGATACAAGGTATCTTGTGAATTTCATGAGGATTTGCATCACCAAAACTATTATCCATCGTTTATCAGGAGTAAGCACAAGCTATGCCAACTAAAGTATTCCTACTGCTGACTCAATATTTACCTTCCAATTGTCCCATTGTGGTGCTAACACAGAAAACACACTGTTACTGTGATTGCTCAGAGGCGAGGCTGATCAATGTTTATTTGCATTGTAGATCACTACTTTAAATATCAATAATGAAATAGAATATTAAATTCCCTTGCACTGAATAGGAATGATGATTTAATTATAAGATTATTTCAGAACAGTAGATGAATGTATTTATTAGGCAAAAAGAGTTCTGGGACAAATCAAAAAATGCTGATGGCAGGAGATTCACAGCTTTGAAGACAGATCTTGTTCACAGACGATACGCCGTTCTTGCTGCAGTTCTTTTATTTATTGTAATGTAATGACTGTTCTGATACAATGATTAAGTTTTTGGGTAGTGTTTTATTTTAAATGCTCTCTCACATAGGACATTAAGTAGCGATGTAATCAGTGGTAATGGAGTCAAAGAAACGTCCTATTGTTATATAAGGTATACAGAACATCATTACAAAGAAGCTTCAATAGATAGGAGGTGAAACTCAGAGCTTTACCTATGGGCACAGTGTAACAGCCCCCCCCCCCTCTACCCGCCCCTTCAAAGTAGGCTCCCTTTTGTGTTCAGTATTGAGTCCTATGTAGGATAAGGGGGTTTATAGAGATGTCAGTAATCTTTATCAGAGTGATATCAAATGGAAACAAGGGGCCACCTATACCAGAAAATCCTGCTGAATCCAGAATTTGTGATCTTGATTCTCAAAATTTGACCAAAGGTACCTAAAAAGGACGTTTGAGGATGAGAATATTTTAAAAATGTACAAAAGTTATATTGAAAATGATTGGAACTATTTATAGATGCAACATGCTAATCAAAGTCAATACCTCGAATCTACATATCCTAATGTTTGCCTATCCGAACCTGAAAAGTACTCTACCTGTGTATGGCTCTGCCTCTCCCACATACTGCCTATCCCTTAGTCTACCTATCACTCATACAACCTATCCCTTGAAACATCCAGAGTTTAATTAGGTTTTCTCTCAAATGGCTTAAAGGATTAAAGTTTACCCTTCACCTTTGTACCTAATTTTCTCTGTACATTCTTACCATTAGTCTACCTATCCTCAATCTGCCTATCATTCACTTTACCTATCCCTCATGGTGACTATCCCCCAACTCTTCACATCCCTCATGTTTGACTGGCACATCTGTGATATTACCTAGCACCAATGTATCTTTTGAATATTCTCACCTTACAAGGTACCCTCTGTACATATCTCTTAAACTGTTTATTACCTATCCTCCTTGCTACCCATCCTCTTCAATACCTATCCCTCAAGCTCACTTTATAGCTTTCCTACCTATCACAGCTTGATCAGGGCTTCGTGCAGGATGATAATTTGCCCCGTTAAATGATGTTTTATCTTCAATGTAACAGAATAATAACGCAATGAAATCTCAATCAGATTGTCCCCTTACTTACAATTCCAAGGAATGTTGTTTAGTACTTCTTGGTTCATTGTTCTCAGATCCCTGGCTTAGAGAATCTGGCCTATATTATCAAACAGTCTCCCTCCACAGGTGCTGGGTATTCAGGCATTTCCCAGCCTTAACTAAAAGACGAAAAAAGATCGTCTACATAATGGGGGGCTACATGGCAATGACTGATGAAAGGATCTGTCATTTTTTTTTCATATATGTATAGGCTGAAAGCTTTCAGATATTCAATATTTCTATCAGAAATGTGTAGTGCTGGCATGTAAATCCCTGCATAAAAAGCAGGCATCAGATTTACAGGGCTGCAGACCAGCGGAAGAGGATAACTGTCATGTTTCCATATATAATACCTTCAGAGGACACATCTTAACATGCAACAGCTTTATACAGTCACAATACATGAGGATGTTTACAATGTGGCCTCAGGAGGTGTGGATGGAGACTATGACAGCTGTGTGTATAACTCAGCCTCTATAGGCTGTTCATGGCTATTACTTAAACAAGTCACATACCCATGACTCGCTATTACTTAAACAAGTCACACACCCGTAACTCGCTATTACTTAAACAAGTCACATACCCGTGCCTTGCTATTACTTAAACAAGTCACACACCCGTGACTCGCTATTACTTAAACAAGTCACATACCCGTGACTTGCTATTACTTAAACAAGTCACACACCCGTGACTCGCTATTACTTAAACAAGTCACATACCCGTAACTCGCTATTACTTAAACAAGTCACATACCCGTGACTTGCTATTACTTAAACAAGTCACACACCCGTGACTCGCTATTACTTAAACAAGTCACATACCCGTGATAGTAATGCAAACTATGACAGTAACTGCTTTGAAGAATTAACCCTGTGTCATGATTCTGTCATAAATGAGACAGGTTCATATTGCTAAGGAGTGAAGAGCCTTAATGGCTGCTGGCGGGAAATATGACGCTGCTTAATGTGGTCCCACATTTGTCAGGAATCCCAGGTGCCATAGAAACTACTCTTCATAGTAATAACACAAAGGCAGGGCCTAATATAGAGCTTACATTAATAATATGTGTCCGACAGAGTTCTGTTTAAACCTCTTCTTTAAACTTTAATCGTGGAAAACTTATTGATGCACGATGCTTGTTGGGGATGATGCACGAATGCAATCCTGAATGATCTGCTTGCTAGAGCTTCAGGTGTGCACCATTATTCAACTATATTGATATCTAACATCCTGTGATAAGCATATTGCTATGTGTGTAATTTAGAATGCAAACTGTAGGAATTAAAACTGTACTGCATCTATGAACAATCCTAAAGACACTCTGTCTACATGTTGGTACAATCCATGAAGATTTTAACATATCTATGTCAGTTAGTGTGGTTCAGGCGCATTATGGAATAAGATAGGACAACATGCAAAATGGCTATCAAGAGACATAGACGGATCCTGTGGAAGCTGATGAATGAACGGTGCATGTTACATTAATGTGCCTTCTGTCTTTCTGCGATGTTCCAGCACTGTGTGGGGCATGGCTGATCAGACATGGACATGCTATGGACGATTTTTAACATGTATTTCTGTTTCCCCTATCATTTAACTACACACCCATCAATTCAACAGTATATATGTTTATTCACAGCCAAAAATAACTTTCTTATTTTAAGAAATTATTTCTCATTTTAAGTAAAATTAACTTAAAACAAGTTTGTTCGCCAGGTAACAAAATGTTACTTGAAATCTTGGTATGTCCAGCTTACTTGAATTAAGAAATATAATCTTAAGAAATACATTCTTAAATCAAGTAATTTATTCTCAAATCAGGATTCAATTTTGTAGAATATTTCATAAAGAAAGTAAACAATTCTCATGGAATAGAAAAATTTTATGACCAAATGTCCATGGAGTCCATGACTCAGTTCCTTTGTTCAGTCTCAGTGCAGTGCCATCTGGTGTGGCAGCACAGAACCACCTGACCCAGGTGGTGGGGAGGTCCTATACCCCTATATCTACCCCGTTCCTTTGTACATATAGTAGTCATTTTTGTCTATTATGGAAATGTTTTAAATATAATAGAAGGTTATCAGTATAGGCTACCTCAGTGACAGAGGTTCATCAGATTACATGCAGCTCTTTGAAGCCACATTTTCATAAGTGAATAAAACCTTTATTCAAAGTCTTTGACTTGATGAAAGGCTGTGGCACATCCGGCCCTTACTTTATCATATTATCTACGCAAAATGTGTTTAGCTTCCTTTGTGCCTTGAATTCCCCTCAATCAACTATCAGACCAATGAGCCTGATATTAAATTAATTCCAACTAAGTTTCCTTCAGTTTTCACTTTATTTTGCCACATCTAATGTTTTAGGACCGAGTTTAAGCTAGGAAGTTGTACTTTGTATTGCAACCTGTGGACCTGTGTAACTGAACACCGGCCTATTTATTAACAGAAAACATAGAAAGAAATAAAGAAAGAAAAAAAAAAAATTGTGTGAGCCACATGGGGCTAGCAGCAGGCCTGCAGTGTGCAGGGGAAGCACTAACTAGGTCAGCACACCTGGGAGTCTACCTGCACAGGTGTGGGGACTAGGCCTCCCTCTAGTGATCAATACTCGCATCAACTATTGATGCTTAACATTAATCCTTACGAGGAGAATAGGAACAAGTAACTGAGTAACTGGACTTGGACCTGTGTAACTGAACACCGGCAAACTCCAAGTAAGAATTAAATGGTAAAGTTCTTTGACAAGCAATTGGAAACAACGTAATCAGTGTCAAT
The DNA here is from genome assembly GCA_949317995.1 of Acholoe squamosa. NCBI lineage: Eukaryota > Metazoa > Annelida > Polychaeta > Phyllodocida > Polynoidae > Acholoe > Acholoe squamosa. The sequence continues at coordinate 82,574,231 of OX439041.1, read as the reverse complement.
ACGGGAGCTGTAAGGTTTGGTTAGTTATAGAAGAGCGGCCATACTGGCCCAATCCCCAGCTTGTCTGATATCTTCGATTGTCAGACCAAGATTGTACATATAAAGAGCTCCAGCTCTGCGGAATGAATGCAAGCCAGTTCGTTCACTAGGTAACGAAGCAGATTTCAAGAGCCTTTTTAGGAAACCCAACAGAATTGGATAAGTCACAGGTGTGAGGATATTGTTCCTTGGTAATACAAACACTGGGGCCTCCGGGTCCTTGCTAGGGAATTCAGCCATATGTCGTTTTATCAAACTAGCCGCGCACAGTGGGGAACCTGGAGCCAAAGTAATAGGTACTTTATGTACCCTTTGACCATGTTGAATTGTCTTTGAACTTGAGACCGCTATTTCCAGGCCCCAATCAGTGAAAGACACAGCGCCCCTCTTGAGGTAATGCACACCAGTAGCCGCAGTGCTATCGGGAACGATATTACATTTGCGCAGTAGTCCTCGGAAACTTAAGGCGAGACAGGTCCACAAGACCCTATCCTCTAGTTTTGACATGTCCACAAAGGCAAACATATTTAGAATATCCTTCAGTGTAAAGGAAGGGCGAACTGGCTCGGGATCACCTAATACACGTCGGATCCCTGCCATAGTCATGATAAAGGAGAAGTCTGAGCGGATATACTTGGCATCATAGCCAAAATAAGCATTAAGAGAAATCACTCCGCTAACATAGTTCTGAATTGTTGAATACTTCAAATTTTTGGACAGGTCCACAATATAACGACACAAGTGTTTAGGAGTAGAGGGCAAAGCTGGGGTGAGGACTGAAAAGCTGAAAGTTATGTAGCATTTCCACTGTGAGGCTTTTGTCCGCCAAGTACTAGGAGCCCAAGCCCGAGCTCTCAATTCAGAAGCCTCAAAGTCCAATTGTCTGGTTCGATCCTCCACCCCTGCAACACACAAATAGTGGTATATCACTTGTTGATGTGACACGAGACAGCGTGTCAGCAACAATATTGTCTTTGCCCGGTATATGGACCCCTATAAGCTGGCAATTAAATATAACAGTTAGCCAGAACATTTTACGCAGTAAACACATAGACACAAAGTTATCACTCTTGCCCTTATTTATGGCACCCACCACTTGGGTGTTGTCTGTGAAACACAATATTTTACAATCCCTCCATGAGGGGCCCCAGCGCTCCAATGCCTCGTATACCGGATATAATTCTCTGACATTGATGTTGACAGGGATTTCCATACTGGGAGGTGCTAAGCAATGGCTGTGTCGATCGGACTCCATAATCAAACTGTCGAACCATTGACCGCAGATCCAATCTAGACCATGTATGGCACCGTAACCCGTGCCGGATGCGTCAGTGTATATGGCCGATACATAAGGGGCTGGACAGATTATTTTGGCGGAACCATTGAACCAAGCAGCAAACTGGTTCCACCAGCATAGGTCCTCCTGAAAGGACTCAGAAAGAGTTATATATCTCTTCCTAGCAGTGAAAGCGCGTAGCATGCTGATGACTCGATGCGAAAAGGTCCTCCCACCGCGTACCAGGGTTGAACAATGGCTAAGTATGCCACACAAGTGTTGCAGCTGCCGCTTTGTCGCCCTGCGGCGACCAGTAAAAAAGTGCAGTTCCTGGTGTAGCTTTTCTATTTTATCTTGTGGGAGGCTTAGTGTCATCAGCAGTGAGTTCAGCTCGATACCCAGATAGCGTTGGACCTGCGATGGTGAGCTAACCTTATCATAGGCTATATAGAAACCTAGAGAGCGTAAAGTGGCATGTAGGTAGAGCTCGTAAGTGGTTCCTAGAACGATAAAGTCATCTAGATAATTCAGACAGGAGAAACCACTAGCAGTCATATAGCGAGCGACCGCATCAGAAATACTATTAAAGATGTACGGTGCTGCTCTCGTACCAAAACTCATGAAATTGTCCTGGATAAATTCACCATTCCAGAAGAGACTCTGATGGGTTCTATCGTCAGGCCTTATCAAAACTGTCCTATACGCACTTTTGATGTCTGTCACCGCCATGAAACAGCCGGGTGTCATCAGGGCCGAGACATTGTCAATTGACTCATAGCTAAAAGAATGGAATGTCTGGTCCATAAAATTGTTAATACTTTTATCTAAAGGCCTACTAGCATCAGTAATTGGACGATAGCCCCCACCGGATTTGGTGATCGCACCTAATGCATGAATGCATTTTGGTTGTTCCTTGACAACAGACAATTTACCACTCTCTAACTCGTTTGATACGATAGCGTCAATAGCACTGAAAGCGTCATTAGTGGCCGAAGAATAATTTTTGCAGAAATATCCTTCAACGGGTGCACCAGGGTCCACCAGCTTGAAGCCGTGTAGGACGCCATCCAGCAAATAGTGGGCATTGAAATCCCACGTATCTTTACCGAAAACCTGGTCGTCACCACCTGACAACATTTTGCGCCAACCGCACGGTTTAAATTGAGCGCGTTGTCAACGGACGATTCTGGGTATAACAATTATTCGATATATATTTACCTTTCACCACTAGGCTTATCCACAGCTCTGCCTACAAGCCTAGTTCAAACCAAGGTCAACCTATTTTTAGCTTGGCAGGGTGAAGAGTTCACACCTGCCCTCCTCCAGTGGGAAATCCCCAGGCTCCCTCCTGTGGATCCCCCACTGGAGAACTCAACTATATTTAGATTCACCTAGCCAATAGGAGCAGCTCACCCCTCCTACCACAGATTGGGACTGAGCAGAACCACCGACTCAGCATATTTGAGTCGCTCCCTATACTAAAAATAGAAAGTACAGAAATAGACACGACGTCATCTGGGCTTGCTCCTGACTATATAACCTAGCCAGGATCAAGCCTCAGCATCTTATTTTGCTCACAGACCTAGAGGCTGCATCACCCTGTACTAAGGCATACATAGGCTTGGCTGGATAAGCTTGGTGAGTGATCATGCTGTACCATCTTATGATCACTCTGTACCAAACTGGAATAAACCTGGATCAACTGAAGACCTCTGAGCTTCTGTCTTCCCTCACTAATAGTCATTTAACGATCTATTGACACTGGTGGAGAACTTAATTAAAATCCCACTATTATTACCTCTTACAAGAACAATAGCAGGATTCTACCAACACCAGAATGCCAGCCAACAGCTCCCAGCCTCCAGCAGCCTACAGCCTATACATACATACTACTACTACTACTCACTGTAGCAGGCCTCCTCCTCCTGTAGCTCCTCCTGTGTGTTACTCCAACCACCAGCACTACCACCACCACAGGTAGTATCACCACCTACTCCACACATACACCAGAGTAGACCAGAGTACCAGAGACTATATGCCATATATACACCATTCTCTCAAATGGCACAAGGAGGATTCAATCCATACAGCAACACTTATATCCACCTGATGATTGGCACCAGCAACTTATGGGCACAAAGGTAGAAAGTCCACATTAATACTGACATAATTGCAAAACAGGTTCTGGTCACAGGTTACTATTTTGTCATGCGGGATCTCTTGTATAATACTCTATGATCTCTCCATGTACATGTAAAACCCTCTTATTAGCAACTCACTCACAGTGAACTGCTCCTGTCCCAGGTAAAAATACCTTCCTATTTCCCAAATAGCCATCCTATATCAGTCCATGAGAAACCCTAACATTTTAGGCCCATTTTGATATCACTTTTGAACCAACCCACCCCAATAATCTGATATGTGTCCCAGTATCTGAATTCAATAAGAAACTGCTACTGTGTATTTCCCTATAACCTATACCATCTGTGGTCAGTCCAGACCCCCCCCCCCTCCCTCTCCCATATACCACCCCCTGGTCATCTCCATGACCTGAGTATGACCCCACCCCTCTCCCTCTTCTCCCCTTTCCCTCTCAGATAGTCAGCTGACTCCTGTCGTCATATAGAACCTATTTCTACAGAATAGTATGTTTTCATATTATCCAAAGCTTCATGTCAAAATTATATCATTGGTCTTTCACATTCATATTGGACTAAAATCTACTCTTTCTTCACGAAATTCAAACAAAATTCAAACCACTATTACACTTTTAGACTCATTCTTTTTGTAGTATACTTTGGGTGGAACCCTTTCTTTCACAGCAACTCATATGCTATCAAAGAAATCTTTGAACCCATTTGTATTCAAACATCCAAACATGAACCTTCACAAGTTTAGACCAACACTACACCCAGCTGATCAGCTGATCACACCATCAAATAGTGTATAGTCTACAGTCACCCTGTCAGGTCATCACTGAAAGCTAACACTTACCCCTCCCTCTACCCCCCCCCCCATAGACCCACCCTACCAGCTGTTTCCAATACAGCTGACCACCAGGCCTCACACATAGCCTTACTCACCCCCCTCCCCCCAACTCTCACCCCACTAAACTTCATCCATCCCTTACTGTACTTAGTGCTACACCATTACTGCAGCCTAGTAACATACCACACAAGCCCCACCTCATTGATTTGTCCATCATAAAACTCTCACACACAGCCAAGAACACTTCACATATTTATAATAATATCCCCTTCCCAATCCATAGCAGATATACCTTCAAAACTTTTACATCAAAGCTTTGACACCTATGTAGTCATAAATAATGTTAGTTTATCCCCCCCCCCATGTCACACACTAAATACTACCTTGGCAAGGTATTTTTATCCATACTGATAAAATCGTTTATAGTAATATTTTACCAAATGTACTATTTACATTGGTTATATTTATCAAAGCATGATTGTTTTGCATACTGCATCCTATACCAACAATGCATACCTTTCAAAATCATTTAACCAAATCACCTTACCATCCAGAACATGCAATCTTACACAGACTATACAATTACATCAAAGCTAACCACCATTTTACCCAACCCCATTTTCGGTCATTTACCCATTTTTCTTATAGTTTGCCTCCTGGCTTCAAATCTTCTAAACAAATCAATTGAAAGTCACCAGAACTTTAGATCCTTTTCCAAGCATCAATACAAAAATTTAATTTCCCTGACACTAGCTGGCCTCTCCCCACCCCTTCAGGAATAATTTATGTTAGACCCCCTAAGGTCTAAATCCTGTAAATTACTCTTAGATCAAAACCCTCACATCATCTGTATCTCCCTTTTTCCTCTTTTGTCCTCCAAAACACAAAACTTAACAAAATGATAACCATTACTGAAAGCGTATATGCGGACTGTCTTGTTCCAGTTATGGTTGGGTAGCCACATAAATTGCCCACGGCGGCAGTGTATCCTCTGGTACATGCTTTTCAAGCATGCATACACCGGCTAGATAGCTTTTCAGGGCTCCTATTTACCAGTATGGCATATTGCCAGTCGACACGCCTATTGTAGGAGTCTGTATTCCCCCATGCCCAATCCATGTTTGTACCTCTGTTTAGCACGAGGACGGTGATGCAGGTAGAACACCATATTTATGAGCTGTCAATTAAGAGCAGCTCAGTACCCCCATGCATGATGTTTCTCACACACACATGAATTCATGGTCAGCAATGTTTAGACACGTACACTGACCCTCCCCACTCCCACCTTATCTCGAACCTGACCCCAGGATCCCAATTATAAACTTTATTACCGGGGCATAGGTTCCAAATTTGCATAAGGGACATATGCCCAAACTGCAGCCATCCAATAGAATCAGGCTCAGCCTTTTTAGGGCAAGACATACCAACATAGGGAGATCAAGAAGTGAGAAATAGCCACCCTCACGGACAGGTTTATAAGCCTTAGCCCACCCCCATCTTAGCCTTTTTCACAAATATTCTCAAATTCCAACCACATCACCGCAACCAGTGAGCAAGTGCCTGGATTAGGAGCCACATGGCATCTACAGCGTGCAATAAGCCCAGGTAGGCCTGTCCTATGTGCCCATCTTTAGTACTAGACTATCAGTCGTTCTTATATCGTCAATGGCATAACCTGATGTCATGATACCCAGGTACCTCCATTAACCAATGGCAGTGTGAGTACTAGAATACCCGTAAAAAGTTCGACTGTTCACTTCACAACCCACAGCTAGTCCAACCTGTCTGCCCCTGTACCCCTTCGGATTGGTTTATCAAGAGATAGACTCAATATCATGGAACACCAATATTTGATTACCAATTAGCAACTGATGATTTACAAATTGTAAAGCACTAATTAGTGCTCCTAAACTGACTCCTAAGACCGGCAGAGAATGAACCTCCTAAGACCTGCTGAGTATTGAACCTCCTAAGTCAGGCTGAGAACTGTACAAATGAGCGCTCCAAAACCGACTCCTAAGTCCGGCAGAGAATGACCCGCCTAAGACAGGCCGAAAACTGGCAATCCAGAGCATTGTCATCCTAATTTCATCACGAGGTATTTTGGAATCCACCCGTGAACCATACATATATTAGTCTCTATCTCCCCCCTAAAAGCCCTAGTGCTGATCTATTATAGCTAACATAAGCTAAAACCTTTTTATTTATTCTCTTTATTATTATTTATTTATTCATTTATTTATTTTATTTTATTTTATTTAATTTTTTTCTCTAAAACCCCAACCTCTTTTTCCACCTACTCTGAGTGCCAGCATGTCATCTTAAGTAACTATTAAAATTCAGACACACCATACAAATCTCCAATCCCCCTCCTCTTCCATATATTATCTTTTGTGTATCCTGAAATAGCTCAAGGCTTGTGTGGGGATGGACGGTTCTATGATCATATCTTTTTTTTTCTCACCCTTTTTTTTTTTTATTCCTTCCCCCCTTCTCCCCCCCATCAACATCCCTTTCTTCACCTACAAATATTTCCAAGCTTGTTTGGGGATGAACATAATTGTATCTTCTCCCTACAGCCCTCCCCCCCCCCGAACTAAGAAAATTTGACATCATTAATACATTCCCCATTTTTTTAGGCAACATTCAGTGGACAAATTAATTTTGAAATACCTCCACCTTCGTGTGGGGATGGTATCCTCTCATCCTTGTGTGGGGATGGTATCTTCCCATCTTTGTGTGGGGATAGATTAACCACCCCATCCCAACCACCGATTTACCCAACCGCTACCTCAACATAAAAATTCAACACCCCATTTTACGGAGTACTGGAGAGATCTCTGCCAAAATTGAGTTGATGTGCTGAGATTATCCTGAGTGATAAATTCTATGTAACCAAACATGTGACCCAAGGTTTTGATTGTGTCTACATTTTGTGACTTCCTGTATTGCCTCTGATAATGCTTGCTAATCCACACTCTCTAATGTGCCCTTTTCCCAATGTATCCACCATCATCAAAATTAAGCGATTGCAGAGACAGTCCTTACTCTAAGAAGCAGACATGAAGGAGATTGCGGCACCTGACTCCCATTCAACTACGTCTAAGGGCTCCATCTTCCCATCTTCATCAGGGCACATCACAACAGCAACGTGGCTTGCCACCACAAACCCTGTCGCCGAATAGAGCTGCAGAAACCAGTTGACCGCAACCCGCCAGAAGTCTAATTTTTGTTGTACAGGCACACCTGATACATTAAACAGGATGTCTCTAAACCCTAAGCCCTTTATAAGTAACATGTTTGTCATATATCTGTAACAAGGGATTATTCAACTTAGATAGAAAATGCATGCATATTTTCAGTTTTACTCTGTTTGCTGTGCTATTTCTGGTTTGCCTGCCTTAAGGAAGACACTCCAAAAATATATTTAGTTTAGTTTAGAAATCAGATACTTGAACTTTGATCAATTGATGTGAGGAGTTTTTCCCCCTCAGCAGTTGATCAAATCATTTCTGTACATCAGAGTGCTTAATATCAACATCAAACTTGCACAATACCTTTTGACCTTGACCCTTTTAACCCCTGCACTTCATACATTTAGTATTTTAGTGCTATATCTGTGCAGTGTAGGAGTTGAATAGTCAGTTCCATATAGCAATAACATCAATGTGTGTTGTGTGCACATGCAGAAGCGCATATGCATTGCACATGCATGTGTAGTTTGGCATGTGTATAGATCTACATACTTGAATGGCCTTGTGGGTACCAAACTTATCTATATGTTTATCATTATGCCAAAAAAAAATCATGTGCATTAGTGCTCTCTTGCATTCACTCCATTATACTTTGCTTTATTTATCTTATCTTATCAATCTCAATGTACTGTTAGAACCCTTTTTGGTATACCACATTGTATATGAAAACCCTTTTGAAGTTGAGCCATATCACCAGTCATTGGTACATGAGGGTGCAAAGTTTTTGGATGAGAATGTATTTAACTCCATTGAAGTAGGGCAAATATCTCAGTCATCACACCCAAAGTACATGTTTTTCATTCCCATAGCCATGTTCAACCACAAAGCGCTCTAACTCGAACTTTCCTAATTCAAAAATTCATACAATCAAACATACCTTCACAACCCTTGAAACAATAGCATAATGTGCAAGATCACTATCAATGAAAGGCCATATCAATTAAGTCGTTCATGAGCCCCCTTCACCCCCCCCCCAACAGACAGAGGGCTGTGCTTGATAAATTTTGCTCAGTGACTAAAGCATATAATGGCAACAAGCCAATACTCTGTTGACACAAAATCACACATCAGGCACACTGCACATACTCCCTGAAGGAAGGGGACCTGGATGCAAATTGCAGTCAGTTCACCTTTTTCTAAATGGTAGTATACCAAATGGCAACAAGGCCAATACTGTGCCAATATAAACATCAGACACACTGCCCATATTTCCTGGATGAAGGGAACCTTGATGCACATTGCAGCTAGTTCACCTTTTTCTAAAATGGCAGTATTGAACAACCAAACAAGCAACAATCAGTCTGAGTGATATAAATTAAAAAAAAAGCAAGTATGCTCACATGTCACCAGAGCCCAGCATTTACTCATGCACACCTCATCTGTACCAAGAACCCCCTCCCCAACGATTTCCCCCTTTGGCCCCATGCCTCCATCCATAGTGATATCTCAAAAATGAACCAAACTTCTGATAATACTTACATTAATGAGAAACCAAATTTATATTGGTTTAAAAGCGCACAGTTGTTGAACGGGGATATATGGAATATTGAAAGTCTAGCATCAAACACTCCCTCTCCTAACAGGATTTGCATGCACCTGTCACTCATACGGAGCTGAGTGCTTGTGTGGGGATATCCTCACTCACTTCCATCATTATAAGAGAAACTTCTCAGGCCTTGCTCAGGTCAAAACACTTAATAGAAATGTTTTGAGTACACCCTGAGCTAGGGTTGGGAGTGTATTAGTCACTATCTTGTACTTGTACATTTTTCTTGAGCCCCTTTATGAAAGGACTCCAGAAAAATCAGTCATAAAGACAGCCTTAAAGCCCAGCTCCTAGGCTGATCCTTAAATTTCATACCTTTTCAAGCCCACAATGTCTTGTATTTATGGGATTTAGTCAATTTAGTCAACATATAATTTGCATGTTTAAGCATCATTCAGCATTCAGTGTGTCTCCTTGATCAGACCCAATCCAAGCTACCTTGCAAATACTTTAGATACGAATCAGTGAAAGGTATAATTCAAACCCTTAATCAAAATCATATTCCTTAAAGGCTCCTTTTGACTTTACCCTCAATTTACTCATAACCTTATCCTACACTACAAACAAACCTTTAAAGACTTCGAACAATTAAAAACCCTGTGGCAATTGCCTTCATACCGATCAAGATTACACAGATATTTCCTTCTGTAAATATGAGGTTGGCAAACCCAGAATCCTTACTCTTGTAAACCTATATTTTCCCTGCACTCATAACGGAGATGAGTGGGAGTGTGGGGATATGTCAATGGACGATTCTGGGTATAACAATTATTCGATATATATTTACCTTTCACCACTAGGCTTATCCACAGCTCTGCCTACAAGCCTAGTTCAAACCAAGGTCAACCTATTTTTAGCTTGGCAGGGTGAAGAGTTCACACCTGCCCTCCTCCAGTGGGAAATCCCCAGGCTCCCTCCTGTGGATCCCCCACTGGAGAACTCAACTATATTTAGATTCACCTAGCCAATAGGAGCAGCTCACCCCTCCTACCACAGATTGGGACTGAGCAGAACCACCGACTCAGCATATTTGAGTCGCTCCCTATACTAAAAATAGAAAGTACAGAAATAGACACGACGTCATCTGGGCTTGCTCCTGACTATATAACCTAGCCAGGATCAAGCCTCAGCATCTTATTTTGCTCACAGACCTAGAGGCTGCATCACCCTGTACTAAGGCATACATAGGCTTGGCTGGATAAGCTTGGTGAGTGATCATGCTGTACCATCTTATGATCACTCTGTACCAAACTGGAATAAACCTGGATCAACTGAAGACCTCTGAGCTTCTGTCTTCCCTCACTAATAGTCATTTAACGATCTATTGACAGCGTACTCCTTGGACAAACAAAGGAATATTACAGTCCCACAGGGGGGCAAGGTCAACATAGGTGCTCAATAAATTTGATAAAGACGGTGCACATGTAATTCTATCGTCACTTCCCAGCCACAGCCAGCATAAGTCGTCCAGTCATGGCTTGTGTTTTTCCTGCTTATCATGAGGGCCTGAAGACTGTTACGGAGCAGCGCTAGCAGCATTGGAATCATCATTCTTACAGAACCTATTCTTATGTTGCCCCCTACAAGTAGCACAGGCATGCTTTTTATAACATGGGTCATAGTCGCAAGACCCGAGATTCCATTTCCAGCACACATCAGTAGGGCAACCAGCGGTGTAGTTGTCGGAACGCTGTCCCCGCTGACGCCGGCACCTGTTCTTGTTGCTGGTCTTATCCTGAGAATTGGAATTGGGATTGGATAAATTCTCTACGACCCACATATGCTCAGCACTCAAATGCGCTTCAATGGCTGGTTTGTACCCTGTCTCAAAATCCGCCAATTTGCCTTCTATAACATCTGTCACAACCTTATGATCATATTTAGAAAGCGCTTTGGACGAGAAAGCATTTCCTTGAGCCTTTAATGATACAAATCGCATATGTGCTCTGTAGCCATCTAGACTGACCCTAGGGAGATTGGAATTGCTTATGTAGTCCGCAACACAGTTCATGCCATTCACTAGCTCTTGAAGACTCATTTCTTTGAATTTCTTGTCAACATCAATGTGGAAGTCAGGGCGTAACTTATTAGTGGAACGCTTGCGTTTTGTAGTATCTGACAGCATTTTAAAATTATTCAACCAATCCAGGTCAGGCATACCTTGAACTTGTTTAGCCGTGAACAAATTGCTGGTATCTCCATCTAGAAGGCCTAGTGAGGATGTAGATAATCCCGCGCTGGATAATCCTGTCTGAAGCGTCTGTTGAGCTGCTGCCAAACGGGGGGTAGCTGTAGGTGATTGAACTAACTCATAAACTTGGCCCTGGTGGATAACTCTCTTGGGTGCTACAGGTACAGCTGGTTTAGACAGTTCATATACACATCCGTTGTGAATAATATTGTTAGGTTTACTAGTAGGTTCCGCCAAAAGCAAAGGAGTACTACCTTCCCCCAGGGGTGTGGGTCCTTCAGTCCCACCTAGCGGTCGAGAACCCTGGGCCGCAGTAATAACACCTTTATTTACACCAGATTCAGCATTGCCAACTAATTTACCTTGCTTCCACAACAGATATTCTTGATAACTTGCACCTTCGGTGAGCGTGTGACCGCCAGAGGCTTTGTTGACAACCGGTCCTCCGGTGAGCGATGGATCTCCTGAGCTATTCTGCCTATTTTTGGGCATGTTTGGGCTGCCAATTTCGTGGAAAATGCCAGCTGAGTCCTTGTAGTAGGTTGGTTTGACCACGGAGGCCTGTGGGAGGCCAATTTGGCCTGAAACAGCTTTGCTACTAGCCTGAATCTTGCCAACCGGAAGGAGGGGTCCGCCATCTTGGATTCCGCAGTGAATGTTGAGCTGCGCTTGTGCCTGGTCTGCTAATGAGTTCATGTCGGGAACCAGCGAAGGACCGTTGACAATTTGATCAGGTAAGACTGTATGGCCTTGATGCAGAGTATCCCTGACATTGGTACCTTCAAGTAGACTATATGTGCCATGTTCAGTAGCTTTAGCACTGGGGCCAATCGTCCCTGCCAGACTCTTCGCCCCGTCTCCGTAGATTGACATCGCACTTTGCCAAGCTCTAATACCATCGTCCAAATCCCTCATCGTCCTTTTATTTTCCGCTCTGATGGTAGCTAATTCTAGTTCCAGCTCACGCCTCTTAGAAATAGCCTCGATGTAAGTCTTGTGGGCCCGTTCAGCTTCAATTTTGGCATGTAGGTCTGCATTTGGGTCTTTTGGCTCTACCGCGGGGCCCGCAGTCTGCTGGCGGGAGCTACTGTCCATCCCCCCGGACGCGTCGTCCTGGTTGGCCTCCCCGTGGTCGTTCTGCATGGCCGATTTCTGGTCCCCCGGTTTCGTCTGGCTCACCATGTATTCCCCCGATTTCAATCTCGGGTTGGGGCATGTGCATTCCGGACAAGCACGCTTGTTCCCATGATATTCGTGTTCACAAGCCTCGCATATAACTCCCATGGTGACAATTATGAGCCAAAATTGTGTGAGCCACATGGGGCTAGCAGCAGGCCTGCAGCTTGCAGGGGAAGCACTAACTAGGTCAGCACACCTGGGAGTCTACCTGCACAGGTGTGGGGACTAGGCCTCCCTCTAGTGATCAATACTCGCATCAACTATTGATGCTTAACGATATTAAATTAATTCCAACTAAGTTTCCTTCAGTTTTCACTTTATTTTGCCACATCTAATGTTTTAGGACCGAGTTTAAGCTAGGAAGTTGTACTTTGTATTGCAAATAATTCACCATATCAGGTAGAGCTGGCACCTAGTGGCAGACTATGTAATTTCCTCATATTAAGAAAATAATACTTACTTGGCATGCTAGATAATATTCCTTGGACAATTGCTAACAAGATCTTTGTTCTACCCTTTTCTAGATATAAGAAAACACTTCTAGTTTAATAAATCTCATATCTAGAAATAGGTCTTTCTTGTTTTAAGATATAAGATAAATAATGTTACCTGGTGGACAAAACTACCAATTTTGAGAAATTTTCTCAAGAAAAATAATCTTGAAATCTTAAATCAAGAAGGCAACTCAAGATTTGTTCTAAACTTGATTTTTCTTGAAGGCAGGATGACTGATGAATCTTATAACCAGAATTTTCCTCATAACTAGAAAAGATTTCTTATATCGTGGATAAGAAAATCATTTTTAGCTGTGTGTTCTGTGGTGAATTGATTACTATCGGAATTAATCTGACACTAAAAGAAGCAGCTAATTAATCCAACACTTACATGAGCCCTGTTTATTTGCTGAGGATGCCTGTTTCTGTTCAACTTAATTTTGCTGGATGAATTGCTAGAGTACATCTTTTAACAAGTAAATCCTTGTTTTTTTCTTCTCTCCAAATGCAGTCAATGTGCTGATAACTACAGGTTATGTTCAACATTATCATTCTGATTTTTAGGCCTTAGTTCCATGGGCCTATTTTGTCTCCATTATGGCTGATAAAACCTTCTGATATCATAAGTTGTGTAATATTCCTTACATAGCAAACCAGTGAAGTTTTCTCCGTTTCCACACTGTGTTGTATGTGAGACCACGGGTCTTGCTCAGTCAAACCTCAAACACTACTAATTCATTATTTCCCTAGTCGAAGGTTGAACAAAGGTGATAAAGGTATCCTCTCTTATTAGTGGACAGGACAGAGTAAAGGGCATTTTCCGGCTATCCTTTAGGCTATCCTCCCAATATATTTATGTCCAACTATACAAATGATTTCTATTAAAAAAAACAACTAAAAAAAACAACATTTGTAGAACAAGGATCATTAGAAAAATAATAATGGGGGAAAAAAGCGGGAAACTGCTAGAAATAGCTCTAGATTAGGAGAACAGGATGTGTTTGGAGTGAGAATGATAGTGCCAACCCCCAGAGATCACCAGGCAAATCTTTGTGGCTTGTTTTGGGGCCTATTTGCCTATTTTCCAAAATAATATCAACAGAGGGCTCCACCAGCTGGTCACACACATACATATGAAAGATGTCACTTTTCATTTCAACTTTTAAGGTGATTTGCATGTTGTGGCTTAACTTCCTAAGAGCATTAATTATTGGAAATTGAGAAAATCAGGGTGATTTCTGAATTTTTATTTGGATCATTAGTCTATAAATAGAGAGAGTACTAATATGGATACAAAGAAAAGAGCACAGATTGGGTACATTTGAGTAAAGGAGTGGAGAGGGCAGCAGCTTAGACTAAACACTAATCATTCACATAGAGGGCTGTCATACCGTGGTCTCCTTTTGAGTCAATGCTCTGGTGGCTATTTAGCCAGCAGGCAGTACGATCCCCCAGTAATGTAGCCAGTTATTTGGTAACTATGGCCAAAATCCTAAGATCAGCTTGTATGATTTGACCCATCTCAGGTTGTAGCTGACTGAACCTGTCGTAAAATCTATTGAAACACGATCCAGGTATCTTTAGTGTTTTGGTGTCATTAGCAAGGTTAGAAACCCTCTGATGATGGATCATTCCTATTAAACAGCACTCCAGAATCAGATTTGATAATGAATAACCCTCATAACTTTACATGTCATTTTCTCAGATATCTTTGGCATAACATATTTATTGGTGACATTAACAAGCGTAGGACCTTTCTGTAATGTGCTGCACACAGTTGTGAAGTACTGATAATCCTATCTTCAGGGGAGGAGGGGGAAATGATGAGCTCACTAATAAGGTGGACTTTCACCCTATGAGCAGTCTGTCTGCTTGTCACTCTACGTTTTACTGATGTAACCATCATTATTAGCTGCCACAGTGTGACGAGACGTCAGGGCAATGGGGAGATGGTTGTATGATATTGCGCTAATTAGTTTCTATCATACTATATTGAAAAAGATAATTGATAATTAGATGTAAGATGAAGAAAAAGAGAAACAAAAAAAAATAGAGAAACAAAAAAAAAGAACAATTAGCAGCTTTTAGATAGAGAAAGGTTTAACAAATTAGATGGGAAGTAATGCATGGTACACTCCCTTCACTCAGATCCAATCCTTCATCACAGGTGCATTTCAGTGTCTTTATCAGCTATGGCAGTATTTAGTGTCCTTTCATTTATGGAAGGCTCAGAAATACTATTGTAGTCATGAAATATGACCCTTTTATGTCGGTTTTTCTATGTAAACTCTCAGTCCGCATACATTGCCTAAAGCTCACAGCCCAACTGTGTTGAAAACATGAGCACATCGAGACTGCCCACCCATTCTTCCTCCCCCTTATTCTGTGATGTCATAAAAGCAAACTGTTATGTCAAACAACCTTCTTAAACAAATACTCTGAACATCAAAGGGGCCAAACATATGGTACTTAACACGAATCAACACACGACAGGGCATTAGCTGGGCTCCCTGGGGACTGTCTGTCAGACCTTCAGGCTACCTGATAACCTCTGGAATCATATCCACAGGAGTGCCTCTGATTGTTTTCTAAATAGATAAGTTTAGACATATGTGCCACATACAATGGTTATTTTTAGACCTTGGTTGATGAACAAGAGGAATTCACTGTCCAATAAAGTAGATTTAGTGGCTGAGCAGTTTGTGAATGGGATACAACCAATACAGAATGATACAGCTTAGTGCACTTTCTGCAATCCACTGACTTCTCAAATATCATTACCTTGTTGAGTCATGAAATACTGTGAACTAGATATTCATGATAGTTCATTCATCAAATACAATGGATACATCCACCAATGAACAATTAGTTCATGAGAAGTCCTCTCCAGAGTGCCTTTTTCTATTTCCTTTTCTAATACCTTTGGTCTGGCATCACCAAACCACAACAATCAATGCATTGTTTTATTTGTGGAGCAATAAAGTAGCTTATCTGACTATTTCGGCCTGGACAGTGCTTTTTTGCTCATAACCACAGTTCCTAATCCAGCCATAATGCTCTCTCAGACCTTTTCTTTGTCTTCAAGAAGCTGCTGGTTTCAACCCGGACATGTTAATAACGAGGCGAAGCAAACAAAGTCAACTATGCCAAAGTTTTCCAGTTAAACCGTTTAGGGTTCAACGGGGAATCGATCCCCGGCCGCTGTGGCAGAAGATGAGCTCGCTGTCCACTATACCGGTGGTGGAAACTAATACACATGGAAGATACGAAAAGGTTGTCCGACATACCTGATGTTTACAGACCTCGTTAGCATAGAAATCAATGGTGCCAGGTGCTGTTATTAACAGGAAAACATCCTTAGATATCCTATATTATTCCACGACTTCTGTGATTTTGGGTGCTTTTTCTGGAAATTCCCATGCACATACCTGTCGATATTGCACACCCTGAAGGCTGTAACATTACTTTTGCAAGGAGTGTGGTTATCCATGGATAACCTGCATGCCATGCGGTTATCCATGGATAACCTGCAGGCCTCTCATGTCCTTCCATGTCATATGTTACATGTTAAAACCTACGATAATTTTCATTGCCAGGGTAGGGATCGAACGAGCAGTCTCACATCTCAAATCTAACTCCCTATGCATTGCGCCACAGGGACTGACGTGTGATGGTCTGGGTTTGCTTGGTTAGATTGTAGAGGTAGGCGGGAATTTATTGATATTCTATTGATTATTTATTGGTTTCGTGGAATAAAATGACTAGTCAATGGATAATTCATGACTTGTGTGTTAGCAAAGGCTAATTACACGAGGGCTACGCCCTCGTGTAATTAGCCTTCACTAACACACATGCGTCATGAATTATACATTGATTACTTGTTCATTAACATGCCATGCCTAATTTCTCCATTTATTTCGAAATAAATATGAATCCAATGATTAATTCTGGGGTTATAAGGTAAGAAATTCATACATAATGGATGAATACGTCAAATAAATGCCTTTTAAGTTATGATAGAGCACTTTGCGGTCGTGGAATATTGAACCATAGACCCACGCGTGCTCTATCATAACGTTGATTAAACGCTAAATACTTCAGTCAAAATAAGGCGATGCACCATTCAAAATAAAGGACTACAGCATCTGCAATGCAATAAAAGTTTTTGTTCTAGGGGACAAATGGACCTTATAAAATAGGCTGAAGTAGGTGATTGGGAATCGTACTGTGTGATAAACAGAATTATATTGTCAAGCAGTTTCATTGGAATATTGCTTCTGAGGAAATCGATTTGGAGTAGAAATCAGTAAAATTACAACAGTTGGAATTGAGTTCTGAAAAGCAAACCAATGGTAGAAATGTTGTCATATCTTTTTTCTTGTTATTGCAACTTGAAATCAGTATGTTATCTTCTTAGAGACCATTAAAGTAAATCTCCTCTCTCATTGGGCCTTTTAACGCTTAGCATAGTGATAACAGATATAAGGGGACTGTCACCTGAACTTATCTTGTTAGGTTCCATTGTAGGGATTGTTAACAGAGCAACTAAAAGCTGTCATCCATCAAATATTTACAGACACTTTCCTGCCAAGCCAGATGACGAAGAGCAATATATAAGCATGGGCTTGTCATCTAGTGGAAGAAATACGGATCTATATTGACGTATTACACAGAGAACAATGAGCTGAATGTTCATGCCTTTTATTGAAGCATTTGCCCCACAGCCTCCTTGTACTTTTTAAACAGATCTCTCAAAGATCCAGCAGATATGACTGTGTGAGAGGTGAAAACCATTGAACTACTTGTCCCTCTCATTGTGAAAAGAACTATTATCCCTGAAATGCATCAATTGTTTCCAAGCATGGATCAGGATGTTGTGACCTGTGACCCATACGGTAGACAAACCCTGGTAGACAGAATGTGAAGAGGTGTGGCAGTAAAAAGTGGAAGCAGACAATAATAATGCAGCAGTATTCATAACATTTCAGCAAATTGATGCAGGTATGGATGCATGTGGGGAGAACAGAGTGAGTAAGACTTTACATGACTGAGAGTGCTGTGAGCAAGTCAATATACAATGGATGTAAGGTTTGAAGTAGGTTTATATCTAAGGAAACAAGACATAAGAGAGACTCTGTATTTGGTTATACAAGTTCCTATGCTTCCCTCAGAGAACACAAAGAAAGGCAGACATTAGCATGATAATGAATCAAATGCTCATGTCAGATTTAGACAATTTAATCAATGTGCTATGGTAAGATGATAAATGTAAGGAATAAGAGGTTACAAGGAAGGCATGAAGACAAATCATGCACTGTCAAATGTTTGAGAAAGGGTCAAGCAATGGAATAGGAGTAGGTTTGGTCTGGCAGAAACTGAGTGGTTGTGTCCCGTATTATACACACGGGGATCAATGTTCTAATACAGGACATCCAAGACAGTGATCTCCCACATTTGGAGGCACCAGGGAGACAAGGCTACTACCGTAATCTCCCGCGTAGAAGGCGCGTCTTCTACGCCAAACAAAATGCTGCTGGGTCTTATACGCGGGAGGGTAACTGCCTTGAGTTGGGGGTGCGCCTTATACGCGGGTTTTTCTCATTTGGGAAAATGCGCCGATGACAGCTTGAACTCATATAGCCAGCACCGCGGCAGACCGGTCGGTGTAGATTTGCTCGGCGGGTTTGACGCCGACCGTGTGCCGATGACAGCATAGACTCAACAGGTTGACAATGCGGTGTGGCTTGCCGGGGTGTAGGGAACACGTGGGCCGATGACAGCATCGACTCATAGCGCTAGCGCCGCGGCAGACCGGGAGGTGTCGACGCGCTCGCCGGGGATAAGGCCCACCATACGCCGATGACAGCTTGAACTCATAACACGAGCAGCGCGGCGGACCGGGAGGTGTCGACGGGCGCTCGGCGGGTTTGACACCGACCGTGCGCCGATGACAGCTTGAACTCATAACACGAGCAGCGCGGCAGACCGGGAGGTGTTGACGGGCGCTCGGCGGGTTTGACGCCGACCGTGTGCCGATGACGGCTTGAACTCATAGCGGCAGCCCGGTCGCTGTAGATTTGCTCGCCGTTTTTTTACGCCGACCGTGTGCCGATGACAGCTTGAACTCATATAGGGGGGTGGGGAGGGGGGGGCGCCTTCTATGCGAAACAGCCCCCCTGTGTGTTGGGGGTGCGCCTTCTACGCGAGCTGCGCCTTCTACGCGGGAGATTACGGTATAACCTAACCCTTCCAGCCTCAGCTTTCAGAGGTCTGTTTTTTTTCCCAAACCAATCACAGTATTTGTAGACTACATTCTTATTTTTCCTTCCCATCCATGTCAGATCCAGGAAACCTAAGTCTTCTCTGGCACTGGCAAAGTAGGAGTCTAGTGATGCAGGTACAAAGTGATTAAGTCCTGTATATAACACAGAGGGAACGATGTTCTATTATTGGACATCCAGACATCAATCGTCGATAGTAGGAGGCACCAGGAAAAGACAAGACTACCTTAACCCAACACTTCCAGCCTCAGCTATCAGAGGCCTGATTTATTGCCAAACCAATCACAGTATCCGTAGACTACTATCTTCTTTCTTTTTCCCGTCCATGTCAGATCATCTAGGGCACCCAACCCTTTTCTGGCACTTGCAAAGTAGGAGTCTAGTACTGCAGGTACAGACTGATTTAGTCCTGTATACTGCACAGATATGTTCTATTATTGGACATCCAGTCATTGGTTGTCCATGGCGGGAGACATGGGGGAGAGGAGGGTGCCTTAATGAAACAAAACGATTTTCTGACCAAGACATATCTTTGTTGGATCCTAATCTATCCCCAAACCAACTAGACTGCCCTAGGCTGCATCCCTTTCATCCAAACAATGACATATTTCATGCCATTCACATTTTAGATTGTCATTTACATCCATACCTTAATGTTGTGATGTTCAACATTGTAGAGCACTGATAGAACAACAGAGAGCAAAATCATAAAATGCTCCCTTTTATCCCTATGTTGAGTGTTCTAATTGTTCTTTAAAACCCATTTAGGGCCAGCATCAACTATAGTTGACACTATGGTTGGCCTAGCGTTGACTATAGTCAACACCATTGTAGGCCTAGCGTTGACTATAGTCGATGCCCATAATACAGGATTTGTATAGAAATTGAAAATAGGCTCATCCTCTAGGAACTAGACTTTTTTCAGAGGCAGTGCCCATGGCCAGGATAACCATTTTTGCTCTACCGTATTAAAAGGTTTTAAGACATTAACACATAAGATGAGTATATAAGAGATGCACACGGTTGAAGGTATTCCTCCCATCCAAGAATTCCTTAACAACCTTTCATAGGAAATGGGAGAATATTAGCCTCTGTAAATCCTTGTTATGTTACAGCCGCTATTCTCAAGACTGTCCGATACTTTTATAATGCCTTATCTTTCATGGCAATATATTCACTATCAGTCAGAAAGTCTGTAGTGCCACCTTGGATCTGCTCCTGCTTCACTGCCGCACACACTTAACCTGATTCCAAACTTCAATATCGACAATCAGGATGTGTTAAGCTGTACATTGTAAAGTTTTTTCAACCTTTCACAGTCCCACTGATTGTTGAACAGTTTTTTTTTGTTCAGTAAGAGCTTCACAACAACTGCAGGTGCAGAAGACCTTATAACTGGTAATTATCTTTCTTACACAACAATTCCCATTTCTATCATTTTCTTTCTGTGCGCTGTATG
Source organism: Acholoe squamosa (assembly GCA_949317995.1). Classification (NCBI taxonomy): domain Eukaryota; kingdom Metazoa; phylum Annelida; class Polychaeta; order Phyllodocida; family Polynoidae; genus Acholoe; species Acholoe squamosa. The sequence goes on along the minus strand of OX439041.1, from coordinate 82,553,524 downwards.
AGATGAAAAGTTCTGTCAGATGCACTGGTTCTAGTCTTTTTTACCCTGGCCGTAGTCCTTTATCTTTTCAATCACTGAAATGTTTGAGATTTTATTTTCTTTAGAACAACCTTTTTCAATCGTGTCGTCAGATACAGGGGAACAATTTGAACAATTATTATTTGAGAGGCATTTTGAATATTATTTTATGTTCTTGATTAAAATAAAATACCCTTCTGATAGTTTATTCCCAGAATTAAACTCCATAATGGAGAGAATGGCATCTAGTATAATTTATATGTGTTTACCTGTGGGATGGTATGTATCAGTTCTCATGTAGTACACATCAAGATGAAGTACGGAGAGGGAGGTACAGGAGTACAGGAGTACAGGGACCATCTTTAACCTTTTTCCATGGAGGAGTGCATCATGCGGTATGGTCAGCATGATGCACCAATGAAGTCCTGGCAAGTCAGGCTTCATTGGTGCATCATGCCAACCCTCTGCGAGTGTATCAGCAGCAAAGTCTGCGTGATGCACAACCATATCACTAGCGTCGTACTTGCCAGTGCTGCATTCATGCATCGTAATGACGAATCGGGATACATTGATTAATTTATAGTTTCTCCTCCCTGAAGGAGTTGCTTTTAGTCAATAATATAGACTGCAATAATATTTTTTGATTCTCAGTGGATTGTGAAGATATAGATAAAAAAGAAATGATGAATGGTGCTTAAAGTTGCTCTGAATCAAGATCTAACTCTGTAGACTTTCGCAACATGGCGATGTCACCATATCAGAGCTCGTTTGAGATGTAAACTTTGATAGGCAGTCAATCTTTCACAATACATTTAAGAGAAACATCATGAGGTTACATATTTATATGCAGATTTGTATTTCATGAAGGTCCCAGTAGTAAAACTCACTAAGTACTTCTAGTAATCTAGACACTATGCTTACATGTGGTCAATGGAAGAAAACACTACAGCCATTATAATGCAATAACTTAGATTGGCTAACAAATATTGCTTCCTTGCACCATTAGTAAAAGCTTATGAGAAGTGAGGAGGGCTGTTTGGGAGCATCAACAGAGGAATCAGATCCCAGATTGAATGTCTGTAAGCTTAGAAAGCATGGTACAGTGAGGAAATTGGGTGGTGATGGATGACCTGGACTTTGCAGAATAGAAGGAGAAACTAGGTCAGTGTGCACTATAATGACTTTGGTGCCGTTTCCCGCACTTACATGTCTGGCCAGAAACCAGCCAGAAACCTGTTAGGAACCTACACAATCATTGTTACATCACAGTGCTGAGACATTGCCAGGATCCATTGATGTCATATGTTTTTCACTGTTCAACTATGAAGAGCACCATTAAAATGATCAAAACCCTAAAATCTGTCACCATATCACAGGAAGCTGCTGATAATTCAATAATTTTATCCTAACGGAAACCCTGAAGACTAATAATGAGTAGTGGCTGCTGGGGACAGTTTGTCACAATTGGGGAAACAAAACAAAGGGTCTCTCAATAGATATATGATTTACTAAAAAAACTTCCAATTGTCATCCAGAATAATAGAGATTTGTTTGCATATACAATAGATTGTCAGCCTCCCCCTTTCATCATAAAATAATACACTGGCTTTTGGACTGCATGGGATTAAATTACTTCTCTATTTGGGTCTCCCCAAATAACCTGCCCTATTGTGTCAGCTAATCATCACTCCATTAGATAATAGACATGTCACGAGTTGCCCAGGACAGGGAAGGGCTCTAACGTTCAGCTACTTTCACCACAAAACATCTTCACACAGGTAGGGACACATACAATGTCACTGGATGTAAAACAGTTGCATGACAACATGACTGCCGTGCCCTTAACAAGCCTACAGTTTCCTTTGTATTAAAGGAAAACATACACTTGGCCATTACTCAGTCCACATTTAGCAATCTTTGACTCATAAATGTGTAGCACTGTAATTGTGTTGAGAGGTCTGCAGAGACAGGGAAAGGCTCCCACTTTCAGCTACAAAACAGCTTCATATATAGATACATGGACGAACAAGAAGCAATGTGACCGTCTCATGACAACATGACTGCCAAAACCTTTACAAGCCTGCAGTTTCCTGGGAAGTAAAGGAGGACCTCCACTTGACCATTACTGAAATATTTAATTGTGTTTACTTTTAGCCACCATTGGCTCCTAGATGTGTACTATTGTAAAAGGTGAGAAAAGAGAAAGTTAAGAAGCACTGAATATCTGAACAAGCTAAAAGGTAATTCAAAAAGGCACAGGGAATAAGTGCATTGCATGACAGCATGAATAACGGCATGGCTAAGGGTTTACTGTCATATCCTTTACTTGGTCACTGTAGCGTGTGTGTCCGTCATGATGTCCACTTTCAGACCATGTGATAAAACATACACAGCCCTACATGCACATCCTATATCATGAACACAGAGCTTAACATTTGCATGACAAGATGGTACAAGGATCATGTGCCTTTAGTCTAAGTGTTTTGAAACTGATCTTGACTCTGATCAGCATGTAGAAGTGCAATGGCATGTCATCTGTAGAAGGCATCCACTCAGAGCCAAGGAGCGAGCCCTAACTATTGACCACATTCTGCACACGCTAAAAAATTCAGAACAAAAGACACTGCTAAGGACATGGCTTATGAACTTTGTGAGACCAGGAGGTCATTTCTTAACAGACTACGACTGCTGACTTTCAAGTCATAGTGAGGACCCTTGATTTAGTGACAATGCACCCCAATAGTATTGGTCATGTAGCCCCTGCAGCACTACAACTGCCTACCAAATGCTATGTGATTGCTACATAAGGCCTGATCGTACAGAGCAGTCGTAGGGGCTTACCTACGATCACTGGCACTAACTTTTAGGTTGTGAAGTCGTAGTGGCTGTATGCAGTCGTAGTGCCTTAAGAAATGGCCTCCAGCTTTCTGCAGGTTCATTATTGGTTAGCACATTACCCACTCTCAGACCAAGTATGAGGTACTCACTCACTCAGTGCTACTCTTTGCAGATGGAAATCACACACTATCAGACATACAAAGGGAGTGAAACTTTCACATTCTATTAGTGAGGTTCTAAAAGGTGGATCTTTGTAGAGTGAAGAGCCTAGTCAACCACACCATAAAGGTATCAGGGTGCATGTTTTTAAACATCCCCTTCATTTTAAAGCTCAACCTAGGTGAATACATGAGAACATTGGTACGATCGACCCTTTATCTCATGAAGCAGTTCAAGGTTAGACATGCTACTTAATTTAGGGGTGGGTCTCCGGGTAATCACTGCCCCCTCTAGTGTGTATCATACCGATCCAGGTGTGAATGGAAGGTGGAAATGTCAGGCCAAGGGGAAGTAGCTCAGAGGAAGAGCAGCCGCTTCGAAGTTGGAGGGCCCCGGGTTCGAGTCCCGGTTTCTCGAAGAACATTTTCACCGACCTCTACACCCTGGACAACAACTCTCCTAATATTGCACTGAAAGAGAATCGACACACCAAATGACAGCAGTTTTTTCTTTTGTTTCTCTGTCAGGGTTCCAGACTTTGTATCCTGCAGACAATATGCTACTAGCCTGGTGCTGTCGTACTGCCATACACACTTAACAAGACTCCATCCTCAACATTAAACATCAGGCTGATTGTTGTAAATGTTATTCACGCTTCCTTTCACAGAATCACTGATCTCCAGTAGGTGTTGCACAACCACTGTGGGTGCTGAAGTATTTGTGGTGGGCAATTCCCTTTCTTACACACCAATTGACAATTTCATCATTTCTTTCTGGGTGAGGTGGACAAGACCTTTTGAAATTCTGTCAGATTCTCTCCCTCATTTCTCTTTTTTTATGGCTCTAGCCATTTCATCATTTCAAAAAGTCTCATGTTCCATTTAAACAATTCAAACTACCAGTGTTCCAAAATGAGAGGAAACCTTCAAATCAAGCATTGTCATTGTAAATATTCATTATGTTTTGCGGTCATAATTTCCTTATATCTTTATGTTAACTGAAATCAATAACAATGTGAAAACGATGCATTAATCTATGCAATTTCTCCTCTCTGAAGGAGCTGATTTTAATCAATAACATACAATCCAGTGGGACATATATTCAAATTTTCTGAAAAAGTCGTACTCGGGATGTAGACATTGATACACATACTGTTTTAATTCCACAATACAAATAAGAAACAAACATGAACTTACATATCTGTTTGCAAATTTGTATTTCATTAAAGTCCCCTTAGTAATACTTGTTACTACTGTATGTCATCAAGGAGAGTAGTAATGTAAGTACTTTTATGTTAACAGGTGGTAGAGTGAAGAAAATACCACATCCACTGCAATGTAAAACCTTAGGAACCTCTGTCGTGATACATCCTTTTAATCCACAGGGCTTCACTGAGGCTGGCCAAGGAAATATTGCTCCCACCATTGTGGATTCAAGGGGAAGAGGGGTGAGGAGGTCGCTGGGGAAGCACCAGCAGAGCAGCAGGTTTCCAGATTAAATGCCACTAACCTTTTAGGGCATGGTGCAGCGAGCAAATGGGTTGGTGATGGCCAACCTGCATTGTAGAGTCTAGTATAGACGGTAGAACTGTGGTGGACATGGAATTTTCACCCAACATTACATTCCAAATGACCAAGGTAAATTAGGTTTGGCGCTCATTTGCCCTTTGTGTGATCACCTGATACCTTTCCAGCACTGTGATTGGTTCCTTGAGAAACCAGGCGAGATTTCTCGAATAAAACTTAATGGTGCTAGATGGTTGAAAAGGGAAAACCTTTATCCATTACTGCAGCTTAGTACCTTCAACTTTTGGACATTCTTTGACTTTTTAAATTAACTTGAATCCACAAAAAATGTATGTACATGACATATAGAACATTGCATTTGGGCAAAGGTCCCACAATATACATTGGGAAGGGTAGGGGAGTAATTTATGAATTGAATGTCACTGCAAAATCATTACTATTTGTCCTAACTTTGCGGTGTTAAACCTGGGGGTTAGTTCAAAAGATCCTAAGATCGCTGAGGCTGCGATCTTAGGAATTATTCTGCCTTATCCTATTAAGCGATCTTAAGATTAGACTGTGTCCACTTTTCCTAGCCAGCACTAAGATCACATCAATATTAGCCTCAGCCCTCCTACACTATTCCAAGATGTACTGACTGGGCACAGGGGTAAGAGTCCCAAAATAAAGGAATAGCTGTGGAGTCACTCTACTTCACAACAGTGTTTTTTATCATCGTTCCCCATCCTAATATGGGCTAACAAAAGAGCACAGGGTGCAGTTGACCCCATACAGTATTCAAGAGTTGTTCCTATGAATGTATGATATATGCTTGCCTATTAGAAGCATTTTGCCCTCCCAGGACAAAGAGAGAGAAGGGAAGAATTACCTTACAGTGCACTTAACGCATGAGTAGCCCTAAGAGCCCTTAAGGACACTCAGCAAACGTCATCCCTCCCCTCTATATGTATGCAGCAGGCTATTCACTCTTTCAATCAGGAGTTTTCCCTGTAAGTGCTCTTGTACTTAGGTTAAACCACTGTGCAATTCTTTCACTAAGATCGCAGTGATCTTAGGGTTGGAAAAGGAATAGTGAAGTGATCTCAGGACTTGCTTTTCTTGACAGGCCTGCAACCACTGCATTAGATAGGGTAGACTGGCCAGGTCTTATGATATGTGCCTACACTAAGATCGCAGGGAAAGAAATCACATCAATGTTCACATGTCGGCAATAACTATCTTTGAAATTTGTTAGTTCCTTACATAATATAATAGAGTAATTATTAATCATACATCAAGCTTCCATATGAGGAATACAGGAATCCCACTCAATGAGTATATGGCAGACATGCCCAGGTTCAGGGCAGGTGGACTGGGCTAGCCTTGCTTTTTGATCACTCAGAGTTTTGTAATGATTTTCAGTTATATCGCTACCAGGGAATAATATACCAGTAATACTATGGATGAGAATAATAATAGATACCAGAGATACCGGTAATAAAATGTATTAATATAAATAGTGTAATGAATGATGTATCACCGAACACATGAGTTTGGTGGGTTACTGACCTTGGGGCTATCAGCACCATACATGCCAAAAACACACAAAAACATGCCAAACACATGTGAAAACACATACCAATCAGCATTGCAAATGAGATTGGCACAACCTATCAAGATGTAATAATTCATCTTTGTGATTATGAATATAACCATATACAGCACTGGATTTCCAATTAACCTTCCTCTTAATATCCTCTATACTGAGGCCAGAATCCTTTAATAAAGTGGCACCACCGTGCCTGAGTGAATGGGTAGAAACACAACCAACTATATTAGACTGTAAGGCTAGAAGTTTTAATCTCGAGTTGACATACTGATAATCCATACCATCACTACCAGACTTGAACAAAAGGTCTTTCCCATTCCTGCCCCTACACAAACGTTGTAAACCCTTATAAGGACATAGCAGGGAGCTGTCGTTCCTAACCAAGAATACATGGAAAGAGCCCTTACCAAGTTGGTCAGTTTTAGATGTCCTAACATGTAAACTAACATAACCATTTTCAAATTTAACATCACCTACCCTCAGAGAGTGAGGGGATTTAACCACATGGCCTACTTTAAGTACACCCCTGAAACAAGTTAAAATAGCCAACCAAAATTTCATATCTGCCCTGTTAGATAGGTCCAGATTCGACCTTAACCTTAACATTTTCTGGGGACTAAGAGGATGGACTAATTTAGAAGGAATAGAATAACACCTTTCAATCCCATCCAGAGTTTTTTTAACCATGAAATTACTACTGTAGTCCAAAAATCCCTTAAGTTTTTGTTGATACCAAACTGCAGACATGTAATTTTTTACAGATTATGGTTTCATAAATTCAGACAAATACACCGAATAAATAGAGGCTTGTGATGGAGAACAAGGAAAGGGTTGAAGTTTAAATATATTACAAAATTTTTTATACCTTCTGAGTTGATGTTCCCTCGTTCTCTTAGTATTGTCTGACACACCCTGGGTTAAAAGTAACCTTTTTTGTTTAGTAATCTCTCCCATTCTGGAATCGAAACAACACATATTATTATCATGGAGAGAGGTTATTCACTTGTCCGGCATACCTTTATATGCAAGCTTATACCACGATTTCGGGACTTCCGGTGGGTTTATATGCAGTTTAGCCGTGCATTATTCTGCATATACCACCCTTGTGCATTTTTGAAATTTTTGGTTTATATAATTTTTCGAGGTCAAGTTGGACTTGATATTTTTTGGAAATTATGGCGCCTATACAAAGTTAATCTAGCCATTTTCCATTGTGAAAAATCGTACCAACTCGTATGAGGATTGAACCCCGGCCGCAGTGGTGGTAGGCGAAGGCCTCACTGAACGGTGATGAAACCCAACCCTGCTAGCACTACTCATCCGAATGATGTCTTTTTTACGTAAATAACATGAGTTTTTACGTAAGAACGACGAAAATTGCATGAGTTGTGCTAGCTGGGAATGCGAAGGTAAATAAGTTCTAACCTGGAGTCCTAGTCGTATGTTTTCAATCAGTTTTCGTCCTGAATCCAAGCTTTTCATGTTATAATATCAAAATCCCAAGAAGTTTTCGATCCATAGACGAGGAATGCTTGCTAATTTTCTCCATTTTCTTCGATATAAATAAGAATCCATTGATTTTTTCATCGTACGCCCGTGGCCGCTGTGCTTCCTCGTACAGCGAGCGGATGACCTATATCTACATCCGGGCCACTGACACACTTTCGCCGAACAAGGAGGCGGGTGGGAATGGCCGGACCGCGACTCGCGTACGTTGGAAAATCAATGGACTCTCCTTTATTTTGAATATATTGGACATAATACGTATGGAGGGATCATCTAGACTATCTAAGGATGTATATGTTTTAATTTGAAGATGTGTCATGGCTGGATTCCATGTGACTGTAAACATGGCGGTACCTGTCCCGGCAAGGAACAAAAACAATGGCTTCGCGCAGAGCGGCCACGGGCCGTATCGCTTGCTTTTACAAAATGTCTTCTCCTGGCTATATTCTTTGGATTTCAGGTAAGAAATTGATACAAAATGGAGGAAATGGTGGTATAAACCTATTAGGTGATACTGTATATGCTGTATATACAGCCCTAGGGCCCCGATATGCATCATCTATTAGCTTACTAGACAATTGGTCAGCCAGGATATTGTCCTCTGACTTAATATAAGTTGCGTATATCTCCACATTGTTAATGAAACACAGCCAAAAAATTTCTCTTAGCCATTCCATACAAAGTTTGTTCCTTGACCTGCCTGTATTAACCATAGCCAGAACCTGCATATTATCTGTTATACAATGTATTCTTTTGTTTTTATAACTAGAGATCCAGCTTTTCAAGCCCATCATAACGGGATATAATTCATATACATTGATATTTCAATGATGTTTTTTTAGGAACAGTAAAGTGGTCTACACCAAGATCAAATTTATCAAAAGATGTCCAGTCACCATATAGAAAATCCTTACCCATCCATGCTCCAAAGCCCTTAACAGTGGAGTCAGAGTACATTAGAGTATTAACCAAGTCGTTAAGGATTAACCTTTTACCGTTAAAAGTGTCACAAAAATCCAACCACCACTGAATGTCTCGCTTGGTACATTCAGCAATTTTTATATAGCCCCTAGGCTTAGCTCGTGCACACAAATCAATGACTCTCCTGCTAAAAGTTCTTCCACCCTTTACCACCTGTGAGCCAAAGGACATGAGACCTCCAATCCTCTCAAGGTTCTTCTTGGAAATAAATTTTCTATCGACATTGTCTAATAAAATGCCTTTCATCTTGTCTATCTTATCCTTAGGTAGAGTTAACTGTAGTTCAACAGAATTAATCAGAATACCTAAAAATTTGCACTCCTGTGCGGGATCGGTTACCTTCTCCTTGGAGATGACAAAACCCATGTATTCCATACATTCTGTTAATAAATTTCTCTGTCTGAGGCACTCTTCATACGAATTTGCAATAATTATGAAATCATCTAGATAATTTACAATTCTTTCTACACCGTAGAATTTTGCTACCTCCACAATAAAATCAGATATCCTATTAAAAATATACGGGGCACATTTCAGACCAAAAGTTAATCTGTTGCTCACATAATAGTCCTCACCATGCCCAAAATCCCATCTGAAACCTTGCATGGTCGTGTGAGGTGCATACACATTTACAGACCTATAAGCTGACTTTAAATCCACCACACTCATAAAATCGTTCTTATTCAATTGACGCCCCCTCGGCTGCTATCGTCTCATCTTTCTTGTCCTTTCCAGCCACCAGCTCCTGCAGCAAGCCTTTGATACAATTCGTCCTCCAACGACTCCAACCTCTCCGTCTGGTCAATGAGCTGCTCGTCTCCTAACCCCTTGGCATGGTTGGGTGAGGTGGATCTCTGATCCACTCCAGAGGAATCCAGCTCACTGGCAAATCCCAAATTGGCTGATTCCACTGTATTCTTTGCCCATTTAGCCGATGTTTTAGAAGTAGTAGCCGCTTTGGCACCTAGTTGATTTTCTCCCCATCTTGATTCGAAAAATCAAATATTAACCAAGAAAATCAATTAAAAATTAAGGAAACACCCAGCGTGGTGTTACCTGCACAGGTGAATCAAGCCAATTGACGGTTACTTTGAGCACTAAGAGCACAGTTTTGTTTTAACAAGTAAGTCCTTGTTTTTCTTAACCTCCACTGAAACAAAAAATCAATAGCTACATGTTTTGTTCTCCATGGTTAATTCCTTTTGATTCATCATAACATGTGCCTGTTGTGTTTCCATTGTTAGTCATGTATTCACAAAATGAAGTTTTCACCAATACCAGAGCCACAATATATTTCTATCAGAGATATACACAAAACCAGCCAAGTATTCATTCATCTTTAAGCGTTAGGATGTTGGTAGTTTAGCATTAATAATATTCCATACATTGGAAATGTCAATTTACATAACATAGATAAGGTCAACAAATATTTTAACCTAAAGTCAGAACTAGGTGAGACTTTGGTCATATCTGGTTGAGGAAGTGATGCACCTGATTCATTCAGATACGAATTGAGTCTCAATTTTATTAATGTAACATTTATTGATAAATGCTTCTACATGAATATAAAGAAAAGGGAAATAAAACCATTATTAACAGGAAAATGAGTGAACGTTGGATCATGGATGCTGCAATCCTATGTATCAATGTCTCTCTGTCTATATATCAGAGCCCCATGAGAATTGAATCCAATATAATGATCCACCCAGACAAGATATAGCTGGCCCAGTAGCGGCAGTAATGACAGCTACACAGCCCACCCGGAAGCCAATGGATCAATGGAGAGTCAATTAGATAATGCGTCTTATTTGTCTATGTAAGACAAACTACTCTGATTGTAAGGATCCAATACTGTCCACCACAGCAATCAGACCCAAAATTTAACTGTGGGGGGCTAAGGCTGTTCCAAACAAATGTAAAAGAACACCTTTACCCATTAGGTTGGATGCCCAGTTGGGTGTTTCACAAGGCAAAGATAATAGTAGTCATATATTTTCCGTTTCTATGACTGGAAAGTGCTGGTTGTAAAGTTATGACTTTTATTATTTCCGGTCAGTCATGAGTAGGATATGACTGGTCATAACTATCTGTTTCACAAGGAGATATAACTGGTGTGTGACAGAAGTCATAACTTTTTCCAACCGATCTTATTACTTCTTTTTTGAGTTTCTAGGGGGTCAAAACATGTGGAGGTATTTAATGGTCAAGTTTATCAAAAATGTAAGCAAATGTAATTTTTCAAATGCATTGATGTCTTGCATGCTCCCTACATGTTATGGGGTTTCCCTGGTTAAATTTAACATATTTTTTCAATGTTGAAACACGATTTGAGTGCACATGGATACCTGCTAAATTATGACCATTCTTAAATTGATCATAAGTTTCACTATAATTAAGTTGTATAACTGAGAGTTGACGACACTTCACAAACTGCTGTCCCATGGTGTGCTTTGGAGTGGAGTGGAGGGATCGGGGCACGGACTAGTCTAAGTAATCATAGGTAAAAGTAGTTAGGGAGTGATTATTTTTGTAAGAACATAGGGGCAGTACCTTTGCATGTGGATGCACACTATGTAGGCAAGACGTGCAGCATAGCAACATCACTGCTACATCTACATAAAATCAAATTTGAGTGATGTGCGGCATGGTTGTTAAACGTCCCTAATGTGTAAGTTTCCAGGGTGCAGCCAGGTGTGAAAAGGCAGAGTGAGAGCAATGGGGGATGGCGAGATGGAGGGAGGGACAGTGAGACAAAGGGAAGGGGGTCAGAAAGGGGGAGTCTAAAGGGAATCCTGGTCCGAGGTCTAGACGGGAAGCGATATACGCACGAGGGCCTCGTGCGTATAGTGGCATTATACGCACGAGGAAAAGGTGGTCACAGGACAGCACAAGGAGAGGGTGGTCACAGGACAGCACAAGGAAAAGGTGGTTACAGGACTGCATGAGGGGAGGGTGGTTACAGGACTGCATGAGGGGAGGGTGGTTACAGGACAGCATGAGGGAAGGGTGGTTACAGGACAGTAACATGAGAGGGTGGTCACAGGACAATGCTATAGTGAGGGTGGTTACAGGACAGAACGAGGAAGGGTGGTTACAGGACACAGAATTCCTTGTGTTGTCCTGTGACCACCCCTCCCCCCAGTTGTCCTGTAACCACCCATTTTCCTTGCAGTCCTGTGACCAGCCTTTCCATGTGCAGTCCTGTGACCAACCTTTCCTCACCTTGTCCTGTGACCACCCTTTCCTCACATTGTCCTGTAACCACCCCTGCCTCATGTTGTCCTGTAACCACCCCCTCATGTTGTCCTGTGACCACCCCTGCATCATGTTGTCCTGTGACCACCCCCTCATGTTGTCCTGTGACCACCCCTGCATCATGTTGTCCTGTGACCACCCCTGCATCATGTTTTCCTGTGACCACCCCTGCATCATGTTGTCCTGTGACATCCTTTTCCTCGTGCATATAGTGGTACTATATGCACGAGGAGCTCGTTCGTATATATCATCGGCCGGTCTAGACCCTCGGTGAATCTGGAACAACTTATCTAACAACCGCCCAAAGTTGGCCCCATATATGACTCTTTCTCAACAATGTGATGCAATTACGTTCGGGAAGGTTTCTGACCGTTTCTGACTGAGGTTTCTGACTGGAGGTGAACGGTGTTGGACCTTCCCCTCTGGAGCGCTACCACAAAGTGTCAGATTTTGACTTTGCATCTAACTGATGTGTACCATGACAACACTGGCTGTCAACCAATAGGGTTGCAGCATTCAATTCTTGTATTCCCATAATGCAACGCTGTACATTAACACTCTCCATACAGATATTTAATGTGGCTGTAGGAGTTTAGATCTTCAGACAGAGTCTTGGTTGGTGTGAACTGGGAATAATGTGACAACTTAGACAGATGGGGACCCATTAGTGGGATGTAGTGTGTGTGGTTTCAAACTGAATGTCTCATCAGGCGCGAGTGTAGGAATATTTATCATACAGAAAGTGTATGTTTTAGATATTTCTTAGATTAATTGGTAAACTTGAAAATCACTAAAAAAACATTTTGTTCAAGGCTACTGGTATCTGTCAAGTTGAAGTAAAAAGTTTTAGATAAATGTCATGATAACTGTCACACAAAATAAGTTGTCGGTTGTAAGAGTAGGCGAAAATATTATTTTATTTTCTAAAAAAAAAACGAAAAAAAAAGAAAAAAACCCGGTGGCTTATTGACCGGGGGTTCTTGTGTATAACCTCACTGGGGTGAGTTCCAGGGGGCTTGCTTTTGTTCACTAAGGGTGAACTAGCAAATACATCTTACTGTGACTAAAACAGTTAAAATTAAAAGTGGTAGGACAATGTCCATATGGAGATTAGTTCCATGTTATTCTGTGTACAGGTGCGGGTCCAGCATGGTTATTGTTTTTTGTGACGGAATAAAGTTGCGCTGGGATGGCTCTGTACTGGCTTAGTCCAATAGATTGAGCCACTTTGGTGTTATGCTACTAAGTCTGTACATCCACCTTCTTTCCTCTTCATCTCTCTCAATGTCACCCTCACGAGTTTTCGGGGGGTGCTTTATAAAACTGAGGACACTGATGGAGACTCCTTTTTCCCATTTTAGAGGGTTCTCTGGAGGACAGTAGAGTGTGGTCTCTATTTTACCTGAAGGGTTTAGGATGACCTTGACGTCCAGAAAGTTTATTTCTTTGGTGGATTGTTCTAAAGTAAACTTTATTGTTTGGTGACAGCCATTAAGGTGAGTTACAAATTCCTGCAGGCATTCTGGCCCATGGGTCCAAATGAGAAAGACATCATCTATGTATCTCTTCCAAAAGAAAGGTTTTAGATGGTATGTGTACACATACATGTCTTCAAAGCTCCCCATGAAAAGTCAGGTTTCTGACTGGCAGTTACAGAGTTATTTTAGCCTCCAGTTTGAAAGTGGTCACAGAAACGTACTGTTTTTTTCACTCCCCCCATGTTCCTTATGGTCCAGGGCACCCTTCTCTGTGCTTTTTGTTCCTTTCCAGACTCAGGACAAACCAAGAAGGAAGATTTTCTTGACTTCCTCCTCTGCCAAAGAGGTTTCTGACCGGGGAGGTTTCTGACCGGCAGTTATAAAAACATGAATTGACCTGTAGTTTGAATTCCATCACAGAAAGGTATAGTTTTTTTTAAAGTCAATATAGGATTGATCCTATCCTGACTTTATTTTAGATTGATAATATATTTGTGGCACAATTGGCCATATCTTTTTCCCGGTCAGAAACCTCGGTCAGAAACCTCAGTCAGAAACCTCCCCGGTCAGCAGAAAATGTCATGGAGAACCCGGGACTCAAACCCGGGACCCTCCAACTTTGAAGCAGAAGCTCTACCCTTGAGCTACTTCCCCTGGCCTGACATTCTCTACCTTCCAACTACCCTAGATCCATATGGTATACATAGGAGGAGTGATACAATCAAGTGAACAGTCTCTCTGAAGGCTTTGCGCCCCGAGGGGGAACGAACCCCCTGGACAGCTGATATTAATTATAGTTTTATCCAATGTGAGTGACACTCTGTGGTTGGCACCTAAATTCTATGTAGTTCACCAGCCGGATACATCATTCTATATCAGCCTGGCTAGCTCAGTCAGTGGCTTTATGATCTGAAGTTGGCAAGTCCCCACGTTACTACATTTTATCCAAACCAATGTATTTTATTTTGCAATTATCTCTAATCAGATACGTGGACAAACGTAGATAAACGTGTTTGTAATGTCTACCTATCTTGAAGGTAAGTAAACCTTTACATTTGATCGCCCACATAACAAGCAAATCTATGTAGTTAGCATTAGAATTCTACATAATTATACCTGTGCAACATCAATCTATGAACATGTGTTTACTGGGTCACTGGTTCAATACCCATAAACAGGCTTCCCTAGCCCACTTAAAAGGGTCTATATCTCCTCTTTCCTATCCCCTCAGGATGTGTGTGGTGCACATATGCGCGGGCACTGACACATTCCTCTGTCAAATTATCAACCTGTGAAGCACCGGATAGCCACTTAGTGCCGCTAAAGTGCTGTAAAACACAAATCAATCAATCAATCAATACCCGTAACATCATCTGATGGGTACTGTTACATCACAACAAAAATTGCGCATCCCCTTGAGAGTAAAAAAATAATTCCCCCCTCTGGAGGGCAAAAAATCACACTAGAACATATCCCTTTAATCTATAATAATGTGTTCACCATGCCTCATAACCAGTTGTAAGTTTTCTAGTATTTACACACCTCCAAATGAGGTCAGAGGGGAATTTCTCCTGTTCAGAATGATGACAGAGATATATTTCCCCAGTTTTACACTGGTTTCCTGCCTCCTATGACTGAAACGTATAACTTTTGACCAATGATAAACTTACAACTGAAACTTACAACTGAACCAGTCATAAGTATGTAGGTACAAATGTGTTTCTAGACAGGGAGCAAAATATGACTAGTCTTAGGAAAAATATGACTAAAGATAATGAAGCTCTTTGAGAAACACCATAAGCCTATGAGCACTCTAAAAATTACAATAATATTTTCCTATGACTGGTAACAAGTATGGACGCCTTCTGAAATACCTAACTGGGCTGATATTTGGATCTTTTAGTGTGCTTGCCTCTTGTACACCCTGCATGTTCCAAGGTCTGGCAGTGGCGTCATCAAACTTTCCCACTGCTGGACATTCCCCCGCCCTTATAGCAATGTCTCATTCTGCCATCCTGATAAGTCCCGCTGGTGTGAGGAAGGACAAGGCATGTCTCATGTAGAGCCAAGTATCATGAACACTTTAATAATGCCATAAATTGTAACATATGATTGTATTAATACATATAAAATGAGGAATTAATACATATAACTTCATATGAGCATTCACGATCCACTGACCACCAGCTAGCTGAATATATAATGTAAAGGACCAAAGTAACCAACCGTCACAGGCCCCTGAGCACCAGAGACCGCCCTCACGGGCTGCTGAGCACCAAAGACCAACAATAGGCTATAGAGGCAACGGCATAGAGAACTACAGGCAGCTCTCAAGCCGCCCCTAGGCTGCCCAGCCCATATATTGGAGCAGTTCTGTAAACGCCGGTCCATGACGGACCCAATGGGTTTAATCTGGGTGCTTAACTCCCATTATTAACGGAGCTAGGCTGTCCGGAGTGTTTTAAGCTCCTGATACGCCACAGAGGCTCTAGACGCACAAACGACTGAGATACAGGCATCTGAAGATACAGTACCGAGCGGGACAATGGGGGCACCAGTAGGCTCATGGAGGTGCACTATACACCCCCATGGACATGAAAGACTCAGCACTAATGGACAAAGGTAGTGGCAGATGCCACTGGTTCCACCTAGTCTTGGGGAGCAAGCCATGGGTTGGCTACTTCTACCCAGACTCCAGCCTCCAGAAGACAGTATCCAGAGAACCACCTCACTGTCAACATCTCCAGTCCAGCTACTGCAGCCTGCTATGCATCTGCCACAAGAACACTCGGTTAGACTATGTCAGACAGGCATAGGACTACACCCCACCTGTGGCCAGAGGCTATTTTCCTCCATCTATCTACCAGAGGGTAAAGTTACACATTTATATTATCCCTCTATCAGCAGGCCAGGAGCTCGGTTGTGGGAACCCAAGTAGAATCTATATTGGACAATGCATTATTACTATTACACATAGGAGTGGAACACTTACTTATACCCATATTATATCTACTGTGTGTATGAATTACCTGTGTATTGACATTTGTATTACTGATACATAAATACTACCTAAGCTGAAGAAACTAGTAATAACTGGAATACGCGTACATAACAAGAGCTTGATATTCTTACTCCCTATAGCCACTAGTCATATAATATTTCTCATATGACAACTTGATCATACACACATAACTCAAGTATGACGCAATACAGGATAAATAGAAGATTCAAAAAGGGTAAAAAAGGTGTGCTCACCATATCATTATACTTAAGTAGCACTCAGTAAAACAGTAGTGACAGTTTTCAGGCTAATATAGGACAATATGTGAATACACATTGCCAATTATCAAGTTGTAAGACCTATGGTTTTAAATGAAGTCTATGTTACAGAGGAGGGGTGTGAAATAAGTACAGGGTTGAACCTTGGTTCCTCAGCTCCGGACATTGCCAGCACACAGGGATTAATCACAGCGAGGACAGGCATATAGATACAATATGGAGAGGCAGGAAATTAGACAATTAGACAATTTACTCTGTACAGACATTGCTGCATGCAATGTTTATTTTCATTAATCTACCATAAAGCCAGCAGTGTGTTCACAAAGTAAAACCCTACTCATTGTGATGCAAATATAAACCTATCACTTTATAATCATGATTCTTCTGTGTAGTGGCCCAAATATGAACTGCAATCAAACACTTAAACATATGTCTCACATTCCATATAGCTTTGCAGAATTTTAACATACTACCAGATAATGCTCAAGTACATGAATCACATTGATTGCTTCTCGTGAGGCTGGTTTAGCATATTTTTTTGTTATTGTTGTAATTGTGTTTATCTTTTGTTTTTTGTAGTTATAGTAATTTGCAGGACTGTTGAAAAAAGCAGCTTATGTGCATTCCATTTGTATTAAGTTTGAGATAGATCACTTATGCCTCTTTCCCTTTCCCTTTTCTGTCCAACTATGAAGTACCGAATAATTGTCATCAGAACAATACTATTAACAGGTCAGTCTTTGTCTTTTTCCCCTTTTTCATGCTTCAAGATATATTTTTCTCCTAATTCCGTAAAGATTTGTATAAAACCTGAGGCTTGATCATTGGGAGAATGTGCAGGATGAAATTATTGGATAATGGGTTAATATATGAAATAGTTTTTTCAAACAAATATTGTGCCACAATGTACGCAACCAAGTATTATATATTTTACTATGGAAACATCCCTTTTCCTGTCTGTAATATAAGAATCGATCTGCAGACACAGACTATACTCAGTAATATATTACCATTGTATCATCAGGGCTGGTAGATGATATAGAATCACTCCCTACTATCAGTCTGTGGTGGTCATGTGGTTGTTTACGTAGTCCAAGTAAGAAGCACTCAATATCTTCCCAATCTATAAGGTACTTCAAACAAGCACAGGCAGCAAACTCATCGCATGACAGCATGACAAGCATAGCTGAGGGCTTACTGAGAATTGCTGCCTGTTGTATCCTTTACTTGACCAATGTGGAGTGTGTCCATCATGATGTCCACTTTCAGACCAAGTATGGAAGTCATTACTTCTACAGGTAAAATGTACACAGCCTCACATAGACATCTCAATCATCAACACAGCACAAGGTCTTTTCATGACAACATCGTAAAAGGATCCTAGGTTATTGTGTTTTTGTGACTATGTCTTTGGTCAGCATGTAGAAGTGCAATGGCATGTCATCTGTAGGAGGAATCCACTCAGAGCCAAAGAAGGAGCGCTAACTATCGGTCACTTTCTGTAAAGGCTAAAAGCCATATCCCTAAACATGCACATGGGATAAAAAGGTGTAGAGGTACACTTTACTAAACCATAGGAGTTGGGTACCGTCTGACGTGGCGGGTGAGTCGAGTCGTCGGACGTTCCTCAGGTTCCGGATAGGTGGCAGCACCGATCCGGGTCTGTGGGGACATCTGACGATGAACACCTGGGTCCGTATATAAAGCCCAGGGCTCAGCCGCTACGTCAGAGGCCCTTCTGGCCTCCACACTATGTAAACCACTGTCTTTTAATATTAGCTGCCTCTTTGATATCATCCGGCAGCCGTGAGTGTGCATTAAGTAATAAACCTAACCGTTGGCATACACTTGGAATACTGTCTTACTCTTTCTTTCCGAACCGTAAGACCCAAACCCCCCAGGTCCGTAAGGCCACAAACCCTTACACTGGTGCCGTGACCAGTTAATTCTGGTGTATAGCCCGGATGTTATAACGTCCGAACGGCTAGTACATGGGTTAGACACCCTTAGGGAAGCTAACCCAGCAGGGCAATCACTTGCCCAAGAGAATGGAAATGGATCGCTAATGCTCCAAGCCCATTCGGACTCACAAGATGCGGAATCAGCATCTTGGAGAGATCCCGGACCCCACTATAATGATAGTGAGGAGAATCTGCCAGACTCTGTACGACGCGAACAGTCCATACAGAGACATAGTAACTTAATAGGCCAGCAATCAATTGTTGACGAATTATGTGATTCGATGTTCGAAGTCGGTGGTAGTACTAACCCAGAACATCCGGCACCAATGCGAAAAAGGGTAACATTCGGAGAACTACCTTATAGGTTACCCAGGCCCGAATTACCAATATTAGATTATAGCGCTATAGATGGCGACTTAACCTATGCGGTACCGGAAGGTGAAGAATTAAAACGACCGGATGTCCTGTTGTTGAATGAAACTTATGTAACTTTGAACGAGAATTTAAATACCTTGGTCAAAGCTAAGGATGAAGTATTGCATGAAAAACTTCAGATGGAAGAAGACCTAACTGGCATGCGAAAGGAATTCGAAGCCAGAAGGAGCGAGTACATGAAAGAACTCGAGAATGAAGAACTAAAACTTCAATCTATGAGAGAATCATTCAATAAAGAATATGATAATAGGCACATTCGTATCCAAACATACATAGATACGAACGACCAACTAAACCTTGATAAGACAAAATTCGAATCCGAAATTCGCCATTATCAGGATGAGTTGGATAAATTGAAACTTCAGTGCAGTAAACAAGCTGAAGACAATGAAACCATCCGGGTAGGCATCATAGCTTACAACAAACAACTGGAGGAGGATAGACAGAAACTCACAAATGAGCTTCAGGAATTGCAGGCCACTGCAATAACTCTAGATAAATATGTAGAAGCAGCCCAGTTAACTATAGGTAATATAGACCCAGCTGTGGTATCTACAATGTTGGGAAAGACATCTAAAGATGCAACCCCAATTAGATACAGCCCATTCGTTGATGATGGGGCTGACAAGAATGTGGTATCCGGAATCTATAAGAAACCGGATAATGCTGCAGTAAATGGAACCGCATCTAAACCAGTAATTCCAATGCTGGATACGATAGGTCCGGCACCACCTATACCAGATTTGAGTCACAAAATCAAAGCGACTCATGATGGCGCTACAGGGAATAATAATAATACACCCGTGGCACAACCAAGAGCACCCGGACCAATGAGGCATATGTTGACACCACCTTCATATTTCCCCCAACCCGGCCACAGTACACCAGCAGTACCAAGATTACCGAATCCAACCCTAGGTTCTGGTAATGGTCCTACTGATGGACGTTTTCCGAGACCAAATCCGCCACGAAACAATATTAATGGCGGTACGTATCAACCGAGAACATCGTCCTATGGATATAGAAATAATTATAATCCATCGGGAAGTGGCAATTATCAGAATGGTAATAGCTATAACCAGGGATGGAATCAAAATGATTCTTACCCTAGATACGCTTCTTCTGGAAACACCGGTCACAATAGTGGATGCCCTGGTGGTTCATCTGGAGGCTATAATAATAATGGTCCACCAGGAGGGAACCCTCCAGGCGGCCCAGGAGGATCCGGATTCGGAGGATCAGGATCAGGAGGAGATGGCAGGAAACCTAACAGGAGAACTTCTATGCCTGCAGGGATGCAAACCATCTTTGATAGAAGCCAATGTATACAAAACCTTGGCATTGACTGCTACCGAAAGGGAGCGGACGGCATGGAAGTCATGAACTGGAGCATGCGAGAAGCAGATAGACTACGCGGATGTAATAATCCGGCACGTAGACAGGCACGGATACCCCCTCCATATGATTCTAATGATCCATGGAAGGACAGGTACCAAGCTTTTGTCGACGAAGTCAATTGTAGTGGATGGACAAAAGAAGAAGCTCTGCCATATTTGATTTGTTGGTTAAATAAAGGCGGAAAAGTAGCTCTCAACCAATGGAGAGCAGCTTACGGAATATATGGTACCTATGATCAATTGGTCGAATGTGCCGCATACCTTTTCGGATCAATCATTAGAGAAGATCCGTGGGTAAGCTTTAAGAAGAGAACACAAAAACCTAAAGAATCACACAAAGTCTTTGGTTTGGAGCTACAAGACTTGCTTTAGAAAGCACGTCCAAATTGGGCCCATGATGATGATTGTTATCTACAAGAATTGTTCATACAATTCTATAGTGGATTGCGAGATCCGGATCATAAGCAAGTTGTGTGGGACTCCTGGAAAGATGACACTTCATTCAGTGATCTGTTCATAGCAATTGATGGACATGACATGAAGAAACGTTTGGTAGGTCTTGGACCTAGTCCAGTAAGAGCAGCTCCTTTCCAATACGGGGGTACACCTGCTCCAGTATACGATACTTCCCAATTAGCTCCGGTTGAATCGAATGAAGTTAATGAGGAAGATGAATATATCTCCGATGAAAACGGAGAATATATTGGTTCGGTCCATGTGGCCGGAAAGTATTACCGACAAAAGCGGTATAGGAAGGTACATTCGAGAGGGAGAGGAGGATCTGTTGCTGGTAAAACAGCTTCCGGATCAACTCAACATGGTAGTGCAGCCTCTACGGCGAACTCAACTGTAGCAGCCACAGTTGCTCCGACTAACATGATGGAAACATTAATAGCCGGATTAACAGAAGCTCTAAGGAGACCAAGAGTTGATAAATCTCAAAGGAGATGTTTCAGATGTCAGAAACTGGGGCATTTTGCTCCCGAATGTATGGCTGAAAAGCCTGTTCCACGTAAACAGGAGAGTGTCTCTGGGATAAGTACAGAGGAAAACTAGAAAGGGATCTCCCGAGGGGCAAAGAAGGGGATCCCAGTGACAAATCTTGCCATAATATCACCATCCGTGACGATAGTTCGCATTTAGTAACAAGATCGCCTAACACCGAGGTGGTTGTAGACACCCGGAAGGTTAGGGAAGCTGATATAACAGGTGCCACGGGCGCACTGGGGAAACCCAATATCAGTAACGAGGCAGGCGGCTATGAATTAGCCAAGGTCTGTGGTGCCCACCTGTCCCCGGGTCATCCTTGTCTTGAATTCTTGAAAAGATGTGGATCGACTCCTGGTGTGAAAAATGATGTTCCGATTGTCACGGACATACCCTCTGTTCTAAACGGAAGGCGGTGGTATGTTTGCCTCACTGTTAACGGAAGATCTGCCGAATTCCTTGTGGATACGGGAGCTAGCCACTCTTGTATCTCCAGGGGGTTCTACGATCTTATACCGGATGAACATGAGACTCTCAAATCGGGAGGAAGTGCTCAGACGGCCGACGGCAGTACCTTGCAAACGTATGGTAGAACTTGTGTGAAACTACAGTTGGATGGTATCCATGACTATGTCATGAGCACCACCGTTGCGGATATAGCAGATGAGGGTATACTCGGGTTGGATTTCGCATCCCTGTATGGTGCCGTGTTGGAACCCCAAACAGGAGTGTTGAGTGTGAGATACCTGTATCCCGTGAAAGTTAGATGTGTACTGAGACAAGTGAGCAGTATGGCTAGTGTGGCACACACTGTGCGAATCCCTCCAGGAGTAGCCTGTGATGTGCTTGTAAGAAGTGATCCTGCAATGCGTAACAAACCTGCAGTGATAGAACCGGATGTAGTTACTTTGTCAGGTATTGGATTAAATTCTGTAGACACGATAGTAGCGAATGCATCCTGGTCGGTAGTACCTGTCTCCAATACTGGAAACACGACTATCTACTTGAAAAAGGGACAAGTTTTTGGAAACGTGACCCTTTCGGAAACTGTAACGGATAGTAAGCTAAGCTTACGAAAGGTAACAGGAGATGATGAAATTTCGGAAGACTTACTTAAGTTGTATGAAGAAACTTCATTAGAAGATCCGGAACACCGGAAAGAGTTCTATGATATGCTCTGTCAGTATCATACTGCCTTTGCCAAACCTGGTGAAAAACTAGGTACAACAAATAAAGTATTACATAAAATAGATACTGGAGATGCCGAACCCTTTAAGATACCGTATAGACGGTTACCCTTAGCAAAAAAGAGAGTAGCTGAGGATGAAATAAATAAGATGTTGGAACAGGATGTAATAGTCCCTTCCAATAGTCCATGGAGTAGTCCTGTGTGTATGGTAACAAAAAAGGACGGTACTATCCGTTTCTGCATAGACTACAGGAAGTTGAATGGAATAACGAAAAAGAATTCGTATCCATTACCGAGAATAGATGAAACCATTGACTCCTTAGGAGGAAACAGTTGGTTTTGTACCCTAGACTTGCAATCAGGCTACTGGCAAGTGGGAATGAACCCTCCAGATATGGAGAAAACTGCATTTTCGAGTCATATTGGATTATTCCAATATAATGTAATGCCGTTTGGACTGTGCAATGCACCTGCAACATTTGAAGCAATGATGGAAACAATTCTAAGTGATTTATTGTGGAAAAGATGTCTTGTATATCTAGACGATGTCATTGTCTTCGGAAAAACATTCGAAGAATGTTCTAATAACCTGAAAATGGTACTAGAACGTATTATTTCTAATGGTCTCAAATTGAAACCTAAGAAATGCCACATGTTTAGAAAGTCCATAAATTATTTGGGCCGCATCATCAGTGATGAAGGAATAAAGGCTGATCCGGAAAAAATCGAATCAGTTACGAATTGGAATAGACCTAAAACACCCAAGGAAGTGAGGTCCTTTTTAGGATTCTGTTCCTATTACAGGGAATTTATTCCGAATTATTCTAGAGTCAGTTACCCATTACAAGCAATAGCTAACTGGACTCCAGGAAGTACCAAGGAAAAATTTCCTTGGACACATGAACAGGAAAACGCTTTTCAAAAGCTAAAAGACCTGTTCACGAGTACTCCCGTATTGCAATATCCGAATGAAACGGATCATTTCATACTGGATACTGATGCTAGTAATGATAGCATTGGTGCAGCTCTTTCGCAAGTCCAAAATGGGAGAGAAGTACCAATTGCCTTTGCCAGCAACACACTGAGCAAGACTCAGCGCAATTACTGCACAACCAAAAGAGAGTTGTTAGCAGTAGTCGTATATACCAAGAAGTTCAAACATTTTCTATGGGGAACGAACTTTACTTTGCGTACGGATCATTCCTCTTTAAGGTGGCTACTGAACTTCCGAGATGCTGAAGGCATGTTAGGCCGATGGCTAGCCCATTTATCCGAATATGGGCTTGAACATCAACAGATTCAGCATAGACCCGGAGTTAAGCATTTAAATGCTGATGCTTTGTCTCGAATACCAATCCGGAAATGTGATAATCCGGATTGTACTGATTGTGGAGCTCATAAGGCAGTGTTAGCAGGGATTCGAAGACCATTCGTACCCCTAGTTGCCAGTATACTGGATTGGTCTATGGATCACATACGACATTTCCAGGAAGCTGACTCGATAACTGCGCAGCTACTGCAATTAGTACCAAAGGGTATACGTCCAGCTAGACCAGAGGTCTCTCTGGAAAATCGAGAAATGAGAAGGTTTCTTGCTCAATGGACCGAGCTTGAAGTCCGGAAAGGCGTGTTATACCGTTGGAAGCCATGTAATAATGGTGATAGAATCATGCAAGTGGTGATACCACATGCCATGAGACATGACATTATGTACTTCTGTCATGGACATCGGACCAGTGGTCATTTCGGAAGGAAACGCTCGCTAGCACGACTTTCCAAGAAATACTATTGGCCTGGCATGACACAGGACTTGCAAAGATGGGTAACCACCTGTCCGGATTGTTGTAAAAACAAACCCGGACCCGGGATGGGCAAACTTCCCCTATCCCAAGAACTTTTCGGAGTTAGATTCGCAAGAATCGGGGTAGATATTATTAGTGGATTTAATACAACCGCTAATGATAATACCTGTATGATGGTAGTGTGTGATTATTATACGAAATACACTAAAGTATTTCCACTACCGGACCACAAAGCAATTACTTGTGCCGAAGCTTTTGTAAAAGGTTGGGTACTAAGCTTCGGTGTACCATTAATGTTACACAGTGACCAAGGCAGAGAGTTCGAATCAAATCTCTGGCAGGGTATGTGCGAATACTTAGCTATTTGCAAGACTAGAACCAATCCGTATAGACCACAAAGCGACGGATTGGTGGAAAGGTTCAATAGAACCCTCATCCAAGTCCTAAAGTCACTCGTTAATGAACATATGGATGACTGGGATGAGCAATGTCATTTTGTGACACATGCTTATAATAGTACGGTACATTCAAGTACAAATTGTTCTCCGAACCTTTTAGTATTCGGAGAGGATTTGATAATGCCTGCTGACCTAGTTTTTGGAGTCGTAGGAATGGACCCTGAACTACCTTGCCATGTAGTTTTTGTGGAATGTTTAAGAGACAGATTTAGAAAAGCATATGAGTCTGTCCGAATTGATTTGGAAAAAAGTGCCAAATGGCAGAAAGTAGGATACGATACCGATCTAAAGCATCGGAAATTCCAATCCGGAGACAGAGTCCTCAGATTACATGAACCGCTTAGACACATAAAATTAGCGTCTAATTGGGACGGTCCCTTTACTATAACACAAATTATCAGTGATTGTACCGTAATTATTAAGTCTGACCTTGGTCGACTCTATAAGTCAAATGTAGCTAGATTAAGGAGATGGTCTGGGAGGGAGACCTCCACAGAAATGTATGGTGAAGGTTCCGGAAAGATCCTGAACCAGAATCGCATAATAGACCAGGTAGAGAACACTACAGTGAAGCGCGGCCGTGGCAGACCCAAGAAGTGTTCCGAATCAGTGACACCCACGCCAACACCGATTAAGCGTGGGGGAGTTAAAAAAGTCTCGGCAGGTGCAGACAAAAAGAAGAGGAAAGGTGTTTCTAAGGCTAAGAAGCACCTAGAGAAAGCTCTTCAGACTGTCAGGTCCGATAAAGAACTATCCGAGAAGGGGAGATACGTTCACCGCAGCCCCCGAATTGCCCAGAGGACTGCAGTGACCTAACCTGTATACACAACGAGTGTAATGTTTACATTTAGAGGAACGGATGACAACTGACCCTAAAG
The DNA here is from genome assembly GCA_949317995.1 of Acholoe squamosa. NCBI lineage: Eukaryota > Metazoa > Annelida > Polychaeta > Phyllodocida > Polynoidae > Acholoe > Acholoe squamosa. Next base: position 82,527,789 of record OX439041.1, on the reverse strand, counting down.
GCTTATTTGTCGCCCCCGCATGATGTACCAATGGGTAGTGGACGGATAATCCGGTGGATTTGCTTAAGCTTTCCATAATCTCCACTTAAATCCCCAGTCGAGTCATCGGGGTGAGCGATAATTACCTAAAAACAATCAGTTTGTTGATGTACCGCCTGTAGCACGTGCGTTTCCGCATGACGTCACCATGTCCAGTCTCGGCTGACCTCTCGTGACCTCGCGGACCGCGAGGAAATGACGTCACGAAAGCTGGCCTGTCGCCATATTTGTTTTCGGTAACGTTCAAGACGGTCGAGCTCGCTCCCTTCTTGGATTTTACCGGCTAAGCAAACCCCCCGCTGCTCCTCCAGAGTCTGTCTCCTGGTAGACAGACTCCGTTTGTGCCGGCCCCGGCGCCGTAAAAGCCGGAAAAAGGAGTAGTTTACTCCCGTGGGCGATTCCCCAGTCATGGCTGAGGAATCCGTAGCTGCAGCCAAGCTATCCGGTGACCCGGATAAGCTGACTCCGTCCGCAGAAGCTTTTCCGGAAGCTTTGTCGCCTGTTACACAGGAAGAGAGCGAGATGATGGACGTGGAGGAACCCACGGATCGCTCGTTCGAGGAGAAGCTGGCTTCATTCTCACTAAATGAGCCAGAGAAACTACTATCTCCACTCCCGGCCGAGGGATCCGGAGCGACTGCGAGTGCTGAACCCGCAGCGACAGAGTCCGAAACTACCCAAGTTGACGGACAGAAGGATGAGTGGAAGCCAGCAGTGGCGGAGCCTTTTCCAGCTAGCTATGATGGTCGCTACCTGTATGTCCACCCGGAACTGCAGGCACAAGTGACCTACGCGGACGGGACACCAGTCAGGATGGACCCGAAAGTCAGGATAGCTATCGAGGGCGTCATGGCTCCCGAACAGCTGACCAGGATGCCTCCCGAGTGGCTTCGAGACTGGCCGTGGTTCCAACGGGGACTTATGGTGGACGCTGGTTTCCGTGAAACCGTGTACGCAGCTAACCGAGCCTTCGAGCTCGGAGCGTATCCGAAGCCTGACAAGTCCCTGTGGAACGTCAAGGCTACGAACATCAACTGGGTAGGCTGTGTCTGGGATACCGATGGCCAGACCTACCCACGCCCTAGTGCTATCCGGACGCCGTGCCGGACCACTAAGGAATTCCGGGAGGCCGCTGCTAACTTCGAGCAGTGGGATGACGGTTACTACATAACCGAACAGGAATTGGTGGATGTCCAGAACAATTCACTAATCGGATTGGACCGAGCTGCAGCCCTTCGGACGGTTATTGTCCGCCGTATGACTGCCGAACAGGAGGCACAGGAAGAGGCTAAGAGGGCCGCGGAAGCACCCGCACCTCCTATCCCCGACCTGAAGCTTGCCACCAGAAGCTCCGCCAGTGCTACATCAGCTACCGGCAGCACTACTACCCCAGTAGAAGCCACGACCTCCAGCACATCCGGAACCCAGGAACCGGAGGAAGACTGGAAGGTCAGTAAGAACCGACGATCCGCTGCTCGGAAGCTCAAGAATCTCCCGGATTCTGCGAGAGCCGAGCCGAAACCCAGCACCTCAACCACTGGTAGTACTGCCATGGAGGTTGAGTCGTCTGACGAGGAGTCGGTGCACGAATCCTCGGTTGAGTATGATGAGAAGGCCACTCCATCAACTCAAACCGAGGCCGAACGTTGGGCTAACGCCAAATCCGGATTCAAAACCCGGATCCCGACGTGTTTCTCCGACTGTGCGTACGGAGTTAAGAAGGACGGCTCTACCCTCTATGCCTGTCCAGACTCAATCAATAAGAACGATGAGTCGGATGATGAAGATTGGATGCGTCTTTCGGACGAGGACCCCAATCCGAGCAAAGCCTATCGAAAGATGTGGCTTATGCTAAACCACACCGAAGGGTATTACACTTATACCCAGAGGAGGAAGCTGCGTTGGGCTTTAGAGAAGTGGTACGGCGACGATCAAAAGTCCTGTCCCTTCTCTATCTGCCAGGATGCGAGTGATGTCTCGATCCGGACCTGGAGTACTCCAGCCCGGTTCCAAAGGCATCTGGTAGAGGCCCACTTCCACCATCACCCGGTTTACATTTGTGATCCGAGTTATGGTAAGAAGGGCAAGAAGTGTACTACGAAGGTGCAATACAACCGACGTAGTGATCTGGCTAGACACCAGAAGAAATGCCACGCAGAAGGTTTGGACGGGGCACGGAAGCGCATCATGGAGCTTCATCAGGAACTCATGAAGGAGTTCGACAGCCTGAGCGAGGATGCTTGGTCTAAGATCCGACCAGGGGACCAAGTCCTCTGCGAAGTTCCGAAGACCAAGGATTCGAAACTCCGAGCAAAGATAGTCCTGACTCCTGGAAAGGGTAAACTGGACATGCACGAGTCTCTCTGGCAGAAATGCGAGGAATCCGGAAAGGATGCAAAGAGAGCTCGTGAAAGGAGCAGGAGAGATCAGAACCGTGGCGGCAACGGTAATGGTCAGAGCACGACTAAATGGAAAGTCAGAGCAGAGGACCGTTCCAGGTCCCCTCTGGCAAGGCACCCCGCAGAGCAGGCTCAGGGCACTCCGGTGTTCAAGAAGCCCGAACCTGCCGGATACGCTGGAGCCGTATCTAAACCTGGGAAAGTGAGTTCTCGAAACTTTCCGTCCTTAAACCAGGGACCTGGACCTGAGAGCCAGACCTTGGTGGTAGGAAAGGATGGTCGCCTTATGCCAAAGAAGACCACCGCATCTGCTGCCGCCGGATCTGCATCCGCTCCAGCCACCCCACCAGTTACCTTTACCCAGGAGCAGTTAAACATGTACCTGCAAATGGGACTGAAACAGAATGTACCACCTGCCTTCTGTGTACCAACGACAGGTGTGTCCGGGAGTCCTAAACCCGGAAGTGGTCCACAGGCCGCCTCGACTCCTCCCAAGGCTGTCGCTGCACCTGAGAAACCAAAGGACGCTATTACCATTAAAACCGGTAATGCGGAAGTTTGGTTCGAAAAGTCTCGCCAAGGGGAGGCAGATGTCCAAAAGGCCATCTACACCCATTGGGAGAAGAGCGTTCGTGAGAAAGCGATCGAGTTTCATCAGGGTCTCCTAAACGAAACTCTGTTGTGTATGAAACAGGTGGGCGACGCTGAAAAGCAACGTCTCGAGACCCTCATCCGGGACGATGTGAAGGCCCAGGAGGAGGCTGCCGCAGCTGCCCAAGAAAAGGCAGCTATGGATGTACACGTGTTGGAAAAGCGTGTAAAGGAGGAGATCACTCGGAACACCAATCTGAACACTAAGTTCATGAGGGTGTTCGGAGTCGACTTGGACGAGTGGGACGGCACTCCCGAGTCGGCTTTAGCTCTTCTGAAGAAGAAGCATGCTAAGAAATCCGTTTAAAGCATGCTAGGGTTATTTCTTCCATAATTTTTTTTTCCAACACCAAATGACCAGATATAGTGTTTGCGGAACCCTATAGGTCTGCGAATGTTTTATTCACTAGTGCATGAACACCTATGATATGTGTTCCGGGTTCCTTTGACCAGTCTATTATATAATTCAGGGTGTATACTATTTATTGCACCCTGAATAGCCTATTCGGATTTATAATTTCATCCATGAACAATCCGATAGTAGACTTGCTGCTGTGAGACGTATCCGGATGCCAGTTCCAGACTCCTGCTGTTACCCGTGCTAACCAATTACTAGGATGGACTTTACGATTTACCTCTACAACTCATCTGTACTCCCGAATGGACTTATATCAAATACTACTATTACTTCCGGATCAACCTATATTGGACTATTATCTACTGATGTCAACTAAGCTTAAAAAGGATTACGTTCTCTACATAGTTGACACATCCGGACTATTATTCTACAAATCTACACCATTCGGATATACTATAAACTTTAGCACTACTAGAGGATTGTGGGTAGCTGCCCCAAATCAACTACCGTGTTCACTCTATATAAAGGAACCATAAACTTTAGCACGTCCATCCCGTGGTTAGCTGACCACACCTACCTACTAGTACCCGGAGGATACAGCAGAAGACTTCAGCAGCATTTATAATTTCTGTATATTGTATATAATGTCATATTTCTATTTTTCTATAATACTATATGTATGTATATATCCACTAGATACATATTATAATACGGGTACATAGACATTTCCTGATACGGATCTCTAATTACTATTAGTATTCATATTATAAGATCCGTTAAACTTCACCAGATAACACATATTATTGTCCTGCGAGACAAATTATATAATAAGTATAATGATCTGGTGCTATAAAGGTTATTAGGTACACGGTGATAATATATTATTATATTCATTACCACACCGTGATGTTTTTTTCTTTTTTTTCAAGTGTATGGTATAAATAATCCTATTCGTACTACTCACGGAATCCTTAACGGATTCGTATGTTAATAATATACAACATGTCATTATATAGTGAAGTTACTATAACAGTCTTCTTTAAGACTATTTATTCAAATGTGGTGTCAATGACTACAAACACACATACGGATGTTATTATGTGATATATTTATTGTCGACAGTTCCGTTACATATAACTGTCATCATCACATGTATACGATTCATATTACTTGCCTTATTAGTTATACCGTAAATATAATATAATATTATGTGGTATAATAATTTAGCAGACAGTTCCGTTTCACATAACTGTCTCTTGTTCAAGTAATTCGTATAATATTACAACATCCTAATCGTTATTTGTAACTACATTTCACTATCGAATATATATGACATTCGGTTCATACTCAATTTGGTGTTAATGTTATACCTATGGTTGTACCTCTATAACTAAAGGTTTAGACATGTAGAAATGTTATCCTAGTAATATTATATGTATAACACCCTCCTAAATGTCTGGGGGAGTGGTGTAGAGGTACACTCTACTAAACCATAGGAGTTGGGTACCGTCTGACGTGGCGGGTGAGTCGAGTCGTCGGACGTTCCTCAGGTTCCGGATAGGTGGCAGCACCGATCCGGGTCTGTGGGGACATCTGACGACGAACACCTGGGTCCGTATATAAAGCCCAGGGCTCAGCCGCTACGTCAGAGGCCCTTCTGGCCTCCACACTATGTAAACCACTGTCTTTTAATATTAGCTGCCTCTTTGATATCATCCGGCAGCCGTGAGTGTGCATTAAGTAATAAACCTAACCGTTGGCATACACTTGGAATACTGTCTTACTCTCTCTTTCCGAACCGTAAGACCCGAACCCCCCAGGTCCGTAAGGCCACAAACCCTTACAAAGGTAAAAAGAAGACACGAAGACACTGCTAAGGACATGGCTTACGTACTTTGTGAAGACCAGCTTCCTGTAGCTTTCTTGGTCATTCTATTGGTCTATTTCTATTGGTCAGTACATTGTCACACCAATTATGGGTACTTAGGGGGTGGTCATTATTTATCAACAGGGGGGGGGTGGTGGCTTTTCGCGTGGATGCGCGAACATTTTTTACGCCCCCCCTCGACGGCAGTCAAAATTTTTTGCGCCCACCCCGCACCGGAGGCACAGAGAGTTTTCGTGCCCCTCTTTGATCTATAGCAGCGCACAGGCTTTTTTGCTAAAAAGAGGGTGAATTTTTTTAGCCCCCCCTAAAGAGGGGTCAAAATCTTTTTAGCCCCCCCCTCGGGAGGGGTCTGAAAATTTTATGCCCCCCCCTCAAACCCACCACCCCCCCTGTTGATAAATAATGACCACTCCCTTAATCACTAACAGCCACTTTCTGCAGATAAGAACTACAGAGTCTTACAGACATATTCTCAAATACAAGCACAAAGTGAAACTATAAAATGGGAGTTGTAAGGTTTTCAAAGCTGCAGTGAATTATATATTTAAATATTACTTATAGTGGGCAACAGCTGTTCACAGATAGATTTAGATTACTATATCCAAAAACGATAAAAACAGTACAGGGAACCAGTTATCGCTTCATAGAACTATTGTGCTATCAAAATGTGGGAAATGGATTATTTCGGCTTTCTTTGTAAATTATACCTGAAACTGTCACAATCAGTTTGAAATATCTGCCGAGATACCAAATTGAACTTTCTACAGGGATTACTTTTGAATAGGTCCGAGCTAATACTTAAAAGGTTCAGTTGCCTCAAGTCAATCAGTATTTCAGATTGGAAACAACATCTGCATGTAATTTCTTCATTCATCATTAAACTGTTCTTCTGAGAGAAAATGAAAGATTTAATGAGATAGTCATAATCTAAAGCTGCGGCTAATGAGGCTGAGAATGGCCAGCTGTCGTGTTAGAGCATGTGGTAGATTACTTGTGTCTTCCCATGGACACATGCTTTACATTGTTAATTTACCAGGTCTAGGTGCCAGCACTAATTGTACACAGTGTATTTAGGTCATTGGGATTGGAGACATATGGGCTATTTCACATTTTAATGCATATTGGGCTCAGAACTGATGAATTAAGAAACTCAGAATTAATTAAGAACACTTTATTTTATTTGAATCCCTATATCTTGGCTATTCAAAAAGGTTTATTCAAGTCACCAACTCCAAACGGGTTAGTTTTTATAGCCCGTGGCGTAAAACCCTTGGAAACTCGTTCAGTGTTGGTCATGTTTTTAGATATAACATCAAAACTACACTGAGTAATGCTTGGATTGCCACCAAATTTTGTCTCAATAATACTACAATTAGGTAGTTTATGTGTAACAAAAATCAAAAACCAAGGATCAAAACTTTTGGAATTGCGGGTTTTGTGTTATAAAGTGTGAGGTGTAAATTTTGGTAAAAATCGATCCACAATTTTAACTTTACGCTCAGTTCATCAAAAATCATCATATACTCTTAGGAATCACTATACCTTCCCTACAGTGTGTCTACTACACAATACAGTTACCCTCTGCCACCTATAATTTATTTATGAAGCTCAGGAAGGCCCTTGCTGAAAATTATCTTTGGCCTTTTTTAGACACACTTCTGACTCACCACAGGCCAGCCCTTACAGAAAAATAAATCAACATAACTCATTTTGTCATTTTTATCCAGCCTAACATGTCTTGTAACCAGTACAAAACAGTTCAACACCATGAAAAATGATTCCTTTGTCTGGTGAGCATTCTACATAAACAGACACTTTTTGTGACCTACGCTGAATTGGGCCAATTCAGCGTAGGTCACACCTCCGGAGTTGAAAATTGGTTCCAAGGCTGTGGTGATGTAGGGTTTATAGGCAGTGCCAAACTTTTTTCTGCCAAATCAGGGGCATAGGTATAGGGGGGGGCAGGGGGGCCTGGGCCCCCCCAATCATGAAGGAGGTGGGACCTGAGTATCTCTGGGCCCCCTGAAAATTTGCTAAAACTTTGTATTTCAAATTAGATTAATATAATAATGGGATAGGGAAATGGGGTCCTGGACCCCAAATCAGATCTAAAATTCATTAAAAATAACATTTCTCTACAAATTTTATATAGGTGTAGAGGTCGGCGGAAAATGTCCTGGAGAAACCGGGAGTCGAACCCGGGACCCTCCAACCTGCAGGCGGAAGCTCTACCGCTGAGCTACTTCCCCGTCTGACATTCTCTACCTTCGATCTACATCTGGATCGGTATAATACACACATAGGGGGAGCTACCACCGGATGCCAGCCCCAGGGGGCTGGGATCTCCAGAAACGGGGCTGCTGGCCTTACGGCAGAGCTGGCCCCTACACTCCTCCCTACCTACGGGGGGTAGCTTATACCGGCTGACCAGCCCCTGAGGGCTGGTGCAACCAGAACGGGGACAGATGGCATACCGCCATGGACTCACAGCCAGAGCTGGCCCCTACATAGGTATGTATAGGGGCTGTTGCGCTTGAGCCGACAATTCAAGGTGTCGAGGTTGGGCCCCTGCTGGGCCCCCCCAATGAAGATTTGCTTCCTACGCCTCTGCAAATAGAGCCTTATAGGAACCCCTATGGGGTGGGTATTAAATAGATTAAAGTTGATATATTAGCAGGCTAGCTAGTCTATATATATATATATATATATATATATATAAGTTATTTCGCTGCCAGGGAATAATAAATACCGGTAATAACGATAATAATAATGTTGATATATACAGTAGTAATAATATATGAGAAGTAGTATAATAAATGATCATATCACAGACACATGAGTTTGGTGGGTTACTGACCTTGGGGCTATCAGCACCATACATGCCTTTATTAAAACAACTATAACAATTAGTTGACAAAGCATAGTCAGTAAAATGCATAATATAATAACAGTAGTATAGTAATAACAATAGTAATAACAATAGTAATAACAGTAGTAAAAATTTAAAAATCAAGGAAACACCCAGCGTGGTGTTACCTGTACAGGTGAATCAATCCAATTGACCGTTACCTTGAAACTTCCCCTTATATACTGGAGGAGTGTTGACCATGACGTCATGCTATGACATCATAGATACCAATGCGCGCTGCAAATAGTCCCTAACCGTTCGCGAATAATTATATAAATATACACGAGTGTATATAGTTCCATATATATATATATATATATATATATATATATATATATATATATGATAGGCTTGGTGAGTAGAAAATCAGTCATTTTTCATGGGAAGAGGTACCTTGAAAAAATTGTGTGTCGTATGATCTCCTAATGACATGGAAATGTTAGATAGGATCCCCAACTATGGAAAAAAATAGTTCATAATGTTCTAGGACTGCTTAGATAAGCAGTAAATTACATGGAAATTTGAGAAAATTTCCCAAAAATGCCAAATTTTGGCATTTTTTCACCTTTGACACCCAATATCTCCAAGGATTATAGGCCGACATAGGGAAATCTTTTTCCAAGCTTTAGATGTTTTCTATCAAATATGACTAGAATAAAGAAGAAGGGAGCTTTAACTTGTTTATTGCAGCCCCCTGAAGGTAAAAAGACCCAAAAACATTGTTTCTTGAATCAGCCCATATACAGATGAAAAAAAAGTAGTACAATGATTTTCCATAGAACAGCATAACAGTGGCTTTGATGACATACCTTCAAGTGGAAATAGTGTCTACAAGGTGTAGCTTTAGGATGTTTCTTATTAACTAAACTTTGTGTGCAGAAATTTCTCAATCCCCTGAGTCTAGGTGAATTAGGCTTCGAATGTTCAGTTCTTATCTAGTCATGCAAATTGGATTACAAAAACTGCATCATCATGGTGTAGATGTCACATTATGATCATCTATAATTTAGAATTATTACATCGTTAACTGTTTTACCATTTATGTTTGTAGAAAAAAAGGATGTGAATTTAAGGTTATTTTTTGGACACACATACTGCAGTTTGACATACCCTTCTCATTTTTTTGTAGAAATACAGTCCGCTATAGGTTGGTACAGGTATTCCATTCCTGAGTTGTCTAGGGAGAAACACTCACCCATTCTCCATGCTGACAATATTTTCAACACTCCTAAAAAGTAGTAAGTACACATCACAAGGCCCTCTAACCTGGGGATATAAAACATGGCAGATATTCTTCACTCATCTTTGAGTTATGAAGGATGTGATATTTTTAAATTCTTTCCGGAATAATTTACTGTCTTGTCTCTACACAATCTATGAAAAAAAAACAAAGGACTAATTTTACAACAAAGCCTCAATCTACTATCCATCTGCCACTCTTTACACATTGATATACTGACATGCTGCACATGCGCAATACATTTCAAATAAACTAAGGTGATCTCCGAGCCAATTAACATTGAAGGGTCTTGAGTTTTTTTTAGTATCTAACATCATAACACCCTCAAAAAAGTACAGAGTTCAACTCAGTTTTGTTGTCCCAGGCTCTTTCTCTTCTTATAAGTCTCAGACCGTTGCCAGCTTGGCCTACAGTCTTGTTGGGAGCAGCCTGAGACTCACACATGAAGAAACAACATGCTAATGTTTACCCATCTCTTCCTGGAGCTATGGTTCTATCACTACACACCATCTGCACAGTTCTGCAATATTACTGCACTGCGTCACAGCTAAATACGATCAGCTTCGAACAGGCTGTTTAAACACCTCAGGGTGAAAATTTATTCTCTGCCTTCTCAGCAATCACATGGTTCTCATTTAACTGCCATTTCTAACTGTGGAAACAGCTGAACTAATAGAGGAAATATTCAATAGCTAGGACTAGGATGTAGGGCCCCAACTGTGCAATAATTTTGCAAGTCTCTCCAATACTGCCAGACCTACCAAAATTACATGTATCTAAGCCTGTCTTAACAAACATTTTAACCTAATCTACTGACACGTCATATTGATCAGGATGTCAGTGTGTATGACGTACATTGCAGGAATGGAAGATAGTCAATTTTTGTTACAACCTATAGCACCATACATACAGGTATTATGGGTGAGAACATTCCTGGAAAATTTCCACTGCCTAGTTGTTTCAAATTTCACATGTTTCTGTTTAATTCTGAAATAGGAATATGGGTGATTCCTGTGACTTGCCCCACCTTTTGGTTTTTGGGGTCTTTTTGGATACATGTGGTCCTAGAATAAAAATTATCTAACCATTTTTCCTAGTTCTGGCCTCATTTGAAAGAAAGCACCTGGGGCTTCGAAAAAAGGGCAAATTTGCGTTTGTCAGACCAATATTTCTTGAGATATGGTGGGCCAAAGGTGGAAAATAACCTTAAATTCACTTCTATTTCAATTGTTACCTTATTCAAGGCCCTATGTTATTAATCCAACCAGTTACAAACCACCATAATTTCATCTAAACCTTAGAGGGGGGTCCTATCTAACATTTTCATGTAGTTCGGAGGAGTTATGTCTCGTAGATTTTTTACCCTATGGATTTTAATCATTTTAAAAGAGCGATGTAAGGGGTGTGATGAAACTAAAATGTGATTGCACCAACTATAAATATTTTATCCTGGAGCTTCTTATCTATCATGGTCAAGGGGGTCCATATAGAGTGTTTTTTGGTAAAAAAAAAAAATTTTCTCTGCATACCGTCCCGTGCGCACAATACACATTCAAGTATTTTTCAAGACGACTCCCAAACCCTGTTAAAGAGCACTTGTGTATGTACAGCCTGTATTAATCATTTCTGGCTTATCTAACTCATCCTATGGCACATATCTATTGATGGGATACTATTTAAAAGAAAAAAAAAGAGTCTGTACATGCTTTGGTTGCCCCAAACCAGAGTTGCTTGACTGATGTAAGGGGCGTGATGAAACGTGTAAGGGGGGTGATGAAATGATTTCTCACCCTACAGCTACCCTGTTACACCCAAAGTCATGTACATTCGTGGTTTATATGATAGAATAAAGCCCTGGCTTTGATTTTAAACACTTTTAAGGCACCCCCATCCATTTTGCTACTCCTCAGCCCCTGGAAAGCACTCTTTTTGGCAGCCCAACCCTTGTTTTAAATATTTTACAATCGATTTTAGGCCCTTATTCACTATTTACATGTTTTTCTGTCATTATAATACATCATCTATGTGCTTTTCATTGTTTTAGTGTGTTAGATCACTGCTGGGTTTGGTTATATTGGCACAGTAGACATGATATTAAATATGTAGACGTTTCATCACGCCCCTTACAGAGTAATGAGGGCCATTTTAGAGGGTGAACCATACAGAGCAGGTACTAAATAAGTGGTAAATGATGATTGTTACAAGATATGTACAAGTTTAAGAATAAATTAATTGATTTTTATGCTTATCCTACAGGTTTTGAGTGTTTGAGACCAAAGTTCTGGTTGCGTGCAAAAAAATGATAAAAAATCACAAACTTCGCTAGATGATACATTGACAATTTTGAGAGTTTTCAGGCCACACTTATAATATTTTGTACACACGTTGTAGGGTATTATACTAGTTTTGGACATGTAATTTGGTAATGGTAGGATGATTTTTTAAGGTGTAGTGTGTTGCACAAGGTATGCTGAGGGGCATGATCAATCAATTTTCTGATTTTACGGCAAATGTGATAAAGACTGACCCCTGGGAGTTGATGACTTGAATGAACCTTTTCATAAAGCCAAGATATAGGGCTATCAATAAAATGAAGTCTTAAAATGTAATGCTGAGTTTGTCATATTCACCCCCTGACCCTGGTAGGTGGGGCAAGTCACAGGAATCACCTATATTTACTTTTTGTACCCAGCAATGAATCCTAAACAGACTATAATCCATGTTCAAAAAAGACATTTGATATAACGGTCTCTATTAGGCATTTCTGCATGAAGTATGATGCATCGCCTGTACATTGACTACCAGGATTATAAAAAGTACAAGAACTTGATTACACTGCTTGATGGAGTATGCATACGCTCATATAAGGAAGGTAGGGAGTGTCCAATTCAGTTAAAGGGACTAGGGACTCTTCACTCATATGTCTGCTTATTCATGCTGTGATATAAGGTCTAGCTAACACGGTCACCAGAGTGTTTATGTCATGTATCAGTTCTACCCTTTGTACTGTAGAGAGTCATTACCGGATTACAGAACTGTTTTTAGATTTATAAATCTCTCCCCAAACTCCATACTGGTATGTGAAACAGAAGGAACATACACTACCGTAGTCTCCCGCATATAAGGTGCAGCCCGTGTATAAGGTGCACCTAGAGTTTTGGAAAATTCATAACTTTGGTTCTACTGAATGAATTTTCAAAATTCAAAAACCTATGTTTAGCTTGGGCCACCCTGGACCTCCTGGGCCCCCTTATGTCCTATCTTGACCGAGGGGGTGTGTAAGATATCAAAAAATAGGTCTTGGTGTCCCCCTTGTGGATCCAATGAGAACCAAAACCCCCCGTATAAGACGCGCCTTATATGCGGGAGATTACGGTACTTCAGGTGAAACTGAGGTCATTTTGGACTATGTTAGTATGAAAGTATGGGCTGCATTGCTGCTACCCTCTAGCTTGTATAATGAACACTTTTTGAGAAATCCTGAACAAAAACAACAGGAGCCTCAGGCACTTGATTAATTGGATCCGGCAGAACCTTCTTTTTCAGCTGACACTTAATGGACCAGGAGAGAAGCCAGTGCAGTGATATGATACTTAGATAAAAAGGATATGGTGAAATTCAGGGCTATCCATCAAAATATCACATTTTGATACAGTAGGGATGAGTAGTACATCAATCCAGCCAATACCGTATAATTAACCAAGGTTGTGCAACATTTAGCATAATACCAGGTTACTAGTTATTTACTGATATTATTTGCTGACCCTGATGTGCATGCACCCCTAGTTAAGAAGCCCTGGATCCCTCCTAGATATATCTATTGGTATCGTGGAATAAAATAAGTAGTCAATGGATATCCCTCCTAGATATGACCCACACCCACCAATATACAATCTAGACTATTTATTTATCTTTTACTTCCCATCTCCTCTAAGTTGTCGGCAAATTAAATGGTATCATTATTTTAGGGTTTTGCATACTGTTCATCACATAATGCTCTTGAATCAACCACTCTTGAATCAACCATATGTATTAATCTTGAAGGGTACAGTACCAAAAACCTCAGTAGTAGATTCATTATTCTATGATATAATTCATGAAATACAATTGACTATATATTAGTCAATGGGCTTTTATTGTACACTCAATGGCCATATAGATACTCCAACATGGCCAATAGAGCGTTTACCTAAAATATAGCATTAAAATAAGTAATCATTACTTTATTACCACGGCCCTGACTGACGCACAGAGACTGAATGAGGAGTTGCAGGCACAGCTTGGCTGTGCTCAGTCAAACGGGCCACCCCCCGCTGTAGCTCCCACTGTAGCTGAACCTGCTGTAGCACACACGGAGGAGCGCGTTGCAGCAGCTGCACCGGATGGGGAACCCACTGTAGCGCACACGGAGGAGCGCGTTGCAGTGGCTGCACCGGATGGAGAACCTTCTGTAGCGCACACGGAAGAGCGCGTTGCAGTGGCTGCACCGGATGGAGAACCTGCTGTAGCGCACATGGAGGAGCGCGTTGCAGTTCCTGCACAGGACCAGGTGGATCCAGCTGACAGCCCATGACAGAAGTGTGAAGGCTGTGTTTGAAGGGTTGGCCAACCTTCCTTGCAAGGACAAAGCCTCCATCATGAACAAGGTGCTTTTGCCTGCCGTGATTAAAGAACAGTGTATCATGGTGTGCTTGGCAAAGACCCTTGGCATGGACAGGCGGACACTAAAACCCCATCAGACCAGCCATCTGCGCAGGTGGTGAAGCAGGAGGCCAAAATAGAAAGTGTGCACGAGTTCTTGTCTGACCCGGAGAACTCCGAAATGAGACCTGGTAAGAAAGACACTAAGACCTGGAAGAAGGTGAAGCACTACTAACTGTGTATGTAATATCATTATGATATTCAAAGTTCAGGTGGCTCTCAGACAAAACTCTTTTTACCTCAAGGTATAGTTGATGTGGCAAGTAGGTTTAAAAATTCTGAGAAATTACTTTCCGAGCACCAGGTCACACCCCATATGGGTTGTTATTCCACGATTTCTGGGATTCTCAGTGCTTTTCCTGGATATTCCCATGCACATACCTGTAGATATTGCACACCATGATGCCTGCATGGTGACTTTTGTAAGGTGTGTGGTTATCCAAGGATAACAGGCACCTGGTGCCATTATCCATGGATAACCTGCATACATTACATGTCCCTACATGTCATATGATACATGTTAAAACCCATGAAATTTCATGGCTAGGCCAGGGCTTGAACCTGCAGTCTCAGATCCATAGTCCAACTCCCTATGCATTGTGCCACAGGGACTGACGGGTAGTGGCTGGCTAGAACCAGGTCTTGATATGATACAAAGCCCGGGGAGGCGATGACTGCGGGCTGTCCGCTACCATAAAAAAAATTGTGCTCAGCCGTCAAAGGTAGGCGGGTCCAGTCCTGGTCCAGGAGCATCTTTTTTTTCGTCGTGTGCCTGCTGCCATAACCGCGAGACACATTCAAACAAAGCCAAGCCTAGCCGGGCGCCGAGGTGTGTGTACCGATCGTGTAAATACATAACTGCGAGATGCATTCAAATCAAGCCGAGCTGAGACGGGCACTGTAGCTGTCCGCTGCTGGGCGCCGGTGTGTGTACCGGTGGTCTATTGGTTAGAATACCAACCCAGAGGCTGCCGGGCGCCAAGGTGTATGTACCGATCCTGTACACACTATGGCTGGCTTCGAGTCCCGGGGAAGGGGAACAATTTTTGTTTTCAACTTGAATTTATTGGTATTCTATTGATTATCTATTGGTATTGTGGAATAAAATAAATAGTCAATGGATAATTCATGACTTGTGTGTGTTAGCAAAGTATAATTACACTCAGGCTATGCCCTCATGTAATTATCCTTTGCTAACACACACTCATCATGAATTATCCATTGATTACTTGTTCACTATTGTAGAGTTATTGAGTCTATGAGGTGATTTACTTTGTTATTGTATGTGTTAAGGCGCATGATTAATCCTGCCTCCGCAGAGGGTCATTTTTAAGGCCAGGTCCTTGAGAGCATATACTAAAAGAGTGGTAAATGATTGTTTCTTGACTCACATGTATTGAAGTTGTATTATATTGAATGTCATGCTTGTAATCAGAGTTTGAAGGTGTAGTGCTGAAAATATTTTTCGATCATATGCCTTATGAATTTATTTGTTTTATGTCGCATGTGATAAAAACTGACCCCCTGAGAGTTAATGACTTGAATGAACCTTTTCATAAAGCCAAGATATAGGGCTATTAATAAAATAAAGTCTTAAAATGTAATGCTGAGTTTGTCATGTTCACCCCCTGACCCCCAGGTGGGGCAGTTCACAGTAATCGCCCTCCCGGGGAATGGACATTTGCATTTACGCCATGGCCCTAAGGAATTTGAATTTAAATAAAGAAATACAACGCTATTTACTTATTTTGAACATGTCGAGGCATTCTGTTTTGCTGGGCCTGGTTATGAGCTAGCGGCAGAGCTCAAGCCCTTACTTATGTATTAATTGTTACGCACAGGAAATTTTGCTTTTATAAACACGCCATTTCTTTTCTATTCACATCAACAATTCATTAGATAATATTATTTAACTAGCTCAATCACTTTTTTATCATAAAACTGCTTATAACCTTACGTAAATATGAAGCTAACTGGCTCTGTATGAATTTTAAAATGGCGGCATTGGATATGCGAGGATCGTATTTCATCCTCCCCATTGAATATGGCGTGAGTAGTACAAATCTATAGTATTGTCGGTATTAGCCATGGCATAAAACTAAGGGAGGTGTAAATCTATTGTCACATAAAGCTTAGTTAGTGGTGGGCAATGTAAATGGTATACAGCCAAAACAGAATACTTCAGCTTTGTGTACATTCTACAATCTGCTAACTTGTCTCATCATATATATCAGGGAACTCATGGAATTTGTAAAATCAACAGGGCATTGGGTAATGAAATATTCTATATGAAATATTCATGATCATCCGTTCAGCTATTAGTAAGTAACATCACATACAATGGTTACATCCATCAAATAGACAGTTAGTTCATAAGAAGTCTTCTCCGGTAACTGTTTTTATTTTTCCATTGGTGTGGTATCACCATGCCGGAACTGTTTGTATGTAAGAAACAGTGTGGTCTGTTTAGGGAATTGTTGCCAAGCAATAAATTAACATACTTCAGTACAAGTAAGGTCATGAACCATACAAGAACAAGGACTATATCCTCTGCAGTGCAATAGCATGTTTGTTCTAGGGGACAAATGGAACTCATGAAATAGGCTAAATATAGTTGGTTGGGAATTTAATTATGTAATATATTGAATCCTGCCCCCTTTTCTGAGGAAGGTAATTTGAAAAATCATTCAGTAAAATCATATCAGGTTCCACCCTACTCTGAAGAAGAAACCAAGGGGAAGCAACATGGCCATAGCTCCTATTTTCAAACTGCAAGTGGAAATCAGAACATATCTTCTGTAAGACCTCTGAAGCAAATAAGATCTACATTTTCTCACTTCCTCGATGCTGTAAGTGCTCAGTAAAGTGACATCAGGTATTATGGGATTGATGCCTGGATTCATTGCATTAGGGTCCATTGTAGGGATTGTTGACAAAAGAACCTGACACTAAAAGCCTGACTGTCATCCTTCACATATTTCCCACCACTTTCCTACCAGACCAGACACTGAATAATGGCATTAGCAGAGCCTGCCTGCTAGTGGAAAATATGGGGAGAACTTCATGATGGACCGTTTTGAAACTACTCCCCTGCCGTATATTGACATATGATATCTAACAGTAATCCAGCATCTTTGAATAGATGAGAACATACTGTTACAAATGTATGTTTATGGCAAATAATAGATAGAAGTAAACTATCTCTCCCTCTTCATATGAAATAATGGTGAATATCCTCTTTAAACTATATAATTAAAAGGCATCCCTGATTTGATTTTGTGGATTAGAAAGGTGTTTGACCCATGACAAGATTTTGACAGAAAGGCATTTGACCTAACTAATAATGTATTGACCAAACCATGGTGGAATGAATGTTAACAGCATATGGACATGTGAGTAAAAAGGTGAAAGCAATCAATACAACATGACAGTTTACATCTAACTCTACCTCATTGATGTAGAGATGGATTGGTATGGGAAACAGGGGCGTGGGAATATCAGAATCTGTGAGTCACTGAGAGCAGTGGTCAAGTTGATGAAGAATGTATAAGGTTTGGAGAAGGTTTAACTCTACTGAAACAAGCAATACAAGAGGATTTGTAAATCTGCTTCTATCTGGTTATACACTATCTATGCTGCTCTCATTTTCTCAGTATGGAACATACATGGAGAAGGAATAAATTAGCAAGATGATGATTCCTGAAAGTATTGCTTTATTTAGAGACAAATTTGTCAACATAATATGATTTTATGACAAATTTCAAAATTAAACAAATCACTGGGAAGGGATGGAGACAGTTATGCACTACCAACTGTTTGAGAATATCGAGGATAAACACTGGTAGAGTAGAGGGGTAGCCATGCATGCAGAGAGTGATTGAGCCCTTATATCATGAACAATGGGATCAATGTTCTATTACTAGTCATTCCAGACAGTGTTTGTCTATAGGCGGAGGGACCAGGGAGACACATCCACCCTCAACTATCAGAGGCCTAATTGATTCCCACACCAATCACACCATTTGTCGACTACTATCTTCCTCGTCTTCCCTTTAATATCTGACCTGGAGCACTCAGAGTACAGAAACACAGTCATTGATCCCCAATATTATGCACAGGGATCAATGTTTATTACCAGACATCCCAGACATCGATCATCTATAGAAGGAGGCACCACAGAGACCAGGCTACCCTAACCCATCACAATCATCTTCTAACCCGTCCCTAGCTTTGTGGGATCCAAATCTATTCCTAAACAAATTAGGCTATTAGTAGACTACATAGATGTGTTTTCTCTACATCACTTCCGTGCCATATTTCATGTTTTTCACTGTTTTTATTCTCATTTTATATCAATACTTTCACATGTTCAACATCATACTGTACTGGCAGTACAAAATATGGCAAATTTATGTTATGATTTTGTCAATGGACCATTCTGGGTATTATTCATTATTTTACACATTTATAAAATACTTCGCCATATACGCTCAGGACCTGCTCACAAGCTCACAGCTCAATCCCCCCCCCCCCAGTGTGTACAGTGAGCTACTCTTACATCACCCATACCAGGATGTTGTGAGAGCCGGACCCATCCTATTTCTGGGCACTGACTCACTGGGAGTATCACAACATACCAACATACCTGTGGACACATTTCTAGGATGCAGGGAAATTCCAGAACCCCCTTCATCCTGATTGGTCCATCTATAAATAGAATCATTACCGGGTATGGCGACGTGTCAGATCTGATGAGACCCAACCAGATCTGACCAGATATGACTTGTTCCTACCAGGACATTTCATCACCCTGTGAGCTGCTCACCTTAGTATTTAAGTGTTCATTACAACATCGACTTGTAACGGTTCATTGACAATTTCTCCCTATCTATGCGGTTCATAATGTCTCACGAATAAAACACTAGTACTACATAAACACACTTAGTTCAACAAGGATTTATCTCAAGCAAATAAACTAGCCTGATTAAATGGAAGTTAATATTTCTTACTAGTTTGGTTACATAGTCCAACATGTTTGTCTTCAATTTATATCTAACTAGATCATACTAGCAAAATATACTGTTTTTAAATGGTTTATTTGTACCAGAACATGTATGTAAATTACTGGTAAGACAGGTAAAGATACAAGACATTTGAATACATCAAAGGACTACAGAGTTGTCAGTTCAATTCAAGCTTATTGCTTAACTTGGCAAAATGATTTTTAGTAGAAAAAAACACATAAGTTAATCGTTATTGTATAGAATAACAGTAAAAAAAGAAAAAAATAAATAAAGAAAAGAAGATTTGCATGGTTGAAGGTATTTCTTCATGTGGGAATTCACTAAGGGTCTTTCAAAGCCTCTTAATGAAGAGGCTTGTTACGACCTATGCAATGTTCCTTACAAGCAATGATCTTTGATTTGTGTTGTTCTTTTACTTACTAATCCCCTGGCATTAGCATTTGGGCCTCATTCTCAGAGCCAATCAGAGTAATTCAGGACATTTTTCCAACTGTCAATCAGACTAAATTGCTTTCTCTATGTTGGTTAGCTGATATCTAGAAAAGACGGGTCCTCTTCTTTATGTACATGGGCTGCAGGTTGGAAAATGGTCGTGATTGCTATTTGAAGATCTGCTAAAGAGGATTGCTATTGTAAAATGTCCCTACTTGAAAAGGCAGACAGCCCCGGTATGATTGGACATCTCGGAAACAGATATTTTGTAGGTAGGTTCTTAGCATGAAACAACTACAACAAACACCACACACCAGGGAGTAGTTTGACCATACAAGGCTGTCTACAGCCCAGCAAATTGTCGTGAGTCCTCGTCAACCTGTGTGAAGTGGCTCACACATGTCGCTAGATGGAACACGACGTCGTTATAGCACAAGATCACCAGGAATAGCAATTGCTATGCCGTGAGTCTAACACACAGTGGTGAAAGATGACAAAATGAGTTATCACTCAAAAAGGAGTCACCATTGATGACCAATCATGGCGACAGATGACGACAATTTGCTGGGAGTGGTTAACTAGGAGACCCTGTAACAGCACACCTTGAATTCCTGATTGATTTTAACCTGTTAGTACTGCTTCCTCCCACTATTCAAAAACACTTACGAGAGGTGAGGATTTAATGTAAGCAGCAGGATCCTAGATTAAATGTCTGTAAGCTCTGAGAGCAGGGTGCAGTGAGGAAATGGGTTGATGATGGTCAGCCTAGACTTAGCAGTATTGTGAATAAAAGAAGGACAATCTAATAGAACCCTGGTGAAAGTAGTGTTGCTGTTCTCCAAACCGAACATTCCTGATGACCAAGGTAAGTTAGTTTTGATGCTCATCTGTCCTGTATCCGGTCATCTGATACCATTCCAGCATTGTGATTGGCTCCTTGAGAAACCAGGTGAGATTTCTCAACAAAAAGAAAACAGTCCAGAATTATGGAGAAAAAAAACGGCTCATTCAACAGGATTCATTATTACATGAACCTAAAATAATATGCTACATGGTTGAAAAAGAACCACCGTTAGTGCAGCTCAGGTACCCGTGAGCCCATGCGAGGACCATTCTTTGTCTGCGCCCTTTTAACTACCGGGTACTCATGTGACCTTAGCATCGACAGTAACGTCACCTACCTCTGACAGCTGTATCTTATCTTCTCATCTACACACATGCAGACTATGAATCTTTAACAACAGTCCCCTAGCCTAACCATATAGACAAGCCTCCACTGAGGAAGGCATACAAGATGTAGATCACTACTTCTTTTTCATAGGGGTTGCAGGGTCAAAATAACCCGTTTTCAAAGTGTGCCTTACATGTGCGGTATTAGGGTAAACACCAGTAATGAATCCATTATGCTTGGCTTAACGTATTTAATAAACTAGGATTTTAAGAACTCAGAGGCATTGCGCTGAACAAAAATGTAAGTATACCTTTCCTAATAAAACCTCTCTTTCGAATGCCTAGCCTCAATGGAAGTCAAAGGGATTCATTTTTGAGCCAATGACCAAAGGCACAGTCCCAGGGTGGCCATGTGGAATAGGTCAGATGTGACCACAGGGAATTCTGGTACACAGCAGTCATTAGGAACTGCCTGGCTGTAGTAGGGGAACCACTGACTATGGTCCAGTTAGGGTGGCTATGTGGTCTATACATGGCTTTTGACTTTCTGTTATTTCTATGTACTTGACTCTCTTTAACTGTTGGCCATTCTTGAAAAATTGGATCCACAAAAGAAATGTATGTATGCGAAATAATATAGCACATTCAATATGAGAAGAGGTCCCAAAATAAACATAGGGGAGGGTATGGAATTATCTATAAATTAAATTTCACTGCAAAACCATTTCTATTTGTAAAGATATTGCGGTGTTAAGAGAGGTAGTATCAAATAGACACCAAGCTTGCATTGAAGTACTACAAGACATCCTCTTACTGGGTATTTGCCTTGGTTAGCCTTGGTTTTTGGTCACTCATTATCATGTAATGATTTCCAGCAGTGCCCCCAATCAGTAACCATGAAGTGATTGCCAATTATTGACACGAAGGCTATCACCTTGCATGACCAGCGGACAACTTGTTGTAGTCAATGTAATAACTTAAGGGCTCTAGATAGGTTTGTTTAGAGAAAAACATGTTTTTTTGTATAATCTGACACTGAATTGATGGATATATATGTATCATACATCAATTTTACCATATTAATTGCCCCTATCAGATTTGCTGCATTTTATGATGATTTGGTTGCCTTGGAAACAAAATGGAACAAAAGCGTTCTTTTTTGCCTCGTTTTACTTTAAACAGCAGTATGGGATAGAAATGAAATAATTATGCTAACCAGATCGAATGATCTTGCCAACCACCGGGGTGTTCAATATTGCATAAATAAATGCTTATTTTCCCCTTATGTTCGCTCTTTTTTCCTTAAAAATTACATTTTTTTAGAGCTCACTATATCACCATGCCCACTATATCACCATGCCCACTATATCACCATGCTCACTATATCACCATGCTCACTATATCACCATGCTCACTATATCACCATGCTCACTATATCACCATGCTCACTATATCACCATGCTCACTATATCACCATGCTCACTATATCACCATGCTCACTATATCACCATGCTCACTATATCACCATGCTCACTATATCACCATGCTCACTATATCACCATGCTCACTATATCACCATGCTCACTATATCACCATGCTCACTATATCACCCTGCTCACTATATCACCCTGCTCACTATATCACCCTGCTCACTATATCACCATGCTCACTATATCACCATGCTCACTATATCACCCTGCTCACTATATATATCACCCTGCTCACTATATCACCCTGCTCACTATATCACCCTGCTCACTATATCACCATGCTCACTATATCACCATGCTCACTATATCACCATGCTCACTATATCACCATGCTCACTATATATATCACCCTGCTCACTATATCACCCTGCTCACTATATCACCCTGCTCACTATATCACCATGCTCACTATATCACCATGCTCACTATATCACCATGCCCACTATATCACCATGCTCACTATATCACCATGCTCACTATATAACGATGCCTAAGTAGAATTTGATAAAACAGTAGTGACAGTTCTTAGGCTAATGTAGGACAACATGTCAGTACACATTGCCAATTATCAAGATGTAAGACTCAAAATTTTGAATGAAGTCCCTGATGTAACTGCCATGTGTGAAAGGGCTGAGCAGTGGTTCCTCAACTCAATGCTGATACACAGCGAGTGGTCAGGGTGTGAACAGGCATACTGATACAATCTGGATTTGCAGGGATAGAGGAAATTATGACAATTTACACTCTACTCTGTTTGATTGCACTGCTCTACTCCAAAGCCAGCAGGGTGTCCACAAAGTAGAACCCTACTCATCGTCATGCCAAATACAAATTCATCATTATATCATAATTCTTGTGTAGTGAGCCAAAGATAAACCCTTCAACCTATGTCTCACAATGCATAGTAACTTTGCAGAATTTTGACACATTACCTAATAATGCTGAAATACATTTATCACACTGATTGGACCTCTGGAGGCTGTTTTAGTTTTGTTTTGGCTTCGTGTTTTTGTTGTCATTGTAATCTGCAATACTGTTGAAAAAGCACTTTATGTGTTTACAATGAGTAATACGTTGAGATCCTCTTCCCTCCAACCATAAGGTATCAAGTGATTATCATCAGAACGATCTATGAAAGAGTCATTGCCTTTTCCCCTTTTTCATGCTCGAATAGAGATTCTATCTTAATAATGTAAAGGTCTACATCTATATGGTGGCTTTACCATTCAGAGAATGTGCAGGAATAAAAATATTGGATAATGGCCAATCTAAGAAAACATTTAAACATCTAGAATATTGTGCCACAAACTACATAGTAACATATATCTTACAAGCGTACTATGGAAACACCCCTCCACCTGTATAAAGTGTAAGGATCTACAGCTTGTTACTGTGCACAGGATGCGTATTAGTTGTATCTTTAGAGCTGAGAGCTAAAGATGAATCATCCCATTGCACCTGGTAGGTCAGGGGTAGTTGTTGATGCAGTGTCTGACAATGTAATCCTTTACAATGGCAGGGGCATAGGAAAATGGGGACCAGGGGGGCATGGGCCCCCTCAATCATAAGGAGGAGGGCCTGAGTATACATACATCTGCCCCCCCCCAATTTGCCAAAAATTCATAATAAATTGGACGAGAAGCTAATATTTTGCATCTCAAGTTGGATTACTATGGTGATGCGATAGGGAAAATGGGGGCATGATCCTCAAGTCAGATCTGAATTCACCAAAAATAACCATCTATACAAATTCTACATAGGTATGCATTGGTGTCATTGCACTTGAGGTGTCAATTACGGGTGGTCATGGTGGGTCCCCTGCTGCCACCCCCCCCGATGAATATATGCTTCCTACGCCTCTCGAAAGCTGCTACTACGGTGATTACCCAACATCCCTTCATGCTGTGTAGATTAATCAGCAGCTAAGAGTGTGCACAGACAGACAGTATTGTATCATCATGAATGGAAGATGAAGCATACAGGATCAATCCCTAGCATCATGTCAGTCTGGCTGTAACTTGTCACTCCACTGGTGGCCTTTGTGATTGGCAATATTGTCTACGGAGGACCACCACACACACATTGGAAGCCCCCATGGCCAAGTAAGAAGCTCTGGATATCTGCCTAAGCTAAAAGGCCCGGGGGGGCACTTCAATTCTTTTTGATACAGGTGTGTGGCGGAACCCACGAAAACCCTTACCCTTGCTAGGGCACTCATTCGCGGGGTTTTTCTTCGAAAGCCTACCCTTGCTAGGGCACTTTTGACTCAATAATCCTAGATTTGTTTCAAAATGTCTTAAATTTAGACTGATTGGGGAGAAAATTGAATTTGGTTCATGCTATTTTCATGAAAACTGTACTCATGTCCAAGAAAATTCCAAAATTTTCTGCGTAAATCGGGGTATTTTGCTGAAAGTTGACCCTTGCTAGGGACATTTTGTTGAAAAGTAGACCCTTGCTAGGGACATTTGTGGCTGAAACAGAAGGCTTGCTAGGGACTTTTCCTTGTGTAGGGGCCAGCTCTGGCTGTGAGTCCATGGCGGTATGCTATCTGTCCCCATTCCCTGGTAGCACCAGCCCCCAGGGGCTGGTCAGCCAGTGAACACTGCCCCCTTGTGTCATACCGATCCAGATGTAGGTGGAAGGTAGAGAATGTCAGACAGGGAAGTAGCTCAGCGGTAGAGCTTCCGCCTGCAGGTTGGAGGGTCCCGGGTTCGATTCCCGGTTTCTCCAGGACGTTTTCTGCCGACCTCTACACTGGTGGAGAAACCGAGTTGGTCCTGACCTGTGTGAGGGGGGACTACGAGAACTCGGTACCTGGGCCGGTATGACACAGTTAACGCTTCAACCTGCTAGGGGTAAACTAGTCACCTGCTGGAGGTTGGGTTGGAGGAGTAGGGCTGGCTGAAGCTGGTGGGGAGGAGTGTAGGGGCCAGCTCTGGCTGTGAGTCCATGGCGGTATGCTATCTGTCCCCATTCCCTGGTAGCACCAGCCCCCAGGGGCTGGTCAGCCAGTGAACACTGCCCCCTTGTGTCATACCGATCCAGATGTAGGTGGAAGGTAGAGAATGTCAGACGGGGAAGTAGCTCAGCGGTAGAGCTTCCGCCTGCAGGTTGGAGGGTCCCGGGTTCGATTCCCGGTTTCTCCAGGACGTTTTCTGCCGACCTCTACACTTGAAAAAGTACCCTTGCCAGCCGCACACATATGTGTATACCTTACATAGAGAGTGCCCCCCGGGCTAAAAGGTACTTCAGACACGCAAAGGCTATAAGTGCATTGCATGACAGCACAGCTACCATCATGGCTAAGGGCTTACTGAGACTAGCTTCCTATTCTATCTTTGGCTTGACCAATGTAGAGAGTGTGTCCATCATAATATCCACTTTCAGACCAAGTATGGAATGATTATGGACAATTAGCTTCTACAGATACAACGTGCACAGCATCCGCAATCATGAATACAGAGCAGAACCTTTGCATGACAAAGGAAATGGTTTATGGCCTTTCTGGGACCAGTGTCTTGCAGCTTTCCTTATTACCCAGTACTTTGTCCAGTTTCAGCCCACATGTGGAGTACTCACTAATAGCTACTTTCTGGAGATAAAAGTAACACAGGGTAACACGCACATTCTCTAACTGACACATATTATGGTAAAGTTTCCAAAGGTGGATCTATGTAAAATAGAGTTAGGGAACCAAGCCGACCATTAAGGTTTCAAATTAGATACATAAAAAAATATTTAGATAACCTCACACTTTATATCATACACTTGGCAGTTGGCACCCGCAGTTCACAGCGAGATGATTTTGACTTGAATTACTGTAGCAAAAGAAATGTCCCCCATAATTGCCTTGAAGCATGCGGTAATGGTGAATTTGTAAATTATATACCTCAGGCAGTGTTAAATACGGCACTAACTTAGAAATGTCTGGGTACATGTTGCATTAAACTTTCCACAGGGCTTGCTTGAAAATAGGACCAAGCTCATTCTCAAAGAACCTGTCAAGTGCTAGGGTCACTTAGTACAAACAAGTCAATGAGTGGATGGAAGCAACTGCAAATAACTTTTTAATTCACTTCCAAGCTGGTACGCTACTCCTTTGTGAAGAAATGATTTAATGAGATAATCAAAACGTGTAGATGTCTGCCATTAAGGAGTCTGAGAATGTCCAGATGGAGTGTTAGACCATGTGTTTGAATACTAATGTCTTCCCATGAAGGTCTGTGTTTGATCAGTTGCCATGTTACAGCATTGACGTACTGACTTTCACAGGTTAGGTTATATAATGCGAGGAAGGAAAGAATTAAAAAAGGAAGGATCTAGAGGTAAATATCTTTTCAATGAATAGATACAGCTGCTTCGATGACATGAATTCAAATTGTACTAATGCCTCATTGCTTCAGAAGAGTCATTTATTATGACTAAGGTCTGTGTGAAGGAATGGCATGAATCTACAAGAATCACTAATGTAGTATATGGACTTCTGTACTTATTACACATAGGGTTACACATAACAGAATGGTTCTATGCATCAACATAGTACGTGTTATATACTGGTTATCTATAATTTAGCATTATATTACAATGTCTTATTTGAATATTGCTGTGCGCTTGCTACTGCTAGGGCCAGGAGCAGCAACATTTCGATTCGCCTCATTCAGAGTGTAGAGCAGCACAGACATGCCTCGTCTTTTATCATTGAGCCTTAGAATGTCTTAGTTTCCATTTCCAATGTCAATAGGCAATGGCCCTCATTTCCGGCGGGAATCTATGCTGTATGAAGGAATCTGTTGTATGTAAGATACAGTATGTCTTGTACCTCTAATGAAAGGCTCCACTGCCCTAATCTTATCTCATTATTCAAACCATGTGTAAGCAGAATGTGTGCCAAGTTCCAAGAGCTGACTCAATATTCACGTTCTTATTGTACCACTGCAGTGCCAACACACACCACACAATCAGTGCTAGTCTGTTAGCTGAGAAACCATGGCTTCTTTATATATGGCACACCAATTACCCAGCAAATTGTCGTCATCTGTCGCCATGATTGGTCATCAATGGTGACTCCTTTTTGAGTGATAACTCATTCCGTCATCTTTCGCCACTGTGTGTTAGACTCACGTGGCATAGCAATTGCTATTCCTGGTGATCTTGTGCTATAACGACGTCATGTTCCATCTAGCGACATGTGTGAGCCACTTCACACAGGTTGACGAGGGCTCACGACAATTTGCTGGGTAGAATATCAACTTAAAATACCAGGTTATGTTTAGCATTTTCATAATTTGTTTGATTAATCAGTTCACAAAACATTTTTCAACACGCAATGCATGTTTCAACAATGCATGTTTCAACACATTAGTCCTTCTGACTAAAACCTTGAATCAGTAAGACCAGTTCTGCCTGTGTTGTACAGATGTTGGTGACAATACTATACATTCAGCCTGTGACAGAGATGGATTTCTGTTTGAACATCCTCTGACAGTGACAAATGTACTGGGAGGCAAGGGGAGCTCACTTGTAACAAATTATATATAGGGGTCATGGAAAGAGCGATGGAGAACATATCTTTTGTATGTAATAGTTCTTATAAGTGTATACATTAGACAGAAAACAGGCGGGGGAAAAACAGCAACAGAAAAGGCCAACTATTGGAACAGTAAACCTGACAAGACTATGTCACTGGCATACGTTTTCTTACTAAACAAAATTATCATTTATCATCACCACATCATGTTTTGATGAAATAACTATCTGTGACATTTCATACTATTTGCCTCATACTCCGTCTATTGAACAAAACTATCATCAATCCTTATTATTCTTTTTTTCTAGGTAACTACTGCTACAGTGATTCCAGACATCCCTCCATGGTACATAAATCAATTGGCAGTGACAGAGCGTGTACTTAGAGATTATTCTAGACTAGAAGATGGCGTAGGCATGGTAAATTGCTCCCTGGCATGCTGTCAGTGTGGGGTGGCCCTCTAGATGTTGATGTAGATGTAATGACTCTCAGCAGCACCTTGTGATGGCATTATGTTGGATGGCAAATACCTCAAAGCAAAAAAAAAAATAGAATGAAGTAAAATGCACTGAAGGAGATCGGATGGCTTTCTTCCCTGCTTATTTTGTCCCTTGTTAGTCTGTTTTCTACCATCTGGATAGTACGTCTCGTTATACAACATTTCTTTGGGTCATATCATTATTTTCCATTACAACTGTAGTGTCTCAGATCAAAATAACATAAAGCTTAGTATTTTTTTGTCCAAATCCATTATGCACAGTACAGCTGGTTTAGAAAGATAGCTCTGCGTACACCTACTTACCTCCCCCTTTATTTAATTACATCTTAACCTTTTGATTTGAATGATCGCCTCTATCAACCGACTTATTATGCTAAACCATATTTTATACCGTGGCCATTGCAAAATGTTTAATGTACACAAGGTTTATCAGTGTATTGTCGCTGCTACATCAAAATCAATAATATTTTAATCCAGACAGCTTCATCACTTATAATAATATCACTACTTTGCTTTCAGGGAAGAAATTGACTGCCAGTAAGTGCCTTTAGATAGACTGATTAATCTGATATTCTCTACTAGAATGTCATTTCTCGGTATGCACCAATTGGTGTTTGGTGAGCGTAAAGATGCACAGTAGCACACTGTGGCAAGATGAAGACTTGATGCCACAGGCTAGGAGCCACAACGCCAATCATGCACCGGAATAAAGGCAACACAAAGCGACAGTTAACAACATGGCATGTAAATTTTTGGTCTTCCTCCGCTTCCTGCAGCAGTCTTCATTACCCACTCTATATTATGTAGCTATCACAGTGTGTGCTATTACACAAAATACTTACCTGCAGCTACAGGTACATAGACAGCCTAAACAAAGGACACAAAGTTTTAAATTTATTCTTTATAAGTTTTATTGATAAAGTTTACAAGAAGTAGATAAGAACGATGATGTTAATTGAAATAAGCCATCTAGATGTAGAGTGATCAACATTTCGGCTTCATCGCCTACATAGTGATCTCATGAAGATTTATATTAGGATTTATTACAAGCCCCAGAAATTTGCCTGGTGATCTCTGGGGGTTTGTACTATCATTCTCATCCCTAAAACATCCTGTTCTTCTAGTTTAGAGCTTTTTGTAGCAGTTTTCTTCTTTTTTCCCCCATCATTATTTTTCTAATGATCCTTGACCTAAAAAGGTTTTTTTTTTTAATAGAGATTATTTGTATAGGTGGACATAAACATTATTTGGAGGCGAAGTTTTTCAATAGATTTCCCCATTAAAGAGTACAAATTTAGCCTAATGCTTTATATAGGGGGTGCTCCCATCCAAGATCATCTTTGAGCAAGTTATTAGACATCTACACGTTGTCCCTATCCAGAATGGGGGGCTTCTAGAAAAGTGACATTTACTGTAGCATCAGACAGGGAAGGCAAAATCAGCCACTCTCCTCCCTTGGTATAAGCACTGTGTGTGGGAGCTGAATGGTTCTTAGCAGATTCTTAGCAGTTCTTAGCCATAGAGAAGAACCTGACTGGTCATAAATGTTGGAAATGGCCCGAATCTATTACTATCGATTGCAAAACTTGGGTTTATGGGTACTTTAAGAGAGGCTGGTTACATTTTGTAGGGGCATTTGGTGTCATGTGCATGTAAAATACTCATTATCCCTGTACGTGGATTCTCCCTCACATTGATGCCAATAAATAAATCTCTGGAATTAAATCAATGAGCGATCAAATATCTGTAGGATGCATAGAAACTTTTGTTGGTCTAGCTTGTCAAAATGCCTTTGTTATTGGTTCAGGGAAAATAATCATCCAACAGCTTAATTTGATTGGAGAATTGCTTTTTCATAGAAAAGGAATAGCTGTGGAGTCACTCTTCTTCACAAGAGTGCTTATACCATTGTTCCCTGTCCCCATATGGGCTAACAAATGAGCACAGGGTGCAGTTGACCCCCGTACAGTATTCAAGAGTTGTTCCCATGAATGTATGATTTATGCTTGCCTATTAGAAGCATTGTGCCCTCCCCCCAGGACAAAGAGAGAGAAGGGAAGAATTACCTTACAGTGCACTTAACACATGAGTAGCCCTAAGAGCCCTCAAGGACACTCAGCAAACGTCCTCCCTCCCCTCTTTATGTATGCAGCAGGCTATTCACTCTTTCGATCAGGAGCTTAATTCAAAAGATCCTGGGATCACGACCCCAGCGATCTTAGGAATAAGTCAGCCTTATCCTATTAAGCGATCTTAAGAGTTGACTGGGTTCACATATCCTAGCCAGCACTAAGATCGCATCAATCTTAGCCTCAGCCCTCCTATACTATTCCAAGAAGTACTGACTAGGCACAGGGGTAAGAGTCCCAAAATAAAGGAATAGCTGTGGAGTCACTCTTCTTCACAAGAGTGCTTATACCATCGTTCCCCGTCCCCATATGGGCTAACAAAAGAGCACAGGGTGCAGTTGACCCCCATAAAGTATTCAAGAGTTGTTCCCATGAATGTATGATTTATGCTTGCCTATTAAAAGCATTGTGCCCTCCCCCCAGGACAAAGAGAGAGAAGGGAAGAATTACCTTACAGTGCACTTAACGCATGAGTAGCCCTAAGAGCCGTCAAGGACACTCAGCAAATATCCTCCCTCCTCTCTTTATGTATACAACAGGCTATTCACTCTTACAATCAGGAGTGTTCCCTGTAAGTGCTCTTGTACCCTGGTGAAACCACTATGCATTTCTTTCACTAAGATCGCAGTGATCTTAGTGGTGGAAATGGAATAGTGAAGTGATCCCAGGACTAGCAATTCTGGACAGGCCTGCAACCACTGCATTACATAGGTAGACCAGCCAGGTCTTATGATATGTGCCTACACTAAGATCGCTGGGGTTGGGATCCCAGGATCTTTTGAATTAAGCTCCTGGAGTGTTCCCTGTAAGTGCTCTTGTACTCAGGTGAAACCACTATGCATTTCCTTCACTAAGATCGCAGTGATCTTAGTGGTGGAAAAGGAATAGTGAAGTGATTTCAGGACTAGCTATTCTGGACACACCTGCAACCACTGCATTACATAGGGTAGACCAGCCAGGTCTTATGCTATGTGCCTACACTAAGATCGCTGGGGTTGGGATCCCAGGATGTTTTGAAAAAAGCTCCAGAGTTCCATTTTTAGGTCAAGGATCATTAAAGAATGATAATGGGCTGTGATTTATTTAGAAAATGGGAGATAATGAGCACCCCCAAAGTGTCCTACTTTTTCTGTCTGTGACACACTACGCAAACTTATAGGTCACCCAAAGGAAGAAATCATGTAAAAGGCCGTCTTTGTGGGACACGAGGGCTGGGTCAGGTAGTAAATGGACAATAATTCTATGCCCAGACCACATTGATGCAGCCGTTAACGAAATATTTCACCCAATACCACACAGGCACTTGGTGCTTTTTTACATGATTCTACAGAGGGGGGAATGCAATGGTTGTTTGCAAATCCAGCTGTTTATTTGGCACTGAAACCCCTCCAGGGTCAGCCTCAATGTAAATGTCACTGACATTGACGTGTTAGTTCTCACACAGCATAACTCATAATTCAATAGCATTGAAACCTTCACAGTGCGATGCATTTTTAAAATGATGTTTTGCTTTTGGATGCTGATGCCAAAGGAAATTTTCAAATATTCTATACTATTTAGGATGTGGTAACGCTTTCCTGCAGAACTGCCACTACTGATATATTGTATATTTCATCGCAATAAATCATCTTGTTTCAAATCTCCTACAGACACCAATCAAAAAAGCAGGACATTGTGAGTGTGATTTAAAAAGGAAGTTAGAGTAAAATCAATACTCATTCATAGTCATTTTGTAATCTGCATTATGAAGGATAACATAGACCTTTCCTGCTATTTGGGTTTTGAGTTCACTGCACCCTACTCAAAACTGGCCGTTAGGCACTGGTTACTCAATTACAAGCCTGGCAACACTTCATTTGTCTGAAATGAATTAATTACCATCAGAATTAATCTTGCATGTCTTATTTGGCTTTTGTCTTTGTACGTTTTAAGTTAAATTTGTTGGATTAATTGATTGTCATCAGAATATTTTTTTTTTTCACAAGCAGGAATTTTTATGCAATTTAATAACAATCAATCTGCATATTGTTACAAATTGTGCTTCATATTTTCATATTCTGTTAAGTTAAAATATGTCACTGAGAATGCAAGGTTGAACAGAGCCTGGGGAGCACAGACTTATTGTTACTGAGCACTGCTTTACACCATAACAATCACAGCCAGTAGCCTCTAAAGGGGATGGATTTGTTCTGAACTTTTACTGACAAGGACATATGTAGAGCTAGGGAGATGACAGTGGAAGCTAGACTTCTGACAAATTATGCATTACAGCTCTTGTATATAAATATGGAACTATGTACACGAGTAGCCGCGGACGGTTAGGGACTACTTGCAGCTCGTATGGATGACTATGAGGTCATAGTAACGAGCAGGTTTGAAGTAACCGTCAGTTGGCGAATCTCACCTGGACAGGTAACACCCAGCTGGGTGTTCCCTTGATTTTAAAATTTTACTATTGTTATTACTATGGTTATTACTTATACTATTGTTATGATATTATGCATTTTACTGACTATGCTTTTTGTCAACTAATTGTTATAGTCTCTGAGTCAATAAGAAACACAAAAAATAGACAGAAATGGAGAATGAAATGAAAACGACATAACTTTTATTAAGAGGAGTAATGTCTTATAAACACTAAAATAGAGATGATTTTATTTCATCATTCCCACCCTTTACATCATAGGTTGTTACAGGAACACAATTTTGAAATTGTGTATCTTCTGTTGAAGCACTCTGTACTTCCTATTGTCCATCCCCATTAGTGCATGTCTAGATGAACAGGGACCTATTCTATGCCTAGGTGACTACACTGATAACCAGACCTCCCTCCATGGCACATAGATCAATCAGCATGCACAGATCTCCAGACATTCCTCCTTGCTATATAGATCTGCCGGCAGCAACAAATCGTGCACAGAAAGATTATTATAGTATCATATAGGCTGGAAGATGAAGCAGACAGGATGAACCACTCCGTAGCATCGTGTCAGTCTGGACTCGTCTTGTAATTGTTGATGTAGTCCCTGACAATAGCGGAAGATGTAGCGTGTGTCAGTAGTATCTGGTAATGGCATTATGTTGGGAGGCACATGGGGCCAAGAAGGATGTGATAAAAAACAATGGTGGAGTAAGAAAAAAAACACAGACAAACATGGAGGCTTTCTTCCCTATTTCGTTATTTTGTCCTGTGTTACTTTGCATTCTACCATCCGCATATAGTGTTTCACAATATTTCACGATTTCCAGGTGTTATCAGAAGTTTCCTGGACAACTAAAGAACAACCGTTAGTGTTTCAAACATTCCTACATACCGCTTAGTGTATTCTTCTTTCAGCCCCTGTGAGCGGTAGACCATGTTTATGTCCCTTATCATTACAGCAATCCGTCTCTGTTCAGTGGAAGTAGAGTGGCATACTTTGAGGCGAAGGCATGGCCAGAAAAGGAGCCCTTACCAGGGTCCACTTTCTGTACAGGCTAAGGGCCACATCTCCAATCATGCACACAGAGTAAAAAATGAAGAAGAAAACACCGCTAGGAAAATGGCCGAAGGACTTCCTCAGATTAGCTTCCTTCCACAATCCTGGGACCATTACACTGTCCTCTTGCAAGCTAAGTATAGGGTCGTTACTGACAGTAACTTTCTGCTCATATTAATTACGCAGTCTAACAAGCACATCCTAAAACATTCACACAAAGTGAAACCAGTGAATGACTAAACTTTATTTGACAAATATATTGGGTTGATTCACATACTCCACTGATGGCTTTTGTAAAATGCTGTAATGGCAGCCTTGAGGACATGAGGAGATAAAGAGAGTCTTTAATCTTCCTCTGTCCTGACCCCCAATTAGCGAGCTGAATTTAGTGCAATAAGGTGATGTTAGGTCAGGGTCAATAACCTCATTTGGTAGGATGTAGGTCACTCTCAGATTTTAGAAGACAAAACAAAGAATAGGGCCTTTTCAGTGGTGTAAGGAGCTGTAGTAGTAGGTTGAAAAGTGTGTAGATACTAATCTGATATAGATATAATTGACACCTTGTAGTCATGAGTAGTTGTACTCTTATGACTGATACAAACCCTTACTTTAGGGGTTTTGAATTGGCTGTATTATACCTTCAGAAGTGGCATGGAGAAGCTTCATCTACCTTTAGTGTTTAGTTTTTTTTATTTTAACCTGTTGAACCTCCCGTCACAATCCTTCTGGTGATGGGGATGGTTTAATTTTCATCACGATGCTTTCATTCTTTCATTCTAACAAGGCCACAAGCATGCTTAGAAAATGGCAAATGTTAGGAGTATTGAGTTGAGTTTGCAATACTTAAAACTGTTTAAGAGCATGAGATATCATTTGATGATTTCCATTACACATTTTTTGATTCTTCAAAGAGAGCCAAAACAATAATCTTCCTTAAATCAGATTTGGAATAATTGTGAAATTACAGACTATGGAAATTAGGTGCGGGCTGTTCACAGTTAAGTAGGACGGATTCAGATTAAAACTGATGGCTTTGCCAGAAATGGGTTACGTTTGGAGCCATTGATTTTAGAGATGAATAATGACAACCTGATCCTGATTTTGTTATTCAGAATGAGAATTGATTTCAACATACTTTCTCCAGCAATTACTGGAAAACCTGTTTTCCCTTAGGATTTTTCTTTGGAAATAAAATGTAGAATATTTACTGTTCCAGATGCCATCAGGTGACTTAAGAAGGAATGGGTCAAATTGTACAAAGAAAAAAAAAAGCCCTGTATTTGCTGTATTCACAAGGCAGACACTCACCGAATACTATAGACCTTACTAGCCCTCAATAACAATAAAATTCTTCTCATCTTTGGCTCTATCCCCCTTTCCTCTTTCTCCTCTTCAAAAACCATCTGGCTGGGTGCCACAAAGATTGCCTTCTCTATATTGACTTCTTTCTCATCTCTCACAACCACAGATAGCAATATTGAGACTTGTCTAGATCAACACTACCAAATGTCATACAATGATTTTACTTCCATAAGCTCATTTGACATGGATGTCCAATGGCCCTCCTGTGAGCTTAGTAGTTGTTTTCCACAGAAAGTAGCTCAAAATTAAGGCATCCTACATCGTCTCTCCCACAACATAGCATTACAGCTGAACCAAAGGACGTCAAAGACCATGGTTAGGGTAGTCTTTGTAGGAGATGACAGCTAACGCAGGTAGTAAATTGGCTATGTTGTAATTCTATGCCCGGTTTACTTTGTCTAACTACAAGTGATACTTACATTTGGACTGATCCTGTGCAGGGTTCCAGTGTTAAAATAGACAGCTAGGTTTAGGGTGTAGGGTGCAAACAACCCCTGGGGAGCACTGTAAAATCTCAGAACCAATAGTTCAATTTCCACAATGGCTAGCTTTCCTGATTGTATCACTTCGTCTTTTCCATTCTGTGCAGTAGCAAGAGATAAAATAACACCAACAGTCTGTATGCTATTGGGCCAACAATTGCATTAATAGATGCACTTTCATGCCATGTATTAACTCTTTGTATGGCTGAAGGGGCTCTGAGTCATACTGGCTTTGTTAGGTCGTACTATGCTGATAAACTCCTGCACAACATTTGTTTTTGATTAATCTTTATCATTCATATGGACCTACTTAACTTCATTGTCCCTTAGTGTTTCTTACTGCTGCATGAAAATCCAGCATAATTAAATCCAGATGTCTTCATCTATTATAACTTCATCACAATTTTGGTTTTGGGAGAGAAAAAGAAATTGCCCAGAAGAGTTTTTAGAATGATCAATGAATCTATTAAATATAATGTGTATAACAGGACTTGCTTCTTTAAACTTACTGTCCATGAGCCAAGTTAGGCATAAGGTGAGCATCATTATTTAGTAAAGAGTGCGCTCTCCCTCAAATCATTAAAATAGAGATATCAGACATTCATATGGTTTTATTCAACTCCTCCTTTTTGATCATTGGAAAGTCATTCCATGTTATTATACCTCTATGCACCTAAAAAACTTCACGGGCCATGGCAAGGTGGCTTTTTTCTACTAATGACACCTTTGTGAAAGGAAAGGAGAGGAAAAAGAAGATTCAAAAACATTGTCCAAGATTCTTGCGTTTGGTCAGAGTGGAGAGTTGGATGTCTTGAGGTAAAAACACCTACTCGGGGCCAAGTTAAGGGTCCTCACCCAGCCACTGTCTGCACAAGGCGAGAGTTACATCGCCAAACATGCACAGTGAGTAAAGGCTGTATGAGAGGACACAGTTAACAATCTGGTGTATGGTCATCCTCAGCTTCCTGCAGCAGTCTTCAGTGGCCAGTCTATACTTAATAGCCAATGTAGTGTTAACTTTTATAACTTGTACAACGATTAGTGACCAGCAGCAACAACTTACAGCCCATATTCCTTACAAAGCCTAATGGCGTAATCACTGCATGTCTTCTTGTGAAGTGTGAGCTGGAATGCCTCTATGGCCATGCCTGGTCGTGTTCTCTGTTAGGCATAGGACCTTTATTCACTAATCCCATCATGTAAATAACATACTCCATTCCAG
This sequence comes from Acholoe squamosa, assembly GCA_949317995.1. NCBI lineage: Eukaryota > Metazoa > Annelida > Polychaeta > Phyllodocida > Polynoidae > Acholoe > Acholoe squamosa. Next base: position 82,490,786 of record OX439041.1, on the reverse strand, counting down.
GTTTTTGTGAAAGGTCGTTAGGAGGATGGTGTGGACATGGAGAAAGCAAAGAGAGTCTTTCATCTTCCTCTGCTCTGATCCCCAATTAGCAAGCTAAATTGAAGCAATAGGGTGACAATAACTTACTGGTGTGGGATGTAGGATGTAGCTCAATGTCAGCTTCAAATTCAAATGTGTTGGATAAAGAGTAAGTCAGTGTCAGCATATGCCGTAGCAGCAAGTTCAGAAGTGGCCTTGGGAAGCTATTGCCTCATCTTTTTTTGATGCATATCTGCCCCCATATTTGTCAACATCCCTCTACTGATAGTGGATTGTTTGATAATGACCGAAAAGCTTTCATTCCCAAAATAAAGCAAACACTGGTACAAACTGTGTAGGGTTAATCAAGTATCCCCAGAAAATGCTGATGTTAAATATTGTTGAATGGTTAAAAGTAACAGGGAACACATTTTCAGTAATTTAAACTGTTTAAGAGCATGACAGTTCCATTAGACATTTTCCTGATTCTTCCATTTGCGTCCAAACAGTACTCTTCCTTAAATCAGATAAGGAATAACTGTGTGATTAGAAACTATGGAAATTAGGCACCAGCTGTTCACAGTTAAGGGTGACTGATTTAGATAATCCAGATGCGAAACTTAATACGCCCCCTTAAGCTTGTGCACTTCTCTATGAAAGGAACATGATTTAATGAGGAGATAATGATAAATCAAATCTGTGGATGTCTGCTGCTAGGGACTGTGAGATTGATCAGCTGAAATGTTAGAACATGTGGCGGCTTACTAATGTCTCAGTGTAGATGTCTAATTTTTCCAGGTCCTAACATAACAATTTTTGATGTATGCATTCAAATCCCTGAGGTTGCTTGTCCAACATCATGGGGTCTCGATAGTGTAAATCTAGGTCACTGTGAAGTAAAGTCTTGTTTTTATTAACACTTCAAATCCTACCAACCCCTGACATGTGTTATTGACAGATCGTCCCAGTCAATCCGTACATATTTGACTTTGCACGATACCGATTTAGGAGTGCATCATGCTCATTTGTTGATATCAAAGAATTGATGTGTCAGTTTACAAGTATTTATCAAGCTGCTCTTGCTTGTGTCATAACCAAGCTTTAGAATCTTCTTCTATATTTTCAGCAACAGGAGCTCTGCATCATCGTTCACAAACTCAGTTGAACAAAGAACATGCTTGTGAATGGAAACAGACTCCCAAGCATTTGCTTCCAAGCATCAAAATATGCATACATTAAAAGTATATAAGATTCATACACCCTTAACATACAATCACATTTCATGATTTTCACTATTTTCTAAAACAAGGATGATTTACATTGAATGTTCTCGATCATTTTATTTTTTTTTTTACATACAATTCATTGATAGAAGCAAACACTGATCAAGTGGGAGAGTAATTTAAAGTAAGTGAACACAGACACAGGTCCCTGCATGAGCTGACGTAAAGAACATGTGCTGAGAAGGAATTCCATCGACAGCCAAAGGACACAGCTGGTAGTCCATTGATAAGATGTCCATTGTATATTGGAAAGCACCCCATGCTATGGTGCTCTACATTCCATCTTAAAGGCAGATTGTGTGCTCTGTCAATGCCTTGTGACAGAAAGGTCAAAGCTCAGGAAGGCAAGGGACCAAATCCTGACCTAAGGATTATAGCAATAGGAGCAGCAGATGAGGCTATAATGTGTGTTGGGAACTTGGTCAGGTGGTAATAGCAGAAGTAGAGCAGAAGAAGTAGTACTTCTGCTCCAGATGCCATCAGATGACTGAAGAGGCTCATGGGGTCACTTTTCCCTTCACCTTTTGTTCAAAGCACTTTGTGAGGAAACTGAATGGTTCTCGGATGGTGTCCTGGGACATGAACTCTTTGAACACTCTTGTCTGGATGAAACTGAATGGTTCTCAGACGGTGTCCTGGGACATGAACTCTTTGAACACTCTTGTCTGGATGAAACTGAATGGTTCTCAGATGGTGTCCTGGGACATTAGCTCTCTGAAGACTCTTGTCTGGATTAACGCATCACATTCCAGTGATGCACCAATGCAGGAGCACTGATTTTTAGACAATTGACAATAACAATAAATTGGGACCCAGTAGTCTAAAAGCCTTGAACATTTTACAGCGATTATAGAATGAAAACATCCTCCTTCTTTAAACAAATAACAGTCCATTTATCAATCACCTGACCACACCTCTTTGGACTTGATAACTGTGAAGGAGCGAACCATAGTTTAGAAGTAGAAGAGGCATATGAGGGATTGCGCTACTGCCCCGTCTTGGCAGAATGTAATACCCTGCGCTCTCTTTTCAACCTACTACTGTGGTTTTAATATCACTTAGTTCTTGATGCATGTTATCTTGATGCCTTAGAAACACTTCAGTCTGCCTTTGACTGCCTGCAATTTTGTTTGGACCTGGAAAAGGAAATCCTATCCAAACTGGAGGAGAGAAGGATTGACTTGAGAAAGAACAACGGGTGCTGAAGCCCTTTGACAAGTGAAGTGAAACAATCAATATAATCAGTATAGGTGTGTTAGTCATTCAATGTTCTAAACCTTAATAAGTTCCCTTTGTCATTTTGGTCCATGAACTTGACCTAGGTTATAAAGCTGGCCTTTTCCAGCCATATATTACACTGGCACAGATCAAATCTACATTTTGCCAACAAAACTTCCTAATTCAATACGAAAAAAAAACCCTGTGTGGGTTATCCCCTAGTTTACATTCTGATTATTTTTGCAGTCAGAGCCATTTGTACAAAGGGTAGTAGCCAACACTATTACATAACTGAGACCTAGTTATTTCTCTGTGAAGTGATAAGATTCAAGATACCATCAAGTCCTCTATTTGATACCTGTGACTATATTTCTATACAAAACATTCTTACTAAAAGCTATTTTAGAAACAGAACAGAAAAGAAATGCAACATTTATAATATCCTTTTTCCATTAATATTTTCTCAGTGACTTTGATCCAGTGCTGTAAAGGGAAGTTTCTCTTTACACAGGGTCATTACAGGCAGTACCGCCGGGTGCTTAACCTGCACCAGTTAAATCTGATGTGGATCTACAGTTCCCATGGTAGTCATAACTACACTACACCATCACCCTGGTCCTGCAATGTGCCTCCTAATGTATGAGAGTGAAGGACTGGGCTGCTCCAGTGCTTGATATAGGAACTGGAACTAAGTAAACCAAGGTGTATAATGCACACAGTTCACTTCAGGGGTTATATCGATTAGTCACAAAACAAAGGAGATAGTGGAAGCTAAATTTATCTTATTTTTCACAGCAAAAGATGTACATTTACCGAAAACAGATTAGTCTAAAATCAGCCATCTATTTCCACACTGAAACCCTGCATAGGATGAAAGTAACTGTAAATATCGCTGATGATGATGTGTACGCGTACAGCATGAATCATAATTTGACAGCATTAAAAACTTCATTCTGCGATGCATTATCAAAATTCCATTTTCATTTTGAATTGCTATGAGCAGTGCACACTATAATTTTTACAATATGTGAATTGAGTTCAGGATTTAAGGATTCCATCCTTATAACCCATTTAGGTTGACACCAACTACATAATGCATAATGTTACAATTATGTTTCATAACCTGTTTATTTAAGTGATGGTACTCACAAAGGATGTTTGGACACAGTAGTCTCTCTTTAACCTTACGGGTTTCCCTAACCCATTTTTAAAAGGGGTCTGGTCTCCCTTTTCTGTCCTCTCTTTTATCTGTTCTTCCAGGCCTCCCAAGCCCCAGGCCATCTTTAAAAGGGGTCTATGTCTTGCTTTTCTATCCTCTCTGAGTGTGGGTGGTGTCCATATGCGCGGGCACTGGCACATATTCGTTCCTTGAATCTCCTCTTTCCTGTCCCCTCTTTCTTACATATGTCTGGTGTCCATATGCACGGGCACAGGCACATGTATTCCTTTGTGAGGTGATGTCTAATGTACTTTTTCCGCCATGAATATAAACTTAGCTGTCGGCTTGGCGTTAAACAACCATTACTCACTCACTCTTTAACCTTAAGTTAAAGTCAACCTTATGAGCACAGCTCTTGTTACTGAGATTCAGCATATAACAATTAAAACAGCCTCTGACAGAGAATGATTCTGTCCCGAACTTATTCTGACAAAGACAAATGGGTAACTAGAGAGAGGACAGTGGAAGCTTGGCCTCTGACAAACAAAATGTTAGGCTAATATACAGGTTTGAAACAGTCTGAGCATGTGCAGTACATTTATTTTGAATCTCCTTCACAGAGTTTGGTAATGGACCAGGAGCAATCACAAACAAAAAGCTAAAACAGAAAACAAATGGAGCAAGAAAAACAAAATTAATAATAGTCTTTTTGCTTAGTAAAGAAACATAGTGACATCCATTTGTCATTTGCAGCATTTGCATGCTGTGGTATGTCATTATAAGCAATGACTGCTATGGCAGTATGCAGCATCTTTTAGTGTCCATACTTTGTATTCATGTCTGCACGACTTGTGATCTATTCAACGTCTAGACGGCTGCTATAGTGATCTCCAGACATTCCTCCTTGCTATATAGATCTGCCGGCAGCAACAAATCGTGCACAGAAAGATTATTATAGTATCATGTAGGCTGGAAGATGAAGCAGACAGGATGAACCACTCCCTAGCATCGTGTCAGTCTGGACTCGTCTTGTAATTGTTGATGTAGTGTATGACAACAGAGGAAGATGTATCGACACTCTGCAGCATCTCGGAATGGCATTATGTTAGAGGCACATAGGGATGAGAAGGAAATAATAAAAACTATGGTGTGGTAAAAAGCTACCCCATATAGAATTATGGCACAGATGGGAAGGGGTACTTCCCTGGTTGCTTTGCCCCTTTTTGCTTTGCTGTCTACCATCTGGATCATGGTGATGCACTAGGGGGTAAAGGCAATATGTAGGTACACTGAAAAACTGAGAGACACAAAACTAGTCAGTGTGCGGACAGCTTTAAGTCATCAGGTTGACAATACCTAAAACTACAGCTTTAGGTCATCAAGGTGACGACTTTAGGTCGTCATCCTGACCACCTTAGTTGTTAGTATGACGACTTTCTATTGTCAGTTTGACGACTTTAGGTAGTCATTTGACCTTGACTACCCTAAACTAGTCTGTATTGACAAGTTTTAGGTGGCGGCATGATTTCTGTGTAGTCTAGGATTAAATCTCAGAGGTAGGAGAGAGAGGGACAATTTTGTCATTGTGTCAGTTTTTCACAAACATGTCAGTCTGTCGTCAGCATGTCAGTTTTTCACCCAGAGTGTCAGATTTCGCCTCAGAAGAATTTTTTCACCCAAAAAAAAATTTAGCAAAGATACATATTTAAGAACAGTATTTGTTATGCTCTGAGGCCCTGAGAGGGTAAGGGAATATTTTAACTAGTCAAGGATAGTTAAATATGTAGATTGTTCATCTGAAGATAATTTTGCTGAAAAGGGCCTTCCGTGTCAGTTTGTCTCACGCATAGAAGGCGCACCTTTAACTCAGAGAAGGCAGGTCTGCGTAGAAGGAGCACCCACTTTCTCCAAATCAATATTTTGAAAACCTTGCATATAAGGCGCACCCCTAACTTATTAATGCTTGTCTGTGTACAAGGCTCACCTTGTGCAAAGGTACATGGTACTTGTTAGAGATACACCTTGATGGTTAGGAATATTTGGTGAGTTGGGTAGGGTGTCAGGGCGACGTGGAAGGGTGTGAAAGGCCATGAACACCCTACAGCAGGTACTGTTAGGGTGGCAGGGGAGTTAAAGTCTCATAGTATAAGGCCAATCTTTGACTTCATATCAAATATGTAATGTGCCTCTATCTAGTGGAAATTTCATGAACCATTGAAGGTCAAAGACATAATGCCAGATGGCCGCACTGTCCCATGATAGAAGTATTTTATAATGCTGCATTTGATCCTCCTGATTGAAAGGTCAATAGTTTATTGTTGAAGCTGTCAGTAAGTAGGATGTACATATTTTTGGGTTGCAGAATGGTATGCATCGTTCAGTAATTAATGGGTATAGAGGGCACCATGATATCAACAACACCATTTGTTTGGTTAAAGCAAAGATATGACACTGTGTACATAGCTGGTCATCTCTGGATTGGAAATTAAAGGTACCTCGCGGCCAAGGCACACCCCTAACTTGGGGGAATAAGTCGCACCCCCAATCTGATTCGCTTATAAGACGTGCCTTATATGCGGGAGATTACGGTAGGTGCAATATTTTATGTAATAAATATATAACAGAATGATACGAGGTTATTCAGTGAACAAGTTAAAGTATATATTAAGTCTGCTCAGCCATTACAAGTCCACCTTTTCCACTTTGTGATGCACTTCCCATGTATCTTGAAAGAGAAGGCAAAGAACCAGAGGAGGAAATTGAACTGTTCTCTTTTACATATTCACCCTGTGAAACACAATTGTCTAAAGCTTCACTGAAAGTAGACATATCCATTTGTGAGTCTTGTTTTGTTTTATTGTGAAGTTTGGTATGCCGTTTGGTCTTTACTGGCTTCCTACAGGTAATGTTCACCTGGATCTGCTAGATGCCCTACTAGAGGAAGAAGAACATTTGGGCACAGGGGAGGAAGGAATTTTGAACTTGTCCCCATTTTGTTGTGTACAAATGGGGATATAGAGTTGCTGTCACTGCCAGAAAAAAATTCATGCATTCTTTGGCTTATTGTCATACTAGTAATTGCGCATGATCAAGTTGTCATATGAGAAATATCATATGACTAGTGGTATATAGTGTAAATCCAACAAGCTCTTATAAATAGTGTTATTTCCAGTTATCACTGGTTTATTCAGCTTTAGGCAACGTGTAAGAAATATCAATCACACAGATGTTAATATGCAGGTAATTTCCACATACAGTAAATATACAATAGTTTATAAATTATAATGTTCTGTTCCACTCCACCTGTGAGGTAATAATAATACAATGTCCAGCATAGTTCTAGGTGGGTTCCCACACCTAGCTCCTGACCTGCTGCTTAGAGGAATAATGTAATAATGAATAACTTTACCCTCTGGTGGATGTCTTGAGGAAGATAGCCTCTGGCCACTAATGATGGAAACCAATGCCTGTCTAGCATAGTTTCACCATAGTGCAGTGGTATAGCAGGTAGCAGGAGATGACTGGAGATGTTACCTCTGGAGTGGTTCTTGGTGTTCTGATTTCTAGGAGGTGCAGCCAGGCTATTTGTAGCAAATCTTGGAAAAGCACCTCAGACTGACTGGGGCCAGTGGCATCTGCCTAACTCTGCAATTGTTTGAGGGGAGGCTTTCATGTGTCACTGGGTCCACAAAGGACCCCCATGGGCGCCGCTGTGTCCCCCATTGTCTTGGTCGGTTGTGTAACTTCAAACCCCCATATCTCGGAAGTTTACGCCGTTACAATCGCCATTTTGCGCATGCGCGAAATTGAATATGCCAAGTTTATAATGCCCGCTTGATAGGCGCGTAACTTGCGCTGGTTTGTCTGTAGTGCACTCAGAGGTCGATTCAGTCTCTATGGCGTAACTTCCTTAATAATGGGAGTTTTGCCTTGATCTTGGGCTCATTCTGACCGTTTAATTATGGGCTTTCCATAAATGCTTTGATATTTGACCTAGGTTGCTCAGGAGCGACGCTAGAGCGGACGGTTATGGCGTCGTGCTTATGTAACCCATTGTTCAGTTATTAGAGTGCTCAGACACTCATGACGGCGTCAGCGGTGTTCAGGCACCCGTGACGGCCGGTTGCATTCACTTACAAGTTATTAATTTGTGCATTGAACCATGAGGTCACACACTGAGACCCTCATTTTTATTATATTGTGCAGTGAACCATTAGGTCGGAGCCTTTGATGTCATAAACTCTGTCTAACTGACTTGGTTTGGTGTGCAGTGGGGCATGAACGCTCTTATACAAAGTTTGAGCGCTCTTATAGCTCTTAGAACCAACCTATGTATTAATTTCTTAGATATTCTTTGATTAATACAATAATATGTTAGAATTTATGGAATAATAAAATGGTATATCATATTATGAAAGATGTATCTAATTCAGACCATAAACACTTAGAACAGTTACCCCATATACTTTGACATATGTACACTTAATAAGCCACTCAATGGAGTTGGACTTTAGGGGAGAAGGAAAATTTAAGTAACGGTCAATTTTATGCAGCCTTTATTACTCACTTGTACCTGCGGGGGCATTTTTGGTGAGGTTTGGGTGTGAAGATGGGCCTGATGTTGATGGCCCCTGCCTTCCCATGGCCATGAGGCCGACCTTGCACAAGGTTTCAAGCTCTGATGGTCTGCCGCCAGTGGTTGTTCATGAAGTTGAGCAGGCATCCTAGCCCTAACTACTTGGTCTGGGGCCGGCACCACACCCACAGTAGCCGGTGAAGAGATGTAAGGTCTGAAAGTGGCAGGCACAGTATTTCAAAATGCAGGGTATCTGAATCTCTGCTACCTCTCCTGGTACTTGTAAAGAAGCCATTTTGCCCTCTTACTATGGCGACTCGTGCATATTCCCACCATTAGGGGCTGTGCTTCTAAACCTGCTCGGCTTAGTGAAGACTCAGCCGGCTAGTAATTGGTGGAAACAGGTCACATGTTACAACCTGGCATCACCATGGGACTTTAGCTACTGTTTTGCTGCCATTCCTGCCCTTAAAATAGAGCTACTTGGGCTAGACTATTTGCTGCCAGCTATATTGCGAAGTAGAATAACAGGTATGGTAATCAGGTGATCCTGGTACGTTGGTTTGTTTGCCCGCAGAGGCCCAGAGACCCATAAATAGTAAGAATCAGTAACTGTAAGGTACCCTTTAATATACTTTGGACTATAGATACCTCAATACAGAAGGCCCGTACAGACTGGAAAAAAGGACCGAAAAAGTTTGATTTATGGACTCTTTCTAAATTGAAAAAGTAGTACTTGACTCCGGCCTTCATTTTACTTTAGACCACATTATGTAGGCGCCCTTCTTCAACAAACTTTACACATATTTATGGCCATACTTATTTAGTACTACAACCTGTAGTAGACCTTTGATCGGATTATTCCGGGACCATCCATAAATGACGTCATGCAAAATTTGAATACTTTGGCCACTATTTTTTACCCCCCCTCCCCTCCCCCCTCGTCATGTTTTCAGCCATTTTTGCAATGCTTAAGGTATAGTCCTGCATGCCCGGCCTAAACCCCTTCCCTTCTTCTGTATTGAGAGAAAAAGGGCAATTCGATTTTTTGGAATTGAAAGTGTAATACTGAAACAAATATCATAAATATATTCCAATACATAAGAATTACCTGATTATGCTATTTTCTGTTAATTATGAAAGAAAATATGACGCCAAGCAATATGTGATAATTTTCAGTAGTAGACCCAGTAGTACAGTTTACAATTTGGTTTCTTGGCATTAGCTTCTTTTCTAGCCACGTTATTATGGACCCTATAATGCAGGCGGCGGTTGTTATACTCTACTATATTAGGCCCTATGTTATACTATACTTTATATACAGCGTTTTAGACTGCATTTTATGCATATTCTACCCTCTTCTCTACATTCCATATTAGTAGCCCTGTGGGAAAAGCTTCTTAGCTATACCTTATGAATTCTAGACTATATTTTATTCTAACCCTCTGCAGATTATATTGACTGCATATTGGATAATCTGACCGCTGCATATTTTATCCTGGTTGAAGAAGCCGGGATCCATACCTGGCACCTCCAGAAGATGCGCCAGCGCTCTAACCATGGCATAAAGCCCTCTTACTGAAGTGCCTTTATTAGCCTGGCCTGTTATGTGAGGTGTCCTGCCACTACCGCACCCTCTATGGCAGGCGTGCCCAATCAACCTTGACGCCCTCCCACCCAGCCCGCTCCCACTATACCGCCCAACCACCCATTGCCCCTGTGATCTGGACCATGATGCCACAGGGCCTCGGCGGCTGCCGCGTCCTGTATAGTAAACAGAGGTCAGTCCAGGTGTATTCGTTTGTGCAAGTAAATGTTCCACTTTTACTCTGTGTTTGTAAACACCACAAGGCCCAATGGTTAAGACCCCATAGGTCGGCATGTTTACATTATGGGGCAGGCAGCAGGCGATAGGAGGCAGAAGATTGTCCTTGATGACAACCACTGATGTCCCCTTCCCACATTTGTCAGCCTCAGTGTGGCATGCCTTTGTGATGTATGAGCTTGAAATTGGTTTGCAATTGCCCAAAACATAACATAATTGTGATCAGAATTAGTTGTAATAAGAATGTTGATTCCAAGTGGTGGTTCTTTCATTAAGCATTAATTAGTTCCAGATTTAATGCCACTGATAGTCTATGGGACATTTTTTTTTATGGTTGGGTGCCTTAAACAGTAAATCTTCTTCTTACACCTGTCTTTTTCACAGTGCTTTTGTGAGTGGTTTGGCTCATCTGTGGTTCTTCTGTACTGAAGAAACCGCTATGTCTCTTGTGAACATTTGGCTCGAAATAACTGAATATTAAGCAGGAACTACATGTTGAGGGTCCCTAACAATCCATTCAATGCCGAAATACCTTAAGTTTCACAAGGAGACCGTGGTTTTGGTATCAGGTTTAATCTTTGCTGATATTTAATGAAATATAACCCAGGAATAGGATTCTCTGTGTACCTTTTAAGATTACATGTAATTATAATTAAAATAATTAACAAATTGTATAGATCTCAGGAAGTTTTATTAAAATAACATGTCTCCTGAATGGTTACCTTTAACAGGAACTTTGAGATTGAATGGAATGGAATATTGTCTTGAAATAGCAGTTGTTAGTTTTGTAATCTGGACAAAGAACAACTGGGGTCATTCACTGACATGCAAACGGCGCTACATGAAAGGCATGTCAGACACATTTGCCGTCAGGTCAGGACATTCAAGAAACAAAAACAAGCTCATCAAGGTCATGGCTATATATTTTCATGTTTCTGCTTTCATCTTACTTGATATATACAATAAATACATCAGCTGTTACTGTTTATTTTTTATCCTGCACTTATCCTGCAGTTATTGCCTTAAGTATCCTGCACTCACAACACAGTAGGAACCTCTTCAGGCTAATCCATCAACTGACCACACCTGTGAGACTCGATAACCATGAAGGAGGGAGCTATAATTTGGAAGTAGAAAAGACAGATGAGAGACTGCATGAGTGACCAACTCTGCCAGGTTGTAATAGCCTTCCCTCTGTATGCGGCATACTGCTGTGGTGTCAATGTCAATGATACATACATCTGTGCTTGGGGCCCAAAAGGAATACTGGTCCTTGCTTGATAGCACTCAGTTTACCATAACCAACTCTAGTCTGTGCTTGACAAATCTCCTGTCATCATGACAAGGGATACATTCATTACTGTAAGGTCTTGAGGAGAGACAAAGGGTGATGTATTTACCGGGTATATATGTAGGAAATTACTAGGTTTTGCTTCCCAACAAGAATCGGCCGATCTTACCTGCTGATTGCAAGCTTTTCCCACTTTGCTGGAATGAAACCACGAGAGTCAGTGTCATAGTGCAGTGATTCAATCCGGTGCAGATTTACAGTCCCCATGGCTGCCATTCCTAAGCCGCCTATCACCTTACCACTGCTACCGGACTTCTTAACTGCTGAAGCAAGGGACGAGGGTGGATCCTTTTTTTAAAGCAAATTTAACCTTTACTTGGCAAAATATATAACGATACACTTCATGTCAAATCTGGCATATCTCTGATGTATGGATAAACTTCTTGTTTCGACTGTTATCAGTATACATAGTATAAATAGTCCATACACAGCATAATACATAATGTCAAACAGGGAAGCGATAGGCCATCAGCAAGTTTTTGTTATGACCTACCACTGTAAATAAATTGAGGTTTACCATACAAAGCTGAATGTCAGTCCTTGTTTGGGGAAAAAGACTGTATTTTAGATATTTAACTCATGGATTAATTTAATCCCCCAAGAAAACCCTGCAATTTGAACTCATCAAACGTCTCAGTAGTTCTCATCTCAATACTTGGGGGATTCCATATCTGGGCACATAAAACTTCAGGGCTATATTCATAGGCACATAAATCAAATTTTGAGTATTAAGTGACAGGTGCAGTGGATAAGCAAGCCTATGATGCAACCATCAGCACTGGTCTAGACCTAGGTATTCATGAAAAATAATATCCCGCTACAATATACGTATCCTTCTATCCATCTAGTTTCCTCTTTACCTTTCAGTTACAACCCTCTGAAAAAAGATTCAGTCTCCTTCGTCCCATACCCCTGACACCATTCGCACCTGCTGTCACATTCCCACTATCATTAATCTATCACTATGTAGTGTCCTAAGAATTACTGTGAAAGTTCTTTGAGTTCTGAAATGGCTTTTATCTGAGTTCATACCACAAACCAAATATTATCATGAAAACATTAAAGTATTAAATGATAATTTGATAACTGAGCCTCCAGAGAAAACAATTCATAACAACTCAACCACTAAACCTGACTGGAATTTCAGGCAGGTTCTTTAGAAGCTATATAAAAAATGACTATTGGAAGATGAAAGGTGTTATTGCTGTTGATAGAGTATAATTCAAAATAATAAATATGCTATCTGAGGAGAAAGTCCTAGAATATGATGTTTAACATCAAGAAGTATCCTATTCATTGATATCAGTTTTATTAAGATGGTAAAAGCATATGCAGGCGACATTGTACTTTTTGCAGACTTGTAATCTCTTCAACAAAATCTCGGATCCAGGATCATGGTTTTTACTGAGTTGAACTGTTGATTGTTTCTGTAAGGTTCATTCATCATAAAGCTGGCATCCTCATGTCATTGTAAAAGTTTGAGTGCCTTATTGTTAACCCTTTCCAACCCGTTTAAACCTAGATTTTGTTAATACAAGATTTGGGTCAGTGTCAGAAAAAAGTGTTCAAAACCCAGAAAAACATAGAATAAATTATGCTTATCGAATCTTGTCTTCCATGGTGTCTTTTTATAGAAGACATTTGTGCATGGTCCATGGTTCACCCTAGATTTTGTGTAATGCCATTAATATGAACAAAAGATTGGTAAACAAAATAAATGTGGAACCCATTTTGGTAATATTAGGCTAGGAAAAGGAGCCTACGCAAGAAAGCTAGGTTGAACATGTTTTGGGGATGATAGTATGAATGTATGGTAGGCATATTTCCGTTTGACCATTTATGCGCAATCTTTATGTCCAGAGGGTGTGACATCAAACCAGGGTTCTATAAAGATATTGCATTCACATTATGTCATAATATTGGGTGAAAATAGGATCATAATGGCCCGCTGAGGTGAACCTGAGTGGTCCTGAATGCTATAAATGCCCAGAATACATTAGCGTTTATGGAAAGACCTTTGTTTATGGGTATTTTAGGAGGAGCAATGCATGCATATCTCTCTGCATGTGTGTGTGTCATAGCTATTTAGTCTTCCCAATCTCATGGGTTCACTAAATAGTCCAGTGGAAACAGGGGTTCCAATTATCAAATTTGGACAGGACAATCCTAACTTTGCTTAATAGAGTGGTGTTTGATGTACATTGCACGCTGCATTTTCACAAGTACAGAAGTGGATCCTAAATGATGCTGTTTTACACATCTGAATAATGCAGTCCCCTAGCCTGAATATGAAGATGGGATGGTGAGCTGATAACAGATAATTGGAAACAATGAGATTTAAAAAGCTATGGCATTAATGAGAAAGGGATGGGTGGGGGGAATATCCCTTGAACATATTTAAAGCCATACATGTTGTTTGTGTAAATGCACTAAGAGTTATCGGTATATTTAATATGACGGTCAGTTATCATCGCCAGTCATCGTTACACCCATGTCCTGACAAACACCTTTTGATACAATGTATCCAATTGGGGTGTCTGCTGCATCATGTGCAGTACACTCATGATTATCACTCATGATCATCACTTGTGACCAAGTGGTGAGTTACTCACTGGCAGTATAAATAAAGACAGTCCAAGTGGCCAAGGGTTCACTCCTTCTACTCTCTCTACTGATGCACGTCTCAGTTGTGTGTCTCAATATACCAAAGGTAGAATTGCCAAAGTTTGTAGAGTAAAGGTTATAAGTTTAGCCAAGTATTGGATAGTGCAGGCATTAGGGAGCCAGCACCATCACTACCAAACACAGAACCCACCAAATCACTCCTTATGCAAACCAGAGCATTCCACACAGATTTCATCATGTGACATTTTAGAGAAAACATAAGGAGAACAGTCTTTCGGCATGAATCATGTATTTCAGAGTATCCACATTATTTTTAACAATGATGACGCATATATGCAGTGAGGACACATCTCTATTACTTTGTTCCCTGTTTAATACCACTTTCTGACTCTTCCAAACTAGTTGCCTACAATTTATTTATTTCTCTCCACACGGCAATCATTCTGGTGATTGTTTGGCTCCTGGTCTGAGTTCTGGCCCCTCATCTCCCTGTCTCAACTTATGTCCTTCCCCTATGGACAAATCACTCTGATTAAGACTTCATTGGACCCTGTATACATACATTATATAATATATTATTGTAAAAAGCCTTACATCCTTGTTAATAAGATTGTGCTTTCTAAAAGATTATCCATTAGCCGAGGCAGGGAATGTCTAAAGATCTTACAATATTCCCCTAGAAATATGATCTTATAGAGATTCAATCATGATTTATAGTTTCTAGGGGGTCCAATATTCCCCAAGATGATTTTATTGACTTTAGACTGGAAGCAACGTAGAAGAGATTTACAAGGATTAACCAATTTATGAGATTCACAGATAATTAAAAGAACATGATATGATGGAGTAAAATGCCCACTGTCGTTTCTTTGTACATGTGCAGTGGTTCAGTAAATCCATGTTCATATATAATGTAGCTGGAAATGTCTGACCCTCTCAATTGTACCTGTCATTTCTCTGTTTCCTGCTATGTTTGACTGAGTTATCAAATGGGCGATTTCAGTTTTTAATGCATATTTGGCTCAGGCCCATTGAATTCACAAACTCAATATTACTTAACAACACTATATTTTATTGAAATCCCTGTATTTTGGCATATCAGAAAGGTTTATTCAACTCCCAGGGGTTCAGTTTTTATAGCTTGTGCCATGAAACCTCCTAACACAGCCTTAGCGTCGGTCACGTTTTTTACAGAAATTAAAATTTTATCTTAATGAAAATAACAGCTCTAGACCATTTAGACCTGTAGATTACAGAAATCACATTGTTATGTATGTCAGATGTGTCTTTTATATCATGAAATGGGTGTACTTATAATAAATGTTTGTAGAGATTCTTGGCATATGTCCGGGTGAATGACATTTGAGTAATACACCATGTTGAGGGCTTGATTTTCTACAGAAACAATTGTCATATTACCATGACAATCTCAGATCTGGAGCATTTTGACCTGTAGATCATGAAAATAACATGTTTCCTTATGTCAGATGTGACCTTATCATCGTAAAATGAGAATACTTTTAATGGTTTTTATCATGATTCTGCCTACATTTCTTGTCTTCACACAAAATTCAATATTCCTGCCCCTCCTCTGCACAATAGAGATATTCAAATATCATAACTATGCCTGTTATTTACCCCCTACATATACCTTTGTACTCAATGTATGGGATAATTGATTGCTGCAAAACCTTTGCAGTATCAGGGATGGGAAATGCTTTTTTGTCCAGGTGAAATTGTGTCCGGGCGAGTTACCATTGACTAACATGCCATGTTGAGGGTTTGGTTTCATACAGAAATAATTATTTTATCTCATTGAAAATCACAGATCTGGACCATCTTGAGCAGTAGATGGAATTCACATTGTTATCTGTGTCAGCTGATTCCTTGCTATCACAAAATGAGCCTACTTTTCCCTATCAAAACTATATAACACCTGAAAGTACATGCCATGGGCATTTTATTCCATATAATCAATAGTTCCAACCATAGTCTGTTCAGCTTTTTTATAGAACAGAAATAAATGAATATCTTAGAATCTGAGATTTACTTGAATTCCAGGCTAGGCCCTATAGGAAAATGACCTGAGGGAAAGGCAAAAAGCCCATTACGTCTGACTACACTACTCCAAACCCCAAACATTGGACCCAGTACTACAAGCAAAATTATGATAACAGTGGACTCGAAGCATATCATAGGTCATTTTGAATCAATAAAGGGAAAAACCCTGAATGGTCACTCTTGAGGACATCGTTTCCAGGTAGTTAGGTTCTGGGCATTGCCATAGCAATGGTTTTCATATTTAACTCATAATATTTCATGTGCAGTTACCCCAAGACCTATACACTATCCATAAAAAATATTTTTGAGATACTACATAATTTTTTCTCAGACCTCTCAAAACTCCACCAAGGCCTATTTGCACACTTTCTATGATTTTTGACCGTCAGAGTATCTTAGAGGCCATCCTTGAAAGACCAAGAAAGGTTGCAATCTGTCTGCATTTGTTTATCATGCAAAGCCTTACTATCATTGTTTTATTTGGCATGCATGATCAAGAACCACCCTGTGAGTTAAGGTGTCATATCTTTGAGAATAAGCTTATGATAAAGACCCTCACCCTCTGTATGCCATATGCAACGTGACCTGGCAGGTCAACCAAAGGAAGTGAGAGATAATGGTAATGGACTTCTATGTGGCGCACAAGGGCTAAATAAGTTGATTTGTACAGAAAGTTGCTCATGGTAAAGTTAGCCTAAGAGGCTTATATAGATTTACTGCCTGTGACACACAAGTGAACAGTTGAGGTCAACCACAGAGAGTCAGAAGTTTGAAGTTTCAACACTGCTTATTGGCTTCTCGAAACACTTAGACATAAGTTATTACAGCAAGTCGCCAAGTGAGATAAGTGATACAATAGTTATACACAGGTCCATTTGAGTCATAACTGGAGTTCAGGTAGTTTCCATGAAACCATCATATGAAATTACACTAATCAAAACATAAAATTCATATAAATCATACATTGCCCAAGGTATTTAAAACCTCTCCTTTCAAGCATGCTTTAAAGTTGTTTAGCGTATCCTTTTGTTGTATATCACTCGTCAGAGTTTCCCAAAGACGATTTCCTCTATACAGAGGACTGACCCTATATGCCTCATAGAGATCATGGTAATGGCCGTCTTTGTGGGAGAAGCATGCATGTTTGTGAAGATGCCTCAATATACTGGCTGTATTAATTTGAGTTTCAGGCAAAAATAAATTGTTTTATTGTCATTGACTATATATCAGCTAGGGGATCACCATGAGAATTCTGATTTGTACTATTGGAAACATGTTAATGAATCATGCACATACAAAACCATGTCTCCTAAACACTTCATTCCCCACTACACTGGTATTCTGCTCAATTGTCAAATGTTGTCTCTGTCTGAACTTGTTTCGCACTAAGGTCTACAGGGCATTTCAAAATGATATCTATAGCTATGGTTTTGAAATGCCCTCCAGGTTGGTAGCAGTAATTTTCTAAGGTACATTAATAGCAACAGGAACAACAGCCTAATACTGAAAGATTATTAGTGAAAGTACATTTAGACCTGAGAAATGAGGAGAAATATACTGAAAACAAATATTTTGTAACTTTCGTGCTGAGTTGGTATTAGATCCTCATTGCATTGGGAAAATCCTCAGCAGTAGACATTGAAATATAATGGCTTTAGATGATGATAGCCAAAGCTGATACTTTAAGCTTTCAAATGAGCCATAGCCATTTATTGCATGTGTGTAAAACATCATAGCATGACATAGTTATTCCTCTAGGCAGATCATAGGACAGTATGCAATGTGTTTGAGAACTAACCCAAACTGAGGAGTCTGTCCTTGTTATGTGTGTGAACTGGAGAAACCAACATGCTGCCACTATTCATCCACGTTTTATTTCTGTCAGCAGTTGATGTCCGCTTCTCACATGTGTCAGACCCAGCTTGGCAATTCCCAATGATGTATGGCTATAAAATTGGTTTGCAATTTCCTAAAACATTACATGGATGTGATTAGAATTAATTGTAATTGAAATCCTGCTCAATCATGGTGGTTTTTGCATTAAGCACACATTTATTGGTGGTTTAATGTCACTAGTGAACTAAAGGAAATTATTTTACGGTTCGGTACCATTAACAGTAAATATTTTTTTCTTCCTACTCCTTGTGTATTCCATTTATCATCATTCTGTGGATGCTCTGCCTAATCTGTGGTACTTGTATAGAGATTTACTCCTAAGGGACTGCCATGTTTTTGTTGTGAGCATGTGACTGGAAACTGCCAATGATTAGGTTTATAAGCACTTTGCATGCAGGATAGAAAGAATATCATCTGGTATCTGCATTCAAAGTGAACCTTTATGATATATGTGTTTCTTATACATGTATGAATTAGTATAGGAATTAAAGACCTAAATGATCTTAGCATTGTAACTTTATGACATTAGTTTTACTTGGGTTCTTGAAGGTGGAGGTCCCAGCTTCACATTTTTTTACGTATCTCACTTATATACATATGGATCAGTCCATCCAAAGTGGCCACCTGGGTCATTTTTTTTTCTTTTTTGATACAAGGGGCTGTAGAATAAAAAGTAATTAACCATTCTTTTTATATCAGGTGTCATTTGAAAGAAAACACCTTGTGCTTTAAAAGTAGAGTAGACTTGCATATGTCAGCCTTTTTTTTGAGATATGGTTGTCCAAAGTTGAAAAATTGCACAAAATTGCCCTTTTTCTATTTCCACCTCATTTCAGACTCTATAACAATAGGGCCAAGCAGTAACATACCAATATAATTCTAACTATTCCTTAGTGGGGGGCACTATCTGGAGGTGGTCTGATCTAAAAGACTATCTTCAATCTTCTTATTTGCCACCAAGATTAGGTGCTTTCTGGTAAAGTCGCTTAGGCTCTACTTGCAGGCATGACTATGCAATACATATTCAATTTTGAAGTCCATTTTACTCAAGCCCATTACATTCAAATTTCTGCATCCAGGACAAATACTATCAAAATTTTCTTTCAGCCAGCCTCACATTAAGATCTATTGGTAATAAGTCATTTTAAAAAGAATGGAGAGTCTAAATGCCTTGGCTATGCCAAACACAGCGGTCATTTGACAAATGAAAATTTGGCGTGAGTGCAATGGGTGTGAGCATAATGGGCATGAGTAAAATGCAGTGCAAGAATGTTGGCAGGCTGTCACAGTGGCTGTCTGAAGCCTGGAAATGTTCCTTTGTTCACGCCCATTATGCTCAGTCCCATTACATTCACATAATATATATCATTTCCTTATGTATTGCTAATATCCATCTTTTTTCCTTTTTTTTTTACCGAAGTGTTTATCAACCTCTCCACTATGCGAAGAGGTAATAAGAATGCTAATCTGGGAACAGGTTTCATTGGCACATACTAGTTTTTTTGAAATGGGTTATATCAGATGAGAACAAAGACACAAATAAACAAGATATATGGGTTATATAAGGTGAGAACAAAGACACAAATAAACAAAAGAATCAAGTACAACACATATAAACAAATAAATAAAAATTATTACTAATCTTAAGATTTGTAATCTGGCTTGTTGTTCAATTGAGGTGACAAATTTTACCTATCTGCTTGGCATAAAAAAGTGACTTTATTCATCTAGTGACAAATAATAGACATAACAAGAAACATTGACCACATTCAAGCTAAAAAGGACATAAAGTAGGGTCAGAAAATACAGTAAACAAGATAGACTAGGAGTTACCCGAACGGTTGCTAAGACTCATTTGTATTTGCAAGTATTGCACATTATGAAATTCAAAATACACATAGTTAAAGAATTAGCCATATATTGTTTTGAGATGTAGTAGAGATAAGTTAGAACTTAAACAGAGGCTTAGTACACAAATCTGATCCATCAGCACATTTCAGGTCTGAGGTCAACACAAGATGTATTTAGAAGGAGCACCAATTTAGTTCACTTGTCCCAGGAAGTTCTCCAATTGGGATCTCCCAACAGACTAAATTGAATTACTCATTTGATGTCATAGAAAGAAATTGGGGTCTTCATCTTTGTCAGAAGTCTTGCAGATTAGGACGCTGCCATCTAGGATGGTACTTCCTTAAGTTTCTTGCTTTGTTTGTGAAGGTGCTTAATTCTCTTGATTTGGGCCTTGAATTGGGATTTCTGCTCAGACTCCTATTACCAGATGTCAAGGTTGTTCCAAAATTGGGCTCCTCTGTAGAGGGGTGATCTCTTGAAGAAGTCACACCTTGGCCTTTTTACTGCAAATTTGACCTTCCCTTTGTTTCTGGTGAGCCTATCATTATCAGTATTTTTGACATATGCACCACTTTGTGCATATTTATACATGTACACCAAGGTTACTTCATCAAGTCTCCTTTAGAGTTTGTCAACACTACATTCTTCATGTAACTCATCAACAGATTTACTCATCACATCAGTATGGCAGTGCTCAAATTCTTAGACCATGATTTTGTAGTATTTTTATGTTTTGCCGTTAACGAGTGATTCGCACCAGAATGCAAGAAACTTGCATAAACAAATAGACTCATAATCATGGTCTTATAAACAATGATAGCAGCTCTTTTGGTCAGGTCACATCTGAGTTTGGCAAATTTGAAGAGCCGATGGTTGACTTTCCTTATTAGGTCATTTATGGCAGGTTTAAGACTCATGCTCTCATCAATTTTTACACCTAGATATGGATACAATGTGACCCTCTCCAATGTTACCCCTTCAACAAGTGGTGGGTTGCGTACAGCTATCTTCATCTTCTCTTTACTTTTCATATTATTTCTTTGTGACTTATGAACCTTTCCAAAGGGCCAAGATATAAGGCTATCAATAAAATACAGTTTTATGATCTAATTCTGAGTTTTCAAAAATGACCCTCTACCATGGACAAGTAACCCTTTTCAGTGGACTGACCCATATATAGAACATATATGCACATTTTACTGTATCTAACTCAAACTGCTTTCTGCCTGTTTTTTTTTCTTTTAGTCTGCCCTCTGTGCGACTTCTCCTACAAAGTGCCTTACATATCTGGTACTCAAAAGGAGTAGGAACTTCTTCAGGTCTATCCATCACCTG
Source organism: Acholoe squamosa (assembly GCA_949317995.1). Classification (NCBI taxonomy): domain Eukaryota; kingdom Metazoa; phylum Annelida; class Polychaeta; order Phyllodocida; family Polynoidae; genus Acholoe; species Acholoe squamosa. The sequence goes on along the minus strand of OX439041.1, from coordinate 82,469,588 downwards.
ACCAGACCAGTGTGACTAGATAACCTTGGAGAAGGGAGCTGTAATTTGGAAGTAGAATAGAAACATGAGGCACTATACTATTGCCCCATCTTGACAGGATGTAATACCCTTATCTCTCTATGGAGCAAGACACTGTGTTGTCAATGTCAATCATGTCTGTCTCTGTGCTTGGACCTGAAGGGAATACTGTTCCCATCTAGTCAGCTCTTAATTTACTGTAACTTACTCCAGTCCACCCTTGACAACCGTCAAATCTTCTCTTACCATGACAATGGATACATTCAGTACAGAAACATCTTGAGGAAAGGCAATGGGGTTTGTATTTATCTGGTAAACATAGTATATTACTAGGGTTCACTTCCAAACCTATTAATGGAACACATGTACATTCAGTCAACTTGAATATGTTTACAGCAAACTAAGTGGATCAATGATTTAAGAACCTATTTTGATAAGATACATTATATTACAATTCTAAGAGGTATATCAGTTTAAATGCAGAAGGAGCAAATCTTAAAGCTGCGGTTTGCTCCAATGAAACTATTTGGAGAGCCTGTGTCATAGTACCATGACTAGAACCACTGCAGATTTACAGTTCCTATGGTGGCCATTTATAAGCTCTTCCCATCACTGCCGAGGTAAGGCTTTAGGCTGGATAAGTGGTTGATGTAGGGGCACTGCAGGCCTATGCTACAACTATTAAAACTAGACTAGAACTTGATAATCCGTAGTGAGGCCACCATAAAAAAATCTCTATGAAACATTTCCTTCCATCCAGAACTGGTTTCCTCTTTACCTTATTTTGAGGAAATATGGTTACAGTTAGAAATTCTATATTTTTTCTAGTACTAATATGCTGTCATTTATGTGTTGGGTGTTGATGATGAAAACAAACAAGTACAGTAACAACCTTCTGTGAAAGGTGCAGTCTCCTTCCTCACAAACCCCTTTTCACACAGACTCTGATTCACCTGGACCTGATACTTTAATTACATGCAGCCATCGTAATCTATTGCTATATATTGTCCTCATTAGTACTATTACCAAAACATTGACAGTTGGGTTACTGACCATACAACATATTTAAGGTGAATAATTAACATTATTCTTATCACTGATAAGGCATGTCATGCAATGAAGGCAAATCTCTATCATTTTGTTTTCAGCAGAGTGCATTTTCCTGATTCTTTCCAACTCATTGCCTACCATTTATCCCCTTTCTCTTTCCTAATGGTTGCCTTGCTCTCCCATTCTGCTCAATCACCTAGTGTCTGCAGTTATCCCCTCCAACCCTCCCCAACAATCCCCTCTGATCAAGTTTTGATTGGGAGGTTAGATCCCTGCCCTTATGCATTATGCATTCTCATGAATCTGCAAGGCCATATCTCCACCCATCAGACTTGTGAGACTCGCGTTAAAAAGAATAATTACTGGAGGCTGTGATTCTGTTTCTAGTCCCAGTTGTAGATGCTGAAACAAAGTCCCTTCATGAATTCATAATCTAATGCCCACTGAAAGTGAGCTTTAAATTGTAAGGAATAAAACTTTTTCTTTTTTTGTGAGACTCAAATGTCAATATTAGGCCTATAAGTAGGTGCATAATAATTATTAATCATATCTTTTAAAAAAAATAATCTGGCCACCTTACATGCACCCCATCTTGGCGGATATAATACCCTTTTCTCTGTATGCAGCCTAAAACTGTGATGTCAATGTCAATCATGTCTGTTTCTGTGCTTTGGCCTATAAGGAATTCTGGTCCTTTCTAGTTAGCACTCAATTTACTATAACTGACTCCAGTGCTTGACTGCCTGCAAATCTCCTGTGACCATTACAAGGGGAATATTCACTAGTGGAGGGTCTTGAGGACTGACAAAGGGTGGCATATTTATCTGGGTATATCTAGGTCATCATTAGTGTTCACTTCCAAACCAACTTGTGGAAAAAAAAATGTACATTCAATATTAAGGGACTTGTATATGTATTCAGCAAACTCAGGTAAAGTGGATCAATGTTTTCAGGAAACTAAGGTGTAGTGGATGACTGATTTCTGACCCTTTTTTGATTAGATAAATTATATTATAAAGGTCCAAGTTATATCAGTTTAGATGCAGAAGGGCCCGTTCTTAGACCATTTGAATAGAAGAGTAATTCATTTTTGCTGCAATGAAACCAAGAATAGAGCTTGTGTCATAGTGCAGCGACTAGATCTGATGCAGATATATAGTTCCCATGGTGGCCATTCCTTAGCCGCCCATCACCATAGCACTCCTACCAGAATCCTCAACTGGTGAAGGATGAGGCTGGGTAAGTGGTCGATGTAGGGCCACTGCAGCCTTATGCTACAACCATCAAATCTGAACTAAAACAGTATTAACCATAGTGTAGCCATTATAAGAACAAATTCCCTTTTCCATTTCTTTCCAGCCATCTGAGTTCCTAATCTTACCTTAATTTGAGGAAATATTCTTCCTGTTCTGAAATAGCTTTTCTCTGAGTTCATACCACATATTATTATAAATTGTGAAATTTCTTAGTGTTTCAGTAACCTAAGCTCTACCTTTAATTAGATGGGACCAGGTGCTGTTAACAAACGGCTAAAACTGAGATTTAAGAAATAGTGGCACTAATGAAAAAGGAATTGGAAAAAGGAAAATGCTTTTACAATCTAGTCGCGAGTTTGATCTGTACAATACTAAAGTTCTTTTTTGTTTACATGTGTTTTTCTTAAATCCTCTCAACATTAGAAAAATAACCATAGAACACTGGTTAAAAGGGAACAACATGTAGCTATCTGCATGGTTTAAATAGAAATGAGATTGTGAAACACTCCTAAATCACAATGTTCCATTGATAAGTTTTCTATCCTTCTGACATCTTCGCCATGTTGATTGTATTTCTGTTTCTCTCTTCTCTTGTTTCCAGTCTGCAGTCATCCCACCTTAAACAGCCAACATACCTAACCTTGTAACTAAAATTGCTGGCCCTTAGCTGGGGATCACTCCAATACAAGGTCATAGCCACTTTACTCTCCATGCATCTTACAAAGCGCCATAGTATCCATCCCAACTTCTCTGTGAAGAGTGCGATGGTAACAGAGTAGATTGTCCAAATGAAGAATACCTCAGCTTCTTGCAAATAATGAACAAATGCAGTCACAGTAGCATCTCAGAACCCATTACAAAGTACACATGAAAAGCTGCACTGTGGCTACAGTTTGACCAACATGGTAGGGTTTTACTACGCTAGCTACACCAAACTCATTTGATGTGTGTTCAAGGGTTAACCTGTCAGCCTTAGTGTGGTTCTTTTGGGAGACAAGTTGAGCTGATAGGCATATATAACAGGCCATATGTTTTCTCATCAGGTTTTGGAAAGAGAATCTCAGTGTCATAATAATACTACCACACACTGAGAGGTAATGGTATATAGGATTGTAAATGTTGTAGCGTAAATGCTGATTAATGTGGCCTGGTATTGTATGGTAGAGATGCAATGGAAATATTGGCATGACTGCCAGATACACCGCCCACCAAATCACTTTTTATTCTGACCACAGCATTCCAGATGAATTGGTGGCTAGTTTTCATGTTTTTGAACTTTTGGGTTTTCAGGTTTCACCTTTCCTTTCATGACCTTCACCAAACAGAGAAATATTCCTGTTTCTTTTCAACTTAATGCCTACCATTTCTCCTCACTCTCTCTGCACCAATATTTTACGTTTGGCTATATCACTGTACTCCACCACTCCTGCTATAAGTCCTGTGCCCTCTTCTTCCCTAGTGTCTGCAATTATCCCCTTCGTTCCCATGGACCGCTGAGATCAAGGCTTGATTGAAGATTGGCTAAATTCCTGTCCTCATACATTATGCATGAGGCTTTAAGAACACTTACCGCAAACCAGAACAGTGTTTGAATGAATGATTTCTGGGGCTTGTGACTGTGTCTCTATCTGCAGTTGTAAGCACTAGAACAAAATACATTCATGAATTCATAATCTAATACATGATGGAAGTGAAGTGTAGAATGTAAGGTAGAGAACAGTTCAAAACTTCAATGACAAACATTAAATATGATACATGATACAGGATTACCAATCTCACTTTGCTGACAACTTTGATTAAGACGTGTCATCATCCTAATAAATAATATTAACTAATCATCTTTTAAAACATTTAAACGGGCAGGGGATCAGATATAGAACAGAGTCTACACCATGTAAAATTGTAATTTGAACATTACTACTCTTCAGCAGTGGGGTTTCACAATAACAAATAAAATCCATTACTTTCTTTAGTAAGTTGAGTATAGTAGAAGCTTCCCTTGCCCTGAATGTACAAACACCCCCACAGGAATAAGAGCATTTTAGGTAGAACAACAACTTGGACTCCTCTCCATAAACAATGACATAGCAGGGGTTGAAACAAGGCTGAGCAAATTAAGATTTTTACCAACAGGGTGGCACGTGGCATCAAGTCAGGCTTTTTGATATTGTGCTTTATAAATGAATATGTCCAAGGTATACCATATTTTAGCACTGAGAGTATAATTTGATACAGATTAAATCAGGAGTTATGGCACAAATATTTTAGGGGTCCAAATGGTTGTTAGAGGCGCTCTATCCAACAGACAAATTACAACAAATGAAAAGCACAACATCCACCAACTTCAAACTGAAAGCATTGACTAAATATCTACAAGTGTAAATCAATGGGAGAGATTTACAGATAATTGTAAGGGTGGGATACGAATCAGTGATATGTCCGCTAATGGTACTTTTAACATGGGAAGTGGTTCAATAAATTTGTCCCCTTGGATTTCTAATTGCTTCCCCTGCCTGACCTTGGCAGCAGGTCATGTCCCCATGACATCTACCACCAGTGAGGGGAGGAAACATAAATGAGCAGCCATGTCACATAGATTGCACCCTTGGGTAGAGGTAGGATGTGACTATCACTCTGTGTGTTACCCTGTGTGTCAGCTAGTCAGTAAGAAAGGTTATTTTTGGCTGACTAGGTAAGGAATAACAGTGGGGTAGGTTTAACCCTTTAAAGGCTCATAACACATTAATGTATCATCAATGGCAATGATAGCAATTGGAGATCTTATACTCAGTACTGTGTGGTTAGCATGACATGAATGCAGTCCTGATAAGTAACACGTCAGCCGTGTGTTTTTCCATCATGGTAATGAACAGCCATGGTGCACTAATAAAATCCCCTTTAAAGGGTTGAAGGATGGATAGAGGCAAACTGCATTGGTAGTCCTGGCTCATCACACTGTGTATGTGATACAACAAGTTCTGGTAATCAGAGCCCTCCACAACCTCAGATTCAGGTACTAGGCTCCTAGTCTAGATAACTAGTTTGGCCAAATTCGGTTGGTATTGGTTGGTATTGATTTCCAAAAGAAAATGAGAATTGAAGAAGGTTGGGATATAAGAAGCTCTAGCAGTGGCTCTTGATAGCAGCAGGGCGGTATGTGGGTGGGCCATGATAGGATTGGTTGCTGGTGGCTTCAGGAGGTTAATTCAAAAGGTCCTGGGATCGCTACCTCAGTGATCTTAGGAATTATTCTGCCTTATCCAATTAAGCAATCTTAAGATTAGACTGTCTTGACTTTTTACAGCTAGCACTAAGATCGCAGTGATCTAAGCCTCAGCCCTCCTACACTATTCCAAGTAGAACACACTGTACACAGGGGCAAGTGGCCCATAGTTAAGGAATAGCAGTGGAAACACTGCCTCTCAAAAGAGTGATTACACAAGCGTTCCCCTTCCCTATATGAGCTACTTATAGAGGGTGCAGTTGACCTCATAAAGTATTCAAGTGCACTTCATGCCTGGGTTGCCTGAAAAGCCATCAAGGACTCTTAGCAAATATCCTCCCTCCCCTCTATATGTATAAAGCAGGGACATTCACTCTTGGAAACAGGAGTGTTCCCTGTGAGTGCTTTTGTACTTAGGTGAAACCACTATGCAATTATTTCACTAAGATTGCAGTGATCCTACTGCTGGAAAAGGAATAGTAAAGGGATCTCAGGACTTGCTGCGCCTGCATTAGATAGGGTAGACTGGCTAGGTCTTATGATATGTGCCTACGCTAAGATCGCAAGGTTAGAAATCCGAGGAAATTTTGAATCAACCTCCGGGTATGGTGGGTAACTCAGGACCCGACTGATTAGATGCTTCCAAGTCAAAATTTAAAATGCTCTAGTAGTGGTTCTTGATGGCACTAGGCTACTATTTGGGTGGAATATGATAGGATCTGTTGCTGGTGGCTACAAGTGCAGTGGGGAAAATAACAATGCTCCAAATATATATCCATCAATTGTAGATTCATAGACTGTGCACAATAATTGATAAGAGCGAGGATAGATCTAGTTTAGTCATAATTTAGATTGCCCCTCCCTGACAGACTAGACTGTTTCAAACCAAGCAACCTCAATTCTCTAAAGCTCTCACTCATAACCATCTCTTTGTCCCAGCCTCCCCAGCCTCTTTTTACTCTCACTATCCCACACCCTAGACACTGCACAATAGTCCACATAGATCAACTGCATCAGCCAGGGTGGGTGCCACAGAAGTTTGCACTACCTCATTACTTGTACCAGTCTTTGTGAATACCATAGTGATGTTGATACAACTTGTCTGCAAGACCCAAGAGTAAACTGATTTTCGGGCCAAAGTAATTGGCCATTTGACTATCCTTTAGATTTGATTGTGATAATGTTGTTGTCCACTATTGCCTGATGAATGATATTTATATATTGGAATGCATGGATATCCTATATGCACATCATGAATTACTATAATGTCCATTGTCGCTAAAATATGTAAACTTCTACATAGATTCAAGCATCTAGTTAACCTGAGTTTCTACAATGCAAGCTTAAAACTCCTTATTTATGCTGAATATATACAATGCGGGATACTCCATTTCATATTTGAATGAGAGTCTAATTTATGCGGATATAAAATATGTAGTATGAAAGCTTGACTGGAGAGTCGGTCCCCATGGGTGGTTGCTGAGAACCTTACAGGCACACAAGGTAGGGTAAATGGCCATTTATTTGGTCAGGTAGTGGAATGTAGAGGCCCTAGGGAACTATCACCATCACTGCCAGCTACACAGGCCGCCTTAATGATTTCAAAAGTGCACCACAGATGTCCAGATAAATCAGTTCAAATGTTTTCATCAAGGAACCTGTGGATGCAACCTATTTTAGATGTAATAGATGACTCTTATTTCCATTCAGGGAAATAGAATAGGCTTTCCTTACCATCATGACCACTTTTGGTAGGTACTGTATCATTCAATTGGGACATTCACAATAAATATGTGTTCTTTACTATAATAATATTATATCATTTGTTTCTATTTTCCTCTACAATGCATGTATACCTCTGAGACTGCTCAGTCATGTCATTTTCCAATTTGGCAACTTCCCAGAACTGGACATTTTATCAAGGCTAATTTTATCAGTTACCATGCATGTCTATGCATGGTAACTTAGCAGCAGAGGCATTAGGCACTTCAAAGGTTTCTGAGTTGTTTATTACTTATACTTACACGCTGTCCTTAGAAATGGACCACAGAAAAGGTAATAGCACACATACTCTGGGTAATTGGCACTTTGGAATTGGTAGTGTAGTAGAGATAGAGCGCAATGGGGAATAAAGGGTGTGAACATAAGGTCTTACAGCTTAGAGCCCATTATGGAGGATCCATGAAAGGATGCACTTTGTCCTTGTTTTATCATCATGCAAAGCCTTACTTCTATGGGCTTATTTGGCATGTGTGTTCTAGCACCACCCTGTGAGCTGGGGATTGGTGTTGTACAGAAAGTAGTTCATGATTAAGGCACCATAAGAGGCTAATTATATCAGCTCCCTGTGACATGCAATGTCAAAGGCAGTTAGAGATCATAGTAATGGCCGTCTTTGTGGGAGGCGAGGGCTTACACCGTTAGTAAATGAACAATACTGTGTATTTCTATGCCCAAACCACTGTGTTTAAGGAAGAAGAACTGTCTATGGTCATGAAAGCACCTAGATGAGAACAGTCATTTGGCATGAATCATGATGTATTTCATAGGAAATAACTCAGTATCCACATTGTTTTTAACAATGATGATGCATATGCAGTGAGGACACATCTGTATTATTTTGTTTCCTGTTTAATACAACTTTCTGACTCTTTCAAACTAATTATTTATTTATTTCCACATGGCAGTCATTCTGATGATTGTTTGGCTCAGTTAATTGCTTCTGGTCCCTGATCTCCCAAACTGTCTGCAATTACGCCTTTTATCCTTCCCCTTTGGACAAATGACTCTGATAAAGACTTCATTGGAGAGGTAGGTCCCTGTATACATACATTACATAATACATGTTATTGTGAAAAGTCTTACATCCTTGTTAATAAGATTGTGCTCTCTAAAAGATTATCCATAAACCCAGGCAGGGAATGTCTAAAGAATCTCACATTGCACCCCTAGAAATACGATCTTATAGAGATTCAATCATGATGTATAGGTTCTAGGGGTCCAATATTTCCCAAGAGAATTTTATTGACTTCAGACTGGAGGCAAAGTAGAAGTGGTACACAGCCTAAAGATCTACAAGGATTAACCAATTTATGAGATTCACCGATAATTAGAAGAACATGATATGATGGAGTAAAATGCCCACTGTCGTTTCTTTGTACATGTGCAGTGTCTCAGTAAATGCACTCCTCTAGAGACCAGATATCTTTCACTGTCTGACCTCTTAGCTGTAGGCCATGTCCCACTGATATCTGCATCAACCCCATGAGCAATGCAAAGCAACCCTAGGAGTAATATCTTTCTTACATTATATTCACTATTTCATGATAGTTATAACCACTTCCACTATAGTGACTTTGAATATATGGCTCCAACTGGCAAAACTTTCTGCTTATTTCTATGGTAATTGTGGCTCCAATTTTACATTTTACTACCATTTATTCATTATCAGAGAAAGGAATCTTCTGGTGTATAAGAAAAAAAAATTTAGTGCAGGTGTTGGGTAAGTGAGGCCCCCTGAGAGGAGGACAGGGTGATGAGCACACATGTCTTTGTCTTCTTCCTACCACAAAGAATCTGTCTTTGTCACAGGTAGCCTTTGAATGTTCATATATTATGTAGCTGGAAATTTCTGGCCCTCTCAATCGTACCTGTCATTTCTCTGTTTCCTACTATGTTTGACTGGGTTATCATATGGGCGATTTCAGTTTTTAATGCATATTGGGCTCAGAACCATTGGATTCACAAGCTCAATATTACTTAACAACACTATATTTTAATGAAAGCCCTGTATCTTGGCATATCAGAAAGGTTTATTCAAGGATCCAACTCTGAGGGGTTCAGTTTTTATAGCTTGTGCCATAAAACCTCCTAACACAGCCTTAGCATCGGTCACATTTTTAGATATAACATCAAAACTACACTAAGTAAAGCTTGGATTGGCACCAAATTCTGGTTCCATAATAGTGCAATACAGTAGTTTAAATGTACCCAAAATCAGAAACCAGGGATCAATCACTTTTGGAATAACGGGTCTTGTGTTATATAGACAATGTGAAAATTTGGTGAAAAATCAGTCCACAATTTTAACTTTACCCTCAGTTCATAAAAAAGTGATCATATGCCATTGAAAATCACTCTGCTTTATATACAGTATGTCTATTGTCAGATCCTTAGCTATCTATTATTGACTTCACCAGCTTAGGGCAGCCTTCACTGAATTCTCAGAAGCCCCCAAAAACGTGACCGACGGTAAAGCGGTGTCAACATCTTCCACAATAGTCCACAACAGACGCACTAAAACTCAATGGATTACATCCATATTACATTCTAAGACATAAAACACCTTCCTCTAATAATTACAGCATACATATACACAGTCTAGGCTCATATGGGTCGATACCAGAGCTTCAAAAAGAAAAATTTACTTTATTTTCACACACTTCCAATGTTTTGGTACAATAGTACAAATGTAAAAAAATGAACAGGAAATTACAGAAAACACCAATTATGGTGCATCTACATTTTGTATATGCTGCTAGTGATAGCCTATGGGTAATAGAAACAATATCAGAACACACAACCATTACAGAGATAAATAATGATCAAACACCTTGTCAAAACCCAGTAGCTTTAGCGTCGGTCACGATTTCGAGCAGAAACACCTGTAGGCCTACACTGAGGCAAGTCTGTCCTTTCAAACATAACCTAAATAAAATGAAACCCTTGGGGGAGGTCTGTAAAGGATTTTAACATTGGAAAACCCATGGAAATTTCAAAAATAATCAAGTTTTGGGCCCGGGAGGGTCAGAGTTTTGGCGAATTTGTGCCACCCCGGCTTTGGAGGGGGGCAGGGTCATCTCAGAATGGCTAATAGGGTTCAAAAAGCATTCTTAAAAACTCTAATCTAAACCTGTAGCCTGTTTTTACAGTGAATTTGTACTTCTCTCCACCAATCTTGACCAATTCTGGCATTTCAAGAAAAGTGTGACCAGCGATAAAATGCCCAGAGAGAAGGACCGGGACGCAGTGTGTCGCTCACCACAGGCAAGCCAATGCTTGTACCAGCTTGGAAACTTTACTACCCAGTCTTTTTCAACCCCTAGCATCCAAAATACATTGTTTTGGTACACAAAAAGCATTCCACTAACCCCCACACGCTACTTTTTTAAGAATATCATCTGAAAATCTAAAAGTAAAGGAATTTTCAAACTTTATTGTGATTGGTGAAAATGTCAAATTCATGACAACATCCCCATAATGCTTAGAGCATTAGCCAAGACAGACCTGACTCCAGAATTTCACTACAAAAAAATAAATAGAAAAATTGTTACAGGAGTAGGATGTGTATGTTTAGTGTATGATGTTTGAGTAGGAAGTAGACACTAGAAAGTGTTAGGTGAAGGCAATTGAAATCAGCCTCCAGAGTAATTTCCTAAGAACTAGTAGGTTCAAAGTACTTATTGAAACACATTGAACATTTAAACTGACTATAGTTATACACAATGCTATAATCTTATTTTTTAATAAGTGATTGTTCCCATTCACTGGATTTAATTTCCAATGTGGCATCATTGATGGTTTAATTATGGAATATCAGATAACCAGAACTAACTAGGGACGTATAGGGCACTATTGTAATTATCACAATGCCGGTGTATCATGGATACTTAAAATACAGCCCCTTAATGTGCTGATCAGAGCAGTAGAAGATAAAACACACTATCCATGCTTTTCCCAGCAACCATGATATCCATCTGCAGCCAAAGCAATGCTTGCAGACTGTAATGGCTACATAGAAGATTGGCCAAATGAAGAATGTCAGAGTATCTTAGAGGCCATCCTTGAAAGACCAAGAAAGGTTGCAATCTGGCTACATTTGGTTATCATGGAAATCCTTACTATCATTTTTTTATTTGGCATGCATGATAAAGGACCACCCTGTGAGTTAAGGTGTTGTATCTTTGAGAATTAGCTTATGATAAAAACACCCTAAGAGGCCTTCACCCTCTGTATGCCACATGCAACGTGACCTGGCAGGTCAACCGAAGGAAGTGAGAGATCATGGTAATGGACTTCTATGTGGCGCACAAGGGCTAAATAAGTTGATTTGTACAGAAAGTTACTCATGGTAAAGTTACCCTCAGAGGCTTAAATAGATTTACTGCCTGTGACACACAAGTGAACAGTTGAGGTCAACCACAGAGAGTCAGAAGTTTGAAGTTCCAACACTGTTTATTGGCTTCTCGAAACACTTAGACATAAGTTATTACAGCAAGTCGCCAAGTGAGATAAGTGATACAATAGTTATACACAGGTTCATTTGAGTCATAACTGGAGTCATAACTGGTAGTTTCCATGAAACCATCATATGAAATTACACTAATCAAAACATAAAATTCATATAAATCATACATTGCCCAAGGTATTTAAAACCTCTCCTTTCAAGCATGCTTTAAAGTTGTTTAGCGTTGTATATCACCCGTCAGAGTTTCCCAAAGACGATTTCCTCTATACAGAGGACTGACCCTATATGCCTCATAGAGATCATGGTAATGGCCGTCTTTGTGGGAGAAGCATGCATGTTTGTGAAGATGCCTCAATATACTGGCTGTATTAATTTGAGTTTCAGACAAAAATAAATTGTTTTATTGTCATTGACTATATATCAGCTAGGGGATCACCATGAGAATTCTGACTTGTACTATTGGAAACATGTTAATGAATCATGCACATACAAAACCATGTCTCCTAAACACTTCATTCCCCACTACACTGGTATTCTGCTCAATTGTCAAATGTTGTCTCTGTCTGAACTTGTTTCGCACTAAGGTCTGCAGGGCATTTCAAAATGATATCTATAGCTATGGTTTTGAAATGCCCTCCAGGTTGATAGCAGTAATTTTCTAAGGTACAATAATAGCAACAGGAACAACAGCCTAATACTGATAGATTATTAGTGAAAGTACATTTAGACCTGAAAAATGAGGAGAAATATACTGAAAACAAATATTTTGTAACTTTCGCGCTGAGTTGGTATTAGATCCTCATTGCATTGGGAAAATCCTCAGCAGTAGACATTGAAATATAATGGCTTTAGATGATGAGAGCCAAAGCTGATACTTTAAGCTTTCAAATGAGCCATAGCCATTTATTGCATGTGTGTAAAACATCATAGCATGACATAGTTATTCCTCTAGGCAGATCATAGGACAGTATGCAATGTGTTTGAGAACTAACCCAAACTGAGGACTCTGTACTAGTTATGTGTGTGAACTGGATAAACCAACATGCTGCCACTATTCATCCACGTTTTATTTCTGTCAGCAGTTGATGTCCGCTTCTCACATGTGTCAGACCCAGCTTGGCAATTCCCAATGATGTATGGCTATAAAATTGGTTTGCAATTTCCTAAAACATTACATGGATGTGATTAGAATTAATTGTAATTGAAATCCTGCTCAATCATGGTGGTTCTTGCATTAAGCACAAATTTATTGGTGGTTTAATGTCACTAGTGAACTAAAGGAAATTATTTTACGGTTCGGTACCATTAACAGTAAATATTTTTTTCTTCCTACTCCTTGTGTATTCCATTTATCATCATTCTGTGGATGCTCTGCCTAATCTGTGGTACTTGTTTTGAGATTTACTCCTAAGGGACTGCCATGTTTTTGTTGTGAGCATGTGACTGGAAACTGCCAATGATTAGGTTCATAAACACTTTGCATGCAGGATAGAAAGAATATCGTCTGGTATCTGCATTCAAAGTGAACCTTTATGATATATGTGTTTCTTATACATGTATGAATTAGTATAGGAATTAAAGACCTAAATGATCTTAGCATTGTAACTTTATGACATTAGTTTTACTTGGGTTCTTGAAGGTGGAGGTCCCAGCTTCACATTTTTTTACGTATCTCACTTATATACATATGGATCAGTCCATCCAAAGTGGCCACCTGGGTCATTTTTTTTTCTTTTTTGATACAAGGGGCTGTAGAATAAAAAGTGATTAACCATTCTTTTTATATCAGGTGTCATTTGAAAGAAAACACCTTGTGCTTTAAAAGTAGAGTAGACTTGCATATGTCAGCCTTTTTTTCTGAGATATGGTTGTCCAAAGTTGAAAAATTGCACAAAATTGCCCTTTTTCTATTTCCACCTCATTCCAGACTCTATAACAATAGGGCCAAGCAGTAACATACCAATATAATTCTAACTATTCCTTAGTGGGGGGCACTATCTGGAGGTGGTCTGATCTAAAAGACTATCTTCAATCTTATTATTTGCCACCAAGATTAGGTGCTTTCTGGTAAAGTCGCTTAGGCTCTACTTGCAGGCATGACTATGCAATACATATTCAATTTTGAAGTCCATTTTACTCAAGCCCATTACATTCAAATTTCTGCATCCAGGATAAATACTATCAAAGTTTTCTTTCAGCCAGCCTCACATTAAGATCTATTGGTAATAAGTCATTTTAAAAAGAATGGAGAGTCTAAATGCCTTGGCTATGCCAAACACAGCGGTCATTTGACAAATGAAAATTTGGCGTGAGTGCAATGGGTGTGAGCATAATGGGCATGAGTAAAATGCAGTGCAAGAATGTTGGCAGGCTGTCACAGTGGCTGTCTGAAGCCTGGAAATGTTGCTTTGTTCACACCCATTATGCTCAGTCCCATTACATTCACATAATATATATCATTTCCTTATGTATTGCCAATATCCATCTTTTTTCCTTTTTTTTTACCGAAGTGTTTATCAACCTCTCCACTACGCGAAGAGGTAATAAGAATGCAGTTAACTAATCTGGAAACAGGTTTCATTGGCGCATACTAGTTTTTTTGAAATGGGTTAGATCAGATGAGAACAAAGACACAAATAAACAAGATATATGGGTTATATAAGGTGAGAACAAAGACACAAATAAACAAAAGAATCAAGTACAACACATATAAACAAATAAATAAAAATTATTACTAATCTTAAGATTTGTAATCTGGCTTGTTGTTCAATTTAGGTGACAAATTTTCCCTATCTGCTTGGCATAAAAAAGTGACTTTATTTATCTAGTGACAAATAATAGACATAACAAGAAAAATTGACCACATTCAAGCTAAAAAGGACATAAAGTAGGGTCAGAAAATACAGTAAACAGGATAGACTAGGAGTTACCCGAACTGTTGCTAAGACTCATTTGTATTTGCAAGTATTGCACATTATGAAATTCAAAATACACATAGTTAAAGAATTAGCCATATATTGTTTTGAGATGTAGTAGAGATAAGTTAGAACTTAAACAGAGGCTTAGTACACAAATCTGATCCATCAGCACATTTCAGGTCTGAGGTCAACACAAGATGTATTTAGAAGGAGCACCAATTTAGTTCACTTGTCCCAGGAAGTTCTCCAATTGGGATCTCCCAACAGATTAAATTGAATTACTCATTTGATGTCATAGAAAGAAATCGGGGTCTTCATCTTTGTCAGAAGTCTTGCAGATTAGGACGCTGCCATCTAGGATGGTAGCTTCCTTGAGTTCCTTGCTTTGTTTGTGAAGGTGCTTAATTCTCTTGATTTGGGCCTTGAATTGGGATTTCTGCTCAGACTCCTATTACCAGATGTCAAGGTTGTTCCAAAATTGGGCTCCTCTGTAGAGGGGTGATCTCTTGAAGAAGTCACACCTTGGCCTTTTTACTGCAAATTTGACCTCCCCTTTGTTTCTGGTGAGTCTATCATTATCAGTATTTTTGACATACGCACCACTTTGTGCATATTTATACATGTACACCAAGGTTACTTCATCAAGTCTCCTTTAGAGCTTGTCAACACTACATTCTTCATGTAACTCATCAACAGATTTACTCATCACATCAGTATGGCAGTGCTCAAATTCTTAGACCATGATTTTGTAGTATTTTTATGTTTTGCCGTTAACGAGTGATTCACACCAGAATGCAAGAAACTTGCATAAACAAATAGACTCTAAATCATGGTCTTATAAACAATGATAGCAGCGCTTTTGGTCAGGTCACATCTGAGTTTGGCAAATTTGAAGAGCCGATGGTTGACTTTCCTCATATTATTTCTTTGTGACTTATGAACCTTTCCAAAGGGCCAAGATATAAGGCTATCAATAAAATAAAGTTTTATGATCTAATTCTGAGTTTTCAAAAATGACCCTCTACCATGGACAAGTAACCCTTTTCAGTGGACTGACCCATATATAGAACATATATGCACATTTTACTGTATCTAACTCCAATTGCTTTCTGCCTGTTTTTTTTTTTCTTTTAGTCTGCCCTCTGTGCGACTTCTCCTACAAAATGCCTTACATATCTGGTACTCAAAAAGGAGTAGGACCTTCTTCAGGTCTATCCATCACCTGACCAGACCAGTGTGACTAGATAACCTTGGAGAAGGGAGCTGTAATTTGGAAGTAGAATAGAAACATGAGGAACTATACTATTGCCCCATTTTGACAGGATGTAATACCCTTATCTCTGTATGGAGCAAGACACTGTGTTGTCAATGTCAATCATGTCTGTCTCTGTGCTTGGACCTGAAGGGAATACTGTTCCCATCTAGTCAGCTCTTAATTTACCGTAACTTACTCCAGTCCACCCTTGACAACCGTCAAATCTTCTCTTACCATGACAATGGATACATTCAGTACAGAAACATCTTGAGGAAAGGCAATGGGGTTTGTATTTATCTGGTAAACATAGTATATTACTAGGGTTCACTTCCAAACCTATTAATGGAACACATGGACATTCAGTCAACTTGAATATGTTTACAGCAAACTAAGTGGATCAATGATTTAAGAACCTATTTTGATAAGATACATTATATTACAATTCTAAGAGGTATATCAGTTTAAATGCAGAAGGAGCAAATCTTAAAGCTGCGGTTTGCTCCAATGAAACTATTTGGAGAGCCTGTGTCATAGTACCATGACTAGAACCATTGCAGATTTACAGTTCCTATGGTGGCCATTTATAAGCTCTTCCCATCACCTTAGCCCTCCTATCAGAATGCTTAACTGCCGAGGTAAGGCTTTAGGCTGGATAAGTGGTTGATTTAGGGGCACTGCAGGCCTATGCTACAACCATTAAAACTAGACTAGAACTTGATAATCGTTAGTGAGGCCACCATAAAAAAATCTCTATGAAACATTTCCTTCCATCCAGAACTGGTTTCCTCTTTACCTTATTTTGAGGAAATATGGTTACAGTTAGAAATTTTATATTTTTTCTAGTACTAATATGCTGTCATTTATGTGTTGATGATGAAAACAAACAAGTACAGTAACAACCTTCTGTGAAAGGTGCAGTCTCCTTCCTCACAAACCCCTTTTCACACAGACTCTGATTCACCTGGACCTGATACTTTAATTACATGCAGCCATCGTAATCTATTGCTATATATTGTCCTCATTAGTACTATTACCAAAACATTGACACCTAGTGTCTGCAGTTATCCCCTCCAACCCTCCCCAACAATCCCCTCTGATCAAGTTTTGATTGGGAGGTTAGATCCCAGCCCTTATGCATTATGCATTCTCATGAATCTGCAAGGCCATATCTCCACCCATCAGACTTGTGAGACTCGCGTTAAAAAGAATAATTACTGGAGGCTGTGATTCTGTTTCTAGTCCCAGTTGTAGATGCTGAAACAAAGTCCCATCATGAATTCATAATCTAATGCCCACTGAAAGTGAGCTTTAACATGTAAGGAATAAAACTTTTTCTTTTTTTGTGAGACTTTCACAAATATTTGAACATTACTGCCACAATGTATAACTGTCCAGCACTTGGAGGCTCATACAAAATGGACAAATGACAACTGAAAATCATCATGTCATATGTACACTTAGTTATAGCTTGGGTTGTACTTAGTGTACCAACCTCACACAAAATGTTTATCAAATGTCAATATTAGGCCTATAGGTAGGTGAATAATAATTGTTTATCATATCATTTAAAAGAAATACTCCGGCCACCCTACATGAGGGACTGTACTAGCACCCCATCTTGGCGGATATAATACCCTTTTCTCTGTATTCAGCCTACCACTGTGATGTCAATGTCAATCATGTCTGTCTCTGTGCTTTGTCCTATAAGGAATTCTGGTCCTTTCTAGTTAGCACTCAATTTACTATAACTGACTCCTATGGTTGACAAAGACAAGGGGAATATTCAGGACTGGAGTGTCTTTAGGACTGACAAAGGGTGGCATAATTATCTAGGTATATGTAGGACATCACTAGTGTTCACTTCCAAACAAACTTGTGAAAAAAAAACTTGTACATTCAACAGCACAAGACTTGTATATGTATTCAGCAAACTAAGGTAAAGTGGATCAATGATTTCTGGCCCTATTTTGATATGATAAATTATATTACAAAGGTCCAAGGTATATCATTTTAGATGCAGAAGGGCCCATTTGAATAGAAGCGTAATTCCTTTTTGCTGCAATGAAACCAAGAATAGAGCTTGTGTCATAGTGCAGTGACTAGATCTGATGCAGATATATAGTTCCCATGGTGGCCATTCCTAAGCCGCCCATCACCTAAGCACTCCTACCAGAATCCTTAACTGGTGAAGGATGAGGCTGGGTAAGTAGTCGATGTAGGGCCACTGCAGCCTTATGCTACAACCATCAAATCTGAACTAAAACAGTATTAACCATAGTGTAGCCATTATAAGAACAAATTCCCTTTCCATTTCTTTCCAGCCATCTGAGTTCCTAATCTTACCTTAATTTGAGGAAATATTCTTCCTGTTCTGAAATAGCTTTCCTCTGAGTTCATACCACATATTATTATAAATTGTGAAATTTCTTAGTGTTTCAGTAACCTAAGCTCTACCTTAAATTAGATGGGACCAGGTGCTGTTAACAAACGGCTAAAACTGAGATTTAAGAAATAGTGGCTTTTACAATCTAGTCGCGAGTTTGATCTGTACAATACTAAAGTTCTTTTTTGTTTACATGTGTTTTTCTTAAATCCTCTCAGCATTAGAAAAAAAACCATAGAACACTGGTTAAAAGGGAACAACATGTAGCTATCTGCATGGTTTAAATAGAAATGAGATTGTGAAACACTCCTAAATCACAATGTTCCATTGATAAGTTTTCTATCCTTCTGACATCTTCGCCATGTTGATTGTATTTCTGTTTCTCTCTTCTCTTGTTTCCAGTCTGCAGTCATCCCACCTTAAACAGCCAACATACCTAACCTTGTAACTAAAATTGCTGGCCCTTAGCTGGGGATCACTCCAATACAAGGTCATAGCCACTTTACTCTCCATGCATCTTACAAAGCGCCATAGTATCCATCCCAACTTCTCTGTGAAGAGTGCGATGGTAACAGAGTAGATTGTCCAAATGAAGAATACCTCAGCTTCTTGCAAATAATGAACAAATGCAGTCACAGTAGCATCTCAGAACCCATTACAAAGTACACATGAAAAGCTGCACTGTGGCTACAGTTTGACCAACATGGTAGGGTTTTACTACGCTAGCTACACCAAACTCATTTGATGTGTGTTCAAGGGTTAACCTGTCAGCCTTAGTGTGGTTCTTTTGGGACACAAGTTGAGCTGATAGGCATATATAACAGGCCATATGTTTTCTCATCAGGTTTTGGAAAGAGAATCTCAGTGTCATAATAATACTACCACACACTGAGAGGTAATGGTATATAGGATTGTAAATGTTGTAGCGTAAATGCTGATTAATGTGGCCTGGTATTGTATGGTAGAGATGTAATGGAAATATTGGCATGACTGCCAGATACACCGCCCACCAAATCACTTTTTATTCTGACCACAGCATTCCAGATAAATTGGTGGCTAGTTTTCATGTTTTTGAACTTTTGGGTTTTCAGGTTTCACCTTTCCTTTCTCGACCTTCACCAAACAGAGGGATATTCCTATTTTTTTTCAACTTAATGCCTACCATTTGTCCTAACTCTCTCTGCACCAATCTTTCACGAATGACTGCTTGGCTCTATCACTGTACTCCACCACTCCTGCTATAGGTCCTGTGCCCTCTTCTTCCCTAGTGTCTGCAATTATCCCCTTCGTTCCCATGGACCGCTGAGATCAAGGCTTGATTGAAGATTGGCTAAATCCCTGTCCTCATACATTATGCATGAGGCCTTAAGAACACTTACCGCAAACCAGACCATTGTTTGAATGAATTATTTCTGGGGCTTGTGACTGTGTCTCTATCTGCAGTTGTAGGCACTAGAACAAAATACATTCATGACTTCATAATCTAATACATGATGGAAGTGAAGTGTAGTATGTAAGGTAGAGAACAGTTCAAAACTTCAATGACATACATTAAATATGATACATGATACAGGATTACCAATCTCACTTTGCTGACAACTTTGATTAAGAAGTGTCATCATCCTAATAAATAATATTAACTAATCATCTTTTAAAACATTTAAACGGGCAAGGGATCAGATATAGAACAGAGTCTACACCATGTAAAATTGTAATTTGAACATTACTACTCTTCAGCAGTGGGGTTTCACAATACCAAATAAAATCCATTACTTTCTTTAGTAAGTTGAGTATAGTAGAAGCTTCCCTTGCCCTGAATATACAAACACCCCCACAGGAATAAGAGCATTTTAGGTAGAACAACAACTTGGACTCCTCTCCATAAACAATGACATAGCAGGGGTTGAAACAAGGCTGAGCAAATTAAGATTTTTACCAACAGAGTGGCAGGTGGCATTAAGTCAGGCTTTTTGATATTGTGCTTTATAAATAAATATGTCCAAGGTATACCATATTCTAGCACTGAGAGTATAATTTGATACAGATTAAATCAGGAGTTATGGCACAAATATTTTAGGGGTCCAAATGGTTGTTAGAGGCGCTCTATCCAACAGACAAATTAAAACAAATGAAAAGCACAACATCCACCAACTTCAAACCGAAAGCATTGACTAAATATCTACAAGTGTAAATCAATGGGAGAGATTTACAGATAATTGTAAGGGTGGGATACGAATCAGTGATATGTCCGCTAATGGTACTTTTAACATGGGAAGTGGTTCAATAAATCTGTCCCCTTGGATTTCTAATTGCTTCCCCTGCCTGACCTTGGCAGCAGGTCATGTCCCCGTGATATCTACCACCAGTGAGGGGAGGAAACATAAATGAGCAGCCATGTCACATAGATTGCACCCTTGGGTGGAGGTAGGATGTGACTATCACTCTGTGTGTCACTCTGTGTGTCAGCTAGTCAGTAAGATAGGTTATTTTTGGCTGACTAGGTAAGGAATAACCGTAGGGTAGGTTTAACCCTTTAAAGGCTCATAACACATTAATGTATCATCAATGGCAATGATAGCAATTGGAGATCTTATACTCAGTACTGTGTGGTTAGCATGACATGAATACAGTCCTGATAAGTAACACGTCAGCCGTGTGTTTTTCCATCATGGTAATGAACAGCCATGGTGCACTAATAAAATCCCCTTCAAAGGGTTGAAGGATGGTAGTCCTGGCTCATCATACTGTGTATGTGATACAACAAGTTCTGGTAATCAGAGCCCTCCACAACCTCAAAGGCAGGTACTAGGCTCCTAGTCTAGATAACTAGTCTGGCCAAATTCGGTTGGTATTGATTTCCAAAAGAAAATGAGAATTGAAGAAGGTTAGGATATAAGAAGCTCTAGCAGTGGCTCTTGATAGCAGCAGGGCCGGATGTGGGTGGGGCGTGATAGGATTGGTTGCTGGTGGCTTCAGGAGGTTAATTCAAAAGGTCCTGGGATCGCTACCTCAGTGATCTTAGGAATTATTCTGCCTTATCCAATTAAGCAATCTTAAGATTAGACTGTCTTGACTTTTCACAGCCAGCACTAGAATCGCAGTGATCTAAGCCTCAGCCCTCCTACACTATTCCAAGTAGAACACACTGTATATAGGGACAAGTGGCCCATAGTTAAAGAATAGCACTGGAAACACTCCCTCTCACAAGAGTGATTACACAAGTGTTCCCCTTCACTATATGAGCTACTCATAGAGAGTGCAGTTGACCTCATAAAGTATTCAAGTGCACTTCATGCCTGAGTTGCCTGAAAAGCCATCAAGGACTCTTAGCTAACATTGTCCCTCCCCTCTATATGTATAAAGCAGGGACATTCCCTCTTGGAAACAGGAGTGTTCCCTGTGAGTGCTTTTGTACTCAGGTGAAACCACTATGCAATTATTTCACTAAGATTGCAGTGATCTTACTGCTGGAAAAGGAATAGTAAAGGGATCTCAAAACTTGCTGTGCCTGCATTAGATAGGGTAGAATGGCTAGGTCTTATAATATGTGCCTACGCTAAGATCGCAAGGGTAGAAATCTGAGGAAATTTTGAATTAACCTCTGGGTGTGGTGGGTAACTCAGGACACGACTGATTAGATGCTTCAAAGTCAAAATTTAAAAAGCTCTAGTAGTGGTTCTTGATGGCACTAGGCTACTATTTGGGTGGAATATGATAGGATCTGTTGCTGGTGGATACAAGAGCAGTGGGGAAAATAACAATTTAGTTAAGTCATTTGTGTATTTTTTTAGAATTGAAATGTACAATACATTTTCACACATTGAAACACTTCAGTGAGTGTGACCAATGCTCAAAATATATATCCATGAATTGTAGATTTATAGACTGTGCACAATAATTAATAAGAGCGGGGATAGATCTAGTTTAGTCATAATTTAGATTGTCCCTCCCTGACAGACTAGACTGTTTTAAACCAAGCAACCTCAATTCTCTAAAGCTCTCACTCATAACCATCTCAGTCCTGATCTTTGTCCCAACCTCCCCAGCCTCTTTAATTTCTCACTGTCCCACACCCTGGACACCTCACAATAGTCCACATAGATCAACTGCATCAGCCAGGGTGGGTGCCACAGAGGTTTGCACTATCTCATTACTTGTACCAGTCTATGTGAATACCATAGTGATGTTGAGACCACTTGTCTGCAAGACCCAAGAGTAAACTGATTCCCGAGCCAAAGTAATTGGTCATTTGACTATCCTTTAAATTTGATTGTGATAATGTTGTTGTCCACTATTGTCTGATGACTTATATTTATATATTGGAATGCCTGGATATCCTATATGCACATCATGAATTACTATAATGTCCATTGTTGCTAAAATATGTAAACTTATACATACATTCAAGCATCTAGTTAATCTAAGTTTCTACAATACAAGCATGAAACACATTTTTTATAGTGAATATATAAAATGCATTATACTCCATTTCATATTTGAATGAGAATTTATGCGGATATAAAATATGTAGTATGAAAGCCTGACTGGACAGTGGGTCCCCCTGCGTGGTTGCTGAGAACCTTACAGGCACACAAGGTAGGGTAAATGGCCATTTATTTGGTCAGGTAGTGCAATGTAGAGGCACTAGGGAACTATCACCATCACTGCCAGCTACACAGGCCACCTTAATGATTTTGAAAGTGCACCACAGATGTCCAGATAAATCAGTTCAAGTGTTTTCATCAAGGAACCTGTGGATGCAACCTCTTTTAAATGTAATAGTCTTATTTCTATTCAGGGAAATAGAATAGGCCTTCCTTACCATCATGACCACTTTTGGTAGGTACTGGATCATGCAACAAATATGTCTTCTTTACTATAATAATATTATATCATTTGTTTCTAATTTCCTCTACAATGCATGTATACCTCTGAGACTGCTCAGTCATATCATTTTCCAATTTGGCAGCTTCCCAGAACTGGACATTTTATCTAGGCTAATTTCAGCAGTTGCCATGCATGTCTATGCACTAACTTAGCAGCAGAGGCATTAGGCACTTCAAAGGTTTCTCAGTTGTTTATTACTTATGCATACACGCTGTCCTTAGAAATGGACCACAGAGAAGCTTACAGCACACATACTCTGGGTAATTGGCACTTTGGAACTGGTAGTGTAGTAGATATGGAGCACAATGGGGAATAAAGGGTGTAACACATAAGCTCTGGGGATTGGTTTTGTAATGGAAATCCTCCAGCTCCAAGGAGGTTTGCTTAATTATACTCCAGTAAAACCATGAATATAAGCATATTTTGATAAAAACTGTAAAGGCCTAGAAGAGGATTTGAATATTTTATACTGGCTGTGAATCAAAGCTATGAATATAATATATGCTACTAAGGGGTAAGTGTAAAACGCCTCCGTGAAGCCCCTTTTGTCCTGTTGGCATTCAGGGGATATTCATTATAATACATTATTTTGCAGCTTTTTCATACTCACAGAAACACAATCAATGTAATAACCACTAGTAACTATTGGAGCAACAGGCCCCTGGTGTCATTCACTGACATGCAATGGACGCTTCATGAAAGTTATGTCAGACACAACTGCCTTCGGGTCAGGTCAGGTCAGGTCAGGACATTCATGAATCATAGACAAGCTTATCAAGGTTACGGCTGTACATGTAGAAAATTTACTCTCATCTTACTTGATAATATACAACAAATACATCAGCTGTTACTGTTTTCATATCCTGCACTTATCCTTCAACTATTCCTTTACATATCATGCACTCACAACACAGTAGGAACTTCTTCAGGCTAATCCATCACCTGATCACGCCCTTGTCACGAGATAACTCTACCTATAATTTCAAAGTAGAAAAGACACATGATGTTCGCAGCATGTAATACCCTTCTCTCTGTATGCAGTCTACCACTGTCAATGTCAATCATATATATCTCTGTGCTTTGGGCCCATAAGGAATTCTGGTCCTTTCCTGATAGCACTCAGTTTACCATTACCAACTCTAGTCTCTACTTCACTACCTGCTAATCTCCTGTGACTATGTCAAGGGATACATTCATTATTGGAGGGTCTTGAGAACATGCAAAGGGTGATTTATTTACCTGGTATATTTGCAGGAAATTACTAGGCTTTGCTTCCCAACAAGAATTGGCTGATCTCAGCTGCTGATTGCAAGCTTTTCCCACTTTTCTGGAATGAAACCAAGAGAGCCAGTGTCATAGTGCTGTGATTCAATCTGAAGTATCCTGCACTCACAACACAGTAGGAGCCTCTTCAGGCTAATCCATCACCTGACCACACCTGTGAGACTAGATAACCATGAAGGAGGGAGCTATAATTTGGAAGTAGGAAAGACAGATGAGAGACTGCACGAGTTACCAACTCTGCCAGGTTGTAATAACCTTCCCTCTGTATGCGGCATACTGCTGTGGTGTCAATGTCAATGATACATACATCTGTGCTTGGGGCCCAAAAGGAATTCTGGTCCTTGCTTGATAGCACTCAGTTTACCATAATCAACTCTCGTCTGTGCTTGACAAATCTCCTGTCATCATGACAAGGGATACATTCATTACTGGAAGGTCTTGAGGAGAGACAAAGGGTGATGTATTTACCGGGTATATATGTAGGAAATTACTAGGTTTTGCTTCCCAACAAGAATCGGCCGATCTTACCTGCTGATTGCAAGCTTTTCCCACTTTGCTGGAATGAAACCACGAGAGTCAGTGTCATAGTGCAGTGATTCAATCCGGTGCAGATTTACAGTCCCCATGGCTGCCATTCCTAAGCCGCCTATCACCTTACCACTGCTACCGGACTTCTTAACTGCTGAAGCAAGGGACGAGGGTGGATCCTTTTTTCAAAGCAAATTTAACCTTTACTTGGCAAAATATATAACGATACACTTCATGTCAAATCTGGCATATCTCTGATGTATGGATAAACTTCTTGTTTCGACTGTTATCAGTATACAGGTATACATAGTTTGAAATAGTCCATACACAGCATGATACATAATGTCAAACAGGGAAGCGATAGGCCATCAGCAAGTTTTTGTTATGACCTACCACTGTAAATAAATTGAGGTTTACCATACAAAGCTGAATAACAGTCCTTGTTTGGGGAAAAAAGACTGTATTTTAAATAATTAACTCATGGATTAATTTAATACCCCAAGAAAACCCTTTAGATTTAAAAAAAATAATTTTTAGGGTTGAAAAACAGAGTAACTATACTAATTACAATTTTATATATTCCTTCTTGCAATTTGAACTCATCAAACGACTCAGTAGCTCTCATCTCAACACTCTATGGTAAGTGAGGCTGCAATTTAAGATTTTACTACTATAATTTCCTGTGTATACGGGGGGGGGGGTTTAGTTCTCATTGCATCCACAAAACTCCAAGACCTTTCTTTTGATATGTTGCATGCCCACTTAGCCATAATGGGATATATGGGGGCCCAGGGGGCTCCATGGGGCCAAAGGTATAGGTCTTTTAATTTTGAAAATCCATTCATTAAAGCTAAGTTATGACTTTTTCATTTTTTTTTGAGAATTTTCCAAAACTCTAGGTGGGACTTTTACGCATGCTGCGCCTTATTTGCAGGAGCTTATCATTTATTTCATTATCAGAGAAAGGAAACTTCTTTAAATAGCATTTGGTGTATAAAAACTATTTATAGCAGGTGTTGGTTAAGTGAGGCCCCCTGACAGGAGGACAGGGTGGTGAGGTACTTTTCCAGAATATCATCTAAAAAAATCTAAAAGTAAAGGAATTTTTAACCTTTATTGTGATTGGTGGAAAGGTCAAATTCATGACAACATCCCCCTACTACTTAGAGCATTAGCCAAGGCAGACCTGACTCTTGAATTTCATTACAAAAAAAAAATAGAAAAATGGTTACAGAAGTAGGATGTGTATTTTTGGTGTATGATGTTTGAGTAGGAAGTAGCAACTAGAAAGGGTTCGGGTTATATAATCCTGTTTTCTAATAAGTTCTTGTTCCCATTCAGTGGATTTTTTTTCCAATGTTGCATTATTGACAGTTTGATTAGGGAATATCAGATAACCAGAACTAACTAGTGACCTATAGGGCATAATAGTAATTATCACGATGCCGGTGTATCATTGATATTTAATGTGCGGATAAGGACAGTGGAAGATAAAACACACTATCCATGCTTTTCCCAGCAACCATGACATCCATCTTCAGCCAAAGCAATGCTTGGAGACTGTAATAGCCACATAGAAGATTGGCCAAATGAAGAATATCAGAGTATCTTAGAGTCCATCCTTGAAAGACCAAGAAAGGTTGCAATCTGGCCACATTTGGTTTTAATGGAAATCCTTACTATCATTTTTTTATTTGGCATGCATGATAAAGGACCACCCTGTGAGTTAAGGTGTTGTATCTTTGAGAATTAGCTTATGATAAAAACACCCTAAGAGGCCTTCACCCTCTGTATGCCACATGCAACATGACCTGGCAGGTCAACCGAAGGAAGTGAGAGATCATGGTAATGGCCGTCTTTGTGGGAGAAGCATGCATGTTTGTGAAGATGCCTCGATATACTGGCTGTATTAATGTGAGTTTCAGACAAAAATAAATTGTTTTATTGTCATTGACTATATATCAGCTAGGGGATCACCATGAGAATTCTGATTTGTACTATTGGAAACATGTTAATGAATCATGCACATACGAAAGCATGTCTGCTAAACACTTCATTCCCCACTACACTGGTATTCTGCTCAATTGTCAAATATTGTCTCTGTCTGAACTTGTAATGTTTCACACTAAGGTCTGGTTGGTAGCAGTGATTTTCTAAGGTACAGAAATAGCAACAGGAACAACAGCCTAATACTGATAGATTATTGGTGAAAGTACATTTAGACCTGAGAAATGTGGAGAAATTTAATGAAAACAAATATTTTGTAATTTTTGCGCTGAGTTGGTATTTGATCCTCATTGCATTGGGAAAAGCCTCAGCAGTAGACATTGAAATATAATGGCTTTAGATTATGAGAGCCAAAACTGATACTTTAAGCTTTCAAATGAGCCATAGCCATTTATTGCATGTGTGTAAAACATCATAGCATGACATATTTAATCCTCTAGGCAGATCATAGGAGAGTATGCAATGTGTTTGAGAACTAACCCAAACTGAGGACTTGTTATGTGTGTGAACTGGATAAACCAACATGCTGGCACAATTCATCCACGTCTTATTTCTGTCAGCACTTGATGTCCGCTTCTCACATGTGTCACACCCAGCTTGGCAATTCCCAATGATGTATGGCTATAAAATTGGTTTGCAATTTCCTAAAACATTACATGGATGTGATTAGAATTAATTGTAATTGAAATCCTGCGCAATCATGGTGGTTCTTGCATTAAGCACAAATTTATTGGTGGTTTAATGTCACTAGTGAACTAAAGGAAATTATTTTACGGTTCGGTACCATTAACAGTAAATATTTTTTTCTTCTTACTCCTTGTGTATTCCATTTATCATCATTCTGTGGATGCTCTCCCTTATCTATGGTACTTGTGTAGAGATTTACTCCTAAGGGACTGCCATGTTTTTGTTTTGAGCATGTGACTGGAAACTGCCAATGATTAGGTTTATAAGCACTTTGCATGCAGGATAGAAAGGATATTGTCTGGTATCTGCATTCAAAGTGAACCTTTATGATATATGGGTTTCTTGTACATGTATGGATTATTATAGGAATTAAAGACCTAAATGATCTTAGCATTGTAGCTTTATGACATTAGGTTTACTTGGGTTCTTGAAGGTGGAAGTCCCAGCTTCACATTTTTTTACGTATCTCACTCATATACATATGGATCAGTCCATCCAAAGTGAACACCTGGGTCATTATTTTTCCTTTTTTGATACAGGGGGCTGTAGAATAAAAAGTGATTAACCATTCTTTTTATATCAAGTTTCATTTGAAAGAAAACACCTTGGGCTTTAAAAGTAGAGTAGACTTGCATATGTCAGCCTTCTTTTTTGAGATATGGTAGTTCAAAGTTGAAAAATTGCCCAAAATTGCCCTTTTTCAATTTCCACCTCATGCCAGACTCTATAAAATCAGGCCAAGCAGTAACATACCATTATAATTCTATCTATTCCTTAGTGGGGGGCACTATCTTACATTTCCATGTGATTTGGAGGTGGTCTGGTCAGCAAATGTTTTCCCCTATGGGTTTTTATAACGAAATACAGATGATGTAATGGCTGTGAGCGAAACAAAAATGCACTGCTAGGCCTACTAAAACACTTTCTTCAATCTTCTTATTTGCCATCAAGATAAGGGTCCTCACAGGGGTTTTCTGGAAGCTTAGGGTCTACTTGCAGGCATGACTATGCAATACACGTTCAAGTATTTTGAAGTCACTTTTGCTCAGGCCTATTAGATTCACATTTCTGCATCTAGGAGAAATACTATCAAAGTTTTCTTTCAACCAGCCTAACATTAAGATCTATTTTTAATAAGTCATTTTAAAAAAAATTGAGAGTCTACATGTCTTGGCTATGCCAAACAGAGCGGTCATTTGACAAATGTAATGGGCGTGAGTGCAATGGGCGTGAGTATTATGGGCTTGAGTAAAATGCCGTGCAAGAATGTTGGCAGGCTGAATGCATTCCAAATGCATCCTATAAGTATTATTAAATTATTATAGTGGCGTAGACCATAGCTGGGTGAGTTCATATTGCCACAGTGGCTGTCTGAAGCCTGGAAAAGTTGCTTTGTTCACGCCCATTATGCTCACGCCCATTACATCATTTCATTTCCTTATGTATTGTCAGTACCCTCTTTTTTCCTTTTTTTAATTTTTTTTTTAATGAAGTGTTTATTAACTGCTCCACTACGCGAAAAGGTAATAATAATTCAGTTAACTAATTTGGGAACAGGTTTCATTTGCGCATAATAGTTTGAAATGGGTTATATAAAATGAGAACGAAGACACAAATAAACAAGAGATATGGGTTATATAAGATGAGAACAAAGACACAGATAAACAAAACAATCAAGTACAACACATACAAACAAATGAATAAAAAATATTACTAATCTTAAGATTTGTAATCTGGCTTGTTGTTCAATTTAGGTGAGAAATTTTCCCTATCTACTTGGCATAAAAAGTGACTTTGTTCATCTAGTGACAAATAATAGACATAACAAGAAGAATTGACCACATTCAAGCTAAAAAGGACATAAAGTAGGGTCAGAAAATACAGTAAACAGGATAGACTAGCAGTTACCCGAAAGGTTGCTAAGACTCATTTGTATTTGCAAGTATTGCACATTATGAAATTCAAAATACACATAGTTAAAAAATTAGCCATATATTGTTATCAGATGTAGTAGAGATAAGTTAGAACTTGAACAGAGGCTTAGTACACAAATCTGATCCATCAGCACATTTCAGGTCTGAGGTCAACACAAGATATATTTAGAAGGAGCACCAATTTAGTTCACTTGTCCCAGGAAGTTCTCCAAATGGGATCTCCCTACAGATTTAATTACTCATTTGATGTCATAGAAACGAATCGGGGTCTTCATCTTCGTCAGAAGTCTCTCAGATTAGGACATTGCCATCTAGGATGGTAGCTTCTTAAAGTTTCTTGCTTTGTTTGTAAAGTCCTTAATTCTCTTGACTCAGGCCTTGAATTGGGATTTCTGCTCAGACTCCTGGTACCAGACGTCGAGGTTGTTCCATAATTGAGCTCCTCTGTAGAGGGGTGATCTCTTGAAGAAGTCACACCTTGGCCTTTTTACTGCAAATTTGACCTTGCCTTTGGTTCTGGTGAGCCTATCATTATTGGTATTTTTGACATACGCACCACTTTGTGCATATTTATACATGTACACCAAGGTTACTTCATCACGTCTCCTTTCGAGTTTGTTAACACTACATTCTTCATGTAACTTATCAATGGATTTACTCATTACATCAGTATGGCAGCAAATTCTTAGACTACGATTTTGTAGTATTTGTAGTTTTGCCGTTAACGAGTGATTCACACATCTGAGTTTGGCAAATTTGAAAAGCCGATGGTTGATTTTCCCTATTAGGTCATTTATGACTGGTTCAAGACTCATTCTCTCATCAATATTTACACCCATATAGAACATGTATGCACATTTTACTGTATCTAACTCCAACTGATTTCTGCCTGTATTTTTTGTTTTAGTCTGCCCTCTGTGCGACTTCTCCTACAAAGTGCCTTACATATCTGGTACTCAAAAGGAGTAGGAACTTCTTCAGGTATATCCATCACCTGACCAGACCTGTGTGACTAGATAACCTTGGAGAAGGGAGCTGTAATTTGGAAGTACAAAAGAAACATGAGCGACTATACTATTGCCCCATCTTGACAGGATGTAATACTCTTATCTCTGTATGGAGCAAGACACTGTGTTGTCAATGTCAATCATGTCTGTCTCTGTGCTTAGACCTGAAGGGAATACTGTTCCCATCTAGTCAGCTCTTAATTTACCGTAACTTACTCCGGTCCACCCTTGACAACCGTCAAATCTTCTCTTACAATGACAAGGGATACATTCAGTACAGTAAGCTCATGAGGAAAGGCAATGGGGTTTGTATTTATCTGGTATACATAGTATATTACTAGGGTTCACTTCGAAACCTATTAATGGAACACATGTACATTCAGTCAACTTGGATGTGTTTACAGCAAACTAAGTGGATCAATGATTTAAGAACCTATTTTGATAAGATACATTATATTACAATTCTAAGAGGTATATCAGTTTAAATCCATAAGGAGCACATCTTAAAGCTGCAGTTTGCTCCAATGAAACTATTTGGAGAGCCTGTGGACCTGACACTTTAATTACATGCAGCCATCGTAATCTATTGCTATATATATTGTCCTCATTAGTACTGTGAAAGTTCTGTAAAAGCTCTTTTCTCTGAACTCATACCAAATATCATATACTATTACCAAAACATTGACAGTTGGGTTACTGACCTTACAACATATTTAAGGCGAATAATTAACATGATTCTTATCACTGATAAGGCATGTCATGCAATGAAGGCAAATCTCTATCATTTTGTTTTCAGCAGAATGCATTTTCCTGATTCTTTCCAACACATTGCCTACCATTTATCCCATTTCTCTTTACACCAGGCTGTTCCTAATGGTTGCCTTGCTCTCCCATTCTGCTCAATCACCTAGTGTCTGCAGTTATCCCCTCCAACCCTCTCCAACAATCCCCTCTGATCAAGTTTTGATTGGGAGGTTAGATCCCTGCCCTTGTGCATTATGCATTCTCATGAATCTGCAAGGACATATCTCCACCCACCAGACTTGTGAGACTCGCGTTAAAATTAATCATTACTGGAGGCTGTGATTCTGTTTCTAGTCCCAGTTGTAGATGCTGAAACAAAGTCCCTTCATGAATTCATAATCTAATTCCCACTGAAAGTGAGCTTTAACATGTAAAGAATAAAACTTTTTCTTTTTTTTGTGAGACTTTCACAAACATTTGAACATTACTGCCACAATGTATAACTGTCCAGCACTTTGAGGCTCATACAAAATGGACAAATGACAACTAAAAATCATCATGTCATATGTTCAATTAGGCATAGCTTGGGTTGTACTTAGTGTACCAACCTGACACAAAATGTTTATCAAATGTCAATATTAGGCCTATAGGTAGGTGCATAATAATTGTTAATCATATTTTTAAAAAAAAAAATACTCTGGCCACCTTACATGCACCCCATCTTGGCGGATATAATACCCTTTTCTCTGTATGCAGCCTAAAACTGTGATGTCAATGTCAATCATGTCTGTTTCTGTGCTTTGGCCTATAAGGAATTCTGGTCTTTTCTAGTTAGCACTCAATTTACTATAACTGACTCCAGTGCTTGACTGCCTGCAAATCTGCTGTGACCATTACAAGGGGAATATTCACTACTGGAGAGTCTTGAGGTCTGACAAAGGGTGGCATATTTATCTGGGTATATCTAGGTCATCATTGGTGTTCACTTCCAAACCAACTTGTGGAAAAAAAAACATGTACATTCTATAGTAGGGGACTTGTATATGTATTCAGCAAACTCAGGTAAAGTGGATTAATGTTTTCAGGAAACTAAGGTGTAGTGGATGACTGATTTCTGACCCTTTTTTGATTAGATAAATTATATTATAAAGGTCCAAGTTATATCAGTTTAGATGCAGAAGGGCCCGTTCTTAGACCATTTGAATAGAAGCCTAATTCCTTTTTGCTGCAATGAAACCAAGAATAGAGCTTGTGTCATAGTGCAGCGACTAGATCTGATGCAGATATATAGTTCCCATGGTGGCCATTCCTTAGCCGCCCATCACCATAGCACTCCTACCAGAATCCTCAACTGGTGAAGTAAGGGACGAGGCTGGGTAAGTGGTCGCTGTAGGTACACTGCAGCCCTATGCTACAACCATCAAATCTGGACTAGAACATACCTGAACCTTGTAACTAAAATTGCTGGCCCTTAGCTGGGGATCACACCTGTGGAGAGTGTGATGGTAACAGAGTAGATTGTCCGAATGAAGAATATCTCAGCTTTTTGTGAATAACGAACAAATGCAGTCACAGTAGCATCTCAGAACCCATTACAAAGTACACATGAAAAGCTGCACTGTGGCTACAGTTTGACCAACATGGTAGGGTTTTACTACGCTAGCTACACCAAACTCATTTGATGTGTGTTCAAGGGTTAACCTGTCAGCCTTAGTGTGGTTCTTTTGGGACACAAGTTGAGCTGATAGGCATATATAACAGGCCATATGTTTTCTCATCAGGTTTTGGAAAGAGAATCTCAGTATCATAATAATACTACCACACACTGAGAGGTAATGGTATATAGGATTGTAAATGTTGTAGCGTAAATGCTGATTAATGTGGCCTGGTATTGTATGGTAGAGATGCAATGGAAATATTGGCATGACTGCCAGATACACCGCCCACCAAATCACTTTTTATTCTGACCACAGCATTCCAGATAAATTGGTGGCTAGTTTTCATGTTTTTGAACTTTTGGGTTTTCAGGTTTCACCTTTCCTTTCTCAACCTTCACCAAACAGAGGAATATTCCTGTTTCTTTTCAACTTAATGCCTACCATTTGTCCTAACTCTCTCTGCACCAATCTTTCACGAATGACTGCTTGGCTCTATCACTGTACTCCACCACTCCTGCTATAGGTCCTGTGCCCTCTTCTTCCCTAGTGTCTGCAATTATCCCCTTCGTTCCCATGGACCGCTGAGATCAAGGCTTGATTGAAGATTGGCTAAATCCCTGTCCTCATACATTATGCATGAGGCCTTAAGAACACTTACCGCAAACCAGACCATTGTTTGAATGAATGATTTCTGGGGCTTGTGACTGTGTCTCTATCTGCAGTTGTAGGCACTAGAACAAAATACATTCATGACTTCATAATCTAATACATGATGGAAGTGAAGTGTAGTATGTAAGGTAGAGAACAGTTCAAAACTTCAATGACAAACATTAAATATGATACATGATACAGGATTACCAATCTCACTTTGCTGCCAACTTTGATTAAGAAGTGTCATCATCCTAATAAATAATATTAACTAATCATCTTTTAAAACATTTAAACGGGCAAGGGATCAGATATAGAACAGAGTCTACACCATGGAAAATTGTAATTTGAACATTACTACTCTTCAGCAGTGGGGTTTCACAATAACAAATAAAATCCATTACTTTCTTTAGTAAGTTGAGTATAGTAGAAGCTTCCCTTGCCCTGAATGTACAAACAGCCCCACAGGAATAAGAGCATTTTAGGTAGAACAACAACTTGGACTCCTCTCCATAAACAATGACATAGCAGGGGTTGAAACAAGGCTGAGCAAATTAAGATTTTTACCAACAGGGTGGCAGGTGGCATCAAGTCAGGCTTTTTGATATTGTGCTTTATAAATGAATATGTCCAAGGTATACCATATTCTAGCACTGAGAGTATAATTTGATCGGATTAAATCAGGAGTTATGGCACAAATATTTTAGGGGTCCAAATGGTTGTTAGAGGCGCTCTATCCAACAGACAAATTACAACAAATGAAAAGCACAACATCCACCAACTTCAAACCGAAAGCATTGACTAAATATCTACAAGTGTAAATCAATGGGAGAGATTTACAGATAATTGTAAGGGTGGGATACGAATCAGTGATATGTCCGCTAATGGTACTTTTAACATGGGAAGTGGTTCAATAAATCTGTCCCCTTGGATTTCTAATTGCTTCCCCTGCCTGACCTTGGCAGCAGGTCATGTCCCCGTGATATCTACCACCAGTGAGGGGAGGAAACATAAATGAGCAGCCATGTCACATAGATTGCACCCTTGGGTAGAGGTAGGATGTGACTATCACTCTGTGTGTTACCCTGTGTGTCAGCTAGTCAGTAAGAAAGGTTATTTTTGGCTGACTAGGTAAGGAATAACAGTGGGGTAGGTTTAACCCTTTAAAGGCTCATAACACATTAATGTATCATCAATGGCAATGATAGCAATTGGAGATCTTATACTCAGTACTGTGTGGTTAGCATGACATGAATGCAGTCCTGATAAGTAACACATCAGCCGTGTGTTTTTCCATCATGGTAATGAACAGCCATGGTGCACTAATAAAATCCCCTTCAAAGGGTTGAAGGATGGATAGAGGCAAACTGCATTGGTAGTCCTGGCTCATCATACTGTGTATGTGATACAACAGGTTCTGGTAATCAGAGCCCTCCACAACCTCAAAGTCAGGTACTAGGCTCCTAGTCTAGATAACTAGTCTGGCCAAATTCGGTTGGTATTGATTTCCAAAAGAAAATGAGAATTGGAGAAGGTTGGGATATAAGAAGCTCTAGCGGTGGCTCTTGATAGCAGCAGGGCGGTATGTAGGTAGGTCGTGATAGGATTGGTTGCTGGTGGCTTCAGGAGGTTAATTCAAAAGGTCCTGGGATCGCTACCTCAGTGATCTTAGGAATTATTCTGCCTTATCCAATTAAGCAATCTTAAGATTAGACTGTCTTGACTTTTCACAGCCAGCACTAAGATCGCAGTGATCTAAGCCTCAGCCCTCCTACGCTATTCCAAGTAGAACACACTGTACACAGGGGCAAGTGGCCCATAGTTAAAGAATAGCAGTGGAAACACTCCCTCTCACAAGAGTGATTACACAAGCGTTCCCCTTCCCTATATGAGATACTTATAGAGGGTGCAGTTGACCTCATAAAGTATTCAAGTGCACTTCATGCCTGAGTTGCCTGAAAAGCCATCAAGGACTCTTAGCAAACATCCTCCCTCCCCTCTATATGTATAAAGCAGGGACATTCACTCTTGGAAACAGGAGTGTTCCCTTTGAGTGCTCTTGTACTCAGGTGAAACCACTATGCAATTATTTCACTAAGATTGCAGTGATCGTACTGCTGGAAAAGGAATAGTAAAGGGATCTCAGGACTTGTTGTGCCTGCATTAGATAGGGTAGACTGGCTAGGTCTTATGATATGTGCCTACGCTAAGATCGCAAGGGTAGAAATCCGAGGAAATTTTGAATTAACCTGCGGGTGTGGTGGGTAACTCAGGACACGACTGATTAGATGCTTCCAAGTCAAAATTTAAAAAGCTCTAGTAGTAGTTCTTGATGGCACTAGGCTGCTATTTGGGTGGAATATGATAGGATCTGTTGCTGGTGGCTACAAGAGCAGTGGGGAAAATAACAATTTATTCAAGTCATTTGTGAATTTCTTTAGAATTGAAATGTACAATGCATTTTCACACATTTAAACACTTCAGTGAGTGTAACCAATGCTCCAAATATATATCCATGAATTGTAGATTTATAGACTGAGCACAATAATTGATAAGAGCGAGGATAGATCTAATTTAGTCATAATTCAGATTACCCTCCCTGACAGACTAGACTGTTTTAAACCAAAGCAACCTTAATTCTCTAAAGCTCTCACTCATAACCATCTCAGTCCTTATCTTTGTCCCAGCCTCCCCAGCCTCTTTTATTTCTCACTATCCCACACCCTGGACACCTCACAATAGTCCACATAGATCAACTGCATCAGCCAGGGTGGGTGGCACAGAGGTTTGCACTACCTCATTACTTGTACCAGTCTATGTGAATACCATAGTGATGTTGATACAACTTGTCTGCAAGACCCAAGAGTAAAGTGATTCCCGAGCCAAAGTAATTGGTCATTTGACTATCCTTTAGATTTGATTGTGATAATGTTGTTGTCCACTATTTTCTGATGACTTATATTTATATATTGGAATGCCTGGATATCCTATATGCACATCATGAATTACTATAATGTCCATTGTCGCTAAAATATGTAAACTTCTACATAGATTCAAGCATCTAGTTAATCTAAGTTTCTACACTGCAAGCATAAAACACATTTTTTATAGTGAATATTTAAAATGCATGATACTTCATTTCATATTTGAATGAGAGTCTAATTTATGCGGATATAAAATATGTAGTATGAAAGCCTGACTGGACAGTGGGTCCCCCTAAATCACAATGTTCCATTGATAAGTTTTCTATCCTTCTGACATCTTCGCCATGTTGATTGTATTTCTGTTTCTCTCTTCTCTTGTTTCCAGTCTGCAGTCATCCCACCTTAAACAGCCAACATACCTAACGTTGTAACTAAAATTGCTGGCCCTTAGCTGGGGATCACTCCAATACAAGGTCATAGCCACTTTACTCTCCATGCATCTTACAAAGCGCCATAGTATTCATCCCAACTTCTCTGTGAAGAGTGTGATGGTAACAGATTAGATTGTCCAAATGAAGAATACCTCAGCTTCTTGCAAATAATGAACAAATGCAGTCACAGTAGCATCTCAGAACCCATTACAAAGTACACATGAAAAGCTGCACTGTGGCTACAGTTTGACCAACATGGTAGGGTTTTACTACGCTAGCTACACCAAACTCATTTGATGTGTGTTCAAGGGTTAACCTGTCAGCCTTAGTGTGGTTCTTTTGGGACACAAGTTGAACTGATAGGCATATATAACAGGCCATATGTTTTCTCATCAGGTTTTGGAAAGAGAATCTCAGTGTCATAATAATACTACCACACACTGAGAGGTAATGGTATATAGGATTGTAAATGTTGTAGCATAAATGCTGATTAATGTGGCCTGGTATTGTATGGTAGAGATGCAATGGAAATATTGGCATGACTGCCAGATACACAGCCTACCAAATCACTTCTTATTCTGACCACAGCATTCCAGATGAATTGGTGGCTAGTTTTCATGTTTTTGAACTTTTGGGTTTTCAGGTTTCACCTTTCCTTTCTCAACCTTCACCAAACAGAGGAATATTCCTGTTTCTTTTCAACTTAATGCCTACCATTTGTCCTAACTCTCTCTGCACCAATCTTTCACGAATGACTGCTTGGCTCTATCACTGTACTCCACCACTCCTGCTATAGGTCCTGTGCCCTCTTCTTCCCTAGTGTCTGCAATTATCCCCTTCGTTCCCATGGACCACTGAGATCAAGGCTTGATTGAAGATTGGCTAAATCCCTGTCCTCATACATTATGCATGAGGCCTTAAGAACACTTACCGCAAACCAGACCATTGTTTGAATGAATGATTTCTGGGGCTTGTGACTGTGTCTCTATCTGCAGTTGTAGGCACTAGAACAAAATACATTCATGACTTCATAATCTAATACATGATGGAAGTGAAGTGTAGTATGTAAGGTAGAGAACAGTTCAAAACTTCAATGACAAACATTAAATATGATACATGATACAGGATTACCAATCTCACTTTGCTGCCAACTTTGATTAAGAAGTGTCATCATCCTAATAAATAATATTAACTAATCATCTTTTAAAACATTTAAACAGGCAAGGGATCAGATATAGAACAGAGTCTACACCATGTAAAATTGTAATTTGAACATTACTACTCTTCAGCAGTGGGGTTTCACAATACCAAATAAAATCCATTACTTTCTTTAGTAAGTTGAGTATAGTAGAAGCTTCCCTTGCCCTGAATGTACAAACACCCCCACAGGAATAAGAGCATTTTAGGTAGAACAACAACTTGGACTCCTCTCCATAAACAATGACATAGCAGGGGTTGAAACAAGGCTGAGCAAATTAAGATTTTTACCAACAGGGTGGCCGGTGGCATCAAGTCAGGCTTTTTGATATTGTGCTTTATAAATAAATATGTCCAAGGTATACCATATTCTAGCACTGAGAGTATAATTTGATACAGATTAAATCAGGAGTTATGGCACAAATATTTTAGGGTTCCAAATGGTTGTTAGAGGCGCTCTATCCAACAGACAAATTACAACAAATGAAAGGCACAACATCCACCAACTTCAAACCGAAAGCATTGACTAAATATCTACAAGTGTAAATCAATGGGAGAGATTTACAGATAATTGTAAGGGTGGGATACGAATCAGTGATATGTCCGCTAATGGTACTTTTAACATGGGAAGTGGTTCAATAAATCTGTCCCCTTGGATTTCTAATTGCTTCCCCTGCCTGACCTTGGCAGCAGGTCATGTCCCCGTGATATCTACCACCAGTGAGGGGAGGAAACATAAATGAGCAGCCATGTCACATAGATTGCACCCTTGGGTAGAGGTAGGATGTGACTATCACTCTGTGTGTCACTCTGTGTGTCAGCTAGTCAGGTTATTTTTGGCTGACTAGGTAAGGAATAACAGTGGGGTAGGTTTAACCCTTTAAAGGCTCATAACACATTAATGTATCATCAACGGCAATGATAGCAATTGGAGATCTTATACTTAGTACTGTGTGGTTAGCATGACATGAATGCAGTCCTGATAAGTAACATGTCAGCCGTGTGTTTTTCCATCATGGTAATGAACAGCCATGGTGCACTAATAAAATCCCCTTCAAAGGGTTGAAGGATGGTAGTCCTGGCTCATCATACTGTGTATGTGATACAACAAGTTCTGGTAATCAGAGCCCTCCACAACCTCAGATTCAGGTACTAGGCTCCTAGTCTAGATAACTAGTCTGGCCCAATTCGGTTGGTATTGATTTCCAAAAGAAAATGAGAATTGAAGAAGGTTGGGATATAAGAAGCTCTAGCAGTGGCTCTTGATAGCAGCAGGGCGGTATGTGGGTGGGGCTTGATAGGATTGGTTGCTGGTGGCTTCAGGAGGTTAATTCAAAAGGTCCTGGGATCGCTACCTTAGTAATTATTCTGCCTTATCCAATTAAGCAATCTTAAGATTAGACTGTCTTGACTTTTCACAGCCAGCACTAAGATCGCAGTGATCTAAGCCTCAGCCCTCCTACACTATTCCAAGTAGAACACACTAAATACAGGGACAAGTGGCCCATAGTTAAAGAATAGCAGTGGAAACACTCCCTCTCACAAGAGTGATTACACAAGCGTTCCCCTTCACTATATGAGCTACTTATAGAGAGTGCAGTTGACCTCATAAAGTATTCAAGTGCACTTCATGCCTGAGTTGCCTGAAAAGCCATCAAGGACTCTTAGCAAACATTGTCCCTCCCCTCTATATGTATAAAGCAGGGACATTCCCTCTTGGAAACAGGAGTGTTCCCTGTGAGTGCTTTTGTACTCAGGTGAAACCACTATGCAATTATTTCACTAAGATTGCAGTGATCTTACTGCTGGAAAAGGAATAGTAAAGGGATCTCAAGACTTGCTGTGCCTGCATTAGATAGGGTAGAATGGCTAGGTCTTATAATATGTGCCTACGCTAAGATCGCAAGGGTAGAAATCCGAGGAAATTTTGAATTAACCTCTGGGTGTGGTGGGTAACTCAGGACACGACTGATTAGATGCTTCCAAGTCAAAATTTAAAAAGCTCTAGTAGTGGTTCTTGATGGCACTAGGCTACTATTTGGGTGGAATATGATAGGATCTGTTGCTGGTGGATACAAGAGCAGTGGGGAAAATAACAATTTAGTCAAGTCATTTGTGTATTTTTTTAGAATTGAAATGTACAATACATTTTCACACATTGAAACACTTCAGTGAGTGTGACCAATGCTCCAAATATATATCCATGAATTGTAGATTTATAGACTGTGCACAATAATTAATAAGAGCGAGGATAGATCTAGTTTAGTCATAATTTAGATTGTCCCTCCCTGACAGACTAGACTGTTTTAAACCAAGCAACCTCAGTTCTCTAAAGCTCTCACTCATAACCATCTCAGTCCTGATCTTTGTCCCAGCCTCCCCAGCCTCTTTAATTTCTCACTGTCCCACACCCTGGA
Organism: Acholoe squamosa; assembly: GCA_949317995.1. Lineage (NCBI taxonomy): Eukaryota > Metazoa > Annelida > Polychaeta > Phyllodocida > Polynoidae > Acholoe > Acholoe squamosa. The sequence goes on along the minus strand of OX439041.1, from coordinate 82,428,885 downwards.
CACCTCACAATAGTCCACATAGATCAACTGCATCAGCCAGGGTGGGTGCCACAGAGGTTTGCACTACCTCATTACTTGTACCAGTCTATTTGAATACCATAGTGATGTTGAGACCACTTGTCTGCAAGACCCAAGAGTAAACTGATTCCTGAGCCAAAGTAATTGGTCATTTGACTATCCTTTAGATTTGATTGTGATAATGTTGTTGTCCACTATTGTCTGATGACTTATATTTATATATTGGAATACCTGGATATCCTATATGCACATCATGAATTACTATAATGTCCATTGTTGCTAAAATATGTAAACTTATACATACATTCAAGCATCTAGTTAATCTAAGTTTCTAAACTGCAAGCATAAAACACATTTTTTATAGTGAATATATAAAATGCATTATACTCCATTTCATATTTGAATGAGAATTTATGCGGATATAAAATATGTAGTATGAAAGCCTGACTGGACAGTGGGTCCCCCTGCGTGGTTGCTGAGAACCTTACAGGCACATGAGGTTGGGTAAATGGCCATTTATATGGTCAGGTAGTGCAATGTAGAGGCCCTAGGGAACTATCACCATCACTGCCAGCTACACAGGCCACCTTAATGATTTTGAAAGTGCACCATAGATGTCCAGATAAATCAGTTCAACTGTTTTCATCAAGGAACCTGTGGATGCAACCTCTTTTAAATGTAATAGTCTTATTTCTATTCAGGGAAATAGAATAGGCCTTCCTTACCATCATGACCACTTTTGGTAGGTACTGGATCATGCAATTGGGACATTCACAACAAATATGTCTTCTTTACTATAATAATATTATATCATTTGTTTCTAATTTCCTCTACAATGCATGTATACCTCTGAGACTGCTCAGTCATATCATTTTCCAATTTGGCAGCTTCCCAGAACTGGACATTTTATCAAGGCTAATTTCAGCAGTTGCCATGCATGTCTATGCACTAACTTAGCAGCAGAGGCATTAGGCACTTCAAAGGTTTCTCAGTTGTTTATTACTTATGTATACACGCTGTCCTTAGAAATGGACCACAGAGAAGCTTACAGCACACATACTCTGGGTAATTGGCACTTTGGAACTGGTAGTGTAGTAGATATGGAGCACAATGGGGAATAAAGGGTGTAACACATAAGCTCTGGGGATTGGTTTTGTAATGACAATCCTCCAGCTCCAAGGAGGTTTTCTTAATTATACTCCAGTAAAACCATGAATATAAGCATATTTTGATATAAACTGTAAAGGCCTAGAAGAGGATTTGAATATTTTATACTGGCTGTGAATCAAAGCTATGAATATAATATATGCTACTAAGGGGTAAGTGTAAAAGGCCTCCCTGAAGCCCCTTTTGTCCTGTTGGCATTCAGGGGATATTCATTATAATACATTATTTTGCAGCATTTTCATACTCACAGAAACACAATCAATGTAATAACCACTAGTAACTATTGGAGCAACAGGCCCCTGGTGTCAGTCACTGACATGGAATGGACGCTTCATGAAAGTTATGTCAGACACAACTGCCTTCGGGTCAGGTCAGGTCAGGTCAGGCGTTCATGAATCATAGACAAGCTTATCAAGGTTATGGCTGTACATGGTTTTACTTTCATCTTACTTAAAAATATACAACAAATAATCAGCTGTTACTGTTTCCATATCCTGCACTTATCCTTCAACTTTTCCTTTACATATCATGCACTCACAACACAGTAGGAACTTCTTCAGGCTAATCCATCACCTGATCACGCCCTTGTCACGAGATAACTCTACCTATAATTTCAAAGTAGGAAAGACACATGATGTTCGCAGCATGTAATAGCCTTCTCTCTGTATGCAGTCTACCACTGTCAATGTCAATCATATATATCTCTGTGCTTTGGGCCCATAAGGAATTCTGGTCCTTTCCTGATAGCACTCAGTTTACCATTACCAACTCTAGTCTCTACTTCACTACCTGCTAATCTCCTGTGACTATGTCAAGGGATACATTCATTATTGGAGGGTCTTGAGAACATGCAAAGGGTGATTTATTTACCTGGTATATTTGCAGGAAATTACTAGGCTTTGCTTCCCAACAAGAATTGGCTGATCTCAGCTGCTGATTGCAAGCTTTTCCCACTTTTCTGGAATGAAACCAAGAGAGCCAGTGTCATAGTGCAGTGATTCAATCTGAAGTATCCTGCACTCACAACACAGTAGGAACCTCTTCAGGCTAATCCATCACCTGACCACACCTGTGAGACTAGATAACCATGAAGGAGGGAGCTATAATTTGGAAGTAGAAAAGACAGATGAGAGACTGCACGAGTTACCAACTCTGCCAGGTTGTAATAACCTTCCCTCTGTATGCGGCGTACTGCTGTGGTGTCAATGTCAATGATACATACATCTGTGCTTGGGGCCCAAAAGGAATTCTGGTCCTTGCTTGATAGCACTCAGTTTACCATAACCAGCTCTAGTATGTGCTTGACAAATCTCCTGTCATCATGACAAGGGATACATTCATTACTGTAAGGTCTTGAGGAGAGACAAAGGGTGATGTATTTACCGGGTATATATGTAGGAAATTACTAGGTTTTGCTTCCCAACAAGAATCGGCCGATCTTAGCTGCTGATTGCAAGCTTTTCCCACTTTGCTGGAATGAAACCAAGAGAGTCAGTGTCATAGTGATTCAATCCGGTGCAGATTTACAGTCCCCATGGCTGCCATTCCTAAACCGCCTATCACCTTACCACTCCTACCAGACTTCTTAACTGCTGAAGCAAGGGACGAGGCTGGATCTTTTTTTAGAGCAAATTTAACCTTTATTTTGCAAAATATATAACGATACATTTCATGTCAAATCTTGCATATCTCTGATGTATGGCTTACCTTCTTGTTTCAACTGTTATCAGTTTACAGGTATACTTTTTGAAATAGTCCATACACAGCATAATACATAATGTCAAACAGGGAAGCGATGGGCCATCAGCAAGTTGTTGTTATGACCTACTGCTGTAAATAAATTGAGTTTTTTTCCATACAATGCTAAATAACAGTCCTTCTTTGGGGAAAAAGTCAGTATTTTAAATAGTTAACTCATGTATTAATTTAAACCCTTTAGGTTTAGAAAAATAATTTTTAGGGTCGAAAAACAGAGTAACTATACTAATTACAATTTCATATATTCCTTCTTGCAATTTGAACTCATCAAACGACTCAGTAGTTCTCATCTCAACACTTAGGGATTCCAAATCTGGGCACATAAAACTTCAGGGCTATATTCATAGGCACATGAATTAATTTTTGAGTATTTAATAACAGGTGCAGTGGATAAGCAGGCTTATGATACAACCATCAGCACTGGTCTAGACCTTGGTAATCATGAAAAATAAAATCCCGCTACAACATACATTTCCTTCAATCCATCTAGTTTCCTCTTTACCTTTCAGTTACCACCCTCTGAAAAAAGGTTCGGTCTCCTTCGTCCAATACCCCTGACACCACTCGCACCTGCTGTCACATTCCCACTGTCATCAATCTATCACTATGTAGTGTCTTAAGAATTACTGTGAAAGTTCTTTGAGTTCTGAAACGGCTTTTATCTGAGTTCATACCACAAACCAAATATTATCATGAAAACATTAAAGTATTAAATGATAATGTGATAACTGAGCCTCCAGAGAAAACAATTCATAACAACTCAACCACTAAACCTGACTGGAATTTCAGGCAGGTTTTTTAGAAGCTATATATAAAATGACTATTGGAAGATGAAAGGTGTTATTGCTGTTGATAGAGTATAATTCAAAATAATAAATATGCTATCTAAGGAAAAAGTCCTAGAATATGATTGTCAAACAATATTGATGTTTAAAATCAAGAAGTATCCTATTTATTGATTTCAGGTTTTATTAAGATGGTAAGAGGATATGCAGAAAACATTGTACTTTTTGCAGACTTGTAATCTGTTCAACAAAATCCCGGATCCAGGATCATGGTTTTTACTGAGTTGAACTGTCGATTGTTTCTCTTAGGTTCATCCATATTAAAGCTGGCATCCTCATGTCATTGAAAAAGTTTGAGTGCCTTATTGTTAACCCTTTCCAACCCGTTTAGATCTAAATTTTGTTAATACAAGATTTGGGTCAGTGTCAGAAAAAGTGTTCAAAACCCAGAAAAACATGGTTTTTGGCCTTTATGCAGCCATAGAATAAATTATGCATATCGAATCTTGTCTTCCATGGTGTCTTCTTATAGAAGACGTTTGTGCATGGTCCATGGTTCACCCTAGATTTTGTGTAATGCCATTAATATGAACAAAAGATTGGTAAACAAAATAAATGTGGAACCCATTTTGGTAATATTAGGCAAGGAAAAGGAGCCTACGCAAGAAAGCTAGGGTGAACATGTTTTGGGGATGATAGTATGAATGTATGGTATGCATATTTCCGTTTGACCATTTATGCCCAATCTTTATGTCCAGAGGGTGTGGCATCAAACCAGGGTTCTATAAAGATATTGCATTCACATTATGTCATAATATTGGGTGAAAATAGGATCATAATGGCCCGCTGAGGTGAACCTGAGTGGTCCTGAATGCTATAAATGCCCAGAATGCATTAGCGTTTATGGAAAGACCTTTGTTTATGGGTATTTTAGGAGGAGCAATGCATGCATATCTCTCTGCATGTGTGTGTGTCATAGCTATTTAGTCTTCCCAATCTCATGGGTTCACTAAATAGTCCAGTGGAAACAGGGGTTCCAATTATCAAATTTGGACAGTACAATCCTAACTTTGCTAACTAGAGTGGTGTTTGATGTACATTGCACGCTGCATTTTCACAAGTACAGAAGTGGATCCTAAATGATGCTGTTTTACACATCTGAATAATGCAGTCCCCTAGCCTGAATATGAAGATGGGATGGTGAGCTGACAACAGATAATTGGAAACAATGAGATTTAAAAAGCTATGGCATTAATGAGAAAGGGATGGGTGGGGGGAATATCCCTTGAACATATTTAAAGCCATACATGTTGTTTGTGTAAATGCACTAAGAGTTATCGGTATATTTAATATGACGGTCAGTTATCATCGCCAGTCATCGTTACACCCATGTCCTGACAAACACCTTTTGATACAATGTATCCAATTGGGGTGTCTGCTGCATCATGTGCAGTACACTCATGATTATCACTCATGATCATCACTTGTGACCAAGTGGTGAGTTACTCACTGGCAGTATAAATAAAGACAGGCCAAGTGGCCTAGGGTTTACTCCTTCTACTCTCTCTACTGATGCACGTCTCAGTTGTGTGTCTCAATATACCAAAGGTAGAATTGCCAAAGTTTGTAGAGTAAAGGATAATAGTTTAGCCAAGTATTGGATAGTGCAGGCACTAGGGAGCCAGCACCATCACTACCAAACACAGAACCCACCAAATCACTCCTTATGCAAACCAGAGCATTCCACACAGATTTCATCATGTGACATTTTAGAGAAAACATGATGAGAACAGTCTTTCGGCATGAATCATGATGTATTTCATAGGAAATAACTCAGTATTTTTAACAATGATGATGCATATGCAGTGAGGACACATCTCTATTACTTTGCTCCCCGTTTAATACAACTTTCTGACTCTTTCAAACTAATTGCCTACAATTTATTTATTTCTCTCCACACAGCAGTCATTCTGGTGATTGTTTGGCTCAGCTGATTACTCCTGGTCTGAGTTCTGGCCCCTCATCTCCCTGTCTCAACTTATGTCCTTCCCCTATAGACAAATCACTCTGATTAAGACTTCGTTGGACCCTGTATACATACATTATATCATATATTATTGTAAACAGTCTTACATCCTTGTTAATAAGATTGTGCTTTCTAAAAGATTATCCATTAGCCCAGGCAGGGAATGTCTAAAGAATCTCACAATACACCCCTAGAAATACGATCTTATAGATTCAATCATGATTTTTAGTTTCTAGGGGTCCAATATTTCCCAAGAGAATTTTATTGACTTCAGACTGGAAGCAAAGTAGAAGTGGTACACATCCTAAAGATCTACAAGGATTAACCAATTTATGAGATTCACCGATAATTACAAGAACATGATATGATGGAGTAAAATGCCCACTGTCGTTTCTTGTACATGTGCAGTGGTTCAGTAAATGCACTCCTCTAGAGACCAGATATCTTTCACTGTCTGACCTCTTAGCTGTAGGCCATGTCTCACTGACACCTGCACCAACCCCATGAGCAATGCATAGCAACCCTAGGAGTAATATCTTTCTTACAATACATTCACTATTTCATGAAAGTTGTGACCACTTCCACTGTAGTGACTTTTAATATATGACTCCGACTGGCAATACTTTCCTCTTATTTCTATGGTAATTGTGGCTGCAATTTTACATTTTACTACCATTTATTCATTATCAGAGAAAGGAATCTTCTGTAAATGGCATTTGGTGTATAAAAAAACAACATTTAGTGCAGGTGTTGGTTAAGTGAGGCCCCCTGAGAGGAAGACAGGATGATGAGCACACATGTCTTTGTCTTCTTCCTACCACAAAGAATCTGTCTTTGTCACGGGTAGCTGGAAATGTCTGACCCTCTCAATTGTACCTGTCACTTCTCTGTTTCCTGCTATGTTTGACTGAGTTATCATATGGGAGATTTCAGTTTTTAATGCATATTGGGCTCAGGACCAATGAATTCACAAACTCAATAATACTTAACAACACTATATTTTATTGAAAGCCCTGTATCTTGGCATATCAGAAAGGTTTATTCAAGGATCCAACTCCCAGGGGTTCAGTTTTTATAGCTTGTGCCATAAAACCTCCTAACACAGCTTTAGTGTCGGTCAGGTTTTTAGATATAACATCAAAACTACACTAAGTAAAGCTTGGATTGGACCAAATTCTGGTTCCATAATAGTACAATACAGGAGTTTAAGTGTACCCAAAATCAGAAACCAAGGATCAAAAACTTTTGGAAGAACGGGTCTTGTGTTATATAAACAAGGTGAAAATTTGGTGAAAAATCAGTCCACAATTTTAACTTTACCCTCAGTTCATAAAAAGTGATCATATGCCATTGAAAACCATTCTGCTTTATATACAGTATGTCTATTGTCAGATCCTTAGCATCTATTATTGACTTCACCAGCTTAGGACAGCGTTCACTGAATTCTCAGAAGCCCCCAAAAAGCAGTGTCAACATCTTCCACAATAGACGCACTAAAACTCAATGGATTACATCCAGGTTACATTCTAAGACATAAAACACCTTCCTCTAATAATAACAGCATAAATATACACAATCTAGGCCCATATGGGTTGATACCAGGGCTTCAAAAATAAAATTTTACATTATTTTCACACACTTCCAATGTTTTGGAACAATAGTACAAATGTAAAAAAATGAACAGGAAATTACAGAAAACACCAACTATGGTGCATCTACATTTTGTATATGCTGCTAGTGATAGCCTATGGGTAATAGAAACAATATCAGAACACACAGTCATTACAGAGATAAATAATGATCGAACACCTCATCAAAACCCATAATACCAAGATCAGCAAAACTTTAATTGAAAAAAAGTATTTAGAATTTTATCCTTGGTACTTCTATTAGTTAGGGGGAACCAAAGGGCCATCTTATGGATAAATATGAATGGCCTGTATGGGGTGGAAATATACTTTATACACCTGTAGGGGTATGGTATTTTACACTTTAACGTTCATGTACCCGTGTGGTGGGGGAATCCGGATGGCAGGTGGCAGCACCTGCCTCTGGGTTCGTATCCATTACACCAGGGGGCCTACCACTCGTCCGCCACATGTCACGTGGCCGGTCTGAGTTTCGCGGGCTTTTCCCCTATATAAGGCTGGTCCTAGCCCTAGGTTCCTCAGTAGTGGTTTACCCACTGCTCAACCAGGTTGTTACCCGAAAGGGTAACCGAATGCCCTAGTAGCATGTAGTCCTCTGAGGCTGTGATCGTATGTAACGCAAGCTAAGAAATAAAAGCTCGGTTGCCTACCCGGAAACTTTTCTCTCTCTTCGTTATGATTTAATCTTAACTTAACGAGACGAACCATTACACTGGTGCCGTGACCAGTTGGTCTTCGGGTAAGCGCAGTCAGAAATGACTGAGCTGAGCCCAGTCAGGGGAAATGGCCCAAATAATGAGCTAAACTCCCCGATGGAGGATGGTGAAATCAAATCACCACCCCAAGGTACAGAGTGGAGAAATCCACTGGAACACTACCCTGATGGGTTAGAGGATGTAAGAAAAAACTTACATGATGAACTGGATGAATTTGGAGACTCCTTATTCATGCCAGGAGGTACATCGAAACCTGCACCAATGCATAAAAGTACTGCTCAATTTGGTAAACTACCATTTGAGGTACCAAAGCCTAGTGCAGGTATGTTTGAAACTCCATATAGTTCGCGAATTAAACACCAGAAATGTAGATTCGAAAGGAACAAAATGGACGAGCTTGAAGACATGAGAGCTGAATACGAGAAGATCCAGAAGGATCTTATTACACTGACCTGAACCCGAGACAAGATTCTGACTGAAAACAAACAGTTGATATCAGAACGTCTTGATTACGATCAAAGTTGTAGACGCCAACAACAATTGTTATTGGATCAGATGGAGAAAGAAAAACAAGATTTTCAACTCCAACACAAACAGTATCGTGATGCACTATACACGGCGGATCTGGAATACAGAGCCTCGTGTGATGAGTTGAATAGAACTAAACAAGAGTTAAATTCAACTCAAACGGCCTATGGCAAGTACCAAGAAGAGCTGATGAAAATTGAATCAGCCTTCAAGGATGCTCGGAAAACGTATCAAAAACAAACCGATGAACATGAAAAACTCAAAGGTCAATGGATACGTGAATCCACAGATTTGGCTGCCAAACAGACAAAGATGATGGATGATTATTCCGAACTGGAAGCTAAAGCTATCCAGATATCAAAGTATCTAGAAGATACTGGTCGTGCAGTAGGCACTCTTGAATCAGACTTCACTATTTCAGGAATTGCCCTAAACACGACGAGTAACCGGATGAACTCTTTGAGGGGCGATGACGGGGTAACAGAGACAACTGTACCTCGTTATGAAGGAATAAAGAGTCATCAGGTTAGATTTACGGACAATACCTTCAAGCCTCTTGGTTTAGGTACGGGAAATGGTGGGGCTGGCTCTGCGAGTGGAACTAAACAAAGCCACTCGGCAAACACCTCCACCTTTGACGGCGGATGGCCACAACAGTCACCTCTAGGGGGACCAAATGGCCCGTATGCCCAGTATGGATGGAGTCAATCCCAAACAGGAGTGAATCCGTCCAAAGGTAGCACCCGGAACATGTCCGGAGGAACAACCGGACAACCATCCGGGAATTCCACTCCAGCTGGAGGGCAATCCGGATGTGACCAAGGATCCGGACCTCCAGGAGATCGTTCCAGAAGCAGATCCTCTGCTGGTGGGACTGGTTCCAATAATGGAAATCAGTCAGATGGAACAGGAGGAAACACTAATCTCAATAGTGGTTTCTTTAGCTTTGGTGGAAATACACAATCCATCAAAAATCCTGGGCCAACTCCTCAAACCAGCGGATACACCTTTTTACAGGTGCCTCCATATGGAGCAGGAGGATCAGGGGGCGGAGGAGGACCACCGCCTGGAGGCCCTGGAAGTACTTATGGTACGAATCCTCCAAGGAAAAAGAGACTCAGTCGCCGAGTATCTCTTTCTCCAGGGTTACAAGCGCTGCATGACTCTAATGCAGCGATTGCTAACTGAGGTGTTGATTGCTACAATCAAGGTCTGGACGATACGGAGATCATGGAATGGAGTAAGGGTTTATCCCTTACTGGATCCACGAATCCGGCTCGTAGAGTAGCTAAGATACCTACCCCCTTTAACGCCAAGAACCCTTGGAAGGAGGAGTATCAAGGCTGCGCGGATGTCTTTAACTGCAATGGATGGGGTAAAGCGGAAGCTCTCCCCTATCTAGTATGCTGGTTAAAGGAAGGCGACGGAAAAGGAGCCGTGGAACAATGGAGAGATTCTCAAATAGTAGGACTCTCAGCCCATATGAAATATGATGAACTCATAGAGATTGCTTCATATCTATATGGGAATATAGTTGGAGAAGACCCTTGGCTGACGTTCACTAAAAGAACACAGAAGCCTAAGGAATCTGCCAAAGTGTTCGGCTTGGAATGTCAACGGCTGTTACATAAAGCCAGACCTCAATGGAGACTAGATGATGAATGCTTCCTAGATGAAATGTTTAAACAATTCATTGAAGGATTGCGGAATCAAGAACACAGGACAGTAGCCTGTGAAGCTTGGAAGAATGATGCCTCTCTGACAGATTTGTTCCAGTCCTTAGATCATTATGATCGAAAGGCCCGTATCTTTGCCGGGAAGGTACCCCAACGGATGTCAGCAATGATAATCCCGGAAGGAATACCTGAAACCGATTCATCCGAATCAGGGGAACCTGACGAAGATGAAAACGCTGGGGCCATTGGCCAAGGTAACCCCCGGTATAACCGGAACTGGGGAAAGAAGCCGGGTTACGTCAAGGAGAAAGTGATTACTTCTAAACCTCCTGTGACTCAACCCGATACCAAACCTACTACCGGTCCGTCTTTATCAGAGGACCTGGTTAACAATTTGGTAAAGAAGATTACTGAAAATCTTAGGAGGCCTAAGCCTGATAGGAGCGTTGTGACATGCTTTCGATGTCAGGAAACTGGGCATTATGCTGCCGAGTGTGAGGCAGATAAGCCAGTTTATAGAAACACTCGTTACCGGAACAATCCGGGTAAGGAGGACTCAGTGAAGAAGGAAAACTGAGAGGGGGTGTCCATGAAGGCAACCGGATTACCCCCCGCATGAGTGATTGCCATGACTGCCAGCCTATCGCCGCTTGCGGTACTGGTGAGAATCCTCTAGCGATTTCGCCCAGCAGTGAAGCTAAGGAGCCTGATCAGTTCCTTACTCATGAGGCTGGGGAGACTGATAGTACACCAGGTGTCAAGAACCGGCAGAAGAACACAGAGGGGAAACCCGATATCAGTCCAGAGGGAGCGGCCAATGAGTTGGCCAGGGTGGGGTGTGCCCAGTTCCCCCCGGGTCATCCTTGTCTCGAATTCTTGAAGGGATGTGGATTTGACCTTGGCGCTAAGACGGAACTTGCTAAGTACGCAAGTAGTCCTACCTACTTGAAAGGTAGGAGGTGGTACGCAGTTGTATCTGTGAGTGGTAGATCCGCTGAGTTTCTTGTTGATACGGGTGCTAGCCACTCCTGCATTGCTAAGAGATTCTACGATCTTTTGCCTACGAATCATGAAACTTTCACAACGGAAGGAAATGCTCGTACAGCCGACGGTAGCATGATACAAACGTTCGGTAGAACATGTATGAGGTTCAGTCTACAGGAAGATAAGGACTACCTCCTTACTCCTACTGTGGCGAACATCGCGGATGATGGTATACTTGGTCTGGATTTTGCTGCATTATATGGAGCAAGGTTAGATTCCCAGAGGGGAATATTGGAAGTGAGAGACCCGTATCATCTCGAAGTACAATGTGTGCTTAGGCAAGTAAGCAGTGTAGCCAGTGTAGCCCAGACTGTTAAGATACCACCGGGCACAGCCTGTGATGTCTTATGTTGAGCGGACAGACAGTTTTCCGGAAAAACTGGAGTTGTAGAGCCAGACATGGCCATGTTGTCAAGTATCGGATTGGAATCCGCCGATGTTCTAGTAGCTAACGCTGCTTGGACGGTGGTTCCTATATCCAATACTGGTAATAAGACTGTCTACGTACAGAAGGATACGATCCTCGGGTCGGTTGTCCTGTCTGAATTGGTAGAAGGCTGTAAACATGTTTCGGCACCCGGAGCCCCTTCCTCACCCGAAAGGAGCCCGGAACTAGACATTCTAGTATCCGAAAGCCATGTAGAAAGTGATGAACAACGTGAAGCTCTAACTGACTTGTTATACAAGTACCGTAAAGCTTTTGCAGCACCAAGTGAAAAATTGGGGCGTACCGATAAGGTACTGCATATGATTGACACTGGTGAGAACGAACCTTTTAAGATTCCTTATAGAAGACTCCCACTAGCCAAGAAAAAGGTAGCTGAGGAGGAGATAGCTAAAATGCTTGAACAGGATGTAATAATTCCATCAACCAGTCCTTGGTCTAGCCCTGTGTGCATGGTGACTAAGAAAGATGGTACCATCCGTTTCTGCATAGATTACCAGAAATTGAATGGTATAACCAAGAAGAATTCATATCCCTTACCACGGATTGATGAGACTATAGACTCCCTTGGAGGTAAGCAATGGTATTGCTCTCTAGACTTACAATCCGGGTACTGGCAAGTGGGTATGCATCCGAAAGATATGGAGAAGACGGCCTTTTCCAGTCATATTGGATTATTCCAATATAATGTGATGCCGTTCGGATTGTGCAATGCACCGGCGACATTTGAAGCCATGATGGAAACTTTATTAAGTGACCTCTTATGGAAGAAATGTCTCGTCTATCTAGATGATGTGATTGTCTTTAGGAAGACATACAAAGAATGCTTGGAAAATTTAGGTATGGTCCTGGAAAGGATCATAACTAATGGTTTGAAGCTGAAGCCCAAGAAGTGCGATCTTTTCAAAAGATCTATCAATTACTTGGGGAGAATAATCTCGAATGAAGGGATTAAAGCCGATCCGGAGAAACTGGATGCGGTGTCAAATTGGCAGGCACCCACGAATGCGAAAGAAGTCAGATCCTTCCTCGGATTCTGTTCCTACTACCGGGACTTTATCCCAGGATATTCAAGGGTTGCCTTTCCTATCCAGAGTTTGTCCCACTGGACACCCGGGATAAGAAAGGAACGATTCCCTTGGGGATCCGAGCAAGACGAGTGCTTTAGGAAAATAAAGGATGTGTTTGCAAGTACACCTGTGTTGAAGTACCCTACGGAGAATGATCACTTTATTCTAGATACTGATGCTAGTAATGAAAGCATAGGAGCCGCCCTTTCTCAGCTCCAGGATGGGGTTGAAGTTCCTATAGCCTTCGCTAGTAACACGTTGAGTAAAACTCAAAGAAATTATTGTACCACTAAACGTGAGTTGTTGGCTGTGGTGGTCTATACGAAGAAGTTCAAGCACTTTTTGTGGGGGAGTGATTTCACTCTACGGACTGACCACTCTTCCCTCAGATGGTTATTGAACTTCAAAGATGCAGAGGGGATGATAGGTCGCTGGTAAGCGCACCTATCCGAATTCGGTCTAAATCACAGCCTGATTGAACACCGAGCCGGGGCAAAGCATTTGAATGCAGATGCTTTGTCTAGAATCCCAGTGAGGAAATGAGCAAATGCTGAGTGCACTGATTGTGGAGCCCACAATGCTGTGTTGGCAGGGGTTCGAGTTCCATTCGAAACCCACCCGGAACATGTCTTGAATTGGTCCTTGGAGACCATCCAGCAGTTCCAGGAGTCTGATGCAGTCACATCACGTTTGATCAAGTTCCTTAATCAGGGTATCTGTCCTCCAAGACCCGAAGTGTCATTGGAAAACAGAGAGATGAGATGATTCCTAGCTCAATGGGCCGAGCTAGAAGTCCGGGATGGTATTCTGTTCCGATGGAAGAACCATTCTAATAGGAAGAAAACCTTGCAAGTTGTCATACCTAGTGCTATGCGACGAGATATTATGTATTTCTGTCATGGTCATAGAACTAGTGGACACTTTGGAAAGAAACGGTCTCTAGAACGTCTGACCAGACGATACTATTGGCCCGGCATGAGTACAGATCTCACCCGGTGGGTGGAGACCTGTCCCGAGTGCTGTAAGAACAAACCAGGACCCTGGTTAGGCAAACTGCCATTATCCCAGGAACTGTTTGGTGTAAGGTTTGCTAGAATAGCTGTTGACATTATTAGTGGGATTCCCCCCACTCCTAGTGGCAACACGTGTATGATGGTCGTGTCTGATTATTATACCAAGTACACCCGAGTGTTTCCTTTACCGGATCATAAGGCTGTTACTTGTGCTATGGCCTTTGTAAAAGGGTGGGTGCTGCACTTAGGTGTCCCACTCATGTTACATAGTGACCAAGGCAGAGAATTTGAGTCTAGTCTGTGGCAAGAGATGTGTAATTGTCTGGCGATCTGCAAGACAAGAACTAATCCCTATAGGCCACAGAGCGATGGACAAGTAGAGAGATTCAATAGGACTTTGATCCAAGTATTGAAGTCTCTGGTTAATGAGCAGATGGATGATTGGGATGAACAATGTGAATTTGTGGTACATGCCTACAATGGCACTGTACATTAGAGCACAAACTGTTCTCCTAATCTCCTCGTTTTTGGAGAGGATTTGATTATGCCAGCCGATTTGGTGTTTGGCGTAATAAGAATGAATCCGGAAACCCCTTGTCAGGTGATGTTTGTAGAATCCCTACGGGATAATTTCAAACAAGCCTATGAGAGGGTTAGAGATGAGTTGCAGAAAACTGCGCTTTGGCAGAAAGTTGGCTATGACACAGGTCTAAAAGCTAGATTTTTTAATCTAGGAGATAGAGTACTGCGTCTACACCAACCTCTAGCCAACCTGAAATTAGCCAGCAATTGGGATGGACCTTTCACTATAACTCAGGTTAATAGTGACTGCACAGTGATTATTAAATCACAGCTTGGTAAATGTTACAAGTCAAATGTAGCGAGACTACGCCCATGGAGAGGGAGGGATACCTCCACCGAAATGTATGGCGATGGTCTATTGGAAGTAATGGAACAGAGTCGTGTTAAGCAACTCAAAGTGGTACCGACCCGAAAGCGAGGACCCGGGCGGCCACGGAAGGTTGCAGACCCGAAGAGGGTGGTGCCCCCTGTCGTAACATCCGGAAAGCAGGACGCGTGACCTAATTAAGGGCACGCGGGAAATTTGTTGACCCATTTTCGAATGGTCACGTGAGGCGCCGGTTTGATCATGCGCAGCGATTCAAGTTCCAGTATCCCGCCATATTGTCTTATTCCTGCGAAGGAAGAAGACGTGGCCGAGGGTGGTCTTACTCTTTTTGGAGTCTGATAGCCTGTGACAGCCATATTCCGAGGTGTGCCCTCGTTAAAAGGCACCCGCCTTTCACTGGGTAAGCAGTACTTACTGCTTATCCGGTGGATTGGGATATTTTATCCCCGAACAGCCACTTCTGTCGATGGCAGAAGAGGCCGTCCGCCTTGGCGGTGGTGCCGATGCTAGCACCCCGCCGGAGTATGGAAGTGGTTCTCCCCAGAGTCCCACTTATACATACGACGATCAGCAGTACGATGCTGATTGTGATCAGATGGATCTACAAATGAATGTTGATCATTACTTCTCTGGAGTAGAAGATAGTGACATAGAATCGTTATATGATGCATCCGACAACTCCAGACAAGTTAGTCCTGAACGCCGAGGTGTTCAACAACAAACTGATGTAGGTGAGCCTTACGTAGCCCCTCCATCCGAAGGTTTGAGTGGAGAACCGGCAGGAGCCCAGTCTCATGACAGGGCTCTGATGCCACCTCCCCCTCAACTGCCGCCCCGTCTTGGTGGGAGTACCTCATTCGGTGCTTTGGGACCTGCTTCTCCGGTTGACAGGCCAATGTACCTAGAGCTGCCTCTCCCAGACAGTCCAGAATGGCACGATGTAGCCGGTCCCTATGACGGACGGATGTTAGCAATTTCTGCGGAAATGCTGATACCCACCTGTTATGGGACGTCCAGACAAGTTGACGAACGTGTTGTCAACGCAATCTGGGAATGTGCTCATCCGCAATGGGCTAATACCTTTCCGGAGTCCTGGTTGATGGATTACCATCAGATGGCTAAAGGATTGGTAGTCCACTTATGGTTTCGTAAAGCCGTCTGGGACGCAGAAATGGCTTTCCAAAGGAATCCCTCTTATAGGCCTTCCTACGTGTCTGACAAAACGGGTTATACCGGTGTCAAGGCAGATGAGGTCTCTAGATACATAGATAGAGACCAGATCCTACTGTTAGGCACAGCGGATGAGTATGAAGCAGCAGGTAACGCTGTCGTGGATTACTGTCCAGGGGTCCCCATTACGTCTCAAACCATTGAGGCAGAAGAGGCCCGTATTGGTGTGTCTCCATTAGACAGACTCGGGGTAATACAGGACCTCGTAGTACGTCTATTGGAGAGGCAGTATGCACTGGCGCATCCGGAGTTAGTACCCGGACCCGCACCCGTGCAAGTAACAGCCAAGATGGCCGATCGGATGGACCGTCTCATGTCTCCTGCTGAAGCTCCTACCTTGGGGGGCGCAGCAGTAGTACCTGAGAAGGCCCTACCTGATGCAGATGTTTCCCTTAAAACTGCTCAGTCTACCCCTACAGAGACTGAGCAAGTAAAGGTGAAAGCAGCTGGTGGAAAGGGTAAAGCAACCCCCACCAAAGGTAAGGGTAAAGGGAAGCGGTCAGGAACCGAACCCTCTACCAGCACGAGTGTGGCCGACAGTAACCGAACCCGTCGGGTGTCTCCACGCTCGGCCAATAAGAAGGGCGCTAAGACTTCGGATGTCTCCGGCAATGAGACGGATGCATCCGAGCCTGGCACTTCTACTAACGGCAGATCCCGCAGGCGGAATAAGAAGATGGTTGACCAACGCAAACCTGAACCTATCGAGGTAGACGTTCAAGCTGATAATACAGAAGCTGAACCGGCTGTCCCAACCGTAAAAGTTGAGCTCGGTGTGCCAATCGTCAAGCTACAGGACGTAATGGCCGATTTGAGTGGAGACGCTCAAGATGCTGCAGCCCAGGTTCTCGCGGGTCAACAACCCCCTTGTGCAACCTGTGGATGTACCATCCGACCCGGAGGGAGAGGAGCCGGTTGACCCAGTTGTGGATGCCACTCGGACTGACGAGCAAGAGGCTGCTATCTGGGCTAACGCCAATAGCAACTTTGCTGACTTCATTCCTCTACACAGGGGACACCTGAAGGGGAGTAAATCCGTATGGAGACTGCCCCCTCGGATCACCTGTGAGAGGCGTGAGGATATGGAGGAGTGGCTTCGCAAGAAGCTCTCTGATAGAAAGCCGGCCAATATGTACTGGATCTATTGGAAATTCGTTAAGAATTCACCCAATGGTCTGTACAATTATGACCAGAAGGGCAAGCTCAAGTTTGCTCTAGATGAGTATTACGGGGAGGATCGTAAGGATTGTCCCTTCCAACGTTGTACTCAAAGTGAGGGTGAGGTTGAATTCTTCATCGAGAAAGACGAGTTCCTTGGTCATCTCGTGGAGGTTCATATGCACCAGAGGCCGGAATATGTCTGCGATCGAGAGGTTGGCAAGAAATGTGCTAAATGCACAGGATGTGTCACCCCCGACGCGGAGACATGGTCCGGCACTGTGTGACTTCGCATGGAGAGGGCCTGGAGGCAGCCATAGATCGGGTGATGAAAATTCACTCGGAACTCTATGGTAATCTTAAGGGCCTCAATGCAGAGAAGTTGGCTTCCCTCACACCGAGTACGAAGCAGTTTGCGCCTACGGTTCCTGGTACTAACCAGAAACTAAAGGCTCGGTTTGCCCAGACTCCCGGGTCCGGCAAACTAGAGTACGCTCAGGAGGAGTACGATCTGTTGAACGAATGGAGGAGCAACAAGTCCCGCCGCCGTGGTGGGGCTTATGTAACTCCATCCGGAGAACAGGTCCGAAGCCGCAGGGATTACCGCCAGGGACCCTCCGCGGCAGATAGGAAGAGACAGGCGTCTGAATCTCCAAGCCGAGCCAGGTCACCACTGGAGGCGTTGGAGAGACAAACGAATGGGGGAAGGAAGAAGCCACATCTTCCATCTCCTACTGGAACTCCTTCCCACTATGGACGAGCACCAACTCCACTAGGTGCACAGAACCCGACATTCTTTGGTGTCAGTGGACCGGGTAGCCAGTCCTCCCGGAAACACCCGCCTTTGAATGTCAGAAACCCGAAGCAGTACCCTGCTATGGGCCCACCCGGACCAGAGATGCAAATCTTTGATCAGTACGGGAGGGTCAAGCAGGAACTGCCGACAGTAGGAGGTCAAGCTCCCCGACCTACAATGAGTGCTGTGGTGAGACAACGTCCACCAGCGCCATTGTTGATGGCTAAAGACCTTAGAAGGGAATTGTCGCAGTTGCCCCTGGCGCAGGGATCACTAAAGCAAGGCCCTTCTTCGACCACTGCTAGTGCGCCTACTACTGCGGTTGCTTCTTCGCACACGCAGGTAGCTGTCACTGCGAGTGGGTCTGGAGCACAGCCAAAGCCTCAGGGTCAGGTACCCCCACCTGGTGCTGTGGTTCATCGGCCTAAGCTGATCCAGACCGTGGAGACCTTCTTCAAGAAGGAGGACAAATTGTCTTGCAATATTCAGAGCAAGCAGTTTGAGACGTTACAGCACCATCTGGAAAACCTCCACCTGGATATGTATCGTCGGACCGTGTCGAGCACTCTCCAGTGCATTGACGCGATCCAGAAGACAGAGATCAACCGGATCTCGACTCAGATAAAGGCGGATGTTGCCAAAGATACGCAGGAAGCTGCTAATCTGCGGCAGGAGTCCCTATCCGAGAAGGAAACAGCTTCTCAGATGCTCGTCCTAGAACGAGCAACGAATCTGAAGAACCAGCAAAAGTTCTTCAAGGTTTTCGGAGTTATCATGGATAACTGGGACGGCACACCTGAGCATGCTTTGAACCTGTTCGAGGCACGCCAGAAGGTGAAACTAACACCTGCTGTCCCCGCATTGGCACCTACGGATGGAACCAGTGTGGACCCCCCGTTCAGCCACAGGCTCAACAACCGGGTCCAAACCAGCCACCCGAGGAGAACATGGAACAGTAAAAAAAATTCTCACTAAATGAGCCAGAGAAACTACTATCTCCACTCCCGGCCGAGGGATCCGGAGCGACTGCCAGTGCTGAACCCGCAGCGACAGAGTCCGAAACTACCCAAGTTGACGGACAGAAGGATGAGTGGAAGCCAGCAGTGGCGGAGCCTTTTCCAGCTAGCTATGATGGTCGCTACCTGTATGTCCACCCGGAACTGCAGGCACAAGTGACCTACGCGGACGGGACACCAGTCAGGATGGACCCGAAAGTCAGGATAGCTATCGAGGGCGTCATGGCTCCCGAACAGCTGACCAGGATGCCTCCCGAGTGGCTTCGAGACTGGCCGTGGTTCCAACGGGGACTTATGGTGGACGCTGGTTTCCGTGAAACCGTGTACGCAGCTAACCGAGCCTTCGAGCTCGGAGCGTATCCGAAGCCTGACAAGTCCCTGTGGAACGTCAAGGCTACGAACATCAACTGGGTAGGCTGTGTCTGGGATACCGATGGCCAGACCTACCCACGCCCTAGTGCTATCCGGACGCCGTGCCGGACCACTAAGGAATTCCGGGAGGCCGCTGCTAACTTCGAGCAGTGGGATGACGGTTACTACATAACCGAACAGGAATTGGTGGATGTCCAGAACAATTCACTAATCGGATTGGACGGAGCTGCAGCCCTTCGTACGGTTATTGTCCGCCATATGACTGCCGAACAGGAGGCACAGGAAGAGGCTAAGAGGGCCGCGGAAGCACCCGCACCTCCTATCCCCGACCTGAAGCTTGCCACCAGAAGCTCCGCCAGTGCTACATCAGCTACCGGCAGCACTACTACCCCAGTAGAAGCCACGACCTCCAGCACATCCGGAACCCAGGAACCGGAGGAAGACTGGAAGGTCAGTAAGAACCGACGATCCGCTGCTCGGAAGCTCAAGAATCTCCCGGATTCTGCGAGAGCCGAGCCGAAACCCAGCACCTCAAACACTGGTAGTACTGCCATGGAGGTTGAGTCGTCTGACGAGGAGTCGGTGCACGAATCCTCGGTTGAGTATGATGAGAAGGCCACTCCATCAACTCAAACCGAGGCCGAACGTTGGGCTAACGCCAAATCCGGATTCAAAACCCGGATCCCGACGTGTTTCTCCGACTGTGCGTACGGAGTAAAGAAGGACGGCTCTACCCTCTATGCCTGTCCAGACTCAATCAATAAGAACGATGAGTCGGATGATGAAGATTGGATGCGTCTTTCGGACGAGGACCCCAATCCGAGCAAAGCCTATCGAAAGATGTGGCTTATGCTAAACCACACCGAAGGGTATTACACTTATACCCAGAGGAGGAAGCTGCGTTGGGCTTTAGAGAAGTGGTACGGCGACGATCAAAAGTCCTGTCCCTTCTCTATCTGCCAGGATGCGAGTGATGTCTCGATCCGGACCTGGAGTACTCCAGCCCGGTTCCAAAGGCATCTGGTAGAGGCCCACTTCCACCATCACCCGGTTTACATTTGTGATCCGAGTTATGGTAAGAAGGGCAAGAAGTGTACTACGAAGGTGCAATACAACCGACGTAGTGATCTGGCTAGACACCAGAAGAAATGCCACGCAGAAGGTTTGGACGGGGCACGGAAGCGCATCATGGAGCTTCATCAGGAACTCATGAAGGAGTTCGACAGCCTGAGCGAGGATGCTTGGTCTAAGATCCGACCAGGGGACCAAGTCCTCTGCCAAGTTCCGAAGACCAAGGATTCGAAACTCCGAGCAAAGATAGTCCTGACTCCTGGAAAGGGTAAACTGGACATGCACGAGTCTCTCTGGCAGAAATGCGAGGAATCCGGAAAGGATGCAAAGAGAGCTCGTGAAAGGAGCAGGAGAGACCAGAACCGTGGCGGCAACGGTAATGGTCAGAGCACGACGAAATCGAAAGTCAGAGCAGAGGACCGTTCCAGGTCCCCTCTGGCAAGGCACCCCGCAGAGCAGGCTCAGGGCACTCTGGTGTTCAAGAAGCCCGAACCTGCCGGATACGCTGGAGCCGTATCTAAACCTGGGAAAGTGAGTTCTCGAAACTTTCCGTCCTTAAACCAGGGACCTGGACCTGAGAGCCAGACCTTGGTGGTAGGAAAGGATGGTCGCCTTATGCCAAAAAAGACCACCGCATCTGCTGCCGCCGGATCTGCATCCGCTCCAGCCGCCCCACCAGTTACCTTTACCCAGGAGCAGTTAAACATGTACCTGCAAATGGGACTGAAACAGAATGTACCACCTGCCTTCTGTGTACCAACGACAGGTGTGTCCGGAAGTCCTAAACCCGGAAGTGGTCCACAGGCCGCCTCGACTCCTCCCAAGGCTGTCGCGGGACCTGAGAAACCAAAGGACGCCATTACCATTAAAACCGGTAATGCGGAAGTTTGGTTTGAGAAGTCTCGCCAAGGGGAGGCAGATGTCCAGAAGGCCATCTACACCCATTGGGAGAAGAGCGTTCGTGAGAAAGCGATCGAGTTTCATCAGGGTCTCCTAAACGAAACTCTGTTGTGTATGAAACAGGTGGGCGACGCTGAAAAGCAACGTCTCGAGACTCTCATCCGGGACGATGTGAAGGCCCAGGAGGAGGCTGCCGCAGCTGCTCAAGAAAAGGCAGCTATGGATGTACACGTGTTGGAAAAGCGTGTAAAGGAGGAGATCACTCGGAACACCAACCTGAACACTAAGTTCATGAGGGTGTTCGGAGTCGACTTGGACGAGTGGGACGGCACTCCCGAGTCGGCTTTAGCTCTTCTGAAGAAGAAGCATGCTAAGAAATCTGTTTAAAGCATGCTAGGGTTATTTCTTCCATAATTTTTTTTCCAACACCAAATGACCAGATATAGTGTTTGCGGAACCCTATAGGTCTGCGAATGTTTTATTCACTAGTGCATGAACACCTATGATATGTGTTCCGGGTTCCTTTGACCAGTCTATTATATAATTCAGGTTGTATAACATTTATTGCACCCTGAATAGCCTATTTGGATTTATAATTTCATCCATGAACAATCCGATAGTAGACTTGCTGCTGTGAGACGTATCCGGATGCCAGTTCCAGACTCCTGCTGTTACCCGTGCTAACCAATTACTAGGATGGACTTTACGATTTACCTCTACAACTCATCTGTACTCCCGAATGGACTTATATCAAATACTACTATTACTTCCGGATCAACCTATATCGGACTATTATTTTACTTATGTCAACTAAACTTAAAAAGGATTACGTTCTCTACACAGTTGACACATCCGGACTATTATTCTACAAATCTACACCATTCGGATATACTATAAACTTTAGCACTACTAGAGGATTGTGGGTAGCTGCCCCAAATCAACTACCGTGTTCACTCTGTATAAGGAAACTATAAACTTTAGCACGTCCATCCCGTGGTTAGCTGACCACACCTACCTACTAGTACCCGGAGGATACAGCAGAAGACTTCAGCAGCATTTATAATTCCTGTATATTGTATATAATGTCATATTTCTATTTTTCTATAATATTATATGTATGTATATATCCACTAGATACATATTATAATACGGGTACATAGACATTTCCTGATACGGATCTCTAATTACTATTAGTATTCATATTATAAGATCCGTTAAACTTCACCAGATAACACATATTATTGTCCTGCGAGACAAATTATATAATAAGTATAATGATCTGGTGCTATAAAGGTTATTAGGTAAACGGTGATAATATATTATTATATTCATTACAACACCGTTATGTTTTTTTTCTTTTTTTTCAAGTGTATGATATAAATAATCCTATTCGTACTACTCACGGAATCTCTAACGGATTCGTATAATATTAATATACGACATGTCATTAGATAGTGATGTTACTATAACAGTCTTCTTTAAGACTACATATTCAAATGTGGTGTCAATACTACAAACACACATACGGATGTTATTATGTGATATGCTTTATTATTGACAGTTCCGTTACATATAGCTGTCATCATCACATGTATACGATTCATATTACTTGTCTTATTATTTATACCTGAAATATAATAGAGTATTATGTGGTATAATAATTAAATAGACAGTTCCGTTTCACATAACTGTCTCTTCTTCAAGTAATTCGTATAATATTTCAACATCCTAATCGTTATATGTAACTAAATTTCACTATCGAATATATATATATATGACATCTGGTTCACAATTTATTTAGTGTTAATGTTATACCTATGGTTGTACCTCTATTACTAAAGGTTTAGACATGTAGAAATGTTATCCTAGTAATATTATATGTATAACACCCTCCTAAATGTCTGGGGGAGTGGTGTAGAGGTACACTTTACTAAACCATAGGAGTTGGGTACCGTCTGACGTGGCGGGTGAGTCGAGTCGTCGGACGTTCCTCAGGTTCCGGATAGGTGGCAGCACCGATCCGGGTCTGTGGGGACATCTGACGACGAACACCTGGGTCCGTATATAAAGCCCAGGGCTCAGCCGCTACGTCAGAGGCCCTTCTGGCCTCCACACTATGTAAACCACTGTCTTTTAATATTAGCTGCCTCTTTGATATCATTCGGCAGCCGTGAGTGTGCATTAAGTAATAAACCTAACCGTTGGCATACACTTGGAATACTGTCTTACTCTTTCTTTCCGAACCGTAAGACCCGAACCCCCCAGGTCCGTAAGGTCACAAACCCTTACAGTTGCATGAAGATCGGACATAATTGTGTGTCCCGGGGTGCTATTTCCTAGGTATTGTTGGATAAAAAACCATTTTTTTATCCAACCCGTATTGATTCGGGTACCAAGCTGCACCCTAATCCGGAAACTGAAAACAGAAGGAGAAACAAACAAGTCACTCTGGAGGAGGAGTACGAATGCTGTAAACACCATAATTGTACTGTGCCATAATATAATGACTGTGCCTATTATAAAATCATGGACAATTTACACTAATAAGGACTTTTGAACTACAAACCGGATTTACTACTACACCACTACTACTCGTGAGCTAGCACTTCAAGCATCAGGGTTTAGCTACGCCCATAAAGTCCATCAACAGTCTACAACTGGATCTACTATTACCTCCAGTTAGCTAGCACTACAGGCATCAGGGTTTAGCTACACCCACCAACAAGTTTTACTATAGCACTTCAGGCATCAGGGTTCAGCTCGCCCATACCAAGACATCAGCAGCATCCGACTCCTGTTACATCCTCCAATCATGAAAACAAGTAACTTCGTTGATAATATTATAATGTGTGTAAAATTGTATTTATAACTATATAATATCTTTTATAAAGATATATTATTATAGAGTGTCTATAAATATACTGGATCTGCGAATCCTAAAAGTTGTTTATGGTAATCCTAGACCTATAACTGTCTAGATAGGTCATTCTTGGTCTCAATATATAAAGAGACTATATTTCTTCTGTAACCTGTAAATATAAAACACTAAGGTATAAACTGAGCTGCGTCTCAAAAAGTATAAATATTTTTCCATAAAATAAGAGAAGGTCCAATGGATTTCTCTAAACTTAGTACTGTATTACTCAGGTTAATACCTAATTGTGTTCATATAGTATCAGATTAATTGTTCATATCTGATCATTAATATTCAATTCACTTTGTAAAGTGGACAGAGTTGTTAATTTAAAAAAGTCGAAATTTTTTTTCCGGGTTCAATAACTGTAATACGGTCATTATTTACAACCACCGGTCCTTTTCAGGACCCTACTGTTGTCAAAATGTTACTATAAATCTGTGATAATTTTATATTTATCATTTGTGGTTGTTATAAGCTACTAGTGGAAGTGACATGAACGACACTCGATGCTATTATTGTATTATTTTTCAGAAATAGGATAGTATTATACTATAGCCTATTTCACATCGAGCAAGTGTAATTAATACCCCTTTTTAGTATTGTAAACAATTACTTGCTAGGTTATTAATACACTGCGGTTTAATCACCCCCAAGTTATTGTCTAAGGGGGGCAGTGTAGGGGTATGGTATTTTACACTTTAACGTTCATGTACCCGTGAGACTCAGACCTAGGTCCTTCGGGTGTGGTGGGGGAATCCGGATGGCAGGTGGCAGCACCTGCCTCTGGGTTCGTATCCATTACACCAGGGGGCCTACCACTCGTCCGCCACACGTCACGTGGCCGGTCTGAGTTTCGCGGGCTTTTCCCCTCTATAAGGCTGGTCCTAGCCCTAGGTTCCTCAGTAGTGGTTTACCCACTGCTCAACCAGGTTGTTACCCGAAAGGGTAACCAAATGCCCTAGTAGCATGTAGTCCTCTGAGGCTGTGATCGTATGTAACGCAAGCTAAGAAATAAAAGCTCGGTTGCCTACCCGGAAACTTTTCTCTCTCTTCGTTATGATTTAATCTTAACTTAACGAGACGAACCATTACACACCTTTTAGAGCAAGAAATGGAGCTTTAGCATCGGTCACGATTTTAAAAATGAGTCTTAAAGAAGAGAAAAGAGTAGAAAAAGGTGAAATAATGAAAAAAGATTTCACAGGCTGGCTGTAAGGGTGGTACTTTGGTCGCTTTAGCGTCGGTTACGATTTCGAGCAGAAATACCTGTAGGCCTATACTGAGCCAAGTCTGTCCATTCAAACATAACCTAAATATAATGAAACACTTGGGGGAGGTTTGTAAAGGATTGTAACATTGGAAAACCCATGGAAATTTCCAAAATAATCAAGTTTTGGGCCCGGGAGGGTCAGAGTTTTGGTGAATTTGTGCCACCCCAGCTTTGGAGGGGGGCGGAGTCATCTCAGAATGGCTAAAAGGGTTCAAAAAGCATTCTAAAAGATATTACAGACTCTAATCTATACCTGTAGCCTGTTTTTACAGTGAATTTGCACTTTTTTCCACCAATCTTGACCAATTCTGGCATTTCAAGAAAAGTGTGACCAACGCTAAAATGCCCGGAGAGTAGGACCAGGACGCAGTGTGTCGCTCACCACAGACAAAACACATTCCACTGACCCCCATACACTACAAGGCTACTTTTCCAGAATATCATCTGAAAATCTAAAAGTAAAGGAATTTTCAACCTTTATTGTGATTGGTGAAAATGTCAAATTCATAACATCCCCCTACTGCTTAGAGCATTAGCCAAGACAGACCTGACTCCAGAATTTCACTACAAAAAAACAGAAAAAACGGTAACAGGAGTAGGATGTGTATGTTTGGTGTATGATGTTTGAGTAGGAAGTAGACACTAGAAAGTGTTAGGTGAAGGCAATTGAAATCAGCCTCCAGAGTTATTTCCTAAGGACTAGTAGTTTCAAATACTTATTGAAACACATTGAACATTTAAACTGACTATAGTTATACACAATTCTATAATCTTATTTTCTAATAAGTGATTGTTCCCATTCACTGGATTTAATTTCCAATGTGGCATCATTGATAGTTTAATTATGGAATATCAGATAACCAGAACTAAATAGGGACTTATAGGGCACAATTGTAATTATCACAATGCCGGTGTATTATGGATACTTAATGCAGATCAGAGCAGTGGAAGATAAAACACACTATCCATGCTTTTCCCAGCAACCATGACATCCATCTTCAGCCAAAGCAATGCTTGGAGACTGTAATGGCCACATAGATGATTGGCCAAATGAAGAATGTCAGAGTATCTTAGAGGCCATCCTTGAAAGACCAAGAAAGGTTGCAATCTGGCCACATTTGGTTTTCATGGAAATCCTTACTATCATTGTTTTATTTGGCATGCATTATCTAGGACCACCCTGTGAGTTAAGGTGTTGTATCTTTGAGAATTAGCTTATGATAAAGACACCATAATGGGCCTTTACCCTCTGTATGCCACATGCAACGTGACCTGGCAGGTCAACCTAAGGAAGTGAGAGATCATGGTAATGGACTTCTATGTGGCGCACAAGGGCTAAATAAGTTGATTTGTACAGAAAGTTACTCATGGTAAAGTTAGCCTAAGAGGCTTAAATAGATTTACTGCCTGTGACACACAGGTGAACAGTTGAGGTCAACCACAGAAAGTCAGAGATTATGGTAATGGCCATCTTTGTGGGAGAAGCATGCATGTTTGTGAAGATGCCTCGATATACTGGCTGTATTAATGTGAGTTTCAGACAAAAATAAATTGTTATTGTCATTGACTATATATCAGCTAGGGGATCACCATGAGAATTCTGATTTGTACTATTGGAAACATGTTAATGAATCATGCACATACAAAAGCATGTCTGCTAAACACTTCATTCCCCACTTCACTGGTATTCTGCTCAATTGTCAAATATTGTCTCTGTCTGAACTTGTAATGTTTCGCACTAAGGTCTGGTTGGTAGCAGTGATTTTCTAAGGTACATTAATAGCAACAGGAACAACAGCCTAATACTGATTATTAGTAAAAGTACATTTAGACCTGAGAAATGAGGAGAAATTTAATGAAAATAAATATTTTGTAATTTTTGTGCTGAGTTGGTATTAGATCCTCATTGCGTTGGGAAAAGGCTCAGCAGTAGACATTAGAGTATTATGGCTTTAGATGATGAGAGCAAAACGTGATCTGTTAAGCTCTCAACTGAGCTATTGCCATTTATTGCATGTGTGTAAAACATCATAGCATGACATAGTTAGTCCTCTAGGCAGATCGATTCCGTGTGTTATAGGTATAGTCTAGTGAACAAGTAACCAATGAATAACTCATGACAAGTGTGTGTTAGTGAAGGATAATGAAACAAGGCCGTAGGCCGAGTGTTATTAGCCTTTGCCAACACACACGAGTCATGAGTTATCCAGTGACTACTTATTTTATACCACGAAACCAATAAATAATCAATATAATACCAATAAATTCAAGTTGAAAACAAAAATTATTCCCCCTCCCTGGGACTCGATGTCAGCCATTGTGTGTACACGATCGGTACATACACCTCCTCGCCCGGCAGCGGACAGCGACAACGCACACGGCAAAGAAAGACCCATCTGGGCCGGGAATCAATCCGCGGACCTCTCACGGCTGAGCGCAATGTGCCAACCGCTAGACCACCGCGTCTCCTCCTTCTGCGCCCGGCAGCGGACAGCGACAGCGCACGCGGCGAAAAAAGATGCATCTCTCTGTTATGTTTGTGTACCATACACCTCCTCGCCCGGCAGCGGACAGCTAAAGCTTTGAATGCGTCTCGCTGTTATGTTTGTGTAGAATACACCTCGTCGCCCGGCAGCGGACAGCGACAGCGCACACGGCAAAAAAAGCTGCGTCTCGCTGTTATGTTTGTGTATAATACACCTCCTCGCCCGGCAGCGGATAGCGACAGCGCACACGGCTTTGTATCATATCCAGACGTGATTAAAACCGAGGATTTCTCATCAGTCCCTGTGGCGCACTGCATAGGGAATTGGACTAGGGACCTGAGATTGCAGGTTCGACCCCTACCATGGCAATGAAATAGTCTGTTGGTTTTAACATTAACATATGACATGGGAGGACATGAGAGGCATGCGGTTATCCTGGATAACCGCACGGGGAGCGGGTTATCCTTGGATAACCGCACGCCTTACAAAATTGATGTTACAGCCTATAGGGTGTGCAATATCGACAGATATGTGTATGGGAACTGTGTAACCCAGAAATCGTGGTATAAGCAAGAATATTAACAAGCGGTACATACTAAATCATAGGATAGTATGCAATGTGTTTGAGGACTAACCCATACTAAGGACTCTCTACTTGATCTGTGTGTGAACTAGATAAACCAACATGCTGGCACTATTCATCCACGTTTTATTCTGTTAGCACTTGATATCTGCTTCTCACATGTGTCAGACCCAGCTTGGCAATTCCCAATGATGTATGGCTATAAAATTGGTTTGCAATTTTCTAAAACATTACATGGATGTGATTAGAATTAATTGTAACTTAAATCATGCTCAATCATGGTGGTTCTTGCATTAAGCTCAAATTTATTGGCCGTTTAATGTCACTAGTGAACTAAAGGAATATATTTTACGGTTCGGTACCATTAACAGTAAATATTTTTTTCTTCCTACTCCTTGTGCATTCCCTTTTATCATCATTCTGTGGATGCTCTGCCTAATCTGTGGTACTTGTGTAGAGATTTACTCCTAAGGGACTGCTATGTTTTTTGTGAGCATGTGACTGGAAGCTGCCAATGATTAAGTTTATTTAAGCACTTTGTATGCAGGTTAGAAATGATATAGCCTGGTATCTGCATTCAGAGTGAACCTTTATGATATGTGTTTCTTATAAATGTATGAATTATTATAGGAATTAAAGACCTCAATGATCTTAGCATTGTAGCTTTATGACATTAGGTTTACTTGGGTTCTTGAAGGTGAAAGTCAGCAAAGATGTCACTCCCTGACATGAAAGGTATATGAGACATAACCAGTCAGATTAGGTCAGGGCATTGAAGAATAAAATAAAGAAACATCGAGGTCCATGCAAATTTCAGGCATAAAGGGCTCATGCATCCCTGTATGTACACTTTTTTGCCTGATAAAACACTCTAAAAAAAGGTCCCAGCTTCACATTTTTACATATCTTTTTATCATCTCACTCATATACATATGGATCAGTTCACCCAAAGTGGCCACCTGGGTCTTTTTTTTAATACAGGGGGCTGTAGAATAAAAAGTGATTAACCATTATTTTTAGATCTGGTTTCATTTGAAAGAAAACACATTGGGCTTTAAAAGAAGAGCAGACTTGCGTATGTCAGGCTCCTTCTTTTTTGAGATATGGTAGTCCAAAGTTTAAAGGTTGCCCAAAATGACATTTTTTCCACCTCATTCCAGACTGTATAACATCAAGCCAAGCAGTAACATACCAATATAATTCTATCTATTCCTTAGTAGGGGCCCTATCTTACATTTCCATGTGATTTGGAGGTGGTCTGGTCGGCAAATGTTTTCCCCTATGGGTTTTTATAACCAATTACATTTGATGTAATGGGTGTGAGCGAAACAAAAATGCACTGCTAGGCATACTAAAACACTATCTTCAATTTTCTTATTTGCCACCAATATAAGGGTCCTCACAGGGGTTTTCTGGGAGCTTAGGATCTACTTGCAGGCACAACTATGCAATACACATTCAAGTATTTTGGTGTCCATTTTGCTCAGGCCCATTAGATTCACATTTCTGCATCTAGGACAAATACTATCAAAGTTTGTTTTTTTTTCAAACCAGCCTCACATTAGGTCTATTGTTAATAAGTCATTTTTAAAAAGAATGGAGAGTCTACATGTCTTGGCTATGCCAAACAGTGCGGTCATTTGACAAATGTAATGGACGTGAGTGCAATGGGCGTGAGCATTATGGGCTTGAGTAAAATGCAGTGCAAGAATGTTGGCAGGCTGAATGCATTCCAAATGCATCCTATAAGTATTATTAAATTATTTTAGTGGCCTAGACCATAGCATGGTGAGTTCATATTGCCACAGTGGCTGTCTGAAGCCTGGAAAAGTTGCTTTGTTCACGCCCATTATGCTCATGCCCATTACATCATATCATTTCCTTATGTATTGTCAGTACCCTCTTTTTTCCTTTTTTTATTTTTTTTTTAACTGAAGTGTTTATTAACTGCTCCACTACGCGAAAAGGTAATAATAATTCAGTTAACTAATTTGGGAACAGGTTTCATTTGCACATAATAGTTTGAAATGGGTTATATAAAATGAGAATGAAGACACAAATAAACAAGAGATATGGGTTATATAAGATGAGAACAAAGACACAAATAAACAAAACAATCAAGTACAACACATACAAACAAATGAATAAAAATTATTACTAATCTTAAGATTTGTAATCTGGCTTGTTGTTCAATTTAGGTGAGAAGTTTTCCCTATCTACTTGGTATAAAAAAGTGACTTTGTTCATCTAGTGACAAATAATAGACATAACAAGACAAATTGACCACATTCAAGCTAAAAAGGACATAAAGTAGGGTCAGAAAATGTAGTAAACAGGATAGACTAGCAGTTACCCGAACGGTTGCTAAGACTCATTTGTATTTGCAAGTATTGCACATTATGAAATTCAAAATACACATAGTTAAAGAATTAGCCATATATTGTTATGAGATGTAGTAGAGATATGTTAGAACTTGAACAGAGGCTTAGTACACAAATCTGATCCATCAGCACATTTCAGGTCTGAGGTCAACACAAGATGTATTTAGAAGGAGCACCAATTTAGTTCACTTGTCCAAGGAAGTTCTCCAATTGGGATCTCCCTACAGATTAAATTTAATTACTCATTTGACGTCATAGAAATGAATCGGGGTCTTCATCTTCGTCAGAAGTCTCGCAGATTAGGACACTGCCATCTAGGATGGTAGCTTCTTTAAGTTTCTTGCTTTGTTTGTAAGTCCTTAATTCTCTTGACTCAGGCCTTGAATTGGGATTTCTGCTCAGACTCCTGGTACCAGACGTCGAGGTTGTTCCATAATTGGGCTCCTCTGTAGAGGGGTGATCTCTTGAAGAAGTCACGCCTTGGCCTTTTTACTACAAATTTGACCTTGCCTTTGGTTCTGGTGAGCCTATCATTATCGGTATTTTTTACATACGCACCACTTTGTGCATATTTATACATGTACACCAAGGTTACTTTATCACGTCTCCTTTCGAATTTGTAAACACTACATTCTTCATGTAACTTATCAACAGATTTACTCATTACATCAGTATGGCAGCAAATTCTTAGACTACGAATTTGTAGTATTTGTAGTTTTGCCGTTAACGAGTGATTCGCACCATCTGAGTTCACATCTGAGTTTGGCAAATTTGAAAAGCCGGTGGTTGACTTTCCCTATTAGGTCATTTATGACTGGTTCAAGACTCATTCTCTCATCAATTTTTACACCTAGATATGGATACAATGTGACCCTATATATAGAATATATATGCACATTTTACTGTATCTAACTCCAACTGATTTCTGCCTGTTTTTTTCTTTCCTTTAGTCTGCCCTCTGTGCGACTTCTCCTACAAAGTGCCTTACATATCTGGTACTCAAAAGGAGTAGGAACTTCTTCAGGTCTATCCATCACCTAACCAGACCCATGTGACTAGATAACCTTGGAGAAGGGAGCTGTAATTTGGAAGTGGAAAAGAAACATGAGGGACTATACTATTGCCCCATCTTGACAGGATGTAATACCCTTATCTCTGTATGGAGCAAGACACTGTGTTGTCAATGTCAATCATGTCTGTCTCTGTGCTTAGACCTGAAGGGAATACTGTTCCCATCTAGTCAGCTCTTAATTTACCGTAACTTACTCCAGTCCAACCTTGACAACCGTCAAATCTCCTCTTACCATGACAAAGGATACATTCAGTACAGAAACATCTTGAGGAAAGGCAATGGGTTTTGTATTTATCTGGTATACATAGTATATTACTAGGGTTCACTTCCAAACCTATTAATGGAACACATGTACATTCAGTAAACTTGAATATGTTTACAGCAAACTAAGTGGATCAATGATTTAAGAACCTATTTTGATAAAATACATTATATTACAATTCTAAGAGGTATATTAGTTTAAATGCAGAAGGAGCAAATCTTAAAGCTGCGGTTTGCTCCAATGAAACTATTTGGAGAGCCTGTGTCATAGTACCATGACTAGAACCATTGCAGATTTACAGTTCCTATGGTGGCCATTTATAAGCTCTTCCCATCACCTTAGCCCTCCTATCAGAATGCTTAACTGCCGAGGTAAGGCCTTAGGCTGGATAAGTGGTTGATGTAGGGGCACTGCAGGCCTATACTGCAACCATCAGAACTGGACTAGAACTTGATAATTCATACAGAGGCCTCCATAAAAAAAGAAATCTCTATGAAACATGTCCTTCCATCCAGAACTGGTTTCCTCTTTACCTTATTTTGTGGATATATGGTTACAGTTAGAAATTTTATATTTTTTCTGGTACTAATATGGTATCATTTATGTGTTTGGTGTTGACAATGAAAACAAACAAGTACAGTAACAACCTTCTGTGAAAGGTGCAGTCTCCTTTTTCACAAACCCCTGACTTTTCACACAGACTCTAATTCACCTGGACCTGACCTGTTTTAATTACATGCAGCCATCGTAAACTATTGCTATATATATAAATTGTCCTCATTATTACTGTGAAAGTTCTGTAATAGCTCTTTTCTCTGAACTCATACCAATTATCATATACTATTTCCAAAACATTGACAGTTGGATTGCTGAGCATACAAAAGTTTTCACAAAATATTTAAAGCGAATAATTAATATGATTCTTATCACTGATAAGACATGTCATGCAATTAAGGCAAATCTCTATCATTTTGTTTTCAGCAGAGTGCATTTTCTTGATTCTCTCCAACTCATTGTCTACCATTTATCCCCTTTCTCTTTACACCAGGTTGTTCCTAATGGTTGCCTTGCTCTCCCATTCTGCTCAATCACCTAGTGTGTGCAGTTATCCCCTCCAACCCTCCCCAACAATCCCCTCTGATCAAGTTTTGATAGGGAGGTTAGATCCCTGCCCTTAAGCATTATGCATTCTCATGAATCTGCAAGGCCATATCTCCACCCACCAGACTTGTGAGACTCGCGTTAAAATGAATCATTTCTGCACTGCAAAAATGGTGTTTAGATCCTAAACACAATTCTAAACATATTCTTGCAACGTTTTTGTAATCACATTAATTTCCTAAACATGTTTAGCCAAACAATGTGCTTAGCTCAAGTGTTTAGAAATGTAGGTGTTGAGGTTAAAACTTTTGTGTTTAGATATATGAATTTTTGTGTTTAGGTGTTTAAGAATTTGTGTGTTTAGATGTTTAAATGATTTGATGGAGAGTTAAGGGTTGCAGACATGTATGTATTAAAAACAGAGATACATTTTTTTTTTCATTTACTGGGGGGCATCAGCAGGTGAATAAAGGTCTATACTTGTCAACGTCTCCAAAGATGTCAGCCACACCTATATATGTGTACATATATTACACACTGCATCAGAATGAGAGACTTGAGAAAGTACAACAGCTTGGCAGGAAGGACATTGCCTTATCTATTCCAGAATAACATCAAATAGGTGTCAGTCATGGAGTTAATTGATTATTTTATGGTAATGATGGTTGCATGAGGTGAATCTAGTCAATTTTCTATTGCCTTTTCTATTCACATGACATTCTATGAAATTAAACCATGATAAACATGGATTCTGGGGACATTTGTCACAACAATTGATTATAACTGTGTGCAGATAGTCTAGTCAAAGGTAGTGCTGCTACCTGGCGTGGATTCAACATCCAAGTATCTAAACATATTGATGTTTAAATCTAAACACCTATTATTCAACTGTCTCAACTCCAAATATGTTTAGCATAAATGTTTATGTAGTTAGAATAAAAGTGTTCATTCCCTAAATGTGTAGTCAATGACACACCTAACTGACCTATATGTTTAGGTTTTAAACGTGTTTAGACCTAAACATGTTTAAAATCTAGACACCATTTTTGCAGTATGGAGGCTGTGACTCTGTTTCTAGTCCCAGTTGTAGATGCTGAAACAAAGTCCCTTCATGAATTCATAATCTAATGCCCACTGAAAGTGAGCTTTAACATTTAAGGAATAAAACATTTTCTTTTTTTTGTGAGACTTTCACAAATATTTGAACATTACTG
Source organism: Acholoe squamosa (assembly GCA_949317995.1). Classification (NCBI taxonomy): domain Eukaryota; kingdom Metazoa; phylum Annelida; class Polychaeta; order Phyllodocida; family Polynoidae; genus Acholoe; species Acholoe squamosa. The sequence continues at coordinate 82,394,251 of OX439041.1, read as the reverse complement.
CCACAATGTATTACTGTCCAGCACTTGGAGGCTCATACAAAATGGACAAATGACAACTGAAAATCATCATGTCATATGTACAATTAGGTAAATCTTGGGTTGTACTTAATGTACCAACCTGACACAAAATGTTTATCAAATGTCAATATTAGGCCTATAGGTAGGTGCATAATAATTATTAATCATATCTTTTAAAAAAAAAAATACTCTGGCCACCTTACATGCACCCCATCTTGGCGGATATAATACCCTTTTCTCTGTATGCAGCCTAAAACTGTGATGTCAATGTCAATCATGTCTGTTTCTGTGCTTTGGCCTATAAGGAATTCTGGTCCTTTCTAGTTAGCACTCAATTTACTATAACTGACTCCAGTGCTTGACTGCCTGCAAATCTCCTGTGACCATTACAAGGGGAATATTCAATACTGGAGGGTCTTGAGGACTGACAAAGGGTGGCATATTTATCTGGGTATATGTAGGACATCATTAGTGTTCACTTCCAAACCAACTTGTGGAAAAAAAAAGTACATTCAATAGTAAGGGACTTGTATATGTATTCAGCAAACTCAGGTAAAGTGGATCAATGTTTTCAGGAAACTAAGGTGTAGTGGATGACTGATTTCTGACCCTTTTTTGATTAGATAAATTATATTATAAAGGTCAAAGTTATATCAGTTTAGATGCAGAAGGGCCCGTTCTTAGACCATTTGAATAGAAGCGTAATTCATTTTTGCTGCAATGAAACCAAGAATAGAGCTTGTGTCATAGTGCAGCGACTAGATCTGATGCAGATATATAGTTCCCATGGTGGCCATTCCTTAGCCGCCCATCACCATAGCACTCCTACCAGAATCCTCAACTGGTGAGGTAAGGGACTAGGCTGGGTAAGTGGTCGCTGTAGGTACACTGCAGCCCTATGCTACAACCATCAAATCTGGACTAGAACATACCTGAACCTTGTAACTAAAATTGCTGGCCCTTAGCTGGGGATCACACCTGTGGAGAGTGTGATGGGAACAGAGTAGATTGTCCGAATGAAGAATACCTCAGCTTCTTGCAAATAATGAACAAATGCAGTCACAGTAGCATCTCAGAACCCATTACAAAGTACACATGAAAAGCTGCACTGTGGCTACAGTTTGACCAACATGGTAGGGCTTTACTACACTGGGTTTACCAAACTTATTTGATGTCAAGGGTTAACCTGTCAGCCTCAGTGTGGTTCTTTCGGGACACTAGTTGAGCTGATAGGCATATATAACAGGCCATATGTTTTCTCATCAGGTTTTGGAAAGAGAATATCAGTGTCATAATAATACTACTACACACTGAGAGGTAATGGTATATAGGATTGTAAATGTTGTAGCGTAAATGCTGATTAATGTGGCCTGGTATTGTATGGTAGAGATGCAATGGAAATATTGGCATGACTGCCAGATACACCGCCCACCAAATCACTTCTTATTCTGACCACAGCATTCCAGATAAATTGGTGGCTAGTTTTCATGTTTTTTGAACTTTTGGGTTTTCAGGTTTCACCTTTCCTTTCTCGACCTTCACCAAACAGAGGAATATTCCTGTTTCTTTTCAACCTAATGCCTACCATTTGTCCTAACTCTCTCTGCACAAATCTTTCACGAATGACTGCTTGGCTCTATCACTGTACTCCACCACTCCTGCTATAGGTCCTGTGCCCTCTTCTTCCCTAGTGTCTGCAATTATCCCCTTCGTTCCCATGGACCGCTGAGATCAAGGCTTGATTGAAGATTGTCTAAATCCCTGTCCTCATACATTATGCATGAGACTTTAAGAACACTTACTTCAAACCAGACCAGTGTTTGAATGAATGATTTCTGGGGCTTGTGACTGTGTCTCTATCTGCAGTTGTAGGCACTAGAACAAAATACATTCATGACTTCATAATCTAATACATGATGGAAGTGAAGTGTAGAATGTAAGGTAGAGAACAGTTCAAAACTTCAATGACAAACATTAAATATGATACATGATACAGGATTACCAATCTCACTTTGCTGACAACTTTGATTAAGACGTGTCATCATCCTAATAAATAATATTAACTAATCATCTTTTAAAACATTTAAACAGGCAAGGGATCAGATATAGAACAGAGTCTACACCATGTAAAATTGTAATTTGAACATTACTACTCTTCAGCAGTGGGGTTTCACAATACCAAATAAAATCCATTACTTTCTTTAGTAAATTGAGTATAGTAGAAGCTTCCCTTGCCCTGAATGTACAAACACCCCCACAGGAATAAGAGCATTTTAGGTAGAACAACAACTTGGACTCCTCTCCATAAACAATGACATAGCAGGGGTTGAAACAAGGCTGAGCAAATTAAGATTTTTACCAACAGGGTGGCAGGTGGCATCAAGTCAGGCTTTTTGATATTGTGCTTTATAAATGAATATGTCCAAGGTATACCATATTCTAGCACTGAGAGTATAATTTGATACAGATTAAATCAGGAGTTATGGCACAAATATTTTAGGTTTCCAAATGGTTGTTAGAGGCGCTCTATCCAACAGACAAATTATAACAAATGAAAAGCACAACATCTACCAACTTCAAACCGAAAGCATTGACTAAATATCTACAAGTGTAAATCAATGGGAGAGATTTACAGATAATTGTAAGGGTGGGATACGAAGCAGTGATATGTCCGCTAATGGTACTTTTAACATGGGAAGTGGTTCAATAAATCTGTCCCCTTGGAGTTCTAATTGCTTCCCCTGCCTGACCTTGGCAGCAGGTCATGTCCCCGTGATATCTACCACCAGTGAGGGGAGGAAACATAAATGAGCAGCCATGTCACATAGAGTGCACCCTTGGGTGGAGGTAGGATGTGACTATCACTCTGTGTGTCACTCTGTGTGTCAGCTAGTCAGTAAGAAAGGTTATTTTTGGCTGACTAGGTAAGGAATAACAGTGGGGTAGGTTTAACCCTTTAAAGGCTCATAACACATCAACGGCAATGATAGCAATTGGAGATCTTATACTCAGTACTTTGTGGTTAGCATGACATAATTGCAGTCCTGATAAGTAACACATCAGCCGTGTGTTTTTCCATCATGGTAATGAACAGCCATGGTGCACTAATAAAATCCCCTTCAAAGGGTTGAAGGATGGTAGTCCTGGCTCATCATACTGTGTATGTGATACAACAAGTTCTGGTAATCAGAGCCCTCCACAAGCTAAAAGTCAGGTACTAGGCTCCTAGTCTAGATAACTAGTCTGGCCAAATTCGGTTGGTATTGATTTCCAAAAGAAAATGAGAATTGGAGAAGGTTGGGATATAAGAAGCTCTAGCAGTGGCTCTTGATAGCAGCAGGGCCGGATGTGGGTGGGGCGTGATAGGATTGGTTGCTGGTGGCTTCAGGAGGTTAATTCAAAAGGTCCTGGGATCGCTACCTCAGTGATCTTAGGAATCATTCTGCCTTATCCAATTAAGCAATCTTAAGATTAGACTGTCTTGACTTTTCACAGCCAGCACTAGGATCGCAGTGATCTAACCCTCAGCCCTCCTACACTATTCCAAGTAGAACACACTGTATACAGGGACAAGTGGCCCATAGTTAAAGAATAGCAGTGGAAACACTCCCTCTCACAAGGGTGATTACACAAGCGTTCCCCTTCACTATATGAGCTACTTATAGAGAGTGCAGTTGACCTCATAAAGTATTCAAGTGCACTTCATGCCTGAGTTGCCTGAAAAGCCATCAAGGACTCTTAGCAAACATCGTCCCTCCCCTCTATATGTATAAAGCAGGGACATTCACTCTTGGAAACAGGAGTGGTCCCTGTGAGTGCTTTTGTACTCAGGTGAAACCACTATGCAATTATTTCACTAAGATTGCAGTGATCTTACTGCTGGAAAAGGGTAGAATGGCTAGGTCTTATAATATGTGCCTACGCTAAGATCGCAAGGGTAGAAATCCGAGGAAATTTTGAATTAACCTCCGGGTGTGGTGGGTAACTCAGGACACGACTGATTAGATGCTTCCAAGTCAAAATTTAAAAAGCTCTAGTAGTGGTTCTTGATGGCACTAGGCTACTATTTGGGTGGAATATGATAGGATCTGTTGCTGGTGGATACAAGAGCAGTGGGGAAAATAACAATTTAGTCAAGTCATTTGTGTATTTTTTTAGAATTGAAATGTACAATACATTTTCACACATTGAAACACTTCAGTGAGTGTGACCAATGCTCCAAATATATATCCATGAATTGTAGATTTATAGACTGTGCACAATAATTAATAAGAGCGAGGATAGATCTAGTTTAGTCATAATTTAGATTGTCCCTCCCTGACAGACTAGACTGTTTTAAACGAAGCAACCTCAATTCTCTAAAGCTCTCACTCATAACCATCTCAGTCCTGATCTTTGTCCCAGCCTGCCCAGCCTCTTTTATTTCTCACTATCCCACACCCTGGACACCTCACAAAAGTCCACATAGATCAACTGCATCAGCCAGGGTGGGTGCCACAGAGGTTTGCACTACCTCATTACTTGTACCAGTCTATGTGAATACCATAGTGATGTTGAGACCACTTGTCTGCAAGACCCAAGAGTAAACTGATTCCCGAGCCAAAGTAATTGGTCATTTGACTATCCTTTAGATTTGATTGTCTGATGACTTATATTTATATATTGGAATGCCTGGATATCCTATATGCACATCATGAATTACTATAATGTCCATTGTCGCTAAAATATGTAAACTTCTACATAGATTCAAGCATCTAGTTAATCTAAGTTTCTACAATACAAGCATAAAACACATTTTTTATTGTAAATATATAAAATGCATGATACTCCATTTCATATTTGAATGAGAGTCTAATTTATGCGGATATAAAATATGTAGTATGAAAGCCTGACTGGACAGTGGGTCCCCCTGCGTGGTTGCTGAGAACCTTACAGGCACATGAGGTTGAGTAAATGGCCATTTATTTGGTCAGGTAGTGCAATGTAGAGGCACTAGGGAACTATCACCATCAATACCAGCTACACAGGCCACCTTAATGATTTTGAAAGTGCACCATAGATGTCAAGATAAATCAGTTCAAATGTTTTCATCAAGGAACCTGTGGATGCAACCTCTTTTAAATGTAATAGATGAGTCTTATTTCTATTCAGGGAAATAGAATAGGCTTTCCTTACCATCATGACCACTTTTGGTAGGTACTGGATCATGCAATTGGGACATTCACAACAAATATGTCTTCTTTACTATAATAATATTATATCATTTGTTTCTATTTTCCTCTACAATGCATGTATACCTCTGAGACTGCTCAGTCATGTCATTTTCCAATTTGGCAGCTTCCCAGAACTGGACATGTTATCAAGGCTAATTTCAGCAGTTGCCATGCATGTCTATGCACTAACTTTGCAACACTTCAAAGGTTTCTCAGTTGTTTATTACTCATGCATACACGCTGTCCTTAGAAATGGACCACAGAGAAGCTTACAGCACACATACTCTGGGTAATTGGCACTTTGGAACTGGTAGTGTAGTAGATATGGAGCACAATGGGGAATAAAGGGTGTAACACATAAGCTCTGGTGATTGGTTTTGTAATGGAAATCCTCCAGCTCCAAGGAGGTTTGCTTAATTATACTCCAGTAAAACCATGAATATAAGCATATTTTGATATAAACTGTAAAGGCCTAGAAGAGGATTTGAATATTTTATACTGGCTGTGAATCAAAAGCTATGAATATGATATATGCTACTAAGGGGTAAGTGTAAAAGGCGTCGCTGAAGCCCCTTTTGTCCTGTTGGCATTCAGGGGATATTTATTATAATACATTATTTTGCAGCGTTTTCATACTCACAGAAACACAACCAATGTAATAACCACTAGTAACTATTGGAGCAACAGGCCCCTGCTGTCATTCACTGACATGCAATGGACGCTTCATGAAAGTTATGTCAGACACAACTGCCTTCGGGTCAGGTCAGGTCAGGTCAGGACATTCATGAATCATAGACAAGCTTATCAAGGTTACGGCTGTACATGTATTTACTCTCATCTTACTTGATAATATACAACAAATACATCAGCTGTTACTGTTTTCATATCCTGCACTTATCCTTCAACTATTCCTTTACATATCATGCACTCACAACACAGTAGGAACTTCTTCAGGCTAATCCATCACCTGATCACACCCTTGTCACGAGATAACTCTACCTATAATTTCAAAGTAGAAAAGACACATGATGTTCGCAGCATGTAATACCCTTTTCTCTGTATGCAGTCTACCACTGTCAATGTCAATCATATATATCTCTGTGCTTTGGGCCCATAAGGAATTCTTTTTTTTTTTGAACAACTTTGAACTTTATTGGTCATAGACATATGAGTCAACGAGCAGATGATACAGGATTTGATTGTGCAAGAATACAAGTATATGAAGACCAATATGTTCGTGGGTTGAGGCGTATCAAAAGATATTATTATGCCTCTCCCCATGGTATGTGACGTTACACAAAAAGATTCCTGAGAGGTAGTTTGACTTCAGGTTTCAGTACATGGCGGTATATATAATTGTGTTTAAACAATAAATAAGTGTATTTAAAAAGAAAATTGTTATTTCTAAACACAATCATAATGTTGCATTGAAATGATTGACCAATATATATATAAGAATCCTGTATATTACTTCTTATGGGATGGAATCCATTAAATCCTCTTTCATCAGGTTTTTGAAAGTACTTATTTCTTTTATATTCCTAGTATTTGCAGGTAGGGTATTCCACAATTGTGCACATTTTACTTCTGGACCTTTATCATAGGCTTTACAATTAATATTACTATAAAAAAGTACAGGAGCATCGTGCAATCGAGTTTGTCTATTTGCAACTCTAACATTAATACCTTGTCTGACCATTTTGTGTGCAAACATCTTACAGTGGTATTGTCTCCTATATATAAGTTTAGGTAGATTTGCTACGTGATGCACTCTATCAGTAGATGTTAAAATATTTAAACCTAGGCATGTCTTAATACATTTATTTTGCAGTCGTTGGAGTTCATCAAGTAAAGTTCCATTGGCAGTATCATAGAATATGTCAGCATAATCAATTATTGGTAATACATAAGTTTTGTATACACGTAGGAGCACTTTATGTGATAGCATATGTCGTATTTTGTATAAAAGGAATGATTTATAGCGAACATTTTTCATTAAAGTCTTTACATGTAGGTTAAAATTCAATTCCTGGTCAATCATCACCCCTAAGTATTTGTAAGAATTTACACACAATAGTGCTGTTCCATTTATTACTATATTTGGTCTACGTAGGTTTTTGAGAGTCTGGGCTGAGGAAAAGGTCATAATTTTTGTTTTACTTTCATTAATAGTTAATTTGTTTTTATTCGCCCAAGTTATGAATTTGTTTAATGCTTGTTGTAGAGTTGTCTCTAATATATCAATATTGGATCCGGATACATATAGTACACTGTCATCAGCATATAACATTGTTTTATGTATATCATCTTGTTGTATGCAGTCATTAATATAAAGTAAGAAAAATAAAGGACCTAAAATTGATCCTTGGGGTACACCACAAGTTAGGGGTAATTCTGCTGACTTGATATTATTTGCCATAGTACATTGTTTTCTATTCGTTAAATAATTTCTAATTAATTCTAAGTTTTTTCTCCTTATACCATAGCGTTCTAATTTTTCAAGTAATATCAAATAATTAACCGAGTCAAAAGCCTTTTTAATGTCAATAAATGCTGCTAGAGTAATATATCCTATATTTCGGTTTCTTAGTACATCATTTATAAAAAAGCTTATAGAGTCAGTTGTGGATTTGTCTTTCTGGTACCCTCCTTGGCGTTCAGTCAATATCGAGTTAGCAGTCAGGTGCTGGGAGATAGCATTATGTATTAACCTTTCAAAGATTTTACCTGGTACAGGAAGCACACTGATTGGACGATAGTTAGATACATTTGTATTGTCTCCACCTTTTGGTAGGGGGGTGACTACAGCAATTTTCCAACTGTTAGGAATTTTACTGGTTTCTATACATAGTTTGATTATTTTTTCAAATTTTTCTATCATACACAGAGCAGCTTCTATAAATATATTTGTAGGTATATAATTAAGGCAAGAAGATTTTGATGTATCGATATCCTTTAAACACTTTATAATTTCATCCCTAGATACTTCTAGGTCAGGCATATCCGGTATACAAGTTGTGCCATCAAATGACCATGGGACTGTGTGTTTACTAGCTAGATTCGGTCCTATATTGACAAAAAATTCATTTATAAATGAGGCAGTATCTGGTATTTCCACCGTGTTCTTATTTTCATTTATCAAATTTATTGTATTATTTTTCAGCTGCTTTGATGGAATAACTTTCTTTATACTTCGCCAAAATGCTTTGGTTTCTTTGATATTATCATCACATTCTTTTTTAAAGAAATTTTGCATAGCGGTCTCTTTTTCCATGTTGACCTGATTTCTTATGGTTCTAGCTCTGTGCCAGTCGAGTACAGATCCAGATTTTCTAGCAGTTTTCAGCATTTCATTTTTATCATTAATTCGTTCTAATAAATAATTTGACATCCATGGTGAACTTTTGTCTTTGATTTTAAATTCTCTGATAGGGCACATGGTATCTAGAGTATCATATAAATTTTTTTCGAAAATTTTCCAACATGTTTCAGAGGTTTGTGAATTATCAAAGTCAGTCCAGTCTAAGTTCTTAATTTTATCTAAAAAAGCTATACTGTTAAAATTTCTATAGGACCTCCCTGTGAAATATCTATGACCAGCTTTAATTGTGGGATTTTTTCGTATAATATAAATCGGGAGATGGTCACTTAAATGAATATTTAGTGGACCATACGATAAGACATTATTGCAATTTGTGAAAATTAAATCAATACACGTGTTATAGCCTGCAGTAGTAGTAACACAGTTTATAAGTTGAGTAAGGTTGAAATTATCCATCATTTCATATAACATAGTCTTATCATTATCTTCTGTAAGTACATCGACATTGAAGTCGCCTATACATATAATATCGAATTCATCAAAATTTTCAATCTGTAACAGGGTTGCAAACATTGTATCACAAAAGGCAGTTAGATTTCCATTTGGTGGTCTGTAAACATTACAAACTAAAGTTTTCTTTGCCATACCCTTTTGTATAAGGAGCCATTGAGTTTCAATATTGGGGTCTCCTCTATTAAGGTGCTGGTATGCAGTAGCAGAGCATGTTACAGTATCGAGTATATGTGCAATCAGGCCTCCTCCTCTAAATTCACTTATTCTATCGTGTCTATACATGTTATACCTAGATAGTCTATACAATCCGTCTTCGTCAGTATCATTAAGGAATGTTTCAGAAAATAATAATACATCAATATTTTTATTATCTAACTCGTCTTTTAGACCAGCTGATTTGTTTCTTATTGATCTAGCATTAAGATGGACTACAGAAAAACCTGATCTAAAGTTGGGAGTGTTATACAGGTTTATGTTAGGTATTGTAGTTCGACACTTTTGTAATAAATTTTTCCTGTATCAATTGATACCATGAATACAAGTTTAAATGCGACATATATGATGAGAAGTAGAAAAATAAAATAATAATAAAGAAAAAAAACCCAACGGGGCATACAGCTCTAGTGGCCGCCCTGGGGTGGAGATATAATACTAGATTAAGGTTGGAGCACTCCAGTCAAAGCGACATTCTTCTGTTTACAATATATTGTACGGACAAAATGCTATAAGACAGTTCTTTTGTTACAAAAGATATCTATACAGTCTCTTGATAGAGGAATTTATAACTGAGGTTGAACAGGTGGCAGGTCGACGTTGGGCTGATGGTCAGCGCCTTGTCCTATGTCTTGACTAGGTGTTGCAGGTTGAGCATTGGTCAAGGAGTGTCTAATGCGCATCAGGAGCTTTCCTTGTACGTTTTCTCCACGTAGATTGTTACTACGGCATAGGTTTGCCTGGCCAAGATGATATCCTGTACCATACACTGGATGAAAGTTTCCTTCATATAGGTTGAGGTTTCCAGTTGAGATCAGGTATTCCTTAAGTTCAGGTGCAGTAAATTTAATGGTATTAAGTCTGTACATGATTTTTTCAGCTTCTTTGCCCCACTGGGGGGTTTGCTTCAAAGACTTGGTCTCTGACATCATGTCATATGGACTGGATAGTTCCATGATACGAGCAGCTTTTTCTGGGCTATCACATAGAATGGCCTTATGGTATTGGAATCCTTGTTCTACGCTGGAGAAAACATTGTCCCCATCAACGATTTCTACTGGGTATAGGTTAGACAGTTTATGGTGGTTGGATCGATACATCAAGCCGTCAGGTGTTCTAGCCTCATTTGCTTTTTCTAGTGTCATTTGGTGTGGTAGATTGTCCAAGTTCTTATGACCATAGGTCTTCCCCTCAATTATCACAGAGCGCTGACGTAGTTTGGCATCTATTTTCTTAGCACGACATAGGAAGAACACTGACCGTAAATCTATGAAGTTTCTAGTTTCCTTCTCATTCAGCTCATCTCCTACCGATACATGGTCCCATGCTCTGTTATGTTTTAGGTGTTTGAGACCCTTCATGAGTTCAGATTTGCATTGAAAATTAAGGAATGTCAATCTAATCGGGCGATGTTTACCTTCTTCGACGCCATGTTGATTTTGTCTCCGTAGTTTCGGACCATCTCGCCTTACTGAAGCTATCATTTCTTGACTCCATTCTAGTTTCGTATCATGGAATAACTGACCCATTTTCTCATAGAGGTTTTCTCCCTCAGTTTCTTCTACTCCTTGAATAATTACCACTTTCTGGGATTCCAGTTTGTCCATTCTTTCTAGCTTGTTTTGATGTGTTTGGATGATACGAGTTGAGGCCGCTGTCGTTGCTGTCAAGCTTGACAGTGTCTCCTTGACTCCATTGACCACCATTGAGTTTTCAGCTAGTTTAGTGTTGACTTCTACGAGTGTGTCATTTACCTTTGTGTTTGAAGTCGTAAATTCCTTTATACTAGTCTGAATGTTCATCAAGGTTTGGAGGGTAGTAGTAGCTAAAGTTTCCTGTGCAGTCATTCTCTTTCCTAGCGAGTTGACAGCTTGAATTATTTCTCCGATAGTGGCTTCTTGGGTCAACAATGGCGGGTCTGCTAGGACTGAGACCGGTGGTGTAGATGTTGACTCCTTTTTTCGCCGTCCTTTTCCTCTCATAGTGTCAGCTTGAGCTGCCATGGTTGAAACACACAGTCGATATATTTAGACGACTGTAAAACATACACTAAGCAATGTGCATCGGTCGACAGTGGTGATAAACTCGCAAAGTTGTGGAGCGCTCCAAATCTAGCGTCTTAACCCGTTGCCGCCATGACTCCTATTCTGGTCCTTTCCTGATAGCACTCAGTTTACCATTACCAACTCTAGTCTCTACTTCACTACCTTCTAATCTCCTGTCACTATGTCAAGGGATACATTCATTATTGGAGGGTCTTGAGAACATGCAAAGGGTGATGTATTTACCTGGTATATTTGCAGGAAATTACTAGGTTTCGCTTCCCAATAAGAATTGGCTGATCTTAGCTGCTGATTGCAAGCTTTTCCCACTTTGCTGGAATGAAACCACGAGAGTCAGTGTCATAGTGCAGTGATTCAATCCGGTGCAGATTTACAGTCCCCGTGGCTGCCATTCCTAAGCCGCCTATCACCTTACCACTGCTCCCGGACTTCTTAACTGCTGAAGCAAGGGACAAGGGTGGATCCTTTTTCAGAGCAAATTTAGCCTTTATTTGGCAAGATTTATAAACTATGCATTTCATGTCAAATCTTGCGTATCTCCAATATATGGATAAACTTCTTGTTTCAACTAGTATCAGTATACAGGTATACATAGTTTGAAATAGTCCATACACAGCATAATACATAATGCCAACTCATGGATTGATTTAATCCCCCAAGAAAACCCTTTAGACTTAAAAAAAAGTAATTTTTAGGGCCAAAAACAGAGTAACTATACTAATCACAATTTCATATATTCCTTCTTGGCCAGCAATTTGAACTCATCGAACGACTCAGTAGTTCTGATCTCAACACTTAGGGAATTCCAAATCTGGGCACATAAAACTTCAGGGATATATTCATAGGCACGTAAATAAATTTTTGAGTATTTAAGAACAGGTGCAGTGGATAAGCAGGCCTATGTTGTAACCCACACACATCAGCTCCATCAGCCAAGGTGGGTACCACAAAGGTCGGTGGCGTTGTATTGACTACTTCCTCATCTCTTACACCCACGTCCATACATTGAGACCACTGGATTAGTCTGAAAGACTGAAAGGTAATCTGATTCCTTAGTCACCTGTATCCCATATCCTTTATGAATTAAAGTTAATAGTTATTTGATGACCCCTTAGAGTTAATCATTACAGTGTTTATTCATTCCCTCTGGACACTTAATAACCCGCCTTAACGCTATTGGAATTTTCAGCAGTATTAAGGCCACAAGTAGCTGATTTTATCTTTGTATGTATAAACAAAACCATGATTCACGGCCAACTGACTGCTCTCAGTCACTGACAGATGGTGTAGGGACAGTATCGTTTGCCCTCCCTAGTTTTCTAGTTCTATAAGTGCTAGGAGTATAATTATTTGGTTCACAGTTATTCCCAAATTTTCTTCATTCCACTATCACTACACACCGTGACCTACTTGGACCTGAACACCAGGCTCACTCCTATCAGCTGCCTGTAGCAGCAGCCTGATGAAAATCATGTGCTTGTGGTCCAAATAGTGAAGATAAGTCTCATAGCATCAAGGTCCAAATTTCACGAGTGTTGGACGTGATAGCTGTCCCGAGGGCTGAATAGTCTAAGGCTCCTGAATTTGCCTGCACTAAGGACTTTTACCTAATTCTGTGTGTGAACTGGATAAACCAACATGCTGGCACTATTCATCCATGTTTTATTTATGTCAGCACTTGATGACAACCTGTGGCGTCCCCTTCCCACATGTGTCAGACGCAGCCCTGTAATCCTTCATGATGTATGAGTTTAGGATTGGTTTGCAATTGCCTAAAACATGATTGTGATCAGAATTAGTTGTAATTAGAATCCTGCTTTCAATGTTGGTGGTTATTGTATTAAGCATGCATTCATTCAGGGTTTAATGCCTCTAATAGCCTATGGTTGCCGTTAACAGTAATTTCTTTTTTTTCGCTTGCATATTCTCTTTCTCCATAATTCAGTAGGTGGTCTACCTCGTCTGTGGTACTTAAGGTGTCACCACCTCACTTCCGGGTTTACTGGCCAAATAGTGCCCCTGAAAAGTGTGTTATGTCCACATTTGATGTCCCAGGTGTAGCTAATATTGTCCCAATTGCATTTATTTATGGCTGAAAATTATGCAAAGGGCTCATAGATATTTTTAGGAAAAAAAATTGTTGTGGCAGAAGAAAATAGTGCATGGTTACAGTGGTGAAGGGGCGCGTATGTAGAAAATGCTGGCTCCAGGTGGCACCACGCAAAATCAACTACCCTGTTTCCATGGCGATTTGTAAAAAATCTAGCCTGACTTTCCCTATGGGGATTAAAATTAGAATTTTCTATGTTTCAAGAGCTTTCTAATGGTATAATTTGCTAAGGGCTGTAAGAATTTTAAGTATTATGAATAACTTTTTGTTTGCTGGCTACATGGGATTTTAGGGGATTCTGGTGGTGTTTTAGGGTGGTGGCACCTTAAAGGAAAGCAGACAGCAAAACAAGTGAGTCCTCTCTGTCTCAGTTTGGCAGTGATTCTGAGCTTATTTAGAGTGAGAATGGGTAGGATATGTTTAAAATGTATTATTCAGGGCTTGCTATGGATGTTCAAGATTAATTTCATTGATGTTTAGTCAGCTGACAGTGGAAAATTACTGGAAAAACAGGGGAATCTGTGAGCATAGACAGGGTATTTGTGGGTGGGTGGATGGATGGTGGGTTGCCACCGCTACCGGTTAATACATAGTTGGATCATTCAAACTTTGCTTCTCTCCTATACTGCAGGTCCAGCACTTGAAATATCAAAATGAGCCAGGTAGAGCTAGTGCATCTGATGACAACTGAATACAAAAATAAAGTCTTGATGAGAATAAGAAACCGCAGTCATGATGACGGCGGAACCAAAGGTTGTATCCTCTCGGACTATGCACTGAATACTGCCCAATATCCGGTTATCAAAATTACGGTGCAGGGATGGACTGGTAGTAGAGTTCAGCCAATACCCCGCTTACTTTATTTTTTAGCAGGCAACCTGGATAATAACAATGATCAGATTTCTCACCTGTGCCACCAGAAAAAGTGTATACGATTAGATCACCTGTCATATGAACCTGCAGCTATAAACAGCCAAAGAAATTCCTGTAAAGATGAGAATCGATGCTCTGGACATGGACAATATGCAGATTGTATTGTAATTATTCCATTTGCTCATCGCATGCACAACTTTTTGCACTTTCTGAGCCAGTTTAAAGTTATAATTGTTAACTTTTAAACTAACCTGCATCTGATCCCTTCATATTTACACCCCTAAAGATGTGGATATGGCGACTAGGACGGACCACTGGACACACAGACATATAGTGATACTGTGATTGTGTGAAGGTAGATTTAGTGTGTGTTTCTGCAGTAGGCCTTATAAAATGGAATGGGAGGAAGGTAGGCTTTTGAAGAAAAAAAAAATACCAGTGGCCCCAATCTACGCCAAAGGCAGTCACAACCAACCAAGCATAGAATCTCATATGTTGTGTCCTTTGCAAAACATATCAGAAATACATGACCTTATTTGATGCTGATGGTAGAGAACTTGCGCATGTTGAGTGTGTGATAACGCCTCTTTTTCCTCTTGGCCTGAGCTGATGGTAGCCTTCGCCGTATGCAATCCCTAGTGTCCTTTTTGTCGTTTTTTTGCATGAATGTGATTGCGTCAGCTCCCTTGTTCTCTGCGCCACGATGACGATTGACCATGGCAAGCGATGCTGCAGTGCCAAAGCTGTCACTATGCATTGCTGAATTGTTACGACCATTAAAGTTTTTCTTATGTAGCTTCGTTTTGGGAAGAACTTTAAGGGTTCTGTGGTGGAGGCTCTCAACTTTGTTTGTATCCAAGCCAGATAACATTCAGACTGTCCTTGCCAAGGAACGTGTCGATTACTTTTTGCATCATGTCTTTATCCCCCTCTCCCAGATGCAGATAGCTGTCATATGGCAAGTGAGTCGGTGTCTTCCTGCGACCACCCCGGCACAAAAACGAACACTCCCTGCACTTGCTGTGGTCTCCGCAAAAGCACGCAATTATATTGTCTTTTGCCAGACTGACTTTAATTATAATCGTTTTCGTATCGCCGTACAATGCCAGGGCCCGTTTGAGTTCTGTGGTGCACCTAGTGACGAGAGCGTCAGTGAGTTTACCTTTCCGGTAGCGATGGGATGCATCGCGCGGCTTCCCAATCAAGTCCGTGCTCCACTTCGCGACGCTGCACTTTCCTCGTGTCACCCGGGCTCGATGGATAATACAGTCCAGTTTATCTACTTTAGCTCCACTCTTGCTGACTGACTCTGCTGCTTCTTTAACAAAAAAAATTAGAAAAATTGTTACCTAACTGTGTTGATGTTATAGGTCTTATTCATGTTAATTGCTTTTTTTAAATGTTATTTATTCTTTGAAATTAGGTTAATATTGTTTAATCACCTTTATACCTGTACATTTTCTAAACTTACTTGTTAGGGTCTTAGTAGTCCCGTCACAAAGAAGTCCACCTGGTTCAAGGCCTGACTCCCTGAGCATCTCCAGGTTCTTTGTCACCGCCGCTACCTCAGTCCCCCCCATGGCGCGATGTTGTGGCCAGTTTATAGTACATTCTGGGCCGCATTGACCAATACAGTTGTTTGAACACATTTTGTTTAATGATGTTGATGATAAAACTAACCCACTCTGTGCGTGGACCATCGGGGAGTAGCTCTGCGTCCCTGGCTGGTACATTGACCGACCCTTTGGCGGATTATTATAAACAGTGTCGGTGGCCACAATCAACCTGTCAGAACCACTCATTGCACCTGCCAGCTCACAGTTTTCCTTCATGGCCTCTTTGTTCACTTCCTCCCATACAGCATTAGTACGGTCCGCCTCCTGTTGTAGCAAGTGTTCGGATAATGGCTTACAAACGATCGATGCAAAGAGTAGGCGTATATCTCTCATACTGGTACCAGTCTTCCCCATAAATGTCCCGAGCTGTGTGTTCATGCAAACAGCACGGCGCCCTCTTTTTGATGTAAGCACCTCATCTGTTAAAATTTGTATAAAAATAAATTGTGTATGGAGGTCACTCTGAACATTTTAACTGTATGCCCTTTAATTCTATTCTAGCTGTGACTGACTTCGCGGCATTCAGGAGTGCACTATCAGATACAGTGGATTTACGTGTGTGGAGTACGAACAAAGAAATAAGAATACATCGCTGAGATACTGGTGAGTTAGTATACAGTATTTTACCAGAATTACCATTGAATTAAGCCTTTAAGGGACGCTGATGCATTAATGCATCATGCCCGTAGTGTCGGCATGATGCATTAATGCATCAGCGGCCCTTAAAGGCTTAAGAATCACCATATATCCTTTTAATCATGAATTTCTTTTGGTATATTAGTAAATCCTTACCATAAAGCTCGAATAGGCCCTTCATTTTCCATCTACAGTGTGTGCAGCACAGTCTTAATGATGTCCCCAGGCCTCTGTTGTCCTTATCCATCACTTTGAACTTAGCTTGGCAGTTAGGGCTGGTCTGGCTATGTCCATATGCCACCAAATTCAGCATTCCCATTAACTTTGTGATGCTGACAAACATGTTACCGTCGGCAGGTGTAGGCTGAAATGTACTCCATACTTTACTAGCCCTTGATTCCCGAGGCCGGAGGTAACCACACTTAGCCTTACTGCTGACCACTCTTCGAGCAATGTCCTTTGGCACTCTCTTGTATTTCCAGTCATTTGATGTTTTAATTTCATGCACTTTCTCCTCATTATGTGGTATCAAAACACTTTTCGGCTCAGATGGCAATGTTTGGGTAGTCTCCTTACCTTGGCATTCTAACTTTGAGCGAAACCTGTGCTTTTTGTAGGCTCCTTTTCCTCTTAATCCCATGATTTCTTATGCAGGCTTGCTTGCTTGTGATAGTGTGAGTGTGATATTCAAATCTACTGACAGGTAAGTATCTATAGTAACCAAGATGGCCTCCCCCAAGGTCACATGACCTTAGGTCAGATCACATGACCTTGAGCAGCTCTGCTGGAGGTGCTCCAAAGCTCAATTTGGTGATCAGGGTGATGAGATGTGTGTAGGAAGAATGGCCACCCCTTCGCTTGTAATTCTTACAGACCTTAGCGGATGGTATCATATGAAAGGTGAAGTTTATACAGATCTAAGAAAATGAATTTGACCTAACAAAGTCAGGCTAGATTTTTTACAGTGTTGCCATGGAAACATGTAGTGTAAATAAGTTTATTCTGGGTGAATTTTCCTCAGGAACACATCAAAATTGATCTTTTATTAGGCCTCTGACAACTTTTATGGACAAAACAGACTGATTAAACCCCTATAATATTTTTAAGAAGACTTTAAAGTATTGTTTGGCAATTTTAAAAAAAGTTGCCATAGTAACGGCTTTGTTGTTAAGGTGTCACCACCCTAAATCAGGTCACTTCCGGGTTTACTGGCCAAATAGTGCCCCTGAAAAGTGTGTTATGTCCACATTTGATGTCCCAGGTGTAGCTAATATTGTCCCAATTGCATTTATTTATGGCTGAAAATTATGCAAAGGGCTCATAGATATTTTTAGGAAAAAAAATTGTTGTGGCAGAAGAAAATAGTGCATGGTTACAGTGGTGAAGGGGCGCGTATGTAGAAAATGCTGGCTCCAGGTGGCACCACGCAAAATCAACTACCCTGTTTCCATGGCGATTTGTAAAAAATCTAGCCTGACTTTCCCTATGGGGATTAAAATTAGAATTTTCTATGTTTCAAGAGCTTTCTAATGGTATAATTTGCTAAGGGCTGTAAGAATTTTAAGTATTATAAATAACTTTTTGTTTGCTGGCTACATGGGATTTTAGGGGATTGTGGTGGTGTTTTAGGGTGGTGGCACCTTAACTACTGAATTTCTCTGAAGGGACTGCCATGTCTTTTGTGAGTGAGTGCCTGGAAATAACCAATGATTAAACAGGGAAAGGCTGTAAGAGGGGCGCTAACAAATGCACCTCATACTGATACCTCATGTCTAAAGTCTACCCTTTGTATGACAGGGAGACCTACTTTTTTTTATTAAGGCAATTTTAATGTAAGTGATTTGCATGCAGGATGTAATGGAATGCAGCATTTTTGAAAAACCATGACTACCATTCGGCTTATTTGACTTCATACACCAAATACTTGGAAGTGAAAGTTTGTGAGGAATTCAAGATTAGATTGTATGGAATGTTGTCTTAAGATGGCAGTTTACAGTTCTGTAATTCTGTAGTTGCTGTCACTGGCTGACAATGGACTGATGCTACATGAAACGGAGGTCAGACACAAACACAGTCAGTTCAAGTCAGGTAAGATCAGGTTAGGTCAGGTCAAGACTTTCAAGACAAGCACATCAAGGTGATCTTTTTTTTGATGATCTCAATGTGATTTCCATTCTCTTTGATAGTGTCTGTACACATTTAGCAGCAAAGAAAACAGTGAAAGAATGAAAAATATGCGGCAGGGACAAATGCATTAATAATTCGTTGTTCTTGGAAGGCAAAGCATGGTGCCGTAAAGGACACAGCTGATAGTCCTTGTGTAATGACTCCATAGTAAGGGAGAATGCCTTATGTTGGCGTGCTGAACACAACATGGGCACTAACAGGGAAAGAATATCAAGGTTCAAATACCTACCTGGAAAAACTGTGTGTGTAAGAAGCAGGAGTGCAAGGGCAGCACATTGCGTCTAGAGGTTTCACCCATCTAACGGCTACTGATGCACTAATGTATCACTGTGTGTAAGAAGTAGGAGTGCAAGGGCAGCACATTGCGTCTAGAGGTTTCACCCATCTAACGGCTACTGATGCACTAATGTATCACTGTGTGTAAGAAGTAGGAGTGCAAGGGCAGCACATTGCGTCTAGAGGTTTCACCCATCTAACGGCTACTGATGCACTAATATATCACTGTGTGTAAGAAGCAGGAGTGCAAGGGCAGCACATTGGATCTAGAGGTTTCACCCATCTAACGGCTACTGATGCACTAATGTATCACTGTGTGTAAGAAGTAGGAGTGCAAGGGCAGCACATTGCGTCTAGAGGTTTCACCCATCTAACGGCTACTGATGCACTTATATATCACTGTGTGTAAGAAGTAGGAGTGCAAGGGCAGCACATTGCGTCTAGAGGTTTCACCCATCTAACGGCTACTAATGCACTAATATATCACTGTGTGTAAGAAGCAGGAGTGCAATGGCATTACATTGCGTCTAGAGGTTTCACCCATCTAACGGCTGCTGATGCACTTATATATCACTGTGTGTAGGAAGCAGGAGTGCAAGGGCAGCACATTGCGTCTAGAGGTTTGACCCATCTAACGGCTACTGATGTACTAATATATCACTGTGTGTAAGAAGCAGGAGTGCAAGGGCAGCACATTTCGTCTAGAGGTTTCACCCATCTAACGGCTACTGATGCACTTATATATCACTGTGTGTAAGAAGCAGGAGTGCAAGGGCAGCACATTGGGTCTAGCGGTTTCACCCATCTAACGGCTCCTGATGCACTGATGTATCATACCAACACTCTTGGATTGACACACTCGGGTAAGCATGATACACCAAAGACGTGCTTGTGTGCAGACTCAATGTTGGGGTTCAGCATTTCATCGGTGCATCATTCCGACCGATTTGCCCCCTGTATTAGTAGCTCTTAAAGGAGTAAGAATCGAGATGTGTTCATGTCGAAAGAGCAGGGCAGGTGCTTATATGTGTTAAGATGCCACTAAGTGTCTGTAAAGGTCCATCACTCTCCCTCCTGGAGCTTTGTGACAGGCACATTGTGTTTTATGTAAATGACATCAGACTAGCTGTAGAGGCTATGTGGTACTGACAAGCTGACATCATACACCTGTAAGACATCTTTTTAAAGAATAATTGTCTCTGAATCTGTTGTTTAGGCCTAGAAAAGATTGTTAGTCTTTATTATTTGACCTTCGAGTCGATCACTCACCAGCTTGCATTAAATTTATAATGCAGTAATATTTTATTCAGAAATGAAGGTTTGAGAAGGAGTATATAGACATCTCAGCACCCTTGTTGTCATTGCTGCCAACTTTTTTTGAAGCTACAAAATTACAGCTTTTCAACTTGTACTGGCACTAAAGTGATATTTCTTATCCTGCATTGTGTGGAACATCTCCCATGTTGCCTCACATACCCAGCACTGACAAAGATCTATCTATTACCTGCCCATACCCATGAGACCTGGTGACCGAAGGATGGAGCCATAGTTTGAAATTAGAAAAGGCACATGAGGGACTCTACTAGTGCCCTCTCTTGAGATGATGTCATGCTCTTCTCTCTACTGCTGGTGTGTCAATGTCAATCATCCCAGCAAATTGTCGTGACTCCTCGTCAACCTGTGTGAAGTGGCTTACACATGTCGCTAGATGGAACACGACGTCGCTATAGCACAAGATCACCAGGAATAGCAATGGTGGTGATCACATGGCCTCACCTCAGATGGCGAGGATGGTGATCACTCAGACTCACCAGGGATGGCGACATGAGTGATCACTCAGACTCACCAGGGATGGCGACATGAGTGATCACTCACTTCGCTAGATGAGACGCACACCACATCATAATGCACATTCACCACGGATGGCAAGCATTGTGATCAGTCACCTCGCTAGATAAAACGCGTACCTCGTGATAGCACAGGTTCACCACAGAGGGTGAGGATCTTGATCACCCACACTCACCAGGGATGGCGACAAGAGTGATCACTCACCTCGCTAGATGAAACGCACACCATGCCATAGCGCATGTTCACCACGGTTGGCGAGGATCGTGATCACTCACACTCACCAGGGATGGCAAGGCGGTTGATCACTCACCTCGCTAGATGAAACGCGCACCACGTCATAGCGCAGGTTCACCATGGATGGCGAGAGTGGTGATCACTCAGACTCACCATTGATGGCGATGCTGGTGATCACTCACCTTGTTAGATGAAAAGCTCATGATCATCGACATTGGTAATCATGCAGCTTTACATCTGCCAGATCAAAGTATGTTTTGCCAGAGAAGGTATTGCCATGTATCTTCCCTCTAACCACAGACAAGGTGTTCATGTTGATATTTCCCTATGTATTTTTCCTGTAACCAGAGAAAAGGTGTTTATGGATAGTTGCTTTCATTTTAGAGATACCTCTATCTAAATTGAATTGATATTCTCTCTATATAATCTTGTTTGATTCAACTCTGAAGTATTACATGGAAATCAGTGTGAAACAAAGCACATTTGATACGTATGGGACTTATACTTCATGCCCACACTTCCTAGATAGGCTACATGTTGAACAGTGGTGCTGTCTCAACAACTTTGGCAATGGTGGTGATAAGTTGCCACTGTGAGTGAGAGTG
This sequence comes from Acholoe squamosa, assembly GCA_949317995.1. Taxonomy (NCBI): domain Eukaryota; kingdom Metazoa; phylum Annelida; class Polychaeta; order Phyllodocida; family Polynoidae; genus Acholoe; species Acholoe squamosa. The sequence continues at coordinate 82,372,524 of OX439041.1, read as the reverse complement.
AGTGACAGATGATGCAATCCTCAGAGAGCATTGACTTGGAGTGACACAAATTCACGTATTGAGTGAGACCAATGTTGGCAATGGTGGTGATAAGTCGCCATTTTGAGAGAAGATTGACTAGGAGTGATACACACTCACGCAGTGAGTGAGAGCCATGTGTTAATGCAGGTGAAAAGTTGCCATTCTGAATGAGAGTTGACAAACAGTGGCACATATTGACGGAGTGAGTGAGATCCATGTTGGCAATGGTGGTGATAAGTCACCATGCTTTGTGAGGGATGACAAGGGGTGGCACATACTCACGCAGTGAGTGAGATCATGTTGGCGACTGTTGTGATAAATCGCCATGCCATGTGAGACTGACACACAGTGGCGAAAGATGACGCAGTGAGTTATCACTCAGAAAGGAGTCACCATTGATGACCGATCATGGCGACAGATAACAACAATTTGCTGGGATATATGTCGCTCTGCTTCGACCAATAGAGAATGCTAACCCTATTTAGTTAGCACTTAATTTACTGACTCTGTGCTTCACTGCCTAAAACCATTTAAAGGAAACATTCAGTACAGTAGGGTCTTGCAGAGAGACAAATGGTCGTGTATTTCTCTCGCCGTACATAGGACATAAGCAGGGTTTGCTTCCATACCCACTAATTGACATGCACATTCAATCAACAGCACAAGATGTATGCATAAAGCAAACTAAGGTCAGGTGGATCAGTGAGTTCTGTCCCTATTCGTATATGATAAATTATATTACAAAGCCAAGAGTTATATCAGGTTAAATGCAGAAAGGGCCAATCTTAGAGCTGCTGATTAGAAGTGCTATCCCCTTCGCTGCAATGAATCTAAGGAGAGAGCCTATGTCATAGTGCAGTGAATGAGCCCAATGCAGATTTACCGTTCCCATGGTGGCGGCTTAGCCAATAACCATAGCACTCCTACTAGAATCCTTAACTGCTGAGGTAAGGCATGAGGCTGGATAATTGGTTGATGTAGGGGCACTGCAGGCCTATGCTACACCAGCTGAGGTAAGGCATGAGGCTGGATAAGTGGTTGATGTAGGGACACTGCAGGCCTATACTGCAACCAGCTGAGGTAAGGCATGAGGCTGGATAAGTGGTTGATGTAGGGACACTGCAGGCCTAGGCTACAACCAGCTGAGGTAAGGCATGAGGCTGGATAAGTGGTTGATGTAGGGGCACTGCAGGCCTATGCTACACCAGCTGAGGTAAGGCATGAGGCTGGATAAGTGGTTGATGTAGGGACACTGCAGGCCTAGGCTACAACCAGCTGAGGTAAGGCATGAGGCTGGATAAGTGGTTGATGTAGGGACACTGCAGGCCTATACTGCAACCAGCTGAGGTAAGGCATGAGGCTGGATAAGTGGTTGATGTAGGGACACTGCAGGCCTAGGCTACAACCAGCTGAGGTAAGGCATGAGGCTGGATAAGTGGTTGATGTAGGGGCACTGCAGGCCTATGCTACACCAGCTGAGGTAAGGCATGAGGCTGGATAAGTGGTTGATGTAGGGACACTGCAGGCCTATACTGCAACCAGCTGAGGTAAGGCATGAGGCTGGATAAGTGGTTGATGTAGGGACACTGCAGGCCTAGGCTACAACCAGCTGAGGTAAGGCATGAGGCTGGATAAGTGGTTGATGTAGGGACACTGCAGGCCTGTGCTACACCAGCTGAGGTAAGGCATGAGGCTGGATAAGTGGTTGATGTAGAGACACTGCAGGCCTATGCTATAACCAGCTGAGGTAAGGAATGAGGCTGCGTAAGTGGTTGATGTAGGGACACTGCAGGCCTGTGCTACACCAGCTGAGGTAAGGCATGAGGCTGGATAAGTGGTTGATGTAGGGACACTGCAGGCCTATACTGCAACCAGCTGAGGTAAGGCATGAGGCTGGATAAGTGGTTGATGTAGGGACACTGCAGGCCTGTGCTACACCAGCTGAGGTAAGGCATGAGGCTGGATAAGTGGTTGATGTAGGGACACTGCAGGCCTATACTGCAACCAGCTGAGGTAAGGCATGAGGCTGGATAAGTGGTTGATGTAGGGACACTGCAGGCCTAGGCTACAACCAGCTGAGGTAAGGCATGAGGCTGGATAAGTGGTTGATGTAGGGACACTGCAGGCCTGTGCTACACCAGCTGAGGTAAGGCATGAGGCTGGATAAGTGGTTGATGTAGGGGCACTGCAGGCCTATGCTACACCAGCTGAGGTAAGGCATGAGGCTGCGTAAGTGGTTGATGTAGGGACACTGCAGGCCTATGCTACAACCAGCTGAGGTAAGGCATGAGGCTGGATAAGTGGTTGATGTAGAGACACTGCAGGCCTATGCTATAACCAGCTGAGGTAAGGCATGAGGCTGGATAAGTGGTTGATGTAGGGACACTGCAGGCCTGTGCTACACCAGCTGAGGTAAGGCATGAGGCTGGATAAGTGGTTGATGTAGGGACACTGCAGGCCTGTGCTACACCAGCTGAGGTAAGGCATGAGGCTGGATAAGTGGTTGATGTAGGGGCACTGCAGGCCTATGCTACAACAATTAAAACTAGACAAGAACTGGGTTAATGAATAGTAAAGCCTTCATAAAAAAATTATGTCCCTCTACAATATACATTTCTTTCCATCCAGGTAATGGCATTTAAGCACTCAGATATGATATGAATGTAATGTGTGTAAGCGTAATGAGTGTGAGCGCAACATCTTTCCCAGGCTTCAGACAGCCACTCAGTAATATAACCTCAACCAGCATTGATCTAGGTAATAGAAATAATTTAAGAATATATAGGATGCATTTGGAATGCATCCAGCCTACCAACATTCTTGCAGTGCATTTTACTCACGCCCATTATGTAAATGTGCCCTTCTTTTGAAGCCCAAGGTGTTTTCTTTCAAATTAAACAAGAAATAAAAAACCTTTAATTCTATAACCCCCTGTATCCAAAAAAGACCCAGGTGCCCACTTTCGGTGGACTGCACCTTATAGTCCATATCTTATATGGACATCTGTATGAATCCTCTCTAGTACATGCCTTAAGTTAATGATGTTTTCCTCCCATGCAAGCTAAAAGTTCTCAGTGATAAGTTAAAAATTGATGCGATCTTTGATACTTTATTTTTCATATAAATCACTACTCACAACAATGGCGAGTGATCTAAATTACACAGTAGGCTTCCAGTGATACAGGCAAGTGTTTCGTTTGTCAATGCAATGCACCCCTGAGAAAAAGAGTCTCTCACAATTAAACTTTAAGATGGGACCATGTGTTGTTACAAGACACCTGACACATGTGGGATTTAAGAAACATGGCACTAATGAAAAAGAAATTGGAAAAAGGAGAATGCTCTTTCTCATTTGTACAACAATAATAAAGAATTTTTTTCTAATTTCTTGTGTTTTTCTCAAATCCTCTCAGCATTAGGAAAACAATCATAGGACATTGATTATTCTAGGGTAGACTGTGAATGAAACTCATTGTTTTGGTGAGCCTATTTCAGTGTTCATAAGGTACTATCAAATATAGCACCTAGGTATGTACATAGTTTAAGTAGAAATGAGATAATGATACAATCCTAAATCACAATGTTGCTTTGATAAAGTTTTGGTATTTTTTTTTTCTCACTTTTTCACTCACCCAAGCCATTGTGATGGTTTCATTCCTCTTTTCTTGTTCCCATCATACTATGCTGTCATCCTACCCTACACGGCCAACACACCTTCACCTTATAACCCCAATCACAGCCCCTTAAGAGTCTATCCCCTACAAAACAACTGTGTGGAGAGTGTGATTGTAACAAAGTAGATTGAATAAATCAAGAATTGCTGATCTTCTTAAGAATAATGACCAAGTGCAGTCACACCATCATCTCAGAACCCAGCACAAAGTGTCATGAAAAACTACAAAGGATTCACAAGACTTTACTTCACTGGGCTCATTAGATGTGTCTGATCAAGGGTCAGCCTCTTAGCCTTAGTGTGGTTCTGTAGGGAAAGTAGCTTATATAATGGGCATATAACAGGCTGTACCTACCCGGGACTAGAACTGAGTCACACCCAGCTCTAGCTACTCCTATTCCCAGGACTTGCTGGAGGCGCCACCTGTTTCCAGGTCCCCCAGCACTAGCAGACTGAATCGTCATTTGTGTCATACCGGCCCAGGTACTGAGTTCTCGTAGTCCCCCCTCACATGGGTCAGGACTACACGGTTTCTCCACCAGTGTAGAGGTCGGCGGAAAATGTCCTGGAGAAACCGGGAGTTGAACCTGAGACCCTCCAACCTGCAGACTGAAGCTCTACCGCTGAGCTACTTCCCTGTCTGACATTCTCTACCTTCCACCTACACCTCGATCGGTATGACACACATATAGGGGCAGCTACCACCGGATGCCAGCCACTGGGGCGCAGGTACATCCAGAATGGGGCTGCTGGCCTTATGACAGAGCTGGCCCCTACAAAAGCAAAGAAGTACTCTTTAAATTTAGGTAATTGGCCGTTTTAAAAAATTGTGTTTTTTCATTCTTCTTTCTCCCTGATCATCTTTGGAAGTGACTTTTCCTGCAAAAAAAATGTCATTGTGTTGTAGTATGTTCTTATAACTCAACTCCTACACAGAGTCATTATCAATGATGATACCTACATTTTAACAAGCAGGCAGGGTTATTTTACAGCAAAATCCCTTGGCAACTTTGGTTCCAGTACATTTTGCTGTAAATCTACAATCTACAGGAGGTGAATCACTGTAATTTTACAGGACGATTCAGAGTAATCATACAGTGCCATCCGCTGTGATCATACAGAAACATATTCTGTAAATTAACAGCAAAATGTGTTGTGAAATTGTAGAGAAATGTCTTGTAAATAAACAGCAATATTTTCTGTGAATGGACAGCAAATTTTGCTATAAATGATCAATAAAATATACTGTATAAGTTAACTAGGGGCGAGTACATATACCGGTTAACCACTACCGGTAGATATTATGTTAGAAGGTAGTAACCGGTATATTGGGATAAGGATAATACTAGGATGACTCTAAAGTATTACCGGTATATTAACACTAATAAATAACAAGATGGACTACTAGGGAGAAACCGGTATACTAACATGATAATTGATACTGGGATGACTTCCAAGTATTACCGGTATAATATTAACAAGTGATAAAGGTATTGAATGGATTACCGGATAAGATAATAATAATTAACAGAGACATGTGTTTGGTGGAATTGATCTGGATACACAAAATGGCTTTATTCAAAGCAGTATCAGTCAATAAAAAGTGAACCCTAGGTTACAGTCAGCACCTAGACTAAAAATCTTAAAAACTAACAATAAATGGAAGAAGATTATTAAAATTAAAAATAAAAATTTTTGTGCCAACCCCCAGCACAGGGGTGTTGTGCACCGTATGGAGACTCGAGCCCAACTGGCGATTGAATGGCAGCACCGCCGTTATATAGGGGGGGGTATCTTTGCCATGGATACCAGATGGAGCGTTGTATTGTTGCGCGCAACAAGTAGTACCGGAGAGGGCGACCACTCGCTGTTGTTAATTATATGCATATACACTAGTGTATATATAGTCCCATAAGTTAACTAGGGGCGAGTACATATACCGGTTAACCACTACCGGTAGATATCATGTTAGAAGGTAGTAACCGGTATATTGGGATAAGGATAATACTAGGATGACTCTAAAGTATTACCGGTATATTAACACTAATAAATAACAAGATGGAATACTAGGGAGAAACCAGTATACTTACATGATAATTGATACTGGGATGACTTCCAAGTATTACCGGTATAATATTAACAAGTGATAAAGGTATTGAATGGATTACCGGATAAGATAATAATAATTAACAGAGACATGTGTTTGGTGGAATTGATCTGGATACACAAAATGGCCAACCACCCGGCAAACACATGGAACATCACGGAGTAACAATTATTATATATTAATAGAAGGTAATACATCAAGTTTCAACAAATCACAACTTGAATCATGCAAATATTTATACACACATCTGGATTTCCAGTTAGAACGTTTCATTATGTCTTCTACTGAAAGACCAATTGACTTTAGGAAGGTAGCCCCACCATGGCGTAATGAGTGGGTACTAACATTCTCATTTACTAAGCCAATTTTGACAGACAAAAATTTCAAACGCGTATTCACATATGAATATGTCAAGCATTTGTACCTGCCACCGGAAGGAAAACTGAACAGCTTCCGATTAACATTGCCATTAGCAGTCTGTATCAACTCTGCCAAAATTTTTGATGGGCAAAATGGAGATGATTGATCGAGTATCAGGTATATATCATAAGGGTCGTGGCCAAACTGGTCTGTCTTCGATGTCCTAATGTGAAGTTTTACATAATCATTAGTTAATACAACATCCTTCACCCTTAGTGAATGTATAGAGTCCACTACATGGCAACACCTCAAAACTCCCCTGAACAACACCAGAATGGCACACCAGAAAACCCTATCCAATACTAGAGTCATATTCAGGGTTGACAAAATTTTTAGCATGTCAACAGTGGTAAGTGGGTATTTAACATTCCTGGTTAAACTTTGACACCGCTCAATACCATCTAGAGTCTTTTTCAGGATAAAACTACTACTGTAGTCAGGATGACCATGCAACTTCTGAAAAAACCATACAGCCGAAATATAATTTCTGATGGAGACTGGTTTCATCTTATCCGCCAGATAAGTGGCGTACAATGAGGCCTGAGATGGCAAACATGGATAAGTTTTTAGGGAAAATTTCCTAAAAAATTTGCTGTACCTCTTAAATTGTTGCTTTCTGGTTTTCATGGTTGTCATGGCAACACCCGACTTCACAAATTCCTCCTGCTTTCTTAACAGGGACCTCAATCTGGGATCTGAAAAATTTTTATTAGATACACATATTATTTTCAGACAAAGTTTTTTCACACTTGGCAAGGACATTTTTATAGTCCAATCTCGACAATTGGTCTGCTAGAGTATTATCAGTGGACTTTATATAGGTTGAGTAGATATCAATGTTATATACAAAACATTGCCAATAGATCTCACGCAGCCACTCCATACAGAGTGGGTTTTTACTTCTGCCTGTGTTCAACATTGCCAACACCTGCATGTTATCTGTTACAGCGTTCAGACGGCAATTCTTGAATAAATGACCCCATCTCCTCAAACCAGCTAGAACGGGCCATAGTTCATACATATTAATATTACGCTCATGAACACCAATATTGTCATACTTTGGAGGGGGGACCCAGTGACCTATCCCCAATTTAGAGTTGTCAACGTTATCCCAAGAACCATAAAGGAAATCCGTACCACACCATGCTCCATAACCTAGAATGGACGCATCAGATACCATGGGTTCATTGTAAGCATCACTCAAGATTAAATTTTTGCAATTAAAAATCTTACAAAAATCCTTCCACCACAAAAAATCCTTTATGATACCTGGATTCAATTTAATGACACCCCTTTCTTTAGCCTTTGCCATCAAGTCAAAAACCCTTCTACTGAAAGTATGGCCCCCCCTCACCACCTGGGAACAAAAGGACATCAAGCCACCAATACTCTGTAGGGTTTTTTCACTGGCAAATTTCTTATAAATGCAACTGTCTATAGCCTGGGCCAACTTGTCAACTTTCTCTTTAGGCAATGTTAGTTCCATTTTATGGGAGTCAATGGTGATACCCAAGAAAGTACAAATTCTGTTCGGGTCAGTAACCTTATCTCTGGAAATCTTTAAACCAAAATATTCCATAATTTCGATTAAAAGGTCCCTCTGACGGCGACACTCACTTTCAGAGTTGGCAATAATGATGAAGTCATCCAGGTAGTTGACTAACCTGTCAATACCATAAAAATTTGCCACCTTTGCCAGAAAATCAGAAATTTGGTTGAATATGTAGGGGGCGCATCTGAGACCAAAGGTAAGGCGACTATTCTGATAAAATTTCTTACCATCACCCATATCCCAAGAGAAACCCTGGAATTTGTGGTGTTCCCCATAGACACTGATAGATCTATAAGCGGACTTTAAGTCCACAACACTCATAAAATCATTTTTGTTCAACATTGCCGTGACAGAATTTATGGATTTATATGAAAAAGGTTTAAAAGTTGAATCCATAAAATTATTAATACTCCTTTTTCTGGGCATACTACAATCAGTAATGGGTCTTAATTTACCGTTACTTTTGGGGACACCGCCAAGGGCATGTATGCATCTAGGTTTGGAGGTTACTTCAAAAATGGAACCATCCTAGAGTTCCTCCCTAACAATTTCACACATTTCATTTTAAAAATTACCCTGAAAAATTGACTTGTAATTTACACATTCATACTCAGTTTCGCAACCAGGATCAACAATTTTGAAACCTTCTACAAAAGCCGACCACAAATAATCTAAGTCACGTTTGGGTAGATTTAAAACACCTTCCTGCCTTAGGAAACATGCCAATCTACATGGCAAAATTTGGGCCTTGTGGCCACCAATAAAATGTTGACAAGAACATGTACCGTCAACACAACTTTGGTAAATGTTTATACTAACATTACCTGAGCACTTTACATCGAAAATGAGATAAAACTCCCCAACATTTGGAATACTCCTTGTGGTAAAACCGGTAATACTAGGGTTTTCCACAAAATTACTTTCAGAGCTGGCAAAATTCAACAAGTCCACCTCTACTGGTGGCTTTTGACAACATTCATCAATAACTGGAATATCTAGCATAACATTGCCACGAACACAATCCTCAACAGGGGGGTCAACCAACAGTGCCTCTGCATGGCCAGCTAATCTGGAGGCACGACCCTCCCCAGAGGCAACATCCTACTTCTCCGAGCCATTCTTCTGACACTTGTCAGCAGAGTGGTTCCCAGAGTCACATGAGCTACAGACGTGCCTGTAACGACAGGGATTCAATTTGCAGCCCTCGGGCCTATTGTAAGCATAACAGTGATTTTTCGAGTTAGCTGATTTTTTGACCACAGACTTAGATGATTTAGCCAACTTTTGGGCTGTGTATGTGCCATCGTAGCTCAGGTGTCGTAGGATGTCACAATTCTCAACAGTTTCAAAAGCTCTTATCCCCTTCTTGTCAGCTCGCTCTTTGACACTTTTGTCATAATTTACAAGTGAACTGAGAGTAAATATTCTAGTGGCAGACTTCTCAAGGAGCATTTCTATGTGGTCAAGAATATATTTTACCTCCTCACCTTGTTCAAGTTTGGCACTGACTAAGCGAATATTAACCATTAGTAATTTTTCTAGGCTGTCAACATTCTTCTTGTGACCTAAAAAATTTCGCTGGTCGAACTCACCCCTCGGCTTTCTTGATCTATGCTTGGATCTTGACCTGGAGCGAGAGCTGTCACTGCTGGAGCTCGAACTTGATCTAGATCCACCTCTCGATCTGTTGTACAGCCGTCGTGGCCTGGAAGTCGTGTCTCGATCGCTGCCCCCGCCGGTGCCTTCTGGAGTCAAAACATCCAACTTATCCAGGATTTTCGCCAGATTCTCCTCCACAGCCTCCGTCCGGATCCGCAGATCTGTCAGCTCGTCTGACATAGCGTCCGTCATCCCATCAGCGGGTAGAGGATCTGAGGGCTGGTCTGTAACAGATGACCCAGGAGGCCCTTGCCTTCTGACAGATCTCCTAACACCGCTCGGCGGTCCTAAGTCAGGCTCTAACGTCTTCTTGTTTGGTTTCCTGCGGCCCATCCTGGCCAGAATTTAGGTAGAAACCAACTTTGCCAGGTTAAAAACACGAAGCCCAATCAACCTTGGCAACGGGTAAAAATAAAAATTTTTGTGCCAACCCCCAGCACAGGGGTGTTGTGCACCGTATGGAGACTCGAGCCCAACTGGCGATTGAATGGCAGCACCGCCGTTATATAGGGGGGGGTATCTTTGCCATGGATACCAGATGGAGCGTTGTATTGTTGCGCGCAACAAGTAGTACCGGAGAGGGCGGACCACTTGCCGTTGTTAATTATATGCATATACACTAGTGTATATAGTCCCAAATTTACAGAAACCTTTGCTGGCAACTGAGGTTCCAGCAACTATAGCTGTAAATGTATGTGTGCACTTTATGTGTGCACTCCATGCATGCATTGATACTATAAACCATGCATGCATAATGAGGAAAGAACTGTCTCCAATGAAGTTAGGCACAAGTGTAAGAGACATAGAGAACCATCTCACCCATTTTATGGTCATTCAGTTTTAACACTGAAATAACATAAAGGCAGGTTGGCCTATGTTAGCTTCAATCCCAGAGTCCAGGGACTTGTATTTTAGATTTAAACACAGTTATGGTGTCATGTATGCATATCATTGGTTGTTCCTAGTTTCTTCTCGGGTAACCTTGTACAATATCATTGGTGCACAATGCTAGATTGAACCTGTCAAGGTTATTATCATATTGCAATTCATTATTAGGCTCTGGGGACAATATTGGATTGAGGTGTGCAATATAAGGTTATACAAACTAAACATATGGTATACTACTGGCTTCCTGTGGGGGAAAGTATACGTAAGGCTATTTTGGTAAACCATTTGAAGGGCCACTAGAGTGACTGGCCTGCCTAGGGCATTCTGCATACAGATTAATTACATGGGATCACTCACTGTACACATATATCTACACCTACAAAGCCTTGGTATTACAGTAAGAGTCACGGTATTTGAGAGATCAGCACTTTCCCCTCTTGACTTCCATCAACCAGAGAACTCTCAGTGCACTTTTCCTGTTTCTTTCCAAGTAATTGCCTACCCAGGTCACCCTCCTGACTGACTGGCTCTACCAGTTTTCTCAATCACTCTTGCTGCAGGCCCTGTGCCCTTATCTCCTCTAGTGTCTGCAGGTATCCCCTCCATGTATCCCCATGGACCACTGAGATCAAGGCTTGATTGGAGACTGGGTAAATCCCTGTCCTCATACATTATACACCACTAGGCTGTAAGACCATTTACCCCCCATAAGACTTGTGAGACCAATGCTTACATGATCCATTAATGATCGCTGTCACGGTGTCTCTATCCACGGTTGTTGCTGCTGGAACAAAATACTTTCAGCATTTCATAATCTGATAATGAGGTATAGTGTGTAATGGATGAAACAGAAAGAGCACTGATGTATATTTAATACAGGATTATCCATCTCACTTTGCTGACAACCTCTTACCTTAAGTAAGAAGGGTCATAGTTAGGTAAACCAATTACCTATTCTATATTGGATTCAAAATTCGAAAGCACTTTATTTCCTTATTGAAAAATATTTTCTGATGTTTACATTTTCCCTAAAGGAATACAGTGTAATTAGTGAACATAAAACAACATTACTGCTGGAACTCTTGAGTGGTTGGAGGTTCACATTGGGAAAATAAGATTTCATACACACACACTCAAGATGCTCAGGATGCACTGAATGTACAGACCATCTAGCAGGGGGAAGAGGAACATTTTTATACCACATATATATATATATATATATATATATATATATATATATATATATATATACATATATATATATGTATATATGTATATATATATATATATATATATATATATATATATATACATATATATATATATATATATATATATATATATATATATATATATAGTTCAGAGGAACTATGCTCCAGGTTTTTTTTTTCCTTTCAGAAAATGTGAAGTTCAAGACACATTATTATGAAGCTGATTTCTTTAAGTAAAATTGATTTCATCTGATTTTGTACAGCTCATAATCAAGTTTTTCATTTGGATGTAGTTTCTTGGCTGAATATGAAAACTTGTGAAAGTTTCCTTCAAAACACAGTGGTGTCTCATTATTCCTGAACCATGCCTCCATAAGCCACAACAGTATGAGGACATTAAGTTAAGGATTTATTTTAACTGTTTTCAGTTAAAAGTAGGGAAATGTATGAATGTCCCATATTTCATTGTCTTCCTAACAATAGCTCTAGTAGCCTTTTTTCCAGTGATTGTTATCTGAGTCCACTACAAACTTGAAGTCAGGTACAAGGTGCATTCAGCAGACCAGCCTCTAGTATATGCAAATTAGGTTGGTCTCGATTTTCAGAAAAAAAAGACACAAGGAATTGGAGAAAGTCTGGATATGCAGCAGTGGCTCTTGCTCAATCATTGTTTACGAATATCAGTATTGTTAAAACTTGGGTTGCTTGTCAATTGGGGCATCTTGTGTTCCCTTGCTATATAAATGATTTGACCGATTCTGTCGTAAGTGCCCATATGTACATGTACACAGACGACTTAGCCTCAGTGGGGAGAGCCAAAGACACAGACAGAATACGGGCACTGATGCAACTAGAACTGGACAACTTGTACAGTAATTGGCTCACTGTCAATGCAGAAAAAACAAAAGTGCTGTGGTGCTACCATGTCCAATCACACCCGGAGGTAATGGACAAAGTACTGTACATGAATGAAAGCATGCTTGAAGTAGCAAGCTTCAACTATCTCAGAGTCATTATAGATCACCATCTAGCATTCAGCCAGCAAAACAAGAAAGTAGTGAATTTGACGCTCCATAGAATGGGGCAGCTAAAGGAATTATGAGAAAGAACTGATGCTGCAACGACCTATAAAGTCTATCTTCATATAGTTAGACCAATAGTAGAGTACTGCCCAGCATTGAAGGACAGTGAACCAAGCTGGGTAGAAGAGAGAATGCAAGTTATGCAGAATGATGCACTATGTGTGTGCTTGCGCATCAGAGATAGAAGAGATGCTCAGGTAGCTTATCTTCATATGGAATATGGAGCTGAAAAGCTCAAACCCAGACAAAACATGCAAATGCTAAGCCTAATGTGGAAACTAGAACAATATGAAAACAACATAGTGCAACCAGTTTGAGCATTGAGGGGCAATGACAAGATACATTTGAAATTGGAGCAAATAAACAAGGAAATCTACAGAAAGAGCCCACTGTACTGTGAGGTACAGCTGTGGGATACCTGCAGTCCAGAAAAGCAACATCAAACAACCCAGGAGAAATTCAACAACAGCTTGACTGATGCCAAGTTGTATAACTGTGTATGTCACACTGACGTCCGGCAGAGTCCGAGTCTTAATGAGTTAGAAAGTGTCACCAATCTACCCAATATGTGTATCTGTCCTTTGTAATTTGATAATGCATACTGCATCTTCAATTTTCATCGTGTCCTATATGTGTTTCTTAAATATGGCTCGTGTTGGAGGAGATCTATGTACCTAGATATATAATGGGCCAATAAAACCTTTCCAACAACAACGGGGGGGGGGTATGTGACACTGTGATATAGTGGTAAGTGGGTGGGGTGCAGTTGCTGGTGGCTTGAGAGCATTGACAAAAACAAGACTTTCACATGTGTTATTTGTGAAGGCTGATTTATCAAACAATATAGACTTTGTATAGAGGAAAAGGACTCTGCATGGGTATTATATAGGTCAAATGCTAGGGTAGATTTATCCCTTACATTCACCGTCATTGCAGACAACACTGTCTTAACCCAAACAACTTCATCCACCTCTATAAAGCTCTCATTGACCACAGTCTCCTTCTTGGTCTTTGTCCTGGCTCACTTATCTATCAACATCCTACAGCCCAAACACCTCACAATGGCCCGCATGGATGAACTCCATGAGTCAGGCTTGGTGCCATAAAGGTGGGCATCTCTGCTTTGTTGGCTTCGTCATCTTTTACACCCACGTCTATGAACCATAGTGACAATGAGACCACTGTGCTTGTCTGGAGGACCTAAGAGTTCGCTGATCCCTAGCCACCAACATCCCATAACCTTTCGAAGTCAGGGCAAATAGCTTCCTGTATATGCTTCAGAGTTAATTGTGTCATGTATGATACTTATGTTCATGTATAAATTAGACTGACCCTAACTAATGTGAATGTCAATAATGTGGAACTTGGTCAGATCCATCACATTATAAAAGCATATAGTTATAAATGTAAGATATCTTGATGTCGGCTTCACTAATTCAACCTTAAAGTCCTGGAGTTGTCATTGACAAACAGACAATAGCACCTTTCCACTTGTGACCTTCATTATGTTTCAAAAGCTGAAAAACGTTTCTTTCAATGTTAACAAAAACTTAAAGAACTAAAGAACAGTTGAGGTCCAATGACACTTAAGGTAAGGGACTAAATTACAGTTGAGGTCCAGTGACATTGATGAAAAATGAATGTGGAGAATCCTTCTTCATTCCAGGTGTGGGTTTGCATCTGAAAACATGTACACGGAAGACCTTGGGTGTTTCTCTGTTTTGTTTGAGATGTCCTAACAAAAAGGAAAACAAGTATAGAACAATTACCTGATTGGAGATAGAAAAATCAGGTATCCCTTAATAAGACTCTGAAGTCTTCACTTACTTAATTCTGAGCCAAGCCATTTTTGTGACCCCATTTATTTTCTTTCCTTTCCCTGTTCTCATCATTCTACACCGTCTTTCCCTACATCCCACCCTAACCACTCCATTGAACCATCATTTTGCATCACCTTATAACACCAATCTCAGCCCCTTAACTGGGGATCACAGCAATTGAAGATGACATACTCAGACCTCCACTCTCCATGTACTTTATAGCAACCATACTATCAACTGTAATGTAAAGCTATGCTTGGAGAGTGTGTTGGTAACAAAGTAGATAGGCCAAATGTTAAGTCCCACATTGCCAAATAGAAAGACTTTCAGGTGCATCATAATCTTAGTATTTGGTACTCAGGGAGTGTCATTGATACCAAATGTTATAACTATTGAGTGCCTCATGCCACACAGGATGGTCCTGTAGAACATTGCCACCACATCTTACTTTTGAATCCGATGATGATGTGTGGAAACCTGGCAGCACATCTCATAAACTTTTTGCCAGTGCTTTGTCTGGCAGCGTCTTACTGCTTTTCTTCCTAACCCTTTGCCTTCTGTACCCTTTCACTTCACACCACTATATGTTAGATAATTCGGTCTAAAGAATTAATCTCCTCCAAAATCGTCCAGGGTGTTTAAATGTGTTATTATCATTCAGCTTTGGACTTTTGTGACTAATATGCCCACGGATGTCACCTGTATCTTACTGTTATTGCTAGATTTAACTATAAGGTGCACATTTTGGCAGGTACGAATAAAGTTGCACCCATTATAAATGCACTAAAAGAAGTGTTTAAATAAATATCATGGTTTCCCATACTGGAACCCTTCCTGCCCGTTGCTCATTAAAAACCAGTTCAATATAAGCTTACCACAGTATTTGTAATATATTTGAGCATTTTTCTAAATATCTTATTTTCGGATGTACTAACTTTAATTAAGAAAATTAGCTTACAAATTTTTAAATGGCGAGAAATTATCTATTGCCATGTGTAGGTCTCAAGATAAACATATTCTCCTTGAAAATTGAAAGGTAAATGTATAAAGAGCTACACAATTTGCCAAACATGTAACTTTGTCTCACGGTTCGATTACGAGGGTCCATGATAGATTCAACAGTTATCTTTTGCAGTGTAGCATAGATTTGATTGGTTGCCTAATTCCTCACTCACCCATTCCCTGTCTCATCACTTTTGTGATCCTATTTCCATTTCTTGTTTACTGTTTCTATCATCCCACATTCAACATCCTACCAGAACCAACATTACTCACCTTATAACCCCAATCACACCCTCCCATCTGGGGATCGGAGCAATTGAAGATCACAGACCCCTAACTCGCCATACACCACCCAGCAATGACAATGTCCATCTCAATCCAAAGATATGCTTGGAGAGTGTGATAGTAATAAAGTACATATGCCAAATCGAGAATGCTCAGTATCTTCATATATAAGATGATGACCAAGTCATGTGAATCGTGAAAAATGCAATGACAAAATTATCCAGGCAAGCAATTTATAGAAACCGACCATGTCGGCAAGGATTCAAAGAATTCCCGATTTGTCCTTCTAGAATGATCGCTTCTAAATCCATCGTTTAAACCTAGATTGGTTGACCGCTTTTATGAATTGCCCTCCTGTACTTATTCAGTGTACATGTTCAAGGGTTGCCTTGCTTGTACAAAAAGGAGCCATGTCCAGGCGTGTATTCAATTTCGTCAGGACACAAAGGTCATCAAATGAGGTCTAATCAACTTCATAACTGACATTTCTACATAATTTCTGTGTAAATTGGGCATCTGTAACACTGGAAATGTATAATTATTTCAAAATAGAGCTGCCTTCTGTTACTAAAATTATTGTTTCTAAATGCATGACATGACCACAAAAAGGATCATCAACTTTTAGAACTGCCCTCCAGATCTTACAACCTTTACAGTCCTCTTGTTTCAAATTGATCAACGACATAATATATATATATATATATATATATATATATATATATATATATATATATATATATATATAACCATGGCATCTACAGCAAATATACTTATTTTCAATACAATACAGAGCATTTGTTCAAAGATTTAGGAATATCTTACCATGAACGATATACATTTATATCTGAATGCCCTTAGTCTTGCAATACACTCTTTTGTCAGCTTACTAGATTTTGACAATTTGTTTCAGTGGTTCCCATGCATATCCTGGTACCAGACGCAATAAGCACTTTAATGGCGTCTAGTGGTTTATTACATATATACAGAGCGTCCTTTGAACTGCACTACAGAATGGCCTGCAGGCACACCATATACCGGATGATTGGCCGTGCGGAACTAGTAGTTTGAATAGATATGGCATTGCTCTTTTCCCTTTTCTGCTATATTTCTGATCATATAAATACGTGTGAGATTTCTTGTCAAATGCACTGCATATACTACTTCCTATTTCAAGTTACTTTTTGAGAGTGACATGAGTTTTAAACAAAAAACCTGAACCAGTTGCCAGGGTATGGAATCAATACTTGTTATTTTGGCTCCATCGCAATGATATTTTCTTCAATTTGAGCAATGTTTTATTGAGGTCCAGTAAAGTTGATGATGCCAGATAATTCTAATAGTGTAACTGATGTCAACTGATTAGGAAGAGTACATCCAACATGCGTTAGTTTGTTGAAAATGGCTAACGTCTGCTAAATGGAATTTTTATCAACAAAGGAATTCATCTACAAGTTTGATCTCAACACTTGATTACCTTGAGGTCAATTCACTGGGTAATTGGACATTTTGCATTATCAACATGATTCCACTCTAGCATTGCCTCAAAACATGTCCTCAAATCAGCTGCTTTCATCTATTAGCCTGCCTCCTTAACAGATACACAGACTCAACTAAAACCATAGCAGTGTAATGGCATTACTGTTTCAAAAAAACAATCATCGCTTCTCCTTTCCTTGTTTTCTGGTTCTACATAAGAGTATGTCTTGCCTTGCTGTCTGCTCCAGATCTGTCTATAAAGTGCTACACCATCCCTTCTATGCTTCCCTTTCTACATCACAAAGTCAGAGAAGATGTACACATTGATTGTTTAAAATAGCTCATGCAAAAAATTTATGTAAGCAGATCCAACCACAAGTTGGAAGTCAGGCACAAGGCGCATGCAACACAACGTCTCACAGTTAGACCAATTTAGTCTGGTATTGATTTGGCTGTCGACCCTAGGGTGAAAAGGAAACTGTTAGCCAGAATCAGAGAAAGTCAGGATGTGAGAAGCTTAAGCAGTAGTTCTTGATAGCATTAGAATGGTATGTGGGTGGGGTGTGATAGAACTACCTTTATGTGGCTTCAGGGAGGGTCGGGTAAAGCGGGACTTGACCATTTAGATGCTCCCAAGTCTGAGCTCCAATCATTCTAAGCAGGATCACTTTCTGCTGAAATTGTGGGTTTCTCATCATCTTTTTAAGGATCCATATTATATATGATATTGGAGTTTACAGGAAGCAGTGCTGGTGACCAGGTCTAGAAATGAGTCCTAGTTGATCTAGAGTCTGTTCCATTCTTAACCCTTTAAAGGCCACTGATTCAGGAGTGCATCATGCCTATTGGTTGTCATGATGCACCATTGAAGTGCTGGCGAGCAGTCTCACCAGCACTTCATTGCTGCATCATGATCAATCACAAGGCGCATGCAACATGACGTCTCCCAGTTAGACCAATTTAGTCTGGTATTGATTTGGCTGTCAGCCCTAGGGTGAAAAAGAAACTGTTGGCCAGAATCAGAGAAAGTCAGGATGTGAGAATGGTATTTGGGTGGGGTGTGATAGAACTACCTTTATGTGGCTTCAGGGAGGGTTGGGTAAAGCTGACTTTACTTTGACTTCTGAATGCCCTTCTTTGGCCTAGAACTATTTTTTCATTCAATGCCTCACTGCAAGGCACGTCTTATGTACACAAAGACACATGGTATATGAAAAGTCAAAATGATAACATTCATCAGCTTTCATCTGAAACTGTTATATTAGAAGTCAAGTACAGCATGTAGCTCAGATTCTTTTTTTCTTCGCGAACAAACATCACTTTTATATTTAAAGATTTAAGCATACATCTGCAATTTCTGCTGATATTGTTTTGTAAACCAATCCATCTGGAAATATACCATGTTCAAGGAATACTGAGAAAAGCAATGTTCACCAAATATGCATTCCATGTTGTTTATCTACAACATTGATAAACTATCTAAGTTGGTTTAAAATGTGTTGCAGATGTAAACATGATCTAAGGTCATCTGTGATTTTCTTCAAAAGTTTTTGAAACTGAAACTTCTTAAATTCAGTGTTACCGAGACAGATTCCGCAACCATTGAAGTGGTTGAAATGAATGGGGATCCGCTGCCTAAAGGAGAGACCCATTCACACCGAGCAGATTAGTACAGTCCCTTTTCTTCCAGAGGGAGTGTCTGTACAATTGGTGGAGGTGCAAAAAGGGTGATAATGAATGGTGTTGAGTCCTGTTATTCCAAACAACGACAGACCTCCATTGATGCCGTCAGTGCCCAATATGGCTGTTGAAATGTGCTACACTGTAAAAACAGTGTTCAGATTGTAAACTCTCTGTGTTTAGCAGCTAAATACTTTTCTAAAACCTATCTTGTCCCACATTTTGAAACACTTTATTCCACCTTAAGAAACATGTTTAATTTCTAAACATGTTTAGTGGAAGTATGTTTAGATACCAGTGTGTTTAGGTATAGCAAGTGTTTAAACGCTCTCCTAGTGTTTAATTTGAGAAATGTTTAGTTCTATGAATGGCTTCTTGTGTTTATGTTACATTTGTATGAAATACTTTAATAATGTAATAATGTTTCTGACTGGGTCTACAAACAGTGATGGCACCTCTTGGTTAGTATTCATAAACTTCTCACTACATTACCTCTCAGAGGAGGAAAGAAAAACAGGGGAAGTAGCCTCTGAAAGAGCACACTATCATGTGATAGAGTTCTCTGCTTCATCTAATTCTATATCCCACATAATGGGTATCTTAGCAAACTTCTTCCCTTATGTTTATCATTAATCAACAGATTGTAAACAGATCCTTCCAATGCAAGAATAGCTATACGTCTGTGTGTATTCTTTCCACAAATGATAGATTTGAGTGTTGATTTGAATTGTTTGAAGATTGGTTAACTTCTACTTGTGTGGAGAAAATACTGGCACATTCTTAGTTTACCTGTTTAGAAAACAAGTGTTTAAATGTTAAAACAGACAAGAAATGAGTGTTTAAAGACTAAGCTCTTATAATCAGGAGCGTTTAAAAGTAAACACTCAGCATCAAGGCTGTTTAATGATTAAACATTTATAATTGTGGTGTTTAAATGTTATACACATCTACATCTTTGCTGTTCAGGTGTTCAGAAATGATATGTTTAGCGCTCCTAAAGTCCGTTTAGATTCCCTAGATGTGTAGCTTCTAAACATGTTTAGGATTTTTGGTGTTCAAAGATGAACACTGTTTTTACAGTAGGCATATAGACATGTGGTGTGGTTTGTAGATTTAAGAAGCATAGTCTTATTGTCTTTTCATTTCTAATTCAACGTCAGCTTAATGGGTCCAGCAGGGAAGACAATAATCCTTGATCATGAAAAAAAAGAAACATAATCATGCTCCCCAAAACTGGGGAGCATGATTATAGTTTTGTGTGATTCCTCAAAGCGAATGTGGTCAGACAGGACGTGACATAACATGCACAACCTCTGCAATGGTCAGTGTTGAAAATAAAATGTCTCTCTCAATACAGTAATAGGATGGGACAGATTAATGACAACATCATTCTCCACTGATAACCTCACCTGAGAGGGATGCCATTTGAATCTGGGATCATGTTGTTTTTTTAATGAAGGCTCGTCTCCTTTTTAACCTGCCATGGATTCAATGAACACTGTTTCCACCTTAGTAGGGAGACTAGTTGTTGCACTCAGAAGAATGTATTTTTCAACATTTGCTATCATTTTGAATGTTCCAATTTTTGAAAAGCTGTATATTCAGTCTCAGGAATTAATTTTAAAAATCATATGCTAGAGCTACAGGTCTAGCAGGGGAGAACAAGGTTATCTATCACGTGACACAAGAAAACGCATAATCTGATATTACTGCTGAGAAGGATAACTAATTGAGATTTTGTCTAATTAATCATCTAGTATCAGCAGTTGTCGATGCTCTAAAGCCTGATGATACCCAATTACCCAAGTCCCTGTGTTCACTAAATCATTTCCTTTTTTCTTATTATCTTAGCAGCAAATAATTGTCAAAATTTCTGTCAAACAAATACAGTTGATAACAAATGCTCAAAAACAAACATGATATCAATTGAAGTGATGTTACTCAGTGATTTGTCTGAACATTCACATTTCTTGCACATAAAAAAATGCACAAAAGAGCAACAGTTACTGATGGTGTGAAAATTCATTAAATGTGTCTGGGGCAACTGAAGCCAATTCAATCAGTATTCCTATCTTAAAGACATGTCAGTACCTTGATATTATAATGGAATTCACTTCACTGATGTAATTATGAGCTTGTCATGGAAAAAGTAAACCAAATTATATATCCTGCCATAGCTAATGACACTTCAAGGACTAGTAAACAACATAATTAGTCGGTAAGCTATGCTTTGGGGCATTATACTCACTCGTAAAGTGATTTGTGTGATACCCTCTTGCTCTGTACAGGCTGTATGCCTCTTTTCCCTCATATTGTACAAACTCTGACACAAATACCATTATGGTGCTGCATTTAATGATATGTATGATCCCCTAAATAGGGCCTGTAAAATTTTAGCATACATTAATTGTGTAAATTTCCCAGTGGCCTCTGCACTTGTTAATACAAAAAATCGATGCCTGAATATGGTAAAAACGTTGGACAGCTTAATGGCAGTGTCATTCCCAGCCAACTCCTGTTGCTGAAGCCCAGGATCATCTTATTTATCCAACGAAGTGTGTGGTGGACATTTGGATCGTGTGATTCTTCTAACAAGGCCTTTCACGTTAAAACATTTAATTTGGCTTAGGCTCATCAGAAACAAGAGGAAGCAAATTCAAAACGTGTCATTGGTTTCCTTTTACACAAACCATGGATTCCGTGGTAAATACAAACACCATTAGCTTCACCTATTTTAATATTCCAAAGGTTGAGAAGTTACACATTCCGTCAAAGGAACAATTTAATATTTTTCTGTTAGGGGGTACAGTTTGAAGCTGACAATGAAGAAGGGTCAAATTATATATGTCTTAATGTAGGCAGAAATGGCAATGTTGATAAGGATACTTCATTATAGCTTTGATTGTGGCCGTGCCCAGTTTAGTGAGAAGCTAATTATACAACTTAACGGACGTATAGCATTCCCTTTGATCTCTACTACAGTGCTCACAGACTCACATCTCACTGAGTTGTGCTGATCTGAGACTGCATACTGTGGGTACATTCAGACATGCCTAGCTTCTACTTCTTGGCAGTTTGAATGTATTTGCAGGTTTGGAAAAGAGAATATGTAAAGAGTAATGTATTTCCCTAAGGATACAAGCTGATTGTTAGGATAGGGCATCTATTAGCAAACTTACAGTGTGTATACATTGCAAAACTTTGTCGGAAACACCATTGTATGTATACAGGTAACACACATTAAAGACATTTTACACAACACTAGAATCTCTTCATCATATAGAGCCGTAATTAGCAGACTCAGATTCCCAGACATGCTAATTAATTAATCAGATCGTAATTGATTTTATCAGGTTATAATTAGTTTCCAGGCCCTTCTTGCCATCCCTGTGGCTATGGTTTCTAAAGTAGGCCTCACCCACCTGAAATAAGTTTTCTAATAGGTTCATTGGCAAAGATCTCAGCTCCATCAAGCAGCAATCATGGGGTGCAGGTGCTTAACAATGGTTATATATGTATTCTAGTGTCCAATATTTAGAAAGAATGTCATGCAATTTCTGGGGAGTACCTACTGGTGGTCTAAGTTACACAACAGACAAGGAGGTTGTTTTGAGGCAAAACTGCCATTACTTTGGAATTGTATTATGGCCGGAGTATTTCTTTTATACAATATGTGACCCGTTTTACCAGTCTTATAGATAAGTCGCTGACCTTCAAAATTTAGTTAGATAACAGTAGAGTAAGAGTTCATATTGTATGAGTCGCTACCTGCTCTGAAAGTATTTTTATTTAATTTTCAAAGTTAAAAATCTGCAGAGTGTTGTTTTGAGCTATTCGCGCATGAAGTGAGAGGAGCTGCTCGCGAGCATCTGCTGAGCACATGGCTTCATTCTCACCATGGCAATGGGCATTAATATTAATTTTGAGATATTGACACAATTTTTTTCTCCATATAGATAAGGGATATAGCTAGTACATATCACAGAACCATGCACTTTTTATTCAGGCAACTGCAGTCAAAACATGCACTGACACCTGGAAAATGACATTGTTAGTGTTTTAATCAAGTCACAAAGGTGCAAAATGCATCGAATTCATGAAAACCAGGTCCGCTATGTTGGAGGACAACCAATATCATCCACAGCCATTGCCCTCATCATCTCTTGCTCCCCCTCAGAGTCAGAATCTTCATGGGGTTTGTGCCAAAATTTATTTTGATGCATCTAGTTTTGACACCCCCTACAATTTTTGTGGTAGGTGAAGCCTAATTTCTTTTGACGCCTTCGATCGATCCCATAGAGTTTGCGCTAGGCCTCAGATTAGCGGTACATTTTTCTGAGTATAAATCTTAATTTGAAAATTTTATGGAAAATATCACCATTCTCATGGTAGATTTCATCATTTTATAGTGCTTCAGGGGGGTCATTATTTTGTTTTGGCCTTAAAACTTTGATTTTCTTTCCGGGTAGAACTATAACTGGGTAGGGCACTGGGGTAGCACATTGGATTTCCACTGCCTTCCAGATTGGAGTGACAAATTTTTTACTTTAATGCGCAATTCATAAGATTAAAGGTGGTTGATGCCTCCTAATGATTAAAAAGTACATTTCTACAGTGCTTGACATGGTTATTATTTTTTGGTTTGGTCTGTTTTATGCATCAAAACTTTGATTTTCCTTCCGTCACCCACATTTTCCACCAAATCGCTGTTCACTTTCAGTCTTCATCTATATCCTTCAATCTCCTAGCAGAGTTTTGTTCTTTAGCATTGCCAGCATACAACCGTCCTGTTTATGGCAAAAACATCCACCAGGGTACCTACAAAGAGGAATTTTGGCAGCACCGTTTGTCTATGGGGAAAGTCGGGCCATTGAAAATCGATAAAACTGGTATTGTTAGGTTCCAATCTGATTTGTTTTAACTTGATCATGACAGTTTACCCATGTTCAACAATATCTTCCACAGAAAAATGAAATTTATTGCAAAGTATGTAGGGAACTATTTTATTGTGCTGCATAGTCAAACTGGAAGTATGGGTTGTGATGCAGTTTCCATGATGGCAGCCTCCATGCTCAGACAGTAGATCAAATTTTCTTGTACATAATTAGCTCTTTTTTCCCCTTTATTTCATTTCATAAAGACAATTGACAACTCTTTCTTGATGCCTTGGTTTTCTTTTGCCGTATAATTCATTTTCTATTCCTTTATCAGTTTTGTCTTGTATTAGATTTGAGATATCTGGTGTATATTCATCAAGCATGTCAAGAAAGCAACATTGATAGCACTTTCTACTTTTGAATTTTATTATGTACAAAATGTTCTATAGCATGCAAAATGAAGGCAGTCCGCTAACAACTTTAATAACAATGTACCAAATATAGACTCATCCTTTTGTGCTTCATCTTCCGGCCTAATCAACCAAACACTTTTTCTAGTTCTGTCCTAGTACTTGCCTACCAAATATTCTATTCTCTTTACACCAACGTCACTCCCTGAATGCCTGCCCTTTTTCCATTCTGCACAACTGCTCCTGCTTTGAGTTTTGTTCTCCCCTAGTGTCTGAAATTATCCCATCCATCCCTCCCCCATGGTCAAACTGCTCTGATCAAGGCTTGATCTAAGTCCTTCATTTCTCTCCTCATACATTATTCATGAAGCTGCCAGTGCTGTTCTACCACCCACCCGATGTGTGTCCCAGTGTGTAAATGGAACATTTAGACAGTTTCTGCATCTTCTGTGGTCTGTGCTGTAATAGCCATCTCTTAATCATGGTGCTATCAATGGCAGAAATAAGGTAGGTTATGAAAAATTAAAATATAAAAACCAATGACATAAGAATATCTTCTAATATATACCTCACTGTGCTGGTAAGTATTTTGCCTTGAGTAAGAAGTGCCATCCTCAAGTAAACTACTTTTCTTTGCTGTAATGCATCTAAAAGTGGGATATATTTCCCTCTCTAATAACAAGATATATCTTTAGTCATGAGATGAAAATGTTTCTGCTGTAGACAAGTGTGATGGGCTTGGAACATTCTGCCCATAATAAAAGATTAAAAACTTTGGTCCTATCCATCAGGTCCATGAATAACTAGATATTGCTCTGTACCTTGGCTGCTTCTACTACATCAGCCCTCCTCTGCTTATCTACCCATATTGTGTGATCAGATACAAGCATATTTTGTTTGAAACTATGCATGCAATTCAACAAGTTCATGTAATCTGACCCCACCACAAGCTTTAAGTCAGGCAAAAGGCACATGCAGCAGGACCTCTCACAGTTTGACCAATTTAGTCTGGTATTGATTTTCCTGTTAACCGTTTGATGAAAAGATCTGTTGCCGGGAATTGGAGAAAGTCAGGATATGAGAAGCTCTAGTAGTGGTTCTTAAGAGCCTTACAGTGGTATGTGAGCAGAATATAGGTAGCCATGAGCCACAGTAGATGTAAAATGGGCTCCATGTTCATCTCTGATTCCTTCAAGAAATTCCTGGAAGTGCATCTTGTCACCATGGCAGATTCCCCCATCATTGTAGTGGTTAAAAGGGATTGAGACTTGCCGCCTAAAGAAGAGAATCTATCAAACTGGACAGATTAGGATGATCCATTCTCCACAGGAAATGTCAGCAAAATTGTTGGAGCCATGAACAGGATAAAAGTGCTCATTCAAAATGAAGGCAGGATTTAATTGATGCTGTCAGTGCCACCTATGAATGAGAAATGAGGTACACAGTATATAGGCAGTTGGTGCTTCGTTGTACATTGAAGTAACAACTGGCATAGTCTAATTGTTTCTAATTTCACTTCAATTTTATAAGCAATGCGTAGATCATAGATTATGGTACAAAAACCCCTATGAGATAAAGTAACCAGGAGGATGATGAATACGTTACATTCTGTCAAACTGAACTTGATCAGACAGTATGATAAGGAATGAAAATTCCAGTTGTTGTTGATGCTCTACACCCTTATGATACTCTATTGCAATAATAGGAGAATGATGCAGGTCATCAATTCCCTCCATTGTATCATTCACCCATTTCCAATCAACTTGGTAGCAAATGATTGTCAATATTTCTGTCAGACAACACTAGTTGATAACAAATATCCATAAGCGAAGTTGAGATTAAGTGGAATGATGTCACTTATTGAGTCATAGCCATTCAGATAACTTGTATATACAAAAAGTGTGCAGAAAATAATTACTGATGGTGGTGTGAACATTGATTAACTGTTTCTGAGGCAATGGAAGCCAATTCAATCAGGATTGAAAATGCATCTTAAAGACATCTCAGAATCTTGGGTTTGCACTCAAATTCATTTTTTTCAATGACAGAATCATGATAAACATACATGATTGATTGGGTTTGCCTGGTGAAAGAAAGAAATCTTTCCTCAAGGTGCATCAGTTCACTACATCCTTCAGACCTTATCCTTAGGTATTGTCCAGGGTATGTACATATAGTGCATATCTAGATTTGATACAATACATCACCATACTGACTTTCAAAACAAGTTGGCATGGCCCAACCCTGCAAACACAATCCTGAGATGCACTCGAGACATTCTTGTGTCATGACTTGTGATGCCCCTGGGAATTTTACATGTTCAGTTCATGAGATTTTGACTCATGATTTCCACAGGAAAAGAATGTTCATGATTCTCGAGAATATCTTTCTCATGTCATAGTACATACCCCAGATTTGCCCCAGTTAAACACAGGGTATAGACACATGTTTTGACTTGTGATTCTCAAAAGAGTCCAGTGGTTCATAAGAATGTTCTCTCCCTGGGGATAACTTGAGATACAAACTTGTGTTATAACTTGTAACTCACATGAGAATACACTTGTTTAATTCCAGAGAGCAACTTGAAATTTTTACTGTAAATGTTTTCTCTATGAGTATCCACTGTGTCCTCAAAACATTTGATTCTTGGGTTTTGTATAGAAGGAACATATTAAATTCCTGGGAATAACTCAAGACATAAACTTGTGTCAGTACTTGTGATTGCCACAAGAATCTACCCAGTTAGTTCCCCGGGATAACTCAAGATGTGAACCCAAGACATGATTTGTGATTCCCACAAGAATGCGCTGGTTCCAGTTCAATGAAATAACTTGAGATATAAACTTGTGTCATGACTTGTGATTGCTACAAGAATTAACTTATTTACTTCACAGGAATAATTGAAGATGTAACCTTGTGTCATGAGAAATCTACATGTGACACGACATGTGATCTCCACAAGAATCTACCGGTTCATGAGAACGTTCAAATCATGAGTCGTGTTTGGAGGGAAGCTTTGTGCATTATCCTAGCACTATAGGGGCTGTATGCCTGTCCACTTTTCTAATTTTATACAAGAAGATCTCTCACACAGCGATCACTATGAGCATTTTGTTATACATGTATGCATCATCCCCTTAATACCTGTGATGTTTTAGCATGAATAGGTTATATTCTTA
The DNA here is from genome assembly GCA_949317995.1 of Acholoe squamosa. Taxonomy (NCBI): domain Eukaryota; kingdom Metazoa; phylum Annelida; class Polychaeta; order Phyllodocida; family Polynoidae; genus Acholoe; species Acholoe squamosa. The sequence continues at coordinate 82,345,182 of OX439041.1, read as the reverse complement.
AACACCCTGCGACATTGCTAAATGTCTGAATACAGTAAAAAGATGGGACAGATTAATGACAACATCATTCCCAACCCATATTTCCACCTGACAGGGACGTCATTTAAATCCAGGACCATGTTATTTTTTTCAATGGAGAGGCTGATTGGTATTTGGATGTTGTGATTTGCTTGTTTGCTATAAGCAGGTTTTCATGTTGAATTTTTTTTTTGGGTGAAGCTTCTCAGAAATAGGATAAAGTCAATTTAAAACGTGAAATTAGTTTCCTTTTACACCAGTCTTGGGTTCAATGAATTTTGTTTTCATTTTTTTCTACACTAGTCTCCCATATTCGGAATGTATAACAAGTAATATCCAGAGGTTATGTTTTTGTTATCTCAGTTACACAACAGACGTAGAGGTAGTTGTAAGCAGATGCCAAAAGGGCGGGATAAATGGTCATTTATGTAGTGAGGCGTTGGACGAGAAGGCACAAGGGACATCATAGCCAGATACATATCCCAGCAAATCAGGTTTTCAGTGAACCAGAGTAGATCTGGTAAAATCCTGGCTTCTTTTAATCTTAAAGACTTTGCAGATAACAGTGTGTAACAGTAAGTATGTATCCCTTGGGGATTAAAGGCTGATATTGAATTGCCGATTGCTTTCATTCCTTTATTATATTTCATCTTTATATAAATATTTAGGTAGATGTCTATATAAAATTCAAAATGACAGCGTAGCTCTACCACCTTTAATACCCCTGTGACAAATAAAGAGTATTCATTCAGTGTGTTCTTACCAATCCCTCATCAACCAATATGTAACCTCAGTGCTCTTCATGAATCTGTCCAAGTACTAAAGGTAGGGGGCAGGTTATTTCGTCAAATCAAAGTAATTAAAGTGGTCCCCATTCTAAAACATGATTCTCATTATGAGAAACAAGAATATCACATTCGTTTTTGATTTTGAGCACTCTAACCCCCTTCGTCACCCCTTCCAAAGATAAAAAGTTAGAAAATATTCAATCAATTCATTTTTAATTCATATTTAATTTCTATATTATTTTCCTGGGTTGAAAACTGTATCAAACCACTTTAAGGTGCATTACAAAAATAAAATACACTAATTAGAGATATTTTTACATTTCTGAGATGGTCCCCATTAGCCATAAATGTCCTAAAATATTCATTTCCTGAGCTGAACATCACCTAAAACCACCATCAGTTATAGATGTCGTCAAATATGCATTTGAATGATAGTCAGAGATCATCATCAAATGGGTTGTCTTTGTCTCCCACTCAATAAATTGTTCAAAATAAAAGATCTAGTTGTGTTATTTATGTATTCTGGTTCTTAACGCTCGGAGCTTGAGGGGGAACCATGGTTTTGCCTACCTCCTATGCATAATAGGTGAGCTACAGGGGTGCAAAGGCCAAAAAGGGTAATTTTTTGGGTAAAAACAAGGAACTAATTTTTCCCCTTCCTACCAAAACAAAAATAAAGTGTCAAAACCTTATTTATTTAATCTGGGATATTCCCCCCAGGGTAGAGATTTCTTTTGTAACAGTTGGTGGTCAATGCATTATCTTTTGTGATCACTGGGTGTATAACCCTTTGGTTTAATCGTCCTGAGGACATGTCTACGACCTTTTTCCAGGTTGTTTTGCACCATGAAAGAAGACACTGTTGATGGACTAATAAATTTACCAGGTAGAGACCTTAAATGTACCTATGTAGCCTACAAAAAATACTTAACCCTTTCTTTTTCTAGAATTCAATTGCAAATATAAGGAAAAAATAGAAGATCTATACACTGGGTCCCTGGTACTATCAGTTGTTCTTGGAAGATACGGTTAGTGTGTCTTATTACAGTACACTATGAACTGTTTTGTGTAGAATAAATATGGGAAATAAATTCTTTTTTAAGATACGTCTGTTACCATGAGTTTAGGGCTTTGGATCAACAATATAATAATTTCTAAATAATTAGTTATCCATTCCAGAATCAAGATATACCATCGCCCTGGTTGACCTGTTAATATCATTTATCCAACTCTAACAGGTTTTATATAAAACTAACCTATTTCCCTTTATATCTCTTACCATGGGGATCATTTTTTATCCTTATGCCATTTCTCAAGTAACAATCTTGTCCCTGTCCCATTTTGGAATAGTATAGTTTACCACGTATACAAAAGGTCTTTAGAGTTCAACATACATTTTCAACTTTATTTTCCAACACCTAATACCCAATTGGTGCAGATCTCAGATTTACACCCTAATAGCCATCTGAATTTGCATACGTTAAATTTGAAAAGTGTCCCTGTTGTTACATTTCAATGACCATTATGCCTCTTTACCTACTCAGAACCTGCACCCATTTGGTGTATATTTAGAGGTTGAATAGGGACTTGACTGAGCAAACTCTATGCTCATTTGAGACCTCTGACCTTCAACAAGCAATGCCCTTTTTGCAGATTCTATCACATATGGCTTATCTATAAAATGTCGGTCTATCAATGCTATCAAATACCTTATTTTCCATCCACAGTTACTGATTCTGACCTAAAGCACTATTGATATTTATTATATATGAAGAAAAAGGCTTTGCTTGATATCATTCTAGCTTCATTCAACCTGAAATAGTCTAAATAAAATCAGCAATTTGCAAAGAATTATGCGTAATCACCCTACATACAAATATCACTTAGAATCCCAGCCAGAACATGCTCATATCTGATTTCCTATATGCATCTCACTTTGCTAAAAACATTTCATCTTGGGTAAGAAGTGACATAATCCCCAGCAAATTGTCGTTATCTGTCGCCATGATTGGTCATCAATGGTGACTCCTTTCTGAGTGATAACTCACTGCGTCATCTTTCGCCACTGTGTGTCAGTCTCACATGGCATGGCAATTTATCACAACAGTCACCAACATGATCTCACTCACTGCGTGAGTATGTGCCACCCCTTGTCATCCCTCACAAAGCATGGTGACTTATCACCACCATCGCCAACATGGATCTAACTCACTGCGTGAGTATGTGCCACTGCCTGTCAACTCTCACTCAGAATGGCGGCTTATCACAAGCATCGCCAACATGGATCTGACTCACTGTGTGATTATGTACCACTCCCATGCCACTGGCATCAACTCTCACACATAATGGCGACTTATCACTACCATTGCCAACATTGGTCTCACTCAATGCGTGAACTTGTGTCACTCCATGTCAATGCTCTCTAAGGATTGCATCATCTGTCACTCACTCTCACTCAGAATGGCAACTTATCACCACCATTGCCAGCCTTTGTCTCACTCAATGCGTGAATTTGTGTCACTCCAAGTCAATGCTCTCTGAGGATTGCATCATCTGTCACTCACTCTCACTCACAGTGGCAACTTATCACCACCATTGCCAAAGGTGTTGAGACAGCACCACTGTTCCACATGTAGCCTATCTAGGAAGTGTGGGCATGAAGTATAAGTCCCATACGTATCAAATGTGCTTTGTTTCACACTGATTTCCATGTAATACTTCAGAGTTGAATCAAACAAGATTATATAGAGAGAATATCAATTGAATTTAGATAGAGGTATCTCTAAAATGAAAGCAACTATCCATAAACACCTTTTCTCTGGTTACAGGAAAAATACATAGGGAAATATCAACATGAACACCTTGTCTGTGGTTAGAGGGAAGATACATATGGCAATACCTTCTCTGGCAAAACATACTTTGATCTGGCAGATGTGAGGCTGCATGATGACCAATGTCGATGATCATGAGCTTTTCATCTAACAAGGTGAGTGATCACCAGCATCGCCATCACTGGTGAGTCTGAGTGATCACCACTCTCGCCATCCATGGTGAACCTGCGCTATGACGTGGTGCGTGTTTCATCTAGCGAGGTGAGTGATCAACCGCCTTGCCATCCCTGGTGAGTGTGAGTCATCACGATCCTCGCCAACCGTGATGAACATGCGCTATGGCATGGTGTGCGTTTCATCTAGCGAGGTGAGTGATCACTCGTGTCGCCATTCCTGGTGAGTGTGGGTGATCAAGATCCTCACCATCTGTGGTGAACCTGTGCTATCACGAGGTACACGTTTTATCTAGCGAGGTGACTGATCACAATCCTTGCCATCCGTGGTGAATGTGCATTATGACGTGGTGTGCGTCTCATCTAGCGAAGTGAGTGATCACTCATGTCGCCATCCCTGGTGAGGATGAGTGATCACTCATGTCGCCATCCCTGGTGAGGATGAGTGATCACGATCCTCGCCATCCCTGGTGAACATGTGCTATGACGAGGTGCGTGTTTCATCTAGCGAGGTGAGTGATCACCCGCGTCGCCATCCCTGGTGAGTCTGAGTGATCACCATCCTCGCCATCTGAGGTGAGGCCATGTGATCACCACCATTGCTATTCCTGGTGATCTTGTGCTATAGCGACGTCGTGTTCCATCTAGCGACATGTGTGAGCCACTTCACACAGGTTGACGAGGAGACACAACAATTTGCTGGGTCCTTGATTAAACTAATTATCTTTTCTATGATGCATATTACAGGGCAAGGTGTTTACTTCTCCATTTGCAAAATATACTTTCAGTCATATAAAACATTTTTGTAATGTGTAATGAGTAATTTCAACTGCCTGGAACATTTGCCTCCTAATGAGTATATTTGGTGCATTCAGGCAGGACACAACTCCTGATCATGTTTCATGTTAGCAAGTCATGAGCAGGAGTTGTGTCCTGCCTGAATGCACCAAATACTATGAACCCTTACAAAACCAGTTTAAACCTGGAAGTGATCCTGTTTAGGTGGACTAGGCCTCATACTTAGACTCGCACGCTACCAGCAACTGCTCCAAGCACATCCCACCCACTTACCACCCTAATGCTATCTAGAGCCACTTCTTGAGCTTCTCATATCCTGGTTTTCTCCAAGTCCTGAAGACAGTATTTTTCCAGAGGCAAATCAATACCGCATTTATTAGTCAGTCAGGGAGACATCCTGCTGCAGTGCCTATTCCCTGACTTCTATATTGCTGATCATGACATAATGCTAACCAGCTTTCTAGACATATATATCCCTCTGATATATGCATGTGAATATCTAGGTTGTTTGAGGGGTGAACACAAGTAGAAATGTAACCTACCATTAATCAAGCTTTATTAACAACCTATGAAAAAGCCTTCTCTTCATGCTGCATTAATCTCTAGGTTAGGTGTAGTAGATGAGGTTAGCTGTACATCAACACTCCTCCCCTTCCCCATGTGCCCCCTGAGGATGAATGCTGATATCATAAATGGCTTGGTAAGGTGTTGTAGTGAACTGAGCCAGAAAAAAAGTTCATGGTGTATGCTGTTTGAGTTAGTAAGAACTGTGTTGACAGCTATTTCTTACTTCTTGTACATTTTGCCTACCATGGTAAGATCGGGTTAATATGAATAACTCATTTGATGAAATACCATACTGACAAATGATAACTAGATGATATGATTTGAACAAACCTTAATTATTTTTATAGAACGGCTGGCGATGCTCTGCTGCACGATAGAAGTGACCTTGAGTGCATTATAGGAATACAGTGCATGGCTGAACAAGGTCACCATAGTTGTAAACCAGTCAGGTACCCTTAATTCTTCTAGATGTACCTTGATTGGGTACTTGATTGATTAGAATGAAATGTAAAACGTTTTCTAACGACAATAGACAACTCCTTCTTCATATCCTGACCGTCTGTTTTCCTATAATGCACGAATGCATCTGATGTGAAGAAGACGGTTGTCTATTCTCTAAATTAAGAAATTGGAAAGTAGCCTATTTCTATCAATCACAGAAAGCAGAGTTATTGATGACAAATTAAATACTGAATTTATGACATGTGCTTATGTTATAGAAAAAAAGATATACATATATACATCTCCCTGTTCACTGTATTATATTTGAATGTGGCTTGATCTAAGGCCTACATCCCTGACCTTGTACATAATGCATGATGCTGTAAGCACCCTTTTACCACCCACAAGGGGCAGTGTGAGACAAGGGTGTAAATGAAGCATTAGTGGATGATACTACCAGCTTTCTTTCTCCTGTTACACATGGTATTATCCATGGCTGGAATCAGGTAGAATATGATAAAAATGATAGGGAAACAGCAAATAAGGAAGGATGTAAGATATGCTCATCTTATTCTGCTGATAACACTGGTGAATCTTATCATGGTGAGTAGACCAAGGCATACCAACGTATACATACCTGCTTCAATCCTACTCTAGTGCTCTGTGCTGTTTTAAACAATTATGTAGCAAGCAATATGTTACGCTCCTCTAAAGATGAGCCTAGAATCAGCCAGAAATATCTGTTTTAGAGAGAAAAAGAAAATCCTTCAGTGCTTCTTTTCTTAAAGAAAAATGAGAATGGATATACCAGGATGCAATTACAGGCAAGGAATATGACTAAGCGTCCTAAGCTTTTATTTTTCCTGGACTGATATAGGTATTCATTATCAGTGTGGGTTTCCCTAGATCAAATGGTGGCATTGCAGCAATGCCAAGCTTTCCATGAATTTTCCAACTACAATGATTATGTTGTCTCAATATGTCTCACTGTTACCCTACACCTGACATTAGTCACTGATGCCTGAGACACATCGGTCAGCTGGGAGTGGTTGATAGTGGATCTAACTGTCGTCACTCTCACTTACACTCCTCTTATCTGTGCTCTAGGTTCCAATCTGTCTTCACCGATTTCAGCCATACTCTAGCAAACCTTCTTTTTCTGCCCAGGTAATGACCAGTAACATTATACTGTCTCATGCAGCATCAAGATGCCGAGGACCAATTTACTTTTAGCACAGAAGCTTCATTTTGACCGTTATATTGGTAAAAAAAAAAAAGATATCGGGGGGGGGGGGGAATCTCAAGCCATGCTTTAAATCCGCTACAGGGCATTGGGTAACTATAGCGATTTCCTTGATCTAACACAAGTTAAATGTTCCATTCTCGACATGCTTCAATGCATTTCCTAAGATCTCTGTGATATCACTATTTATGCTGTGTCTCTATTGAAGTGCTGAGATAAGATGTACACATAAATTGGTTGAAACTGTTTGTTTTTTTTAATCAGAGCCAACCACAAGCTGGGACACAGGCACAAGGTGCATGCCGCAGGATGTCTCTAAGTCAAACCAATTCTGTCTGGTATTGATTCGGCTGTGACCTTGTGAGGATAAAAACTGTTGACAGAAATTGGAGAAAGTCAGGATATTGGTTCTAAGTTCTAGAAGTTGCCCTTGATAGCAGTAGAGTCTTGGTGGGTAGGATGTGATAGCACCAGTTACTGGTGACTTCAGCACTGGTGGGTAAGATAAAACTTGATGTGTTAGATGCTTCCCAGTCTGAGCTCCTATCCTTCTAAACAAAATTACTTCCAGCTTAAAACTCTGGGTGGCCAATCATTTATTATGATTCATATCATGTGACCCTTGAGCTTAGAGACAGCAGGTGATTTCTGCTGCTGGCCAGCAAAGGTCCACAAATAAGGCCAAAGTGGATCGCAAGTGGTCTTCAAACTAAAATACCTCTGTCTTCAGCTTTCTTTTTTTCCCTTTTTTTTTCTAATTGGTCTAAGTATTTAGATATGTTGCACATTGATGGACATTAAAGTAGCATAGTCCGATTTTCTTTTCATTTTTTTCAATGTCTAGTCAACAATTATTAGGTTCCATATACTGTTACACGTAAAAAATTAACAGTTAGAAGAGCCCTAAACCGCATTTTACAGTGTATTTAGTGCAATGGGGGAATTATGGCATGCATGGCAAAAGTGGAAAATGGGGCATATATTGTATGATTCTTTCCACGGTCACTTTTGAGAAGTTTGATTTTTGACCTCAAACCATTGGACCATATCACTCCATCTAACTAAGTTGTCAAAGTGTGAACATAATACCCCAAGTAGTCTACTTGGTTACGATCTATAAATATTCATCAAAAACCTTTTTAAGACAATTGTCTGTTTTTGTTACATTAATCTATTACATAGGTGTATTAGATGAGTTTGTTCCTACACCAACACCGCTCCACACTCCTCATTACTCCCTGGGGAGGAGTGCTGGCATCATGTCTCACAGAGTAAGGTGTTGTAGTGGGTGGATGGGGACATAGAGGTTCATTGTTTGTATTGTTTTTCATCAGACTAAGATGGTGTGGTGAAGTCAATCCATTACTTCTACCGATTTTGCCATGGCAGTCAGATATTGTTATGAATAACTTATTCAATCAATTACTATAGCAATAAGTAGGTGGTATGATGAGAAGAGTGACATCTCAATCAATTATTGTGATGTAGGAGAGTGGGCTAGTCTGCCACAATATCAGAAAAGCAAGTATAGGAGCAAGTTTCCTTTTTGGTGATTCATTGAATACTGAATAATACACACAATTCATGACCTCGTCTCATCAGGTAGAGAGAAAAGGACCTCCCTGTTAATTCATGAATGCTTTCTATTGATAACCCTCAGTGGGGATCAATTATCGTGCACCTCTGTCTATGTATACACTGCTCATATGAAACTATAATAGAAGCAAAGTTCAGGACATAGCTCAGACAAAAAATCAATATCCACCAAAAATGTTATGTTTGGATTGGTTCTGTTCATCTACTACAATAATATTCTAACATAACTAAGATGATTTAACATGAATTGCACATGCAAACATCAAGAAGGATTTGTCTATAATTCCTTGTACATATTCTTAGAACCATGTCGGATTCGTCCACAATTGTAGTGGTTAAAGGGGTTTGGATCCATGGCTACAAAAAGAGAAGCATTAAAACTGAACAGATTAGGACTGCCCCTTTTCCTTTCACAGGAACTGTTTGTACAATTGGTGTAAAAAGGGTGAGAATGTATGGAGGCAAGCAGATTCATTCTAAGAGAAGGCAGGACCCAATTGCTATTGTCAGTGTCACTTATGAGGTAGACTGTGGAGACACGTCTTTGAATATTCTAATTGTCTCATCATTCTAATTCAACTTCAGCTTTAAAGGTCCTGTAAAGGAGATGAAGAAAGAAAAAAAGCAAAACCTTAAGAAGTCCCTATACTATAAAACATTCACCCATTACAAATAAGTGTCAATATTTCTGTAAAATAAATCGAGTTGATAATAAAGACCCAAAAGCAAAGATGAGGTCAATTGAAATGATGTCACTGATTGATTTCTCTGGCCAGATTACTTGTAGATAAAAATGTGCACAGAAAGGCAGTAAGTACTGACCATGTGTCGATATTGATTACCTTTTTTTGCCAACTACAGTTGATTCAGTCAGGACTGAAATTCATCTTGAAGACATGTACCTTCAGATTTCAATAACATTCATTTTGTTCAATTACATAACCATGAAAATGTCTTGGTAAAATAAATAAATATAAATATATATATATATATATATATATATATATATATATATATATATATATATATATATATATATATACGGAGTGATTCGGATGTTCACCAGCATGAGGACCATTGAAATCACAAATTGAATATTACTCAATAACACTTTATTTTATTGGAAGCCCTATATCTTGGTTTACTAGAAAGGTATACATAGATTGGAGTTGACTGGTAAAATAAAGAAATCATTCTTCATTATGCATCAGCCTAAGTTATAAGTGTTTCAGCCTTTATCCTATAGTAATATCCCACATATATAGGGCAGATCTTAATTTTAAATAATTAAACCCAGGAAGCTATAAAATCGGGCATTGTAAACATCATCAGATTGACTGTAAAAGTGCTTTGTGGTGAGGGCCTGTGACAATTACCCATACATTGGATAAATTCCGGAACCAATGTTTTCGAGTCCTGAAAAACAAATTCATGTCTGAAACTGGTAAAAAAATTATTAAAAACAGAGTATTAACAGCATCGTTCCCCGTCCATAACTCCACTTGACAGGGATGTCACTTCAATCCAGGACCATAGTTTTTTTTTTTTCTGATGGTGAGTCTGATGGGCATTTGGTTTTGTCTTTCTTTTGAAAGATTTTGTTGGTTAAAACATTGATTTCAGAGGACAGGAGGCAGCAAATTCAAATCATGTGATCTGCTTCGTTTTGCGGTTTTCTTAGTAAATGCAAAAACTATAAGCTTTAATCAGAACTAAGATTTGCAGCATCTGTTATTTATGTAACTTGTTTGAACATTAAAAATATTCAGAAATAATTTTGCACATTCGGTCATAGGAATGAACCAACATGTTAGAGAGTCAGGTATAAGGCTAGTACAAGCTATGTATCACTTTGATGTAGGCAAACAAAGCAAAGAAAGAAAGATGACAGACACAGATGAAGTGGTTCATGACGGCTGTGACTGTTACCTTTTAAGTGAAAAGCTAATTGTACAACCATACAGACATAGCTTCTTTGAACACTAACACAATTCTTGCAGATGCAAATATCATAATTGGTTATTCAAATATGAGACCCGACAATGAGGGATGCAATAAGACTTGCCAACCTTCTACTTTTAACTCTTTTTTTCATATTGAGAAGATGTTGACAATAACGAGGCTGTGCTGCTGTAGAGTCATACCGTGTTCAAATGTGGATGTTACTTACAGGATGCAGCGGTCAGCCTCTGTATAACTGTATTATTATCACGTCTCCGCATAGTGGCACAGTCAATAAAATTTAAAAAAAAAAAAAATGACTCGTCCCTATGCCTTTGTCACTTGTAACACAGCAGAAGATTGACTGAATCACAAATACACATCTGTTTTGCATGATGATAAAAGGCTAGGGAGGACTTATATAAACAATATACAAGAAAATGAGGTATTAAACTAAAAAACTCCTCATAATGTAAAGATCTGGCAGGTTCCATGTAAAGAATAGCCTCAGGTGAATGTCTAGGGTTTAGTTAGTTCATATGTGATGCTGTTTATGAAACCTTCCTTCAGGGCTGCTTTAAATGAATGAAGTATTTGAAAAGAAAATAATAAAGGTCATGTCATTCCCAAAAGGCAGGTATCTAAGAAATGCTGATGAAAACAAATACTTGGTTATGTAGTGGTAGGAGAAAACATACTTGGAAACACCGGGTTTTGAACCATGGACCTCTCAACTTGCAAGGGAGAGCTCTACCACTGAGCTATATCCCCAGACCTGACATTCTCTACCTTCCACGTACATCTGGATCGGAATGACACAAGGGGGCAGTGTTCACTGGCTAACCAGCTCCTGGGGACTCGTGCAACCGGAACGGGGACAGATAGCATACCGCTATGGAATCACAGCCAGAGCTGAAAATACATAATATCACTCAGCAGTATATCTATATAGGATCCTTAAATGCAAAATTAGTGATGTGCTTAAGTAGATTTATTTATCTTTTATTATTCCAAGTAGACATAGGTCTCTCTGACACATACACATTTTTTTTAAAGTTGTTTATTGGGATAATTACATTTACAAAGTAAGTGCAATTGTAACCTGGTGCCCACGCATTGTGGTAATTATACCAAGCCCCCTTCACATTTCAATTCTGATTATAACAATCTAAGTATACAATCAATCAGTAATGGCCTCTTATTTGCAATTAACATCAACAGTATGTCATTGATACCGTATCATAAATTTCAATAAATGTATCAGCGATCAGTTAATGATGAGATGAGATGAGCATGAAATCTGATTATATAATCACATAAATTATCACATGGAACAGTTTGGGTAGTCTTTCTTTATAGAATTTTTAAACTCAGATAGGGCCTCTATAATTGTATATTTTGCTTTTAGTTGATTCCACCTGGCGCAGGCTCTACATAAAGCACTTCGGATTACAATAGGTCTAAGACTATGTGGTACCAACAATCTTTTTCCCTGATGAAAACGGGTGGGAATATTTTATTGTCGACCAGGTTTTCACATTTTGACAGGTAGAAGGCATAGAATAAAAGATGTTGATCTCTTCTATCAGCAAGCTCCATACATTTACTTACATGTTTAATTTGTTCTGTTGTCATGGTTGGATTTTCCTCTAATTTAACTTTATAGACTACCCTTAATGCCCAGTTTTGTAGTAATTGTAATTCTTTTGTTTCCCCTCGATAATCCCTATCCCACACAAAATCACAAAAATCAAAAGTTGGTAACACCATAGACTTGAAAATATCCAGAGCAGTAGGATTATCAACAAATTTTCTAACTCTAGCAAGTTGGGAGATTTTATGCCTTATGTTCTGTGTGCATGTTGCTCTATGATTTATGAATTTTAGTTCTGGGTCAAGGTCTATACCCAAGTACGTGAAATTATATACTCTCTCTAATACAGAATTGTTTAGCATAAATACACTATTTTCATTTTGAGTACCATTATATAACATCCATTTGGTTTTCTTTGCATTAACAGTAAGTGAGTTATGTAGACACCAATTATACACGGCTTTTATGGCATTTTCCATATCCTGTGGAGTATTTACGGTTATAACTGCATCATCGGCATATAAAGTGGTTTCAAAAGGTCCAACAGTGGGGAGGGAGTTAATATAGACAGAAAAAAGCACAGGACCTAGAACTGATCCCTGAGGGACTCCATATTTCAAATGTTTAGAAGTGGACAGTACATCATTAGCTATAGTATTTTGTGTTCTGTTATTAAGATAATTTTCAAAAATTTTTTTCCAATAATTTAGAGTGTGAGACAGTATCAAAAGCCTTTTTGTAGTCTAAATATAGACAATATGAAGGTTTGTTTAATATAATGTTATTAATTATTGTGGATAGATGTTCAGTTATAGCAGTCTGAGTGGAGTGTCCAGTTCTATATCCATGCTGCGTTGGGCAAAGTAAATTACAGTTTTTCATATAAGATTGGAGTCTACTACATACAATTTTTTTCTAAAATTGTCCCTGGTATTTGTAGTAAACTTATGGGTCTAAGGTCATTTACATCAAGAGAGTTTGCCTTTTTATGTAGGGGGATCACTTTCCCAGCCTTCCATACAGTTGGAAAAACTGAAGCGCATAGGCATTGGTTGTATAATACTAGTATTACATCTGCAATGGCAAAAAAGGCATCTTTAATAATATGTATGATTTACAATTCTTTATAGCAGATGGTTTCTTGATATTAATCCCTTTCATCATCTTAATCAAATCAATGTAGGAGATATCATACATAAGGTTAGTGTTCAAAGTTGGTTGTCCATATGGTACATTGGTCACTGGCTCCCCCTCACCAGGTGGGAGTGCTTTTGCTAGGTCTTCTCCTATAATTATAAAAAAGCTGTTTATATATTCTGCACAAGCATCTGGAGGGACAATTAGATTTGTAGGGGAACATGATTTCCCGTGCCCGGTTGGCCGACCCGCAGGGGCGGGTCACCGGGTAGTCACATGTTCCCTATCGGTATCACACCGATCCAGGCGTGGGTGGAAGGCAGAGAACGTCGTACGGGGAAGTAGCTCAGTGGTAGAGCAATCGTCTGAAGACTGAGAGGTCCCGGGTTCGAAACCCGGTTTCCCTAAAAACGTTTTCGCCGACCCCTACAATGGTAGGGAAACCGAGTAGTCCTGACCCGCGTTAGGGGGGGCTACGGAACTCGGTTCCTGGGCTGGTGTGATACGGCAAGCGCTTCGACCTGCTAGCACTGGGAGACTTGGAAACAGGCGGCACATACAGTCAGTTCCTGGGAACAGGGAATTTGCCCCAAGCTGTGTGTGACTCAGTGCTGGTTAATTCGGTGGTCGAAGCTGGTTGGGGGCTGTGTAGGGGAACATGATTTCCCGTGCCCGGTTGGCCGACCCGCAGGGGCGGGTCACCGGGTAGTCACATGTTTCCTATCGGTATCACACCGATCCAGGCGTGGGTGGAAGGCAGAGAACGTCGTACGGGGAAGTAGCTCAGTGGTAGAGCAATTGTCTGAAGACTGAGAGGTCCCGGGTTCGAAACCCGGTTTCCCTAAAAACGTTTTCGCCGACCCCTACAGATTAGTAGTCTGATTCCTCAGTGTAATAAGGGTACTACTGGTTTTATGTGGCAAAAGCTTATGTATAGCATCCCAAAATTTGGCTGGATCTGTTTTTCTAAACCTTAATAACATCTCAATTTCATGTTTTCGGCTGAAAAACAGTTCACGTTTAACAATAAGCTTATAATGTTTGGCTGCAGCTCAGTCACCATCAGATTTAGTAGACCTGGCTTTTTTATAAATTTTGTCTCGTACCCTCATTAGCTCCAATATCGGTTGTGTTAGCCATGGCAGAGTATAATCAGGTATATTCATCTTTTTAATTGGGCATATACTATCTAGCTTAGCCAAAATAACACTTATAATCCGATTCCACATTTCATTGACATCATTTAACATCACAATATCAGTCCAGTCATATTGTGTAAGCATATTTTTAAACACTAGGAAATCATACCGTCTGTAAGACCGTGCGTATACAATTTTCTTCTTTAATTTGACTTTTTCACATTTTAAAGTCATGTATATGGGGGTGTGATCTGAGATCACGTCTACCAAGCCAGAAAAGGCAATATTATGTACATTTGTATAAATATGATCCAATATAGTCCCTCATACAGGCCTAGTGATATCATTAATGATTTGAAACAATTTATTACCAGTACAAAATTCATTCGTAGTAGCGTCTTCGACATCTTTTTTACATAATAAATTAATATTGAGGTCTCCCATTAATATAAGCTTTCTATTTTTTGTTACACTTTTTAAGAGGGAGGTTAGTTTATTATACATTGCACCTTTATCTTTACTATCAGGTGGTCGATAGCATACAAAAATCTTATATTTTATCACATTTATTTGAACGTCTACACATAGTATTTCAAAATCATTTTCTATGAAGGAGCAAGTAAGATCAGGGATAGCTATATAGTGATCTTTTAGATACAGCATGAGGCCCCTAGCGTTTTTATCTCTGCTTGGATACCTGTCTAATCTTACATATTGATATCCAGGGATGTATAAGTCGGCATCCAGTACTGAAGGTTTTAACCATGATTCTACAATACCAGTGATGTCTGAATATGAAATTAGCCTGAAAGTGTCTGTCCTTTTACCATATATAGAGCGAGTATTTGTGCAAAATACCTTTAGACCCTTGTGTGACTTAATATTATCTAATACTACCATTTTGATAGTGACTTACAATGTTATATTCAATATGAATGATATGAATGATAAGTGTGAAAGGTGACCACAGTAAAGGCATATTCAGGCTGTTTGACTGTCATTGAAAGGGGGTCTGGAGCGTGAACAGGTTTTAAAGGTATATACAATATTAAGTGCATTGCTTTACTGGTTATGAGAACGTAAAAGGCAAATAGATAATAACAAGATTATAATCAGATGTCAATATATAGGTAGACTAGTGAGTATCAGCTGATTGTTACTTAACCCTAGGCTGGAGATCAGTGGGTCAACTCGACATTGGTACATTTCAATGCTAAACCAAGCGCGTCTAATGACCCGGAGACGCTATAGGTTATGTATAGAGTACTGTTATTTTTGGATGCGGCCACACAGGAACATAGTTCAGCTGAGTGCTTATATAACTTTAAAGAAACCAAGCGCGTCCATTGACCTAGAGACGCAATATATTAAGTATAGAGTTGAATTACAATTGGACCCTGTTCCAAAGTGATTATATTTGTAGTAGACTACATAGATATTGTTATTGTTTGCAGGGTTTTAACAAAGCTCAAGATCAGTCATCTACTCGTAGAGAAAAGACAGTCCCCTCTACTATACTACTTGAAATATTCATATGATCAATCAGAGATACATACATTTAGTCCTGTATCAGCTTAATGCTTTTGGGAACAATTGGTATGTCATGTCTAATCCAAATATTTGTATTATTTTTTATTAGGGCTAAATGCAGTGAGCATTCATTGTAGCTTGTTCGATCCCTGACTCTTTTCTATTTTTTCTTTATCAGAATGTTTCTTAAATTTGTCTTGCTGTCTGGTACTTGACCTTCTATTGGTCGACATGATTGGATTCTGAACAGTGGCTGAGTATGTGGTAGTAGTAATTGCTCTTGTAGGGGGAGAGCCATGATCAGCCTGTAGTTCATCTATATTGATACTTTGTTTGGTGGTAGTTGGAGTGGTTCTGTTGCTTGTGGTCGCTGTAGGTGCTATGATGGCTGCTGGTGGATGAATGATCGTAGTTGTCTGTACTGGGGAGGATGGGCATTTGTCATCTTTGCAGCAGTAGTCAGGGCAACCATAGTGTGGGCAGCTGTAGTATGGGCAGCAGTCGTAGTATGTGCTGTCTCCTGTGTTATTTGCACTGGAGGGGTTGTAGTTGTAGTTGAGGTGGGAGTTAGCATAGCAGGAGCTGTGGTCACTGGAGCTGCAGCAACCTGTTGTATATTGACTGCATTAGGGTTGGTTTCATCCATTACCTCTTTGGCTAGGTCTGAATAAGTAATCAGGAGAATTCAATTGCAAGACATTCTGATTAATTAGGCAGATTGTTTATTTGGTAATGATTAGTTTACTGATTCTCTTTGCAGTCCCTGTGGTAGTAAAATTAAAGTCAGGTCTGAGTGGAAAAGGCCCTAGTGACATCAAAGCCAGACACACAGGCCACCAAATCACGTTTAAAGAGAACCAGAGTAGCTCTGGCAATTGGTGGCACCTTTTTTTCTCAGAAACTTTGGAAACAACAGTGTGTTTTCAACTATTGGCCATCTAATTTGTCTCAATGATTCTAATTTTAAAACTACTGTAAAACCCCACATATAAGGCGCACCTTATATACATAAGGATGTACCCCTAGTGCGCCTTACAAGAGCAGAATTATTTAAGAGATATATTTTTGTCCCCAATACTCCCTTGATCCTGTATTGTGTTAAAACAGGATGAGGAGGAATTAAGATGGCCATAGGTCTTTGAATTCTGAAAATCTGTTGATTAGGACAAAAGACATTTTCATTTTTTACACTCACATCGGCAAAGACTGGGTGCGCTGTATATGTGAAGTGCACCTTATACGGGAGGTATAATTTGTTTTCACTCAATACTGCTATCATGTATCGCTAAATGATAGTGGTATTGAGTGAGACCATTATTTAAATATAAAAGCCCATATGGGCCATTTCAAGAAACAATGTTTTTTGGGTATTTTTCGCTTCATGGAGCTTCAGAAAACAATTTAAGGCACCCTTCTTCCTTATTCCAGTCATATTTGATAGAAAACATCTAGAGCTTCAAATAAATGGTAAATTTGCATTTGTCGTTCTGTAATTCTTGGAGTTAATGGGCGTCAAATTAGAAGAATTTCCAAAATTTTGCAATTTTGTCCATTTCCTCAGATTTGAAAGTCATATATTCCTAAAACTAAGCACTTCTTGAACACCATAAACTATTTTCTGCCTTAGTGGGAGGTCCTATCTAACATTCCCATGTCATTTGAAGTAGATACGTCTCATACTTTTTTCAAGGTACCTCTTCCTATCAAAAAAGGCAGGTTTCCTAGCCTGTTAAAAACCCAGCTTTAACCTTACTGATACCCACCATCAAAGGGGTTCCTATCAGGGTCTATTTGACAGAGAAAAGTGCTCACCAGTCTGAGGAATTATCTTGTATAGTGTTAAAATGTTCCCTATTGTTTAGTAGACATGTTTGGCAGTTTAAAAATGACAAAATGAGTTATGTTGATTTATTTTTTTGTAAGGCTTGGCCAACAAAGGGTCAGAAGCGTGCCTAAAGAAGGCCAAAATTCATTTTCAGCAAGGGCCTTCCTGAGCTTCTTAAGTAACTTATAACTGGCAAAGGGCAACTTTGCTGTGTAGTCGACACATTTTATGGAATGTAGACTGATTCTTCAGAGTATGTGCTGAATTTTATTGAATTGAGAGTAAAGTTAAAATTGTGGAGACATTTTCACCAACCTTTATGCTTTGCGCTGTAAAGTACAAGATGCATAATTCTAAGAGTTTTGATTCCTGGCAATTGATGTTTAGTACACCTAATCTAACTTATGGTAGCATTGTTGGACCCAATTCAGGGCCAGATCCAATAATTTCCTGATGTAGTTCTGGTGTTTTATAACATTTTGTGGTTTTAGGACACACACTATAAAACCTGACCCATTTGGAGTTGGTGACTTGAATCAACCTTTCTATAAAGCCAATATATAGGGCTTTACTATAGCAATAGGGGATGAGTTGGTGGAATAATGAGGACAGTACTACCATCTTAATCAGTTATTGTGAAATTTGAGAGTAGCCTATTTGTCTGTGTTCTCAGAAAATCAGGTTTTCTAGGTGATTGACTAACAAAACACTGAACTCATGCTCACTAATTACTTAATGAAATCTTTTTTTTTATTTCAAGCATGCATTAGTCCTGTTTGGCATGGTTTGTCAACAGCAACAATGATCTAACATATCTAAGCTGTATTTCACATTTAAACACCCAAAAAGGGTCATTTGCAATTCCTTCAACAGATTCTTGGAACTATAGTTTTGTAAATGCAGTGCTACTATGCAAGATTCCGTCACCATTATAGTGCTTGAAATAAATGGAGATCCGCTGCCTAAGTAAGGAAGAGAACCTTTCAAACTGAACAGATTGGGACCATCCATTCTCCTTCCACAGGAAGTGTCTGCACAATTGTTGGAGCTGTGAAAAATTGTTGTAGCTGTGAACAGGATGACAATGTTCATTCAAAATGAGGGCAGAATTCAATTGATACTCTCTATGCCAACTATGTCAAAATGAACTTGACAGTATAGACAGTCAGTTCGACTTTTTACATTTAAGTAGCAACTGACATAGTCTAATTGTTTTTAATTTCACTTCAGTTTTATAGGCCAAGCATAAATCATAGATTATGGAACAAAACCCTTACAATCTTAAGTAAACCGAGAGGATGATGAATTAGTTACATCATGTCAAACTGAATTTCATTGGACAGCATGATAAGGAATGGCAATTCCAGCAGTTGTTGATGCTCTATTCCTTATAATACTCCATTGTATGATCAAGAACAAAATGCAGGTCATTTAAATCCCTGTTCTAAATCCTTCACCCATTCCCCATTAACTTGGTTGCAAATAATGTCAATATTTCTGTCAAACAAAGCCAGTTGATAACAAACTCTCAAAAACAAAGATAAGATCAATTGGAATGATGTCATTCATTGATTTCTCAGGATGTTCAGATTACTTCAGATAAAAAAAGTGCACAGAAAAGCAATAATTACCAATAGGGGTGTGAACATCGATTAACTTGTTCTGGGGCATTGGAAGCCATTTCAATCAGGGAAAAAATCATTTTAAAGACATGTCACATTCCTGGGATTGCAGTCAAATCCTTTTTTTTTTCAATGACATAATCATGATCAACATTGTGCGCTGGGCTTGACTGGTGAAAGAAAGAAATCTTTCTTCAAGGTTTATCAGCTTGATTCACAACACAACTTCTTTATTCCTAAATAAAGAAGGTAATGATAAATCAATATTTTCTATATTGATCTAAAAGACATATTCCTCTTTGAACTCTACTGGACACCTACAGCCGCGCATCACCATGACCTATTGTAACATGGGTTCTAGGAGATCCCTCCCCTAGAAATTTCCCCCCTCCCCACCCAGAATTATCTCCCTGGAAATCTCCCACCCTGGAAATCCCCCCCCCCCTGGAAATTTCCACCCATCACTTCTATGTAATACAGGTACAGTTAGAAATGGCTGCATATCAATTTTGTTGCGGATTAAATACTCTAACCCTATCCCTAACCCTAACCTTAACCCTAACCCAATCACAAACCCTACCCCTAACCCTATCCCTATCCCTAACCCTAACCATATCCCTAACCCTATCACTAACCCTGACCCTATCCCCAACCCTAACCCAATCCCTAATATTATCCCTAGCCCTATCCTTAACCCCATCCCTAACCCTATCCATCAGCCTAATTAAACCCTATCCCTTTAAACAGTTGGGGGCGGGGGTAATTTCCTGGGGGCAAATTTCCTAGGGGGAATTTACCAGGGGGAAATATCTGGCTGGGAGAATTCTGGGGGGAATTTTCCAGGGGAGGAATCTCTTGGCACCGTAATATCATACCAGACACATGTGAGGTACAGTCAGACACATCCAGGTTCTTCTTTCAAGTTCTCTGCACCACAGCCATGTTGACAATAATTAGGCTGTGTTCCTGTAGAGTCATGCCATGTTCACATCTGGATGTTACTTTGGTATCTTTCTGGAAGTCGATCCACTGCTGAGGAAAAGTAACCTCTCATCATATGTCTTTGTGACAAACAGAATGTGATCAAAGAATCTAAAAGTCTCTGACTAATAAATGATTCATTGAAACACAAATGCAAGACAATGTTTTAACAATACAGTTTTGGATAAGGCAAACACTTCTTGCAAATCACTCTTAAAACAGTTGTAATCTGTTCTTGGTCTGGCTGAGGTGTCTTCAGCAGGTGACTCAGTACAACTGTAATGTTGTCCTTTAAATGTCCTGCGAATGCAGCTAGGCTGTCATTGATGTGAAAGATATGCGAAAGGACATTAATTTTTAATAGGTTGAATTTTGAAGAAAAGTAGATTGTAAAAATAAGGCATATTTGAGGTTAATTACAGTATCTAGACATTGATAGACTTGGTTGTAAGAACTGAGAATCCCTACATGCATACAGGTTCCAAACAGAAAAATGAATAACAAGGAACTAACAGAACAGTTACTCCTGCAAATGTTTCAATCAAAAGATGAATCTTAAGTATACTCTATGGGGCTGCAACTGGTTATTATCTGTCCAGAAATAAAGGTTTCTGACCAGCTGGCATTAAGTCCCATCCTCCTGGTTAACCATATAAATTTATTACATGTTTTCGGTCAAAAAATAAATTACAAATGATAGTTAACTCCATCAACAAGAATAGTTAAATAATAAAACTAGGGCAGCAGTGAACAAATTTAACTCTACCGGTCAGAAACCTCTGGCCAGAAACTTTCATCTCTGGACAGATAATAGCCAATTTCAGCCTCATAGAGGATATTGTAGACTAATTTTGACTTGGAACATGGGCAGGAATACTTGACCGCTTTTACTCTATTAATATATTGTACATTATACCATTCATGCGACATCCATTATCGCTCACTATGCTATACTTCCCTATAATGTATGCAGTAGTACCACACCCTGTCACTAGAGGTGGTACTCCTGATCGTCATTATGTATATACAGCCAGGTGCTAGTACACCTGCCTGCATTACCAACTAGCTACTCGCTGAGTTACCATCTAACCAGCAAGTACTTTGTACAATAAAGCTATCAACACTATTACCCACTCACTTCTTGTTATCACTATGTCCATGTATTGGCTATAATACCCCATAGCTAGATATGACATTACCATACATTTTTCAATTTGAATTTTGTTTAGGACTCTATTGACCAAAAAGGTTAATCTATATGATATTATATTGGTTTGATATTCATTGTATAACAACATAAATGTTCAATAAGATGATGTGTGAATCTCTTTTTTTTTTTCAAACTTCACCATCACTCAATAATAGAATCTCATTCTTACCACAGATTCTTTAGACCTGATGTGACTTAGACACAATACAGCCATGGCTGATTTGTCGACTATTGTGGTGGTTGAAAAGGGATGGGGATCCCTGCCAAAAAGGACAATATACAACTGCCCTATAGGACTCAGTATGGTGGCCTAGTGGAGCCGCCATATTGAATTCCGCTGGTTGAGGTAAAACCAACTGCTAACACATACCATGATGGGTACCTTGTCCCTGGTTAACATCCACTTCCAGGGACATGCTAGTTCCTTTATATCAGTTCTTATCAGTGTGTGTCGCCAGAACCAGCTCCAGACCAGCTAGTGGCCAATACAGGAAGTGTCAGTTGAGCCTGTGAAAAGGTCGAGGTGAATAGAGTTAACCAATTACCTGAAGTGGGGCCAGAACTGGATGGGTGCTGTCAGTGTCAACTATGGTTGTTGAGATACTGCAAAGACAAATAGCGCCAAATGCGTTATTGGCTGATACATCTGACTAGCCACATGTTTGGCATTGACTACTTCTTTTATTACACAATTAATCAATAAATAATCAATAGAAACTAAATATAATACCAGTTAATACAAGTTGAAAAAATTCATTCACCTGCATGCCAGGACCAGGAGTTGATACCCCGACTTATAGAGGTGTAGTGGTTCATCTTTTTAGTTAGATGTCAAATCATAACAAAAAGAGAAGAAGTTTCTGGGTAGGCAACCTAGCTTTTATTATAATCTTAGTAACATACAATCACAGCCTATAGAGACTACGTGCCGGATGGCATTTGGTTACCCGTAGGTAACAGTAGAAGGGTGCTGAGCAGTGGTTGTATCACTACTGGCGAACTATAGTAGGAACTGCCCTTATATTGGGAAAAAGCCAGCGGAACTCAGACCCGTCACGTTACTTGTGACTGATGAGTGAGAGGCCCCCTGGTGTAATCGATACGTACCCGGAAACAGTTGCTGCCACCTGCCATAAGCACTCCCCCATCACACCCGGAGACCTGGTCTGAGTCCCATGAAGTTTACGAGTGTAGTATTATGATAAAAATACCATACCCTACACAGGCTTCTGCACTGGGACCGACCAGGGCTGGGCTTGGTGGGAACGCGCGTCCAGCTGTAGCATTCAAAAAAGGAGGGCCAGGCCGGGACACAAACATCTGTGCCAGGGGCTTGGAGTGCAATGCGCTGACCACTGTACTAGGGAGGTTTTAGCAAGCCCTGCGCTACAAGCGTGGATGTCAGATATCGTATACACTATTATCCAAGGTATATGGTATATATTGACCTTAGCAAGCAATGAAGTGTACAGGACGGTGAATATATCTAGGATCACAGGGACTCAAACATGGATCTCTGGCATGACATTCCAGCATGCTAACCATTACACCATGATCCCTTGCCTGATAATTCCACCTTCCAACTACCCATGGATCAGTAGGATACATACTAGGTAAACCCTGAGGGTCAATCTACCAGGTACGGGGGTTTCCGATCCCCTACAGAAGTAAAGCATTATAAACATCATCAGATTGACTGTCTAGTTGATGTCGGGTTACCCAAGTGTAATACCAGATTAATATCCTCATGAACTCTACAAATCTTTTACCTTAAGCACATATTGTAAACTCACAGTTACCTCCACAGTAAGCCTATCAGGTTTTAGCATTCCTTAGACCTGTTAATTCTGACACAGGTTCTGGAACCTCTGCCTTTGTTTGTATTGAAGATAAAAATCCTGTACGAATACAGACAAACGGTTGGACAGATTAATGACAGCATCTTTGTACCCAATAATTCCATCTGACAGGGATGTCACAGGAATCCAGGATCATCCCTTTTTCCATTGTAGTGAATGATTGACATTTTGATGGTGTGATTATTTTGGACAAGTCTGTTCACATTAAAAACATTAATTTTGGCTTAGGCACATCAGAAACAGGAGGAAATAATTTCAAAACATGTCATCAGTTTCCTTCTACAGCAACAAAGGTTCAACAAACGCTGTATTCAGGGTAAACTAATTAGAAGAAAAAAAATGTTAACATCTGGTATCGAATACGCATTTGAATATTCCAATTTGCAGGAATACACATATACGATCACATATATGACTTGCGGTGTTCTTTACCTAGATATAAGGTAATGATACATCTATTTTTTCATGCTGGTTTACAATGAACCGATACAGTAACACGTGGTCTTACATAAAGGTATGTTGCTATTTCTTACATCCACAGGGGCAGGTTTGAACCTGACAATGAGGAAGGTATAAACCTTATGATACCAAATAAATGGACTAAAGAAAATTCAACAATTATAGGTCTGTTCTTCTACAAGATAATCTCTGGCACAATAAGCATAATAATCCTGCTGAAAATAATATGTGTTAAGAATACATATGTTTGCTCCCCTCAATAGGGTCGGTTATATTATTGCATAAAAGAGGTAAATTCCCAATATATTCTGTGGGCTCTGACATGGGTGGTATTGAAGTTTTATGTCTATATCTGGTAAAGAGTCTACAGATTAATGACAGCAGCATACCTAACCCATAATCCCCCTGAAAGGGATTTCACAGGAACCCAGGATCACCTCATTTTTGCAATGGAGAGGCAGGTAGACATTTGGTTTTTCGACATGCTGTTGTTTTTGACAAGGCCCTCAACATTAAGCCATGGATTTTGGCTAAGACTCTTCAGACTGAGGAGGAGGACAATTCAAAACAGTGACCATTTGTTTCCTTTTACATCAGCCATTGGTTAAATGAATGTTATTTTCATGGTAAATACATGTAAATACTATTGGTTTCAACCAGAAAAAGACAAATCATACAATATCCTATATCAATCACCTTTTCGACTGTTACAGTTTTGGGAAGTTACCCATGTGGTCACGTTATAAATGAATAGACAGCGTCATGTTGACTTGAACAAATTTTATTTCTGATTTCATGATAATGGGCTTCCATTTTAACTGCATTTTGGGTTGTCCAGTCCCATGTTGCCTCCCTTAACTAATATACATGATGATATGGATAGGGTTACTCCTCGTCCTAGATATATGAGGTAATGATATATTTACATTTTCATGCTGTTTTATAGAAACATATGCTACAAATATATATTGTATCTTATATGTACTATCTTTACCATCCACTGGGGCAGATTTCAAACAGAAAATGAGGAAGGATAATACCTTATGATACCAAACAGAGGGAGAAAAATCAAGAATTATGCAATTCAACAATCATTATGTCTGTCTTATCAAACTCATAACCATGTCAGTGATAAGCTAATAATAAAAGGCTATGTCTCACCATTGCAGTGCAATTCTGAGTGTTTCTGACCGGGTTATGACAAGACATAACGTGGCAGGAAATTTCAGAATTCCATAAAGAACTGACAGAACATGTAATCCAGCACATGTTTCAATTAGAAATAAATCAAAGTGGTGAGACAGAGCCACAACCCCACAGACATATCTTTCTTCGAACTCTACTACAGCACTGTCATACAAGGTATGTGTGTATGATCAAGCTGCTATATGAGAAATCTCATATGACTAGTGGTAATAAAGGATCAAGTCTATAGAGGTTCCAGTTCTCACTAGTTTATTCAAGCTTAGGCAGTAGTTATGCATTAATAGTATAAAGTCAATACACAAGTGTTCAACACATAGCAATGGTAATGATTATAAGACATTTCCATTTCCATAAGGAAGGTGTTCCTCATAGATATAAGTGTTATCGTTACATCTAATTATTCATTTCTGTTTTGACAAAAATAGATGATAAGGTAAATCACCTATGACCCTAGTTATAGTATCTACACATTTGTAGACATGGTTAGAAAACATGTGAGTACAGTTACCAAATAAAGATTTTACATCTCAATCCTTTAATCCATAAATGCAAATTAGTGATAACTACATTATTTTATATTTCCACCTGGGTCACATAGAGGTGCAATTGAAGAATCTGATGAGCAGATACCAACATTGATTAGGCAGATTGTAACTGAGTTTCCACTATTACAATTAGGTTATTCATCTTACAGTGCCTAATCTAATACAGGCATAGTCTGCTCTGTGGGTATGGTGTTTATGTAGGATTTAGTCTGGAGACTCCTTATAAAGTTATCGTGAGTCCCTTGGTGAAGCTGTCACAACCATTAACCAGCTTTCACTAGGTGCAGATGTATTGAGTGACCCTTACCGTGAGTCCCTTGGTGAAGCTGTCACAACCATTAACCAGCTTTCACTAGGTGCAGATGTATTGAGTGATCCTTTAGGTACTAAATACAGTAACACCAAAAAACACCAAAGCTATAGTCCTGCTATAAATAGAACCATCCCAATGCCACTTGGCAGATGAACTGATACAATGGCTTTTTTAAAGTGAGACCATTTAATATGAGACCAGGTAGTAACAGAATAGATTTACTGTTGCTGTTACTACTGGAGCTGAACTAATACACTAATTTATAGAAAATTTGTAGCTATTATCTGGACGCGGCCATTGGCAACACAAAAGCAAATATGAATACAGTAATTATATAAGTCAGAAAGTAGAGTTCAAATTCTAGTATATCATATATGTATGCATATATGTTCATCCCCAATCATTGCCCTTTTAAATCCCCACTGAGGCACTGTGTTACAAGTCTCTCTCAAAGCGCATCCATTATTCACATCATCAGGATCGTGTTTCAATAGTTTCCACGACAGGTTCGGCCAGCTATGACTGGAGATGGGTCAAATCTTAGCAGGTGATCTTAGGATTTTGGCCTTGGTGACTAATTAGCTGGCTACATTACTGGGTGATCTTACTGCCCGCTGGCTAAATAGCCACCACAGCAGTGACTCAATAAGGGATCCTGGTATGACAACCCTCCATGTGAATAATTAGTGGGTAGCCTTAGCTGCTGCCCTCTGCACTCCTTTGCTCAAATGTACCCAATCTGGGCTCTTTACACTACTACCTATAACCCTGTGGCCAGTGCCTTTGGCTCTGGGATGGCAGGTTTTTTTTTCAAAAGAATAAAATACCATTGGAAAAGTGTGATGTTTCGACTAAGAATTGAGCATTATGGCCACACATGGGCCAACTATGTAGTTACTAGTGGTGTAGATAGTGCACTAGGCCTTACAAAGCTGTCATGCCTGTCATACCCAACCCTCACCCAACATGGCTTTCTAATAAAATTACAAAGGATATCACACCTATCTGACACCTCAGCCCTACTATTAAGAAAGAATAACAGAGCGTACATTGTTTTAGATACAAATAGGTCATTAGATATAGATCTATCATATGTGATTTGAAAGGGAATTATCTAGAACAATTATACATCATTTGGGCTGGGGGGTCTCGGTTGTCTTCCTAAAACCACCTAAAACTGGCCCCACCAGGCCCCTATTCAAGCCCCGACCCCTATTGATTTGACAGCCCTCCTATCCCGGCCCCTATTCAAGGGAGGCTGCTATTCAAGGCCCGGCTCCTATATGAGTTACTGCAGCCCTATGCTCATTTGAACACAGGAGTGCGTACTTGACCATGAAGGAGGTATGACTGGTCACTATGTAGCCAATAGTGGCCCCTACGACTGGGTACTATGACTTCATAGTGGTGTGTATTGAGCCAGTAGTTGAATAAATAGTAGCTGCTATTTTGAGGCCTCTACTGGAGCTCACTATGTAGTCACTGGTATGGAGTAATTTCTTATACCTCCCACTACGATTTGAGGGTGTCTAGTCGTGGAAACTATTGAAACATGATCCTGACTGTCCATTTGTAGACAATACACAGGAATGAGTCTCTGCATGCCCTAGACACCATAGATCACTTTGAAGTTTTTTACCATAGTTTTCTTTTTCACTTTGGCAATGTTATTGTTCAATTTGTAAAAATCAGCACTGGATATTGTGTGTATGGTACTGTATGTACGACCTCCGGGATTTGCATTGCTATATATACTTAGGGTTGTTAGGGAGGTTTAGCAAGCACTACGTGGACAATCTAACGCAGACGTGCAGCATACCTACAGCACTGGTATGTCTGCGTCAAATGAGCTACAGGTGACGTACGTCAGGTTTGCTAAACCTCCCTATTGTCAATCTGATGTATCCCTGTGGCAACACCAAAGGGGATAGGTGCCTCATATTGGAGATTCAGTTATATCATATTCCGTGTTTCTCTCTCTCTCTCTCTCTCTCTCTCTCTCTCTCTTTCTCTCTTTCTTGCTGAATTTACAAGTTTATATGTTCTATAGAAATTCCTGCAGCATAGATACTACGTCTGTTTGTCGTTTCTTTATTGTCTTCAGAAGTGTTTAGTCATTTGAACTATGTCATTCTCATACAGTCACGGAATAAACTAGATCTCTCACTTCCACCGTTTGCCATCCTCAAGGTATTGCTTACTGAATAAGAGGGGGTAAATAAGATTGACTTACCCAATAGGAAGATAGTGCCAACAAAGTGAAGTGACCCTAAGTGAGAGTTAAACCAAGTTAACAGAAAGGAATGAGGAAATCAGGACTGTCTCCTTTCACAGGAAATGTCTGCACAATTGAATAAGATGTGGAAAGGGGGAGTCAAGTCTCATTACTGTGAATAAGGTCAGAACATGAAAGGCGCTTTCTATCAATACCTACTGGAGCTGCTGATGAGGTGAGGGTAAATGTCTGGGGAAGAGTTATAAAATGAAGCAGCCAAAAAGGCCTGATAAACTCGCTTTGCGTGATAAACCCTGCTTATCATTAACAGACGTTAATTCAAGAAAAATAATTATAATTGTTGAGGGCCAGAAGCAAACTTCATTGGTTTTGATTCACCACCGCCTCTGTGAAACAGTATCTTAAAGGGATGTGAACTTACAAATAAAAGCTTAGCTTAAGATATGGAGGCAGTAAAACACATTGCCTAACACCTTTTTCTTCTATTGATATCTGTTAAATAGTTCTATGACTACAGAAGGTCCATATGCTGCTTTCTTTAACTTAGCCTATTTTCTATTGGTCTTGATTTATTCATATATATTTACCCCATAATCATGCATGTCATGAAACCTGAAACTGTACGCATGCAGCAAACAGGCAAATTGCCTACTTATACAGTATAAGTAAACAAATTCAACTCAGAATAAAGGTGTGTCTGAAACATAATAAAGGCAGATCATGAAATAAGATCCTTTTTTTGTTTCAGAAACTTTCCACATGTTCTATACTCTTGAAACAACCTGAAAGTACTTAGTGAAGTAAAGTAGAGGCAAAGACAAAGTAAGATTAACCAAGTGATGGACAGTGTTGCAGTTTGGTAGATTGCATCACAGATAGAGGTATACCGTATTCATTAAATAAGCGCACATGCTCTAATGAGCGCACACCCCTCTCTTTGGGGCCCACCTGGTGTAAAATCGGTCAAATAAAGTGTAAAAAAAAAGAAGATTTTTAAGACCAAAACAACGATTTTAGGCTTCAGGGGGTGCGCTTATTAGAATTAATTCCTCTAATAAGGTTTTGAGCATTAAAAAAGTAATTTTCAGCACATGTGCGCTCATAAGAACGAATACGGTATGTGTATTGGCATGTCTCTTGATAATTATGTGTGCTGAGAACCTGGGCAGCCATTTTAACTCATCACCATCTCAGTGAGAAACTAGTTTTATAACTCTACATATCATCATCGGAGCTCTACTAGAGTGCTGTCTGGCACATATCATAATTACTTCCTAGATATGAGACCTGACAAGGTGGGTACAATCAGACACCAGAAGCTTCTACCTTTTTTCATTTTGTAACACAAAAATACTTACAATAATGAGATGGTGTTCCTGGAGCATCATGTCGCCATCTGGATGATACTTCAGTAACTTGCAGGGAGAGAATCTGACACTAATTACACCTTCCTGTATGTGATTTTGTGACTAACATGAGGGCTTTCTCTTATCACTAGAACTTGGAAATAGGCAGAAGCAAAGGTTTATATCTCTTGCCAAAGGCTCCACCTTATTCAGCACTCCACTGCATAAGGATGTCAAGTTAGACATAGACTATGTTTTGCAACCTCAACACCTTTTGATAAGCTCTTTTACCGGTCTCTCCTTGATGTTAAGTGCTTCTGAATGAGCTGTCTGGCTGTCATCTGTTCTGCAGCTTTAAAGCATTCAGGCCATTTCCATGTTTGAGAAAATCCTTAGACATCTGTAACACCAGCAGGTGTGATACAGGTGCGTACATTTTTAGCACAATATGCATTTTGTCAGACCTAGTTAATCTTTATTCATTTTTGTCTAGGGGGAGCCCGACAGATATTTGCCGGCCAGCTGTGAATATAGGTCTGCATGCCTTCTCTGCCAAAATTTCATTTTGAGGGGAAGGGTCTTCTTTTCTATTCTTTCAGTAGAAGATTAGCTTATGAATTTGAAATAACCTTCATCTTGATATGTTAGCCCCTTAATTGTTTCTAGTTCTGTTAGAGCTTGGATCATAATTATTTGGTTCACTATTTATCCCTAATCCTTGTAATTCCACTATCACTGCACACTGGCAGGCCGACTCACGGCTGCCAGCCGGCCGCCATCACTGCTGTGACGTCATGACCTTGTGACCCAATTCCTCTCAGAATGAGGCTCTTCAAGATCAAAGCCTTCAAGCTGAAGATCAGTACAAGATCATGTGCCTTCAAGCATGTGAATGCACTGATCTTGCCAGCGTGAATCACATGATTTCTGTTCACAGGGCTGGAAACCTTGTTAGTTAACGTGTCCATTATTTTAGGTTTTAGTGGTCCAAAGACCACCACTTATCATTTTATTCCTGTTAAAACCAAATACTTGGGTGTGATTGAAGGACATTTAGCTACATGTCAGTTACTACAGCTTATATAAATAAATCAAACGATTTACCGCTGAAAACTAAGGGGGAAATTAATACCCCTGTCATGTCCACCTGAAGATGATGCCTTTAAGGGTCACGTGGTATATATTGCCATATTCCATACACCCCTACCAGTAAAGGAGTCTATAAAAGCCCTAAGTGAAAATTATTCATTTCATGGATTGGACTAGAACACAGGGATCACACTGTCCCAGTGTGGTAACATACACCACACTGAGAAAATTAACAAGGGATTTTTTTTTTCTTTATTCTCATATCAATGATAGAGTTTCATGTACATGCCTGATTGCGTGTAGGATTAGTATGGTTCGACCAGGCAACAGAGACCCACTAGACTTTGGGTCTGATATTTGCAAATGTTTCACAACTATGAAACTTTGCTTTTATAGAGCATTCGATTAGAACAATCAAATTCTGAGTCTCAGTTGCAAATTTGGAATATTATAATATTATAGTATAAACCAGCCAGAAGGTAGCTGAGAACAAATATCAAATCTGATGTCTGCAATTGCTTAACATGTTATGCAAGAATGCTGCCCCCTAAAAAAGTTTGAAAATGCATCTTCCAGCTGTTTTGACAAAGGATATCTGATGGTTGGCACCCCATACCTAGCATCAGGTGAACACTAGCAATTGTATATATATATATGCCAGTACACATTTGTATGACATTTGATCTTTTTACTTTTTTCCTCACACGCTCATCATTGTCACTGGTGTAGTGAGTAGGTGTAACTTATGGCTTTTAGGGACCAGGTGCACGGGAATTGTCTCTGCTTTAAGGTATCTTAATCTCTCGGCGCATTTGCTGAGGCCAATTCATTTACAGCACTCAGTGCACCTAGCAAAGACTCATGGCATGCGTCTATTTTTTGACGGCCTCTTGACCAATAGCCATGCTCCTTTTATTCTGTCCCCAACAACATTCCATCAGTACACACCTCTTAGCCCAAAAGTCCCCCTTACCTGCCCCCCCCCGACCTATATTTTCAGCTCAAATATGTAAAGTCCTTGATAAGCCCTAGCAAGAATAAAAGATGACATGGTTAGGTCCGCTTAAGGGTGGCAGAACATGAAGCTATTTCTTTCTATTGCTCCCGGGCCGGTGGCTCCCACTGGACTGCCAATAATAACATTTATCACCTTAATACTTATTACAATATAAACCATGAAAAAAACATCCTGCAACCCCAGTTTCCTATTTTGCTATATCAGGAATCAATCTGTGGTGGGATATCTGAACTAATGGCTGAGAGGTTTCTCTGTGAAAGCTTGCTGGAATACCCTAATGTCCCAACACCTGAATGGCATCAAAATGCAGATAAGGGTTTCACTATCATGGCCTTTCTACATGGATGATATCTGGTGTAATATAAAATGATTCCTGCAAATAGGGTGACATGTGCCAGGTAGTAGATGAGAAGTAGCCCTAGAAATGAAACCAATCTTTCCCATGTCCCCTTTGGTGTTTATATCACCAGAAGATTCATTGAATATTCCTTGAGATTCCTTACAAGGACATAAGGGAAAGATCATTCCCCTCAAAAAAATACTAAAATCCTTGACTGCTTTAACCTGTTTAACTGTAATACAACGCTAACTGACAGGGGTGTCATTTAAATCTGACATTATGTTTTTGCGTGAAACAGGGAGAGTGACTTTTGTAACAAAATGTATACCATCATTAATTAAGCCCCATCCTTAATGAGACCCCCTTAAATTTTTTGCTTATTAATTATCTATTTTGCAGGAAACATGGAGAGTGCCTTTGTGGTTTTGTTGCACAGGCTAGACTTTTATTCGTAGGTAATCTGTAGAGCATTGAAACTGAAAGGTTGACCAAATAAAAGGGGTCTCAGGTTGGACACCAAACACCCATAATACTTTTCTCTGCCCACTTATGGGGAGGACAAGCTAAAAGAAGACAGATGTTAAATTTGACTCAGCTTACTCTGGAGCTTAATTCAAAAGATCCTGGGATCCCAACCACAGCGATCTTAGTGTAGGCACATATCATAAGACCTGGCTGGTCTACCCTATGTAATGCAGTGGTTGCAGGCCTGTCCAGAATAGCTAGTCCTGGGATCACTTCACTATTCCATTTCCACCACTAAGATCACTGCGATCTTAGTGAAAGAAATGCATAGTGGTTTCACCAGGGTACAAGAGCACTTACAGGGAACACTCCTGATTAAAAGAGTGAATAGCCTGCTGCATACATAAAGAGGGGAGGGAGGACATTTGCTGAGTGTCCTTGAGGGCTCTTAGGGCTACTCATGCGTTAAGTGCACTGTAAGGTAATTCTTCCCTTCTCTCTCTTTGTCCTGGGGGGAGGGCACAATGCTTCTAATATGCAAGCATAAATTATACATTCATGGGAACAACTCTTGAATACTGTATGGGGGTCAACTGCACCCTGTGCTCTTTTGTTAGCCCATATGGGGACGGGGAACGATGGTATAAGCACTCTTGTGAAGAAGAGTGACTCCACAGCTATTCCTTTATTTTGGGACTCTTACCCCTGTGCCTAGTCAGTACTTCTTGGAATAGTGTAGGAGGGCTGAGGCTAAGATCGATGCGATCTTAGTGCTGGCTAGGATATGTGAACCCAGTCAACTCTTAAGATCGCTTAATAGGATAAGGCTGATTTATTCCTAAGATCGCTGGGGTCGTGATCCCAGGATCTTTTGAATTAAGCTCCAGTGACCATTTTTGAGAAGCCGTTTCATTCTAATTCTTGTGATTCAACTACTCCTAAAATGTGATGTTGAAGTCCTTGTAGTCAGTGGTTATATAATTTTAACAATAGTCATAGCTGGTCATTTTAAGCAGCATTTAATTATCATTATAATAGAGCTTCAGTTGTTGGTTTATCATCTCAGATACACAGTTCCAAAAAAATACATTCCAGCACTAACACAGAACATACACGTCTCTGTAAATACTTGCCTCTGATGGGATTAATCAACACTTGTTTGTATTAAGCAATATTTTCTACAACAGGAACAAGTGATGGGAATTTCAAAGTCCTTTGTACTGAGAAACTATCATGGATAAATATTCAAATGGGAAATCAGAAGCTGACTGTCATTTTCCATCTAACACGATTAATCTTGATTTTACATTTTTTAAATCATACTGAAACAAATGCTAGGGAATTATTAGTGATTTTCATATATCTCTGACACAAAGATAAGGAGACACAGTTACTTTTGCCCCTGGAATATCATAGAAGGCCGAAAAAAACGCCAAAAAACTCTTGCCCTTAAATCTCTATGAATTTATGGGCTACTGTATAGTCTTTTGATTTTCTAGTGTTGTAGTCATCGGATACAGGAGGACTGACCAAGATTCCCAATTACCTTATACTGTTATGTCATGAAGTGGTAGAAGATCAGATAAGAAAGTGGCAGCTCCTCTGTGCAGACTATGAGTGGTAAAACTTCCCACTAAACCAGCCTTGGCACACAGTTTTTAAACTTGGTTGAAAATCCTTGATAAGTGAAAGGAAGTAGAGGTGCTGTAACTCCAGAGGTAACACGTGGGACAAAGAATTGTTTCAGCACGAATCACTGGGACAACAACAGTCTTTTCTTTATATTGCATTGTCTTCGACAAGTGGATGTGTGAATCAAAACCTTCTCGCAAGTCATATCTTGTGCCTTGATGACATGTGGTAAAAAGGTGATATGCCCAACTCTGAGCAAGCAGCGATAGGCCAGCAGAATAGCAAGACCACAGCTGTAAGTCATGAAAATCTGACATGTTCAAGCATGAGTACAACTTTTGTAAGTCATTAGAAGAACTTTGCTCATGGTGGATCTTATGAGGAAGCAAAAGGGATCGGGGTGAGCAAAGCCCCAAAAGTCATGTAGAGCCCAAACACCTGATAGAAAAGTGATTTATAATCCAATAGTCTCAGGTGAAGCTGGTAATGGTACTAAAGTATGAGTGTCACAGAAACAAACTATTTTATATGTATGTGTGTGCCCAGCTGGTGGAGCCCTCTGTTGATATTATATTGACAATTAGGCAAATAGGCCCCAAACAAGCCCCGAAAAGTTTTCTGGTGATCTCTGGGGGTTAGCACTATCATTCTCACTCCAAAAACATCATGTTCTCCTAGTTTAGAGCTATTTGTAGCAGTTTCCCGCTTTTGTCCCCATCATTATTTTACTAATGATCATTGACCTAAGAATGGGCTTTTTGGAAGTGCTAGTTTTGAATAGAAATTATTTGTATAGGTGGACATAAAACTATTGGGAGGATAGCCTGAAGGTAGTAGATATATTGTTAAAATGTTGATTTGCAGTTGAATGATGGCCATTCTCCCAAAGGTCAGGTTAAACAAGAAGGATAGAACTGACACGGAGGTGAAACAGGCAGGTACCTTAAAGTTTTTCAATAGACGTCCCCATTGAGGAATAATAATTTAGCCTATTGCTTTATATATGGGGTGCTCCCATCCAAGATCATCTATAAGCAAGTTATAAGACATCTCCACATTGTCCCTATCAAGAATGGGGAGCTTCTAGAAAAGTGACAATTAGTATGGCTTCAGACAGGGGAGGAAAAATCAGCCTCACCTGCCAGCAACCCTACCAAAATATTATCCTCTGAAGAAACGTGTACAGCTTTTAGGTTTATATCATTAAAAGAGGTGACACAAAACACCTCTCTGAGCCAAAACATGGGGTTTGAGTTTTTACTTCGTCCAGAATTTATAGCCCCTTGGGCTCGGGTATTATCTGTCATCACGACTACTTTTTCCCCCGCCATATATTTATATGCTCATTGTATTACTCATCAGTAGGACGGAGCTCAAAATGTTAACAATCAAAATCAACGGTCCTCGACCAGACTCCCCAACAGTAATCATAAGCCATAATTATTGGCACCAAAACCATAATTGGAAGTGTTGGTACACACAACCTCCCAATCTAATTTTTTTGCCCAAAACCCATGCTTTCACAAAACTTGCCCACCATATTAAGCCCTGTTTTATTTCATAGTCCAAATCTATTACCTCCTTGTGAGAGCCTTTTAAGGTATTGTGAATACGTCAAGCAAATGTTTTCCCACATTTTACAACGGTGGCATAATGAGCAAGAAGACCCGCTACATATTCCATCTCATGCCTAGAACACTCTGTTTTATCAATTAAGGCATAAACCTCATTTTTGACCCTAGACAATTTGTCATTATCAATAGATAAGGTCATGGGTTCAGTATTAACTATAATACCTAAGTATTTGAAACTGGTAGAAGGATTAGTATATTTTGCTCTGGCTATCCCAAAACCAAAACCATTCAGAACACGTTAGAGGAATACTTGGGCCTCAGAACAAGATTTAGCATCTTGACCTAGAATAGCAAAACCATCCAAATAATTAACTATCCTAGGATAACCTTGTTTGTAACAACATTTGCACACAAACTCGGAAGATTGGCTGAAGGCATAAGGGGCTGTTTTTAGGCCAAAACATAATCTCACATCTTCATAATAATTTGAGCTATTATCAGAAGTCCAATGAAAACCTTGGAAAGTACAATGGGATGGAATTAGGTGAACAGTCCTATAGGCACTACTTAATCTGCGACTGAGCCCATGTCACCCATACATATCAACTACATGGTCCAACGTTTTATAATGGAACTTTTCACATGTCGTTTCCATATATCTATTGATACAGTTGGATTCAGGCTGTGAAAAGTCTGTGATGCACAAGATGTTACTTTCAGGACTGCATAAGTCATGAATTAATAAACAATTAATACAAGTGGAATTTTTCCCCATAGATGGTGCCTCTACTAATAGACCAGCATTACCATAATTTCTCTTTAAATTAACAAGGTCAAGGAATTCTAGGTAGTCCATAGGATTCAATTCAATATCCTCAAAAAAATAATCATTTTCATACTTGCACCATTCTAACAAAACCGGCCTATGTGAATTACCAGTAGCGGCACCGTGATCAACATTGTTAAACAATTTTTTTTATTCAAATTATTCCAATGACCAGAATTATTTCGCCCACTTCGGGTACTATACGAGTTTTTCGACGATTTCCCTTTCCAAGTACTACTATTACTATTCCTACCAAATGAGCCAGATTTTTGTCCAGGTAGACCTCAAAGTCCTGCCACCCCTAATATTGTATTAAAATAATGGGTATCTGCCTCATCAAATGCTGTTGAGCCATTTGAACATGCTATCATATACCATTTTATTATTCCATAAATTCTAACATATTATTGTATTAATCAAAGAATATCTATGAAATTAATACATAGGTTGGTTCTAAGAGCTATAAGAGCGCTCAAACTTTGTATAAGAGCGTTCATGCCCCACTGCACACCAAACCAAGTCAGTTAGACAGAGTTTATGACATCAAAGGGTCCGACCTAATGGTTCACTGCACAATATAATAAGAATAAGGGTCTCAGTGTGCGACCTCATGGTCCAATGCACAAATTAATAACTTGTAAGTGAATGCAACCGGCCGTCACGGGTGCCTGAGCACCGCTGACGCCGTCATGAGTGTCTGAGCACTCTAATAACTGAACAATGGGTTACATAAGCATGATGCCATAACCTTCCGGTCGCTCTAGCGTCGCTCCAGAGCAACCTAGGTCAAATATCAAAGCATTTATGGAAAGCCCATAATTAGACGGTCAGAATGAGCCCAAGATCAAGGCGGAACTCCCATTATTAAGGAAGTTATGCCATGGAGACTGAATGGAGCTCTGAGTTCCCTACAGACAAACCGGCGGGAGTTACGTGCCTATCCAACGGGCATTATAAACTTGGCATATTCAACTTTGCGCATGCGCAAAATGGCGGTTATAAACGCATAAACGACCGAGTTATGAGGGTCTGAAGATGCAGAACCGACCAAGACAAAGGGGGACACAGCGGCATCCATGGGGGTCCTTTGTCCCCCTGTGACACATGAAAGACTCCCCTCAAACAATTGTAGAGTTAGGCAGATGCTACTGGCTCCAGTCAGTCTGGAGGTGCTTTTCCAAGATTTGCTACAAATAGCCTGGCTGCACTCCTAGTCAGGCAGAACACCAAGAACCGCTCTAGAGGTAACATCTCCAGTCATCTCCTGCTACCTGCTATACCACTGCACTATGGTGCAGGTCAGGAGCTAGGTGTGGGAACCCACCTAGAACTATGCTGGACATTGTATTATTAATACCTCACAGGTGGAGTGGAACAGAACATTATACTTTATAAATTACTGTATATTTACTGTATGTACAAATTACCTACATACTAACTACTGTATGATTGATATTTCTTACATGTTGCCTAAAGCTGAATAAACCAGTGATAACTGGGAAATAACACTATTTATAAGAGCCTTGAGATAATTACACTATATACCACTAGTCTTATGATATTTCTCATATGACAACTTGATCATGCTAATTACTAGTATGACAATGCTCTTTCCATCATGGCTTCATCTTAAGCCACATGAGCCTGTACAGTATAAAACACTGAGTTAGCCATCTCTGAGATATACTAATGGAATACATATAACTAATTTATTGGCAGCATATCATGTCATTGCTTCATTAACAGGTAGCGGTGTATGGTAATGTTTTATCATCTCTGGTATCACAATGCCTGTTCAGCCAGGGCTCCACTATAACGTTAGCACTGCCACAACGTTCCGATGTGGGTAGTAAAAAGGGCCTTCAAAAATACCACTACTTTCTGTCAGTGGAGGGAGGTAAAATGTCCAATGGTGGTGGACAACACGGCATGGTCCTGAGCAGCATACAGAGCTATGGTCTCTTTTCTTTTATCTGACCACAGTGATCGGGAGTTCCAAAAAAGAAAAAAAAGGTCATGGCTCAAGGCCTGATTGTGGTTAGAGATTGTCTCTTGGTTTTTCACCTGTCTATACAGCAATATTTTATTCTGCTGCCAAGAAGCTTATCTATGCTGCTCCAGGAACTCTGGGGCCTTTCTCTGAAATCCTCGAGACAAAAACAGGGTGTTGTGGGTTTTTAGTGTGAATCCCTCCACCACAAAAGGACCTACAATACAGAAAATAGAGTTTGAAGCAACACTATAGGTTGATCATAACCGCTTCCAACTACTCCTGACTTGATATTCCATCTACACGACAATACTCACTGCTCAAAGCATCCTCACTCTGTCAGAACGCCCTGTCACAAAATGAAGAAAACTTCCACTAGCCCTTTTCATTTCCATCATTTGTCACACACAATAGGATCTGTGCAAAATAAACTCTCCTTCGCTCTGACTCAATATTTACGTTCCAATTTTCCTACTGCGCCACTAATACAGAACACACATGTCTCTGTAAGTACTTGTCTCTGATGGGATTATTCAGAACTTGTTTGTATAAAGCAATATTTTCTACAACATGAATTAGTGATGAAAATATAAAAGTCCTTTGTAGTGAGAAGCTCTCATGGCGAAATATGCAACCGGGGAATCAGAAGCTGAGTGTCATTGTCCTTCTAACAAGATTAATCTTGATTTTACTTTTTTTTTAAATCATACTGAAACAGATGCTAAGGAATTATTAGTGGTTTTCATATATCATGTAATTGTTTCATTAACAGGTAGGTATGATAATATTTTATCATCGCTTGTATCACAATGCCTGCTCAGCAGGCACAGGGCTCCACTATTAGCTGCCTAACGAGCACTAATAACAGCCCGTATTCTGATGAGTAGTGGGAGAAACGGGTTTCCATGAAATTGAATCTTAATGAGCAGAATCAAATTGACACACTGATTAATTAGGGAGATTGTTCTTGAGTTTCCATCATCCTAATTACTTTATAGATTATCACTGCAGTGATTGTGGGAATATAGTCCTTTCCCTCGTCTCTCCCAAAACTCATGAAATCCTCCATCATTTTCATCATTAGTAGCCCCTGCACAGTGAGGTATCTCTCCAGAGCTTCTAACATTCTAGCCCTGAATTGATTTTTCTCTTTAGCATCGTCATTGTTCAATTTGTAAAATCAATGCTTGACCATTGTGTATGTGGCCTCCTGGGATTATATAAATATAATAGTATATGATTTGTCCTAGTCTATCCCGCAGGCATTTTTCAAGGAGTTGTGTCTTATACTACATTACATAAGGTTACATATTTTTATTCTGGTAGTCTTTGTCTATCTCTTTCTCCTTTTCTCTTTTTCTCTCTGTCCCTCTCTGTTTGTCTCTATGTCTATATGCCTCTGTCTCTCTCTGTCTCTCCCTCCCTCTCTCTATCTCTCTCTCTATCTATCTCTGTCTCTGTCTCTATCTATGTCTGTCTGTCTCTCTCTCTCACTCTCTGTCTCTCTCTGTCTCTCTGTCTCTCTCTCTCTCTCTCTGTATCTCTCTCTCTCTCTCTCTCTCTCTCTCTCTCTCCCTGTCTCTCACTGCCTCTCTACTCATAATGAAATACCTCTGCTACAAAGGTCTCTGTATAATGATCCCTTCTGTCATTTGAATTTACCTCGTGTTTCCTTGTGCCTCACTGATCGACTTAGCATTACCATGCGTACAGGTAGTTACATTAGAAAATTCCAAAAACTATTAATACTAAGATCTAGTGTTCACTACTTAGTTCCATCCTTTGGAAAATAAAGCACTTCTCTTTCCTTTCACAGGAAGTGTCTTCACAATTAGAGGAGGCCTTAAAGGTTGGTTGTGAATGAGGATTGAGCACAAAGGTGCTTGCTGAAGGCCGACTTAACAAAGACCTAATTGAAGTCTCAGTGTTATCTTAAGTCTTACGGATCAGCTAAGGATGGTAAGGAATTCCTTCTCTGCAATGGAGAGGTTGATAAAGGTTGATGGGTTTTCAACAGAAACCATTGAAGCTAGAGAGAGGGATATTACCTGCAAATGGGATATTTGCTGATAACAGTTTCACGTGTTTAGCCTTTTACAGGAGGGGGTGGTATATTGGATGAAATGTAAAATGACAGATTACAGCAGGGTTCCATTCTTTCTCTAGTGCACACTTGCAGTCATATCTCATCTTGACAACTTTCATACTGCTTCACACCTTATATGGCAAGGTATCTGAGGAGTAATATCTACCTGCTGAATCACACAACGCTTGATATGGCAGGCAGACTGCGTTTGCTGTAAACTTCAGTCATCATTCCCACTCATAAACCTTTGCCTTTTTCCTTTGGCCGTAATGAGTCTTACCATATACGACCTAGTGACTAGTGTATACATACACTGTCACTATGCATGTATTGTCCTCCCTTTCAATAAGGATTTTTAAGACATACTGCATCAAGCCTTTCCACATGCCTGCCCTTTTTGTTATACCTATTTTGACCTTTTCCTGTTCACACTGGCTGCATGCCTCTGATCTCTCTCCAACAGCTGACACCAGATGGTGATTGCACATCTATAATGGATCAACATGGTAAAAGGTACACCCACAAGGGGGTGCGTGGGCATACCTTTTACCATGTTGATTCACATATTTTGATTGGCAAGATTTCAGGGTGGACATATAGCGCAACCAGGCCCAGTGATCAGATCCTCGCCCAGACTGGGAATCAGGTACGAGCCACATGGACCAGACTCTCTCCCAGTCTCCCAGTCTCTGGTCAATCCAGGCCAGTATTGATCCAGTGTTAAATGTTCTCTGGAAAGGGATGAGGCGAGGATATTAGAAACCCTACAGCTAGCAGTACCAGGGATGTATGTGGGTGTACAATGGAAGGATGTATTCTATGATGGTGGCTTATAGGTATAGGCAATATAGGACCTATAACGGCAACGGGGGGCTTTAATGGCAAGGAATCCCTTGTAGATTTGCACTGAAGTTACAATCTTTATATTTAGATATTTTCCAATGCGTAAGTGAAAAGTTTCTGTAATTTACAGAATTTGCTTGCAATTTACAGAAATGTGGATAAAGTCATTGACAAATAGGGATGTGAGTTCACTTCAACTTGCAACCCAAGTCCCACTATGTAATCTAAACTTGCCCCCATACCCTGCAATCTGTATGCAAAATGTCTGTATAAATTACACACAGAGTTCAATTTCAGTCTCATTCTGCACTGTGCTTACTTACAACAGCTTGCAAATTCAATATCAAGGAGAATGGCATTGCGATTTAACGCAGCTTACAGATCTACATTGCAAGGGTGAGGGGTCAGTTTAATTGCAACAGTTGGATTTGTAAAATGCAATGGCATGTGAGAAGCCTTGCAATTTGCAGTAAAGGCAAATCCCCCTATCTGCAAATTGCAAGAACTTTCCAGGGTTAGATTACATTGTGGGATTCAACCTTTTACGGCAGGCCCTGCAGTGACCAGGGTGTCTTTCTTCTTTCTGTTCTAAACACTGAGAGCAATGGTTGAGTTGACGTAAATCTGAATGTGAAGGTTTCTAAATGAGATGTTTCTGACCAGATATGAAGGTGCAGGAAACTCTAAAGTATTCCTGCACATGTTTCAAGTAAAAATATGTCTTAAATATCCTCTATAAGGCTTGAGGGGTTTCCTGTTTGAAGCCTTCCTCTCTACACGATCAATCCTATGTTGACTGAAAAACTATCCCTTCTGTGATAGAATTCAAAGTACAGGTCAATAGATGTTTTATAATGCCAGTCTTAAACCTCCCCGATCAGAAACCTCCATCAGCAATAAGATTGGCATGTACTCTAAATTCCATCAGAGAAAGGCGTATCTTTTGCAGGTGTTTAGGTGTGCACACATATACCTCAATCTTCCTGTGAGGTTCCCTTTTGCACAGTGTCTATTTATGG
Organism: Acholoe squamosa; assembly: GCA_949317995.1. Lineage (NCBI taxonomy): Eukaryota > Metazoa > Annelida > Polychaeta > Phyllodocida > Polynoidae > Acholoe > Acholoe squamosa. The sequence continues at coordinate 82,302,902 of OX439041.1, read as the reverse complement.
AACAATAGGGTAATAATTGTCCAAGAGATGGATGATTCTGACCGGCTGACAGGAAATCCCATTTTTCATCTTAGCTATTGTATGATATCACAAAATTTTGGCAAGGAAAATATAAGGGCCTTTGTTTCACACCTATTTCTCTCAAAAAAGGAGTATTTTAATAATAGTGGTAGCCATGCCATTGGATATTTCTATTTCTTTCAACACAAATGAAGGTTTCTAACCAGCTTGAATGGCCAGAGTTAAATCTGTTTACTGCTGCCATAGTTTTATCATTTGACTACCCTTGTTGATATAAATAGATAGAGTTTACCATCATTTATAATCAATTTTCTGAAAACTTGTAATAACATGCTATGGTTGATCAGTAGTATGGGATTTATTGACAGCCAGTCAAACCTCCAGTCAGAAACCTTCATTTCTGAAACAAAAGATAGACAAATGTTTCATAAATGAAGGGCCTGAAAGAAACTTTCTTTGGAGAATCAGAAATTAGTTTATTTTCTATTAATATGGACATGAAAGTAAAAAATTTATAGAAAATACTGGGTATCAGTATTTTTGTCTCCCTACTGCCATATCTTTGAGAGACAATTTGTCAAAGATTGCACAGGGGGTAAGGAAATGCATGTACAAACTAAAAAATATATATACTTTCCTACATGTAAGCATTATGTTTAACCCTATACATACGCCAAAATCACCTTAAGGATTCTTTTTCCTTCCTTAGTCATGACATTTATTAATCTAACTGAATACCTTACCATTTAACATGGATTATGTAAAGCTACATTACTGACATATATACTTTAAATGTGAGGTGTGGTGCAAGATATGCTCTCTATGAAGGTTGATTCTCCGGGTATTTGGACAAAGGATAATTCAATATGGTGCACATAGAGTACTTCTTATGCCCTGGTGGTTAGTTTGTTGACTATCATCCCAAAGTCAACACGTATCTCTTAAAAAGCCCCTTTAGATTCTGAATCCCAAACAAAAAAAAACAACAGAAAATTAAAACCAAGGCCTTATTCCACCCTTCAAAGTGACAATCAAGCTCACAATAGAACCACCTTACTGGAGGTCTAGCAGACCTACTGGGATCTTTGTGAAAAGGCTTTAAAAAGATTGTATGCTCATTTCATGGTTATTGCATAAGCCAATCTGACTGAAACTGAAGTAAAGCACTTGCTGATGTCTTTTTACAGTTTGATATGGCACCATGTCAAAAGCATAAATATGTCTTTTATGGATTGGGTAGAATTAAGTTTCAAGATATCAAGTCTCTCAATTTATTTCTCTCTCTATCTCTCTCTCTCTCTCTCTCTCTCTCTCTGTCTCTCTTTCTCTCTCTCTCTCTCTCTCTCTCTCTCTCTCTCTCTCTCTCTCTCTCTCTCTTGTCTGTCCTCCTCAATTTTCAAGTCTATTTTAAGTAAGGTGCATGGTTCAAATGCTATGGCTATATATTCTGCCTCGCCCTCTATCTATACACTACTATTCTGGTCACCTGACCAATCTCCTCTCGCCTTTTAGTCTGTCCTTCGTCTCCTTCACACTATGTGATAAAAATCAAACAGTTCAATCTTTATGAGGTATGTATGAGGACCTTCAGCAGTTTCATTAGTAAGGAAAATGCCATTATCTTTGACATAAGAATGTAAGTTAATGTAAGTTAAGACTAAAATAGGGTTCAGGGGAGATAATGTCCAGAATTATGGCAGAGATGTCTCATCTGTTAGTGAACAAGTAATCAATGGATAATTCATGACGAGTGTGTGTTAGTGAAGGATAATTACACGAGGCCGTAGACCGAGTGTAATTAGCCTTTGCTAACACACACTCGTCATGAATTATCCATTGACTACTTATTTTATACCATGAAACCAATCAATAATCAATAGAATACCAATAAATTCAAGTTGAAAACAAAAATTATTCTCCCTCCCTGGGTCTCGAAGCCAGCCATAGTGTCTGTACACAGGTACATACACCTCGTCGCCCGGCAGCGGACAGAGACAGCGCCCGTCTCGGCTAGGCTTGGCAGTGGCACATGGTGAAAAATATTGTACACACACCTCGTCGCCCGGCAGCGGACAGCTACAGCACACACGGCGAAAAACAGATGCGTCTCGCGGTTATGTTTGTGTATAAAACACCTCGCCGCCCGGCAGCGGACAGCTAAAGCTTCGAATGCATCTAACGGTTATGTATGTGTATAATACAGCACACATGGCGAAAAAAAGATGCGCCCGGACCGGACCTCGAGCCGCATACCTCTAACGGCTGAGCGCAATGGGCTAACCACTAGACCACTGCGTCTCCTCCTTCAGCGCCCGTCTCAGCTTGGCTTTGTTTGAATGTGTCCTGTGGTTATGTATACACGATCGGTACATACACCTTGGCGCCTGGCTAGGCTTGCTAGGGGGGTCACAACCCAGAATGCTGGGGATTTTCACACGTATAGAAGTTATATGTGAGTGACCTCCCCGGGCTTTGTATCATATCCAGACCTGGTTCTAGCCAGCCACTACCAGTCAGTCCCTGTGGCGCAATGCATAGGGAGTTGAGACTGCAGGTTCGACCCCTACCTTGGCAATGAAAAATTCCGTAGGTTTTAACATGTAACATATGACATGGAAGGACATGAGAGGGGTTATCCATGGATAACCGCACACCTCTCAAAAGTGATGTTACAGCCTACAGGGTGTGCAATATCGACAGGTATGTGCATGGGAATATCCAGCAAAAAGCACTGAGCAACCCAGAAATCGTGGTATAAGAAGGACTACAATCGTTGGCTATTGTACTACCTTTTCTGTTCACTCTCATTCCAAAGCCTTTAAAATGATTCATAAGTGAAAAAAAATGTCATAGCACATCTTGTTTGTTTGTCCCCTCACCCCTCCCTGTTGCAATGAAATTCAACAAATGTGACATTTCAGAAAGGCTTCTTGATAATGTAAAATGTTAATACCCACCCTTCTACCCTAGTGTCCTATTCATTCCCAATCAAGGTAGGGTAATTGGTTTTCCATAAACCTTGCCCCCCACCCAAGAAAAATACCTAGCAACATAATGCCATGCACTTTAGACTCTTCAGATTTTGCATGGGTGGGGGACAGGTGCATATAGAGACTCTGCATCTGTGACTTACTTCTGTAAATAGTCATGGCAGCTTATAGTAGGAAAGTAGCCTAAGTAATATAACCAATGTCGCTCAATTATATTCTGACATTTACATCTCACTTAGAAGCCATTTCTAATGCTCCACCGCTGGCAAAGCAAATTTATCTATTACTGATGGTATCAAAAACAGAGTAAGAAAATAGTGTAAAGCATCTAATGGTCACCAAGCAGCAGCAATGCAATGTTGAGGTCATGGTGCTAATGTACAGCCCTATGTGGAGGTATTGCTCACATAAATAATGATCAATGGACAAAGAAAGTCTTGTTAAAGTGGTGTTAATGTATATACAGACTGTATCAGTACGCAAACATCAGGTGCCAGGTTTTAGTTCAGGCAACTGAACCATTAGTAAATCCACTACAGAGAATTCATTTTGTCGTTCATACTACCCCATTATATGACAATTATGTCCAATAATGAAACTTTTTCAGTACCTTGGTTAACCATAAGTTACTGTATGTTCTGTCACCATGCCGCTTTGCAGACTGGATTTAACTCAAATTAAAGGGGCAGGAAGAAATACTTATTGGTGATGCATTCACACAGTTCATAAGGAATGGAAACTACTCTATCCCATCTTTCACGACATGTTATAACATGCCTCTTCTATTGCCATATTGCAGTTTCCTACATTATCCTTCCCATGTTCTGCATTCCTCCAACGTTCCCAGCTGACACCAGAAAATGGACATTTATCCACATAATGATTGTTGGTGTTTCATGTCAGACATATGACCAGTTACTGTAACTAGACCTAGGTCTACACTTGGAGTCAGGTACAAGGCGCATGTCTGTACTGCTAATTGAGGCCAGTATTGATCTAGCTTAAAATGTTCCCTGGAATCAAAAACTTGATAGTGACATGACATGTGGAGGTATTGCAATAACCATACAGTAATATCAGGTAACTGTAGGGAACTTTGAGCATTGAGATGACCTGGAGGGCATTTCTCTAGATGGTATACGACTAGACACAACCAGTACGACTTGAACCCTTAAATATCAGAGTGGGTGATCGTAGGTGACACACTATGACTACTTAGTATGATCAGCACTTAAAGCAGTTATACATACGGTTTGGTGGGGAAGTCGTACACATGCAATTATTGGCTACCACTAGAGGCAGGGCTGCAATGGCATTTAACTGAGGGATCCCACTACGACTTGATGGGGGTCTAGTGGTACCACCTTGAGAAATGCCTTCCAGAGTAACCATTGGTATTTGTATAGGCCAATGTGCAATCTGCTGGATTAAATGTGGCAAAATGTGGTTATTTGATATTAGGGGGAATGTGTGAATGTCTCTACAGATGAGGGTAGTCTCACATTACTGACATTGCTGAAGAGGCAAACCTAAAAGATGATCTCCTTGTGTGTCCCTCTAGGGAATATCATATCTACCTGCTTGTCCAGACAGGGAAAGTAATAATGATCGACACAATTCACCCAAAATTACTGACATGATGGTAATAGTTTTATTTTCCATAGGCATTGCTGAGATACCATAAATACCAATCATGAGCTAATGAGTTCTTGTAATCAGATCATACCGGAAACAAATAGTCGGGTTTATACCACGATTTGTGGGTTACACAGTGCTTTTTGGTGTCTATTCCCATCCACATATCTGTCGATATTGCACACCCTATAGGCTGTAACATCAATTTTGGAAGGCGTGCGGTTATCCAGGTAAGGCGTGCGGTTATCCAGGTAAGGCATGCGGTTATCCAGGTAAGGCGTGCGGTTATCCAGGATAACCGCACGCCTCTCCCATGTCACATGTTAAAACCCACAAAACTTTCCAGGCCAGGGTAGGGATCGAACCTGCAGTCTCACATCCCAAATCCAACTCCTTATGCACTGCGCCACAAGGACTGACGAGAAATGCTCGATTCGAACCACGTCTGGATATGATATGAAAAGGAGTCGACTGCGGGCTGACCTCTACCATAACCGCGGGACGCATTCAAATATATCCAAGCCGACGCGGCCGCTGAAGGAGGAGACGCGGTGGTCTAGTGGTTAGTGCTTTGCGCTCAGCCGTAAGAGGTACATGGATCGCATCCCGGTCTGGGTGGTTGTTTTTTCGCCGTGTGCCGCTGCCGCTGTCCGCTGCCGGGCGACAAGGTGTATTATACACAAACATAACCGCGAGAAGCTTCTTTTTTCGCCGTGTGCGCTGCCGCTGTCCGCTGCCGAGCTAGGTGTATTTTATACACAAACATAACCGCGAGAAGCATCGTTTTTTTCGCCGTGTGCCGCTGCCAAGCCTAGCCAAGACCGGGGCTGCCACTGTCCGCTGCCGGGCGAGGAGGTGTATGTACCGATCGTGTACACACAATGGCTGGCATCGAGTCCCGGGGAGGGGGAATAATTTTTGTTTTCAACTTGAATTTATTGGTATAATATTGATTATTTATTGGTTTCGTGGTATAAAATAAGTAGTCAATGGATAACTCATGACTTGTGTGTGTTAGCAAAGGCTAATAACACACACGCGTCATGAGTTATCCATTGATTACTTGTTCAATAAGGCACATGCACCACACTGTGTCCCTGTCTAAGAAAACTACATTTGTGGATCAACATGGTAAAAGGTAAGCCCGTGAGGGGTGCGCAGGGGTACCTTTTACCATGTTTATCCACATTTATGTTTCACCTGACATCCTGTTTAATTAGTCAGTGTGTAACTTAGTGTGAATTCATCTAATTAGTTTGCAGACTATCATTGTGGAATCTGTGGTATTATACTTTTAGTAAGAAATGTGAACTAAGATATCGGTTTCCCAGTAGGCAGTAGCAGTGGCACCATTATAGATATAGTGGGTGCACCCTCCACATTTGTTCAGGTTCCTATATAGAATGTTTTCTAATGTACTAGAATCCCCAAACATTTTCTGCTTAAATGTCGCCACTGGAAATCCTCGCACTACAAACCACCTTTTTTTCCAAATCAATTAGATTCATACTTTCATTTTATTCCTTCTTCATCCACAGACATACTCATTGAAACTATACATGATATCTATTTCTATCTCAACATCCGAGAAAAGAGACAAAGATGCTTTTAGGCAAGCAAATATTGCTCAACAAAAATAGACATGGGTTGTCTAATGTCCCCTGTATTAGTTCATGACCGGTAGAGGATTTGATAGGCACTCGATAAGGGATTCGACTCTAAAGACGTATTTCCTTTATCCTCCCAATCATCAGTCTGTTCAGCTGTACCACTGACCTAGGGACGAGGCACTCCTATTGTCAAAGCACTGTGGGCAATTCACTTTAATTCTCATATTGACAATGACATTGTTCAATTTGGAAATTCAGCATTGGGCCACTGTATCCATGGCCTCCTGGGGTTAGGTGGGTATGATTGGATTTAGTCCCAATGTGTAGATCTGATATTTCCCTCTGATGGGGCCTAAAGGGTAGTGTCTCACACTGGGAATGTCATTTCCTGTCCTTGTCCTACTCTGTCTGTCTCTCTAGCTATGCTCTCTCATTCTCTCATCCTTCATTGCTGAGTCTGTATGATCATACACAGTGACAATATTGAATCTTTGGGGAGTGAAGTAGTATTTCGAAAAAGGTATGATTGGAGGAATTAGAATAAGTTGTGAGAAGTTAAAAATGAGAAGATATACATCTCAGACAGAGTTGAATGAAGTGAAATGACATTGGCCATATATTGAAGAACACCAGGTTGGTTTGTAATACTTTTTTTATGCCAATGTGAAGCAATGTGAGGAGCCCAACAATAGAAATATGTAGTCTTGATGATATGTTGTGTTGGGACCAGGTGCAGTCAATCTTCCTGCTTTAAGGTCTCTCAATCTCTTTGCAACCCTTTTACCTTACACGCTTAGTTATCCTAACAAAGGCTAAGGGAGTTGACCCAACGAGTCTAGATCTAGTCACATGATGGCTTCCTGACCAGAGACTGACCTCTTTTACTCGGCAAGCTGTACCAACTGTTAAACATCCTTTTTCTTCACACATCTCAGCCCCATAGGACCTCTCAGGTCTATCTGTCTTTTTTTCTTTTTTTCCTTTCGTCTAAAAGCATTGGCTGCCCTGAACTTTTTGCAGGTAGAACATGTTAGTATGCCTGTTACAGTCCACTTTGAGAAAGCAGCACTATCTCACTCAATCCTCATATCCCAATACATATACCATTTTGGCCATTTTAGCATAAGCGCAGGCTGAGATATATTACTGCATGTGTGCTAAAACAGGAAGTGTCCTACCGCATTAGACATTGTTGATTATGGCATCACAATTAGCGTGAGGAAATATAGGACAAGACTTGAAGCTATTCATCAGGGCAGTATTGATGTTTCCTTATCCATGTATTGATTCATAAGATTTCATGATTGGTATCCTTTGTAACAAGTTCCCATAATCAGCCCCTGCCCCAAGTGGGAAGTCAGGTAATAAGCGCATGTACCCAACTCTCTCTGGGTCTGGCCAATCAAGGCTGGTATTGATCCATCTTGAAATATCCTGTGGAATGGGACAATGCCAGGGTATAAGAAATCCTAGCAATGGCTCCCATGAGCACTACAACTGGAGCGTGTTGCTCCTATGGTAAAAAGAGCTGTCAGTAGGTACCCTCTTTTCAAAAGAAGTCATGCTCTGCTTCACCATTCAACTTGCACTCACCGCATTAGTCTGAAAAGTCACCTGCCTTGTTTAAAACAGAGAGAGAGAGAGCTGCACTATCATGTCACACACTCTATAGTATATTATACTGACTGACTTCTCCTATTTAGGTACCTACTCAAATCCCCTTTTTTAGCACCGTACTTGAATGACCACTTGAGAGCAACAAAAGGGACAAGTTATAGCTACATAAAAAGAAAGGACTGGAAACAAGGGCATTTTAGCCAGCTGTTCCTTTTACTATAGGAGCAACACCCTCCTGGTGTTATATATGGGTGAAACCATTTTCTATAGTAGGGGGTCATAGGTTAAGTGGTCTGTACATTCAATGAAGTTATTTATATACCTTGATCTTTTAAAGCTAGAATATGTCTCAAGTATCCCTTTATCTATATTAGATTATCAAACTAAGTAGTTCAAACAAGTATCTTTTATGCAAACTAATATACACATTACTGTAGGTATCACCATAATGCTTAAAGTACATGGTCCTTTACAGTAAATTAAATCGGCTTATTCATACAAGTTCTTAAGGTACTTGGGAATTGAAGAACATCAGCAGGTAATGGTTTGATTAATAGAGAGTGTTTAGATGATATTTCCTCATAATTTCTTGCACTTGGAAGAGAACAATTTCAAAACTAAATGTGATGCATCCTTACCTAACCAGGCACATGTTAGGAAAATGGATTTCATGATTATACTGGTTTCACAGCTCGACTAGATCAAGAGCTTCAGAACACTTTTTGTTTCATTAAAATATCTTTATTTGTCAATTTTTGCTGAATTTTCAAAATTATAAATTGGCCATCATTCGTTCCGAGAAATAGAGCTCTAAACAAAGGTCTTTTTATCACTGTATACTCATACTGAAAATAGGGAGGCCCCACTGTATCAGTGTCTAGTCTGTATGTACCAAATATATGCCAAGTAAAGCTGGTATCAATTTAAAGAGAAAGTGTTAAGCTACATGTGGATATTAATATCTGTTGTCTTTCTTTATTTGATACCTTTCTTTCAAAAGATTCATTAAGATTATATTGTAGATATATCGATGAAAATTGTCGTGGTAAAAATCAGCGACAATTATCAATTTGGCCAATTTTCATCATTTCTACTAATTTTTTGTATTTATTCTTTCATCACATGAAAGGGAAGATAATAATGGACGCAAATACCCAAAAAGCTCCAAATGACTATAATTAGCATTTTCCACCTTTTGACCTCATTATCTCTGGTCTATGATGGGCGAGATCTGCCTGATTTGGTTAGGATGCATCACAAATTCTTCCTGCTTTATCACTGTAAGTTCACCTTACTCGCTCACCCGCATTTTCACTTCATCAAATTATGCACTGGTTACAAAGGCATACAATTGGTCAGAATAGCCCTAATCAGACAATTTATGATATATCAAAACTGTAGAAGAAATGGAAAGGATTACTGGTGCCATTCTGATCTATTTACGACTGTAGAACCAGCGCTTGAGACCGATGGCACAAGAGAGGCTTCTGCACCTCCATCCACCACAAGAAGCTGTCCTACTGTACTTTCCGAGAAGGGTTGGCAGTGTTTTTGTTGTTTTTGTTTTTTTTCAGCCAAAGCTTGCCACTTTTATACAAAGGTCTTTCATTTGCCTTGAAGAGTTAATTGCAATGAATGCATTCATTGCTAGGCCTACAGGTCATAGTTGATTGGCACACTGCACTAATGAAATGCTAGCATTATGTACCTTTTTGCTCCATTGCAAAAACATTCTTTTTTTTATTTAGTTCATCAGTTTGGAGGAATCATCTTCTAATATCAAAACCATTGATAGCCATTCTGACATTCAAGCATGGATACCAGGGAAATTGAACCTGGAACAACAACAGAAAAGCCATGGGTTGTTCCGCAGAGAATAGAAGGACATCTTTCCCTAGATGAAAGGCTGAAATCCTCCACTGTGTAGAGGTACACGTTATTAAACCATAGGAGTTAGGTACCGTCTGACGTGGCGGGTGAGTCGAGTCGTCGGACGTTCCTCAGGTGGCAGCACTGATCCGGGTCTGTGGGGACATCTGACGACGAACGCCTGGGTCCGTATATAAAGCCCAGGGCTCAGCCGCTACGTCAGAGGCCCTTCTGGCCTCCACACCATGTAAACCATTATTCATTGATATTAGCTGCCTCTCTGACATCATCCGGCAGCCGTGAGTGTACAATAAGAAATAAAACTAACCATTGGCATACACTTGGAATACTGTCTTACTCTTTCTTTTCGAAACCGTAAGACCCGAACCCCCCAGGTCCGTAAGGCCACAAACCCTTACACTGGTGCCGTGACCAGTTAATTCTGGTGTATAGCCCGGACGTTATAACGTCCGAACGGCTAGTACATGGGTTAGACACCCTCAGGGAAGCTAACCCAGCAGGGCAATCGGTTGCCCAAGAGAATGGAAATGGATCATTAATACTCCAAACCCATTCAAACTCACAAGATGCGGAGTCTGCATCTTGGAGAGATCCCGGACCCCACTATAATGATAGTGAGGAGAATCTGCCAGACTCTGTACGACGTGAACAGTCTATACAGAGACAGAGTAACTTAATAGGCCAACAATCACTTGTTGACGAATTAAGTAATTCGATGTTCGAAGTTGGTGGTAGTACTAACCCAGAACATCCGGCACCAATGCCAAAAAGGGTAACATTCGGAGAACTACCTTATAGATTACCCAGGCCCGAATTACCAATATTAGATTACAGCGCTATAGATGGCGACTTAACCTATGCGGTACCGGAAGGTGAGGAATTCAAACGACCGGATGTCATGTTGTTGAATGAAACTTATGTAACTTTGAACGAGAACCTAAATACCTTGGTCAAAGCTAAAGACAAAGTATTCCATGAAAAACTTCAGTTGGAAGAAGACCTAACTGGCATGCGAAAAGAATTCGAAGCCAGAAGGAGTGAGTACATGAAAGAACTCGAGAATGAAGAATTAAAACTTCATTCCATGAGAGAATCATTCAACAAGGAATATGATAATAGGCACATTCGTATCCAAACATACATAGATATGAACGACCAATTAAACCTTGATAAGGCAAAATTCGAATCCGAAATTCGCCATTATCAGGACGAGTTGGATAAATTGAAACTTCAGTGTAGTAAACAACCTGAAGACAATGAAACCATATTATAGCTTACAACAAACAACTGGAGGAGGATAGACAGAAACTCACAAATGAGCTTCAGGAGTTACAGAATACTGCAATAACTCTAGATAAATATGTAGAAGCCGCCCAGTTAACTATAGGCAATATTGATCCAGCTGTGGTATCTACAATGTTGGGAAAGACATCCAAAGATGCAACCCCAATTAGATACAGCCCATTCGTTGATGATGGGGCTGACAAGAATGTAGTATCCGGAATCTACAAGAAACCGGATAATACCATAGTAAATGGAACCGCACCTAAAGCAGCAACCCCGATGCTGGATACGATAGGTCCTGCACCACCCGTACCAGATTTGAGTCACAAAATTAAAGCGACTCACGATGGTGCTACTGGAACTAGTAATAATACACCCGTAGCACAACCAAGAGCACCCGGACCAATGAGGCATATGTTGACACCACCTTCATATTTCCCTCAACCCGGCCACAGTACACCAGCAGGGCCAAGATTACCGAATCCACCTCCGGGTTCTGGTAATGTTCCTACTGATGGACGCTTCCTAAGACCAAACCCGCCACAAAACAATGCTAATGGCGGTATGTATCAACCAAGAACATCTTCCTATGGATATAGAAATAATTATAATCCATCAGGAAATGGTAATTACCAAAATGGCAATAGCTATAACCAGGGATGGAATCAAAATAATTCTTACCCTAGATATGCGTCTTCTGGAAACGCCGGTTACAATAGTGGATGCTCAGGCGGTTCGTCTGGAACCTATAATAGTAATGGTCCACCAGGAGGAAATCCTCCAGGTGGCCCAGGAGGATCCGGATCCGGAGGATCAGGATCAGGAGGAGATGGCAGGAAGCCGAATAGGAGAACTTCTATGCCTGCAGGGATGCAAACCATCTTTGATAGGAGTCAATGTATCCAAAACCTTGGCATTGACTGCTACCGGAAGGGAGCAGACGGCATGGAAGTCATGAACTGGAGTATCCGAGAAGCGGATAGACTACGCGGATGTAATAATCCGGCACGTAGGCAGGCACGGATACCCCCTCCATATGATTCTAATGATCCATGGAAGGACAGGTATCAAGCTTTTGTCGACGAAGTCAATTGTAGTGGCTGGACAAAAGAAGAAGCTTTGCCATATTTGATCTGTTGGTTAAATAAAGGCGGAAAAGTAGCTCTCAATCAATGGAGAGCAGCTTACGGATTATACGGTACCTATGACCAATTGGTAGAATGTGCCGCATACCTATTTGGATCAATCGTTAGAGAAGATCCGTGGGTAAGTTTCAAGAAGAGAACACAAAAACCTAAGGAATCACACAAAGTCTTTGGTTTGGAGCTGCAGGATTTGCTTTCAAAAGCACGTCCAAATTGGGCTCATGACGATGATTGCTACCTACAAGAATTGTTCATACAATTCTACAGTGGATTGCGGGATCCGGATCACAAGCAAGTGGTCTGGGATTCTTGGAAAGATGACACTTCCTTCAGTGACCTGTTCATAGCAATTGATGGACATGACATGAAGAAACGATTGGTAGGTCTTGGACCTAATCCAGTAAGAGCAGCTCCATTCCAATATGGAGGTACACCTATTCCGGTATATGATACTTCCCAATTAGCTCCAGTTGAATCGAATGAAGCTGATGAGGAGTATGACTATATCTCCGATGAAAACGGAGAATATATTGGTTCAGTCCAGATAGCTGGAAAGTATTACCGACAGAAGCGGTATAGGAAGGTTCATTCGAGAGGGAGAGGAGGATCTGTCGCTGGTAAAACAGCTTCCGGATCAACTCAACCGGGCAGTGTAGCCCCTACGGCGAAACCAACCGTAGCAGCCACTGTTGCTCCGACTAATATGATGGAAACGTTAATAGCCGGATTAACAGAAGCTCTGAAGAGACCAAGAGTTGACAAATCTCAAAGGAGATGTTTCAGATGCCAGAAACTAGGGCATTTTGCTCCAGAATGTATGGCTGAGAAGCCTGTCCCGCGTAAACAGGAGGGTGTCTCTGGGATAAGTACAGAGGAAAACTAGAAAGGGATCTCCCGAGGGGCAAAGAAGGGGATCCCAGTGACAAATCTTGCCATGATATCACCATCCGTGATGATAGTTCGCATGTAGTAACAAGATCGCCTAACACCGAGGTGGTTGTAGACACCCGGAAGGTTAGGGAAGCTGATATAACAGGTGCCAAGGGAGCACAGGGGAAACTCAATATCAGTAACGAGGCAGGCGGCTATGAATTAGCCAAGGTCTGTGGTGCCCACCTGCCCCCGGGTCATCCTTGTCTAGAATTCCTGAAAGGATGTGGATCGACTCCTGGTGTGAAAAATGACGTTCCGATCGTCACGGACATGCCCTCTGTTCTAAACGGAAGGCGGTGGTATGTTTGCCTCACTGTTAACGGAAGATCTGCCGAATTCCTTGTGGATACGGGAGCTAGCCACTCTTGTATCTCCAGGGGGTTCTACGATCTTATACCGGATGAACATGATACTCTCAAATCGGGAGGAAGTGCTCAGACGGCCGACGGCAGTACCTTGCAAACGTATGGTAGAACTTGTGTGAAACTACAGTTAGATGGTATACATGACTATGTCATGAGCGCCACCGTTGCGGATATAGCAGATGAGGGGATACTTGGGTTGGATTTCGCATCCCTGTATGGTGCTGTGTTGGAACCTCAAACAGGAGTGTTGAGTGTGAGATACCTGTATCCCGTAAAGGTTAGATGTGTACTGAGACAAGTGAGCAGTATGGCTAGTGTGGCACACACTGTGCGAATCCCCCTGGGAGTAGCCTGTGATGTGCTTGTAAGAAGTGATCCTGCAATGCGTAATAAACCTGCAGTGATAGAACTGGATGTAGTTACTTTGTCAAGTATCGGATTAAATTCTGTAGACACGATAGTAGAGAATGCATCCTGGTCGGTAGTACCTGTCTCCAATACTGGAAACAGTACTATCTACTTGAAAAAGGGACAAGTTTTTGGAAACGTGACCCTTTCGGAAACTGTAACGGATAGTAAGCTAAGCTTACAAAAGGTAACAGGGGATGGTGAAATTTCGGAAGACTTACTTAAGTTGTATGAAGAAACTTCATTAGAAGATCCGGAACACCGGAAAGAGTTCTATGAGATGCTCTGTCAGTATAATACTGCCTTTGCCAAACCTGGTGAAAAACTAGGTACGACAAATAAGGTATTACATAGAATAGATACTGGAGATGCTGCACCCTTTAAGATACTGTATAGACGGTTACCTTTAGCGAAAAAGAGAGTAGCTGAAGATGAGATAAACAAGATGTTGGAACAGGATGTAATAGTCCCTTCCAATAGTCCATGGAGTAGTCCTGTGTGTATGGTAACAAAGAAAGACGGTACTATCCGCTTTTACATAGACTACAGGAAGTTGAATGGAATAACGAAAAAGAATTCGTATCCATTACCGAGAATAGACGAAACCATTGACTCCTTAGGAGGGAACAGTTGGTTTTGTACCCTAGACTTGCAATCAGGTTACTGGCAAGTGGGAATGAACCCTTCAGATATGGAGAAAACTGCATTTTCGAGTCATATTGGACTATTCCAATATAACGTAATGCCGTTTGGATTGTGCAACGCACCGGCAACATTTGAAGCAATGATGGAAACAATTCTAAGTGATTTATTGTGGAAAAGATGTCTTGTATATCTTGACGATGTCATAGTTTTCGGAAAAACATTCGAAGAGTGTTCTAATAACCTAAAAATGGTACTAGAACGTATTATTTCTAATGGTCTCAAATTGAAACCTAAGAAATGCCACATGTTTAGAAAGTCCATAAATTATTTGGGCCGCATCATTAGTGATGAAGGGATAAAGGCTGATCCTGAAAAAATCGAATCAGTTACGAATTGGAATAGACCTAAAACACCCAAAGAAGTGAGGTCCTTTTTAGGATTCTGTTCCTATTATAGGGAATTTATTCCGAATTATTCTAGAGTCAGTTATCCATTACAAGCAATAGCTAACTGGACTCCAGGAAGTACCAAGGAAAAATTTCCTTGGACGCATGAACAGGAAACCGCTTTTCAAAAGCTTAAAGACCTGTTCACGAGTACTCCTGTATTGCAATATCCGAATGAAACGGATCATTTCACACTGGATACTGATGCTAGTAATGATAGCATTGGTGCAGCTCTCTCGCAAGTCCAAAATGGGAGAGAAGTACCGATTGCCTTTGCCAGCAACACACTGAGCAAGACTCAGCGCAATTACTGCACAACCAAAAGACAGTTGTTAGCAGTAGTCGTATATACCAAGAAGTTCAAACATTTTCTATGGGGAACGAACTTTACTTTATGTACGGATCATTCCTCTTTAAGGTGGCTACTGAACTTCCGAGATGCTGAAGGAATGTTAGGCCGATGGCTAGCCCATTTATCCGAGTATGGGCTTGAACATCAACAGATTCAGCATAGACCCGGAGTTAAGCATTTAAATGCTGATGCTTTGTCTCGAATACCAATTCGGAAATGTGATAATCCGGATTGCACTGATTGTGGAGCTCATAGGGCAGTATTAGCAGGGATTCGAAGACCATTCGTACCCCTAGTTGCCAGTATACTGGATTGGTCTATGGATCACATACGACATTTCCAGGAAGCTGACTCGATAACTGCGCAGCTACTGCAATTGGTACCAAAGGGTATACGTCCAGTTAGACCAGAGGTCTCCCTGGAAAATCGAGAAATGAGAAGGTTTCTTGCTCAATGGACCGAGCTTGAAGTCCGGAAAGGCGTGTTATACCATTGGAAGCCATGCAATAATGGTGAGAGAATCATGCAAGTGGTGATACCACATGCTATGAGGCATGACATTATGTATTTCTGTCATGGACATCGGACCAGTGGTCATTTCGGAAGGAAACGATCGTTAGCACGACTTTCCAAGAAATACTATTGGCCTGGCATGACACAGGACTTGCAAAGATGGGTAACCACTTGTCCGGATTGTTGTAAAAACAAACCCGGACCCGGGAAGGGCAAACTTCCCCTATCCCAAGAACTTTTCGGAGTTAGATTCGCAAGAATCGGGGTAGATATTATTAGTGGATTTAATACAACCGCTAATGATAATACCTGTATGATGGTAGTTTGTGATTATTATACGAAATATACTAAAGTATTTCCACTACCGGACCACAAAGCAATTACTTGTGCCGAAGCCTTTGTAAAAGGTTGGGTACTAAGTTTCGGTGTACCATTGATGTTACACAGTGACCAAGGCAGAGAATTCGAATCAAATCTCTGGCAGGGTATGTGCGAATACTTAGCTATTTGCAAGACTAGAACCAACCTGTATAGGCCACAAAGCGACGGATTGGTAGAAAGGTTCAATAGAACCCTTATCCAAGTCCTAAAGTCACTCGTCAATGAACATATGGACGACTGGGATGAGCAATGCCACTTTGTAACACATGCTTATAACAGTACGGTACATTCAAGTACAAATTGTACTCCGAACCTTTTAGTATTCGGAGAGGATCTGATAATGCCTGCTGACTTAGTATTTGGAGTTGTAGGGATGGACCCGGAATTACCTTGCCATGTAGTTTTTGTGGAATGCTTAAGGGACAGATTTAAAAAGGCATACGAGTCTGTCCGAATGGATTTGGAGAAAAGTGCCAGATGGCAGAAAGTAGGATACGATACCGATCTAAAGCATCGGAAATTCCAATCCGGAGACAGAGTTCTCAGATTACATGAACCACTTAGACACATAAAATTAGCGTCTAATTGGGATGGTCCCTTTACTATAACACAAGTTATCAGTGACTGTACCGTAATCATCAAATCTGACCTAGGTCGACTTTATAAGTCTAATGTGGCTAGATTAAGGAAATGGTCTGGGAGGGAGACCTCCACAGAAATGTATGGTGAAGGTTCCGGAAAGATCCTGAACCAGAATCGCATAATAGACCAGGTAAAGAACACTACAGTGAAGCGTGGTCGTGGTAGACCTAAAAAGTGTTCCGAATCAGTAACACCCACGCCAACACCGATTAAGCGTGGGGGAGTTAAAAAAGTCTCGGCAGGTGAAGACAAAAAGAAGAGGAAAGGTGTTTTTAAGGCTAAGAAGCACCTAGAGGAAGCTCTTCAGACTGTCAGGTCCGATATAGAACTATCCGAGAAAGGTAGATACGTTCGCCGCAGCCCCCGAATTGCCCAGAGGACTGCAGTGACCTAACCTGTATACACAACGAGTGTAATGTTTACATTTAGATGAACAGATGACAACTGACCCGAAAGGCTTATTTGTCGCCGCCGCATGATGTACCAATGGGTAGTGGACGGATAATCCGGTGGATTGGCTTAAGCTTTCCATAATCTCCACTTAAATCCCCGGACGAGTCATCGGTGTGAGCGATAATTACCTAAAAACAATCAGTTTGTTGATGTACAGTCCGTAGCACGTGCGTTTCCGCATGACGTCACCGCGTCCAGTCTCGGCTGACCTCTCGTGACCCCGCGTGCAACGGGGAAATGACGTCACGAATGCTGGCCCGTCGCCATATTGTTCTTCGGTAACGTCCAAGACGGTCGAGCTCGCTCCCTTCTTGGATTTTACCGGTTAGCAAAACCCCTCGCTGCTCCTCCAGAGTCTGTCTCCTGGTAGACAGACTCCGTTTGTGTCTGCCCCGGCGCCGTAAAAGCCGGAAAAAGGAGTAGTTTACTCCCGTGGGCGATTCCCCAGTCATGGCTGAGGAATCCGTAGCTGCAGCCAAGCTATCCGGTGACCCGGATAAGCTGACTCCGTCCGCAGAAGCTTTTCTGGAAGCTTTGTCTCCTGTTACACAGGAAGAGAGCGAGATGATGGACGTGGAGGAATCCACGGATCGCTCGTTCGAGGAGAAACTGGCTTCATTTTCACTAAATGAGCCAGAGAAGATGTTATCTCCACTCCCACCAGAGGGATCCGGAGCGACTGCGAGTGCCGAACCCGCAGCGACAGAGTCCGAGACCACACAAGTCGACGGCACGGAGGACCAGTGGAAGCCAGCAGTGGCTGACCCGTTCCCAGTAGAGTACGATGGTCGCTACCTGTATGTCCACCCGGAACTGCAGGCACAAGTGACCTACGCGGACGGGACACCAGTCAGGTTGGACCCGAAGGTTAGGATAGCTGTTGAGGGCGTTATGGTTCCCGACCAGCTGACCAGAACGCCTCCCGAGTGGCTTCGAGACTGGCCGTGGTTCCAACGGGGACTTATGGTAGACGCTGCCTTCCGCGAGACAGTGTATGAAGCCAACCGAGCCTTCGAGCTCGGAACGTACCCTAAGCCTGACAAGTCCCTGTGGAACGTCAAGGCTACGAACATCAACTGGGTAGGCTGCGTCTCGGATTCCGAGGGGCAGACTTACCCACGCCCTTGTGCTAACCGGCCCCAGTACCAGACCACTAAGGAGTATCGGGAGGCCGCTGCTAACTCCGAGCAGTGGGATGAAGGTATTTATATTACCGAGCAGGAATTAGTGGACGTCCAGAACACGTCACTAATCGGTTTGGACCGAGGCGCAGCCCTTCGGACGGTTATCGTCCGTCGAATGACTGCCGAACGGGAGGCTCAGGAAGAGGCTAAGAGGGCCGTGGAAGTACCCGCACCTCCTATCCCCGACCTGAAACTTGCCGCCAGGAGTTCAGCCAGTGCTACACCAGCCACCGGCAGTACTACCACACAGGTAGAAGCCTCGACCTCCAGCGCATCCGGAACCCAGGAACCGGAGGAAGACTGGAAGGTCAGCAAAAACCGAAGGTCCGCTGCTCGGAAGCTTAAGAATCTCCTGGATTCTGCTAGAGCCGAGCCGAAACCCAGCACTTCAGCCACTGGTAGTTCTGCGATGGAGGTTGAATCGTCTGACGAGGAGTCTGTGCACGAGTCCTCGGTTGAGTATGATGAGAAGGCCACTCCATCAACTCAAACCGAGGCCGAACGCTGGGCTAACGCCAAGTCCGGATTCAAATCCCGGATTCCGACGTGCTTCTCCGACTGTGCGTATGGAGTAAAGAAGGACGGCTCTACCCTCTATGCCTGCCCGGACTCAGTCAATAAAAATGATGAGTCAGACGATGAAGATTGGATGCGTCTTTCGGACGAGGATCCCAATCCGAGCAAAGCCTATCGAAAGATGTGGCTTATGCTAAACCACACCGAAGGGTATTATACTTATACCCAGAGGAGGAAGCTGCGTTGGGCTTTAGAGAAGTGGTACGGTGATGACCAAAAGTCTTGTCCCTTCTCTATCTGCCAGGATGCGAGTGATGTCATGATCCGGACATGGAGTACTCCAGCCCGGTTTCAACGGCATGTGGTAGAGGCCCACTTCCACCATCACCCGGTTTACATTTGTGATCTGAGTTATGGTAAGAAGGGCAAGAAGTGTACTACGAAGGTGCAATACAACCGACGTAGTGATCTGGCTAGACACCAGAAGAAATGCCACGCAGAAGGTTTGGACGGGGCACGGAAGCGCATCATGGAGCTTCATCAGGAACTCATGAAAGAGTTCGACAGTCTGAGCGAGGATGCTTGGTCTAAGATCCGACCGGGGGACCAAGTCCTCTGCGAAGTTCCGAAGACCAAGGATTCGAAACTCCGAGCAAAGATAGTCCTGACTCCTGGAAAGGGTAAACTGGACATGCACGAGTCTCTCTGGCAGAAATGCGAGGAATCCCGATAGGATGCAAAGAGAGCTCGTGAAAGGAGCAGGAGAGATCAGAACCGTTTTTGTGGAATGCTTAAGGGACAGATTTAAAAAGGCATACGAGTCTGTCCGAATGGATTTGGAGAAAAGTGCCAGATGGCAGAAAGTAGGATACGATACCGATCTAAAGCATCGGAAATTCCAATCCGGAGACAGAGTTCTCAGATTACATGAACCACTTAGACACATAAAATTAGCGTCTAATTGGGATGGTCCCTTTACTATAACACAAGTTATCAGTGACTGTACCGTAATCATCAAATCTGACCTAGGTCGACTTTATAAGTCTAATGTGGCTAGATTAAGGAAATGGTCTGGGAGGGAGACCTCCACAGAAATGTATGGTGAAGGTTCCGGAAAGATCCTGAACCAGAATCGCATAATAGACCAGGTAAAGAACACTACAGTGAAGCGTGGTCGTGGTAGACCTAAAAAGTGTTCCGAATCAGTAACACCCACGCCAACACCGATTAAGCGTGGGGGAGTTAAAAAAGTCTCGGCAGGTGAAGACAAAAAGAAGAGGAAAGGTGTTTTTAAGGCTAAGAAGCACCTAGAGGAAGCTCTTCAGACTGTCAGGTCCGATATAGAACTATCCGAGAAAGGTAGATACGTTCGCCGCAGCCCCCGAATTGCCCAGAGGACTGCAGTGACCTAACCTGTATACACAACGAGTGTAATGTTTACATTTAGATGAACAGATGACAACTGACCCGAAAGGCTTATTTGTCGCCGCCGCATGATGTACCAATGGGTAGTGGACGGATAATCCGGTGGATTGGCTTAAGCTTTCCATAATCTCCACTTAAATCCCCGGACGAGTCATCGGTGTGAGCGATAATTACCTAAAAACAATCAGTTTGTTGATGTACAGTCCGTAGCACGTGCGTTTCCGCATGACGTCACCGCGTCCAGTCTCGGCTGACCTCTCGTGACCCCGCGTGCAACGGGGAAATGACGTCACGAATGCTGGCCCGTCGCCATATTGTTCTTCGGTAACGTCCAAGACGGTCGAGCTCGCTCCCTTCTTGGATTTTACCGGTTAGCAAAACCCCTCGCTGCTCCTCCAGAGTCTGTCTCCTGGTAGACAGACTCCGTTTGTGTCTGCCCCGGCGCCGTAAAAGCCGGAAAAAGGAGTAGTTTACTCCCGTGGGCGATTCCCCAGTCATGGCTGAGGAATCCGTAGCTGCAGCCAAGCTATCCGGTGACCCGGATAAGCTGACTCCGTCCGCAGAAGCTTTTCTGGAAGCTTTGTCTCCTGTTACACAGGAAGAGAGCGAGATGATGGACGTGGAGGAATCCACGGATCGCTCGTTCGAGGAGAAACTGGCTTCATTTTCACTAAATGAGCCAGAGAAGATGTTATCTCCACTCCCACCAGAGGGATCCGGAGCGACTGCGAGTGCCGAACCCGCAGCGACAGAGTCCGAGACCACACAAGTCGACGGCACGGAGGACCAGTGGAAGCCAGCAGTGGCTGACCCGTTCCCAGTAGAGTACGATGGTCGCTACCTGTATGTCCACCCGGAACTGCAGGCACAAGTGACCTACGCGGACGGGACACCAGTCAGGTTGGACCCGAAGGTTAGGATAGCTGTTGAGGGCGTTATGGTTCCCGACCAGCTGACCAGAACGCCTCCCGAGTGGCTTCGAGACTGGCCGTGGTTCCAACGGGGACTTATGGTAGACGCTGCCTTCCGCGAGACAGTGTATGAAGCCAACCGAGCCTTCGAGCTCGGAACGTACCCTAAGCCTGACAAGTCCCTGTGGAACGTCAAGGCTACGAACATCAACTGGGTAGGCTGCGTCTCGGATTCCGAGGGGCAGACTTACCCACGCCCTTGTGCTAACCGGCCCCAGTACCAGACCACTAAGGAGTATCGGGAGGCCGCTGCTAACTCCGAGCAGTGGGATGAAGGTATTTATATTACCGAGCAGGAATTAGTGGACGTCCAGAACACGTCACTAATCGGTTTGGACCGAGGCGCAGCCCTTCGGACGGTTATCGTCCGTCGAATGACTGCCGAACGGGAGGCTCAGGAAGAGGCTAAGAGGGCCGTGGAAGTACCCGCACCTCCTATCCCCGACCTGAAACTTGCCGCCAGGAGTTCAGCCAGTGCTACACCAGCCACCGGCAGTACTACCACACAGGTAGAAGCCTCGACCTCCAGCGCATCCGGAACCCAGGAACCGGAGGAAGACTGGAAGGTCAGCAAAAACCGAAGGTCCGCTGCTCGGAAGCTTAAGAATCTCCTGGATTCTGCTAGAGCCGAGCCGAAACCCAGCACTTCAGCCACTGGTAGTTCTGCGATGGAGGTTGAATCGTCTGACGAGGAGTCTGTGCACGAGTCCTCGGTTGAGTATGATGAGAAGGCCACTCCATCAACTCAAACCGAGGCCGAACGCTGGGCTAACGCCAAGTCCGGATTCAAATCCCGGATTCCGACGTGCTTCTCCGACTGTGCGTATGGAGTAAAGAAGGACGGCTCTACCCTCTATGCCTGCCCGGACTCAGTCAATAAAAATGATGAGTCAGACGATGAAGATTGGATGCGTCTTTCGGACGAGGATCCCAATCCGAGCAAAGCCTATCGAAAGATGTGGCTTATGCTAAACCACACCGAAGGGTATTATACTTATACCCAGAGGAGGAAGCTGCGTTGGGCTTTAGAGAAGTGGTACGGTGATGACCAAAAGTCCTGTCCCTTCTCTATCTGCCAGGATGCGAGTGATGTCATGATCCGGACATGGAGTACTCCAGCCCGGTTTCAACGGCATGTGGTAGAGGCCCACTTCCACCATCACCCGGTTTACATTTGTGATCTGAGTTATGGTAAGAAGGGCAAGAAGTGTACTACGAAGGTGCAATACAACCGACGTAGTGATCTGGCTAGACACCAGAAGAAATGCCACGCAGAAGGTTTGGACGGGGCACGGAAGCGCATCATGGAGCTTCATCAGGAACTCATGAAAGAGTTCGACAGTCTGAGCGAGGATGCTTGGTCTAAGATCCGACCGGGGGACCAAGTCCTCTGCGAAGTTCCGAAGACCAAGGATTCGAAACTCCGAGCAAAGATAGTCCTGACTCCTGGAAAGGGTAAACTGGACATGCACGAGTCTCTCTGGCAGAAATGCGAGGAATCCCGATAGGATGCAAAGAGAGCTCGTGAAAGGAGCAGGAGAGATCAGAACCGTGGCGGCAACGGTAATGGTCAGGGCACCACCAAATCGAAAGTCAGAGCAGAGGACCGTTCCAGGTCCCCTCTGGCTAGGCACCCCGCAGAGCAGGCTCAGGGCACTCCGGTGTTCAAGAAGCCCGAACCAGCCGGATACGCTGGAGCCGTATCTAAGCCTGGGAAAGTTAGTTCTCGAAACTTTCCGTCCTTAAACCAGGGACCTGGACCTGAGAGCCAGACCTTGGTGGTAGGAAAGGATGGTCGCCTTATGCCAAAGAAGACCACCGCATCTGCTGCCGCCGGATCTGCATCCGCTCCAGCCGCCCCACCAGTTACCTTTACCCAGGAGCAGTTGAATATGTACCTGCAAATGGGGTTGAAACAAAACGCACCACCTGCCTACTGTGTACCAACGGCAGGTGTGTCCGGGAGCCCTAAACCCGGAAGTGGTCCACAGGCCGCCTCGACTCCTCCCAAGGCTGTCGCTGCACCTGCGAAACCAAAAGATGCTATTACCATTAAAACCGGTAATGCAGAAGTTTGGTTTGAGAAATCTCGCCAGGGAGAGGCAGATGTCCAGAAGGCCATCTACACTCACTGGGAGAAGTGTGTTCGCGAAAAGGCGACCGAGTTCCATCAGGGTCTCCTAAACGACACCCTGTTGTGTATGAAGGAGGTCGCGGATGCTGAAAAGCAACGCCTCGAGACCCTCATCCGGAGCGATGTGAAGGCCCAGGAGGAGGCTGCCGCAGCTGCCCAAGAAAAGGCAGCTATGGATGTACACGTGCTGGAGAAACGTGTAAAAGAGGAGATAACTCGGAACACCAACCTGAACACTAAGTTCATGAGGGTGTTCGGAGTCGACTTGGACGAGTGGGACGGCACTCCCGAGTCGGCTCTAGCTCTTCTTAAGAAGAAGCATGCTAAGAAATCCGTTTAAGCATGCTACGGGTTATTGCTCCCATAATTTTTTTCTTTTCCCCATAACCAGATATAGTCTTTGCAGAACCTGCAAGTCTGCGAATGTTTTTCTCACTAGTGTATGAACACCTATGGCATGTGTTCCGGGTCCCTCTTATGACCAGTCTATTGTATAATTCAGGCTGTATAAACCTTATTGCAACCTGAATAGTCTATTCGGATTTATAACTTCTTCCATGAACAATCCGATAGTAGACTTGCTGCTGTGAGATGTATCCGGATGCCAGTTCCAGACTCCTGCTGTTACCCGTGCTAACCACTTACTAGGATGGACTTTACGATTTACCTCTACAACTCATCTATACTCCCGAATGGACTTATACCAACTACTACTATTACTTCCGGATCAACCTATACTGGACTATTCTCTACTTATGTCAACTGAACTTAAATAAGGATTACGTTTTCTACATAGTTGACACATCCGGACTATTATTCTACATTCTACGCCATTCGGATTTACTTATAAACTTTAGCACTACTAGAGGATTGTGGGTAGCTGCCCCAAATTCATCTACCGTGTTCACTCTATATATGGAAACCATAAACTTTAGCACGTCCATCCCGTGGTTAGCTGACCACACCTACCTACTAGTACCCGGAGGATACAGCAGAAGACTCCAGCAGCACCTATAATTTCTGTATATTGTATATAATGTCATATTTCTATTTTTCTATAATAATATATGTATGTGCATATTCACTAGATATTTCTTGATACGGATCTCTGATTATTATTAATATTCATATTATAAGAATCCGTTAAAGTTCACCAGAATACACACATTATTGTCCTGCGAGGCAAACTGTTTAATAAGTATATTGATCTGGTGCTATAAAGGTTATTAGGTACACGGTGATAATATATTATTATTATATTCATTACTACACCGTGATTTTTTTCTTTTCTTTTCAAGTGTATGGTATAAATGGTCCTATTCGTACTACTCACGTAATCCTTAACGGATTCGTATGGTAATAATATACGACATGTCATTATATAGTGAAGTTACTATAACAGTCTTCTTCAAGACTATATGTATTTAAATGTGGTATTAATAACTACAAACACACATACGGATGTTATTATGTGATTTATTTGTTATCGGCGGTTCCGTTACATATAACCATCATTATCACATGTATACGATTCATATTACTTGTCTTATTGATTATACCGTAGATATAATATGATATTATATGGTATAGTAATTTAACTAACAGTTCCGTTTCACATAACTGTCACTTATTCAAGTAATTCGTATAATACTTTGACATCCTAATTGTTATTTGTAACTACATTCACTATCGAATATATATATATGACATTCGTTTCATACTCAATTTGGTGTTAATGTTATACCTATGGTTGTACCTCTATTACTAAAGGTTTAGACATATAGAAATGTTATCCTAGTAATATTATTATAACTATAACACCCTCCTAAATGTCTGGGGGAGTGGTGTAGAGGTACATGTTATTAAACCATAGGAGTTGGGTACCGTCTGACGTGGCGGGTGAGTCGAGTCGTCGGACGTTCCTCAGGTTCCGGATAGGTGGCAGCACTGATCCGGGTCTGTGGGGACATCTGACGACGAACGCCTGGGTCCGTATATAAAGCCCAGGGCTCAGCCGCTACGTCAGAGGCCCTTCTGGCCTCCACACCATGTAAACCATTATTCATTGATATTAGCTGCCTCTCTGACATCATCCGGCAGCCGTGAGTGTACAATAAGAAATAAAACTAACCGTTGGCATACACTTGGAATACTGTCTTACTCTTTCTTTTCGAACCGTAAGACCCGAACCCCCCAGGTCCGTAAGGCCACAAACCCTTACAACTGTTTTACACTATTGCTGTAATGCAAAACAAGTTAAAAGGGATGTCATTTTAATCTGACGCAAGGTTTTTGAAGGTTAGGGAAAGTGCTGTCAGGTGGGTGACTTAACTGTCCTTCTTTCAAACCATAATATTGGCCATGGCGCAGAATCAATAGAAAACATAATGAGAAACACAAGTGTAGCTCAGCACTAGTCTGGTTTAAAACTAAATGATAATTCAAGTTGTGGTCAGGTTTGTTGAAATTATTATGTAAAACCCCATGTTACCAGCAGTCAACAGAGGTTTGTGAAAAGGTAACTTCTGGTACAGACGTGAGCAAGAATGGTTCTAGAAAAATGAAAAAGGCTGAACAAATAAAAAGGTTGGAGATTGGTTACCAAACACGAACAAGATGTGACCCTGGATGCATCAGGTTTTTTTTTTTTCTCATAGGTGGAGGAAGAGGCAGAGAGGCTGGATGTTAAATGTGACCAAGGGGGATCCTGTAACATTTTGTCCAATCCTGGTGGTGCATGTTATCTCAGTCCTGAGGAGATAAACACCCTTTGATGACTATGCACATAGGTCTGAATCCTATTAGTCACATATGAATTTACCGGCAGTCCAAAGCTAATTAATCCACAACGCAAACATTTTCCACTTTGAAATCTACTACAATGTCTACAGTCACAGTGCTATATAAGTATATGGAATCTAAAGATGTGGTTACTGTCCTTTTACATAGGAAATTACAATAATAATAAAACAGTGGTGCCATTACAGTCATGCCATTGCCCTATCTGTATATATGTCAATAACTTAAAAGAAGTGAATCTGATGCAGATGATTATGTTATGGGGGGATTATGGGAGGGGATGATACATAAGAGCTTGTGTAGAAAGGAAACATAAGTAGATGGCTTTGGCAATTAAAAGTCAAAGGAGGGAAGTTGTTGTGAAATGCTGAACTGATGGATGTGGGAGGGACGGAAAATACCTAGTAACATTTATAAGCATTCATGGGCATATGCAGTAGCCCTGCCATGACCACTGTTTCTTTCTCCTTTCCGTTCCAAACATTAGGAGCAGCAGTTTAGGTCAACAACGCAAGGCAAGACTGGTTTCCTGCCCAAATTTGAGATTGTTCCCTCGGTACCACATCTTCTCTGACAGCAATCCAATAGTTTGTATCACTGATTTAACTAATGACTTTTGGGACCTCCCTCTGAAAAAGAAGATAGATCTAGATCCGGCGAGGAACGAATCAGAGGTATGTGTGTGTGTGTGTGTGTGTGTGTTTGTGTGTGTGTCAGTAGAGTTGAGAAGAAATACTTGTAATTTGTTTAAGTTTCTGTTTCCTCATGTTTTTCATTGTCTTGTTTAGCACATTTCATATTTAATACATGAGCCTAACATGGTCGTTTTAATTTCCGAGGACATTTCTATGTCCTGGACATTTTTTTATGTCCTGCTGCATCAATACGGTACTGCACAGTCTGCCCTAGTTTGTTGCAGAAAGCCTTGATGAAAAAGACAATGGAGATAAAATTTTCTTTGTAAGTAAACCTTATCTAGCTTGCATTGGTCAATGCAAAAATTGCATCTACAACAATATGAAAATATAAGCAACACTTCCATACAGCATGGCACTCGTTACTTTCCCTTACAGACACAGCATGGCACTCGTTACTTTCCCTTACAGACACAGCATGGCACTCGTTACTTTCCCTTACAGACACAGCATGGCACTCGTTACTTTCCCTTACAGACACAGCATGGCACTCGTTACTTTCCCTTACAGACACAGCATGGCACTCGTTACTTTCTCTTGCAGACACAGCATGGCACTCGTTACTTTCCCTTACAGACACAGCATGGCACTTGTTACTTTCCCTTACAGACACAGCATGGCACTCGTTACTTTCCCTTACAGACACAGCATGGCACTCATACTTTCCCTTACAGACACAGCATGGCACTCGTTACTTTCTCTTGCAGACACAGCATGGCACTAGTTACTTTCCCTTACAGACATAGCATGGCACTCTTTTTTTTCCCTTACAGACATAGCATGGCACACATTACTTTCCCTTACAGACATAGCATGGCACTCGTTATTTGTCCTTACAGACACAGCATGGCACTAGTTACTTTCCCTTAGAGACATAGCATGACACTCGTACTTTCCCTTACAGACACAGCATGGCACTCGTTACTTTCCCTTACAGACATAGCATGGCACTCTTTTTTTTCCCTTACAGACATAGCATGGCACACATTACTTTCCCTTACAGACACAGCATGGCACTCGTTACTTTCCCTTACAGACACAGCATGGCACTCATACTTTCCCTTACAGACACAGCATGGCACTCGTTACTTTCCCTTACAGACACAGCATGGCACTCGTTACTTTCCCTTACAGACACAGCATGGCACTCGTTACTTTCCCTTACAGACACAGCATGGCACTCGTTACTTTCCCTTACAGACACAGCATGGCACTCGTTACTTTCTCTTGCAGACACAGCATGGCACTCGTTACTTTCCCTTACAGACACAGCATGGCACTCGTTACTTTCCCTTACAGACACAGCATGGCACTCGTTACTTTCCCTTACAGACACAGCATGGCACTCATACTTTCCCTTACAGACACAGCATGGCACTCGTTACTTTCTCTTGCAGACACAGCATGGCACTAGTTACTTTCCCTTACAGACATAGCATGGCACTCTTTTTTTTCCCTTACAGACATAGCATGGCACACATTACTTTCCCTTACAGACACAGCATTGCACTCGTTACTTTCCCTTACAGACACAGCATGGCACTCATTACTTTCCCTTACAGACACAGCTCTCTTTAACCTCATAAATCATATGTCAGTCTAAGTACTTCTGGTGATATGTCAGACATGACAAAGTGGGACATATGACAAACTAGAACCATTCTTGCTCATGTCTGTACGAGAAGTTACCTTTTCTCATACCCAGAAAACCTTCACTTTCAAGTCTCTTCTGTTCAGTCATGCCATATTCTGTTCAGTCAGAGGTCACCTCTGGAGGTGCCTGGCAGGCACTACAATTTGAACCATCATTTAAACATATATACACAACCATCATTGCTCTCTCTGGAAAGCTTGAAATTAAAAGCGTTGCATTAAAACTAGTGCAATGTATAGAAAAAATGATGTATAGTATCCCTCTTATAATTAAACAGTCTACACATCATCCATAATGATAGGTCTACAGAATAGATAGGAATTCTAAAAAAACACACCAAAAAACCTAAGCAGAAGTGCAGGGTTGGTAGTTTGACTCATGGTTCTCATAGCAACAGCTGTAAGGTCAAAGGTCTGAGCTTGTCTGATGACCACAGATCCCAATGGTACTGTGATGGCTTGTTATGGGAGAACTTAGTGGAGCAGTAACTGCTGATTTATGACTCCAGGTTCCCACTGTGCTCTGATTCCATGAAGGGGGGCTCATAGGGTACTGAGTGGGAGAGAAGGCCTTGGGGTGAAAAATGAACAGGCACTGCATCAGTGAGAGGAGTCACGATGCTCTAATCTAGTTCCATTATTTATCACATAGGACTCATCTTTTCCCTGTGCAGACTCACACTCACTATTCACTCAATGACACAAGAGCCTGAGGCTTATATAAATCATATGTCCACGTAATAACTTCTTATAATGCTGGGACAGACATGGTAATAGTAAGACCCAGACAGACAGGGTCACAGCTCTACATGGAAGCTTCATGTTTCACCTTGTGCATAAGCTGGAATGCCTTTGCAGACTCATGTTCTCTTTGATTTCTATAAACAGGAGCTTGCGGCATACGCCATACATTCTCTTACTTGCTTCTGCTGATGTACCAGACATTTCAAAGGTAAGACATAGACAGAAAGGAACACTGCTCTACATTATGTTTCATTGTGTAGTCCTACATAGGCGGGAGTCACTTTGACGGCCTTTCTTTCTTCCTTAGTCAATACATTAAATTTAACTGAGTGCCTTGCTATTTAACAGGAATTATATCAAGGTGCCTTACTAACATATATATACTTTGGCTAATTGTCTTAGACATGCTCTCAAGAAGCTTGAATGACAGAGTACTTGGACAAAGGATAACTTAACATGGTGCAAATACATCATTTCCTATGCCCTGCTGGTTAGTGCTCAAAGTCAACATGTAGCTCTTAAAGGGCGCATTTAGATTCTGAAATCCAAGAAAACAACATCAAGGCCTTATTACACCATTCTAAGTGACACTCAAACTCTGAATTGGCCTCTTAGAATCACTAAAGAACCACGTTAATGGAGTTCTAGTAGGCCTACAGGGGGTTCTTTGTTAAAAGGCTTTAAAAAGAGTGTATGCTCATAGTATGGTGTTATTGTCGAGTATTCCGAGTTTGTATGTCATATACGGAAAAAAAAAACGACAGTCTCCGGTTACATAAGAGGCAACAAGGGTTTATTCAGTATTCCTAATTACAGACCAACTTAGGGTTTCTGAGTTTCGAATTACTCGTATCAAAGTGTTTAGCTATCTATGTAAGTTCTCGGAGCTAGGGTAGAAAAAGCACTCCTTCCCATACAGAGTCCCTAAGGATTCTGTCTCCATCAGTCATCAGGACTACAATCACTGCCTTTCCTGTAATGGTCCTCTAAGCCTTTTTGTTGACTCTTATTCCAAAAGCCTCCAAACTGTTTCATAAGTGAAATACTATATCATCAAATATCATAGAACTCTTATTACTTTTCTTTTTCTTTTTCACCTCCCTGTTGCAATGAAATTAAACAAATGTGACATTTCAGAAATACTTCTTGATAATGTCATGGTCCGATACTTTATGATCATCAGTACGGTAAAATGACAATCCTGAACCTTCTACCCTAGCGTCCAGTTCATGTAGCGGTTTTGCTGTGCCCTCTTGCAGCAGAAGATTTTATTGTGTATAAAGCAATTTGATTTCTGTAAAAAATGGGACACATGGCAGCTTGCAGTAGGAAAGTAGGCTATGTAATATAACCAATATTTCTTAAGTACAGTCTGACATTTACATCTCATTTTGAAATATTTCCTAATGATTTATATCTTGCACATGTAATTAGCCTATTTCTGGTGGTATTAACTTCAGAGTCAGACAATATTGTTAACCATCTAACAGCAATTCAATGTTGAGGTCATGTTGCTTATATGCAACCCTATGTGGAGGGATTGCTCACATGAATAATGATCAATGGACAAAGAAAGTCTTGTTAAAGTGGTGTTAATGTATATACAGACTGTATCAGTACGCAAACATCAGGTGCCAGGCTGGTGGTTTTAGTTCAGGCAACTGAACCAAAGTGGTTGCACTCCCATTAGTAAATCCAGGTGGATATAGCGGATTTCTTTTGTTCTTCATATTACCGTTGCATTTGACAATTATATCCAATAATTCAGTATCTTGGTCATAAACAACTTACTATATGTTCTGCCATCATGCCTCTTTACAGACTGGATGTATTTCAAATAAATGGTGCAGGAGGAAATACTCATTAGTGATGAATTCACTCAATTCATAAGAAATGGAAACTACTATATCCCATGACATGTTATCATATGCCTCTCCTATTACCATATTGCATTTCCCCACATCATTGTGCCTATGCTCTCTGCATTAATACAATGTTACCAGTCAAGCTGACACCAGATGATGAACAATTATCGACATAAGGATTGTTGGTGTTTCATGTCAGACATGCAATATGACAAGTTCTTATAACTAGACCTAGGTTTACACTTGGAGTCAGGTACAAGGTGCATGTACCACACTGTATGCATGCACTGCTAATTGAGGCTGGCAGTGATCCAGTGTGAAATATATATAGAAATCTTGGGAATGGCTCCTTAGAGTACC
This sequence comes from Acholoe squamosa, assembly GCA_949317995.1. Classification (NCBI taxonomy): domain Eukaryota; kingdom Metazoa; phylum Annelida; class Polychaeta; order Phyllodocida; family Polynoidae; genus Acholoe; species Acholoe squamosa. The sequence continues at coordinate 82,271,226 of OX439041.1, read as the reverse complement.
GTTATCAGGGATCAATTTTGGTGGGAGTCAGATGAACAATTCTTGTGGCTTCTGAGTGTGCAAGTAAAATGGGACTTTTACATTTCTGTGATGCCTTAGTCATTTTTATAATTAGTTTTATCCAAGTCAGAACACTTATGCTGTTGTTTGTTTGCATTCCTTTTAATACATATTCTAAAAGGTTGGCATCACCTTTTCTTCCAAACGAAATGTAAATAAATACAGTTGCAGTATGGTGTTCTAAGCTGACTTTCTAAACTGAAGAGTTACAATTCTATTTCATAACAAATTTAAAGTGTGTGTGTGTACATTTTTACCCCTGTCCTTTTAATCATATACAAGTATGCATGATGCAAAATTGATTGAAAAGCAGATAACAGAAAACACCCACAGCTTCCCATCATGAACGGTGTCACAAGAGGAGGTATGTAAGGTTTACCATCAATTACCTAACCTTACCCCCTGGGACTGGATAACTGTGAGGGATGGGGGTACAACCTGATTGCAGAAAAGGTATCCCACTGTAATCCCCAAAATGAGTCAGTAGTGTTTTGCTTTTTGTCTCTCATACCTGGTCATATTAGTGACAATGGCAAGTATTTCCAAAAGTATATATAGGAGGAAACTCATTGATATAACCCTTATTCCATAACTGTCATTTTGACAAATTTCACTATTTTCAAAGTCAAGAAAAAATTATCCTAATAGAACAGGGGACTCCATTGGTTAATAGTATGTGAGGAATTCACCCTTCAATCTATAAAAAAAAACATTGGCTTTAATTTGTTTCCCTGAGCACCCTTCAAACCTGTTCAGCTTGAATCTGCATTCTCTTCTTACCCTGCCTGGTTTTGGAGGCTGCATCATGAGACAAATCTGACTCATTTGCAACGGTCTTTGTTTGTGAAGCACTCCTTCTGTGACATCCTGCACCCATAAGGGTTTGAACAGACTATGATTCTACGCTGGGAGTGTACACATCATTTATTTAGAGTAATGTGAGTACACTGTTAAAAACATGATAGTGAGATGCTATGTTGAGGCATTGCAATAACTACACAGTAGATTCAGGTAACTAAGGGGAACTGATTGGCATTGAGATGACCTGAGTAAGCATTGTAATTGTGTCCCCCTAGGAAGCATCACTTTTGACTGCCTCCTGGAAGTAACAAGGACTGACACAATGAACCCTGCCTATTATCACACCCATTGTAGTATTTCCAAGTTTTCTTGTCCATGAAATCTATTTTCACCAAAAAGTACTGACACTTAAAGTCTATAGCATTTTTCCATATACATTGTTGAGATGCCATGCTGGACATGTGACACAACAGGTTCTTTTAATCAGACCGTTATTGAGACAGAAAATCAGGTACCTTGCACATGTCTCCCCTGTCTGGTCAATTTAGTCTAATGTTGATCAAGCTTTGACTTTTTTTTGGGGGGGAAGGTATTAGATGCACAAATACCAATCTGTACCAGTATCATAGAAAAGCTGATGCCATATAGCCATAGTTTGTCCACATATTGATAGCGGGCATGGCAGATATGCAATGGAACAAGTTCCTTGATCAGACCCTGACCAGGGCTGAAAGTCAGGCCCGAAGAAGATTTATCAGTCTCCCGTCTGGCCAATTTACTATTAAGGCCAGGATTGATCCAACATGGCATCTTTAGTAGGGGATGCGGGTCATGAAGTATCGCTTCAAAAAAGGACACCTCTACTACTGGAGAAGCTTCTTTAGATGCATCAATCCTTCACCCGACCATATCCATGAGACTAGATAACTGTGAAGGATGGAGAAAAAAACTTTAAAGTAGAGAAGGTACCCAAAGGACCGTCATGCTAGCCTGCAGTTTGTATGTCAATTATAACATGACTTACACAGTAGAAGGGACTAAATAATTCTTCTTTGAATCTGAGAGTTGTTATAGTCGAAAGTAACATACTTTCCTCCTGGTAGATTTACTGACTGTTACAAAGCAACACCTTCAGAAATGTGTCTCAATGATATGATGGTTGTAACTGGGTTTTTAGCCTGATTTGTCAATTCTTGTGACAGAAATTCTCTATTTCTTTATCAATGGTGTAGAGGTACTTATTGTATAACCATAGTGTTGGGTACCGTCTGACGTGGCGGGTGAGTCGAGTCGTCGGACGTTCCTCAGGTTCCGGATAGGTGGCAGCACCGATCCGGGTCTGTGGGGACATCTGACGACGAACACCTGGGTCCTTATATAAAGCCCAGGGCTCAGCCGCTACGTCAGAGGCCCTTCTGGCCTCCAAGTATGTAAGACCATCCCTTTGTATCTGTTAGCTGTCCTATCAACGACTATCAAGTAGCCGTGAGTGTGTATTTTAATAAAGACTATCCGTTGGCATACACTTGAATCACCGTCTTACTCTTTCTTTCCCGAATCGAAAGACCCGAACCCCCAGGTCCGTAAGACCACAAACCATTACAATAGTTTGGCTATTAGATTGTGACTTTCAGTAAAATCTAACACCTAAGTGACAAAAAGCCTGATTAGTATCTAACAGGGCTAAACTTACGTTTCAACATGCATTACATGTGGTACTGTCGTGTCCCGAAGAGGCTAATTTGCAGAATCAAATTCCCAGGTATCCTGATTAATTAGTCAGACTGTAATTCAGTGTGAAGATATCTAATTAGTTTACAGACTTTCAATGCATGGACTGTGGAATTAAGATTAGTCAGAAATGTCACTCAGATATTGGCTTTCCAATGTTGGTGGAGCTATAAGTGATATGATAGATGCGCCCTGCACACTTGCTCATTTCCTATATAGATTATGTTGTAATATACTAGAATCCCCCCAAAACCTTTTCAGTTCCTCACCCCCCACCCCCTGGACCTCCTCCAACTATAGAGACCACTCCAGGTATTGTGTAATATAGGATTCAGTATGGAGGCCTAGTGGAGCCACCATCTTGAATTTCGCTGGTTGAGGTGAAACCCACTTATAAGACATACCATGATGGTTACCTTGTCCCTGGTTAACACACACATCTAGGGACATGCTGGTCCCATCTTATCAGTTGTTATTAGTGTGTGTCGCCAGAACCAGCTCCAGACCGGCCAATGTAAGACAAACTATGATCCCATGTAAACTCACAGTATATGCTGTGGTCCATGATAAAAGGTGAATCAGTTTGTATAGCTTATAAGCTACACTAGCTGAGCTGGGATCAATAGAATAAAAACACCGGCACCATTCCAAATTGATCCGATTGATACTTGAACGCTATTCCTTCCTCATCCAGATACATACTCATTACAACCATACATAGTATCTATTCCTAATTCCATTTCTAAGGAATCACAGACAAAGGTCTTGTTAGGTGGGCATTTATTTAATCAATTCTTGGCAGCTTTTACCAGAGAAATAGACTGGTATAGTGAACTTAAATATCAACACTGTTCAGTTTTGCAAGGACCCCTCGTAAAGTCAACAGCTTATTAAATTGTAACATATGATGGTATAAATGCATGAATATATGAAGCAATAATACATATATGTCCACATGAGCGTCCACAGTCCACTGAACACCAGCTATGTGAATATACATAAGTTGAATGTCCAAAGCCACCGACCTCATGGTCCACTGACCATGAAACAATAGTATATATAATTATCTAAGGACATTGCAAACCGACCTAATGGTCCAGTGAGCACAAACAATGGTGTATAATGTTTAAAAGTGACTACAACCGACCGTCATTGGCCGCTGAGCACTGCAGACCACAGTCACAGGTGCCTGAGCACCAAAGACTGAACAATAGGTTACATAAGGAACGGCATTGTGAACTTCCAGTGGCTCTAGAGCAGCCCCACGGCCACCCAGCTCAAATATGAAAGCAGTTATGTAAATACCAATACAAGCCGGACAGAATGAGTTTAAGATAGATGCTTAACTTCTATTATCAAGGAAGTTATTCAACCAAGACGGTTTTGAGCTCTGAGTGCACCACAGACAAAGGAACGCAAGTTACGCACCCGGAAAACAGGTCATGAAGAACTGACATATTAACCTCTGTGCAGTTTGTAAGCTCTAGACGCATGAACTACTGAGTTACGGGCATCTGAAGATGCAGTACTGAGCGGGACAAGGGGGGTGCTGGGAGGCTCATGGGGGCATCCTATGCACCCCCATGGACATGAAAGACTCTACACTAACAGACAGAGACAGTGATAGATGCCACTGGCTCCAGTCAGTCCAGAGGGGCAAGCCAGGGGTTGGCTACTTATATCCTGGTAGGGACCTCCAGAAATCAGAATCCTGAGAACCACCACAGCAGTAACATCTCCAGTTCAGCTCTCCTGCAGCCTGCTGTGCCTCTGCACTCTGTTGGGTTAGACTATGCCAGACAGGCATAGGACTACACCCCACCTGTGGCCAGAGGCTATCTTCTACCATCCATCCACCAAAGGGTAAAGTTACACATTTATATTATCCCTCTAAGCAGCAGGCCAGGAGCTAGGTTGTGGGAACCCACCTAGAACTATATTGGACAGTGTATTATTATTATTATTATTATTATTATTATTATTATTATTATTATTATTATTATTATTATTATTATTATTATTATTGTTGTTGTTGTTGTTGTTGTTGTTGTTATTATTATTATTATTATTATTATTATTATTATTATTATTATTATTATTATTATTATTATTATTATTATTATTATTATTATTATTATTATTATTATTATTATTATTATTATTATTATTATTATTATTATTATTATTATTATTATTATTATTATTATTATTATTATTATTATTATTATTATTATTATTATTATTATTATTATTATTATTATTATTATTATTATCTTATTACACAGGTAGAGTGGAACATTATTTTATAATCATAATTATAAATACTGTGTGTGGAAATTACCTGTATATTAACATTTTGTATGACTGATACATAACATGTTCTGCCTAAGCTGAATAAACCAGTGATAACTGGAATAACACTAATAAGAGCTTGATATTCTTACTCTCTATAAGCCACTAGTCATATGATATTTTTCATACCCAGCTAGCACAACTCGTGCAATTTACATCATTCTCACGTGAGAACTCATGTGATTTACGTAAAAAAGACATCATTTGGATGAGTTGCGCTAGCAGGGATATGACAACTTGATCATGCACAATTACTAGTATGACAGAAGCACAAAAATACTTCATCGACCGCCCTGTCCATCAGTCCCAAACAGGATGCCTGGATGAGCATTTGTGACTTAAATGTTGTTTTTTGTAACTATTTTCCTTCATCTTCCCCATGGGTGGGTAGAGTATTTGTGCCCATGATAAGGGATTTGACTACGTAGACTATTTCCTCTATCTTCCACATTGTCAGTCTGTACCACTTACCAAGGGATGGCCCACTCCCAGTCCCAATCTGCATGCTCTACTATCAAAGCACTGTCATTCACCCTATTTTTCTACTATAGACAAAGACATTGTTCAATTTGCAAAATCACCACTGGGCCACTGTACCCATGATCTCCTGGGAATAGGTGAGTATGATCGCATCTAGACCCATTGAGTAGATCAGTCCTGTTCAGCATTGTCTCACAATGGGAATACTCTCTCTCTCTCTCTCTCTCTCTCTCTCTCTCTCTCTCTCTCTCTGTTTGTTTTCATTCCAGACTTTGTTTGCTCAAATATGTGTGTCTCTTACACTAATAAGATCATCTTTTTGGGAGTGAAGTAGGATAAACAAATGTGCACTTTGAGGAATTTGACAAAACCAGAATTTTAAAGTGAGAATATGAACAGCTCGGCATTTATCAACATGGTACAACGAGACACAGTCACAATGATTTGAAAGCCCCTAAATTAAGGTAGTTGTGGTCATACCATCTAAATTCACTTTGACCTAACATTCAAGAATACCAGGTTCTTTTGTGATAATTTTGTTGGGAAAGTGTGAGGAAATATAAGGAGCCGAACATTGAATTATGCAGTAAAGATGATGACAAAGTAGGTGGCAATATGGTTTGATTATATTTTTATTCTGAGTCATCCACAGGTGGAAGCAGTACAAATGGTGAGTGTTGCCCACTTCCATCCCCTTCACAAAGTGTGAATAGCAATTGATGCAGGTGCTACATTTGTTGTGTAGGGACCAGGTGCTACATTTGTTGTGTAGGGACCAGGTGCTGCATTTGTTGTGTAGCGACCAGGTGCTACATTTGTTGTGTAGAGACCAGGTGCTACATTTGTTGTGTAGGGACCAGGTGCTACGTTTGTTGTGTAGGGACCAGGTGCTGCATTTGTTGTGTAGGGACCAGGTGCTGCATTTGTTGTGTAGGGACCAGGTGCTACATTTGTTGTGTAGAGACCAGGTGCTACATTTGTTGTGTAGGGACCAGCTGCTACATTTGTTGTGTAAGGACCAGGTGCTACGTTTGTTGTGTAGGGACCAGGTGCTACGTTTGTTGTGTAGGGACCAGGTGCTACATTTGTTGTGTAGGGACCAGGTGCTACATTTGTTGTGTAGGGACCAGGTGCTACATTTGTTGTGTAGGGACCAGGTGCTACATTTGTTGTGTAGGGGCCAGGTGCTACATTTGTTGTGTAGGGACCAGGTGCTACATTTGTTGTGTAGAGACCAGGTGCTACATTTGTGTAGGGACCAGCTGCTACATTTGTTGTGTAAGGACCAGGTGCTACATTTGTTGTGTAAGGACCAGGTGCTACATTTGTTGTGTAGGGACCAGGTGCTACATTTGTTGTTTAAGGACCAGGTGCTACATTTGTTGTGTAGGGACCAGGTGCTACATTTGTTGTGTAGAGACCAGGTGCTACATTTGTGTAGGGACCAGCTGCTACATTTGTTGTGTAAGGACCAGGTGCTACATTTGTTGTGTAAGGACCAGGTGCAACATTTGTTGTGTAGGGACCAGCTGCTACATTTGTTGTGTAAGGACCAGGTGCTACATTTGTTGTGTAGGTGCCAGGTGCTACATTTGTTGTGTAGGGACCAGGTGCTACATTTGTTGTGTAGGGACCAGGTGCTACATTAATTGTGTAGTGACCAGGTGCTACATTTGTTGTGTAGGGACCAGGTGCTACATTTGTTGTGTAGTGACCAGGTGCTACATTTGTTGTGTAGGGACCAGGTGCTACATTTGTTGTGTAGGGACCAGGTGCTACATTTGTTGTGTAGTGACCAGGTGCTACATTTGTTGTGTAGGTACCAGGTGCTACATTTGTTGTGTAGTGACCAGGTGCTACATTTGTTGTGTAGGGACCAGGTGCTACATTTGTTGTGTAGGGACCAGGTGCTACATTTGTGTAGGAAACAGGTGCTACATTTGTTGTATAGGCACCAGCTGCAGTGCACCATTGCAGCTTTAAAGTCCCTTAATCTCCAAGCACACACACTGTGACACTTTCACCTTCCACACACAATAGTGCTCCTACCAAACGCTCCGGGAGGAGAGTACACCCGAGAGTCCAGATCTGGCCTCATAACTATAGACTGACCTCCTTTATCCTGCCAACCAAAGCCTCTGCCAACTGTTGATGCACAGTTTCAGCTGTACGTATAGTACATCTGGGATTCATCCTATAAGTAAGCTATGAGGTGCAAGGTGAAACAGCAAGGTGGGCTGTTCAATACAAAATTCAGCGATGCCTCAAGCACATTTAACACTGATGAGTCTTCCAACTGCTGAGTTACTCACAAGGACAGCATGGGTGCTACTTTATCCAGATATGGATTCTCAAGATTTCATGATTGGCATCCTACGACACAAGTTCCCATAATCAGTCCCTAACCCTTGCAGAGTCAAGTGATAGGCCCATGTACCCAACTCTCTGGGTCAGGCCAATCATGGCTTGTATTGATCCAGGTTGAAACATTCTGTGGAATGAGACAAGGCCTAGATATCAGCAACCGTGGGAATAGTTTCTGTGAGCACTTCTACCAGAATTATATATTATGAGTGAACGATAAAAGGACCATTTCTATAGAAGTGGCTTATTGGGTTGTGTGTAAAATGGGCCTTACTTTGATTTCAATGAAGTCATTATATGTGTCGATCTATCCAAGCCAGAATTTATCTCCCTTCCTTTAGATTCTCAAACTTCAGCGCTCTCTCTGTATATCTAAGAGCATTATGTACATCTGCATAAGTGAACTTTGAATATATCCAAATAATGGAGTTTTGTTCCATGGCAAATGCAATCACTTAATTTCTCAGCTAGTGACAATCATTTTCTATTTGAATAACATTTGAACATTCTTGGCGCCCGAAACGCCATTTCTGACATTTTTGTTAATATAAGGGACATTTGAGACAAACAGCTATATTGAGCACTTAGATAACATCATTAATAATGTTATTGGAGAACATCCTACTATTAGCCTATACATTGATTATAAGAAGGCAATTGATACTGTTTCACATAATATTCTCCTTACAAAATTACAGGCTCTTGGTCAAAATGATGATGCTCTAAAACTTATTATTATTTAAGCAATAGAAAACAGCAAACAGTGGCTAATAACAATGTCTCTGATCAAAGGCTGCTAGAGTATGGTGTCCCTCAGGGTTCTGTGTTAGGACCTGTCATGTTTTCTATATTTATAAATAATCTTGCCCACAATAAGGAACAATGTCTATAATTCTAGTGATTTACACCCAAACCTTTATTCAAATGGTGTTTTATTGGAGGTGGTCAAGACTTTTACATATTTAGGTTTATCTTTAGATTCCTTGTTGAATTTTGTTGAGCATCAAGCCAATGTTGTAAGACATATAAGGCACAAACCGCACAATTGGCAAGAGTAAGATGCCATGTGGATAATGATATGGCACCAACAATATATAAGAGTATGGTATTACCAATCTTTGACTATGTTGACTATGTGTGGGATAGGTTAGGTAAAGGTGAAAATGATCAGCTACAGCTGTTCCAAAATAAAGCATTTGTACAGTATATAAAGTTAAACTAGAAAAAAAACCTAAATACACAACGGTAGAGTTACAAAAAAAAAAGGTAATTGTTTGAATTCAAGTGATAGAAGATGTACACATATATTAAGCTATGCACACTGGTTAGTAAAGAATAAAAAGTACATCGATGATACAGAGATACCTACCTGTGGTCATGTTGGTATAAGATTAAAGGTGCCAGTGCGTTTCAGGTCCATAGTGGTGAAGAGTGTCCTATACAGGGCTGTTCATGTTTGGAACAAATTAAAAGCTGAATATACGGTAATAGAGGACCCAAATACTTTCAAACTAAAAACAAAAAGGATTATCCTGAATGTTTCATGTAGATGAGGGGTATTTGCTCATCACTATAAATCTTATAATATGCTTAAACCCAACCTGATCTCATCTCATCTCATTAGCACTAAAGAAGTGATTCAGTTATGAAAGGTTAATATGACATCACTCTACACATATGTACTTTAATTACAAACCTCATTGTGCTGCCGTACCATAATTTCTTGTAAAATAGCATCATTGTCTTCTATGGGAGCCTAGCGGAAGTAGTGCAACGCGCACATGCTAGGAATTTACCTTGTATATGTGTTTATGTACCCAATAAAATACTTTAAAAAAAATATATATAGCAGAGAAATTGAATCTGTGTCAACGAACCGTTACAAGTTGATGTTGTAATTAACACTGAATCCAGAGAAGTTCTTTGATCCTTGTTTATTGCATGATGACAGAGTGTACATATAGGTGATAACAATGATACACTTGCCAGCGTGCAGGCTCTGCCCCTAAGCTCCTAGCTCAACCTGTCATAGGTCCTAGATACTAGGCAGGTTGTATGTGGTATAATGTAAGTAGGAGAAGAGAGATGAGCTTAGAATAGATGGTTGGGAGCTGCTCACCAGGTCTTAAATACTAAGGTGAGCAGCTCACAGGGTGATGAAATGTCCTGGTAGGAACAGGTCAGATCTTGTCAGATCTGGTTGGGTCTGATCAGATCTGACGCGTTGCCATACCCGGTAATGATTCTATTTATAGGTGGACCAATCAGGATGAAGGGAGGTTGTGGAATTTCCCTGCATCCTAGAAATGCGTCCACAGGTATGTCGGTATGTTGTGATACTCCCAGTGAGTCAGTGCCCAGAAATATGATGGGTCCGGCTGTCACAACATCCTGGTATGGGTGATGTAAGAGCAGCTCACTGTACACACTGGGGGGGGGGGATTGAACTGTGAGCTTGTGAGCAGGTCCTGAGCATATATGGCGATATATTTTATAAATGTGTAAAATAATGAATGATACCCAGAATGGTCCATTGACATCTGGGACAAAAAATGAAAAAAATATATCATTATTCTTCGACCTACCTTATGACGAAATTGGAAAGCAACGTGTCCAGAAGGGAAGATTAAATCTACAGGTGTTTTATCCCCTTTACTGGAATGCAAAACATAGTGACCGGGATGTCATTTAAATCTGAAATTTAATTCATGGGAGTAGTAAGAGTGCTGCCAGGTTATTGTATTTGTTTTGATATTCTTTTTTTTAAATTTTGAATCAAAGCATAAAGTTACCATGGCTGAGAGTCATAAAAAATGAGGGAGAACAGTACACCTTTTCACTTGTCAGCTTTACATTAAGGGAACTTGAAACGATAATTCAAAGCGCCAAGTTCTCAGCTACTGTAAAATACAAGGATCCAAGGTTCGACGCCAAACACCCACAAGATGTGACCCTGAATGTGTCAGCTATTTCCTGATCCACTTAATGGGGATTAAAAAACTGAGACCTTGGATGTTTAATTTGACCAGGGTGGTTGCTGTTACCATTTCAAAAGCCCTTTCAACTGAATCTAATGGTATTGGTTATTTTAGTTGTGAGAGAATATACACTTACTTAAGATGGCTTTTTACGTTAGTGTGAATCTCATTAGTAACACATTGAAGAACACCATTTAGTACAAAACTAATTATTGAAACTTCTAGACATATGCCACTTTGGAATCTACCACAATGCCTGCAGGTACTACACATTATATAAGTACTGTGATATGATACTTGGAGTGAGTGAGTGAGTAATAGAAGTTTAACGCCATTTTGACAGCTGACGTCATATTCATGGCAAAAACTACATTACACAATTTCACAGAGGAATGTGTCAGTGCCCGCCCATGTGTGCACCATACACATCTGAGGGATTAGGATTGGGGAGAAATATACCTTCTTAAGTGGGCTAGGGATACAATGGTATACAATGGCTGCCAATCTTTTACCGTTTTTTTAACGTCACCGTTTTTTCAATGTCACTGTAATTTTTACAGAATTTTCATGTTATTTCTAAACAATGATTAAAGGTAATTAATTGCACATTGTTTTGGTTTCAATGCCATGCACCATTAACTCTTCATAGCAATATTAAGCCTCTGGCTTGACGTTTTAGAAATTCCACTGTAAATTCTCAATGGACTAGGTTATCTTTATAAATGGTTTGGTTGCATGTACAGTTCATCTGGACATCCTGGACCAAGGACATTCTAATCATTATAATTATAAATTAGTCCTTGAGAGGCACATCATGCCCTTTATAACTTTGGAGGAATAATTTAAGTACATAGATTACTTCAGAATTGTGTTGAATTAAAAACTGCAGTGATATGCCTATGTATTTCTTTCTACTACCACATAATGGGTGTTTATGACATCCCTGCTACTCCCCTTTGACACACAAAGTTGGATTATTTTTTGAATATCTGAAATCTATAAAACTACAATGTAGACTTGCATTTTGATGACATGGTACATAAACCAAAGTGGATATGCTTTGAATTTTGTGACAATTTGAGCTGTTTAGGGTGTAGGGCATTGAAGAAAGTCTCAAAGTGAGCCTCGAGGCCACCTAGTGGGAAGATGTGAAACTTCCGAAAGGACAGAGATTCACCGTAAATAAAATAGCGGTACTTTTCCATAGTGTTTTACACAGATTCACTTTAACATCACCTTATCTAAGGGTGTTTCATTGTAATAAAAATAGTGTATGTAAGCATGAATCTCGATTCTGGTGCAGAACTTTTACAAAGGGGGTCTTTATTAGTCTTGGGTATGATTCCCAAAAGGGCTCTAAAATAATGATTTGACTCCCAACCCCTACCAACGTACATTTCTTGATTTTTTTTATGTTCCTTAGACAATAATCTGTCATTTTCCAAACATTAACCAAAAATCAAGATGTCCGAACATTATCATTATTGGGGTCCATGGTCAGGTCAAATAGGGTTTTCTTGGGAAATAAAGTATATTACCATTTCCTCAGAGAGTATCATAGATAGAGCTTTATAAATTGGTGTGAAGATGAAGCTCTATGGCCCAAGGTCAAACTCCAGATTTTTATAAAAAATCAACATGATACCTCATTATGTTCTCTCCTATGTCACCAATGTAATGGTTAGTCTGGATCTAAATACTTGCCTGCTGAACCCCATTCAGGGGCATTAGGTTAACTACTATCAAAATGTTCTAACCCCTGTTATTACCATAGCAACAGGCAATAAACAAGTTTGACCTCAGTTTTGGAATTTGTCAAGAAATTGTCATTTATTAACAGTTTTCTGGTAAGTTTGATAGGTAGGGGAATATTATTAAGTGTGGAGACAAATATGTTTAGTGACTTTCATTGTGTTTCTTGACATTGTCCTTGATCAAGGTCAAGGTCATGTTTTTCAAGGTCAAACATGAGATTTTGAAATCAGTGTATTAGCTGAAAATGTGCTTCTCTGCTCTCACTAATATAGTGGTTAGCCTGGATCTAGTTGTTTGTATGGCTCGTCCTATTCAAGGGTCTAAGTTGCTCTGTTGGCAAAATGGCCTTACCCTTTCTGTTACCATGTAAACAGGAAGTAAACAGGTTCGACCTTGGTTTTACAATCTGCCTGGAATTGTCAATTATCAAATCTCTTTCTTGTAAATTTGGAAATAGAGGCCTTTAATTTGGTGTGGAGACACATATATGGGATACCATATATCAATACCTTTTACATCAACCTTGGCCATGGTCAAGGTCATGTTTCTCAAGGTCAAACTGGAGATTCTTAAAAAGATTAGTAAGGTACCTGACTCTAAGCTTCACTGTCGCACTTATACAGTGGTTATAGTCTGGCAGCCAGCTAGGTTGACCTTGCAGAACCCCCCCCCCTCCAACAGGAAGTCATGCACTTTAATAATATTGACGATGCCAAGGTGGCATCATTGAGCAATTCAAGAAATCCAAGATGGCTGCCAGGAGGGCAACCTATGACAGTTTAATGTCATAGTTGTATTAATATTCATGTGATTTACATGTGTAATATATCAAAATCAGTTTTTTTTATGGGATGACAAGTTGATTTAAGGGTTCAAATTATCAAGTTGGCACATATTCAGGGAGTTAGACTGTTTCTATAGCAACCAACATGCTATTTCCAACATGAGTAACCCATTTTTCTTGCTCAGCATCCATCTCTTCCTTATCTATTTTGGTTTCATCCTCAATATTGTCATCCCTACACCCATTTTGTTGCCATGAAATAGGTGTCCAACATGGAATTTATTGATTATTTCGAATCAATGATGCTAATGTAATGTGAATTTAGTCAATTATCTATTGTTGTTTCTATTCTGTTCCTATGTAATATGAAACTAAACCATTATCAACATGGGCTTTGGAGACATTTGTCACCACAATCGATTGTGTACAGAAGATCCATTCAATGGTACTGCAGCTACCTGGTGTGTATTTGACAACTGAGTATTTGGGTTCAAATCTAAACACATACTTTTTTAATGTGTTTAAATGCTAAACATCTAAACATGTTTTGTGAAAATGTAAAAATGTGTGACCTTTAAAGATATCCTAATAGTAGATTTCTATTCAATTGCAAATGCAATCATTTTGTTTCCCAGCTTGTGACAATTATTTTCTATTTGTATAACTTTTGAAAGCTAGACTGACATTGAAAATTGATATCTGGGAAATTGGACCTGTAACAAAACCAGAATAATAAGTCATTCTTCTTTCCCTCAGCATTCTTATGAGGAAAATGGAAAGCAGCATGTCCACAGATTAAAATGCAACAATGTTTTAAACCCTTAACGTTAATACAAAGTGACAGGGATGTCATTTAAATCTGACATGTTTTTGAAGGGAACAGAGAGGGTGTTGTGGTCGTTCTCAACATTGTTTATTTCAAACTATGGCTCAGAATCACAAGAAATACTCAGGGATAACAGTATAGCTTGATACCTGCCAGCTCAAATGAAGGGAAGTTCAAAAAATGCTCATTGAAAAGATAACTCAGAGCTGCAAGTTGTCGGCTACTGATACGCAGGTTTTGTCCTTCCTCTCAGGTGCATGATTTGTGAAGCTGAAATGAGTAGGAGAAGCACCTGGGAATTAAAGATGTTAAACAAATAAAAGGGTTGCAGGTTGGATTAACAAGATGTGACCCTGGATGTGTCAGCTCTTTTACTCATTGCCTTAATGGGTTGCACAAAAACAGAGGTTGGAAGCTAACTGTGCCGACCCTGTATCTTTTAGCCTTTAAATGCCACTGATGCATTAATGCATCATGTTCATTGGTCGTCATGATGCACCAATGAAGTGCTTGCGAGACTGCTCACTAGCCTTTTATCGGAGCATCATGATGATCCTGCGGGAGTATATGTATCGACCCTGATGCTCCGATGATGACTAATGGGCATGATGCACTCATGCATCAGGGGGCTTCAAAAGGTTAAAATCCCTTTCAACCAATCCTGATGGTGCCTACTCTATAGTGCTGAGGGATTATAAACATTTTGTTTGCTTTGCATTGGCCTCTGGTTCAGTCACATGCACAAACATAGTGCTTCTGCCAATTAAAAGAAGCCTGGCATACCTTATGTAACAATAAATGACTAAAAGCTGGCCTCTGCTACCTATATACCTGAGATCCAATATCCAACTTACTTTAAACTGGTTATATCCTTCTCATTGAACGTCGTTGAGTTGTATGCATTTCTAGTACTACAAGTAATACTACAATCAATCTCCGCACCTGTATTGTTTCACTAATGACTGGATAAAATGTATAGCCTAATAATACAACACAATGAAGAACTGTCCTATTCAATCTTTAGTATAAAACGCTTCATTTCCCCCATAACTATAGAGCTCTGTTTGAACTCCATGACCGCACACCATATATCATACATCAAAGTATTTACATCTGATGATCTGATGCCAGACATGACTAAGTAGGGGGTATGACAAACAGAGTCATCATGTTTTAATTTGTACCTAGACATCTTTCACTTTCAAGTCTCTTCTCTCTTTCTGAGCTATGCCATTTTCTGATTTATCAGCAACAAACCTATCAACTAGCAGGGATCATATTGAGAGTTATCACTTTGAGAACTCGCACTGTTTTTATCTAGTTGGGATGGGCTAAGCAGGAACTCAAATTTGAATCCTCCATATAAACCCTCTTGGTCTGCCTGGGTAACTTGATCAGAGACAGGCTCTGATAAATGAGAGGGATTGGAATGTGCTTAGCAGGCACTAACATTTAAATGATATTAAACAACCTCACTGTTCTTCACAAAATAGATTACTGAGTGCACAAGTAATACCTTATGTATAAGGCATGTTTTATGTATTTATAAAACATGTCTTATGATTGAGGGCACCTGTAGTGCAACTTTGGAAATACTTCTAATCCATACTTTGGTAAATAGGCCTAGATTGCCAGAATAGAACAATAGATAAGACAAACTAGGAACAAAGCTAAATCTGCAAGAGTTGTTAGTTTGATTCATGATCCTCATGTAACAACAATATGTTTGCTGGTGAGCAAAGGTCCCTGTGGTACTGTGGTGGTGTGTTATGGCAGAACTAAGTGAAGCAATTACTACTGATTTATCACCCCACGCCCCCACTGACTGCAACAAATCTGAACGGGGACTCATGGGGTACCAATAGGGTGGGTGGGGGTGAAAAAAATGGGAGGACACTGCATTTGTATCAGCTCTGTCCAAAGACACATTGCAGGTATATGAGGACTGCACCTTCGAATTGTTTTGCAAGAATCATATAAAGACAATGTCGATGTAGGGGCAGTGTACATGAAGGGCCTGTACTACTGTCAGCTCTTCAAGGCCTAAGTCAAACTTACTGATTATAAATGCAATGCAGACGTCTATATATCTATGACAGTGTATATTACAATGGATGGCCCGATGCTGAACCATTCATCATAGCATAAGACGTTAATGAATCAACCCGTGCAGCTTATTACTCACACTGAAAACCTAGAAGTTCTGAAACTAGTCAGTGGTCCTCAAGTTGACGATACCTAAAACTACAACTTTTGGTAGTCAAAATGACGACTTTAAGTCGTCATCCTGACGACCTGAGTCGTCAACATGACGACTCTGTACTGTCAGTATTGTCATCCTGATGACTCAGGTAGTCAGGATGACGACCTAAAGTCGTCATTTTGACTACCTAAAGCTGTAGTTTTAAGTATCGTCAACTTGAGGACCTAAAGTGGTCACCGCTGACTAGTTTCGGATCTTCTATGTTTTCAGTGCAGTATTCAGAAGGGGTAGAATTTTTACCAAAATAACCCATCATAATGCCATTACGTGAGCCATACACACCATATCACATGTTCCTTACTGTATCTGCTGAAGAAAGAGCTCTGTTACAACACAACCACTTTTCAAACCATTACCATAGACCTTTTCTATCATAAATAAGTTTTTTTCCATTCCCTTTATATCATCACACCAATGATTTCACCAGGACTTCATTTTTGATGCCTTTAGGACCTGCCCTAATCATTTATCACATGCCAACAAAATCTGCATAAAGTAAACCATTCCCAGCGCCAAATGAATATCAACCTTCCAATTGTCCCACTGCACCACCAATACAGAAAACACATTGTAACTGTGCCTGCGGGTGCTGATGGGAATCATTAACACATTGCTACTATCAAATTCCTTTCTACTGAGTGTATCAGTCCCTGAATCAGGATAGACCGGCTTTGACTTGTGAGATAATTAACTTTAATGTGAGTCAACCTTTGCAATTCTATATCTGTCAGAAAAGTTGAAACCTTTCTCAAATGACATAAAAAAGTGGGATATTCATACAATTTTGCTTACTTGTCAATGCACATACACTTTGAGTCCAGTCCTTAGGAACACTAGTAGGCACTGATTCGTTAATGTTAAGTCCTTAAAGAAGGCACTTGTCCCCAACTCGTGCCTTTATCTGGGCCTAAAATCTACTCAGATGCCCATAAACATCATATATCCCATAATAAGAATATTTCAAGATGACACATGAATAATGCGGGACACCTAAAGCTTCCAGCTGAGGCAAACCACCAGGACATTAGATGGAAGGAGTCTGCAGGAGGTGCAATGACACAGGATGGCATTGAATACAGTTATAAATTAGATTTAACAGGAGCCTTTGTCAGTTCTCCTGCTAGTAAGGAATTGTAAAGACATCTTAACTGCATTACAGAAGTGGCATAATTGGATTGAAGCATCACTCTCATTAATTAGACAAACTATGATTGAGTTGTGATTTTCTGATTGGATTAACTATGCAATGCAGTATGCCATGATACAAATTGTTAAATGTCTATTATGATTGATATTGGCATCAAATTTGTCTAAATGCATTATAAGTGTAATTGTTTTATCAATGAATAGAAAGGCATGGTTATGGTCTGAAGGGACACAAACCACTAAAAAATATCAGCTGCATCTCAGCAGTATCTGACTCATTCTCACCAATGTGATGCAATTACATTCGGGGAGGTTTCTGATTGTTTCTGACCAAGGTTTCTGACCGGCAGTTACAGAGTTAATTTAGCATCCAGTTTGAAAGTGGTCACAGAAAGGAACTGATTTTTTCACTTCCCCCATGTTCCTTATGGTCCAGGGCACCCTTCCCTGTGCTTTTTTGTTCCTTTCCAGACTCAGGAAAAATCGAGATTTTCTTGACTTCCTCCTCTGCCAAACAGGTTTCTGACCCGCAGTTATAAAAAACATCTATTGACCTGTAGTTTAAATTCCATCAAAGAAAGGCATAGTTTTTTTCAGTCAACAGAGGATTGATCCTATCCTGACTTTATTTTAGATTGACAAATCTAATCTTACAGGCCATAGCATCTACCCTAACAGGTTACGGCATCTAATCTAAAAGGCCAAAACATCTACTCTAACAGACCAATGCATCTACCCTAACTGACCATAGCATCTACCCTAACATGCCATAGCATCTACCCTAACAGGCCATAGCATCTACCCTAACAGGCCATGGCATCTACCCTAACAGGCCATAGCATCTACCCTAACAGGCCATAGCATCTACCCTAACAGGCCATAGCATCTACACTAACAGGCCATAGCATCTACCCTAACAGGCCATAGCATCTACCATAACAGGCCATAGCATCTACCCTAAAAGCCCATAGCATCTACCCTAACAGGCCATAGCACCTACCCTAACAGGTAATAGCATCTACCCTAACAGGCCATAACATCTACCCTAACAGGCCATAGCATCTACCCTAACAGGCCATAGCATCTACCCTAACAGGCCATATAGCATCTACCCTAACAGGCCATAGCATCTACCCTAACAGGCCATAGCATCTAATCTAACAGGCCATAGCATCTACCCTAACAGGCCATAGGATCTACACTAACAGGCCATAGCATCTACCCTAACAGGCCATAGCATCTACCCTAACATGTCATATAGCATCTACCCTAACAGGCCATATAGCATCTACCCTAACAGACCATATAGCATCTACCCTAACAGGCCCTATAGCATCTACACTGACAGGACATAGCATCTACCCTAACAGGCCATAGCATCTACACTGACAGGACATAGCATCTACCCTAACAAATTTAACTTTATTTACTAGGGTGATCGTTTCATGAAAAAAAGTATTAGTGGTACTTGAATTGTTGCAACCTATACCATGTACCAGGTCGTATTTGTCCTATAGCCACATCCAGCCAATAACATACACCCACACAATAACTCTATAGGACTGGATTTGTACTCTTTGAAGAGCTGCGCTTTCTAAGGTTCAAATCTTCACACTAGATGTCTGACATTAAGGACTATTTATATTGATGGCATTGAGCCACATCGATCAACACAAGCACAAACACCTGACACTCTAACATTAGAGTTAATTAGCATATCAATAATGATTGTTTCCAGGATAATATCATACTAAAAGAGAGCCTCCTATAAAATTGTTTCATCAGACCCTTGCAGCACTGACACATCAGGATGTCTATTTAGGGTTAGGGTGGCATTAGGAAAAAAGGTAAAGGGACCTGCAAAAGAACAAATCACTTTTTTTTTGTATTAGACTTCGTAATTTATTGTCACATGAGTGATTTTCTATGACTGCAAACAATTGTGGTATATATTGTCAAATATATCTCTTGGCATAAACACTAGGAAGGCAAGGTTAGAACCATGTTATGTGATTGTATCAGATAAGATAAAAAATAAGAAAAAAAGATAATGGACAATACAATTCGCCTAGGTTGCTTGAGGAGGGAAAGAGGAGAAATCATTCCTGGGGGGGTCTCAGTTTACATATGGTGGGAAAACTCTGTGACCAAAGGCCCTTTTCTTTAAAAGTATTTGGAAGAAAACATAAAAGCATGCATGCAAAGGGCATCAATAGGGATTTTCTGGAGCCCAGCGTGAGAGTTTATTCACATGAGTTCAATACTGTTAACTGTTAGAAGCCTGTAGTCTGATCGTTTTATAAACTGGACTGGAATTCAGACAACACACCCCTGCATCGTCTCCTAGCCCTGCTAATTGAGGCCTATATTGATCCAGTTGAAATGTTGCCTAGAATGTGACAAGACCAGCATATTAGAAACCTAACAATGACTCCTAATAACACCTGAAGTTTAAAATGATTCATTTCCGACTGCCTTCCACTTCCCATGATGTAAATAGGTCAGCCATTTGATCAGGTAAATTGTCAATAATCTAAACAGTTATGGTATTGCAAATGTTTAGAACGTTTGGTCGGACTGGCACAGATTTACCCAAGTGAGAGCAGTGGAATCCATACTTCACGTGATGTGTCCAGAACAGGTGCAGTCATTCTTTGAAGCTTTAAATCTCTCAATCTCCTAGCACACCTACTTAGACCTTTTTACCCACCACACTAAGTGCTACTTACAAAGGCTCAGCGGGAGGGTGACCCCATGACTTCATGTCTAGTCATATGATGGCTTCGTGAACATAGACGTCCTTTACCCTGCTAACTGCACGAGCTATTGCACATCTTTTACTAGGCACCTCTCAGCCTCATAGGACCTCTCAGTCCTATCCATCTATTTTCGTTTTCATCATAAAGGATTGGCGAACCTCACATTTTCTGGAAAAGCTCATCCAGTTAGCATGCATTATTCTGTCCACTTAAGATAGCATTCCTATTTCATTCAATCCTCAAATAAGTCATATATATAGAGACCATTTTAATGAACTCCCCTTTCCCCTTCCATTTTACTGATTGTGGCATCAGATTTAGTGTTAACCCATTTAGGAAAAACAAGACAAGACTATTGAGTTACTGACAGGGGCATTGGTGCTACTTTATATTGATACTTTATCTCCGTTTATGTCGCTATAGTGGTAGCTTAAATGTGGTTGTCATTCTCTCATATGGTATAAGCCACAATTCTAGTCACCAAGGCTGGTCGCTACTATTAGCGACCTAAATTAAGAAAATGCCAGGAAAGACATGACAAGAGACCTAGTCTTCAGACTGGGTAGTCACTCGCCAGGACAGCATTGGTGCTACTTTGTCATTATTGATTCTTGACATTTCATGATTGAAATCCTATGCCCAAAATTCCCATAATCAGTCCCTAGACCAGGTTTGAGGCTGTGTAATAGACACATGTGCCTGACTGTTGGAGTCTGGCCAATCAAGGCTTCTATTGACCCAGCTTGAAATGTTCTGCAGAATGGGACATGACCAGGATATTAGAATAGAAACCCTTGGAATTGATTTTGTGAGCCCTTCTGCCAGGATATTATATAGGGTATTATATAGGTGAAAGGCAGAAGGAGAAGTTGCCTCTTGCTTGTGAGTAAAATTGGCCTTAATTTAATTTCAATAAAGCCTTTTATATTAAGCTAATAGATCATGGATGTTGGAGCCCTAGGGGAGTCTATGCTGGATATACCAATTGTCAACATACACTAGGTACTGCTGTCACTTTACCCTTAAAAGGGTCTACAATAATATCAGGGTCTTTTATTCCATCGCAAAAAAAAAAACATTTGTTTTCCAATTAGTTTATCAGATTGAAGTTATCGTTTTCTAATTGCAAGACCGTGTATAAAAACACTCTAACATTCATACATGGATGTCAGGGAAATTGAACCTGGAACATCAACAGAAAAAGGGTATTGATTATTTCCCCAGGCTTCCTTCCAAGGGGAATAAGAGGACACCTTCTTAAAAATACTCTCTAACAGATGAGAAATAAAATGTAAACCTCCTGTCATCCATGGTTGTACGACTGTGCAAACCCAGGATGTTTTTGTTATATTCTGAGGTTGAAGAATGGTGAGTGAATGGAGATAGTGGTTTTATTTGTCAATTTATCAAGTCTTCACCTTCATGTTTATCAGATTCCTATACATGTCACAGGCAATATAGTAATTTTTGCTGACAAAGTGACTTGACAAAACTGAATACATCCCGGATGTTAAAATATGCGAGTAATTCTCCTATTACCTTCAGATTAGCCTTACAGTCAGACACCAATTGCACCCCACCTGGACACAATTATATTGTGATATCAGTTCTTTTACAACGGACAATTCATCACAAACAGACTCCTTTATGATATACCTGTACTCCCAGATAGGGATATTCAATCTGTGTGTAGGGGCCAGCTCTTGCTGTAAGTCCATGGCGGTAGGCCATCTGCCCTGTTCCGGTTGCACCAGCCCTCAGGGGCTGGTCAGCCGGTATAAGCTGCCCCCCCTTGTGTATTATACCGACCCAGATGTAGGTGGAAGGTAGAGAATGTCAGACGGGGAAGTAGCTCAGCGGTAGAGCTTCCGCCTGCAGGTTGGAGGGTCCTGGGTTCGACTGCCGGTTTCTCCAGGACGTTTTCCGCCAACCTCTACACTGGTGGAGAAACTGAGTTGGTGCTGCCCTGCAAGGGGGGACTACGGGAACTCAGTACCTGGGCTGGTGTGACACGAATGACGATTCAATTTGCTAGTGCTGGGAGGAGACTTGGAAACAGGTGGTTGGGCCCAACTCAGCACTAGACCTGGGTATCTGGTACCTATAGGGTATTGAACCCTATATTGAATCTGGTAGGGAGGAGTGTAGGGGCCAGCTCTGCCGTAAGGCCAGCAGCCCCGTTTCTGGAGATCCCAGCCCCCAGGGGCTGGCATCCGGTGGTAGCTCCCCCCTACCTGTGTGTCATACCAATCCAGGTGTAGGTGCCTGGAACGGTATAATAAAGATACGCTTCGACCCTGGCAGTACTGTGTACTGGTAGGTCAACTGGGAACTCAGGAGTGCCTCACACTGCTTGATAAAGCCCAACCGATCTGGTTGGGAGGAATGCTTGGTGCTGGTTGGCCATGGTTGAAGCTGGTTGGGAGGAGTGTAGGGGCCAGCTCTGGCTGTAAGTCCATGGCGGTAGGCCATCTGCCCTGTTCCGGTTGCACCAGCCCTCAGGGGCTGGTCAGCCGGTATAAGCTGCCCCCCCTTGTGTATTATACCGATCCAGATGTAGGTGGAAGGTAGAGAATGTCAGACGGGGAAGTAGCTCAGCGGTAGAGCTTCCGCCTGCTGGTTGGATGGTCCTGGGTTCCTCTACATGTGTTTACCTACTATCTAACACCTTAACCAAACCACTACTCCATCTTCCCATAGAAGTCATGCTAATCTGGGTCAGTAGACTGACCTGTTAAAGGTATGCAAAATAAATCATCTGATACTATCCTGAGAGGAGTATTGTAGTAGCTTGGAGTAATATATGCTATAGGCCTTTATGGCACAATTGAGATACAATGACCCATTGTGTCTGTATCAATTAGATAAGATAGTGTCTGACTCTAGGGTCACCTCTGGTATGAGCTGTCTGACTTTAGGTAGGGTAGCCAGAGTATTTATTTTATACAATATGATTGACAATTATTATGCACCTTCCTATCTAGGCCTAATATTGACATTTGATAAACATGTTGTGTCAAGTTGGTATACTAAGTACAACCCAAGCTATACCTAATTGAAAATGTGTCACCACTGAACTCCTTCTGACAGATCTGAGTCTCCATACTGGAAACACACATGCTCCACATACCGCAGGTACGGCACAGATCTGCCACCTAGTGACTTTTGCAAGTACCATTTACCCAGACCCTAACACAGTCATTAATCTGAGATACCACCCTGATTTTCCAATAGTTAATGCTATTAGGAAGTTAAGCCACAACACGCAACACCTTAAAAGTTATGAAAAGTAGCAGGTTTTACATGTATGTGTGTGCCCAGCTTGTGGAGCCCTCTGTTCATATTATATTGAAAACTAAGCAAATAGACCCCAAAACTGCCTGGCAATCTCTTGGGGTGGGCACTATCATTCTTATTCCAAAAAACATCCTGTTCTCCTCATTTAGAGCTATTTTTAGCAGTTTCCCACTTTTTTCCCCCATCATTATTTTTCTAATGATCCTTGACCTAATAGGGGCTTTTTTGAAGTGCTTATTTAGAATAGTAATTATTTGTATAGGTGGACATAAAAATATTAGGAGGATAGCCTGAGGAAAGTAGATATATTTAAAATGAAAAAATATTGTTGAAATGTTGATTTGGAGTTGAATGGCGGCCATTCTTCCAAAGGTCAGGTTAACCTAGAAGGCATGGATAGAACTGATGCGAAGGTGAAACAGGCAGGTACCTTGAAGTTTTTCAATAGATTTCCCCATTGAAGAGGAAACAAAAAACACAACAAGAACAATGCACAAAAAGATTGCAAAGGTTATTAGTTTGACTCATGATGCTCATAGTTATAGGTGATGCACTGGATGTATGGGGCGGGTCAAAGGTCTGAGCTGCTCTAGTAAGCACAGGTCCCTGGGGTACTGTGGTGGTTTGTTATGGCAGAACTAAGTGGAGCAGTAACTGCTGATTTATCACCTCAGTCTCCATCTGCGCACTGACTCCAACAACCGTAAAGGGGCACTCTTGGGGCACTGAACAAAAAAGGGGCTAAGGGGTGGGCAAGAAAAATGAGAGGGCAATGTATTATTTAGAGGTATGTGTAGAAACATACCCGGACTAAGGGAGAACTGCAGTTGAAAATGTGGAGCCAAGAAACAATTAACATAAAGCAGGAACACAATGTAGGTTCCTATATGGCTAATTCCATATCACTGATCACAAAGGCATTGCAGACACCAATATATCTCTGACGGTGTGAACTGCACAGACACCCATATATCTCTGACATTGTTAACATCTGGTGTATATTAAATTGGACGATTCTATGGGCCTCTTTAGATTATAGCGAGGGCCCTTAATGAAGCAGCCCACGCAGCTAATTATCCGTGCCGCGTCTTGTTATAGTTGATGAAAAAACAAGCTTTGCTGCCTTTATTTCAGGTCCTATGTCATAAAAATACCAATTTATAACCAATGAAGCTAAGAGCAAGCCATGTCCCAGCTCTATCGATATAGACAACTAATTACTTGCTGTAGTTCCTGTGTGGCACACATAATCTTACCTTGCTCCAGATCTTTTTTTTCATGAAATATTTATGCATTAACCTTATCAAGGAGGACTAAAATGTCTCAACATAAATTTGTATTAGACAGTGCCAAATGTCTTAGCTATAAACTAACACTTGCAGATACCTTTAAGCAGTAAAGGAAAGGCTATCTCGGACATCTAGATGTTAAGGTGTCATTAGACACATGTGTTCAATATAGCTACTTCTACAAGCCATTCCTTTAGACTGTTTCTATTTTGAATCAGTCTGACCCATCACCTTTATAGCATGACACTATCAATGGCATCATGAACCCCTTCCTGAACCCTTTATGATTTATGGTGTTCTGTCCACATGTGCCAATGAGGAGAAATTCTAATGACTATACAGGTATTGTCCAACAGGAATGAAATTGTAGTGTTCTACCCCTTCGATTCTAATTGAATCCTTCAATAGATAATGAAGAACAACTAATCAGGTTCCAGTTAAAGCTTTATTGTCAACAACGCACTAGGCACCAGCCGTTCTCGATGACATAAACCTCCCCTGTGCAGAAGCACAGAAGAGTATCTAACACATGGTAGTCGGGCAGCCAATGATCATTTGTAAGAGGGTCTGTCACGGCCCGACTGATCTTGAGGAAGACCGTACAACGGCCTTATATATGCTAGAGTCAAGGTCCATGTGACCCTAAGGTGACATGGCACTGGACTCCAGCACCCCCAGGCGTCGAGTAAGAGAGGTGTTCTCGACATGGCCACCACAAAATAATATAAATTCCCACTACCTAATTCAGATCCATCTTTCATCACATCCCAATCCATACCCAGTAAACTGTTCCCAGCGCTGGCTAAATATTTACCTTCCAATTGTCCCAATGCAACCCCAACACAGAAAACACATTGTTACTGTGACTGCTGCTATGTGGCTGCTCTATGACGGGATTAATCAGTGTTTATTTGTATTGCAGAACTACTCTAAACATCAGTAATACATTGCAACATCAAATTCCCTCATACTGAGAAGAAATGATGATTTAGTTTTTGAAATATTTTTTCTCAAACTGAACATGGAGGTGTTTATAAAGCAAAAAGAGCATTGATGGTAGATTCAAAGCTTAGAAGACAGATATTATTTACAGATGATAGTCCGTTCTTGCTGCTGTTAATTAACTTTTTGTAATGCAATGACTGATCAGGTTTTGGGGATGGGAGTGTATTTTTGCTGCCCATTTCTATTGTAGGGGACAAATGGACCCATAGTAAAGGGTACAGTAGGAGACATAGAACTACTTTTTGTGATCCGTGGTGTTACTCTGTCAGGCACTATTGTTAGATCAGGTAAGACAAGGTGCTAGTTTTGAAAAATGAAAATGAGATCTATACAAATACATACTTTTGCAAAGAGTCAATAACGTTAATGTATAATCGTTTTCTTTAAACACCTCTGAAGTGCTGGCAGGTCTGAATTTCACCACTTTATTGGAGCATCATACAGACCTTCTTGGGTTTTATTACCTCCATATGATCAGCATTTGTGATTACATGGATTGTCAGGATAGGGATGACCAGTTAAATACTGTTTTATGTTCAATGTAAAAAACAATTATAATATGTAATCTCAATCGGAAAGAAATGCATTGTACCCTTACTTCTCTTACAGGGAATGTTATTTGCTCTTAAATGTCCTGCTTGTTACTGTAAATACTGGCCCCTGATAGGGTTAATCAACAGTAATAACAATAGCAATGATTCATGAGAACCCACTTAGCATAAAAACGTTTTTTACGTTAAAAACGTTTCTATTGGTTTCCCTATTGGTTATTTGGTTGAAAGTTAGTTTAAAAAAAAAGATTTCTCTGCATTGTGATACACACTAAAAGATTTGTGGGAAGTCGGATGTACTGACGGTGATCCCATAAGGCGTATTCTATATTATGTTTATACCTTATAATATTTCTGTATAAAACAGGAACCTTGAGTGTTACTCAAAGCAATCAGATGGTGCTAATTCCTACCACCACAGGGTTAGACTCAAGTATAAAGGAACCCTTGGCACACTGCCAGCTTTCCTGCCAGCAAGAAATGTAAAAACCTGTTAACTGCATTACTAAAGTGACATAATTAGATTTTAATGTCCTCCCCCTCATTAATTAGGCAGATTATAATTGATTTTTTTTAATTGGAGCAGCTATTTGCTTCAGTAAGACACAGATTTAAACAGTCCAATACGATTGATACGTCTTGGTATGAAATTGATTTTAATGGACTCAACAATCCTAATTCAATGGGAATAGGTACAGGGAGGGATGATCATGTTACTGTAGCCACATGTTAGTTCTTAACATCTGTGCAATGTCATGAACAATATTGTGCTTGATCCTTTAAGTGGCCTCTCTATGGGGGATGTACCACAACATGAGTATCTAATTGGAATATCTTAATCTTCATTCACTGTTCACTGCTTGTGTGGCCTGGTAGCATATTGTACACTGTAAAATATATGTTGTTGAAATGAACGGAACACTCTTCCCAAAGTTGTCAAGGATCTGTCGTTACTTTCACAGAGATTCCTTGTAAGACTTGCTGCCACTTGTTTTTTTTTTTTTTTTTTTTGTTTTTTTGGGGGGGGTAACCTACAATGGTGCACTGCTTTACAATTACACTGGTCCAAGGAGATTGAGTTATATAACAGATATTTATTATGGGATCAATGATATTTCACAGGGAATTTATTCAGCCATTACTTACCTTGGTACTGGCGATATAAGGACTGATAACAGCTATTGATGACTGTAGGTAGTGCCTCTATTCTCATACCTCACCTGCTGAATCACAGACTCTATTTCCTCAGTGGGTTCAGTTGTTATTTAGTAATAAACAGTTTGTTGTAGTTTAGATCTATTGGTAGTTTGGGATTGTTTTGCTCCTTTAGGAAGTGCTGGAGATTTAATCCTACATTGTCTCCTATCAATGTTAATTCATCTGGATAGCAGAGGGGTGCACTGATTCACCTTCACATACAAGGTATATGACCTTCAGTAGACCTTGTATGCTATAAAAGTGTTAACATTGTCCATTTTTGCATGTACTGCTAGAAAACCTTAAGGCATGAACCTAAAAGGGCTTAAGCCTTATTCAATGTGACAACAATACATTTCATCAGGATCTATAGTCATGCTGATTTGATACTCTTTTGAGTCATTTTTAATCATATGATCGGTGAATGGAGGGCAAGAAAACATCAGTTCAGCATGGCATTCTTTAATCATTGTACCATCCTGTCATTCCCTGTGTTCTATAGCCACACCCGGTCAATAATATACACCAACAGAAAAGCCCCCTGGGCTGCAACTCTCTATGATCTCTTTCACTGATATCAGTAGGTACCGGTAGTTAGGACTGTTCAAAGCATCACATCTGGTGGGTGGTATACAATTCTATAGTGACTTCATTGTGTCAGATTCACCCACACAGACACCTGACACAGATTACAGGTATAGGATAATCAATAACAACCTAGTGTCACATTTCTTTTAGTCAGGTGGCTTTTCAAGGTGTCTCCTATTATGTCTTGAATCAATAAGTGATACAATTAATTCAGGTCTTGGTTACCATATGGAGCCACTGATCTATACCCCCATCCTCCGCCCACTCACCTATGTTATCAATACTTACCCCCATAAGTATTGGAAAGTTAAAGTCAAAATGATAATAGATAGGTTCAGATTAGCCAGCTAGTAACATGTACCATAACAGCTACCCTTTCCATTTAGATATAC
Organism: Acholoe squamosa; assembly: GCA_949317995.1. NCBI lineage: Eukaryota > Metazoa > Annelida > Polychaeta > Phyllodocida > Polynoidae > Acholoe > Acholoe squamosa. Next base: position 82,242,608 of record OX439041.1, on the reverse strand, counting down.
ATAATCTGATATGTGGTCAACAATGATATATACGAAATTATGAGACAAATTAGCAGAAACAGTAATTTGGGCTTAACAGGCCAAACAAACTGACCCACCATTTGTTGAACAAGTAATGTAAAATGCACTGTTAGAAGTCAAATGTTGTATGAAGCATTAAAATGAAATATTCCAATGTGGTGTGATTACCAACATTTTACAGCAAGAAAGGAAATAGGTTCAAACAAAGGGAGATCACACTCACCACTAACATGATTGATGTTTTACATAGGTTTAATTGGCTGATGGCATGACAACATACTTCACATAGCAGTCTGCTAGAAGTGTGACCTTCTATAGAGTCATAGCTACAGGCACTGAGCTGTGTTGTTTGTGGTGCAATGAACAATTTGTCATTGAGAAGCCTTTTGACCTACTAAGGGTCACACAATGATTAAAATTGATGCGGCTTTCACTTCTCAGCACATGTTATATAGATACCTTTTACCATTGATGCACCTTTGTTTCATTAATGTTAATGTTTCCCGAAAAGTACCATGACCATTAGCGTGTTATTGTCTTACACCATGCACCTGAAGCTTTACAGTGCAGCAGGTTCCTTGTGATTGACTGCCCTTGGTCATTATGCCTTGAGAGAGTGCCAGGTGACTCAGAGTTCACATTCTAGCCCTAACAACCTTTGAAGAGGAAAAGAGAAAGAACAGAACTAAACCTAAGATGATAGCCTGAGTCCCCTTTTCTGTCATTCACTGATGTTTTCTCTGCATGTTTCACTACTGCCCTTGCGGTGTGAAAGTTATGGCAGTATATCACATCAAACACCACTGGTGCCCATCTTCAGGTAATTAGGTTTGTTCACAGACTTCTAGTAGATACTTTGTGCTACTTAAAGTATCATAAGGAGCCAGCCATGGAATTGAGTTTTCAACCCAGAATTGTTGATGAATCTACTACTTGGAGCAAATGTTAGCCATATTGGAGTGTACCAACCCTGCAGCATTGTCATGTTGCAAGAATGTGGCATCAGTGAAATGACTCATGATTGATGAAATGACTCATGATTCATGGAATCTAAAATACATCGATGAATAATTCACACCTTAGCCTATATAAAGTAGTTACTATTGGCAGCACTTACATTATGATTTTATTGATTGAATAAGACAGTGTTTTCCCGATCTGACATGATATGTATGAGGCAGTACCACTGTGCTTGGAGAGTTTCCTCATTATAACAGTAGTAGGCAACATAGGCTTCTATCAAAGACTAGGAAGGAAGTGATCGATAAAGATTGATTTTGTTTGTGCCAAGGAGAGACAGAGGTCAGTGATGAGTGATACGTACAAGAAACACAACAGGAGATGGATGGCTAAGGGTCACTGTTAGGGTTAGAGTCTGTAATAAGTAACATACATGAAACGCAAAGGGGACAGGTTGCAAATAGACAATGGTCAGGCAGAAGTAAAGGGGCAGTTTGATGTTTTGATCTTACATTGCAGTGACATCAAACGCTTAATCATCTACCACTATAAGAGATGCCTATATCAATGCATCATACTGACACACATTGTGCCTGCATGTGTTACACTGCTACAGTTAAGGCTGCAGTGATGGATCACATTTTGGATAATGGATTAGGTTCTTGCTGAAAGACAATAAAAAAACAATTTGTTATACTGAATGTATTTTCCAAAAAGCAATTAGATTGCATCCTTATTGTGGCAGGGGTTAGACCTGAAGTCAGATTCACGTGACTAGGTATTTTAGATATGGATTAAGATGTTTAGGGCTTAACTGTCAAACTATGCCAACTATAATTATTTACCTCTGTAGCAGGCATGTAGACATGCAAATGACAGAGTGAAGTTCACAGGAGACCTGATTTATTAAGCGGATGTAACTGAGGCTCCTGCTTTATAATTAGTTTACCAACTATCACTACAGTACCTGGAGAAATATAACCTGAGTCCAATCTGTACATGTGGAATTGGGTGTTGGCTTCAAACTCCCAGAAGCCATTCTAGTTACTGCCTCTCTTTGCTGTATGGAGCAACTACAGCTATCATATTGAAACTGGTTAAGCTATCATATTGAAACTAGTTAAGCTATCATATTGAAACTGTTAAGCTATCATATTGAAACTGGCTAAGCTATCATATTGAAACTGGTTAAGCTATCATATTGAAACTGTTAAGCTATCATATTGGAACTGTTGAGCTATCATATCGAAACTGGTTAAGCTATCATATTGAAACTGGTTAAGCTATCATATTGAAACTGTTAAGCTATCATATTGGAGCTGTTGAGCTATCATATCGAAACTAGTTAAGCTATCATATTGAAACTGGTTAAGCTATCATATTGAAACTGGTTAAGCTATCATATTGAAACTGGTTAAGCTATCATATTGAAACTGGTTAACTTCTTAGCTAAATGGCAAAATGGAGATGCAGAGAAAGGTTGATGTGATATGTCAATTCAGGTACTAAAAGTTGAAGCATTAAACAACATAATATGAACACCACACTTTAAATCAGAGTAGCATACATTCATGCATCAGCTCCATTTTGCATGCATTGACAGCCATTTCACTGACTGTAAAATATTCCTTTTAAATTCATACCCCAAACATCCATATGGTGGGCCACTCGTGGGCGTATTGGTCCCTGAATGCTCACACATTGGTTTTTGGAGTGAGAATGGCGAAGAACAAATCCAAAACTACAAGGTTTGATAGTTTGACTCATGATGCTCATAGTGATGGGTTGGCTGTAAGGTCTAAGGTCAGAGCTGGTCTGGTGAGCACAGGTCCCTGTGGTACTTTGATGGCTTGTTATGGCAGAACTAAGTGGAGCAGCAACTGCTGATTTATCACCTCAGGATCACACTGTACACTGACTACAACAACCATAACGGGAGGCTTATAGGGCACTGGACAGAAGGACGGTAAGGGGGTGGGTACAAGAAAAATTAGCAGGCAATGTATTAACTAGAAGTGTGTCCCTGACTAAGGGAGGACTGTAGTTGAGAATATGGAGGCAAGAAACAATTAATGTGAAGCAGAAACACAATGTAGGTTAGTTGACCCTTTAAGGCTGGCTAATGCTTTAATGCATCTTGCCCATTGGTCATCATGATGCACCAATGAAGTACTAGTGAGACTGCTTGCCGGTACTTATTTAAAGCATCATGCCCACCCTGCGGGAGCTATGTATCTTTGCTTGATGCTCCAATGAAGTGCTGGTGAGCAGTCTCGCCAGCACTTCATTGGTGCATCATAACAACCAATGGGCATGATGCACTTCTGAATTAGTGGCCTTTAAAGGATTAAGGGCTTAGCCCTGATCATTTATCACAAAACACATTACAGACACCCATATATCTGTACCAGTGTGAACAGCTAGCATGTATTACCAGCTGATTATGATGAATGGTTATATAAGATGCTCTAGCAAGGTCCTTTAATGAACTAGCCCATGCAGCTCATTATTTCATGCCACCTCCTGTTATAGTTGATGAAAAATCAACCTCTGCTGCCTATATCTGCCATGTTCCAGTTCTATCGATAGAGACAACCTCCTTAAATCCTGTATTTTCTGTGTCATCATTGCAGCACACCTAATCTTATAATATTACCTTACTCTTTTTTGTTTGTTTTGGTTTTCTTTCTTTTCATGAAACCTTCGTGCTTCAACTTTATTTAGGAGGCCGAAAACACACCAAAACTTAATTTGCATTATAGTGTGCCAAATGTCCTAGTTATAAAGCTACACTTGTAGGTACCTGTAATGAGTAGACAGAAGGCTTACTCAGGCAATAAGATTAAAAGGTATCATCATGCAAATGTGTTGAATATAACAACTTCTAAAAGTCATTACTATGGATTGTTTCTATTGTATTTCAGTCTGGCCCATTAACTCAGCATGTTACTATCAATGGCATCATGGGTGCTTTTTGGTTCATACTATTCTGACTACATTTGCCTACATTTGCTGATGAGTAATTCTGATAACTTTAGAGGAATTGCCCAAAAGGAATCAAACAAATTCCTACTACCCTAATCTAGATCCATCTTTTGACACATGCCAAAAATCCATACCAAGTAAACTGTTCCCAGCACTGTCTAAATATTTGCACTCTAAATGTCCCATTGCAGCACCAACACAGAACACACATCGTTCCTGTAAATACTGGCCCATGATGGGATTATCAGTGTGTATCTGAATTAAGCCATACTACCAATGATTCATTAGAATATCAAATTCCTCTGCACCGAGTTGTAGATAAAGCTTTATGACAATTGAGTTGGACTGAGGGTTGTCTAACAAGGCAAATGCTATATAATGAGCTCCTAATTATCTTTTATACCTCGGATAAATTCAATAGAATACAGAAGCGGTATGAAATAGTCAACAAGTTCCAGACTTAAGAATGTAACCCTCTGCGGGAAATGCAAGGATGCAGCTAGGCATCAAATAGGGTACTCATTAAATTCAGAGGGAACCCTTGGCACACTGTCAGCTTTCCTGCCTGCAAGTGATGTAAGAACTTGTTAACTACATTACAAAAGTGACATAATCAGATTGAAATGTCATCCTCATTAATTAGGCAAAGTAAGATTGAGTTATTTTTTTTTTTCATTGGTTCAGTTATGTGGTGCAACAAACCACAATACAGAGTGCCATCAGTCTAATATAATCAATACATCTTAGTTTCGATGCAATCTAAATAAAGTTATAAATTTGAATTCAATCAGTATATCTGTCGCTGTGTAGAGACAGCAGGGATTCTGATCTAAATGGGCATAATGCAGTGGAATGATTGAGACCAAATTCAAGTTAAAATTCAAGTTCAATATTCTTTTTACTTCTCTTCATCACAGAAGTGATCTCCCTGAGAAATTGGGTAGACCAAGCCCTTACATATTCTAACATGAGGATATAGGAATTCACAATGAGGAATATCCATGCACAGTTGAATACATAAGACAATTCATTACAGCATCTATTCATCAGATACATAAGTGATGTACACTTAGATCTGACATGATCATAACAATATTCACCATAACTGATATTTGCAAATTAATTAATATCCATGCTTAATCCATTTCATAGTATAACCATGTAGGATGTACCACACCATGGGTATATATCTAGCGGGAGCTATGTTGACTGCTTGTATGGGGTGGAGGTATTTTGTACACTGTAAAAATATGTTGTCAAAATTGTCAGAGAACACTTGTCCCAAATATGCCAGAGATCCATTCTCATTATTTTCACAGAGATCCTTTGTAAGACTGTACTGCCACTTGGGGCTTCTTGTTAAAGCTACACTGGTGCACTGCTTTACAATTACTCTTAAATTGACCATGCATATCTATCATAGAGGTCAATCATTTTCTCAGCACATTTATAAAGCCATTATCTAAATTGCTAAAATAAGGACTAAAAACAGCAACAGGTGACACTCAGAATCACAGACTATATTTCCTCAGTTGGTTCAGTTATGAACTGTCCTGTAATCTAGATATATTCATATCGGCAGTTTGGGATTGTTTCACTCCTTTAGGAAGTGTTGTCCAGAGATTTGATCCTAGATGGCATCTTATTAATGATCATTCATGTAGATAGCATAGAGGTGCATTGATTTACATGTCTATTGTATATATCCTTCAGTAGACCTTATATGGCCACACACTTAGTCTGTGGGTAAATGTTACTGTTGTACATTTGTGTGTATAACACTATAAATCAATAACCTTAAGGCATTAGCAGACCTTAAAGAGTTGAAGCCTTAATGTACATGAAGAAGTCCTTCTGGTTCTAAAAGGGGAAAAAAAGACAGCCAGCTGGTTTTGTTCTTCCCTCCAAGTGCCACTCAGAGTCTAAGTGGTGTGCTTATAGGCACTATAGGATCACTTGGAGGTACTGCTAGTACTGGGGTCTTTGTGAGAAGGTGTTGGAAAGAGTCTCTCTGTCTGGTTCAAGGAGATTCAGTTATAACAGAAAATCTGTAAGACTTAGTGCTACTCCTACTGGCACAAGAATAAAAGCATTGACTCTATAGATATCACATTTGAGTGCATCTATTTATAATCACTTGGCTGCTTGTTTCAGAATATAGACCATTCTGTAAGGTCTACCTTGTGCACATTGAAAACTATGATCCCCAGTGCAGACTATTACAGGAACAGAATAGAAAACAACATGAATGCAACCATACTTTACAACAATACACTCCATCAAGATCTATAGGCATGCTGCATTGATACTCTTCTGAGTTATTTTCATTCATATGATTGCTGAATAAAGGACCAGAAGGCATCAGTTCAACATGCTGATCTTTAATCACTGTACCATCCTGTCATCCCCTGTGTTCTATAGCTACACCCTGTCAATAATATACACCAACACAAAAGCCCCCTGGGCTGCAACTCTCTATGATCTCTTTCACTGATATCAGTAGTTACCCGTAGTTAGGACTGTTCAAAGCATCACACATAGTGGTTGGTATACAATTATGTAATGATGACATTGAGCTAGATTCACCCACACAGACACCTGACAGTGACTACATGTATAGAATAATCAATAACAAACTAGTGCCACAGTTATTGTAAGCATGTGGCTATATGCCTTGGAATGTAAGTGATGCAACTGATTCAGGTCTTGGTTACCATATGCAGTCACTGAACACAGCATGCCCCCACCCAATCACTACTTAACTGCATCGCTATTGGAATGTTAAAGTCAAAATGATAATAGATAGGTTCAGATTAGCCAACTTGTACTGTAACAGCTATCCTTTCCATTTAGATATACATGTTGCAGCATATCTTACCTTATGCAATGTCTAAGAATAAATGTGGCCATATTTGCTGCAAATCAAATCAACAATTCTGCATTCTTAACAGTGGTGAGCTGCAGGGGTACATCACGAGCATCTCACAGAGTAGTAGTTATTCCTCGGGAACCCTTGGGGTCGCTGGGAATCAACGAGAGGTGGAGACGCGCATGCTCAGTCAGTCAATTATTCCCGCATGGTATACACGGTCAGGTCTGATTATCAGAGCAGCAAATTTGCCTGGTAAGTACTGTTTTCTTGTGTAAATCTCTGTCTCCTTCCAACCGGCCCTTATGAATGAATTCTGCAACTGCGTCTCCCCCCGGAGACACCCTCTTTACGCAGATTTGTAGTTATTTGGGAGTTTTTAGTCCTGGATTACACTGCAAAAATGGTGTTTAGATCCTAAACACAATTCTAAACATATTCTTGCAACATAGTCATAATCACATTAATTTCCTAAACATGCTTAGCCAACAATGTGCTTAGCTCAAGTGTTTAGAAATGTAGGTATTTAGATTAAAACCTTGTGTTTCGATATATGTATGAATTTTTGTGTTTAGGTGTTTCTGAGTTTTTGTATTTAGATGTTTAAATGATTTGATGGAGAATTAAGGTTTGCAGGCATGGATGCATTAGAAAAAAGAGATATATTTTGTTTGTTTTCTCATTATTTTACTGGGGAGACATCAGCAGGTATTTACTTGTCAAAGTCTCAAAAATGTCAGGCACAGCTATATATGTGTACATATATTACACACTGCATCAGAATGAGAGACTTGAGAAAGTTCAACAGCTTAGCAGGAATGACATTGCCTTACCTTTTCCAGAATAACATCAAATAGGTGTCAGTCATGGAGTTTATTGATTATGTTATGGTAATGATGGTGGCATATGGTGAATCTAGTCAATTTTCTATTGTCTTTTCTATTCACATGACATTCTATGAAATGAAACCATGATAAACATGGGATTTGGGGTCATTTGTCAAACAATTGACTATAACTGTGTGCAGATAGTCCATTCAAAGGTAGTGCTGCTACCTGGTGTGGATTCAACATCCAAGTATCTAAACATATTGGTTTTTAAATCTAAACACCTATTATTCAACTGTTTCAACTTTAAACATGTTTAGCAAAAATGATTATGTAGTTCAAATAAAAGTGTTCATTTCCTAAATGTAGTCAATGAGACACCTAACTGACCTATATGTTTAGGTTTTAAACGTGTTTAGACCTAAACATATTTAAAATCTAAACACCATTTTTGCAGTGTAGGTCACTGTGGCGTCCTCTCCCCCAGGCCCTCCAGGTCTGGACTCATCTCCTCCCCCCGGTGCTAAAATGTTCAGAATTTGGATGTTTTACTTCCTTGGTTGATCTGTTGCCCCCTGGCACCTAACAGACAAGGGTTTGTTGAGTTATTTGCTCTTAACCTAGCAGAATCGCTCACATATCGCTCGGTAAACCTTGTGCGCCGATGACCTATGCCTAAGCAACATCCCTTACACCCGGCTGGGCAATATGCTCGGCTCAGTGGCAGAAGGCATGTTCTGCCGGATGCGTTTTGTTGTCAGGCAACACCGAGGACCCAGGTTCAAATCCTGCTGCTGGCACGTGTTCGTCGAGCAATGACTTTGGGAGATCACCGACATGATGAGCCCCATCATACCTCCACCACTTTGGATGACTTTTGCAGAGATTGGAACGAAACTCCTTCTGCAGAACATGACTTGATCCTTATGCATATGACAGCGCCCCTGTTTTGGGGCATTATTTTTACTGTTTTTAAAAGAATTTTAAGGTGCTCCGACCTAAACTTTGAATGTAGTACTGTGGTAAGTTTTTTAATGTTAAATTAATTCTCTTTTCCTGCTTCCAGGAAAGAAGATGGCCAACAATACATCTAAAGCTAGGCCCACTAGAAGAACCCGAAGTATGCACACCATGAGTGATGCAAGGTCAGAGGCCCCAAACCCTACATCTTCCATGCAAGACCAGAACCCGCAGAACCAGCAGCCTACCACGGACAAGGGCTGATCTTGACCTCCTACATGTAGTATATCCCCAACCACACAATGCTGGCAAACTGGTTGTTCCAGAGTTGGAACCAATCATACAAGTGGTGATCACCAAGTCTAAAAACTATGATTATCTAAAGCAGGAAGAGGCCCTGAAAAAGCTACACACTCACCTTGTCAAGGCCCTGTTGGCCTTTGTCCTAGTCATGTCATTTATGAACGGGGTAAAAAGTAGTGGACCTAAAATTGATCCCTGGGGTACTCCAAATTTGACAGGGGCCGGGGCTGATAGGTTACCATTAGCCCTAGTCTCGTGAGATCTATGGACCAGATATTCCATTAGCCCTTTCTTTAGTTTTCGGTGGATATTTAACTGACAAATTTTGTTGATCAGGGTCAGGTGGTGGACACTATCAATCACTTTACAATAGCCAATGTCACATGCAGCAGTAATACGACCATCATCTCTAGTTTCATAGAGATACTTCACCACTTTAAAGACTGCATCGCTGGTACCCCTACCAGACCTAAAGCCAAACTATGCAGTGCTTAGGAGTTCATGTTGCTCAAGGTGATCCATCAGAACTTTATGAGCCAATTTTTCTAGCAGTTTACCAGGAAGAGGGAGTAAGGTTATAGGACGCCAGTTCTTGATATTTTTAAGGTTACCCTTTTTGGAAATTGGTACTAGGATGACCAAGCTCTTGGGAATATTCCTTCATTAATGGAATTGTAGAACATAGTATATACTTCTGTAGTGAGAAGTTAAGAAGCATCCTTGAGTACGCGACTGTTAATGCCCTCAATCCTACAAGACTTATTTACATTGATTTCAGTAATTAGGCCTTTAATTATGTCTACACTAATAAAGGAGGCAATATCAAAGTCCTCTTGGTCATCTTCTAGGTCTGGGTCAGGTATATCAATACCATGCTGAGGTAATTGATTAAATAGGTCACTCCCAATATTAGCAAAGTACAAGTTTATAAAGGAAGCTGTTTCATTGGCCGTTATTGTTTCACCAGTGAGCTCATTTTCCAGCTGAATATTAAGGGTTTTAGAGATAGGATTAATTAGGCATTTACCTCTTGCCAGAATGTGACAGGATCACCTTTCGCCAGCTCTAGAGTAGTTTAGACAAAAGAGGACTCGGCATTGTCTAATTTGCGTTGTATGCTGTTGCGCAATTTCCGTGCTGAATATAACAATTCCTTGTTGTGAGTATAACTATGTTCTAGCAAGAGCTGGCATCTATCATTTATAAGTTCAATAGTTTCAGTGGTGATCCAGGGATTTCTTTCCTTCTTTATGGTAAAGGATCTAATAGGACATACAATATCTAGGTAATCAATAAGTGCTTTATACATATAATCCCATTGTATCTCAGGATCATTGGTAGCATAGAAAGGCATCCAGTCTAAGGCTAAGAAATACTCATACATGTAATTTTTGTCATACCTTCTATAGGAATGGCCAAGAAAGGTAGAGGGGATGATGCTTTCTTTAGTTTTCTTCCAGCAGGCATATATAGAATAGTGATTAGCAATAAGACAAGGAATGGGATTACTACTGCTTACAATATCACAATCAGTTATGATGTGGTCCAGACAGGTGCCCCCAGAATCATGTGTATTTGGATGTGTAATATCCTCAATGTGCCTCTTGATACTGAATTTGCGACATAGATCAAATAGTTCCTTTGAGCCATGTGAAAGACCGCATTTTCTCAACAAAGATGTCTACATCATCTTTGGGGGGTCTGTATATACATTAAGAATAATAAAATTCTTGTAGGTGGGGGTTTCAAATTTAAGTGCTTTCACTTCAATACATGGATGCATAATCTCCAACACCTGTATAGTAGAACAATATGGACTAAATTCGGGACATACATAGGTTAGCAAACCACCACCAGTGGTAATTGTTCTATCATTTGTATATATTGTTTTTCCAGTCCAATGAAAAGTCGTATTATCCGTACCCGCTTCTGCCCATGTCTCACATAAGCATAGTATATCACAATCCAGACTAAGTTTGACATCAGCAAGGGGCTTCTTATTTAAGCTTCTCACATTGCAACTAACGATGGTTACCCCGTTTAGATTATCTAGAAAATACTGGGTGTCTGTAAGCATGGATTTCCTGATAATATCAGACATTTAGATTTTAGGGGGGGGGGGGTCAAGGCCGAGAGAGGATACTCAACCTGGGCCAATACCCAAGAAGGGGGGTGGGGTTGATGATTTATCTCCAGGTGCCATGTGGGGCTCCGCAACCTCCTAGTGCACGGAGATAAGGGTTGTATAATGTACCACAATAATAAAACAACCCATATAACATATATACATGAAAGTTGACATCAAGCGAAATACAGTCATTTTCCTCGACCTCATAGGTGGGGACAAGTGAGTCACAGGCATGAACTGTTCAGATATTATCCTTGCGCATCATAGTTGGTCAACTTAGTGTCCACTCTAGGTAGGTAGTAAGAGGCCTTCTGATAGGTGCAAACCAGCTGTTAACTATGTAACTAGGTGGATCCTACGTTCCAGTCCAGCGTTGTTAGAAAAGACATATGCTACAGAACCAGGCAACTAAGGACCATCTATAACACTGGATATCGATGTTAGTGGGTGAGGTTGTGGATGACGTGGGTCAAGCTGGCTTACAGTTAGAAAACGGTTTCTGGTTACGAAGTTATGTTGACCTGTGTGGGTCCAGTTGACTGGGGCAAATGACCTTGTAAAAAGGGTAGCAAGTCATAGATTGAGTACCTTGGTAGATATTTCAATACAGTACAGCCAGGTCAGGTGTTATGTAATTAAGCAACTCATTGAAACCATTCATGTGTATCAAGATCAATGCCATTTACCTAAGATTAGCCTACATTTCCATTACCTAATAAAGACTACATAGACAGAGCCTAAAGGTCATATAATCCATTCCTACCATCCACAACGTCAGTGCTGTCCGACGAAAAGTGGGTGTGTGCTTAGGTAGTTCATGGCCTCTCGGGTTGCATCTAGGATTCCGCCTTCCTTAGCATCCTATGTGATAGTAAGTACAGAGGAAGTGCATAGTGCAAGGTTGGAGGTTTTACAAAAACAGGGCAGTATAAGTCAAACAGGTCATGTCATGACAGGGGTTAGTGTTCATATGGTCCTTCCTTCAGGCTGACCTGAGGTGGTTGGCAGCGGTGCAGCGGATTTGTCAGTAGAGAGGGGAGCGGTCGGTGTGGGCGCTGGTGGGAGCACTGGTGTAGAAAAGTCATCTGCATTTGGTGTAGACTTTATGTACTGAACCGGTTGCTGGTGTTGGATAGGGAGAGTGTTTATGTTGGCATTGTGTTGTTGTATTGGCAGAGTATTCAAGCTGGCATTGTAGCCATACTGGGTCATGACATGACATGTTATTTTGAGCAATGGCTGCATCTGGGTGCAGGCCTTGGTTGGCCATAGGGAGTATGTTGGCATTCATGCTGGCAGCTCCAGAATCAGAACTGGAAACTTTAATACTCCTTTTGGTGGTCCTTTTAATAGACTTAGGCTTGCTTTTAAGAGCAGGCTCAGAGTCTTCAGTTGGTGAACTGAGTGAGCGTTTAGAAGCTCTTGTGCGGGTATTTGTTTTTTGAATTGATGGCGGTTGGGTATGGCAGTCAGTGGTCTTGGGAGTGGCAGGCATAACCGTTGGTACACAGGCAAATTCACTTAATATCACAATGAATGGACAAAGGTCACTACTTACAAGTTCTCCTTCGATGCACAACACCTTTATGAGTAAGATTAATCCAGTTTATGACTTGCTCCAGGACATGTGCCGGTAGAAAACAAGGAAATTTGCGGAGCTCACCAGCGTGTGCGTGTTTACTCGGCCATGTTGCTCTTTCCTTGTTATAAACTGATTATAGCTATATGAAGTTTTACAGGATGATACAGCTCCCATATTGGTGTATTTACAAGGACCTTCATATCAAATTATGTTGCTTTTGTAAAGAGGGCCTCTATGTTGGTGATAGAATTTCTGGTTTGGGCAGTAAAATGCAGTGTTAGAACTTAAATGCGGTATAAAGAATTAGAATTGAACATTCCAATGTGGTGTGATTAACAACATTTTACAGCAAGAAAGGAAACAGGTTCAACCAAAGGGAGATCACACTCACCACCAACATGATTGATGTGTTACAAAGGTTTAATTGGCTGATGGCATGACAACATACTTCACATAGCAGTCTGTTAGAAGTGTGACGTTCTATAGAGTCATACCTACAGGGACTGAGCTGTGTTGTTTATGGTGCAATGACCAATTTGCCATTGAGAACCGTTTGACCTAGTAAGGGTCAAACAATTATTTAAATTAATGCAGCTTTCCATTCTCAGCACATGTAATATAGATAACTTTTACCGTTGATGCATCTTTGTTTCATTCTCTGCACAAATAGGTGCAAACAATAAGAGGCCTGGCAATTATTAATCAAAAATTACTATGGGTGATGCAGATGATTATAAACCATAGTGCTGCATCACCAACAAACATAACTCGTTAGCTACAAACATTTCTCAGTAGACATCTTTCTGTACCCAATTTAACAATACCTGATTGACAGGTGGCATGATTACAAGCACTGTTCTGCTTCTGGTGTGAAGCCCTACACAGATAGAACTATAAGGATTATTAGGTGTTTCTGCTGTATGTAAGCTGAGCCAACCAGAATGCAGGAACCAGGAATATATTGATATAGGACTGCATTGCAATAATGCTAAATCAATTGTATTGTCATGATGTAATCGCTGTAAACTACCAAGGTGAGCTGCTGTATGTGGACAACCAATTTCATTCTAAGAGACAATATTTACAAACTTGTTTTTAAAACATTTAGGAGTTCTACTGTTTGATTAGTAGCTTGTACACAAAAGCTTCAAGTTCAGGATCAAGTTCAACATTTTTATTACACCTTAGTCATTAGACATTTTACTTAGCAATTCCAAAATTGGTCACTCTTCTCATAAGGAAATCAGAACAACACATTTAGAAAATAAATATGTTGTATTAGCATATTACTAGAGTAAGAAAGACTTCATGCACCATCACATCAGAATAATAATGAGAAATGTCCATAGATAGCGAGACCTAGGAAAAGTAAAAGTGTAAGATATTAAAGCATAGAGATAGGGAGACGGCAGAGTTAGGAAAAAAGAGAAGACAAGTGTAGAACAGACTACTGCAATACAAGGGTGTAGCTTAGTGATCATACCATCCTGTATATCAATTAGGTCTGGCTCATATATAAGTGCCTTAGCATTTAAAATTATGCAGGTAGCAAGACATATACCCCAGAAAGTCATTACTAGTATTGATTTCCCCCTTTTACCATATATGTAATACTTACATACAAGGTTTATGCAACTGTAAACATACCATATGACAAGGTTACATAATACAATAATACATCCAACACAAGTAAATGCCCCCCGTATGTGGATATGGAAATCTCCCTACTTGGTCTAGTTTATAGTCAATGGTGATAAGTATTTTGGAGTGACACTAATGAACTATCCCCTCAAATCCATGCAATCATTTCTAGGTTGAAACAACACTATGTATTAAGTATCTATATTAGCATGTCTATTTTGCAAACTAGTGGGGTGGATTAGGTTTGGTAGGTGAAGGGGAGGTGCATTATTGATGTTTCTAGATGGGGGAGGCGGTAAGATGTATAACTAAAAGATAATAACTATATTATAGTTAATGTGCCATGCATCACATGATATCAGAGCTGTACCTAATAAGTCTTACACAGAGATGAGGCAATCATAATGAGTGGATCATTGAGATATAACAGTGTAAGTAGGTTAGTTTGTCAGAAAGATGCTTTGGATGAGGCCCTGAGGGCACCCAAGTAATGGGAGTAATGCATACGATCAAAGTAGTCAGCACCGCAGTGATTTTGATATGTTATAAAAATGGAGGAACTGAGGGTGATACTTGTATTGTTGATGCAGGATTGAGATAGGCGGATGTAGAGTTTGACAAAGGAGAGGCATTAAAGAATATTAACTAGGAAACGAATGAAAATAAAAGTTGAGCATACAGATAAAATGGGGGGGGGGAAGATTTCAGTAAAGGATGTTTTGTAACTGCCCCCCTCACTAAACCATCATATCAAGACCTCACCCTTTACCACAGCTCAACTCGTTCCTCAGCAGAACTACACATGGAATGTGATTTAATTGGGACCCTGGGGGATTTTATGGTATTCTGGTGAAAGAAAAGACGAAAACATAGACCTTCGTCAGATGTGACCCTCCAAAATGTGTGGGGATCATCTGGTGACACAGTACCCAGAACACAGGTTTATTTGCAAGCATTTATTTGTTAGCAGTTTGAGAGAACATCAGCTTCCCATATTGAAACACTCAGTTTTGATGAAATACACTGCACAGTAGAGGAATTACCATACATAAGTAAAGCAGAAACATCCACCTCCTGGTACAGCATAATTCTATGGAAATATGAAATGACAGAATGGATGATGGCAGACAAGAATACGACTCCCTGCAACTCATGCTAGGCATCGGGATCTCCCCCCCCCTCTCTCTCTCTCTCTCTCTCTCTCTCTATCTATCTTTTCTTACACGTCCCATGATAACCTAGTCATGTCATTTTGATTTCCAACAGACAGAAAAACATTCTTGTCATCATCAACACAACCACTGAAAGATCAAAAAGTATGAACCAGTGGTCTTGGTTTTCACCATGAGGAAAAAAAGACAAAAGAGAAAGCTTTTTTTCCCCTTCAGTCTGAACCAATACTGTGTCAGTAGACCGTTATAGGTATTGTACTTATCATATTTATTTTTCACCTTGACTCTACCATGTAACCCAGTGTCCGAGTCTACCCACAAGCCAAGCCATACCAAAGACCAAAGGCTGGCGGTGTCAACTGCACTCAGTGACCCCGCCTCCTCCCACTGGAGGATACGCCGTCAATCACAAGCAGCTCCTGCATGCTGGAAATTCCTAGCAGACAATGTTTAGAAACAACTCCTCCTGCTGGAGGACATGCCCATTGATCATGAGCAGCTCACAGCATACCGGGAGTTCCCAGCAGCTATATTTAGAACCACACTGAACTCTGTGAACCCCAGTGCTATGTTTGGGATCCCCCCTACATACCTGCACTGGAGTTCCCCAGTTACTATATTTAGCTCACCTGATACTATTTTTAGGATGAGCTGGGTGAGCAGCCCCTACTATAAATACTTGTAGGTAGAGCTGCTCACCATCACTAGCATAGTATCTTTCCACCTTCATACTTCATACCTCACACACTCACGTGAGATCGAGCCCTTGGCTCAAGGGCTAGGCTTGGACACTGTTGGGCACCTTTATACTGTATCACCATCTATACCTCGTGGACTTCTATGAATAAAGTGGATATCAAACTGGATTCCTGATTCGTCTGTATTCATCCTTATTCAACATTTACGGACTCGTTGACAATGGTGGAAAACCCTCACGTATCATCCCACAGTTACCACCTCTCATGAGCCATGGACAACAGTGAGACCCTACCAAAGGAGCCAGCCCCACAACGTATCCCTACATCTCAAGACAGAGACCAGCAAGAAGCCACTAGTACACAGTACGCCGCCCCGATAGACTCCTCGCCAGACGCGCTCCAGCTGGACCCAGTGCTACCAGCCCATAGACGCACACATAAACAGACACCTGTGAGTTCAAACACCTTACATTTCTCATCTACCATAGTGGACACCAACACAGGTGCACCTACCAGTACACCAACAGGAGCCCCACCACCAGGTTTAAACCTCACCCTACCTGGCTATTCACCCTCAGAATCACCACCCCTAAGATTAGGTGGTCTTCAAAGTACCACATACAGCACGCCTGAAAATCAATCACCTGGTTACCTCCACCTAGATAGCCATCTAGAGGAAAGATCCAATAGCCTGCAGGAAGCCCTGGAAGCTGCCGGACGGTCACCCTCATCCAGCAGTGATTCTGACCCACAGTGTACACCTGACCTAAGTTGGGACAACCTTACTGTACCGGACATCCAAGCCCACCCATCAGTAGCAGACAATTACTGGAGGAGCAGGCTAGACTCAGCAATCCACAGGTGGAGAGAAAACAGACTCAACACAGGACGTGTACAACTGATACCAACCGGAGCTACACCAAGCTACCAGTGTGGTGAGAGTCCCTCTGTTTTTCTAGACAGGATAAACCGTATTCTAGAAGAGCAGTGGCAAGACAACTCCAATCCCACCAATTTGCTAAGGCCGCACCAAAACCCACAGCCTGATAGCAATCCACCTGGAGGAAACCCTAGGCCTTACTACCCCTACTTTACCTCCGAGGAAGACAGGGCGACACCTCCAGCACCAAATTCATCCCTGAGCACGCCTCCAAGAGCCAGATCCTTTGAAAGGCCATACCCCACCCATAGACCCAGGAGAAGAGTGCAATCATCCTCCCCTCAAAGGCCAAATACACCTGTATTTTACAGACTTCAAAGAAGCTTGGACTCTGCAGCTAGAAGAGGCGACCTTGTGGCCACTACTCCCATACTACACAGAAACAGTCACTTCCCCGCCCATTTGCAAACAGATTCCACCTCTGAAGAAGACACAGAAATAACCTTCCCCCACCTGCACAGAGCACCTGCCTACCCAAACATGGCCACTGCAGCTCCACCTCCAGAGTACAACCAGGATGACATGACGAGGAACATAGTCAGAGAGTGCACCCAGGCAGTCAATGACTCCCTCTCAAACCTATTAACAGGACAAATGAACTTATTGTCCGCTGAAATAAAAAGGATTGGAGACGACTCCTCCTGCCAACTGTCAAGAATAAATGACAGGTTAAATGACATGGACACTTGGAAGTCGCACCTGGAGAATGACATTGGCCAAATGCAAAGAAAAGCAGCTCAGGACAACGCTGATGTACTGAGAAGGTCTGAAATAGCGTCAGCCAATCTGTCTGACAGAATCAACAGAAATATTGATGGAATGAGATCTGAAATATTCAGGGCCATTGATAGGACAAGAACACCTACCAGCCAAGGCCAAAACAGCCTTTTCTCACCCACCAACACTAGGCTACCCCCTTCAGGCCAACCTTCACATGTTACGGGCACCTCTACCAGAATGCCGACATCTGTACCGGTAGGATACAGGCTCAGCCCCCCAAGCCTTTTCCAAAATACAACCCGAATGGTAGCGACAGGTGCCACGCCCACCCAACAAGGCGCGACACATGCAGGTCTTGGTAATTCAGCCACAACCCACCAGATGGCGCCCTCTACCACTCGTCCATCACCGGTAGCCGCCACATCACTTTCAGGCAGTGTTTACAACAATGTATACATACCCCACCAGGCACACACGCCCTACAACAACCCTATACCAATGTATGGTTTGTTTACAAACACTCCACCTGCCCAAGCAGCTGCCCACCAGCCTGCAGCTCAGTCCACACCAATGATACCAAATCTAGGACAATCCAATTTCTCCGCTCCTACTGGATATAGGAGTTTTGAACCTGAGCGACTCACATCTGCTCAATTAAGCTGTTTTAACAAGCCAGAACCCTTTGACAAACCCTCGCCCTACAGGTCTGCAGCCAGATTCCTGGCAGAATTCAAATTCTATATAAGAAATGCATACCCCCGCAGCCCAACAATGCATGCATCCTGTATGTATACCTTTTTAAAGGGCAGAGCAGCACAATGGTTTTTCACAAACATTTTTGACAAACCAATCATGTATGACACTGAAGCAGTCTATGCCGCCTTTCTCAGCAGATTCAACCAGCCTGACCCTGCCACAATAATCAAAGGATATAGAAACAGAAAGCAGCAACCCAAAGAGACTGTGGAGGAATACATAGCAGATATGACCTTATTGCTTTCCAACAGCAACCTGGATGAATCTGTACAAGTGGACTATCTCATAAATGGCCTCAAAGATGAAATAAAAAATGTTGTACTCTCAGACAGCCCCAAAAGCATTAGAGAAGCCGAGACTGCAGCATTAAAACAAGAATTGGTCATGGAAGCAGCCAAAGCAGCCCATGCCTCAAACCAAACTTCAGACTTGTGCGCCATGAACTATAATAACTACAATGGGCAAAGGAACAATAACAACAACAACAATAACAGATCCAGGAAGGACCAGTACAACAACAACAATTATAACAACAAGCCCCCTGGAAATGGCAATATTAAGCAGTATGACGATAAACCTAAGTCAGGATACAACCAAAATCAACAAGGTTATAACAACCCCAGACCCAACTCAAACAGCAGATCAGGCTCCAAGAACAGGTATCAATCGCCAGGCAGAAGCAAATCTCAGGAGGGAAACAGAAGCAGGTCCAAATCCAGCGACACAAGAAACAACTTTGTTTTCATCCCTGTTGCCTCCACCCCCACCAACACCCGCCAGGTGTCCTTCCAGAAACTACTGGTCCCAGCAGATTTCCCAATCCCTGATGATTGGACCCAGCAACAAAAGAAATCCAGGGACCCAACACCAGGCAGAAATGACAACAAAAAGACAGAAGACAACCATCATGACAACCAACCTCCTGATTCTGGACAAGGAGAACACTACAATAACAACATTGAATAGGACACAGGGGAGGGCCACCAAGCATCTTACAGCCCCGCCCCCACCTTGGACAACAAAACTGGAACGTCCCCCACATGCCATATTTCACACACAAATGATGGAGCAGAATTAAATTCGGCAGAACAACAGAACCACGACCCCCAGCCTGTGAATTGTGACGAAGACTCCTCATCAGACAGTGAGGACCTCTATGAGAACCAGAACAAGAGAATTTCCACCCTCCAATTAAAAGTCGAGACCAGTAAGTATGGGCAGCAAGGTAAGACCTCTTACATTAATACTGAATTGACTAAAGGCGCAGTTAATGTTGATATCAATGGCAGTTCTTACAGAGCCCTTGTAGACTCTGGAGCCTCCCTTTCCTTTATCAGCCAGAAAATGGCAGATAAAATCATATCAACTCCCAATTTCAGACATGGTAGGAGATCTCGCATGGTTATCCTACTAGCTGATAAATCCTCAGTTCAGGTCAACAATTCCATCACCATAACCTTCTTAATCGATAACACAGATTTTAAAACAAGACTACATGCTGTCCCAAAGCTAAATCACCCCCCTAATTCTTGGCGTAAACTCTATGACCAAATATAGGGCCAAAATTTCCTTTGGAACCAAATCTCGTTCACCACACTTCATAAGAGCAGCCAAAAAGGGGACAATCTCTTTCAGCCCCATGCCCTCCAGAAAATCAGAAAAAAAAAAAATTCCTAAGCGTCCATTATAGTTCACAAGACATTGTGTCAAAACACTTCCCACCCACAAAAACCCCCTCCATTAATCCCTACAGGCGCCACGCGCCCCAATCAAATTAATCAACCATTAATAGGCCAACCACTTAAACACACTGACAGCAACAGTCACAGTCCAACGACCAACTCATTAATACTAACAACCATAAAGATTCCTATGTACACAAAACCAACACTATCTTGATTAATTGTATATACAACTACCTACCCCTTCTAAGTGGAACACCAAACACTGGCAATTGGATTATCAGATAATTAGGTTAGGTTACCCACGCCACATACCGACCGCCCAAGGCAGCGCTGTATCCTCGGTTTGTGTATAAACTTAAAAACACACATGCGACGGCTTGTTACCACTTCAAGACCACTATTTCCAATGATAAGCCTATTGTAGGAAGATGGACCTCTGACACCCATACCCCATGTTTACACCACTGTTTTCGCCAACCTTTAAGTGCTGTGGTGGCACATATACAAATCAATAACACGCCACCCTCAAGGTCTTTAAGGACCACAGGGTTGCCATAGTAACCATATCACCTTGGCTAGGGATGAAACACCCCCCGCCAAGCTCCCCAATATTCTATTTTTAGACAATACCTCACCACCAACCAATCCAGGCCAGGATAACCCTAATTTGCATAAGGGGCCGTACAACCCTTTCTGCATCCACCCAATAACATTTGGCCTACGCCCTTTCAGGGCAAGACATACCACCTAATGGGAGATCTTAGACTGGGAAGTAGCCAAACTCAGTCTCAGGTTCATAAGTGCTTGCCCACCCCCATCTGATCACAACACAACCCACAACCAATACCACCACACCTTAAACACAGCAACAAGTGTCTGGAAAGGGATCATGGCAGACCCATCGTGCAACCAGCCCAGGTAGGACTATCTCATGGGTCTATTTTAGCATTTAGGTATTTAACAGTCGTTCTAGCATTGTACATGATAGTAGTTTTATTATCATGGTGCCCAGGTACCCCTATTAACCAATGGCGGTGTGAGCCCAAAGTGTGTGTAAAATGTGGAAGAACTTCTCCACTATCCTATAATTTTTAACACTGATAACCCAACATACTAAACCTCTTCAGCCAAGCAAACTCCCCACCTTTACCTCTCCCCTCACTCACAACCCCAACCCCCCCACAACCCCCGACCCCTTGTAAATACTTGACCCTACTAACCTCCCATATTTTGTGACTAAGCCAATGCTGTTTAAACAAACCCCACCCATTACATCCAGTGGTGGTAGGTTTCCTTTGAACCCCTCCTTTGACCCTCATGTGGGGATCAAAACAAACCACCGGCCACCCCTGACATCCCTCAATAATGGACTCTCCCAGTCACCCAGTTCACCGGACAGCCCCACCTAGAACCTTCATGTGGGGATGATTTCCACATCCTTTATAACTCTAGAACCTGTACATCAATTTATACTGCCTAATCACCGCCTTACTTGTCATTTTGGTATTTTTGTTGGTCGCCTTGTGAACCATACACTATCACCGATTTTGTGACTAAGAATCCCCGCCCCTTTTTTTTTTTTTTTCCTTGCTCTGTTTCTCTATATGGAGGCCAGCGACCTGATGGAGGAGGCAAAGACATCACTAACAAGCCAACATCCAACAACCTCAGCAGTGGTAGACCAGACACCAGAACTTACCACCAAAGGGTCTTGTGAACAACAATCGCCATAGAAAAAGAGAATAATCTCAATAATAATTCCTAAATCTTTAATATTCAAGCTATTGTTAAAACTTATGGACTAAAAGTGTAGAGACACGCTTTCCTTTCTGACCACCCATGAACACTACAAACACTGACCCAGTCAGCCTAGTCAACTGATTGTGAGGCCAGTCTTTCTTGCCACGATACATAACCAAAACAACACGCTGCATTTTTATTTATTTTCTTTTTTTTTTCTCTCTACTTAAGAACCTTATGAAGACCACAAGCCAAGCAGCAAATTTTTGTGATCTTAAGATGCCATAAAGTTCTTTTCTTTTCACACTGTACCATTTCAAACCCAACCATGTCAAAATATTTATGGGTTTTAGCTAGTTTATATTTTTATAAAATTTCACAAGGAAGCACTGGCAGCCTATTTCTACAGGATCAACTGAGATCCAATCTAAATATCAGCCAGAGCCACCTTTTTTATTCTTGTACTAACCTTGTCACTCTCAACCAATGATAACCCCAGGTAGACTGAAGGCTAAACATGCTAAATTCTCCATTAACTAAGACAAACCTTTTTACCAAATAAGAAATCCCCCTACGATTAAATCAACCACAACCAAAAAGCCAAATTTTTAACACTATTACCATAAGCCTTCAGACTCCCTAGCCTTATCAGTATTATAAGGATTGATTGATTGACCCTGCCAGTCATCAATCACCTTACACCTGTTTTTATGTTGTATTGTATATTGGCTCAAGACCTAAATACTAAAGTACCTACCGGTACTAAAACAGACTTCAATAACATCTTGTCTACCTCAAGGTCTGCCTTAGAGCCAACAACTGCATGCTTTAGGATAGTTCTTATTCCTTTTTTTTGTGTGAACCTTAGAACTAGATAAATAATCCAGCTCTTGTATCCCACCACGACCTGAATTATTCACGTCTCCCCTTGCCAAAAATTACAAACAACACTTCTTGGCACAGTTTTTCCTTGTACTGTTTATGATCTATTCATGTTAAACCAAAAATCAGCAGTAATAGCTCCTTAGTACTACAAATTTTCAACTTAAATGATAAGATGTAATACCTATTATTACACATCAGATATTTGTCAGTAGACCTTTTTCTCACAAACTTCCTCCTTAAAACCTCGCGTGGAATCGAGTAGGAATGTGGGGATTTGTCAGTAGACCGTTATAGGTATTGTACTTATCATATTTATTTTTCACCTTGACTCTACCTTGTAACCCAGTGTCCGAGTCTACCCACAAGCCAAGCCATACCAAAGACCAAAGGCTGGCGGTGTCAACTGCACTCAGTGACCCCGCCTCCTCCCACTGGAGGATACGCCGTCAATCACAAGCAGCTCCTGCATGCTGGAAATTCCTAGCAGACAATGTTTAGAAACAACTCCTCCTGCTGGAGGACATGCCCATTGATCATGAGCAGCTCACAGCATACCGGGAGTTCCCAGCAGCTATATTTAGAACCACACTGAACTCTGTGAACCCCAGTGCTATGTTTGGGATCCCCCCTACATACCTGCACTGGAGTTCCCCAGTTACTATATTTAGCTCACCTGATACTATTTTTAGGATGAGCTGGGTGAGCAGCCCCTACTATAAATACTTGTAGGTAGAGCTGCTCACCATCACTAGCATAGTATCTTTCCACCTTCATACTTCATACCTCACACACTCACGTGAGATCGAGCCCTTGGCTCAAGGGCTAGGCTTGGACACTGTTGGGCACCTTTATACTGTATCACCATCTATACCTCGTGGACTTCTATGAATAAAGTGGATATCAAACTGGATTCCTGATTCGTCTGTATTCATCCTTATTCAACATTTACGGACTCGTTGACAACTGTTTACATTCACAAGTTTATTTCAATCCAAAAAAGCTTCTGACAAAAATAGATGAATATAGATCTTAGTAGAATACATTATACTTAGAGCTGCTTGTAGAAGCTAATGTCTAATGTATAAGTCGCAACTTTAGTATTTTTAAATGTCAACAGAAACTCCCCACCCCCTCATTTGTAACTCTGTTACTGATGGCTGCTTTGATACACCTAGCACGTCTATGTGTGCTCCTCTCTGTCCAAGACACAGTTGCTGGATGTTTGCCGGAGTGACCTGTACAAATACCTCTCAAGGCGGTGAGGGATTTCCTATTCATTGTGTGTAAATAGTGACCTGTATAAATACCTCTCTAGGCTGTGAGGGATTTCTTATTCATTGTTTGTAAATAGTGACCTGTACAAATACCTCCCAAGGATGTGAGGGATTTCCTATTCATAGTGTTTTAAATAGTGACCTGTACAAATACATCTCTAGGCTGTGAGGGATTTCCTTTTAAAGTTGTTTATTGGGATAATTACATTTACAAAGTAAGTGCAATTGAAACCTGGTGCCCACGCGTTGTGGTATTTATACCAAGCCCCCTTCACATTTCAAATTTGACAAGACAGTCTTAGTGTATAGAATTAATCAGTAATGGCCTTTTACATGCAATGGTCATTTGACAGTATGTGATTAATACCGTAACAAAACAATTTCAAGAGCTGTAGCGATCGATCAATTAATGATGAGATGAGATGAGGATGAGAATTAGCTTTTATAGTCACACAAAATTATTATTACATAAAACAGTCTGGGTAGTCTTTCTTAATACAGTTTTTAAACTCAGCTAGGGTCTCAATGGATGTATATTTTGCTTTTAGTTGATTCCATCTGACACAGGCTCTAGATAGAGCACTTCGAATGACGATAGGTTTAAGACTATGTGGTATTAACAATCTTTTCCCTTGGTGATAACGAGTGGGTATGTTTCTATTGTCGACCATGTTTTCATTCTTTGACAGATAAAAGGCATAGAAAAGTAGATGTTGATCTCTTCTGTCAGTAAGTTCCATACATTTACTTGCATTTTTGATTTGTTCTGTAGTCATGGTTGGATTTTCCTCCAATTTAACCTTATAAACAACCCTTAATGCCCAGTTTTGTAGTAGTTGCAGTTCTTTTGTTTCTCCTCTATAATCCCTATCCCACACAAAATCACAGTAGTCAAAAGATGGTAATATCATGGTTTTGAAAATGTCCAGAGCAGTAGAGTTATCAACAAATTTCCTAATTCTAGCCAATTGGAAAATTTTATGCCTTATATTCTGTGTACATTTTGCCCTGTGATTTACAAATTTTAGTTCTGGGTCGAGTTCAACACCTAAGTATGTAAAACTGTACACTCTCTCTAATTCAGAGTTTTTTAGCATAAATATGCTATTTTCGTTTTTTGTACCATTATATAACATCCATTTGGTTTTGTTTTCATTAACAGTGAGAGAGTTATGTAGACACCAGTTATACACTGCTTTTATGGCATTTTCCATTTCTAATGGAGTATTTACGGTTATAACCGCATCATCAGCATACAAGGTGGTTTCAAAAGACCCAACAGTGGGGAGGGAGTTAATATAGACGGAGAAAAGCACAGGACCTAAAACTGATCCTTGAGGGACTCCATATTTCAAATTTTTTGAGGTGGACAGTACATCGTTTGCAATAGTATTTTGTGTTCTATTTTTAAGATAATTTTCAAAAAATTTACAAGTGGCAAAGTCCAGACCTAAAGTAGACACTTTTCTTAGTAATTTAGAATGTGAGACAGTGTCAAAAGCTTTTTTGTAGTCCAAATATAGACAGTAAGAAGGTTTATTTAATAAGATGTTATTAATAATGGTTGATAGATGTTCCGTTATTGCAGACTGAGTGGAATGTCCAGCCCTGTACCCATGCTGGGATGGGCAAAGTAAATTACAGTTTTTCATATAGAGCTGGAGTCTCTTACATACAATCTTTTCCAGAATTTTACCTGGTATTTGTAGTAAACTTATAGGCCTAAGATCATTTACATCAAGAGAGTTTGCTTTTTTATGTAGGGGGATTACAGTCCCAGCTTTCCAAGCAGACGGAAATACTGAAGTACGTAGACACTGATTATATAATGCCAATATTACATCTGCAATAGCAAAAAAAGCATCTTTGATAATAAATGATTTACAATTCTTTATGGCAGAAGGTTTCTTAATATTGATTTCTTTTATCATTTTAATCATATCTATATAAGAGATATCATACATGAGGTTAGTGTTCAAGATTGGATTTCCATACGGTACATTCGCCATTGGGACCCCTTCTCCATGTGGTAGAGCTTTTGCTAAGTCTTCACCAATATTTACAAAAAAGCTGTTTATGTACTCAGCGCATTCTTCAGGAGGAACAATTAAATTTGTTGTCCGATTTCTAAGTTTAATGAGGGTACTGCTGGTTTTATGTGGTAGAAGTTTATGTATAGCCTCCCAGAATTTAGCTGGGTCTGTTTTTCTAAATCTTAATAATAGTTCAATTTTATGCTTCTGGCTGTAAAAAAGTTCTCGTTTCACTATAAGCTTATAATGCTTGGCAGCAGCCCAGTCACCATCTGATTTAGTGTACCTGGCCTTTCTATAAAGTTTGTCTCGTACCCTCATTAGTTCTAGTATCGGTTGTGTTAGCCATGGTGGAGTATAATCAGGTATGCTCATCCTTTTCATGGGGCATATGCTATTCAGTTTAGTCAGGATTACATTTATAATTTTATTCCACATTTCATCGACATCAATTAAGGCAACTATATCATTCCAATCATGTTGTGTGAGCAAGTTTTTGAAAGTTAAGAAGTCATATCTTCTATAAGACCTAGCATATACAGTTTTTTTCTTTAGTTTAAGATTTTCACATTTTAAAGTCATAAAAATGGGGGTATGGTCCGATATATGTACATCAACCAAGCCAGAGTGGGCAATATTATGTACATTTGTATAGATATGATCCAATATAGTCCCTGAGACAGGTCTAGTGATATCGTTAATGATTTGGAACAGTTTATTACCGGTACAGAATTCATTCACAGTGGCGTCTTCAACATCCTTTTTACATAGTAGATTAATATTAAAATCTCCCATTAGTATAAGCTTTCTATTTTTTGTCACATTTTTAAGAAGTGAGGTTAATTTATTATATATTGCACCTTTATTCTTACTATCAGGTGGTCTATAGCATACAAAGATCTTATATTTTATAACATTGATTTGAACGTCCACACATAATATTTCAAAGTCATTTTCAATGAAAGAGCATGTAAGATCAGGAGCAGCTATGTAGTAATCTTTTAGATATAGCATAACCCCGCCCGCATTTTTATCTCTGCTTGGATACCTGTCTAGCCTAACAAATTGATAGCCTGGGATATGTAGATCAGCGTCCAGCACAGAGGGTTTCAACCATGATTCAACAATACCCGTAATATCAGAATAAGAAATCAGCCTAAAAGTGTCAGTCCTTTTACCATATATAGAGCGAGTGTTTGTGCAAAATATCTTAAGACCCTTTTGTGATTTAATATTATCTAATACTACCATTTAAATGGCACCTTACAGTATTGTATATGCAGAATGAATGAAATGAATGATTGATGTCAGAAGTGATCGCAGTAAAGACATATTTAGGCTGTATGACTGTCATTGAAAGGGAGGGGGGTCTGGAGCGTGGACAGGTTTCAGAATAAAAATATATACATTGATTAAGTGTATTGCTTTAATGGTTATGAGAACGTAAGCAGTCAAATTGATAGTTGTATGGTTAAAAAGATCTTGTTACATTGTATAGATAGACTAGTCCAAGCTCAGCTAAGTGATTGTTAACTCTAGACTATAGTTCAGTGGGTCAGCTCGACCTGGTATATTTCAATGCTAAGCCAAGCGCGTCCAATGACCTAGAGACGCTGTAGGCTTAATATGGAAAGCAGTTATTTTTGGACGCGGCCGGTTTGGGTGAGCTTTGGTATAATATCAAGAAGTATCAGGCGCGGCCATTGTCCTAGCTCAGAGTACATCATAGTAGTAATAGACACAGATGATTTTGATTGCTACTTGCAGGGTATTAACAAAACAGTCCCTTCTACAATATTTCATGATATTCATATGATCAATTAGAGGTACATACACCTATTCATTGTGTGTAAATAGTGACCTGTAAAAATACCTCTCTAGGCTGTGAG
This sequence comes from Acholoe squamosa, assembly GCA_949317995.1. Taxonomy (NCBI): domain Eukaryota; kingdom Metazoa; phylum Annelida; class Polychaeta; order Phyllodocida; family Polynoidae; genus Acholoe; species Acholoe squamosa. Next base: position 82,214,540 of record OX439041.1, on the reverse strand, counting down.
GGATTTCCTATTCATTGTTTGTAAATAGTGACCTGTAAAAATACCTCTCTAGGCTGTGAGGGATTTCCTATTCATTTTTTGTAAATAGTGACCTGTAAAAATACCTCTCTAGGCTGTGAGGGATTTCCTATTCATAGTGTGTAAATCTGATAATCCCAATAAGTATGCTTAGGACTCTCAAAGCTGCTGTCTGGAATCAACCAACCTTCCACAGGAATGGTGTTACCAAGATTCAAGTTGATCTATTTTGGTTTTATTCATAGCATATTCAAAACAAATCTTGCTAATTAATATAATCAGTGTCATCTTGTACTATTCATTAACAAAATAATCTGCTACATTACGTTTAGTGATTATCACATTTACATTCATGATTTATAGTAATGGCTTAAATAGTTATTTCTCTGCACAAACATAAACAAGGATAAAACATGCTACATAAGTCATTCCTTACGAAGGAAGCTAGTAAATATTATCATTCAAATCAATTTAGGGACACACATGTTCGCTTATGTAGTTATCTGCCTCCATTGAATAGAGTATTTCTGCTTGGAATTTAGAGATCTAAGGAAATTCGCTTAGTCATTTATGCTTGTCAATCAGAACACTTTCAGGATGATATATCTGAATACTTTGTTTGCTGACAATGTATGTTAATGCTGAAAGAAGAGTAATCAAAGAGTACAGTCTACGGTGTTGTTCAAAATATAAAATGTTTGCTGGATGTTATTGTCTCACTGGATGGACAACCTGAAATGTTTCCTTCCTGCGGGTTCAATATAATTGACTGCCCTTGCGAGAGTGCCAGGTGACTCAGAGTTCACATTTTAGCCCTAACAACTTTTGAAGAGGAAATGAGACAGGAAAGGACAGAACAGAACCTAAGGGGATAGCCTGAGTCCCCTTTTCTCTCATTCACTAATTTGTTCCCTGCACCTTTCACTACTGCCCTTGCGGTGTGAAAGTTATGGCAGTAAATCACATCAAACACCACTGGTGCCCATCTTCAGGTAATTAGGTTTGTTCGCAGACTTCTAGTAGATACTTTGTGCTACTTAAAGTACCATAATCTTAGCTAATGAAGCAGAAATAATTATAGCTCTTATTCGGATATGTCCATTTCAGCGATTTGGGGAAACCTAGTCAAGTAGAGCTCCCGATGTAGCCTATCAATGAGTATCCAACACCGATATACAGGTTACCATTTATTATTGTTGATGTAGAAATACACGTTCAATCCAGGATCGGTACATGTTCAAGTGCTGTTCATGATAAATATTATGTCCTATATGAGTACCCTGTATGTGCGAGCTGGTGGCATGTGCTTCACAGGATGATGATCCTCTACTATAATATTAAGTCTCAGTGTACTAACAGTGCTGCTAGTCCTTGGCGGCAGACTCCTCAATTGGAGTTTCATTCACTCCCAGAGTATGGGCCACTTTACATATCCCTCCTATAGATGTTCTTTATTAACGAGCCACTCTGAGCTGTTCTTGTCTGTAGTACTTAATGCTCTCTGCTGCTTCCCTTTTACTACCATAACATTTATGTGGCCTTAAACTGACCCTGTTCCAATTTACCTGAAAGGTGTCGTCCCAGTGCCAAGGTGGTTTACTTACCTGTATAGATATCTAGGTCGGACGGGATGGGGTTCTATCTATGCCAAATGTGTGTTGGTGAGTAGTCTGACATCCCAGGGCCGTGTATAATGTATTATTCTGTTTATACTAATCTCTTTCTTTGAACCACCAAGATCTTACATTTGCTTTTTCTGTTACTTTTTCAGATGTTGATGCCACTTCCTATGTTACTCGTAAACACGAAGTTAAGCTCTACCACATAACACTATCATTTACTAATGTGTATTTAAATAAACCATTTTAGGACAGGACCTCGTCTTATTTTTTTCTTACTGCACACTATTTGGAGCAATTCTTGGAGTGTACTAACCCTGCAACATTGTCATGCTGCAAGAATGTGGCATCAGTAAAATTACTGATTCATGAAATCTGAAATATATGAATATATCAATGAATAACTTACACTTGAGCCTATAAAGTAGTTACCATTGATCTACTATTGGCAGCACTTCAATTATGATTACATTGATTGAATAGAAAATGTTTCCTCTTTATTACATGGTATGTATGAGGCACTACCACTGTGCTTGGAGAGTTGCCTCATAATAACAGTAGTAGGCAACTATGTATCATCAAAGACTAGGCAGAAAGTGATGGATAAGGATTGATCTGAGTTTGTGACTGAGGTCTGAGGAAGGGGCAGTGGTTAGTGAATAGTGATACATACAAGAAGCACAACAGGAGATTGATGGTTAAGGGTCTGTTCTAGGGTTGAGTCTGTAAATAGTAACATACATAAAACACAATGGGGACGGGTTGGAAATAGACGATGGTCAGACAGGAGTAAAGGGGCAGTTTGATGTGTGATTTTACATCGCAGTACATCACACATTTAATCATCTAACATCAATGCATCATGCTGGTACTATAAGTCTGTGAATGAGACAATCACTACATAGGTCTAAACCTCCCTATGATCTATTACAGCACACCTTGACACACATTGTAGCTGCCAATATGTGCTCCCTCTTGACTACACTCCTATTGCACCTACACAGTTGTTGATGTTTCAGACTTTACCAACTGTCCATCACCTGTCCCTCTACTTGCACCGTCCCTCACCAGGGGGCAGGGTCTATGGTACATGTACATTTTGCACAGAGCCAGAGCTAACTGGGGCCGTCATGACCTGTCTGCCACAAGAAATGGTTATCTCTCCCAGCCCCTACTCTCCCTCCCGTCTCCTATACTTGTCCCGAGGAACTCTCTCTGTGACATATTGAATGGAATGCCTGATCTGGATGTAGGATGTCAATATGTTATTATTCTTGATAATCCCTACCTCCACTTCTCCAGTTAGGGCAGATGAGATACTCACCACTCTGATCCCAAATTATCACCCATTATGTGCACTCCTGATTTCCCATGTCATTTTGATTTTTACCATCATGTTAGGTTCATGCCTGATTATTCTTATTGCAATGTTTGGCTTCTATGAGATCTTACAACAGTGTTACACTGACTGTGACAGTTTAGACTGCAATGATCAATTACATTTTGGATACTGGATTAGGTTCTTAGTAAAAGACAAAGAACAGTATACTGCATGTACTGTCCAATTAGCAATTAAAGATTTAACTCTCAATGTGGCAGGAATTAGACTTAATGTCAACTGCATTTGGTAGATGTGGATTCTGACAGTTTCTAGTGTGCAGGGCCTGCTAATGAATGGTAATTACAGTAAGATGCTTTCAGCTGTCTTGGCCATACAAAAGTCTGTCCCAAACCTGGACGACAGCTGATGCATAGAAAGGAAATTGAATCTGTGATAACTCTGTCTGACTCTCAAATTAAATTGTCTGTAATAAAAAGGTAAAACACAGATTCGTGATTATTCAGCACCTGCTATGTGCTGAGTAACAGCCATTTATACATCAGCTCTGTGTTTTGTGCATTGACAGGCATTTCACTGACTGTAAAATATTCCTTTACATTTCTGAAGAGCGGTAGCCTGTAGTCAAAGTCATTTTTTTTTGCACATGGCAATACTGTCTGAAGTCATGATTCTAAAAGTTAAACTGTCCAATACTGATAATGGTGCTGTGCAAAGTATATCTGCCTCTATTAGGGACATGGGAGGTAACTGGCAAAGTTAAGTCCCGTGAAGACCTGGAGGCCATTTCTCAATTTACTATGACTACACACAGCCACTATTATTTAAAAATGCCAGGAATAAGCCAGGCTATCATAGAAACTGCTCTACAACTGCTCACTACGATTAGCAGCTATGCAGTAATTACATAAGGTTAGGTAGAGCAGTCATACTGGTGCAGATATTAGTGACTACTAGTGCATGGCACTGTTATGGCCAAATTGTTATGTTCTCACTACGATTTAAAGGACAGCAGTCATAGTGTGTTAAGAAATGGCCTCCTGATTAATCACACCAAATGTAACTAAGGCTGCTGCTTTATAATTAGTTTACAGAATATCTTTGCAGGAACACAACCTGAGTCAGATCTGTAGAAATTGGTGAGAGGTTCTTAGCACAGAATGCATTAAGGTCCTTATTCCCAGTACTTGTCACAGATGAGGAATTGAATGTTGGCTCATCCTCCCAGAAGCTATTCTAGTTATTGTATTTACTGTATTTTAATGTCAAAATTGATGATATGTAGAATGGATGTCCTTCAATGTGTATTCTTCCTTCGTTGTTAGTAGAGGGAAGGTAGCTCGTCGTCAATTGGGGAATTGAAAGTTTAATTAGTAAAGCAGCATTCATGCATAATTCTAACCTTAGACACTTCAATTCAGTACTCCTCACCATGTCTCCACTCAACGATCATAGAATCACCCTCAGCCCTTCAGGCTAGTATGATACATGGAGCATCAATTCATCAAGGATATGTGAATGCACTATGACAACAAAAAGGGCATGTTGCAACAATCTAAAAGCACCCGTTTAGCGCTGCTGATGCAGTAGTGAATGATGCCATCAGTCGTGATGATATATACACCAATGAAGAGGTGGTGAATTTAAATGTAGTCATGGCGAGTTCCAAGCTAGGGCTGTATTCATGCATCATACCAAGCAATGGGCATGATGCTTTAATGCATCATAACAACCAATGGGCATGATGCTTTAATGCATCATACCAAGCAATGGGCATGATGCTTTAATGCATCACGACAACCAATGGGCATGATGCTTTAATGCATCATGACAAGCAATGGGCATGATGCTTTAATGCATCATACCAAGCACTGGGCATGATGCTTTAATGCATCATACCAAGCAATGGGCATGATGCTTTAATGCATCATACCAAGCACTGGGCATGATGCTTTAATGCATCATACCAAGCACTGGGCATGATGCTTTAATGCATCATACCAAGCAATGGGCATGATGCTTTAATGCATCATACCAAGCAATGGGCATGATGCTTTAATGCATCATACCAAGCAATGGGCATGATGCTTTAATGCATCATACCAAGCAATGGGCATGATGTGTTATTGCATCATTACAACGACTCGATGCTTTAATGCATTAGTGGCTCTCAAAGGAATAAACAACGTGCCTCAACAGTTCCGTCAAGGGTCATTATTTTGAAACCAAAGGGACAGCAATATAAAACACACCCCTTGAGGAATTCATGTTCTTTAATAGGTCCTTCTGCTTCTGAAGGATAAAAACATCCTGGTTTTATTCTACCATCAGTGTCTAAGTGGTGTGCTTATAGCCACTATAGGATCACCAAGAGGAATTCTAGTACTAGGGTCTTTGTAAGATGTACGAAAGGGTCTCTATGTCTGGTTCAAGGAGATTGAGTTATAAGGGGAAAAAATGAAAGGCTTAGTGTAGGGTGTGTGCCGCTGCTACTAGCACTAGGAAAAAGGTGTTGATTCCATGGATATCACTTTTTAAGTGTGTGAAAATAGATTTATTTGACTACTTATTACAAAAAAGGGCCATTCTGCTCACCATGCCTGCATCCATTTTATCAGGATGGACATGCTGCCTTAATATTCTGGCAAGTTATTTGCATTCACATGATTGTTAAATGAAAGGTTGGAAATCATAATATGTGGTTGTTGAATTGTTATGGCACTATACCCTGTGTACTATGGGCACACCCAGTCCATGATGTACATCCACACATAGACTCTTCAGGGCTGACATTCCCTGTTATCTGATTGACAGTATCAGTAGTTACATATAGTTAGAAATGTTCAAAGTATTACACTAGGTGAGTGGTACAAAGTACTATTTTATATTGACATCATTGAGCTGACTCACCCACACAAACACCTATCACAGGAGGCCATTTCTTAACACACTACGACCGCTGTCCTTTAAATCGTAGTGAGAACCTAATAATTTGGCCGTAACAGTATATGCATGCACTAGTAGTACCTAATGTCTGCACCAGCATGACTGCCCTACTAAACCTTAAGTAATTACTGGATAGCTGCTAATCATAGTGAGCAGTTGTAGGGCAGTTCCTACGATAGCCTGGCTTATTCTTGGCATTTTTAAATCGTAGTGGCTGTGTGCAGATGTAGAACATTGAGAAATGGCCTCCAGAGGACATAGTTGAATCAATACAAACACCTATCACAGAGGACATAGTTGAATCAATACCAACATCTATCACAGAGGACACAGTAGGATCAATACACCAGCGTGTTTTTTATAGTAAGGTGGCATTCTGTTTTTTTTCTGCTTGTTTTGACATGATATGACTTGAATCAACATAGGATAAAATTGATTCAGGAGTTGATCAGCAGAAGGAGCTGTGTTATCAAAATGCTGAAGTACAATCAAAATAATAAGAGATAAGTTAATATAAGGCCACTTGTAACATGCACTGCAATGTCTAACCTATCAATCTACAAATACACATTGCCCTTCACATGATGATCCTAACCTCCCTAATGTATAACTAGAAATATAACACTGCATGAATCTCCTCATTTAAGCAACTTTAATCATTGCTTAACCCTTTAAGGGCCGCTGATGCATTAATGTATCATGCCCATTGGTTGTCAAGATGCACAAATGAAGTGCTGGCAAAGATACTCGCCGGCACTTCATTGGAGCATCAAGTTGACCCCCCAGGGTTGATACAGAAACTCCGGGAGGGTCGTCATGATGCACTAATGCATAAGTGGCCTTCAAAGAGTTAAAGTAGATGAAAAAAGTGCGTAAAGTAATATTTGTAGAGTGCGGGGTTGGTTATATATGGGGGGTTATTATAGGATTATATTCATCCGGTGTAGCTGTCTTACTGTAGTTGAATTTCTGATGATGATATCTCTATCATTAAGATCGGAAGTAATATGAATGCCTGGATAGGTCGTAAATCAATGTCTATATCAATAATGAGGCTACAAGTGAAATACAATCATGTTTCTTTTATTACAATATTCATTCACAATTGATATATGTATGTATTATGTAAGAGGCTGGTTGGTGGTTGGGGTGATATGAGTTCAAGGCCAATCAAGGTTCTTACCAATAAGGTGTGGTTCTGGTAGGGTGCTGGTGTGGAGTATGTATTCCTGGTCTTTCTCACAGGTCTGTCTGACTGGAAGTGTTCTTACCAGCTACTCCACACCTCCCCTTTTTATAGTTAAATTTGATTCTAGATTGATCTATTCCAGAATGGTCCAAAACATGAGATCAACTTCTATTTTTAGTCATTTTAGAACCAGCCTCTTACATAATACATACATATATTGATTTTGAATGAATATTGTAATAAAAGAAACATGATTGTATTTCACTTGTAGCCTCATTATTGATATAGACATTGATTTACCACCTATCCAGGCATTCATATTACATCTTAATGATAGATACATTATTATCAGTAATTCAACTACAGTAAGATAGCTACCCCGGATGAATATAATCCTATAATAACCCCCCATATATAATTAAGCAACCCAGCACCCTACATATTTCCTGTTAGTTTAAGCAACTTTCAACTCTAATATATTTCCTGCAACTTTACTTATTTCAACAAGTTAATTAAAGTAGGACTAGTAAGCTTCCTGCAAGATTAAGGAACTTTCATCAGAAATATATCCTGCAACTTTAATTCATGCTCACACTACATTAAAGTAGGAAAGCAACACTCCCACAACTTTGAGCAACTTTTATTGCATCAATATTTCATTTACTTTAAATTATTACACAAGTGTTTTAAAGTATGATAGTTAGATTCCTGTAGAATAAAGCAGGTTTTAGCAGAAATATTTGCTGCAACTTTAAATACTGCTCCAATTCCCTTAAAGTAGGGCCAGCAATTTCCTGCAACATTAATCAAAGTTTATCACAGAGATTTTTTTTTTCTGCAACTTTAACACATACCCCAACTCAGGTGAGATAAGTTAATTAGAATAATTGGACACAAACAATCCATCCAACAATAACATCAGTGTTCCATGTCAGCATATATATGCATGTAAAAATCTAGAAAAACAGTTTATGATATATAACATAGATTTCAATGTCAGGTATTGTCAACACCATTTTGGTAGAGTTTAGAGAAAATGCATATATTCTCTTTTACTTATCCAACTGTATCACATCATGACACACAAGCATGCCCTTATCCACTAAATGATGAAATTAAAAGTGGGAATATTGGCGTTTTGTGGCATTTGATACATGAACTGTACCACCCCATTTGATGACGGAAAATTGAAATTGTGGTATTTATGATGCAGAAAATACTGGAGTACCAGTAATAACACTTTGAGGTAGAATCTTTCATTGACTTTTAGCAAACTCCTAGTCTGAATTTACTGAACATATATCACTTTTACGCAAACCTCCAAGATTAGATTTAGTCACCTTTCAGCAAACCTCTGAGGTACATTTCAATAACCTTTTATCATGTTTAAGCAAACATCTGAGGCTGAATTCAGTTCACATTAATCACCTTTAAACAAATGTCCAAAACTGACTTCAGTCAACATTGATCATATTTAAGCAAACCTCCAAGGCTGACTTTAGTCAATATTAATCATATTTAAGCAAACCTCCAAGGCTGACTTTAGTCAAAATTAATCACATTTAAGCAAACCTCCAAGGCTGACTTTAGTCAATATTAACTCCATATAAGCAAACCTTCAGGACTGAAGTTTATTCAGCATTCATCAACTTAAAGCAAACATTGAAGTACAAGTTAAGTTTCATCCCTTGGAATTGAGGTGATTAATCAAACTGAAAGTTGCTTAAACTTCCAGGAAACTCCAACATTTGCTGCTTTATTTGTTGCTGACAATGTTAGTCAAAGTTGGTTAAAGTTTGTTTATGAAATTAATCAACTTCATGCAGTGCTTAAAGTTTCTTAAATTGGAAGGTTCATACAGTGTGAAGGAATGGCCATGGTAAAATCTATAATCATTGTTGCAAAGTCAAATGATTTGTATCCATATTTTCCATGCCACTTTTGGGCTACTATAAGAACTAAAGGGCACATATAGATTGCTTTAACACGGCAAACTGAGCTGAGGGCCTCAGGTGTCACATATTACACTGCACTAATAACATTGTGCTATATTTATGTTTCCTAACTCAATCTGGACACTATTCTATCAACTTCTTACATCACGGCAACATGAGAATGTCAATTTAGAATGTCACAAGGAAGAAAATGGGATTGGTATCACTTCACCAGCTCCAGCCATATTATCACAGAAGTAAGACCTGTCTGACAACTGACAAACTAATGCACGACTAATTGGTCCACTCATTATGATCTGGCTCATGTCTATATAAATCTTATAACGGGCATCTCAGATATCGGGTGTTATAATTATCTCGGTACTAGTTATTATAATGGTATACATATGTGTAGGGGTTCTTCTACTATATATGTGTGTGCTACCCTGGGACTCACATAGGGAGCAGACCTGCATAGTCTCATCTACCGGTAGGTCACCTGTTCCCCAGATAGCCACCACGCACACAATGAGGCCAACATATTGTTGGGTTGGTGCTCATTTTTTTCATTCAGGTGCTTGAAATCTCATTCAGCATCATACCAGGATCGCCTTTATATGTCCCCCGTCTCATCGACCACACTCGGTTAGGGGCAGGTCAGGAAGTGTTTCAGTACTGGGAGTGAGGCCGCTTATGACCAATAACATATTCAGCGCTTGCCACTGAACTCCATCGTACTTGTCCTCGATTTGTTGGAATCTTATAGACTTTATATCCCAAGGCGATTGGCAAAGTCTCGCAGTAGTATTATATCTTGTCAATAGCCTGGATCTAAAGGTGTCGAGGGACAAGGTTGCAACCTCCTTTCTTCGTGCTTGTGTTTAGTTTATATTTTTATATTTTTACTTACACTAGGACAATTGGCTTGGAGTTTCAGGCATTAAGAGCGCCAATTGTGACAAACTATGTTTACTGTTTGGTTCTATTTCCTTAGTTAAGTATAGTGGTCATATATATATATATATATATATATATATATATATATATATATATATATATACATATACACACAAGGTATGGAACATTTAATATATCTGGATTTGGCTCATTCTTTGCAGCAAATGTAGCAAGTTAAAATTGTGCTGCAGATGCAGCCAGTGTAACACCATCTGAAGGTAATGAGGGTCTTGTGTACCAATTTTAACAAGGCCTAATTGCCTCGTTCCATTTTGCCCGTGGTTGTAAGTTCTACACAGCTAGAGATACAATGTCTACTCATGTACTTCTGCTGCATACAAGTTGTATCATCCAGAAGACATTAAAAACCGAGAATGTACTTCAATAGAAGGCTCTTTATTTCAGCAATGTATTAATGCTGAAAGTTTGGTACGATATAATCGCTGGTAAACTATTAAGACATGCATTTTAAGCATGATGAGAAGAACTGCAAAATGAGCCAAATCCAGATATACTTACTGTTCCATACATTGTGTGATATCAGAGAGGGCCCTTATAAGATTTATATAGGCATGAGCCTGTTCATAATGAGTGGACCAATTAGGTAGGGATTAGTTTGTCAGAGGTGGGCTTAGATGAGGCCCTAAGGGTACATTAGTAATGAGGGCAATGCATATATGTGACAGAATCTGCGAAAAGGGACCTTATTTCAGGGAGAATTAGGCCCCTTTTCCCAGTGCAGGTCGCATGTATGATCAAAGTACCTTGAGACCAGGATGTATTTGAAATGTGATATGAATGGGGGCAATGAGGAGTAATGAGAAAGTATTGAATGGGAAGCCAACTCATCCGCTTGCACCGGAAACGCCTTTCCCACTCCACAATCGTGTGAACCAATAATAATCAAAACAGAAATCTCACCAGACACATGTAAGGTGGAGGCAAATCCTCACCCCCAGTTTGAGAACGATGAAGATGATGAGTCGGATGACGACGGTTGGTCCTTCTCATCACCATCGGGCTCATCTAGGGTGGGCAACCCAGTAAGGTTTGTCAAGGAAGCGTAAAGAGGTTAATGTAAACAAAAATTATGTCTACATTGAATGTGATGTCTATATTTATATAACACTATAAAAATTTATATTTATAATGATAAGCACGCATATAGGGAGTGCTAGTGGCTAATGTAAACAAAAAGTATGGCCTACTTTAATGTGATGTATATCTATATATAATAATTATGAAAATCTATATTTATAATGATGAGCACGCATATACTGGAAGTGCTAATGGTCTTGTATGTAGATATTAGTATTATGACATTGAGATTGGAGGCTAATAATTGATAAGAGGGTCAGGAAAAAGAATGCATAACACAACTATAGGTATAGGCATACAATTAAGAAAGGATGTTTGTATATATATATATATATGTATATATATATATATATATATATATATATATATATATATATATATATATATATATATATATGGGCAATTTTCATTTTAGGGGTCTCAACTTTCAGGCAAATCAGATGCATCAAAATAGTGTAAAAACAACCTCTTTTTGTTCCCTCATCCTAACAAAAGTATCTGAGCTAGATTAATCGATTTTTGCATAATGGCTGAATATGACCTGAAAATGACATGAACCATATGATCTAATACATAGGTTATATAAAGAAATTTTCTGTGAGACATTTACTGAAGGTCTTTTAGGTGTAAGATCCAGCAAGTCCATTGTCCACAGTATTTTTTGAGCTATGTATTGCACCATACAAAGCAATGTAATAGGGAAAGCTCTTTGAAAATTAAAATGGACAAAGTGTCCATCAATTGATATTGAATTACTGGTGATTTTACAAGGAATTTACAATAATATTGAAGGAATTATGGCCATGTTGCTGGATCTTACATTGCCCTAAATTTATAGATACATGTGATAATCATCAAAAACCTAAATAAATGCTTTCAGCCCCATTTCATATATTTTGTCTGTGTCATTAACAGCATAATATGATTAACTAAAACAAGTACTAGGGTCTGAACTTGAGTGTGTATTGATTCAAGGTAGATCAAACGTGAAATTTGGATGTGTGACATAGAGAAAAGTCAAAATTTTAGTGATTTTTTAAGGATAAAACCACTAAAAAATCATCCAAATCTGTAAATTAAAAAAAAACACTTGTAGATCTCGATGTCTATTGTACACCTATGACTTGTATACATGTTGCAATATAGCACAACTCCTAGTATTGTATCCAAAGGGATTGGTAGCAGGGGTAGGGCATATAATGAGGAACGACACACTAAGCTGGGTTGCCCTGACTTGCCATATATATTGTATTACCCATGAAACAAAATTAGGAAGTTTTGAGAGAAGTTAGTGAAGTATTCAAGTAGTATACCCATTAATGAATAAGTAAGTTTATGAGGTATTAATAATCATGTGTATTAATGTATTAGTTATATTAGGAAAAGAATGACTCACCAGGAGGCCGTTTTTCCACATACATACGGGGGTCCATATTTCACATATATGGCCCCCATATGTCTAAAAACCGTTTTCCGCATCCTGCCTCAGTGGAAACGGCCTTCCGCATCCAGATACGGACAAAAAGGTGTTTTTGCTCAAGATACGGAAAATGAAAATCCCACATAAGGTCCGTATATGGAGCTCTGAATACCACCTGCCCCAGGGCAGGTAGTATCATATATAAGGCCTTTTTTCCTCCATATATACCATTTTTTAGGTCCGCATGTGCTTTATAGGATTTGCCTCAAGTTGGAGTGCATCTTATATGCAAGGGACATAGAAAAAATTAATTGGGAAATACTGCTACAAATACCTTTGAATGGGATACTTTTCATCATGCTGCCCCTCAATGGCTAGAGTTCATACAGGGTTAGAGGTGAGGGAGGGGGTATGGGGTCAACAGAAAATGCATGATTTGAAATTATTTTGGTACAGTAAATGCAGCATATCTCATCATGTACAATTTTGTTTTGAATGTGTTCATACATATACCTGGATAATTGTAAGGCCTACCACTATACAGGTATAATTCTTTGCACAAATCATTAATGCCTTGCACAAATTGCCTTTTCTATTCTTAACCTTATGGTATATGAAATTCATCCAGAAATGTTGGAGGATAGGCCATTGTTTAGGTGGAGGGGAGTCAATGTTTTCCAAGCCTGGTGAAATGATCATGTATTCTGCCATGGTGCTGGTCCGCCCTGTTTTTACCCCCTACTCCCCCCCCCCCACCCAAAGAAAAAAATTCCATATGTGTGCCATACCATTTTCCAACCTGCCTATATAATTTCTGTATGTGTGACGTCATTTAGGGAATTCCCTAGGGGTTTTCCTGGAATATAGACAGGATTCTGTCCATTTTCCTAATTAAGCCTGCCTTCCACTTAAAAAAATCTGTATATATCAATTAATTTCCATATTTTAAGCTTTTATATATGGACCCTACACGGAGGCCTTTTAAAAACAATTTTTATAATTTGAAATATTTTCTCCATATGATGTCTGTATCTGACCCTCCATATGTTGATATATAACACCTATGTGGAAAAACGGCCTCCTGGTCTGCATGATATAGTCATAAGGGTAGTAGTCCTGTGTTTAGTTCAGACATGCCCTGACAACTAGGTGTACATGCGCAGTTAGGCCTGGGGTGAATATTTGTGTAGTGTTCTACCCCTCGATGTTCAATCAAATCTTTCGATAAACAACGAAGAACAACTATTCAGGTTCCAGTTAAAACTTTATTGTCTAATAACACATAGGCATCAGCCGTTCTCGATCACAGTTACAGGTGGCAGAGTTTGAACTCTAAATCAGGTTCGACACTAGGCCTTCTAGTATCTACAGTTGATATTCCACATACACCTCCTCTGTGCAGCAGCACAGAGGAGTACTAGAATATGGTAGCCGGGCAGCCGCCAACCATCGCTCACGATGGTCAGTCGGGGCTGGACTGACCCTGAGGAAGGCCGTACAACAGCCTTATATACACTGGAGTCGAGGGCCACGTGACCAAGTGGTGACGTGGCGCTGCACTCCAGCGCCCCCAGGCGTCGGGTAATAGAGGTGCTCTAGACGCCGCCCACGAGGACCACGAAGGTACCTCGAAGACGACGCGGGACCACCACACCACCCGCCACTAGACTGAAACAAGGTCTCTGAAAATTCAGAGACCCCGGATCAGTCTAAACAATTAGATAATAATATGAACTACTGGATCTGTCGACATAGTCGACAGAAACAGTAGAGGAATATATAGAAATATAGTTTCTACTGTACTGTAGAAAAAAAAAATTATTATCACAGTTAAATTATAAGGCGTTGCTCCATCCAACGTAGGAGACCAGTGTGGAAACACTGCTTCACGACCTGCTCCTGGTCGATCCGAGGGAGGCACGACCGGGTATGGCAACCGGGGTCGTGTCGTTTCCTCCCTGTCTCGTTGAGAAGCTCCTTCCAGCGTAGGAAGCCCATCGATAGTGTACAGTACTACTATGATGGTCCTTCGACCGTGAGGCCGAGGATGTGTGGCACCACCGGGTCCTAAGACCAGGGTGGCGTCGGAACCACACAGCTTCGCAGGGAGGTCCGGGGACAGGAAAGGTACCCCCACTCGTGGAGGGTACACCGTCGTCCAGGAACGAGTTCCCGGGGGTTCCGTGCTGACATCGAGACTCTGTTCGATGTCAGCGATCCAAACTAAAGAGGAGGAGCAGTAGTATCATACTACTGATCCTCCGAGATGGACCCTGCTCTCCGTCAGTACGCTCCTCCTCATGTGAAGCGCTGGTGGCTAGCTGGCCCGAAAACGTGGGCGACTCCAGCAATGGGACCTCACGGTCCATTGTCGTACTCCAAGCCTCGTTAGAGGTCTCGGGTGCATCCCGGGAGTCCCCCTCAGCATCTGAGTGGAGAACGGCCGAGTCTGCTGAGTCGCTTCCGTCGTCGTCGTCGCTCTCCTGACCTTCACGGTCGTCCTTGTCAGGGGGAGGCGTTGGAGATTGATCGACGACATCGACGTCCCCGTCTATATCCATCGACTGTTCCGCCTCGGCAGGTTCTACTGCTTGGGCGGAAGCCGACGGGTCCGGGCAGACGGCCACATTCGCCGGGGCCAGAGGTGTGATGCCATGAAGATCCGGATGGATCCTCGGTGACACCACTCTCTGGACCAGTGGCGGTGTAGGCTCGGTGGTTTCCGAGAGGGTTATCAAGGGAACCGAGGAGGAAGACGGGGCTGCTGGTGGGTAGACGGAGGCACCGAGAGACCTACCCGGGGTGTCAGGCTTGTCCTGCACCACCTGCTCTCGGCCCAACATCGTCATAGCCGAGCTCAGACTGTCCATCTTTGGAGACAATTCTCTCAATGGATTTGTCTGAGCCGCCAGCGTCCTGACGTCAGGGACCACTCCACCCTCGATGAGGTACCTCTGTGCTTCGTGAGAGGGCTCGGTTCGAACGGGCTTCAGGGTTCGGACGCCATGGTGCTTGTCCTTCATCCATTCCGAGAGTTGGACCCCGAAGACTCTGAAGAATTCGCGGTCGATTTCCTCCCAGCCTTCTATGATACTATCCCTCTTGGTAATATCATATTGGGCCTGTGACTCAAAGTTATTGAGACGCGTTCGGACATCGGTCAGACGAGAGTCCATCTCCATCTGAACGGTCTGGCGCACCTCATCCCTAAGAGCCGGAAGGAGCACGTTACGGATGGCCATGTTTGTTCTATCAAACAGGCCGAACAAGTAGACACTCGCTTCCTCACGAAATGCCTCACCGAACTTGTCGATAGCAGTGCTGCCCGTCATCTGTAGAAGTCCCTTACAACGTTCCACGAACGTCTTCGGGACCCCACGTTCGACGCCATCGCCGTAGGCAGGCTGTGCCAACTCCCAACGCAAGGTTGCTGTCGGGGTGTCAGCGCCTGTCACGACGTTGGAGAAGCTAGCTCCTGCTGCCGAGGTCAGTGTCGCGCCTCCCACGTGAACACGCGGCGTGGCAGCTGGGGTGCTGTCCTCCGCCGCCGCAGGGGGTTTGACAGGAGGAGACGAGTTGGTGGTCACCTTGGGTTGTCAATCACGCCCACTCCGGGATTCCACCGTCTTGCCTCCAGTTTTAGCACCACTGGTGCTTGGTTTGGCCGAACCGGTCGAAGCAGTCTTCGACTTTTTAGGAGCCAGGGCCGGGGCGGCTTTCGATGCCTTTTTGGGCTTCGAGGGAGCAGCCTGCGGCTTAGGCTTCTTAGGTTCAGTCGAACCGGCAGACTTCCCAGCCTCTGTAGAGTGGGGCCTCTTGTTTCCACTCGTAGAAGCTGTCGGTCCTGGGTCTCGAGGACGACTGGCCTCCCGCTTCTTTCGTTGCGCCTCGAGCTCTTGCTCGGGTCTGGTCCTCTTGGACTTCTTCTTCTTCTTCTTTTTCTGCGACTTGTGGCTCGCCGAAGAGCTGTACCCTGACTGCTCGTCGGACGAGGACCCCATGGTTCTTCCTGAACTGTTGGGTTCCACAAGAGAGAGAGAAGACTCCGGGTCTCGAACCATACTTAGACGGGACGAGACGTTGAAGAGAATCTTTGAGGTATTTCGATCCGCACTCTGGTGGGTCGAAGCCTCGAAGGTGCCTTCGATGTACCTCGAACCGCACTCAGGCGGCTCGAGGGACCGAAGACTGAAGTCTCGAGAGAACACGAACCTGCGCTCACGCAGGTCGTGTCCCTCGACACTTAGGCAGGGGAGACCTCCTACACTCAGGTAGGAAATCCCCGGGGCGGAGTATACCAGCTGGAATAAGCTAGGCTTAGTCCAGCTAATCTCTGTCCGACTCTCACGAGAAGGGCCGCAGATGTGACCTCCGAGGTGTGCGGTGCGGCCTTTTATCCCTGTGGCGCACGCCTCTAATTGGAGGAAAGGCCTACGTGACCGAGGAGGGCGAACCCTATTGGTCCACAGCGCATCACGCCATGACCAAATAAGGTAATGCTCAAAAAATAGAACGACTCACTCTCCCCTCACCGTCACGCTCTGGTTCTCCAGTCGCAATGTTTACATATGCCGTTATTTATCCGTCGGCGTCTGCCTCACATCACTTGTGACAGTGTGGATGTAGGAGCCAGAGTGTTTGCTCTGGATTTCCTTTCATCCTCGACACTCGCTGACCGTTCCTTTGATGAGCATTGGCGCTTAAGCCTCGCTGGAGTCATAGGTCCGGACTGGAGTGAGTGATCTTTGACTTCAATCGAGACGTTTCGATGTGAAGTTTGTTCAGTCGTTTGCACCTTCGAGGGGGGGTCGGGCTTCCGACATCCCTTCAAAGGCTGTTTAGATGCTTTCGGCTTATCTCGACGGGCCGGTCGACCACGGCGCCGCTTTGATGGTTTACTGGCATCCAACACCTCCACCTCGCTCTGTTTTCGAGCCTTTTGCTGTCGTTTTCGATGACCCTGCGTAGTTTGTTTTTTAGACTGAACTTCCGGCCGCGACCTTTCGATCTCTATTTCGACCTGTCCAGAAACAGACTTAGCCCTTTTCGTAGCCTTACGAGAAGGTGAATCATCATCAAGTTGTGGTTGCAACAACTCGACAGTTTGTGATAGCTCTACGCCCAACCACCGGCGCACTCTATCGACATTGCTCTTTTGCAACCGTCCGCGGGATGATCGAAGTAATAATGTCGACTCAGAGAGGACAGAATCTACTACGAACGTCCCATCCCAGTTGGGGGCAAGCTTCATAGCTGCTTGGGGGGTGTGGTACCTCACCACCTGTTCCCCAACTGAGTATCTTCTCTGCTTTAGCCCATAGTCATACCCGACCTTCTGGCGTTCCGCAGAGTTACCTAGGTTTTCTCTTACCATACTGTAACTCTCTCTCAATCGGTCACGAAGTTGTTCCACGAAAGTGACGGAACAAGGGACTTCGAGTGGGTTCTCGATTGAGCCGAAAATCACATCCGCTGGCATGAGAATTTCTTCCCCGAATACCATCATATTTGAACTGCATCCAGTAGAACTGTGTTCAGAGCTGTTATATGCGGACACCACATATTAAGCCTGTTCATCCCAGTCGTCCATATGTTTGTCTACCAACATAGTCAGACTCTGAATCAATGTTCTATTGAACCTTTCCACCTGACCATCGCTCTGTGGTCTGTATGGATTGGTTCTCTGTTTTACAATCGTCAAATATTCACACATCTCAGAGAAGAGTCGAGACTCAAATTCTTGACCTTGGTCGGAATGCAGAAGCAACGGGACTCCAAAGGTCAAAACCCATTCGTCCACGAAGGCCTCTGCACAGGTCTCTGCCGTGTGATTTGGTAGGGGAATAGCGCGTACATACTTGGTGAAGTAATCCTGGATTACTAACATGCAAGTATTCTTGTTTGGCGTGGGTGCAAATCCCGAGATGATATCCATAGCTATCCTCCCGAATCTCACCCCGAACAACTCTTGGTGCAGAGGAGACTTACCCATGCCCTCGCCGGGCTTTACCAGGCAACAGGTAGGACAATGCCGAACCCAACGACCTATGTCCTTTCCCATTCCGGGCCAGTAATATCTCCTTTTCACTTTTTCGAGCGTTCGTTTATGACCAAAATGTGCCGCTGTTCGGTGTCCAAGGCAAAAGGAGAGTACCTCGCCCCTCAGTTGGCGTGGTACCACTACTTGAATCGTGCGTCTAGCTCGACCCGCCTCGACTTTCCAGCGACACAACAAGCCTTCACGGAAGGTTAATAGAGGCCATTGCCCTACTAATTTCCGTACCTCGGCGCTCTCGATTGATACATCAGGCCTAGTGGGTTTAGCCCCCTTAACTAGCCATTCAGCAACTCGTTTGATGTCGGCGTCCGCTTTCTGAGCATCAATGACTTCATCGAGAGACCAAAATGCAACACCCACCCGGCTGTCTACTAAACCACCTACAGCTGCCAAAACAGCATTATGACTGCCACAGTCTGTGCAATCCGACCTCTGGCATAGCCGCACAGGGATACGACTAAGACCATCGGAGTTTAGATGCTTGGCCCCACTTCGATGTTCGATCTTAGAGTTTTCGAGACCGAACTCCGAAAGGTGGGCCAGCCACCTACCCATCATTCCTTTAGCCTCTTTGAAATTCAGGAGCCATTTCAAAGACGAATGATCGGTGCGGATAGTGAAGTTACCACCATAGAGGTAGTGCCTAAACTTCCTGGTGTACACGACAACCGCCAGCAGTTCCCTTTTGGTGGTGCAGTAGTTTCGTTGTGTTTTACTTAGAGTGTTGCTAGCAAACGAGATCGGGACCTCTGCTCCATCCTGCACTTGGGATAGAACAGCCCCGATCGCGGTATTACTAGCGTCAGTGTCCAAGATAAAACGACCGTCGGGTGTGGGGAATCGAAGCACAGGTGTCTCCCTGAAACTCCGTTTTAACTCGACAAAGGCATGTTCGGCTCTTTCCGTCCACGCGAATGCCTCGTAACGACCTCTACTACCTTTAGGTTTTTGGATCACTAAGTCCTGTAAAGGGCTTACGAGTTCCGCGAACCCCGGGATGAACTCTCGGTAGTAGGAACAAAAACCAATGAAGGATCGAATTTCCTTCACTGTAGTGGGCCTAGCCCAAGTCATTACATCGCTAATTTTCCCCGGGTTGGCTTCTATACCCTGTTCAGACACGATTCGGCCGAGGTACTCGACTGAAGTCCTAAAAAGTTGACACTTTTTAGGTTTCAACTTCAGTCCCCATGCCCGAATCCTGTTGAAGACTTCTGCCAGATTCGCCATTGCTTCATTTGTCGTTTTGCCGAAGACGATGATATCATCGAGGTAAACCAGGCAACTTTTACCTAGCAAACCTCTCAACATCTCCTCCATCATTCGCTCGAATGTGGCGGGGGCGTTACACAAACCAAACGCCATTCGATCGAACTCGTAGAGCCCCCTCTGGTAGGAAAAAGCGGTTTTCTCGACGTCGTCGGGATTCATCCCGATCTGCCAATATCCAGATTGGAGATCGAGACAACTAAACCACTTGTTTCCTCCTAGGGCATCCAAGGATTCGTCGATGCGCGGGAGGGGGTAAGCATTTTTCTTAGTCACTCCATTCAGACATCGATAATTGACGCAGAATCTCATGGTCCCATCCTTCTTCGTCACCATCTGGACGGGACTGGACCAGGGACTAGTACTTGGCCTAACCACCCCCGTATCCAACATCTCCTTAAGTTGTTCATCCGCCGCAGCTTTCTTGCTGAGCGGAATCCTTCTATAAGGGACTCGGATAGGTTGTGCGTCACCCGTGTCGATGTTATGCAGACATCGATCGGTGCGCCCTAACGGTTCATCTGGGGATTTAAAGACATCCACATGCTTATGTAGTAAGGCGGACAGTTTCAGCCTTTCTTCTGGCTGGGTCAGGTGGGTGTCGCCATACATGTCTAACAGCCAGGTAGGGAGCTCCCCCGTGCGGGTGCTCGCGATTTCGGCCGTCTCGATGTCTGCAGCTTCTTGCTCGAGACGCATGATCACAGATCCTACCTCCGGTGAGGAGAGTTCACCGTTTCTGTCAGCGTACTGTACAGTACCGACCACCTGGCCTTTCTCCAGGACAATGTCTCGATTCAGTGGATTACAGACGGGAAACACTGTTCGACGGACATTGCTGACAAGGGCAGCCTCACCAACCAACCCAAAACTTCTCAGAGTTTTCAGGTCGGGTTCGACTATGCCCTGTCGGTCTCTTTCCAGACCGTCGGATTTTACCAAGACATCGCACCGATGTCTGGCAGGTATCCTAGTGGTCTGTGCTACTGAGGCTATCGATGACACTCTCTTCAGTTTACACTGATGGTGCTCTTCTACCGGCTCGGCCATGACCAATTGACCCGTCCTTGGGTTCAGGATCATACCGTATAATGCCGCGAAGTCGAGCCCCAGAATGCCATCGTCAGCCACATTGGCCACTATTGGGCTAAACACATAGTTGGTCGATGCGACCTTAAGAGGTAGAACCAATCGACCATAGGTCCGTATTTCGGCTCCAGACGCAGTGCACGCCGTTATTCCCTCGTAGAGATTATCTGAAGGCACTACTAACGTTTTCGCGAGTTCCCGAGAGACAATGGTGTGGCTGGCACCAGTATCTATCAGGAAGTCTAGAGAACGCCCTCGAATCTCTGCAGACAGGTACCATCGTTTCCCCGACAAGGGGGCGGTTCCTGCTAGCATTCTCAACCCTACGTCAGTACTCAGATCGATCCCTCAGGGATCATCTGAGGGAAGCTCTGTTGCACAGACTCTGGCCAGCTGCCGCATCAGGGCTTCTCTCCCGGCGTCGACTTTCACTTTCGATCCAGTCGAACCCTCGACCTCGGAGTTTGGGCTGCCAGCGCCCTGTTCCTTGGCCATTGAGGCTTTTTCTACACCGACATCTTCGGAACCCGACCGGTGATCAACCGGTGCCACTGTGGTAAAGGGCTGGGACGGCCCTACCGGGACCTTACCTAGTTCCCTCGAATCTACTGTCGTCTGATCAGGAGTGCCAGAGGTGCTGATACCTTGGCTTTTCGATGGTCGGGCAGCTCGATTGCCACGTCGAGCCGCCCGCCTCAGTTTTCCGTCGCGTCAGGTGGTAGACCTTTAATCGGCTCGGGGCAAGTGCGTGCGAAATGCCCCTGCTTCTTGCAGTTCCAACACTTGGCGTCGGACGGAGGGGTACTCGGCTTCTCCGAGCTAGTACCAGGGACATCCCCTCCCTCGATAACCCTGAGTAAATTCTTCAATTGACTCAGCGAGAAGGTCTGTTCCTGTACCTTGGGTTTGGAGGCCTTGTTTGGTGTTTTCGATTTACCAGCGGATTTCTGACTTTTCTTAGTCTTACTCCCTGCCCCGGGCTTCGAGTATGAGGACACTTCCCCCTGTCCCTCCTCGACCAAAGAGGCGTTGGCCAAAGCCGACAATGCATTTGTCGAGGTAGGATTCACCAACTTCGGCAGGAGTTGTCGTTTCCGCAACAACTCGTCTGCCAAGTCCATGAGATCCTTGAGGGACAGATAAGTGCGCCACTCCCGAAGAACGTCTTGTTGTAAATCAACGTCATACAATCCTCCTATGAACAACTGGTTGACTTTGGTTATGAGCCATTCAACCGAGAATTCTTCTCCATTGTGACAATGGGATCTTGAAGGCTAGAAGTCATGGCTTCCATTACCATGTCGACCAGTCCATCCAAAGTCCCATCTCCATGCTCCTCCCATAGCCACACAGTATCAGCTGCAGGGCCATTCTGGAGTAGCATGAGGAGTTGAGCTAATGCCATACTCGAGGTCCATACATTTACTCGACGGTTGTGATTGAATCCGTGGTACCAACGGAGCCAATCGTCCTTCCATGTAAATGGAGGGCACTCGACTGACCTAGTTCGGGCTGGTTCATGCCCGATAGAGGTATTTTCAAACATTCTGCTTGATCTCCTGACCTGATCAAGAGCGAATGTTGTACCTCTTCTAGGTATTTGATGGTCCATCCCCATGTTTCTCATAGTCGTGTCTGCACGACTATGATTCATCCCCCAGGGATTACCAGAATCGGCGTCACTCAGGCGCGAAGCCTCGAATCTGATATCCCTATATTTGGGTGGATCAACATGTTGTTGGGTCGTGGTAGGGGTCGAGAACTGTCCGATCACTCCACTTAGACCATCGGTGCGTGGCATCGAAGGAACAGGTTGGGTCCGACATGACCTCGAATCAACTTTCGAGATGTCGTCGATTGCCCCCACCATTCTATCTATCTCAGCCTGCTGTTTTGAACGTTCCGCCTGTCTTAATTCCGACACTAGGAATTCCAGGCGGGTATGTTCGGGCTTCGAGAGATCTCGTTGCTCGCTGATGGCAAAGAGCTGCTTGACCTCCTTCATGGCACGATCAAGCCACTCTCTGTAGTCAGGGTTTTCGACTAGATCCTCTTGAGTAGCAACTCTAGTAGTGCTGCATTCACTACTTTGTTGCTTATCTCGAAGTCTAGCGGTACGCAATTTCGATTCCGTCTGCTCCTTCAGACGTTCTTCGAGTGCGAGTTCATCACGAACTTCTTTATTCACCCTGGCTTCATCAGCCTTTCTGCGAGACAATATCTCTCGTCGGAGCTCATCGATTTCTCCACGCATGGCTCCCAGAGTTCTACCCCTCGAAGACGACGCGGGACCACCACATTTGTTATGTACCCTAAAACCTCTAAAAGAAATTCATTAAGCATGTTTATATATAATCATTAGTATGGAGTTCATTGATAGATTATATTGTAAGGTCCGCCACAATTGTAACAGTAAAGGCATTATGGGTCAGGTGTGGGGGGAGTAATGTAGGGTTCAAGGTTGGTGGTTGGCCAGAAGCCATAAGGCATTGAGTTTACGGTAAAGCTAAATAGAAGAACAAACAAGGTTCATTCCCCCATGTTGGATTAGGGCCAAGGCAAAGTAAACTGGAAACATCTACTAACTTCTGGAACCTTATAGAACATTCTAAAATGACTAAAAATAGAAGTTGATCTCATGTTTTGGATCATTCTGGAATAGATCAATCTAGAATCAAAATTCGCGATCTGAGTCTTGTTCGAAGCCTCTAACGCTTGCTGCCTAAGCTGTTCCAATTTCAGCTCTATTTCTGTACTCTTCTCCTGAGCTTTCGTTGTGTTACTCACGAGAGCATCCAACTGCTGGCGACCCTGGCACAGTTGGCGTTGCTGCTCTTGCAGCAACTCCTCGTTGAGTCCCCTGCCACTGTCAATACTTCCTTGTATCGACACGGGCGAGGGACCCTCGAAGGACCAACTGCCAAGGCCCATTGGAGTTCCCACGGGCGAGGCTGATTTTTCTACATAGGACAAACTCTGTGTCCTCAAGAAGTTCTCAGCCGCCGGAGAGAGTTGAGTCGATACTCGCCAATTGAGTAGTCGGCTCCTTTGATACAGGCCCAACGGGTCAGACGATGGACCTAATATCAGAGTGTGGTTCAAACCACCACCGATTAGTGGATCATTTCTATCCACTAACGGGCCTGTAGTCACTTGATGTTGGTGATTGGGGTCATCACCTTCATCCAAGTGACCCTGCATGTCGAACTTAAGCTCGCAGTACCTATGCGGAATAAAGTTAACAACTGGTCACGGCACCAGTGTAGTGTTCTACCCCTCGATGTTCAATCGAATCTTTCGATAAACAACGAAGAACAACCATTCAGGTTCCAGTTAAAACTTTATTGTCTAATAACACATAGGCATCAGCCGTTCTCGATCACAGTTACAGGTGGCAGAGTTTGAACTCTAAATCAGGTTCGACACTAGGCCTTCTAGTGTCTACAGTTGATATTCCACATACACCTCCTCTGTGCAGCAGCACAGAGGAGTACTAGAATATGGTAGCCGGGCAGCCGCCAACCATCTCTCACGATGGTCAGTCGGGGCTGGACTGACCCCGAGGAAGGCCATACAACAGCCTTATATACACTGGAGTCGAGGGCCACGTGACCAAGTGGTGACGTGGCGCTGGACTCCAGCGCCCCCAGGCGTCGGGTAATAGAGGTGCTCTCGACGCCGCCCATGAGGACCACGAAGGTACCTCGAAGACGACGCGGGACCACCACATTTGTTATGTACCCTAAAACCTCTAAAAGAAATTCATTAAGCATGTTTATATATAATCATTAGTATGGAGTTCATTGATAGATTATATTGTAAGGCCCGCCACAATTGTAACAATAAAGGCATTATGGGTCAGGTGTGGGGGGAGTAATGTAGGGTTCAAGGTTGGTGGTTGGCCAGAAGCCATAAGGCATTGAGTTTACGGTAAAGCTAAATAGAAGAACAAACAAGGTTCATTCCCCCATGTTGGATTAGGGCCAAGGCAAAGTAAACTGGAAACATCTACTAACTTCTGGAACCTTATAGAACATTCTAAAATGACTAAAAATAGAAGTTGATCTCATGTTTTGGATCATTCTGGAATAGATCAATCTAGAATCAAAATTAACTATAAAAAGGGGAGGTGTGGAGTAGCTGGTAAGAACACTTCCAGTCAGACAGACCTGTGAGAAAGACCAGGAATACATTCTCCACACCAGCACCCTACCAGAACCACACCTTATTGGTAAGAACCTTGATTGGCCTTGAACTCATATCACCCCAACCACTAACCAGCCTCTTACATAATACATACATATATCAATTGTGAATGAATATTGTAATAAAAGAAACATGATTGTATTTCACTTGTAGCCTCATAATTGATATAGACATTGATTTATGACCTATCCAGGCATTCATATTACATCCAATCTTAATGATAGAGATATCATTATCAGTAATTCAACTACAGTAAGATAGCTACCCCGGATAAGTATAATCCTATAATAACCCCCCATATATAACCAACCCCGCACCCTACATATTTCCTGTTAGTTTAAGCGACTTTCAAATCTAATATATTTCCTGCAACTTTACTTATTTCTCCAAGTTATTTAAAGTAGTAAGTTTCCTGCAACGTTAAGGAACTTTCATCAGAAATATATCCTGCAACTTTAATTCATGCTCACACTCCATTAAAGTAGGAAAGCAGCACTCCCACAACTTTGAGCAACTTTTAGTGCATCAATATTTCATTTACTTTAAATCATTACACAAGTGTTTTAAAGTATATTAGTAAGATTCCTGCAGATTTAAGCAGCTTTTAGCAGAAATATTTGCTGCAACTTTAAATACTGCTCCAATTCCCTTAAAGTAGGCCCAGCAATTTCCTGCAACATTAATCAAAGTTTATCACAGAGATTTATTTTCTGCAACTTTAATACATACCAAAACTCAGGTGAGATAAGTTAATTAGAATAATTGGACACAAACAAAAATCCATCCAACAATAACATCAGTGTTCCATGTCAGCATATATATGCATGTAAAAATCTAGAAAAAACAGTTGATGATATATAACATAGATTTCAATGTCAGGTATTGCCAACACCATTTTGGTAGAGTTTAGAGAAAATGCATATATTCTCTTTTACTTATCCAACTGTATCACATCATGACACACACGCATGCTCTTATCCACTAAATGATGAAATTAAAAGTGGGAATATTGGCATTTTGTGGCATTTGATACATAAACTGTACCACCCCATTTGATGATGGAAAATTGAAATTGTGGTATTTATGATGCAGAAAATACTGGAGATGTACCAGTAATACCACTTTGAGGTAGAATCTTTCATTGACTTTCAGCAAACTCCTAGTCTGAATTTACTGAACATATATATCACTTTTACACAAACCTCCAAGATTAGATTTATTCACCATTAGTCACCTTTCAGCAAACCTCTGAGGTACATTTTAATAACCTTTTATCATGTTTAAGCAAACATCTGAGGCTGAATTCAGTTCACATTAATCACCTTTAAACAAATGTCCAAAACTGACTTTAGTCAACATCGATCATATTTAAGCAAACCTCCAAGGCTGACTTTAGTCAATATTAATCACATTTAAGCGAACCTCCAAGGCTGACTTTAGTCAATATTAATCATATTTAAGCAAACCTCAAAGGCTGACTTTAGTCAATATTAATCATATTTAAGCAAACCTCCAAGGCTGACTTTAGTCAGTATTAATCACATTTAAGCAAACCTCCAAGGCTGACTTTAGTCAATATTAACTCCATGTAAGCAAACCTTCAGGACTGAAGTTTATTCAGCATTCATCAACTTAAAGCAAACATTGAAGTACAAATTAAGTTTTATCCCTTGGAAATGAGGTGATTAATCAAACTGAAAGTTGCTTAAACTTCCAGGAAACTCCAACATTTGCTGCTGTAAGTGTTGCTGACAATGTTGTTCAAAGTTGGTTATAGTTCATTTATGAATTTAATCAACTTCATGCAGTGCTTAAAGTTTCTTAAATCGGAAGGTTCATACAGTGTGAAGGAATGGCCATGGTAAAATCTATAATCATTGCTGCAAAGTAAAATGATTTGTATCCATATTCCCATGCCACTTTTGGGCTACTATAAGAACTAAAGGGCACATATAGATTGCTTTAACACAGCAAACTGAACTGGGGGCCTCAGGTGACACATATTACACTACATTGTGCTATATTTCTGTTTCCCAACTCAATCTGGACACTTTTCTATCAACTTATTACATCACGGCAACATGAGGATGTCAATTTAGAATGTCACAAGGAAGAAAAAGGGATTTGTATCACTTCACCAGCTCCAGCCATATTATTTCCTACAACAGAAGTAAGACCTGTCTGACAACTGACAAACTAATGCACAACTAATTGGTCAACTCATTATGATCTGGCTCATGTCTATATAAATCTTATAAGGAGCATCTCAGATATCAGGTGTTATAATTATCTCGGTACTAGTTCTTATAATGGTATACATATGTGTAGGGGTTCTGCTACTATATGTGTGTGTTACCCTGGGACTCACATAGGGGGCAGACCTGCATAGTCTCATCTAGGTCACCTGTCCCCCAGGTAGCCACTACACACACAAGGAGGCCAACATATTGTTTGGTTGGTGCCCAAGTTTTTTCTTTCAGGTGCTTGAAATCCCATTCAGCATCATACCAGGATTGCCTTTATGTGTCACCTCCTTTGTCCCCCGTCTCATCTACAACACTGGGTTAGGGGCAGGTCAGGAAGTGTTTCAGTACTGGGAGCGAGGCCGCTTATGACCAATAACATATTCAGCGCTTGCCACTGAACTCCATCGGCTGTCAGAATTGTGTGGTATTGTGGGCAAAGTGTCCAGCCATTCCCTTCGCAGAGGCGGAGCATCGTATTTGTCCTCGATTTGTTGGAATCTTATAGACTTTATTTCCCGAGGTGATTGGCAAAGTCTCGCTGTAGTATTATATCTTGTCAATAGCCTGGATCTAAAGGTGTTGAAGGACAAGGTTGCAACCTCCTTTCTCCGTGCTTGTGTTAGTTTGTATTTTTCCTTACACTAGGACAATTGTCTTGGAGTTTTGGGCATTAAGAGCACCAATTGTGACAAACTATGTTTACTGTTTGGTTCTATTTCCTTTTGCTTAGTTAAGTATAGCGGTAATATATATATATATTCCAAGTTTTACTGGTCAGGGGGGGCCTGGATCAAGAATCTACAAACTCAGTATTTCTTAATAACATTATATTTTATTGATAGCCCTATATCTTGGCTTATTAAAAAGTTTCATTCAAGGATCCAACTCCTAGGGGGTCAGTTTTTATCGTAGATGCCGTAAAACCTTCTAAAAAGGGGGTACATTAATGATCGTAATCAATCAAACATGAATAACACCACTAATAAGAGGCCTGGAAACACCAAATATTGTGGCCAGACTGGTACAATACATGACTTTATGTATACCAAAAAGCTAAAGTGAGGCCCGAAAACTCTTGAAGTTACGCATAGGTGGATAAATTGGAAAATGTGAAAATTTGTAAATTTATTTTACCATTTTTTAACTTTAGCCTAGCTTATTCAAAATTCTTCATACAATGACTATATTAACTGTCCATTGTCTCTAGTGGACCTACTGTACATAATAATTAGAATTGGCCTGATATATCATACCTATACTTCATAGTTGGTGCTTGCGTAGAGGCCATTATATTACACATATTATCATTAACGTACCCTATTTGTTAACCTCTCAAAGAATGGCCACAGCTCATCTATACATCATCATATGCCATTGTTATCACATAAACCATCACAAGAGAGGTTGTACTACCTATCTAGAGTCATTTAACCCTGCATAAGGCCCATCTTGGGTGTTTAATATCACTTTGAAAATTAAAAATCACAAAATTTATACACTTCCCGCAAAGCATGCATGCCATGGGGTGCTAAAATGCATCTTTATATTTATACACCAAATAGTATTTTCTCATAAGCCAAACATGTCTATGATTGAATACAAATAATAGAAACACCATACAAGATGATAAGCTGGCACTATAACAATAGAACTTTAACCATCTCAAAATCCTCCTACCGGTCATTAACGTACCCCATTTGCTAACCTATCAAAGAATGGCCACAGCTCACCTATACACTATCATATACCATTGGCATCACACACATAATGAGAAGAAATACATTAAATAAAAAGGTAAATAGTGATTAAACAAGTTCCTATATGCTGACAAAGGATATACAACAACGCCAAAGATTTTATCAGAGGTTTTTATGCTGATATGGTAATTCATAGTGAGGAAATCAGTAATTTTAAGATAATAAGGAATTTTTTAGTGTTTGAATACTGATAAGATATACATAAATAAATAGGAAAAAAATATTCATCATGTTCCTATATGCTTACAAATGATGTACAGTAACCCCGGAAGTTCAATCAGCTGATTAATTGCTAATATGGAAATTTATACTGACAAAATATAAGAAAAATGCTGAAATATACCCACCACAAAAATTCTTTGGAAAAAAGTATTCAGTATCTAACCAATGGCACTTGTGTGAGTTAGAGGTACCATAGGGGCATGTCATGGTGAAATATTATGGAGCTATGTGCACTGGAAGTGCCACTTGTGTGGAAAATACAGAATAAGAAGGGGGGGTACGTTAATGATCGCAAAGGTTTATAACCACTCAGCAGTGGGGGCTTTGTGCAAGGGTGAGGTTACCTGGTCAACACAACAGAGGGGGGACATGTCTAACATACCCACCATAAAACATTCCCCTGAATCCAAGATGGCGACCAGTAGGCAGGCATCTTGCCACCGGGGTACGTTAATGACTGACGAGCACTATCTCCCTAAATTTGGCCACTATGGCTATGCTTTCGATCCCACAGGAGGATTAACACACCAAAATGCCCAAATAGAGGTAGGAGAAGGAATATAACCCCAAAAAACCATGGGATAAGCACAATTTTGGCCGTGAGGGGGCCTAAAAGTTCACAACGAGGCAGAAATTTGGCCATTCAAGCCCAAATTGGGGTGGGGGGGTCATCTCAAAACACCCAAACATGGCCCAAAATGCATCTTACACACGAAGGGGGTCCTATTCTAAAGGATTATCAACAATTTAGACCCAAGGGTACATCATCTCGGCCAGGAGAGGCCAAATTCTGCTTGCCGAGCGAAAAATCATTAACGTACCCCAATTTTGAAAATACAGCCCGGGGTGGCCAAAGCTTCACCCTGGGGCCCCGGGCTGCATCGCAGGCCTCACCCGGCAACACATTTTACCCGCTAGCATCCAAAATACATCGTTTCGGTACACAAAAAGTGATCTACGGCCCCCCACAGACATCTCCAACAATATTTCATCAGAATTTCATGGAATTTCCTTACATTTTTCGCGAATTTGGGGTTCCTTTTGCATTAGAACTCTGCCTAGGGGTAGCTATAAACAAGCTGTGACCTCCTCTGAGCTGAAACACGGTACCCGGATGCAGGCCACTTCTGCCGGGCAACAGGAAGTCATTTTTCTCTTCCTGGGCTGTTTTTCCCGCCGGTGATCATTAACGTACCCCGCTTACGAAGAGACCCCCCATACAGCCAAACCAGACTGTATTTGGCCACAATTCTTGTTCAGGCATGATGTATTTACTCTAAAAGTGGCCATAGACTGTGGGAATTGTATGTATTTGGTTTATTTTATTCTATTTAGAGGCAAAAGCCCGGGGTACGTTAATGATTGCGGTGTGCATTGAAAATCACTTATATGTGCCTGGCAAGGGTAATTCCCGGAGTACATGAAAATTTTTTTTATGGAAGACTCCCCCCTAGGGTACCTCTTAATTGCATATAATAAGAACACTGATAATATTCCCTAACCAGGTTAGATAGGCTCTATCATTAAAGTACCCCACATGAAAATTTATAATTAAATGCATATAGAAGATGAATTATGCCCCAAGACCCACCCAAACCATATGGAAATCTTAGCTGTGACCCCCCACTAAGGAATAAAAATATTATTGGTGGTGTAGAAGTGTTTCCCTTGCTATTATATGCCCAAGAAGCCACCTGACCAGTAAAACGTGGAATGACCCATATATATATATATATATATATATATATATATATATATATATATATATATATATACAAGGTATGGAACATTAAATATATCTGGATTTGGCTCATTCTTTACAGCAAATGTAGCAAGTTAAAATTGTGCTGAAGATGCAGCCAGTGTAACACCATCTTAAGGTAATGAGGGTCTCATGTACCAATTTTAACAAGGCCTAATTGCCTCGTTCCATTTTGCCCGTGGTTGTAAGTTCTACACAGCTAGAGATACAATGTCTACTTATGTACTTCTGCTGCATACAAGTTGTATCATCCAGAAGACATTAAGGACCGAGAATGTACTTCAATAGTAGGCTCTTTATTTCAGCAATGAATTAATGCTGAAAGTTTGGTACGATGTAATTGCTGATAAACTATTAAGACGTGCATTTTAAGCATGATGAGAAGTCTTTTGAAACATGAAAGATTTCACCTTTCCAAATATATTAGTCTCTAGAGACCTGGAAATGAGGTAGGGGACTTGTAAATCCATTGAAATGCCAGTAACTAGAAGATCTTTAGATGGTGATGCCATGCCAATTTACTCCATTACATTCGATATGAGAGGATTGAATGAATTATGTCTCGCCACCCACCATGGCTTCAGGTTGATAGTGTGGGAGTGGCCTGGATGTAGAGTTAGATCAGGAAGATGAAGCTTGGAGATTTATGATGGTTTCCCTGTAAGTGGCCATATTTGTAAAACGTTTAGCGCATTGAATGTTAATGCCAATCACATTGCTTGAAGGCTGAGGAAGTCATGGTATCTTAATGAGATGAAAATTAAACCATTCCTTTAAGAAGGTGTGTCACAGTACACAGACCCTTGTTTGATATTGGTTCATGATAGTACTTTAATTCTCAAATGATTATTTTGCTTTTGGATTTGAATAGCTCAGATGCTTGAATGTTCCCAGTGTTCTGATTTGCTTACAGGGTGCGGAACTGAGACACAGCCAAGAAAGATGGTTGCTTGTAGCATGGGTAAAGTGTGCCTAAGGGCAGTGGCTCAATTGGTCTGCATTGAAACCTTCCATGTGTACCAAGATAGCACTAATCCAAGCTGGGCATAAGGAACAAAAGAGATTTCACAATATACCAATAGAGAATGCTGCTGCCTCAGCACTTTTTCTCACAATTTACTAAGCCATATTAGGCCTTTCTATTTGGCACTGCTAGTATGGTTCTGAGAGTGCACTTTAGGCATCCATATCCCAGCATGCATTATGAGTCATAGGGTTAGCATGATGGTTGGTATAGTCAACTAAACTGCACTAGTTCCAATTCTTACCCATAATAGTCTCATTCTTACGACTCCGCTAAAATGCCTCTAACACATACTCTGTCAGTCATATGATGCCTGATGGGTTCAACGCGGTGTTTAAACCATGGCACAACAGAGGGGGGCCCAGGGTGGTTAGAAATGTAGGTATATAGTTAAAATAGAGTTTGATAAAATAAAACAGTGAATGAGGCCTGCAAAAGGAGACTCAGACAGGGTTATGTAAGGTGGGGAGAGAGGTAGACAGGAGCAGAATGATCCAGACAGGGAAAGCAGTATACGGAGACTGAGCATATTAATACCGGGTGAATGTAAGATGTGTCAGTGAACCAGCAGCCTGTGATGCTGAAAAACAGACCACAGAGTGACCCTTTTTTATTTGCACCTCAGTCCCTTGGCACTAAAGTCAACCTACCAAAGAAATGAGAAAAGACAAAATAGTACCTGTGGGTGTCCAATTCTCTAATTCTGACTGTTTCGTTCACTCTCCCCCTAGTGGTGTGGAGGTCAAAGCATTATATCAAACCAAACACTACTAGAGGCTACCCACAGGCAATTATTTATGTTGCCAGACCCACAACATAGTCCTAGCACTACTTCAAACAGTGCGGTCAGGCACACTTCGCCAGAGCCGGCGTTTTTCCTGGGGGGGGACATAAACTACACTATAAACACTGTAGTGGACATAATGTTTACTTTATGACTTTGGAAGTGACGTTATTGCTCCTCTAAATGCCATCTGCTATGGGGTTGGCTACTCTTCATCATCAAACACTAGAGACAGGTTCTATGATCAATACTTAGTTGAATATACATGAAAAACTACATGAGAGGCATTGGACGCATTGGTCAATAACGAGTAAGGATTATTTTGTTTTAGCTACCAGTGTTGCTAGTGTCCATTTTGAATGATACGAGTATTATGTCTCTATTTTTACCCTGTGCCAGACCCATCCCCTGGCTTACTACAGCACATCTTGCCACTCATACTCCTCTCTTTTCATACCCAGCCTCCTACTACCCTCCTAAGACTACTTGCCAGTTATTAATGGCTGTTTTAGAGAGTACCAACTGTCCATCCCCTGCCCCTATACTTCCACCATCCCTCACCAGGGGGCAGTGTCAATGGTGTGTGTACAGTACATCATTGTGTGTGCGTGTCTGTGTGTGTGCATGCAGATAGGGCTAATGGGTGAGGCCACAACTTGTCTGACAGTAGAAGTGATGTATCGTAACTCTCACACCTCCCAAATCACCTTTTATCACCCTCCCATCTCCAGTACGAGTCCCTAGGACATATACACCACCCTCCAGGTCCTTCTGTAAAGGAATACATGACCTGAATGTAGAACATCAATGTCTTGATCACTTTAACATTTCCTACCTCCTGTTAGCAAGAGTGACCAGAGTCACTAATCTTAAAGTAGTTCAAAGTGAAACTGTGGGTATTTGCATGTCTTATAAAACCAACTGAGGCTGGTCTACTTTGATGGATGTACATAATTGTTGTTTTGTTGTATTTTTTTATCCAAGACACAAATATTCAAACTATACTAGTCTACACCTATCTCTCAGCGTCTGAGTTATAAATTGTAACATTTTACCCCCACCTCCACCTCTTAAAATAATGTCCACTCACTTGTTTAGGATGTACTTTGCTGTTTCTAGAAAGAATTATCATTTGTCGCAGTATAGGGCCATTTTAAACACATTTCTACCTCCTACCTCCATGAGACAACATTTGAATGCCTGAGCTTTATATGAATACTAACAAGAGTCCACACGTTTAGTCCCAACCTTCTTTGAAGAGGAAATGTGAAAGACAGAAAACTTGCTCCTGGATATGCACAGGAGCCGGTACACCTGTAATTGAATATTTTTTTATAGTTTCCCATCGGTGGAGAAAATACAGTAAAAATGCAGTATTATTTTAATGTAGATCCTAATCCATTTTATCTTCCATCCCCCTTCAGAGTCAAGGCTTGCTATAAAAACCAAGTTCACTCAGAGATCACACGTTTAGCCCAAACCTCATTTTAAAAGGTAATGAGAAGATACAAAATAGTATTTGTGGATGTTCACAGAGGTACAGTCTCTGATAGGCTCCTTGTTCCATTCCCTACCAATTTAATAGCAATATATTTAGTCAAACACCACTAAGGGCCACCTACAGGCAATTAAGTTTGTTCCCAGACTTCTAGCAGAGTCCTGGCATTACTTAAAGAAAAGTAATATATAGCCATCTAAGAGGCCAGTCACGAATATGGAATTCTCTGAAATATTTAAAAAAAATGTATTTGGTGATCAGATTGAGCAACGTGAGATTTGTGACTTGACACATTTGCCTTGAGCTAAACATCCCCCCCCCATAATTTTCCCTTCAAGCCGAGACCTATCTGGCACACAACTAAAAGAAGATCCCTATTCAAATCTCCTGGATATCTGCCCCAAGTACCTGGGTAATAGAATACGTGACCTGAAAGTAGAACATCCTTGTGTTGATCTCTTTAACCTTTTCTACCTCTTGTTAGCAAGAGTGATCGTTTGGCTATTGTGATCCTTGATAATCACATGTTGTTATTGTGCTAATTTCCTATCTTAATAAGATATATGCCAATATGTCAGCATACTGGTTATTCCAAAGGGCAGTTAGTAGTTCTAACTGAGACTTGTACCAGAACTCTGTGTATCATATTCCCAGTAAAGCCTCAATGCAAAAAATGGTTCAATGAATTCTGTTCAACTAACCCTATAAATTTCATTTGATATATATGAATAACAAGTACAGTCAACTTGATTTACGGATATTGACCATGCAAGCAGCTCTTTTCATGGTGACACAAAAAAAATTGCTGTTTTCTTGATACAAGAACGCAGCAAAGGTCGGTGCTGCAGCATCCTCGCTCCTTTTACTTTAATATGGAATTGCTGACATATACGCCCAACTAAACCACATAATCAGGCAGTTAGATCATGTTGGCGATTGTTGTGATAAATCGCCATGCCATGTGAGACTGACACACAGTGGTGAAAGATGACGCCGTGAGTTATCACTCAAAAAGGAGTCACCATTGATGACCCATCATGGCGACAGATAACGACAATTTGGTGGGTAAGTAATTACTGCGTAGCTGTTAATCGTAGTGAGCAGCCGTAGGGCAGTTCCTACGATAGCCTGGCTTATTCTTGGCATTTTTAAATCGTAGTGGCTGTGTGCAGTCGTAGTACATTGAGAAATGGCCTCCAGAGGACAAAGTTGAATCAATACAAACACCTATCACAGAGGACATAGTAGAATCAATACAAACACCTATCACAGAGGACATAGTAGAATCAATACAAACACCTATCACAGAGGACATAGTAGAATCAATAAACCAGTGTGTTTTATAGTAAGGTGACATTCTGTGTTTTTTTTCCTGCTTGTTTTGACATGATATGACTTGAACCAACATAGGATAAAATAGATTCAGGAGTTGATCAGCAGAAGGAGCTGTGTTATCAATATGCTGAAGTACAATCAAAATAATAAGAGATAGGTTGATATTAGCCCACTTGTAACATGCACTGCAATGTCTAACCTATCAATCTACAAATACACATTGCCCTTCACATGATGATCCTAACCCCCCTAATGTATAACTAGAAATATAACACTGCATGAATCCTGTCATTTAAGCAACTTTAATCATTGCTTAACCCTTTAAGGGCCGCTGATGCATTAATGTATCATGCCCATTGGTTGTCAAGATGCACAAATGAAGTGCTGGCAAGGCTACTCACCGGCACTTCATTGGAGCATCAAGCCCCAAGGGTTGATACAGAAACTCCCGGAGGGTCGTTATGATGCACTCATGCATTAGTGGCCTTCAAAGAGTTAAAGTATATGAAAAAAATGCGTAAAGTAATATTTGTAGGGTGCGGGGTTGGTTATATATGGGGGTTTATTATAGGATAATATTCATCCGGGGTAGCTATCTTACTGTAGTTGAATTACTGATGATGATATCTCTATCATTAAGATCGGATGTAATATGAATGCCTGGATAGGTCATAAATCAATGTCTATATCAATAATGAGGCTACAAGTGAAATACAATCATGTTTCTTTTATTACAATATTCATTCACAATCGATATATGTATGTATAATGTAAGAGGCTGGTTGGTGGTTGGGGTGATATGAGTTCAAGGCCAATCAAGGTTCTTACCAATAAGGTGTGGTTCTGGTAGGGTGCTGGTGTGGAGTATGTATGTGGAAAAACGGCCTCCTGGTGAGTCATTCTTTTCCTAATATAACTAATACATTAGTACACATGATTATTAATACCTCATAAGCTTACTTATTCATTAATGGGTATACTACTTGAATAATTCACTTCCCTCAACTTCCCTCAAAACTTCCTAATTTCGTTTTATGGGTAATACAATATATATGGCAAGTCAGGGCAGCCCAGCTTAGTGTGTCGTTCCTCATTATATGCCCTGCCCCTGCTACCAATCCCTTTGGATACTAAACTAGGAGCTGTGCTAAATTGCAACATGTATACAAATATATAAATATATATATATATATATATATATATATATATATACATATAAACATCCTTTCTAAATTGTATGCCTATACCTATAGTTGTGGCATGCATTCTTTCTCCTGGCCGTCTTATCAATTATTAGCCTCCAATCTCAATGTCATAATACTAATATCTACATACAAGACCATTAGCACTTCCTATATATGCGTGCTCATCATTATAAATATAGATTTTCATAATTATTATATTTAGATATACATCACATTAAAGTATGTCATAATTTTTGTTTACATTAGCCACTAGCACTCCCTATATGCGTGCTAATCATTATAAATATAAATTTTCATAGTGTTATATAAATATAGACATCACATTCAATGTAGACATAATTTTTGTTTACATTAACCTCTTTACGCTTTACGCATATATTCTCTTTTACTTATCCAACTGTATCACATCATGACACACACGCATGCCCTTATCCACTAAATGATGAAATTAAAAGTGGGAATATTGGCGTTTTGTGGCATTTGATACATGAACTGTACCACCCCATTTGATGACGGAAAATTGAAATTGTGGTATTTATGATGCAGAAAATACTGGAGATGTACCAGTAATAACACTTTGAGGTAGAATCTTTCATTGACTTTCAGCAAACTCCTAGTCTGAATTTACTGAACATATATCACTTTTACGCAAACCTCGAAGATTAGATTTAGTCACCTTTCAGCAAACCTCTGAGGTACATTTTAATAACCTTTTATCATGTTTAAGCAAACATCTGAGGCTGAATTCAATTCACATTAATCACCTTTAAACAAATGTCCAAAACTGACTTCAGTCAACATTGATCATATTTAAGCAAACCTCCAAGGCTGACTTTAGTCAATAATAATCATATTTAAGCAAACCTCCAAGGCTGACTTTAGTCAAAATTAATCACATTTAAGCAAACCTCCAAGGCTGACTTTAGTCAATATTAACTCCATGTAAGCAAACCTTCAGGACTGAAGTTTATTCAGCATTCATCAACTTAAAGCAAACATTGGAGTACAAGTTAAGTTTCATCCCTTGGAATTGAGGTGATTAATCAAACTGAAAGTTGCTTAAACTTCCAGGAAACTCCAACATTTGCTGCTTTATTTGTTGCTGACAATGTTAGTCAAAGTTGGTTAAAGTTTGTTTATGAATTTAATCAACTTCATGCAGTGCTTAAAGTTTCTTAAATTGGAAGGTTCATACAGACTTTAGTACAGTCTCATGTACCAACTTTAACAAGGCCTAATTGCCTCGTTCCATTTTGCCCGTGGTTGGAAGTTCTACACAGCTAGAGATACAATGTCTACTTATGTATTTCTGCTGCATACAAGTTGTATCATCCAGAAGACATTAAACCGAGTTTGTACTTCAATAGAAGGCTCTTTATTTCAGCAATATATTAATGCTGAAAGTTTGGTACGATGTAATCGCTGGTAAACTATTAAGACGTGCATTTTAAGCATGATGAGAAGTCTTTTGAAACATGAAAGATTGCACCTTTCCAAATATGTTAGTCTCTAGAGACCTTGAAATGAGGAAGGGGAATGATGATGAAAAAAAAAAAGATAAAAGACTACAGTGCACATCAACTGCAAAATGAGCCAGATATACTTACTGTTCCATACATTGTGTGATATCAGAGAGGGCCCTTATAAGATTTATATAGGCATGAGCCTGTTCGTAATGAGTGGACCAATTAGGTAGGGATTAGTTTGTCAGAGGTGGGCTTAGATGAGGCCCTAAGGGTACATTAGTAATGAGGGCAATGCATATATGTGACAGACTCTGCGAAAAGGGACGTTATTTCAGGGGGAATTAGGCCCCTTTTCCCAGTGCAGGGCGCATGTATGATGAAAGTAGCTTGAGACCAGGATGTATTTGAAATGTGATATGAATGGGGGCAATGAGGAGTATGCTAATATTGGTGCTGCAAAGAGAGGGAGGGGGGAGGTACAGTAACAGGGGAAAGAGACAGGGAATGAATAGGAACTAGGAAATAAAAAAGACAATTTCAACAATATAGTTGAAGTAAAAGTAGGAAACGAAATGACAACAGTAATTTGGTACCTATCTCCTCAAAAAGTCATCATAACAGGAACTACACAGTAATAAGCTCAAATAAGACCAATGAAACACAGACAGTTACCAGATATGAGCCTCCAAAACATGCCTGGATCACCTTGTGATGAAATACCAGATATGAGCCTCCAAAACATGCCTGGATCACCTTGTGATGAAATGCCAGAAACATTTGATTTTTTCATCTGACTTTTGTTCTGTCTGAATTGGAATGATTTAGTTACTCTTACTATAAAGCATGTGATCTTAGATCTGCACTTCTAAGGCTTATAGAAATATCACAATAGGTCAATTAGATATGATACAGTCAGTACGTGGTGACTGGGATGTATGACATGTGATATAAATGGAGGCAATTATTCGAGGTTTTATTATTGATGACTAAAAGAGGGTGAGAGGGAGGGATGTTCAGTAAAAGGAGAGAGATACAGTAAACAAAGAAATTGTGAATAGAAAATAAAATATAATGATATATATGAAATGAAAAAGCAGAAAGAAATTATTAAAGTTGTTACATCTGTTTCTCATAACAGGACCTCGCATGTAACCAAAGCTGAACTAGTTCCACAACAAGACAGGATCTGGATGGGGACCTCTTTGGTGTCATTTTGAAGGGATATTAGGCGTTCACATTACTCAGGGCAGGAACTAAGAATAACACAGACCTTCACCACATGTGAACTTCCAAACCATGCCTAAAGCACAGTCATCTTTGTATGGAAACAGCAGCTCTGAGGAAATCAAAGTGACAAAAAAGGGTAATGCCAGATGACAAGATTATTCAGTATCTCTTTCTTTTTCTCTCTTTTTTTCTGAAATATAAATTGTTCAAGAATTATATCTAGGCGCAAAGGCCTCTTGGCCAATATGAAAATGGCGAAAATGAGATATGATGGTGGACAGAGAGCACAATGACATGTCAAACCAACAAGATGATCTATCCGCCTGGTACACTCTCGTCCACGTATAAACCAAACTCTACAGTAGCATCTCTGTTAACACCTTCTATGATACCCTAGTCACACCACCTTGATTTCCAATAGGTAGAAAAAACATCTGGTCATGCAATAAAGAAGTCTCAAAGAAAAAAGTGGGCAAAGTTGGTTTTCACTGTGTCAAAAAACAAATCCACCTTCTTCCATCAGTCTGAACCAAGACTGTTTGAATTGACATATTTATTCCAATCCTTGCTTAAGCAGTATTTCTGTTGCTGTCCAGAATAAGATAACTGAACGCTGACAAGATCCTTTGTTTGAATTTTTTCTCTAAACTCTGTTCCATTCAAATTAAATTGTCTTTGAAAATGCAATACATTTTCAGCCGGACATTCAGGAAATTGTCAATTTCAGAAGAATTAATGTTATGGACACTATTACTTTTTTTCCTTTACACTGTATCTTGATCTATACCTTGCTTACTTGCAATGTTTGAGGAATCTGACAACTTAAAAACACAAGAAAGAAAACGAAAAGTTTTTTTTTCAGATAGAATGTTGACTGACCTATTGTGAAAAACAGGCCCTAAGGAGCTTGCTAAAGCACTTTTCTGACATATCACACTGAAAAGGCCTTAGACATTGTGCCATACTTGAGAGCTGAAGGCTGTAGTTTTTGTCAGAGTTAAGTATAAAAATATGTATCTACATTATTTACATCGTATATTCACACCTAGCACGGCTATACCTGGTCCCCTCTCAATGAATCTATCTAAGACACAGGGTATTAAATGGTTGTCATGGTAACCTGTATAAAGGCTGTGAGGATTTCCCATTCAGAATGTGAAAAGCTGATAATCCCAGTAAGTCACCTTCCTCACAGCAGCTGTTTGCATTGAACTAACATTCATCAGGAATGGTGTTACCAATGTCAAACATGATTTAACCTGGTTCTACTCACAGTGTTTATATTAACAATCTTGCACAACTTCATCAACTCTATGTTATTTTAGTCTAAATGATTGGAGCACTGATTGGCTGAAAGCTCCTTTACCAAAGGCCTCATTTTTGTGTTGCATGTCTTTAATAATGTGCTGCAGTGCATGTATAAAAAAATTACATTCTTGATTTACGTCAAGCATTTAAATGGTCTGTACTTTACATAACAATTAACAAGCATAAAACATGCAATATAAGCTGTTCCTAGGAGGAAGAGTCTATATATCTTCACTCCAATTGTTTTAGGGACATGCATGTTTTCTCATGCAGCTATTTGCCTTCATAGAACAGGCTATTGTAGTCCGGAAATTAGAGGAGAAGGTAGCAAATACTTGCCAAGCAAAACAACGTTCATGATAATATATCTGAATACTCCGTTTGTTGGCAATGTGTATCATGGCTGAGGGATGGAAAAATTTAGGCATAAAAAAGACCAGTCTATATTGCAGTGTTGTTCAGTGTATAAAA
Organism: Acholoe squamosa; assembly: GCA_949317995.1. NCBI lineage: Eukaryota > Metazoa > Annelida > Polychaeta > Phyllodocida > Polynoidae > Acholoe > Acholoe squamosa. The sequence goes on along the minus strand of OX439041.1, from coordinate 82,173,093 downwards.
GGTTTGCTGGATGTTATTGTCATACTACCCATGGAGAACCTGAACCTTTCACTAGCTGCTGGGTCCATATTGACAACTGCCCTTGGTTACACTGAGAGAGTGCCAAGTGGCTCAGATTTAACCGTTTGCCCCAACTGCCTTAGAAGAGGAAATGAGAAAGGACAGAATAGCACCTCTTGTGGCCAAAGAGGATAGCCTGAGTCAGCTTTTCTGTCATTTTCTGATTGGTTCCTTATATCTTTCACCACAGTCCTTGTAATGTGGATGCTATGCCGCAGCAAACACCACTGGTGTCCACCTGTATACATGTATTTAAGCTTGTCCCAGACTTAAAGAAGAGACGTTGCACTACTTTATGCAAAATAAAATACTGCTAGCTAAGAAGCCAGCCATGGAAATATGGAGTCAACCCAAGGTCGTTATTTTACTACCAGTAGTCAGTCTGGGCCATGAGTAGAAACCCGCTCTCTTCTAATTGATTGAATCAATTTATATATATGTTCATCAACATTGCTATAATTATGATTGCTCTGCACATTGCTCCATGCTAAAATAATACTGGGATCCTCTTGGAATAAAACCTGGGGCTGTCTGTCTTTGGTACAGCTTCTAGTTTGAATTAACTTACTGTACCCAGGTAAAGTGAGACTTATATGTCAATTGCTATTAAAGCTGTCAGAGGTGGCTGTAATATATTTCAAATGACAGAGGCAGGTTGTTTAAATAGCTTTGATCTTATTACTTTTAGAATCACAAATCATGTATAACCAAAAACATTAAAAAAGGTGGGCAAAAAGGTAAAGGGAATAAGGGAATGGGTACTTTTAAAGAAGTTAATGAGAATCTTTGATCTCATTAAGGAAGTTGAGGTTTGAGATCAAATACACTTACCTTTACCTGAGCACCTTTTATCCTCCTTTTTCCATTCCATATGAAACAAATTAAATGAGTACTTTATAAATGGGAGCCAAACAAGTTGATGATAATCTTCTATTAGATCCAGGGTGGGAACATGGGTTTGATTCGATGGCAAATTGAAAGGTGGGGTTTGAGGTAAGACACCTTTACTTGAAACTGAATATTTCTCCCCCTCCCTCTTCCATCCCCGCTTTATTGCTTTTGAAGCCAGCACAAGTCAACCAACGCTCACTACAGCCCTTTCCACCTATCCCTTACTACTAGTTCAGGCTTTGACACTTACACCTGCCTCTTTCATTAGATTCTGCTGCCCCTTCCTGCTAGACCCCTGGTTGATGGACATTATGGACTATCCAACAACTGCATGCCCTCTGTTTGCACTCCCCTTAAACAGGCTGCACGCTCAATGTAGTACATCATTTTGTGGGTGTGTGCATACAGCTAGAGCTAATGGGTGAGGCTACAACCTGTCTGACAGTAGGCATGATGTATTGTTACCCTCACATCTACATACTCACCTTTTATCACCCTCTAATCATTGCTATGAGTCCCTAGGACATGTACACCACCCTCCATGTCAAATGTGTGCCCAATATATTTTCTGCTGATTATGATTGAAAATTGAAAGGTGAGGTGTGGGGTAAGACACCTTTACTTGGAACTAAATAATTCTCCCCCTCCCTTTTCCATCCCTGCCTTACCACTCTTGAAGCCAGCACAAATCAGCCAACCATGCTCACTACAGCTTGTTTAGTCTATCACCTCCTACTTCTGCTATGACACTTATAATACCTGTCTCTTCCCTAGCCCTTTAAGCGCTGCCAGTGCATTAATGTATCATGCCCGTTGGTCGTCACGACACACAAATGAAGTGCTGGCAAGAGTACTCACCAGCACTTCATTGGAGCATCATGCTGACACTCCGGGAGCTTATGTATCAAACCTGGAGGGTCAACACGATGCTCCAATGAAGTGCTGGCAAGCATTCTCACCTGCACTTCATTGGTGTGTAGTGACGACCAATGGGCATGATGCACTCTTGTATCAGTGGCCATTAAAGCGCTAGAATTCTGCTGCCCTTCCCTGCTAGACCCCTGGTTGATGGACATTTCAGACTATCCATCACCCTTAAACAGGCTGCACACTCCATGCAGTACATCATTTTGATGTTGTGTGTATACAGCTAGAGCTAATGGGTGAGGCTACAACCTGTCTGACAGTAGGCATGATGTATTGTGACATTCACACCTCCAGAATCACCTTATATCACCCTCTCCTCTCATATATCGGTCCCCCAGCACCTATACACCAGCCTCCAAGTCCCTGGTTAATGGTATGTATACACGACCTGAATGTAGAATGTCAATGTGTTGATTTGTTTAACCTTTCGTGAACCCATTGCCAATTACTCCCATCCCAAATGTGCACCCATTATATGCTCTACTGAAAGCGATTTGTGCCAGTATATGTTATGATGTTCTCCCAAGGCTAAAAAAGGTGTGTTTCCAGTTACATGACTTGAGAAGGTAGGGTTGGTAGGTCAGATTTTTTTTTTTACATTAAATATAGGAAATGTTAGAGCACATATCAATAGATGTATCAAATTCTTTGATTTCATTGTAAAATAATGACAGAAAATGACAATTGTAAAAGGGGGTAAGAACATGAAAAGGATACTGGAAACAATCCTCAGAAATTAACGACAAATTTCTTTAAAATACGAAAAAATTGAGACAAAATTTTTCATAACTCTGTTTTGCTAGGGTTGGGTAACTGGAAACAAACCTTTCTTTTACAGCCTTATTATTCTCATAGATCACGGTAAGGATTGGCTTCTTGTTTCTAATTGGTTGAAACTGTAAATCGTATTTCCACCTGAAAATGATATGAAATCAAATCTAAATGATACAAATCACAGAGGTGTGTGGGGTATGGATACCATGGATAAAGCAGTTGGCAATATATTTGGCATATAAAGCAAACTCACCATTCAATTAGTTACAGCTGTCAAGGCATCCCCATATTAGTCTAGCACATACCTAGAGACCTGAGTACCCTACTTATTGGTGCACATAAAAAGGTCTTACATGAATCAATCAAAGACCAATGCAGGTAGGGTGACATATAATTATAAGATATAATAATATAAGGGTCTATGCAGCACTCAAGGTCCTGGAACTTTCAGTCATCGATTTATCAATGGCAGGGGGGTGGGGTTGGGGCATAGGTCAATTTGCGAAATCATCAGAGGGACATTGTAGGTTGCCTACAGGGGAATTTAGGGATATGACTTTATTGAGCAGGTCCTACATTACGGATGTTGTACAACCCATGATATTCTGTCTCTGTCTCTTGCAGGCCCGTGCCCTATTTTATATATTCTCCATCTTGCTGTTCCCACCACTGTCTCTCCTTCTCTGTCACAAGCTGTATAAGGGATGCCGTAGGGGTTAAAGACTGAGCATGGCCGTAGAGACATTATAGAATCCACCACACAGGAAGCTGTAAGTAGCACAGTGGTCATGTTGTCAGGCAAGGACCTTTCAGGTCACAAGCCCATACCATGTCCATGGGGATGGATTCAGTAGAATGTAGCTGGTAATGAGTGCTCTTATCATAGCTTTAAATAGGGAGTGGGATCATCCATGTGATTTCCCTTCAGCCTGTCTGTATCCCAATCAGTCTCTATTCATGCTGTTTCTCTCTTTGTCCTGCTCTCCAATGTCAGGTATTACTCTCCATTTATCAGTCACTGATTTTGTTAAATATGGAAATGTCCTTAACCCTCTCACCCTATTAGATTACACTTCAATAACGTTAATCTTATCCTCCGTCCTCCCCAAGTGGCTTTACTTGGTGACAGAAGATCTATAAATCAATCATATTGGCTTCAACGAGTTTGGGTAGTTAAACACTCATCTCTAATTAGGTGTCAGGATCAGAGTCGAGTATTCAATTTCAAGTTATTAGTAATTCTACTGGGACTGCATGACGACTCACTGTAGGATTGAATCAACATCCGCTAGTGTCATGTCTTGCTATGAATTTAATATATAATGATAAGACTTGAACGAATGCCTATATAAGCCCTGAACATTTCGAACATAAGCTTAAAAAATGGAGGATTTACTTTCATGTCAATTTGTTGTCAAGGTATGTCCAGTCCACTGTCATTTCGGATTCTTATATCCCGAGATATCAGAACTCATATTATCCATTTTAGGAACTGAAATCAGTGCCTAAACTCGATAACCATGTTATATGGGGTTCCAATAGCTACTATATGAACATAGTGATAGACAAAGTCGGAATTATAAGCTATTAATTCACAGATATTTAGTCACAAGTGCTGGTTATTCCAGAATAAGCCCCCGAGGTGAAGTCGGGGTGGGTTATAGCCAGCACGAGTTGCTGAATATGTATGAATTAATGCATTTATCACACAAATTCATCCATTTTGTATTAATTTCTTGCATTATAACCCTTGAATATAGTCAGGAGCAGACATTTTGTAAGTGATTGCAATCCACTCGCATTGCCAAACTGACATGGCCGAGTTATCACTCTGCCCGTCATACCTCCAACATATTTTCTATAGAATCCAAGCTTGAAATGTAAATCCATTGAAATGCCAGTAACTAGAAGATCCTTAGATGGTGATGCCATGCCAATTTACTCAATTACATTCGATATAAGAGGATTGAATGAATTATGTCTCGCCACCCACCATGGCTTCAGGTTGATAATGCGGGAGTGGCCCGGATGAAGAGTTAAATCAGGAAGACGGAGATTGGAGATTTATGATGGTTTCCCTGTAAATGGCCATATTTGTAAAACGTTTAGAGCATTGGTTGTTAATGCCAATCACATTGCTTGAAGGCTGAGGAAATCATAGTTTCTTAATGAGATGAAAATTAAACCATTCCTTTAAGAAGGTATCACAGTACACAGACCCTTGTTTGATATTGGTTCATGATAGTACTTTAATTCTTAAATGATTGTTTTACTTTTAGATTCGAATAGCTCAGATGGTCGAATGTTCCCAGTTTTCTGATTTGCTTACAGGGTGCAGACCTGAGACACAGCCAAGAAAGATGGTTGCTTGTAGCATGGGTCGAGTGTGCCTAAGGGCAGTGGCTCAATTGGTCTGCATTGAAACCTTCTATGTGTACCAAGAATCGATAGCACTAATACAAGCTGTGCATAAGGGACAAAAGAAATTTCACAATATACCGATAGAGGATTTTGCTGCCTCAGCACTTTTTCTCACAATTTACTAAGCCATATTAGGCCTTCCTATTTGGCACTGCCATTATGGTTCTGAGAGTGCACTTTAGGCATCCATATCCCAGCATGCATTATGAGTCATAGGGTTAGCATGATGGTTGGTAAAGTCAACTAAACTGCACTATTTCCAGTTCTTACCCAGAATAGTATTATTCTTACAACCACATGGCAGACAATTTGACTCTGATAAATTGCCTCTAACACATACTCTGTCAGTCATATGCTGCCTGGTGGGTTCAACGTGATGTTTAAACCATGGCACAACAGAGGGGGGCCCAGGGTGGTTAGAAATGTAGGTATATAGTTAATAGAGTTTGATAAAATAAAACAGTGGATGAGGCTTACAACGGGACACTCAGACAGAGTTATGTAAGGTGGGGAGAGAGGTAGACAGGAGCAGAATGATCCAGACTGGGAAAGCAGTATACGAAGACTGAGCATATTAATATCAGGTGAATGTAAGATGTGTCAGTGAACCAACAGCCTGTGGTACTGAACAACAGACCACAGAGTGACCCTTTTTTTTTTTACACCATCCTGAAACCAGCCCAGTTTTAAACCAATCCCTTCGCACTACAGTCAACCTACCAAGGAAATGAGAAAAGACGAAATAAAACCTGTGGGTGTCCAGTTTTCTATTTCTGACTGTTTCGTTCACTCTTTCCCTAGTCGTGTGGAGGGCAAAGCATTATATCAAACGAAACACTACTAGAGGCCACCTGGAGGCAATAAAATATGTTGCCAGACCCACAACATAGTCCTAGCACTACTTCAACAGTGCGGTCAGGCACACTTCGCCAGAGCTGGCGTTTTTCCTGGGGGGACATAAGCTAAACTATAAACACTGAAGTGGACATAATGTTTACTTTATGATTTTGGGAGTGACATTATTGCTCCTCTAAATGCCATCCGTAATGGGGATGGCTACTGTTCATCATCAAACACTAGAGACAGGTTCTATGGTCAATAATTAGTTGAATATACATGAAACACTACATGAGAGGCATAGGATGCATTGGTCAATAACGAGTAAGGAGTCTGATTATTTTGTTTTAGCTACCAGTGTTGCCAGTGTCCATTTTGGATAATACAAGTACAATGTCTCTATTTTTACCCTGTGCCAGACCCTTCCCCTGGCTTACTACAGCACACCTTGCCACTCATACTCCTCTCTTTTCATACCCAGCCCCCTACTACCCTCCTAAGGCTACTCGCCAGTTATTAATGGCTGTTTAAAGAGTACGTACTGTCCATCCCCTGCCCCTCTACTTCCGCCATCCCTCACCAGGGGGCATGGTCAATGGTGCATGTACAGCGGAAGATCTGGCGGTCGGACAGGGTGTAAGTTTCATAGCGAAATATGCAAATGAGGTGGTAGTGGGCAAGCACAGGTAATAATCTGACACAAGCTCAACACCTATCCACTTGCCATGTACAGTACATCAATGTGTGTGTGTGTGTGTGTGTGTGTGTGTGTGTGTGTGTGTGTGTGCACGCAGCTAGGGCTAATGGGTGAGGCCACAACTTGTCTGACAGTAGACGTGATGTATTGTAACTCTCACACCTCCCAAATCACCTTTTATCACCCTCCCATCTCCAGTACAATTCCCAGGACATATACACCACCCTCCAGGTCCTTGTGTAATGGAATACATGACCTGAATGTAGAACTTCAATGTCTTGATCTCTTTAACATTTCCTTCCTCCTGTTAGCAAGAGGGACCTGTTGACAATACTGAGTCACTAATCTTAAAGTAGTTCAAAGTGAACAACTGAGGTTGGTCTAATTTGATGGATGTACATAATTGTTGTTTTGTTGCATCTTTTTTATCCAAGACACAAATATTCAAACTATACTAGTCTACACCTTTCTCTCAGCATCTAAGTTATAAATTGTAACATCTACCTCCACCTCCACCCCTTAAAATAATGTCCACTCACTTGTTTAGGATGTCCGTTGCTGTGATAATGTATCTTCCATCCCCCTTCAGAGTCAAGACTTGCTATAAAAACCAAGTTCACTCAGAGATCACATGTTTAGCCTAAACCTCATTTTAAAAGGTAATGAGTAAATACAAAATAGTACTTGTAGATGTTCACAGAGGTACAGTCTCTGATAGGCTCCTTGTTCCATTCCCTACCACTTTAATAGCAATATATTTAGTCAAACACCACTAAGGGCCACCTACAGGCAATTAAGTTTCCTCCCAGACTTCTAGCAGAGTCCTGGCATTACTTAAAGAAAAGTAATATATAGCCATCTAAGAGGCCAGTCATGAATATGGAATTCTCTGAAATATTTAAAAAACTGTATTTTGGTGATCAGATTGAGCAACGTGAGATTTGTGACCTGACACATTTGCCTTGAGCTAAACATCCCCCCCCCATAATTTTCCCTTCATGTCGAGACCTACCTGGCACACAACTAAAAAAAGATCCCTATTCAAATCTCCTGGATATCTGCCCAAAGTACCTGGGTAATAGAATATGTGACCTGAAAGTAGAACGTCCTTGTGTTGATCTCTTTAACCTTTTCTACCTCTTGTTAGCAAGAGTGCTCGTTTGGCTATTGTGATCCTTGATAATCACATGTTGTTATTGTGCTAATTTCCTATCTTAATAAGATATATGCCAATATGTCGGCAGACTGGTTATTCCAAAGGGCAGTTAGTAGTTCTAACTGAGACTTGTACCAGAACTCTGTGTATCATATTCCCAGTAAAGCCTCAATGAAAAAAGTGGTCTAATGAATTCTGTTCAACTAACCCAATAAATTTCATTTAATATATATGAATAATGGATATAGTGAACTTGATTTACCGATATTGACCTTGTGAGCAGCTCTTTTCATGGTGACACAAAAATTGCTGTTTTCTTGATACAAGAACGCAGCAAAGGTCTGTGCTGCAGCATCCTCGCTCCTTTTACTTTAATATGGAAATTTTTCTGACATATGTGTAATTTTAAAAAATTGTATAGACTTGTCTCACAGGGATCCTTTAATGTCACTCTGACATTCCGGCAGAGTGTTAGTACAGGTTTGATTTCCTGTGTACATGCTAGCTACCATGATTGGTTGTGACAGATAATCAAGACTTCAGTGAATGCTGCCTGCTCTGTACCAGGCACCAAGCACTCAGAGCAAAACTTACCCACAAGTGAGGAGGAAAGTAAAGAACATTTGAGTGGTCTCTTTAATCATACAGATTCTCTTAATGCTACATTGTACCACCCCACACTTAACCCATCAGCTTCCTACATTACACATCATTCACGTTGAGAATCCTTATCTGCCCATCAAGAACTCTTCCCTCAATATAAGCATGTGAAACCCTCACATTGGCTACTTAGTCAGTGACCCAACTGGAATGATTTTAAATAGCCATTGACCTCAATGTTTGGGAGCAGAATTTTTTCAATTTGTAACATTCCCAGTGGGCAATCGGTGGCCTTTATGGTAATTCTCAGACATGATTATATTAAGTGCTTCCAGGTATTGCAAAATAAAGGATTTATTCTGTCTGCCAGTCTCTTGCTCCCTTTCTCTTGTCATGCAGCCTCAGTCTTACTAGTCAATTAGCAATTTTGTAATTTGCCATTAATTCTCCACTTTTTTTATGATTCATTTGGCTAGAAAGTCTCAAAACAGAACTGAATGAAAAAAACCTCCTGTTCATCTCAGCTCAGGTTAACAATGTCTCTGGTTTGAGGGCAGTGGTTCAGTTATATTTACCATCATACTCCCATTAAAAAATATTCAGGGGTTAATTTTTTATTAGCCTTTTAGTTTTGGTCAACATGGACCTAATTTAGCATTGAAAGTATGGGGAAATCACTGATGCGGCCAGGCTCAGATCAGCGGTACATTATTGAAGTTTAAAACTTCATTTGCACATTTCATGGGAAATTTAATCTTTCTGAGACTGGGGGGTTTATTTTTTTTTTTGTTTTTGTCAAATATAAGCCGGAGAATAATGAAATTTATTGCCTTGACCTAGATTTTCAGCAATCAGCTGATCGCCTACACTTGCCATACATATCCCTCAATCTCCATCAGAGGTTTGATATTTATCATTGCCAGCATAGAACCGTCTGGTTTACGCAGAAAACATCCACCAGGCTACATACAAAGATACAAAGAGGGCTTTTGGCAGCACCGTTTGTCTATGGGGAAACTACGAGCCATTGAAAATCTATAAAACTGGTATTGTTAGGTTTTAATCTGATTTGTTTTGACTTGATTACGACAGATTACTCATGTTCAACAGTATTTTCAACACAAACATGACATTTATTGCAAAGTATGTAGGGAACTATTTTTTTGTGCTGTATGGTCAACCCTGGAAGTAAGTATTGCGATGCAGTATCCAAGATGGCAGCCTCCATCCTCATACACAGAGTCAATCGCACAGACAATGGGACATGAGATGCAAGGTATTATTTCAGTCATCAAGGGGGAAATTTGAGATTAAAGGTCTTTTTGTTTCAAATGTTGGAGAAATTGTATCTATCAAAGGTCAGCAAAGACATGCCTTTAATAATTATAGGGATTCTATGTAGTCTTTAGAGTTTTCTCTAGTCTTGAGCAAATTGTTTCATACCTAACCTATAAGTTACAGGCAATTTGAAATTCACTTTCAACATACAGAAGGCTATCTATACACCCTTTTCAAACTTGTTCAGCCCCTGTTTTGTTATAAACTGATTATAGCTATATGAAGTTTTACAGTCTGCTTCAGTCCCCATATTGGTGTGTTTACAAGTACCTTCATATCAAATAACGATGCTTTTGTATAGAGGGCCTCTGTGTTGGTGATGGAATTCCTGGTTCAGGCAGTAAAATGCAGTGTTAGAACTTAAATGCGGTATGAAGCTTTAGAATTGAAAATTCCGATGTGGTGTGATTAACAACATCTTACAGCAAGAAAGGAAACAGGTTTCACCAAAGGGAGATCACATTCACCACCAAAATGATGGATGTGTTACATAGGTTTAATTGGCTGATGGCATGACAATATACTTCAAAAAGCAGTCTGCTAGAAGTGTGAAGTTCTATAGGGTCATAGCTACAGGGACTGAGCTGTGTTGTTTGTGGTGCAATGCACAATTTGTCATTGAGAAGCCATTTAACCCAGTAAGGGTCACACAATGATTCAAATTGATGCGGCTTTCCATTCTCAGCACATGTAATATAGATACCCTTTACCATTGATGCAGCTTTATTTCATTAATGATTAATATTTCCTGAAAAGGACCATAGTTTACTAATATATATTCTCTGCACAAATAGGTGCAAACAAAAAAGAGGCCTGACAAGTATTAATCAAAATTACTACGGGTGCTGCAGACAGTTATAAACTGTAGTGCTGCATCACCAACAAACATAACTCGTTAGCTACAAACACTTCTCAGTTGAAATCTTTCTGTACCTTTCTGGTGTGTCGCCCTACACAGATAGAACTATAAGGACTATTTAGTGTTTCTGCTGCATGTAAGCTGAGCCAACCAAAATGCAAGAACCAGGAATATATTAGTATAGGAGGACTGCATTGCAATAATGCTAAATCAATTGTATTGTCATGATGTAATCGCTGTAAACTACCAAGGTGAGCTGCTGTATGTGGACAACCAATTTCATTCTAAGAGACAATATTTACAAACTTGTTTAAAAACATTTAGGAGTTCTACTGTTTGATTAGTAGCTTCAACACAAAAGTTTCAAGTTCAGGATCAAGTTCAACATTTTTATTACACCTTAGTCGTTAGACATTTTACTTAGCAATTCCAAAATTGGTCACTCTTCTCATAAGGAAATCAGAACAACACATTTAGAAAATAAATATGTTGTATTAGCATATTACTAGAGTAAGAAAGGCTTCATGCATGATCACATCAGAATAATAATGAGAAAGGTCCATAGATAGTGACACCTAGGAAAAGTTAAAGTGTAAGATATTAAAGCATAGAGATAGGGAGAAGTAGAGTGAGGAAAACAGACAAGTGTTGAACAGACTACTGCAAGACAAGGGTGTAGCTTAGTGATCATACCATCCTGTATATCAATTAGGTCTGGCTCGTATATAAGTGCCTTAGCATTTAAAATTATGCAGGTAGCAAGACATATACCCCTAAGAAAGTCATTGCTGGTATTGATATCCCCCCTTTTACCATATAGGCAATACTTACACACAGGGTTTATGCAATTGTAAACATACCATATGACAAGGTTACATAATATGATAATACATCCAACACCAGAAAAAGCCCCCCGTACATGTATATGGTAATCTCCCTACTTGGTCTAGTTTATAGTCAATGATGATAAGTATTTTGGAGTGACACTAATAAACTACCCCCTCAAATCCATGCAATTATTTCTAGGTTGAAGCAACATTATTAATTACGTTTCTATATTAGCATGTCCTTTTAGCAAACTAGTGGGGTGCATTAGGTTTGGTAGGTGAAGGGGAGGTGAATTATTGATGTGTCTAGATGGGGAGGGGGCGGTAAGAGGTATAAGTAAAAGATAATAACTATATTATAGCTAATGTGCCATGCATCACGTGATATCAGAGCTGTACTTAATAAGACTTACACAGAGATGAGGCAATCATAGTGAGTGGATCATTGAGATGTAACAGTGTAAGTAGGTTAGTTTGTCAGAAAGAGGCTTTGGATTAGGCCCTGAGGGCACCCAAGTAATGGGAGTAATGCATACGATCAAAGTAGTCAGCACCACGATGGCTTTGACATGTTATATAAATGGAGGAACTGAGGGTGATACTTGTATTGTTGATGCAGGATTGAGATAGGCAGATGTAGAGTTTGACAAAGGAGAGGCATTAAAGAATACTAACTAGGAAATGAATGAAAATAAAAGTTAAGCATACAGATAAAACGGGGGGGAAAGATTTCAGTAAAGGATGTTTAGTAACTGCTCACCTCACTAAACCATCATATCAAGACCTCACCCTTAACCACAGCTCAACTGGTTCCTCAGCAGAACTACACATGGAATGTGATTTAATTGGGACCCTGGGGGATTTTATGGTATTCTGGTGAAAGAAAAGAGGAAAACATAGACCTTCGTCAGATGTGACCCTCCAAAATGTGCGGGGATCATCTGGTGACACATTGCCCAGAACACAGGTTTATCTGCAAGCATTTATTTATAACCAGTTAGAGAGAACATCAGCTTCCCATATTGAAACACTCAGTCTTGATGAAATACGCTGCACAGTAGAGGAATGTCCACTCATAAGTAAAGCAGAAACCTCCTGGTACAGCATAATTCTATGGAAATATGAAATGACAGAATGGATGATGGCAGACAAGAATATGACTCCCTGCAACTCATGTTAGGCATCGGGATCTGGCCCCTCTCTCTCTCTCTCTCTCTCTCTCTATCTCTCTCTCTTTCTCTCTCTTTCTATCTTTTCTTACATGTCCCATGATAACCTAGTCATGTCATTTTGATTTCCAACAGACAGAAAGACATTCTTGTCATCATCAACACAACCACTGAAAGATAAAAAAGTGTGAACCATTGGTCTTGGTTTTCACCATGAGGAAAAAAAAGACAAAAGAGAAATCTTGTTTTCCCCTTCAGTCTGAACCAATACTCTTTACATTGACAAGTCTATTTCAATCCAAAAAGGTTTCTGACAAAAATAGATGAATATAGATCTTAGTAGAATACATTATACTTAGAGCTGCTTGTGGAAGCTAATGTCTAATGTATAATACATGGTTTATTAACTTTTACCTGTCCATATTTGGTACGTCTCAACTTTAGTATTTATAAATGCCAACAGAAACTCCTCACCCCCTCATTTGTAACTCTGTTACTGATGGCTGCTTTGATACACCTAGCACGTCTATGTGTGCTCCTCTCTGTCCAAGACACAGTTGCTGGATGTTCGCCATAGTGACCTGCACAAAAACCTCTCAAGGCTGTGAGGGATTTCCTATTCATTGTGTGTAAATAGTTACCTGTACAAATACCTCTCAAGGCTGTGAGGGATTTCCTATTCATTGTGTGTAAATAGTGACCTGTACAAAAACCTCTCAAGGATGTGAGGGATTTCCTATTCATAGTGTGTAAATAGTGACCTGTAAAAAAACCTCTCAAGGCTGTGAGGGATTTCCTATTCATTGTGTGTAAATAGTTACATGTACAAATACCTCTCAAGGCTGTGAGGGATTTCCTATTCATTGTGTGTAAATATGATAATCCCAATAAGTATGCTTAGGACTCTCATAGCTGCTGTCTGGAATCAACCAACCTTTCATCAGGAATGATGTTACCAAGATTCAAGTTGATCTATTTTGGTTTTATTCATAGCCTGTTCAAAACAAATCTTGCTAATTAATATAATCAGTGTCATCTTGCACGTTTCAATAACAAAAAAATTTGCTACATTACATTTAGTGCATATTACATTTACATCCATGATTTATAGTAATGGATCAAATAGTTTTTCTTTACACAAACATGAACAACGATAAAACATGCCATATAAGTCATTCCTTACGAAGGAAGCTAGTAAATATTATCACATAAATCAATTTAGAGTATTTCAGCTTGGAATTTAGAGATGTAAGGAAATTTGCTTAGTCATTTATGCTTGTCAATCAGAAAGCTTTTGTGATGATATATCTGAATACTTTGTTTGCTGACAATTTATGTTAATGCTGAAAGATGAGTAATTTAGGAATCAAAGAGTACAGTCTACAGTGTTGTTCAAAATATAAAATGTTTGCTGGATGTTATTGTCTCATTGGATGGACAACCTGAAACGTTTCCTTCCTGTGGGTTCAATATAATTGACTGCCCTTGGGAGAGTGCCAGGTGACTCAGAGTTCACATTTTAGCCCAAACAACCTTCGAAGAGGAAATGAGAAAGGATAGAACAGAACCTAAGAGGATAGCCTGAATCCACTTTTCTGTCATTCACTGATTTCTTCCCATCATCTTTCACTACTGCCCTTCCGGTGTGAAAGCTATGGCAGTATATCACATCAAACACCACTGCTGCCCATCTTCAGGTAATTAGGTTTGTTCACAGATTCTAGTAGATACTTTGTGCTACTTAAAGTACCATAATCTTAGCTAATGAAGCAGATATAATTATAGCTCTTATTCGGATATGTCCATTTCAGCGATTTGGGGAAACCTAGTCAAGTAGAGCTCCCGATGTAGCCTATCAATGAGTATCCAACACAGATATACAGGTTACCATTTATTATTGTTGATGTAGTAATACACGTTCAATCCAGGTCCATTACATGTTCAAGTGCTGTTCATGATATGTCTTATATTAGTAGCCTGCATGAGCTGGTGGCATGTGCTTCACGGGATGATGATCATCTAATATAATATTAAGTCTCAGTGTACTAACAGTGCTGCTCTTGTCTGTAGTACTTAACACTCTCTGCTGCTTCCCCTTTACAACAATCACATTTATGTGGCCTTAAACTGACCCTGTTCCAACTTACCTGAAAGGTGTCGTCCCAGTGCCAAGGTGGTTTACTTACCTGTATAGATATCTAAGTCGGATGGGATAGGGTTCTATCTATGCCAAATGTGTGTTGGTGAGTAGTCTGACATGCCAGGGCCGTGTATAATGTATTATTCTGTTTATACCAATCTCTTACTTTGAACCACCAAGATCTTACATTTGCTTTTTCTGTTACCTTTTCAGATGTTGATGCCACTTCCTATGTTACTCGTAAACATGGAGTGAAGCTCTACCACATAACACTATCATTTACTAATGTGTATTTAAATAAACCATTTTAGGACAGGACCTCGTCCTATTTCTTTCTTACTGCACACTATTTGGAGCAATTCTTGGAGTGTACTAACCCTGCAACATTGTCATGCTGCAAGAATGTGGCATCAGTGAAATTACTGATTCATGAAATCTGAAATATATGAATATATCAATGAATAACTTACACTTGCGCCTATAAAGTAGTTACCATTAATCTACTATTGCCAGCACTTCCATTATGATTACATTGATTGAATAGAAAATGTTTCCTCTTTATTACATGGTATGTATGAGGCAGTACCACTGTGCTTGGAGAGTTGCCTCATAATAACAGTAGTAGGCAACTATGTATCATCAAAGACTAGGCAGGAAGTGATGGATAAGGATTGATCTGAGTTTGTGACTGAGGTCTGAGGAAGGGGTAGTGGTCAGTGAATAGTGATACATACAAGAAGCACAACAGGAGATTGATGGTTAAGGGTCTGTTCTAGGGTTGAGTCTGTAAATAGTAAAATACATAAAACACAATGGGGACGGGTTGGAAATAGACGATGGTCAGACAGGAGTAAAGGGGCAGTTTGATGTGTGATTTTACATCGCAGTACATCACACATTTAATCATCTAACATCAATGCATCATGCTGGTACTATAAGTTTGTGAATGAGACAATCACTACATCGGTCTAAACCTCCCTATGATCTATTACAGCACACCTTGACACACATTGTAGCTGCCAATCTGTGCTCCCTCTTGACTACACTCCTATTGCACCTACACAGTTGTTGATGTTTCAGACTTTACCAACTGTCCATCACCCGTCCCTCTACTTGCACCGTCCCTCACCAGACAGCAGGGTCTATGGTACATGTACATTTTGCACAGAGCCAGAGCTAACTGGGGCCGTCATGACCTGTCTGCCACAAGATATGGTGTATATTATCTCTCCCACTCCCTACTCTCCCTCCCGTCTCCTATACTTGACCCGAGTAACTACGCTCTGTGACGTATTGAATGGAATGCCTGATCTGGATGTAGGATGTCAATATGTTATGATTTTTGATAATCCCTACCTCCACTTCTCCAGTTAGGGCAGATGAGGTACTCACCACTCTGATCCCAAATAATGTGCACTCCTGATTTCCCATGTCATTCTGATTTTTTACCAACATGTTAGGCTCATGTCTGATTATTCTTGTTGCACTGTTTGGCTTCTATGAGATCTTACAACAGTGTTACACTGACTGTGACAGTATAGACTGCACTGATCAATTACATTTTGGATACTGGATTAGGTTCTTAGTAAAAGACAATTAGCAATTAGAGAATGAACTCTCAATGTGGCAGGAATTAGACTTAATGTCAACTGCATTTGGTAGATGTGGATTCTGACAGTTTCTAGTGTGCAGGGCCTGCTAATGAACGATAATTATAGTAAGATGCTTTCAGCTGTCTTGGCCATAC
Organism: Acholoe squamosa; assembly: GCA_949317995.1. NCBI lineage: Eukaryota > Metazoa > Annelida > Polychaeta > Phyllodocida > Polynoidae > Acholoe > Acholoe squamosa. The sequence continues at coordinate 82,156,650 of OX439041.1, read as the reverse complement.
AAAAGTCTGTCCCAACCCTGGACGACAGCTGATGCATAGAAAGGAAATTGAATCTGTGATAACTCTGTCTGACTGCCAAATTAAATTGTATGTAATAGAAAGGTAAAACACAGATTTGTGATTATTCAGGACCTGCTATGTGCTTAGTAACAGCCATGTATACATCAGCTCTGTGTTTTGTGCATTGACAGGCATTTCACTGACTGTAAAGTATTCCTTTACATTTCTGAAGAGCGGTAGCCTGTAGTCAAAGTCTTTGCACATGGCAATACTGTCTGAAGTCATCATTCTAAAAGTTAAACTGTCCAATACTGATAATGGTGCTGTGCAAAGTATATTTGCCTCTACTAAGGACATGGGAGTTAATTGGCAAAGTGAAGTCCCGTGAAGACCTGATTAATCACACCAAATGTAACTAAGGCTGCTGCTTTACAATTAGTTTACAGAATATCTTTGCAGGAACACAACCTGAGTCAGATCTGTAGAAATTGATGAGAGGTCCTTAGCACAGAATGCATTAAGGTCCCTGTTCCGAGTACTTGTCACAGATGATGAATTGAATGTTGGCTTCATCCTCCCAGAAGCTATTCTAGTTATTGTATTTACTTTATTTTAATGTCAAAATTGATAATATGGAGAATAGATGTGCTTCAATGTGTATTCTTCCTTGGTGGTTAGTAGAGGGAAGGTAGCTCGTCATCAATTGGGGAATTGAAAGTTTAATTAGTAAAGCAGTATTCATGCATAATTCTGACCTTAGACACTTCAATTCAGTACTCCTCACCATGTCTCCACTCAACGATTATAGAATCACCCTCAGCCCTTCAGGCTAGTATGATACATGGAGCATCAATTCATCAAGGATATGTGAATGTACTATGACAACAAAAAGGGCATGTTGCAACAATCTAAAAACACCCATTTAGCGCTGCTGATGCAGTAGTCAATGATGCCATCAGTCGTGATGATGTATATACCAATGAAGAGGTGGTGAATTTAAATGTAGTCATGGCGAGTTCCTAGCTAGGGCTGTATTCATGCATCATACCAAGCAATGGGCATGATGTTTTAATGCATCATAACAACCAATGGGCATGATGCTTTAATGCATCGTTACAACCAATGGGCATGATGCTTTAATGCATCATGACAACCAATGGTCATGATGTGTTATTGCATCATGACAACGACTCGATGCTTTAATGCATTAGTGGCTCTCAAAGGAATAAACAATGTGCCTCAACAGTTCCGTCAGGGGTTGTTATTTTGAAACCAAAGGGACAGCAATATTAAAAACACCCCTTAAGGAATTCATGTCCCTTAATAGGTCCTTCTGCTTCTGAAGGATAAAAACACCCCGGTTTTATTGTACCATCTAAGTGCCACTCAAAGTCTAAGTTGTGTGCTCATAGCCACTATAGGATCACTAAGAGGAATTCTAGTACTAGGGTCTTTGTAAGATGTACGAAAGGGTCTCTATGTCTGGTTCAAGGAGATTGAGTTATAGAGAAAAAAATTAAAGGCTTAGTGTAGGGTGTGTGCCGCTGCTACTAGCACTAGAAAAAAGGTGTTGATTCCATGGATATCACTTTTTAAGTGTGTGAAAATAGATTCATTTGACTTCTTATTACAAAAAGGGGCCATTCTGCTCACCATGCCTGCATCCATTTTATCAGGAAGGACTGCCTTAATATTATGGCAAGTATTTTGCATTCACATGATTGTTAAATGAAAGGTTGGAAATCATAATATGTGGTTGTTGGATTGTTATGGCACTATACCCTGTGTACTATAGGCACACCCAGTCCATGATGTACATCCATACATAGACTCTTCAGGGCTGACATTCCCTGTTATCTGATTAAGCAGTATCAGTAGTTACATATAGTTAGAAATGTTCAAAGTATTACACTAGGTGAGTGGTACAAAGTACTATTTTATATTGACGTAATTGAGCTGACTCACCCACACAAACACCTATCACAGGAGGCCATTTCTTAACACATTACGACTGATATTCTTTAAATCGTAGTGAGAACCTAATATTTGGCCATAACAGTACCATGCACTAGTAGTCCCTAATGTCTGCACCAGCACGACTGCCCTACTAAACCTTACCCAGCAAATTGTTATGACTCCTCGTCAACCTGTGTGAAGTGGCTCACACATGTCGCTAGATGGAACACAACATCGCTATAGCACAAGATCACCAGGAATAGCAATGGTGGTGATCACATGGCCTCACCTCAGATGGCGAGGATGGTGATCAATAAGGCTCACCAGGGATGGTGACACGGGTGATCACTCACCTCGCTAGATGAAACACGCACCTCGTCATAGGGCATGTTCACCAGGGATGGCGAGGATCGTGATCACTCATCCTCACCAGGGATGGCGACATAATTGATCACTCATCCTCAACAGGGATGGCGACATGAGTGATCACTCACCTCGCTAGATGAGATGCACACCACGTCATAACGAACATTCACCATGAATGGCAAGGATTGTGATCACTCACACTCACAGGGGATGATCACTCAGGTGATTATTCATCTCGCTAGGTGAAACGTGTACCTCGTGATAGCACAGGTTCACCACAGATGGTGAGGATCTTGATCACACACACTCACCAGGGATGGCGACACGAGTGATCACTCACCTCGCTAGATGAAACGCACACCATGCCATAGCGCATGTTCACCATGGTTGGTGAGGATCGTGATGACTCACAATCACCAGGGATGGCAAGGCGGTTGATCATTCAGCTCGCTAGATGAAACGCGCACCACATCAAAGCGCAGGTTCACCATGGATGGCGAGAGTAGTGATCAATCAGACTCACCAGTGATGGCGACGCTGGTGATCACCTTGTTAGATGGTAAGCTCATGATCATCGACTTTTTTTTTTTTTTTTTTGAGAACCGCCTTTTTTTTTTTTTTTTTTTTTTTTTTGGGGACACTCAGTCCCTCTTTTCCCTTCCAACCCGCTTTTTACCCAGGGATACTTTTATTTGTTCATCATTTTTGGGGGAGTGACTTAAATCTAACAACATTCATCGTTTGGGTTCGGGGCCCCGCAATGGGGCTCTCCGCCACTCTACTCAAACCACCTTCCCCCCATCGTTTCATATCCTGGGTTCAGGTTCCCGCAATGGGATGCCTGCCCTTAGAGGCTGAAAGTTAAAAGCACATATATACAAAATTTACAGTTTAATGTACAAGTGTATTTATATATTTACAATGTCTATAGTATAAAGACCCAACCTTGTTTTGTATCTTTAACAATGGCATTGTTACATGCCCACCATTTTCTGAAATGGTCTTTTTTGAGTCTTTTAAGATCAGCTTGGAATCTGAGTCTTAGCTCAGCTAGAATTAAGTTCATTAAGTTGGTGGGTGTGAAAAGTTTCCTTTCCTTCTGTTTTTTACATCTAATGAACCATATTTGGTGTTTGTATATGGCTAACAGAAGGGAGATTATTGGTTTGAATTTGTTCAGACTTTCTGGGAATATATTGAAAACTAGGATGGTTCGGTCCAAGAGGACCCTAGTTCCTACTATGTCTTTTATGATGCTTTCTATAATTTCTAAAACCGGTGTCAAAAAGGGGCACAGGAGAAACAAGTGAATAAGGTCTTCTGTCCCTTTTTCACACAGGGGACATTTACTAGATCTATGGATAAATTGGTTTTGAATATGTAACTTTCCATTTAGAGGAAGGATATCATGCACCACCCTCCAATTCAGGTCCTTTAGGTCAGGACCTAGAATTGGGTGGTGGGCATTCTTCCATATACTGGGGAAATCAAATAGAAGGTTCTCGTTTCTTAATGAAATAGATGGTTTTTCTATGATGTCATCTAGAACCAAAAAGTAGACCTTTTTACTATCCATTATGGAAATATCTATATCTGGGTATTTTTGGACAAATTCTTTAAAATTGGACAAGGCTTCCCTATAGAATATGGGAATCTCGTCGCAATGGGGGATGTTGTTTAGCCCGAAGGCCGGTTTCCACTTTCTCAAGTGGAATCCAATAAAATAGATGGCAAAATAAGTCCATAAATTTTGAATATCTTTAGTAATAAGGTTTATAACATGCATTATTCTAAATGCTTTGAGTTTAGATTCAATGTGAACAACCTTTTGGCCTCCTTTGAAATAGTCAGAAACCATACAGGTTCTTCTGACCCTATCTTGGCCTTTCCAGATGAAATTGTACATAGTACTATCGAATATTTTTAAGTGCTTCTTGTCGAGAAGTAGGACCTTCCCGACATACCATAATTTTGAGCATCCGAAAATGCTGGCTAGTAGAGATCTTCCCTTAAAAGAAGTCTCCCTACATTTCCAGGCTTCTAAGGTATTTTGAAATTTGAATGTTATAGGGTTCCAGTTGATTTCTTCCATAACCCTTGGATTTTTGGAAAAGAAAACTCCTAAAATTCTCAAATGCTCATTAGTAAAATTGATGCCTTGTACTTGGTTTGATTTAGATGAAGCACTGCCGAACCATAACCCCTTACATTTTTCCGGGTTTAATTTAGCTCCTGATGCTCTACCAAAGCTGGCAGAGATATCAAGGACAGTTTTAACAGAGGCCTCATTTCTAATTATAACCGTGGTGTCATCTGCATACTGAACTACCTTGAGTTCTCCATTGAACCCAGGAACATTGGCTCCTTGGATTCCTGGAGATAAACAAAGCATTCTAGTGAGAGGTTCTATACATAAAACATATAACAGAGGGGAAAGGCCACAGCCTTGTCGGACCGACCTTTCCACTTTAAATGGGGCAGAAATGAAACCATTTACTTGGACACTAGATTCTATATTAGTGTATAAAAGTTGGACCCAATTAATAAAATCTGGCCCAAAACCATATCTTTGTAGGCAAAGAAACATATATGCATGTGATACTCTATCAAAAGCCTTGGCTTGGTCTAGGTTGAGAATGCCACATGGGACATTTCTCAAGTTAACATAGTCAAATAGGGATCTGACTAAATAAAGTTGATCAGTAATAGATCGGCCAGGTACAGCACAGGTCTGTTCCTGGCCAATAATAGAAGGTAAAACTTTAGACAGTCTATTGGTTAAGGATTTAGAAATAATTTTATAATCAACTGTAAGTAATGTGATGGGTCTCCAGCAGGAAAGAAGTTCCTTCCTGTCTGGATCCTTACAAATTAAAGTGATTACACCCCTTCTTTGAGAAGGGCAGAGTGATTTTTCCTCAAAGGATCTATTCACCATATTGACAAAATCCTGGCCAAAGAGGGGGAAGAAGGCGACATAAAACTCCTTGGGGAGGCCATCCAGGCCAGGAGTCTTACCGTCCTTCATCCCTCCCAAGGCGACCAGGCACTCTGCCTTTGTAATAGGGCCTTCGCAGGTTAATTTATTTTCCAAATTTAGAAAGGGCAAGTTATCTGTAAAAGTTTTTACTGTACCCAAATCTATAGTTTCTTTACTAAACAAATCTACATACTAGTTTCTACAGGCATTAATAATATCTTCTTTTTTTGTGATTTCAATGTCATTAACAGTAAGTTTTTGAATAAGCTTATCTTTCCCTTTAGAGATTTCTCTTCTGAGAAAGTAAGCGTTTGATTTTTCATCGTTATCGAGGTTATCCATTTTAGCTCTTAAGCGAGCTCCTTCAACTTTCCCCTGTAAGAGGCTCTTTAAGGTTTTATCTAGAAGCTGAATATCCTGCGCATAAGCACCTGGGAACTCAGCCTCTAGATTCCTCAAAATGATTAGTTCTGTTTCTGTTTCTTTAATTTCTGCTTTCTTTTTGGCAGCTATTAATCTAGAATGTTTTGCAATTACATTTTTGAAACGGACCTTGCAGCGCTCCCACCATTCAAGGTCCTTGACCCTGGATGATGAGAGCACTGTCCAGGCCCTCTTTATATCTTTAACCAAATCAATATTATCTAAAATAGAAGTATTACATTTCCAGAAGCCCGGACCTGAGAGTTTCCCCTCAAAGTCTCGGACCTCTAGAGAGACTAAATCATGGTCAGAAAAGGAACAATGATGGGTATAAGTTTTAGTAATATAGCCCATCAAATCAGTGTTAACATAAAATCTGTCTAATCTACAATAAATGCCATTGTTGTTAGACCAGGTGTAATCTTTCCCTAAGGGATATTTAGATCTGTATGCGTCTTCTAAAAGAAAGTCTATCTTAAGTTCTTTGAGGCTAGCAGTACCTAGGTGTCCTGTATGACAGGAACCACCTATCTTGTCTAACACAGGGTTTTCAATACAGTTGAAATCTCCACCTAATATCAGATTACTATTGCCTTGTAAAATGGGTCTGAGTGAAGAGAAAAAGATCCCTCTCTCTAGACCGTCGTTTGGGGCATACACATTTACAAGAGAAAAGGTGACATTATTGATTTTAATACGAACTCCAGCAATTCTACCCTCATTATCTGAGTAGTAAGAATCTAGTGTATAATTTAATCTATTGCTTATTAGAATACAAACACCTTTACTGTCGTTCCTGCCGAAACTCCAGAAACCTCTGGAGTGCAAGGAATCGGCCAGTCTTTTTCCTTCATCTATTGTTACAATATGTGTTTCTTGTAAATATATAATATCAATACAGTGATGTAGAAGGACCAGAGATAGGAGAGAGAGTTTCTCTTTACCTCTTAGTCCTTTAATATTTAAGGAAGCTATTTTAATAGTCATTTTAAAGTGATGGGTGGAGATTTCAACAATCTAACTTAGTCTTGCTGTCACTCCTGAGCGAACGCGCAGGTGACGGCATTTCGGGAACTGGTATGTGGGAATAGAGGGGTTTCTTTTTCTTTTTCTTGGGGTCCAGGTCTTCGTCCTCCAAACCACCTCCTGTGCTACCCCCCTCCCTCTTCCCCTTCATAGCTTTAACTAGGTTGCCAGCTTTTCTGACAAAAGTTTCCTTAACTGACTCTTTCTTACTATCTTCTACTTCTGACTCTTTCTTACTATCTTCTACTTCTACCTCCTGGACCTCACTTTTACCTTTTGATACCTTTTTCTGCTCTTGTTGTACTTTAGGGTTCTGTTTAGCCTTTGTTGCCCCTTCCGCTCCTGACTGGAGTGCTGACTTCCTGTCTGTCCGCGGGGTTGGGGTTGCAGTCTTGGCCGGCTGGTTGGCCGGGAAGTCGTCCTTACTGTATTCGAAATCTGTGGAGAGAAGAGAGGGTGGGGGGGGAGGGGCATACTGAGCCGTCCGGGCCTGGTGTCTGAAAAGGCTGGCCATCCCTCGATCTTGGTTGTTAAGAGGGCACGCCCTCTTTACATGGTCTGAGTTACCGCACCTCCAGCAGACTGGAGGTTAACCTTGAATAGAGAATTTAACTTCGAACTTCATACCTTCATATATGATTTCTCGTTTGAATGGGATATTGTCTACGTTTCCATACACCTTACACCTCCGGATATTAACACAGTGAGACTGTGTGAGATGTTTTTCACTGGCTATATAAGCTACCTTCAAACCTGGGAAGATGTTGGCCTTAACGAATTCGTCCTCTACGAAGGTGGGCAGGTCGTGTATTCTGACCATGCGGTACGGTCTTATCCATTGGAAGGTCCCCTGGGTGGAGATCTGGGCTATCTTCCTAACAGGGAAAGAGGTATTGGCAATGGTCACAGTTTTGGGAGATACAAAGTTATCGCATGCTCTCATGTTGGTAAAACAGACATGGTATTCACCTTTGTGCCTATAGATAGAAATAATGTGTTGTGGATGTACTACATTTTCTACAACTGCTACTACATCGGCTCTGTCTATATCAAGGTAGTTTGTTTCGATAACCGCGGTCCGAAAGACCATTCTAGTTGATCTCTCATCCGCTTTATCATTGTTACCATTGTTACCATTGTCAACCTTATCAACCTTGTCGCCCTCCGTTGTGGTGACCGCAGGAGTGGGCGAAGGAGAGGGGGCCATCTGCTGGGTGGTGGGCAGTCTCTGCCCATCTTGGGAGTGCTGGGCATCCTGCCGGGCAGCCATCTTCAGGGCCCGCTTCTCCGCGCTGGAAAGCACCTTGGTGAACGTCCCGTCCTCAGAGTCATCTGTGGAGATGTTGAAGTTCTCCTCTGTATCTACATCCATCCGGACCGACCTCTGCCCAGGGGTGATGCCCTCAGACTCCGCCCAGTCGTGGTACGGAGCGGACCCTCCGGGGTCCGGGGTGCCCCCAGTCGCCATCTGGTGGGAAAAGAAAAAACCGGAAAAAGACCCCCGGTCCTGGCCTCAAGTGTCCGAACTCACAGACCTCGAGTGTGTTACCAGGTGGCGGCACAAAAAACCAGCAATCAAAAAAATAAGGCCCTTTCTGCATCCACCCCCCTCCAGCTCAGGAGGGGCGTGTGTACGAACGCAGGAGCGCCAGCGATACTTCCAGGGGGCCTTGGGAGAGCCGATCACGGTATCTCCTGTGCCAGGTAAGCATCGCCATCACCAGTGATGGCGATGCTGGTGATCACTCACCTTGTTAGATGAAAAGCTCATGATCATCGACATTGGTAATCATGCAGCCTCACATCTGCCAGATCAAAGTATGTTTTGCCAGAGAAGGTATTGCCATATGTATCTTCCCTCTAACCACAGACAAGGTGTTCATGTAGATATTTCCCTATGTATTTTTCCTGTAACCAGAGAAAAGGTGTTTATGGATAGTTGCTTTCATTTTAGAGATACCTCTATCTAAATTCAATTGAAATCTTTCTCTATATAATCTTGTCAGATTCAACAAGGTCACCATTGATGACCAATCATGGCGACAGATAACGACAATTTGGTGGGTAAGTAATTACTGCATAGCTGCTAATCGTAGTGAGGCAGTTCCTACGATAGCCTGGCTTATTCTTGGCATTTTTAAATTGTAGTGGCTGTGTGCAGTCGTAGTACATTGAGAAATGTCCTCCAGAGGACATAGTTGAATCAATACAAACACTTATCACAGAGGACATAGTAGAATCAATACCAACATCTATCACAGAGGACATAGTATGATCAATAAACCAGCGTGTTTTTTATAGTAAGGTCGCATTCTGTTTTTTTTTCTGCTTGTTTTGACATGATATGACTTGAACCAACATAGGATAAAATAGATTCAGGGGTTGATGAGCAGAAGGAGCTGTGTTATCAAAATGCTGAAGTATAATCAGAATAATAAGAGATAAGTTGATATTAGGCCACTTGTAACATGCACTGCAATGTCTAACCTATCAATCTACAAATACACATTGCCCTTCACATGCTGATCCTAACCTCCCTAATGTATAACTAGAAATATAACACTGCATGAATCTTCTCATTTAAGCAAATTTAATCATTGCTTAACCCTTTAAGGGCCGCTGATGCATTAATGTATCATGCCCATTGGTTGTCAAGATGCACAAATGAAGTGCTGGCAAAGATACTCACCGGCACTTCATTGGAGCATCAAGTTGACCCCCCAGGGTCGATACGGAAACTCCCGGAGGGTCGTCATGATGCACTAATGCATAAGTGGCCTTCAAAGAGTTAAAGTAGATGAAAAAAGTGCATAAAGTAATATTTGTAGGGTGTGGGGTTGATTATATATGGGGGGTTATTATAGGATTATATTCATCCGGAGTAGCTATCTTACTGTAGTTGAATTACTGATGATGATATCTCTATCATTAAGATTGGATGTAATATGAATGCCTGGAGAGGTCGTAAATCAATGTCTATATCAATAATGAGGCTATAAGTAAAATACAATCATGTTTCTTTTATTACAATATTCATTCTCAATTGATATATGTATGTATTATGTAAGAGACTGGGTGGTGGTTGGGGTGATATGAGTTCAAGGCCAATCAAGGTTCTTACCAATAAGGTGTGGTTCTGGTAGGGTGCTGGTGTGGAGTATGTCTTCCTGGTCTTTCTCACGGGTCTGTCTGACTGGAAGTGTTCTTACCAGCTACTCCACACCTCCCCTTTTTATAGTTAAATGTGATTCTAGATTGATCTATTCCAGAATGATCAAAAACATGAGATCAACTTCTATTTTTAGTCATTTTAGAATGTTCTATAAGGTTCCAGAAGTTAGTAGATGTTTCCAGTTTACTTTGCCTTGGCCCTAATCTAACATGGGGGAATGAACCTTGTTTGTTCTTCTATTTAGCTTTACCGTAAACTCAATGCCTTATGGCTTCTGGCCAACCACCAACCTTGAACCCTACATTACTCCCCCCCACACAATTAGTTAAGAGCTCCCACTGCTCTTTTCTAATAATATAATATACATGACCCATAATGCCTTTATTGTTACAAATGTGGCAGGCCTTACAATATAATCTATCAATGAACTCCATACTAATGATTATATATAAACATGCTTAATGAATTTACTTTAGAGGTTATAGGGTACATAACAAATATTCACCCCAGGTCTAACTCTGCATGTACACCTAGTTGTCAGGGCATGTCTGAACTAAACACAGGACTACTACCCTCATGACTATATCATGCAGACCTGGTGAGTCATTCTTTTCCTAATATAACCAATACATTAATACACATGATTATTAATACTTAATAAGCTTACTTATTCATTAATGGCTATACTACTTGAATAATTCACTTCCCTCAACTTCCCTCAAAACTTCCTAATTTTGTTTTATGGGTAAAACAATATATATGGCAAGTCAGGGCAACCCAGCTTAGTGTGTCGTTCCTCATTATATGCCCTGCCTCTGCTACCAATCCCTATATATATATATATATATATATATATATATATATATATATATATATATATGGGTCATTCCAGGTTTTACTGGTCAGGTGGCTTCTTGGGCATATAATAGCAAGGGAAACACTTCTACACCACCAATAATATTTTTATTCCTTACTGGGGGGTCACAGCTAAGATTTCCATATGGTTTGGGTAGGTCTTGGGGCATAATTTATCTTCTATATGCATTTAATTATAACTTTTCACGTGGGGTACGTTAATGATAGAGCCTATCTAACCTGGTTAGGGAATATTATCAGTGTTCTTATCATATGCAATTAAGAGGTACCCTAGGGGGGAGTCTTCCATAAAAAATTTTTTCATGTACTCCGGGAATTACCCTTGCCAGGCACATATAAGTGATTTTCAATGCACACCGCGATCATTAACGTACCCCGGGCTTTTGCCTCTAAATAGAATAAAATAAACCAAATACAGACAATTCCCACAGTCTATGGCCACTTTTAGAGTAAATACATCATGCCTGAACAAGAATTGTGGCCAAATACAGTCTGGTTTGGCTGTATGGGGGGTCTCTTCGTAAGCGGGGTACGTTAATGATCGGCGGCAGGAAAAACAGCGCGGAAAGAGAAAAACGACTTCCTGTTGCCCGGCGGAAGTGGCCTGCATCCGGGTACCGTGTTTCAGCTCAGAGGAGGTCACAGCTTGTTTATAGCTACCCCTAGGCAGAGTCCTACTGCAAAAGGAACCCCAAATTCGCGAAAAAGGTAAGGAAATTCCACGAAATTCCATGAAATTCCGATGAAATATTGTTGGAGATGTCTGTGGGGGGCCGTATATCGCTTTTTGTGTACCGAAACGATGTATTTTGGATGCTAGGGGGTAAAATGTGTTGCCAGGTGAGGCCTGCGATGCAGCCCGGGGCCCCAGGGAGAAGCTTTGGCCATCCCGGGCTGTATTTTTAAAATTGGGGTACGTTAATGATTTTTCACTCGGCAAGCAGAATTTGGCCTCTCCTGGCCGAGATGATGTACCCTTGGGTCTAAATTGTTGATAATCCTTTAGAATAGGACCCCCTACGTGTGTAAGATGCATTTTGGGCCATGTTTGGGTGTTTTGAGATGACCCCCCCACCCCAATTTGGGCTTGAATGGCCAAATTTCTGCCTCGTCGTGAACTTTCAGGCCCCCTCACGGCCAAAATTGTGCTTATCCCATGGCCAAATTTAGGGAGATACTGCTCGTCGGTCATTAACGTACCCTGGTGGCAAGATGCCTGCCTACTAGTCACCATCTTGGATTCAGGGGAATGTTTTATGGTGGGTATGTTAGACATGTCCCCCCTCTGTTGTGTTGACCAGGTATGCTCACCCTTGCACAAAGCCCCCACTGCTGAGTGGTTATAAACCTTTGCGATCATTAACGTACCCCCCCTTCTTATTCTGTATTTTCCACACAAGTGGCACTTCCAGTGCACATAGCTCCATCATATTTCACCATGACATGCCCCTATGGTACCTCTAACTCACACAAGTGCCATTGGTTAGATACTGAATACTTTTTTTCCAAAGAATTTTTGTGGTGGGTATATTTCAGCATTTTTCTTATATTTTGTCAGTATAAATTTCCATATTAGCAATTAATCAGCTGATTGAACTTCCGGGGTTACTGTACATCATTTGTAAGCATATAGGAACATGATGAATATTTTTTTCCTATTTATTTATGTATATCTTATCAGTATTCAAACATTAAAAAATTCCTTATTATCTTAAAATCTACTGATTTCCTCACTATGAATTACCATATCAGCATAAAAACCTCTGATAAAATCTTTGGCGTTGTTGTACATCCTTTGTCAGCATATAGGAACTTGTTTAATCACTATTTACCTTTTTATTTAATGTATTTCTTCTCATTTTTGCAGATGGCTGACGTAGCCCCCAGACTCGAGGTACTTCGGTACGGAACAAGAAAACGCGGCCTGTCACCGAAGTAACCCCTGCAGCGGACGACGCGGATGTCCCACCTCCTCCGGCGCAGAAGAGGCGTGCAGGTCGGCCCAAGAAAAACCAGTGTGCCACTGCCCCTACTGTGTCGGAGAACACTCTCCCCGCTCCTGTCGCTAGCACCTCTGCCTGCAAGCGCCAAGGGGGTCCCTCACCCGTCGTGACTGGCAAGCGCACCCGCAAGGACATGGTTCCTGCCCCAGCCACGGCCAACAAAGAAAATGTGCCTCTGTGTGCCGCACGTAAGCGTGCTGCGGAGCGTGCAGTTGAGGCCCCCTTCACAAAGCACATGCGACAGGACGGACAAACCTCACCCCCCGTTTTTGAGGGCGGACCGACAATGGACGTTGAGGATACGGCTGTATTCGTGCAGGATGAGTACCAAGAGGGACAGTTTGTCGCCTGCGCATTCCTGCACGAGTCAGACTCCACCAAGGATGCATGGCACATGGGCAAGGTCTTAGCTGTGGACAGTGAGAGTGACATGTATGAGGTCATGTTCCTCATTCATCTGAAGAAAAACCTCACTTGCCACAAGTTCCCAACCAAGCCCAATGTCCAGTTTATATACCATAATACCATCCTTGGCTATGTGAACAAAAAGCGGTATGGGAACTCCACCGTCTGGGGCCACATCCTTCATGATAACACAGTCAAAATGGCTAACATGAAACTAATAAAGCACTGTAAGGAAGAAAGACAACAGACTTGCCAATAGGTGCTAAATGGTTCTGTTTGTTTCACAAAAGTGTTACATCTCAGTTGCTGGAGTTTGAGCGAGTGGGAGTGGCTGGCAGCTTGTTCTATAGAAAGCCTGGGTTCACCCGCTTGGGGCTGCCCGCTGCACCCTCTGGCCCAAACTACAGCACTGAGATGTACCTTGTTTACTTATTTAATATCTATAGGTATATTTTTGTACAGTGTGGCAACCGGAGGTTGCGAGAAGTGTTGTGATATTTAATTCTAAAAGTGATATTGGACACCCAAGATGGGCCTTATGCATGTTTAAATGACTCAAGATAGGTAGTACAATCTTTTTTGTCAATGTGTGTGCAATGCCAATGGTATATGATGGTGTAGAGTTGAGCTGTGGCCATTCTTTGATAGCTTAACGACTGGGGTACGTTAATGACCGGTACGAGGAATTTTGACATTAACAAAGTTAAAATTCTATATTTTCAACCTATCACTTGGTATGGTATTTCTAACATTTCTATTCAATAGTAGAGGTGTGTGGCTTATCAAAAAATACTATTTGGTGTATATAAAGATACATTTTAGCACTCCATGACATGCAGACGTTGCGGGAAGTGTAGAAATTTTGTGGTTTTTAATTTTCAAAGTGATATTGGACACCCAATATGGGACTTATATATGTTTAAATGACTCTAGATAGGTAGTACAATCTCTTTTGTTAATGTGTGTGCAATGCCAATGGTATATGATGGTGTATAGTTGAGCTGTGGCCATTATTTCATAGGTTAACGACTAGGGTACATTAATGACCGGTACGAGCGATGAACAATGTTTCAATTATATTTTTTCAATCTGTGACCTGATATGGTTTTTGTATCATTTCTATTCAATAGTAGTGATGTGTGGCTTATTATAAAAGAGTGTCTGAATGCTATATGATGATGATATCTGTGGATTATCAAAAAAGGAGTGTATTAGCACTGTAGTGTCGGCACGATGCACTAATGCAGTGCTCCATTTTAAAATAATATTGGACACCCAAGATGGACCTTATGCATGTTTAAATGACTCTAGATAGGTATTACAATCTCTTTTGTCAATGTGTGTGCAAAGCCAATGGTATATGATGATGTATAGATAAGCTGTGGCCATTCTTTGACAGGTTAACGACTAGGGTACGTTAATGACCGGTACGAGCAATTTTGACATTAACAAAGTAAAAATTATATATTGTCAACCTATGACATGGTATGGTGTTTCTAACATTTCTATTCAATAGTAGAGGTGTGTGGCTTATCAAAAAATTCTATTTGGTGTCTATAAAGATACATTTTAGCACTCCATGACATGCAGATGTTGCGAGAAGTGTAGAAATTTTGTGATTTTTAATTTTCAAAGTGATATTGGACACCCAATATGGAACTTATCTATGTTTAAATGACTCTAGATAGGTAGTACAATCTCTTTTGTCAATGTGTGTGCCATGACAATGGTATATGATGGTGTATAGTTGAGCTGTGGCCATTCTTTGATAGGTTAAAGACCGGGGTACGTTAATGACGGTACGAGGATTAAGAGATGAACAAAGTTACAATTATATTTTTTCAACCTGTGACCTAATATGGTTTTTGTATCATTTCTATTCAATAGTAGTGATGTTTGGCTTATTATAAAAGAGTATCTGAGGTATGTAGAGGCATATTACTGTACGCCATGGCATGCACGCGTTGCGAGAAGTGTAGAAATTTTGTGATTTTTAATTTCCAAAGTGATATTAAACACCCAAGATGGGCCTTATCAATGGTTAAATGACTCTATATATGTATTATGATCTCATTTACCCTCAGGAAAGAGTATTTAAGGTATATAAGTGTATATTTTTGTACTGTGCTGCAAGCGAAGGGCGCAAGAAGTGTTGAAAGAGTTGTGATTTTAATTTTCAAAGTGATATTGAACACCCAAGATGGGCCTTATGTATGTTTAAATGACTCTAGATAGGTAGTACAACCTCTTTACTCATTATGTGTGTGATGCCAATGGTATATGATAGTGTATAGGTGAGCTGTGGCCATTCTTTGATAGGTTAGCAAATGGGGTACGTTAATGACCGGTAGGAGGATTTTGAGATGGTTAAAGTTCTATTGTTATAGTGCCAGCCTATCATCTTGTATGGTGTTTCTATTATTTGTATTCAATCATAGACATGTTTGGCTTATGAGAAAATACTATTTGGTGTATATAAAGATGCATTTTAGCACCCCATGGCATGCATGCTTTGCGAGAAGTGTAGAAATTTTGTGATTTTTAATTTTCAAAGTGATATTAAACACCCAAGGTGGGCCTTATGCAGGGTTAAATGACTCTAGATAGGTAGTACAACCTCTCTTGTGATGGTTTATGTGATAACAATGGCATATGATGATGTATAGATGAGCTGTGGCCATTATTTGAGAGGTTAACAAATAGGGTACGTTAATGATAATATGTGTAATATAATGGCCTCTACGCAAGCACCAACTATGAAGTATAGGTATGATATATCAGGCCAATTCTAATTATTATGTACAGTAGGTCTACTAGAGACAATGGACAGTTAATGTAGTCATTGTATGAAGGATTTTGAATGAGCTAGGCTAAAGTTAAAAAATGGTAAAATAAATTCACAAATTTTCACATTTTCCAATTTATCCACCTATGCGTAACTTCAAGAGTTTTTGGGCCTCACTTTAGCTTTTTGGTATACATAAAGTCATGTATTGTAACAGTCTGGCCACAATATTTGGTGTTTCCAGGCCTCTTATTAGTGGTGTTATTCATGTTTGATTGATTACGATCATTAACGTACCCCCTTTTTAGAAGGTTTTACGGCATCTGCGATAAAAACTGACCCCCTAGGAGTTGGATCCTTGAATGAAACTTTTTAATAAGCCAAGATATAGGGCTATCAATAAAATATAATGTTATTAGGAAATACTGAGTTTGTAGATTCTTGATCCAGGCCCCCCTGACCAGTAAAACTTGGAATGACCCATATATATATATATATATATGTATATATATATATATATATATATATAATTATACACAAACATCCTTTCTTAATTGTATGCCTATACCTATAGTTGTGTCATGCATTCTTTTTCCTGGCCCTCTTATCAATTATTAGCCTCCAATCTCAATGTCATAATACTAATATCTACATACAAGACCATTAGCACTTCCTATACATTTTTGGGCAAACTAGTAAGATTTGTCCAGGAAGCGTAAAGAGGTTAATGTAAAAAAAAAATATGTCTACATTGAATGTGATGTCTATATTTATATAACACTATGAAAAATTATATTTATAATGATAAGCACGCATATAGGGAGTGCTAGTGTCTAATGTAAACAAAAAGTATGGCCTACTTTAATGTGATGTATATCTACATATAATAATTATGAAAATCTATATTTATAATGATACTGGAGGATGGAGAAGAGGCGGCCGTAGCATGAGGGCTGGAATGACGGACGATTACCGGCAGAGGAGGGAACAGCTGGAACTAGAGGCAAGGCAGCAGCGGATGCATCAAATGCAGCAGGCACTGCAGCTTCAGCACCCGAGACTCATGCTCCAACAAAGACAGCACCACAATCAAGCAGTGATGCGGGAGCTGGCTCAGAGGTTGGCAAGGCTTCAGGCCAGAGCAAAGAAACCAAAAAAGTGTCTACAGAAGTCAGCGGCTGGAGTCATAAAGAGAAGGATGGAGGAAGAAAGTATGGAATGGGAAGCCGACTCATCCGCTTGCACCGGAAACACCTTTCCCACTCCACAATTGTGTGAACCCATAATAATCAAAACAGAAATCTCACCAGACGCATGTAAGGTGGAGGCAAATCCTCACCCCCAGTTTGAGAGCGATGATAATGAGTCGGATGACGACGGTTGGTCCTTCTCATCACCATCGGGCTCATCTAGGGTGGGAGGAACATTTTTGGGCAAACTAGTAAGATTTGTCCAGGAAGCGTAAAGAGGTTAATGTAAACAAAAATTATGTCTACATTGAATGTGATGTCTATATTTATATAACACTATAAAAATTTATATTTATAATGATAAGCACGCATATAGGGAGTGCTAGTGGCTAATATAAACAAAAAGCATGGCCTACTTTAATGTGATGTATATCTATATATAATAATTATGAAAATCTATATTTATAATGATGAGCACGCATATATAGGAAGTGCTAATGGTCTTGTATGTAGATATTAGTATTATAACATTGAGATTGGAGGCTTATAAATGATAAATGGCCAGGAAAAAGAATGCATGACACAATTATAGGTATAGGCATACAATTAAGAAAGGATGTTTGTATATATATATGTAGGGGTATGGTATTTTACACTTTAACGTTCATGTACCCGTGAGACTCAGACCTAGGTCCTTCGGGTGTAGTGGGGGAATCCGGATGGCAGGTGGCAGCACCTGCCTCTGGGTTCGTATCCATTACACCAGGGGGCCTACCACTCGTCCGCCACACGTCACGTGGCCGGTCTGAGTTTCGCGGGCTTTTCCCCTATATAAGGCTGGTCCTAGCCCTAGGTTCCTCACTAGTGGTTTACCCACTGCTCAACCAGGTTGTTACCCGAAAGGGTAACCGAATGCCCTAGTAGCATGTAGTCCTCTGAGGCTGTGATCGTATGTAACGCAAGCTAAGAAATAAAAGCTCGGTTGCCTACCCGGAAACTTTTCTCTCTCTTCTTTATGATTTAATCTTAACTTAACGAGACGAACCATTACACTGGTGCCGTGACCAGTTGGTCTTCGGGTAAGCGCAGTCAGAAATGACTGAGCTGAGCCCAGTCAGGGGAAATGGCCCAAATAATGAGCTAAACTCCCCGATGGAGGATGGTGAAATCAAATCACCACCCCAAGGTACAGAGTGGAGAAATCCACTGGAACACTACCCTGATGGGTTAGAGGATGTAAGAAAAAAACTTACATGATGAACTGGATGAATTTGGAGACTCCTTATTCATGCCAGGAGGTACATCGAAACCTGCTCCAATGCATTAAAGTACTGCTCAATTTGGTAAACTACCATTTGAGGTACCAAAGCCTAGTGCAGGTATGTTTGAAACTCCATATAGTTCTCGAATTAAACACCAGAAATGTGGATTCGAAAGGAACAAAATGGACGAGCTTGAAGACATGAGAGCTGAATACGAGAAGATTCAGAAGGATCTTATTACACTGACCGGAACCCGAGACAAGATTCTGACTGAAAACAAACAGTTGATATCAGAACGTCTTGATTAAGATCAAAGTTGTAGACGCCAACAACAATTGTTATTGGATCAGATGGAGAAAGAAAAACAAGATTTTCAACTCCAACATGAACAGTATCGTGATGCACTATACACGGCGGATCTGGAATACAGAGCCTCGTGTGATGAGTTGAATAGAACTAAACAAGAGTTAAATTCAACTCAAACGGCCTATGGCAAGTACCAAGAAGAGCTGATGAGAATTGAATCAGCCTTCAAGGATGCACAGAAAACGTATCAAAAACAAACCGATGAACATGAAAAACTCAAAGGTCAATGGATACGTGAATCCACAGATTTGGCTGCCAAACAGACAAAGATGATGGATGATTATTCCGAACTGGAAGCTAAAGCTATCCAGATGTCAAAGTATCTAGAAGATACTGGTCGTGCAGTAGGCACTCTTGAATCAGACTTCACTGTTTCAGGAATTGCCCTAAACACGACGAGTAACCGGATGAACTCTTTGAGGGGCGATGACGGGGTAACAGAGACAACTGTACCTCGTTATGAAGGAATAAAGAGTCATCAGGTTAGATTTACAGACAATACCTTCAAGCCTCTTGGTTTAGGTACGGGAAATGGTGGGGCTGGCTCTGCGAGTGGAACTAAACAAAACCACTCGGCAAACACCTCCACCTTTGACGGCGGATGGCCACAACAGTCACCTCTAGGGGGACCAAATGGCCTGTATGCCCAGTATGGATGGAGTCAATCCCAAACAGGAGCGAATCCGTCCAAAGGTAGCACCCGGAACATGTCCGGAGGAACAACCGGACAACCATCCGGGAATTCCAGTCCAGCTGGAGGGCAATCCGGATGTGACCAAGGATCCGGACCTCCAGGAGATCGTTTCAGAAGCAGATCCTCTGCTGGTAGGACTGGTTCCAATAATGGAAATCAGTCAGATGGAACAGGAGGAAACACTAATCTCAATAGTGGTTTCTTTAGCTTTGGTGGAAATACACAGTCCATCAACAATCCTGGGCCAACTCCTCAAACCAGCGGATACACCTTTTTACAGGTGCCTCCATATGGAGCAGGAGGATCAGGAGGCGGAGGAGGACCACCGCCTGGAGGCCCTGAAAGTACTTATGGTACGAATCCTCCAAGGAAAAAGAGACTCAGTCGCCAAGTATCTCTTTCTCCAGGGTTACAAGCGCTGCATGACTCTAATGCAGCGATTGCTAACTTAGGTGTTGATTGCTACAATCAAGGTCTGGACGATACGGAGATCATGGAATGGAGTAAGGGTTTATCCCTTACTGGATCCATGAATCCGGCTCGTAGAGTAGCTAAGATACCTACCCCCTTTAACGCCAAGAACCCTTGGAAGGAGGAGTATCAAGGCTGCGCGGATGACTTTAACTGCAATGGATGGGGTAAAGCGGAAGCTCTCCCCTATCTAGTATGCTGGTTAAAGGAAGGCGACGGAAAAGGAGCCTTGGAACAATGGAGAGATTCTCAAATAGTAGGACTCTCAGCCCATATAAAATATGATGAACTCATAGAGATTGCTTCATATCTATATGGGAATATAGTTGGAGAAGATCCTTGGCTGACGTTCACTAAAAGAACACAGAAGCCTAAGGAATCTGCCAAAGTGTTCGGCTTGGAATGTCAGCGACTGTTACATAAAGCCAGACCTCAATGGAGACTAGATGATGAATGCTTCCTAGATGAAATGTTTAAACAATTCATTGAAGGATTGCGGAATCAAGAACACAGGACAGTAGCCTGTGAAGCTTGGAAGAATGATGCCTCTCTGACAGATTTGTTCCAGTCCTTAGATCCGGGATTATCAACGGATGTCAGCAATGATAATCCAGGAAGGAATACCCGAAACCGATTCATCCGAATCAGGGGAACCTGACGAAGATGAAAACGTTGGGGCCATTGGCCAAGGGAACCCCCGGTGTAACCGGAACTGGGGAAAGAAGCCGGGTGACGTCAAGGAGAAAATGATTACTTCTAAACCTCCTGTGACTCAACCCGATACCAAACCTACTACCGGTCCGTCTTTATCAGAGGACCTGGTTAACAATTTGGTAAAGAAGATTACTGAAAATCTTAGGAGGCCTAAGCCTGATAGGAGTGTTGTGACATGCTTTCGATGTCAGGAAACTGGGCATTATGCTGCTGAGTGTGAGGCAGGCAAGCCAGTTTATAGAAACACTCGTTACCGGAACAATCCGGGTAAAGAGGACTCAGTGAAGAAGGAAAACTGAGAGGGGGTGTCCATGAAGGCAACCGGATTACCCCCTGAATGAGTGATTGCCATGACTGCCAGCCTATCGCCGCTTGCGGTACTGGTGAGAATCCTCTAGCGATTTCGCCCAGCAGTGAAGCTAAGGAGCCTGATCAGTTCCTTACTCATGAGGCTGGGGAGACTGATAGTACACCAGGTGTCAAGAACCGGCAGAAGAACACAGAGGGGAAACCCGATATCAGTCCAGAGGGAGGGGCCAATGAGTTGGCAAGGGTGGGGTGTGCCCAGTTCCCCCCGGGTCATCCTTGTCTCGAATTCTTGAAGGGATGTGGATTTGACCTCGGCGCTAAGACGGAACTTGCTAAGTACGCAAGTAGTCCTACCTACTTGAAAGGTAGGAGGTGGTACGCAGTTGTATCTGTGAGTGGTAGATCCGCTGAGTTTCTTGTCGATACGGGTGCCAGCCACTCCTGCATTGCTAAGAGATTCTACGATCTTTTGCCTACGAATCATGAAACTTTCACAACGGAAGGAAATGCTCGTACGGCCGACGGTAGCATGATACAAACGTTCGGTAGAACATGTATGAGGTTCAGTCTACAGGAAGATAAGGACTTCCTCCTTACTCCTACTGTGGCGAACATCGTGGATGATGGTATACTTGGTCTGGATTTTGCTGCATTATATGGAGCAAGGTTAGATTCCCAGAGGGGGTTATTGGAAGTGAGAGACCCGTATCATCTTGAAGTACAATGTGTGCTTAGGCAAGTAAGCAGTGTAGCCAGTGTAGCCCAGACTGTTAAGATACCACCGGGCACAGCCTGTGATGTCTTATGTCGAGCGGACGGACAGTTTTTCGGAAAAACTGGAGTTGTAGAGCCAGACATGGCCATGTTGTCAAGTATCGGATTGGAATCCACCGATGTTCTAGTAGCTAACGCTGCTTGGACGGTGGTTCCTATATCCAATACCGGTAATAAGACTGTCTACGTCCAGAAGGATACGATCCTCAGGTCGGTTGTCCTGTCTGAATTGGTAGAAGGCTGTAAACATGTTTCGGCACCCAGAGCCCCTTCCCCACCCGAAAGGAGCCCGGAACTAGACATTCTAGTATCCGAAAGCCATGTAGAAAGTGATGAACAATGTGAAGCTCTAACTGACTTGTTATACAAGTACCGTAAAGCTTTTGCAGCACCAAGTGAAAAATTGGGGCGTACCTATTAGGTACTGCATACGATTGACACTGGTGAGAACGAACCTTTTAAGATTCCTTATAGAAGACTCCCACTAGCCAAGAAAAAGGTAGCTGAGGAGGAGATAGCTAAAATGCTTGAACAGGATGTAATAATTCCATCAACCAGTCCTTGGTCTAGCCCTGTGTGCATGGTGACTAAGAAAGATGGTACCATCCGTTTCTGCATAGATTACCGGAAATTGAATGGTATGACCAAGAAGAATTCATATCCCTTACCACGGATTGATGAGACTATAGACTCCCTTGGAGGTAAGCAATGGTATTGCTCTCTAGACTTACAATCCGGGTACTGGCAAGTGGGTATGCATCTGAAAGATATGGAGAAGACGGCCTTTTCCAGTCATATTGGATTATTCCAATATAATGTGATGCCGTTCGGATTGTGCAATGCACCGGCGACATTTGAAGCCATGATGGAAACTTTATTAAGTGACCTCTTATGGAAGAAATGTCTCGTCT
Organism: Acholoe squamosa; assembly: GCA_949317995.1. Classification (NCBI taxonomy): domain Eukaryota; kingdom Metazoa; phylum Annelida; class Polychaeta; order Phyllodocida; family Polynoidae; genus Acholoe; species Acholoe squamosa. The sequence goes on along the minus strand of OX439041.1, from coordinate 82,133,967 downwards.
ATCTAGATGATGTGATTGTCTTTGGGAAGACACACGAAGAATGCTTGGAAAATTTAGGTATGGTCCTGGAAAGGATCATAACTAATGGTTTGAAGCTGAAGCCCAAGAAATGTGATCTTTTCAAAAGATCTATCAATTACTTGGGGCGAATAATCTCGAATGAAGGGATTAAAGCCGATCCGGAGAAACTGGATGCCGTGTCAAATTGGCAGGCACCCACGAATGTGAAAGAAGTCAGATCCTTCCTCGGATTCTGTTCCTACTACCGGGACTTTATCCCAGGATATATAAGAGTTGCCTTGGGGATCCAAGCAAGACGAGTCCTTTAGGAAAATAAAGGATTTGTTTGCAAGTACACCTGTGTTGAAGTACCCTACGGAGAATGATCACTTCATTCTAGATACTGATGCTAGTAATGAAAGCATAGGAGCCGCCCTTTCTCAGGTCCAGGATGGGGTTGAAGTTCCCATAGCCTTCGCTAGTAACACGTTGAGTAAAACTCAAAGAAATTATTGTACCACTAAACGTGAGTTGTTGGCTGTGGTGGTCTATACGAAGAAGTTCAAGCACTTTTTGTGGGGGAGTGATTTCACTCTACGGATTGACCACTCTTCCCTCAGATGGTTATTGAACTTCAAAGATGCAGAGGGGATGATAGGTCGCTGGTTAGCGCACCTATCCGAATTCGGTCTAAATCACAGCCAGATTGAACACCGAGCCGGGGCAAAGCATTTGAATGCAGATGCTTTGTCTAGAATCCCAGTGAGGAAATGTGCAAATGCTGAGTGCACTGATTGTGGAGCCCACAATGCTGTGTTGGCAGGGGTTCGAGTTCCATTCGAAACCCACCCGGAACATGTCTTGAATTGGTCCTTGGAGACCATCCAGCAGTTCCAGGAGTCTGATGCAGTCACATCACGTTTGATTAAGTTCCTTAATCAGGGTATCTGTCCTCCAAGACCCGAAGTGTCATTGGAAAACAGAGAGATGAGACGATTCCTAGCTCAATGGGCCGAGCTAGAAGTCCGGGATGGTATTCTGTTCCGATGGAAGAACCATTCTAATAGGAAGAAAACCTTGCAAGTTGTCATACCTAGTGCTATGCGACGAGATATTATGTATTTCTGTCATGGTCATAGAACTAGTGGACACTTTGGAAAGAAACGGTCTCTAGAACGTCTGACCAGACGATACTATTGGCCCGGCATGAGTACAGATCTCACCCGGTGGGTGGAGACCTGTCCCGAGTGCTGTAAGAACAAACCAGGACCCGGGTTAGGCAAACTGCCATTATCCCAGGAACTGTTTGGTGTAAGGTTTGCTAGAATAGCTGTTGACATTATTAGTGGGATTCCCCCCACTCCTAGTGGCAACACGTGTATGATGGTCGTGTCTGATTATTATACCAAGTACACCCGGGTGTTTCCTTTACCGGATCATAAGGCTGTTACTTGTGCTATGGCCTTTGTAAAAGGGTGGGTGCTGCACTTAGGTGTCCCACTCATGTTACATAGTGACCAAGGCAGAGAATTTGAGTCTAGTCTGTGGCAAGAGATGTATAATTGTCTGGCGATCTGCAAGACAAGAACCAATCCCTATAGGCCACAGAGCGATGGACAAGTAGAGAGATTCAATAGGACTTTGATCCAAGTATTGAAGTCTCTGGTTAATGAGCAGATGGATGATTGGGATGAACAATGTGAATTCGTAGTACACGCCTACAATGGCACTGTACATTCAAGCACAAACTGTTCTCCTAATCTCCTCGTTTTTGGAGAGGATTTGATTATGCCAGCCGATTTGGTGTTTGGCGTAATAAGAATGAATCCGGAAACCCCTTGTCAGGTGATGTTTGTAGAATCACTACGGGATAATTTCAAACAAGCCTATGAGAGGGTTAGAGATGAGTTGCAGAAAACTGCGCGTTGGCAGAAAGTTGGCTATGACACAGGTCTAAAAGCTAGATTTTTTAATCTAGGAGATAGAGTACTGCGTCTACACCAACCTCTAGCCAACCTGAAATTAGCCAGCAATTGGGATGGACCTTTCACTATAACTCAGGTTATTAGTGACTGCACAGTGATTATTAAATCACAGCTTGGTAAATGTTACAAGTCAAATGTAGCGAGACTATGCCCATGGAGAGGGAGGGATACCTCCACCGAAATGTATGGCGATGGTCTATTGGAAGTAATGGAACAGAGTCGTGTTAAGCAACTCGAAGTGGTACCGACCCGAAAGCGAGGACCCGGGCGGCCACGGAAGGTTGCAGACCCGAAGAGGGTGGTGCCCCCTGTCGTAACATCTGGAAAGCAGGGGAAGATACAAAAAGTCTCGGCAGGCGCAGGTAAAAATAAGAGGAAAGGTCCTTCTAAGGCTAAGAAGACCTTGGAAAAGGCTCTTATGGATACCAGGTCAATAAAAGAGGCCTCAAAACCTCTTAGACGCAGTCCAAGGTTGCTAAAGACTGCCGTAACCTAGCCTGTTAACACAACGAGTGTGTTGTCCTGTACTGTGTACTGTTATATGTTGTAACCTAGTTCAATGTATATTTGAGCCGGTCATGAGTTTCTGGAAAAGGCCCTATGACAATGTACCCATGGTTTTGGACGGATAATCCGGTGGATATGCTTATGCTATCCATAAACTCCATAATACCTAGCGAGTTGTCATAGTTGAACCCTGAGTACGGACGGACGACTGATCGGGTATTGTATTGTTTTTTATGTAAGGGCGCGTGACCTAATTAAGGGCACGCGGGAAAGTTGTTGACCCATTTTCGAATGGTCACGTGAGGCGCCGGTTTGATCATGCGCAGCGATTCAAGTTCGAGTATCCCGCCATATTGTCTTATTCCTGCAAAGGAAGAAGACGTGGCCGAGAGTGGTCTTACTCTTGTTGATGTCTGATAGCTCGAGACAGCCATATTCCGAGGTGTGCCCTCGTTAAAAGGCACCCGCCTTTCACTGGGTAAGCAGTACTTACTGCTTATCCGGTGAATTGGGATATTTAATCCCCGAACGGCCACTTCTGTCGATGGCAGAAGAGGCCGTCTGCCTTGGCGGTGGTGCCGGTGCCAGCACCCCGCCAGAGTATGGAAGTGGTTCTCCCCAGAGTCCCACTTATACATACGACGATCAGCAATACGATGCTGATTGTGATCAGATGGATCAACAAATGAATGTTGATCAGTACTTCTCTGGAGTAGACGATAGCGACATAGAATCGTTCTATGACGCATCCGACAACTCCAGACAAGTTAGTCCTGAACGCCGAGGTGTTCAACAACAAACTGATGCAGGTGAGCCTTACGTAGCCCCTCCATCCGAAGGATTGAGTGGAGAACCGGCAGGAGCCCAGTCTCATGACAGGGCTCTGATGCCACCTCCCCCTCAATTGCCGCCCCGTCTTGGTGGGAGTACCTCATTCGGTGCTTTGGGACCTGCTTCTCCGGTTGACAGGCCAATGTTTCTAGAGCTGCCCCTCCCAGACAGTCCAGAATGGCATGATGTAGCCGGTCCCTATGACGGACGGATGTTAGCAATTTCTGAGGAAATGCTGATACCCACCTGTTATGTGACGCCCAGAGAGGTTGATGAACGTGTTGTCAACGCAATCTGGGAATGTGCTCATCCGCAATGGGCTAATACCTTTCCGGAGTCCTGGTTGATGGATTACCATCAGATGGCCAAAGGATTGGTAGTCCACTTATGGTTTTGTAAAGCCGTCTGGGACGCAGAAATGGCTTTCCGAAGGAATCCCTCTTATAGGCCTACCTACGTGTCTGACAAAACGGGTTATACCGGTGTCAAGGCAGATGAGGTCTCTAGATACATGGATAGAGACCAGATCCTACTGTTAGGCACAGCGGATGAGTATGAAGCAGCAGGTAACGCTGTTGTGGATTACTGTCCAGGGGTCCCCATCACGTCTCAAACCATTGAGGCAGAAGAGGCCCGTATTGGTGTGTCTCCATTAGACAGACTTGGGGTAATACAGGACCTCGTAGTACGTCTATTGGAGAGGCAGTATGCACTGGCGCATCCAGAGTTAGTACCCGCACCCGCACCCGCACCCGTGCAAGTAACAGCCAAGATGGCCGATCGGATGGACCGTCTCATGTCTCCTGCTGAAGCTCCTACCTTGGGGGGCGCAGCAGTAGTACCTGAAAAGGCCCTACCTGATGCAGATGTTTCCCTTAAAACTGCTCAGTCTACCCCTACGAAGACTGAGCAAGTAAAGGAGAAAGCAGTTGGTGGAAAGGGTAAAGCAACCCCCACCAAAGGTAAGGGTAAAGGGAAGCGGTCAGGAACCAAACCCTCTACCAGCACGAGTGTGGCCGACAGTACCCGAACCCGTCGGGTGTCTCCACGCTCGGCCAATAAGAAGGGCGCTAAGACTTCGGATGTCTCCGGCAATGAGACGGATGCATCCGAGCCTGGCACTTCTACTAACGGCAGATCCCGCAGGCGGAATAAGAAGAGGGTTGACCAACGCAAACCTGAACCTATCGAGGTAGACGTTCACGCTGATAATACAGAAGCTGAACCGGCTGTCCCAACCGTAAAAGTTGAGCTCGGTGTGCCAATCGTCAAGCTACACGACGTAATGGCCGATTTGAGTGGAGACGCTCAAGATGCTGCAGCCCAGGTTCTCGCGGGTCAACAACCCGTTGTGCAACCTGTGGATGTACCATCCGACCCGGAGGGAGAGGAGCCGGTTGACCCAGTTGTGGATGCCACTCCGACTGACGAGCAAGAGGCTGCTATCTGGGCTAACGCCAATAGCAACTTTGCTGACTTCATTCCTCTACACAGGGGACACCTGAAGGGGAGTAAATCCGTATGGAGACTGCCCCCTCGGATCACCTGTGAGAGGCGTGAGGATATGGAGGAGTGGCTTCGCAAGAAGCTCTCTGATAGAAAGCCGGCCAATATGTACTGGATCTATTGGGAATTCGTTAAGAATTCGCCCAATGGTCTGTACAATTATGACCAGAAGGGCAAGCTCAAGTTTGCTCTAGATGAGTACTACGGGGAGGATCGTAAAGATTGTCCCTTCCAACGTTGTACTCAAAGTGAGGGTGAGGTTGAATTCTTCATCGAGAAAGATGAGTTCCTTCGTCATCTCGTGGAGGTTCATATGCACCAGAGGCCGGAATATGTCTGCGATCGAGAGGTTGGCAAGAAATGTGCTAAATGCACAGGATGTGTCACCCCCCGACGCGGAGACATGGTCCGGCACTATGTGACTTCGCATGGAGAGGGCCTGGAGGCAGCCATAGATCGGGTGATGAAAATTCACTCGGAACTCTATGGTAACCTTAAGGGCCTCAATGCAGAGAAGTTGGCTTCCCTCACACCGAGTACGAAGCAGTTTGCCCCTACGGTTCCTGGTACTAACCAGAAACTAAAGGCTCGGTTTGCCCAGACTCCCGGGTCCGGCAAACTAGAGTACGCTCAGGAGGAGTACGATCTGTTGAACCAATGGAGGAGCAACAAGGCCCGCCGCCGTGGTGGGGCTTATGTAACTCCATCCGGAGAACAGGTCCGAAGCCGCAGGGATTACCGTCAGGGACCCTCCGCGGCAGATAGGAAGAGACAGGCGTCTGAATCTCCAAGCCGAGCCAGGTCACCACTGGAGGCGTTGGAGAGACAACGAATGGGGGAAGGAAGAAGCCACATCTTCCATCTCCTACTGGAACTCCTTCCCACTATGGACGAGCACCAACTCCACTAGGTGCACAGAACCCGACATTCTTTGGTGTCAGTGGACCGGGTGGCCAGTCCTCCCGGAAACACGCGCCTTTGAATGTCAGAGACCCGAAGCAGTACCCTGCTATGGGCCCACCCGGACCAGAGATGCAAATCTTTGATCAGTACGGGAGGGTCAAGCAGGAACTGCCGACAGTAGGAGGTCAAGCTCCCCGACCTACAATGAGTGCTGTGGTGAGACAACGTCCAGCCGTGCCATTGTTGACGGCCAAAGACCTTAGAAGGGAATTGTCGCGGTTGCCCCTGGCACAGGGATCACTAAAGCAAGGCCCTTCTTCGACCACTGCTAGTGCGGCTACTACTGCGGTTGCCTCTTCGCACACGCAGGTAGCTGTCACTGCGAGTGGGTCTGGAGCACAGCCGAAGCCTCAGGGTCAGGTACCCCCACCTGGTGCTGTGGTTCATCGGCCTAAGCTGATCCAGACCGTGGAGACCTTCTTCAAGAAGGAGGACAAATTGTCTTGCAATATTCAGAGCAAGCAGTTTGAGACGTTACAGCACCATCTGGAAAACCTCCACCTGGATATGTATCGTCGGACCGTGTCGAGCACTCTCCAGTGCATTGACGCGATCCAGAAGTCAGAGATCAACCGGATCTCGACTCAGATAAAGACGGATGTTGCCAAAGATAAGCAGGAAGCTGCTAATCTGCGGCAGGAGGCCCTATCCGAGAAGGAAACAGCTTCTCAGATGCTCGACCTGGAACGAGCAACGAACATGAAGAACCAGCAAAAGTTCTTCAAGGTTTTCGGAGTTATCATGGATAACTGGGACGGCACACCTGAGCATGCTTTGAACCTGTTCGAGGCACGCCAGAAGGTGAAACTAACACCTGCTGTCCCCGCATTGGCACCTACGGATGGAACCGGTGTGGACCCCCCCGTTCAGCCCCAGGCTCAACAACCGGGTCCAAACCAGCCACACGAGGAGAACATGGAACAGTGAAAACTGTTGCATGAAGACCGGACATAATTGTGTGTCCCGGGGTGCTATTTCCTATGTATTGTTGGATAAGAAACCATTTTTTTTATCCAACCCGTATTGATTCGGGTACCAAGCTGTACCCTAATCCGGAAACTGAAAACAGAAGGAGAAACAAACAAGTCACTCTGGAGGAGGAGTACGAATGCTGTAAACACCATAATATAATGACTGTGCCTATTATAAAATCATGGACAATTTACACTAATATGGACTTTTGAACTACAAACCGGATTTATTACTACACCACTACTACTCGTGAGCTAACACTACAGGCATCAGGGTTTAGCTACGCCCATAAAGTCCATCAACAGTCTACAACTGGATCTACTATTACCTCCAGTTAGCTAGCACTACAGGCATCAGGGTTTAGCTACGCCCATAAAGTCCATCAACAGTCTACAACTGGATCTACTATTACCTCCAGTTAGCTAGCACTACAGGCATCAGGGTTTAGCTACACCCACCAGCAAGTTTTACTATAGCACTTCAGGCATCAGGGTTCAGCTCGCCCATACCAAGACATCAGCAGCATCCGACTCCTGTTACATCCTCCAATCATGAAAACAAGTAACTTCGTTGATAATATTATAATGTGTGTAAAATTGTATTTATAACTATATAATATCTTTTATAAAGATATATTATTATAGAATGTCTATAAATATACTGGATCTGCGAATCCTAAAAGTTGTTTATGGTAATCCTAGACCTATAACTGTCTAGATAGGTCATTCTTGGTCTCAATATATAAAGATACTATATTTCTTCTGTAACCTGTAAATATAAAACACTAAGGTATAAGCTGAGCTGCGTCTCAAAAAGTATAAATATTTTTCCATAAAATAAGAGAAGGTCCAACGGATTTCTCTAAAGTTAGTACTGTATTACTCAGGTTAATACCTAATTGTGTTCATATAGTATCAGATTAATTGTTCATATCTGATCATTAATATTCAATTCACTTTGTAAAGTGGACAGAGTTGTTAATTTAAAAAGTCGAAATTTTTTTTCCGGGTTCAATAACTGTAATACGGTCATTATTTACAACCACCGGTCCTTTTCAGGACCCTACTGTTGTCAAAATGTTATTATAAATCTGTGATATATTTATCATTTGTGGTTGTTATAAGCTACTAGTGGAAGTGACATGAACGACACTCGATGCTATTATTGTATAATTTTTCAGAAATAGGATAGTCTTATACTATAGCCTATTTCACATCGAGCAAGTGTAATTAATACCCCTTTTTAGTATTGTAAACAATTACTTGCTAGGTTATTAATACACTGCGGTTTAATCACCCCCAAGTTATTGTCTAAGGGGGGCAGTGTAGGGGTATGGTATTTTACACTTTAACGTTCATGTACCCGTGAGACTCAGACCTAGGTCCTTCGGGTGTAGTGGGGGAATCCGGATGGCAGGTGGCAGCACCTGCCTCTGGGTTCGTATCCATTACACCAGGGGGCCTACCACTCGTCCGCCACACGTCACGTGGCCGGTCTGAGTTTCGCGGGCTTTTCCCCTATATAAGGCTGGTCCTAGCCCTAGGTTCCTCAGTAGTGGTTTACCCACTGCTCAACCAGGTCTGCATGATATAGTCATAAGGGTAGTAGTCCTGTGTGAACATGCACAGTTAGGCCTGGGGTGAATATTTGTTATGTACCCTAAAACCTCTAAAGGAAATTCATTAAGCATGTTTATATATAATCATTAGTATGGATTTCATTGATAGATTATATTGTAAGGCCCGCCACAATTGTAACAATAAAGGCATTATGGGTCAGGTACATTATATTATGAGAAAAGAGCAGTGGGAGATCTTAACTAATTGTGTGGGAGGAGTAATGTAGGGTTCAAGGTTGGTGGTTGGCCAGAAGCCATAAGGCATTGAGTTAACGGTAAAGCTAAATAGAAGAACAAACAAGGTTCATTCCCCCATGTTAGAGTAGGGCCAAGGCAAAGTAAACTGGACACATCTACTAACTTCTGGAACCTTATAGAACATTCTAAAATGACTAAAAATAGAAGTTGATCTCATGTTTTGGATCATTCTGGAATAGATCAATCTAGAATCAAATTTAACTATAAAAAGGGGAGGTGTGGAGTAGCTGGTAAGAACACTTCCAGTCAGACAGACCTGTGAGAAAGACCAGGAATACATACTCCACACCAGCATGCTACCAGAACCACACCTTATTGGTAAGAATCTTGATTGGCTTTGAACTCATATCACCCCAACCACCAACCAGCCTCTTACATAATACATACATATATCAATTGTGAATGAATATTGTAATAAAAGAAACATGATTGTATTTCACTTGTAGCCTCATTATTGATATAGACATTGATTTATGACCTATCCAGGCATTCATATTACATCCGATCTTAATGATAGAGATATCATTATCAGTAATTCAACTACAGTAAGATAGCTACCCCGGATGAATATAATCCTATAATAACCCCCCATATAATACAAACCCTGCACTCTACATATTTCCTGTTAGTTTAAGCAACTTTCAACTCTAATATATTTCCTGCAACTTTACTTATTTCCACAAGTTAATTAAAGTAGGACTAGTAAGTTTCCTACAAGATTAAGGAACTTTCATCAGAAATATATCCTGCAACTTTAATTCATCCTCACACTCCATTAAAGTAGGAAAGCAGCACCCACACAACTTTGAGCAACTTTTATTGCATCAATATTTCATTTACTTTAAATTATTACACAAGTGTTTTAAAGTATATTAGTAAGATTCCTGCAGAATTAAGCAGCTTTTAGCAGAAATATTTGCTGCAACTTTAAATACTGCTCCAATTCCCTTAAAGTAGGCCCAGCAATTTCCTGCAACATTAATCAAAGTTTATCACAGAGATTTATTTTCTGCAACTTTAATACATACCCCAACTCAGGTGAGATAAGTTAATTAGAATAATTGGACACAAAAAAAAATCCATCCAACAATAACATCAGTGTTCCATGTCAGCATATATATGCATGAAAAAAATCTAGAAAAACAGTTGATGATATATAACATAGATTTCAATGTCAGGTATTGTCAACACCATTTTGGTAGAGTTTAGAGAAAATGCATATATTCTCTTTTACTTATCCAACTGTATCACATCATGACACACACGCATGCCCTTATCCACTAAATGATGAAATTAAAAGTGGGAATATTGGCATTTTGTGGCATTTGATACATGAACTGTACCACCCCATTTGATGATGGAAAATTGAAATTGTGGTATTTATGATGCAGAAAATACTGGAGATGTACCAGTAATAACACTTTGAGGTAGAATCTTTCATTGACTTTCAGCAAACTCCTAGTCTGAATTTACTGAACATATATCACTTTTACGCAAACCTCCGAGATTAGATTTAGTCACCTTTCAGCAAACCTCTGAGGTACATTTTAATAACCTTTTATCATGTTTAAGCAAACATCTGAGGCTGAATTCAGTTCACATTAACACCTTTAAACAAATGTCCAAAACTGACTTCAGTCAACATTGATCATATTTAAGCAAACCTCCAAGGCTGACTTTAGTCAATATTAATCATATTTAAGCAAACCTCCAAGGCTGACTTTAGTCAAAATTAATCACATTTAAGCAAACCTCCAAGGCTGACTTTAGTCAATATTAACTCCATGTGAGCAAAACTCCAAGGCTGACTTTAGTGAATATTAACTCCATGTGAGCAAACCTCCAAGGCTGACTTCAGTCAACATTAATCACATTTAAGCAAACCTCCAAGGCTGACTTTAGTCAATATTAACTCCATGTGAGCAAACCTCCAAGGCTGACTTTAGTCAACATTCATCACATTTAAGCAAACCTCCAAGGCTGACTTTAGTCAACATTAATCACATTTAAGCAAACCTCCAAGGCTGACTTTAGTCAATATTAACTCCATGTAAGCAAACCTTCAGGACTGAAGTTTATTCAGCATTCATCAACTTAAAGCAAACATTGAAGTACAAGTTAAGTTTCATCCCTTGGAATTGAGGTGATTAATCAAACTGAAAGTTACTTAAACTTCCAGGAAACTCCAACATTTGCTGCTTTAATTGTTGCTGACAATGTTAGTCAAAGTTGGTTAAAGTTTGTTTATGAATTTAATCAACTTTATGCAGTGCTTAAAGTTTCTTAAATTGGAAGGTTCATACAGTGTGAAGGAATGGCCATGGTAAAATCTATAATCATTGTTGCAAAGTCAAATGATTTGTATCCATATTTTCCATGCCACTTTTGGGCTACTATAAGAACTAAAGGGCACATAGATTGCTTTCACACTGCAAACTGAACTTATGGTCTCAGGTGACACATATTACTTTACACTAATAACATTGTGCTATATTTCTGTTTCTCTAACTCAATCTGGACACTATTCTATCAACTTATTACATCACGGCAACATGAGAATGTCAATTTAGAATGTCACAAGGAAGAAAATGGGATTTGTATCACTTCACCAGCTCCAGCCATATTATTACCTACAACAGAAGCAAGACCTGTCTGACAACTGACAAACTAATGCACAACTAATTGGTCCACTCATTATGATCTGGCTCATGTCTATATCAATCTTATAACGGGCATCTCAGATATCGGGTGTTATAATTATCTCAGTACTAGTTATTATAATGGTATACATATGTGTAGGGGTTCTGCTACTATATATGTGTGTGCTACCCTGGGACTCACATAGGGGGCAGACCTGCATAGTCTCATCTACCGGTAGGTCACCTGTCCCCCAGGTAGCCACCACGCACACAATGAGGCCAACATATTGTTGGGTTGGTGCTCATTTTTTTCTTTCAGGTGCTTGAAATTCCATTCAGCATCATACCAGGATCGCCTTTATATGTCCCCCGTCTCATCGACCACACTGGGTTAGGGGCAGGTCAGTAAGTGTTTCAGTACTGGGAGTGAGGCCGCTTATGACCAATAACATATTCAGCGCTTGCCACTGAACTCGTACTTGTCCTCGATTTGTTGGAATCTTATAGACTTTATATCCCGAGGCAATTGGCAAAGTCTCACTGTAGTATTATATCTTGTCAATAGCCAGGATCTAAAGGTGTCGAAGGACAAGGTTGCAACCTCCTTTCTTCGTGCTTGTGTTTAGTTTATATTTTTCTTTACACTAGGACAATTGTCTTGGAGTTTTGGGCATTAAGAGCGCCAATTGTGACGAACTATGTTTACTGTTTGGTTCTATTTCCTTAGTTAAATATAGTGGTCATATATATATATATATATATATATATATATATATATATATATATACACACAAGGTATGGAACTTTAAATATATTTAAATATATCTGGATTTGGTTCATTCTTTGCAGCAAATGTAGCAAGTTAGAAATGTGGTGCAGATGCAGCCAGTGTAACACCATCTTAAGGTAATGAGGGTCTCGTGTACCAATTTTAACAAGGCCTAATTGCCTGGTTCCATTTTGCCCGTAGTTGGAAGTTCTACATAGCTAGAGAAACAATGTCTACTCATGTACTTCTGCTGCATACAAGTTGTATCATCCAGAAGACATTAAGAACCGAGAATGTACTTCAATAGTAGGCTCTTTATTTCAGCAATGTATTAATGCTGAAAGTTTGGTACGATATAATCGCTGGTAAACTATTAAGACATGCATTTTAAGCATGATGAGAAGTCTTTTGAAACATGAAAGATTTCACCTTTCCAAATATATTAGTCTTTAGAGACCTGGAAATGAGGTAGGGGAATGATGATGAAAAAAAAAGATAAAAGACTACAGTGCACATCAGCTGCAAAATGAGCCAAATCCAGATATACTTACTGTTCCATACATTGTGGGATATCAGAGAGGGCCCTTATAAGATTTATATAGGCATGAGCCTGTTCGTAATGAGTGGACCAATTAGGTAGGGAATAGTTTGTCAGAGGTGGGCTTAGATGAGGCCCTAAGGGTACATTAGTAATGAGGGCAATGCATATATATGTGACAGAATCTGCGAAAAGGGACCTTATTTCAGGGGGAATTAGGCCCCTTTTCCCAGTGCAGGTCGCATGTATGATCAAAGTAGCTTGAGACCAGGATGTATTTGAAATGTGATATGAATGGGGGCAATGAGGAGTATGCCAATATTGGTGCTGCAAAGAGAGGGAGGGGGGAGGTACAGTAACAGGGGGAAGAGACAGGAAATGAATAGGAACTAGGAAATAAAAAAAGAAAATTTTCACGATACAGTTGAAGTAAAGTAGGAAAAGAAATTTGATACCTATCTCCTCAAAAAGTTATCATAACAGGAACTACACAGTAATAGGCTCAAATAAGACCAATGAAACACAGACAGTTACCAGATATGAGCCTCCAGAACATGCCTGGATCATTTTGTGATGAAATGCCAGAAACATTTGAAATGTTCACTTGACTTTTGTTCTGGCTGAATTGGAATGATTTAGTTACTCTTACTATAAAGCATGTGATCTTAGATCTGCACTTCTAAGGCTTATAGAAATATCACAATAGGTCAATTAGATATGATACAGTCAGTACGTGGTGACTGGGATGTATGACATGTGATATAAATGAAGGCCTTTATAGGGATATCATAATTGATGACACAAATAGGCCGGGGGCTGATTGGGCCCACCACCCCCCCCCACATCCCAACGCATCAGATATTTTTTTTTTATCCTTAGGGTCCCCTGAACAAGATTCAGACTAGGTAAGATAATCTTAGAGCTTAGGGATTGAGCATACTCCTTGAATAACATGGTAGCAAAATTGACTCAAAAGTGATCTAAACCCGCACATGTATAATGAGCAAAAACTGGTATTGCATCCCAAGATAAGCAATGTTAACATCTTAAATCTTTTTCAGGGGACCCTATGGATCAAAAAGATACCTGGTGCGTTGGAATGTAGGTGGAGGTGCATGGTGAGCCCTATCAGCCCCTGGCCTAAAAGAGGATGGGAGGAAGGGAGGATCAGTAAAAGGAGGAAGAGATAGTATACAAAGAAATCGTGAATAGAAAATAAAATCTAAGGATATATATGAAAAAAAAAAAGAGCAGAAAGAAATTATTAAAGTTGTTACATCTGTTTCTCATAACAAGACCTCACATGTCACCAAAGCTGAACTAGTTCCACAACAGGACAGGATCTGGATGGGGACCTCTTTGGTGTCATTTTGAAGGGATTTTAGGCGTTCACATTACTCAGGGCAGGAACTAAGAATAACACAGACCTTCACCACATGTGAACTTCCAAACCATGCCTAAAGCACAGTCATAGTTAAAGGGTAATGAGAATTTTGAGAGAACCACATCTTCCCACAATAAAAAAAAGCTTAATCACAAGTTTTAATGAAATAAGTTCTTGAGAAGAGAGAAGTAAACAGGTATGCATTAGGCAGACCTATGGGACATCTTCGTATGGAAACAGCAGCTCTGAGGAAATCAAAGTGACGAAAATGGGTAATGCCAGATGACAAGATTATTCAGTATCTCTTTCTTTTTCTCTCTTTTTTTTTATGAAAAATAAAACGTTCAAGAATTATATCTAGGCGCAAAGGCCTCTTGGCCAATATGAATAGGCGAAAATGAGATATGATGGTGGACAGAGAGCACAATGACATGTCAAACCAACAAGATGATCTATCTGCCTGGTACACTCTTGTCCATGTATAAACCAAACCCAACAGGAGCATCTCTGTTAACACCTTCTATGATACCCTAGTCACACCACCTTGATTTCCAATAGGTAGAAAAAACATCTGGTCATGCAATAAAGAAGTCTCAAAGAAAAAAGTGGGCAAAGTTGGTTTTCACTGTGTCAAAAAACAAATCCACCTTTTTACCATCAGTCTGAACCAAGACTGTTTGAATTGACATATTTATTCCAATCCCTGCTTAAGGTGGCTGGCGGGTATTGTTAGTTCATCATTTGTACACCAGGGGTCTCTGTGGTACATTGACTCTTTGGAATGGCGAAATGTGCAAAATACAGGGAGGCTTGGCATGGATTTGAACCCAGGATCTCTTGTGAGTAAGGCAGAGACATTACAAATGAGCCATGGGGACTGTTTTGTGTGACCACCTAGAAAGGAATGTATAACCTAGATGTCACTATTCTAACCATATCCTTACATTTATTATTTCAATCATCAAAAATATTAGAAATATGCCTAGGAACAAATGTCAATGTTACATATACTGCAAAGATATGCTTAATATCTTAGTGCTAAAGAGGTTTAAACAAAATTTAATTACTTTTGGATATGAATCCAAGGGTTTATGTGACAAATCACTATATGATCCTATATAGGGTTAAATCTTCTGTATCTCAAAAAAATGCATGGGACCCCCTATTATTTTTGCACATATGAAAAGTACAAATCATTTTTAGACTATGGTGAGAATATGGCAAAATTCTAATTGCTTTTACTCTATCCCCCCCAGCCACCTTAAGCAGTATTTGTGTTGCTGTCCAGAATAAAATAACTGAACGCTGACAAGATCCTTTGTTTGAATTTTTTTCTAAACTCTGTTCCGTTGAAATTAAATTGTCTTTGAAAATGCAATACATTTTCAGCCGGACATTCAGGAAATTGTCAATTTCAGAAGAATTAATGTTATGGACACTATTACTTTTTCCTTTACACTGTATCTTGATCTATACCTTGCTTACTTGCAATGCTTGAGGAATCTGACAACTTATAAACACAAGAAAGAAAACGAAAAGTTTGTTTTTTTTCAGATAGAATGTTGACTGACCTATTGTGAAAAACAGGCCCTAAGGAGCTTGCTAAAGCACTTTTCTGACATATCACACTGAAAAGGCCTTAGACATTGTGCCGTACTTGAGAGCTAAAGGCTGTAGTTTTTGTCAGAGTTAAGTATAAAAATTTGTATCTACATTATTTACATCGTATAGTCACACCTAGGACGGCTATACCTGGTCCCCTCTCAATGAATCTATCTAAGACACAAGGTATTAAATGGTTGTCATGGTAACCTGTATAAAGGCTGTGAGGATTTCCCATTCAGAATGTGAAAAGCTGATAATCCCAGTAAGTCACCTTCCTCACAGCAGCTGTTTGCATTAAACTAACATTCATCAGGAATGGTGTTACCAATGTCAAACATGATCTAACCTGGTTCTACTCACAGTGATTATATGAGCAATCTTGCACAACTTCATCAACTCTATGTGATTTTAGTCTAAATGATTGGAGCACTGATTGGCTGAAAGCTCCTTTACCAAAGGCCTCATTTTTGTGTTGCATGTCTTTAATAATGTGATGCAGTGCATGTATAAAACAATTACATTCTTGATTTACATCAAGCGTTTAAATGGTCTGTACTTTACGTAACAATTAGCAAGCATAAAACATGCAATATAAGCTGTTCCTAGGAGGAAGAGGCTATATATCATCACTCCAATTGTTTTAGGGACATGCATGTTTTCTCATGCAGCTATTTGCCTTCATAGAACAGGCTATTTTAGTCCGGAAATTAGAGGAGAAGGTAGCAAATACTTGCCAAGCAAAACAACGTTCATGATGATATATCTGAATACTCTGTTTGTTGGCAATGTGTATTATGGCTGAGGGATAGAAAGATTTAGGCATAAGAAAGACCAGTCTATATTGCAGTGTTGTTCAGTGTATAAAAGGTTTGCTGGATGTTATTGTCTCACTCCCCATGGAGAACCTGAACCTTTCACTAGCTGCTGGGTCCATATTGACAACTGCCCTTGGTTACAATGGGAGAGTGCCAAGTGGCTCAGATTTAACAATTTGCCCCAACTGCCTTAGAAGAGGAAATGAGAAAGGACAGAATAGCACCTCTTGTGGCCAAAGAGGATAGCCTGAGTCAGCTTTTCTGTCATTTTCTAATTGGTTCCTTATATCTTTCACCACAGTCCTTGTAATGTGGAAGCCATGTCGCAGCAAACACTACTGGTGTCCACCTGTATGTATTTAAGCTTGTCCCAGACTTAAATAAGAGACATTGCACTACTTTATTCAAAATAAAATACTGCTAGCTAAGAAGCCAGGCATGGAAATATGGAGTCAACCCAAGGTCGTTATTTTACTACCACTAGTCAGTCTAGGCCACGAGTAGAACCCCGCTCACTTCTAAGTGATCGAATCAATTCATATATGTTCATTAACATTGTTATAATGATGACCGATCTGCACATTGATCACTGTTAAAATAATACCGGGATCCTCTTGGAATAGAACCTGGGGCTGTCTGTCATTGGTGCAGCTTCTGTGACCAAATTGAAGTAACTTACCGTAGGCAGGTATATATATATATATATATATATATATATATATATACACACACTGTCAGCGGTGGCTGTAATATATTTCAAATGACAGAGGCAGGGTGTCTAAATATCAGAGTGGTCATATTGTGCCTTCATTGCCTCTTTGCTCTTATTACTTTTAGAATCACAAATCATGCATAACCAACCACATTCCAAAAAGAGTGTTATCGAAATTGGGTTTTAAACACTAGCAATGATACATGTGTCGATGAAGGTCAGGGAAAGATATAGGGGATAAGGGAATGGGTACTTTTAAAGAAGCTGATGAGAATCTTTGATATCATTAAGGAAATTGAGGTTTGAGATCAAATACTCTTACCTTTACCTGAGCACCTTCTGTCCTCCTTTCTCCATCCCATATGAAACAAACTAAATGAGTACTAAATAAATGGCAGCCAAACAAGTTGATGAGAATCTTCTATTAGATCCAGGATGGGTTCATGTGTTTGATTTGATGGCAAATTCAAAGGTGGGGTTTGAGGTAAGACACCTTTACTTGAAACTGAATATTTCTCCCCCTCCCTCTTCCATCCCCGTTTTATTGCTTTTGAAGCCAGCACAAGTCAGCCAATGCTGACTACAGCCTTCTCCATCTATCCCCACCTACTACTGCAGACTTTGACATGTATAGTCTTCCCTTGAATCCTGCTGCCCCTTCCTGCTAGACCCCTGGTTGATGGACTTTCCAACAACTGCCTGCCCTCTGTTTGCACTCCCCTTAAACAGGCTGCACGCTCAATGTAGTACATCATTTTGTGGGTGTGTGCATAAATCAGCCAACCATGCTCACTACAGCTTGTTTAGTCTATCACCTCCTACTTCTGCTATGACCCTTATAATACCTGTCTCTTCCCTAGCCCTTTAAGCGCTGCCAGTGCATTAATGTATCATGCCCGTTGGTCGTCACGACACACAAATGAAGTGCTGGCAAGAGTACTCACCAGCACTTCATTAGAGCATCATGCTGACACTCCGGGAGCTTATGTATCAAACCTGGAGGGTCAACACGATGCACCAATGAAGTGCTGGCAAGCAGTCTCACCTGCACTTCATTGGTGTGTCGTGACGACCAATGGGCATGATGCACTCTTGTATCAGTGGCCATTAAAGCGCTAGAATTCTGCTGCCCTTCCCTGCTACACCCCTGGTTGATGGAAATTTCAGACTATCCATCACCCTTAAACAGGCTGCACACTCCAAGCAGTACATCATTTTGAGGTTGTGTGCATACAGCTAGAGCTAATGGGTGAGGCTACAACCTGTCTGACAGTAGGCATGATGTACTGTGACATTCACACCTCCAGAATCACCTTATATCACCCTCTCCTCTCATATATCGGTCCCCCAGCACCTATACACCAGCCTTCAAGTCCCTGGTTAATGGTATGTATACCGACCTGAATGTAGAATATCAATGTGTTTAACCTTTCGTGGACCCATTGCCAATTACTCCCATCCCAAATGTGCACCCATTATATGCTCTACTGAAAGCGATTTGTGCCAGTATATGTTATGATGTTCTCCAAAGGCCAAAAAAGGTGTGTTTCCAGTTACATGACTTGAGAAGGGAGGGTTGGTAGGTCAGATTTTTTTTTTTACATTTATATAGGAAATGTTAGGACACATATCAATAGATGTATCAAATTCTTTGATTTCATTGTAAAATAATGACAGAAAATGACAATCGTGAAAGGGGGTAAGAACATGAAAAGGATACTGGAAACAATCCTCAGAAATTAATGACAAATGTCTTTAAAATACGAAAAAATTGAGACGAAATTCTTCATAACTCTGTTTTGCTAGGGTCGGGTAACTGGAAACAACCCTTTTTTTTACAGCCTAATTATTCTCATAGATCACGGTAAGGATTGGCTTCTTGTTTCTAATCGGTAGAAACTGCAAATCGTATTTCCACCTGAAAATGATATGAAATCAAATCTAAATGATACAAATCACAGAGGTGTGTGGGGTATTATAATAACACCATGGATAAAGCAGTTGGCAATATATTTGGCATATAAAGCAAACTCACCATTCAATTAGTTACAGCTGTCAAGGCATCCCCATATTAGTCTAGCACATACCTAGAGACCCGTGTACCCTACTTATTGGTGCACATAAAAAGGTCTTACATGAATCAATCAAAGACCAATGCAGGTAGGGTGACATATAATTATAAGATATAATAATATAAGGGTCTATGCAGCACTCAAGGTCCTGGAACTTTCAGTCATCGATTTATCAATGGCAGGGGGGTGGGGTTGGGGCATAGGTCAATTTGCGAAATCATCAGAGGGACATTGTAGGTTGCCTACAGGGGAATTCATGGATCTGACTTTATTGAGCAGGTCCTACATTACGGATGATGTACAACCCATGATATCCTGTCTCTGTCTCTTGCAGGCCCTTGCCCTATTTTATATATTCTCCTTCTTGTTTTTCCCACCACTGTCTGTCCTTCTCTGTCACAGCCACAAGCTGTATAAGGGATGCTGCAGGGGTTAAAGACTGAGCATGGCCGTAGAGCCATTATAGAATCCACCACACAGGAAGCTGTAAGTAGCACAGTGGTCATGTTGTCATGCAAGGACCTTTCAGGTCACAAGCCCATACCATGTCCATGAGGATGGATTCAGTAAAAGGTCCCGGGAATGAGTGCTCTTATCCTAGCCTTAAATAGGGAGTGGGATCATCCATGTGATTACCCTTCAGCCTGTCTGTACCCCAATCAGTCTTTATTCATGCTGTATTCCCTGTTTCTCACTTTGTCCTTCTCTCCAATATCAGTTATTACTCTCCATTTATCAGTCACTGATTTAGTTAAATATGGAAATGTCCTTAACCCTCTCACCCTATTAGATGACACTTCAATAACATCAATCTTATCCTCCGTCCTCCCCCAGTGGCCTTACTTGGTGACAGGAGATCTATAAATCAATCATATTGGCTTCAACAAGTTTGGGTAATTAAACACTCATCTCCAATTAGGTGTCAGGATCAGAGTCAAGTATTCAAGTTCAAGTTTGTAGTGATTCTACTGGGACTGCATGACGACTGTAGGGTTGGTTAAACAACCGCTAGTGTAATGTCTTGCTATGAATGTAATATATAATGATTAGACTTGAACGAATGCCTTTCAGGGGATGATATAGGCACGACGCGAAGTTCTGAGAGTGCACTTTAGGCATCCATATCCCAGCATGCATTATGAGTCATAGGGTTAGAATGATGGTTAATATAGTCAACTAAACTGCACTAGTTCCAGTTCTTACCCGGAATAGTCTTATTTTTATGATCACATGGCAGATAATTTGACTCTGATAAAATACACTGTCAGTCATATGCTGCCTGATGGGTTCAAAGCCGTGTTTAAACCATGGCACAACAGAGGGGGGCCCAGGGTGGTTAGAAATGTAGGTATATAGTTAAAATAGAGTTTGATAAAATAAAACAGTGGATGAGGCCCGCAAAGGGAGACTAAGTCAGGGTTAGGTAAGGTGGGGAGAAAGGTAGACAGGAGCGGAATGATCCAGACCAGGAAAGCAGTATACAGAGACTGAGCATATTAATACAGGGTGAGTGTAAGATGTGTCAGTGAACCAACAGCATGTGGTACTGAACAACAGACCACAGAGTGACTCTTTTTTATTTGCACCATCCTTAAGGGAGGGATGAAACCAGACCAGCTTGACTTGGTATTTGATCTTGCTGGTTTCCTGGCAGTGTTTGAGATCAGTCCCTTCGCACTACAGTAAACCTACCAAGGAAATGAGAAAAGACAAAATAGTACCTGTGGGTGTCCAATTCTCTAATTCTGACTCGTTCACTCTCCCCCTAGTGGTGTGGAGGTCAAAGCATCATATCAAACCAAACACTACTAGAGGCCACCTACAGGCAATTATCTAGGTTGCCAGACCCACAACATAGTCCTAGCACTACTTCAAACAGTGCGGTCAGGCACACCTCGCCAGAGCCGGCGTTTTTCCTGGGGGGGTACATAAGCTACACTATAAACACTGTAGTGGACGTAATGTTTACTTTATGACTTTGGGAGTGACATTATTGCTCCTCTAAATGCCATCCGTTATGGGGTTGGCTACTCTTCATCATCAAACACTAGAGACAGGTTCTATGGTCAATACTTAGTTGAATATACATGAAACACTACATGAGAGGGATTGGACACATTGGTCAATAATGAGTAAGGATTATTTTGTTTTAGCTACCAGTGTTGCTAGTGTCCATTTTGGACGATACAAGTACTATTTTTACCCTGTGCCAGACCCATCCTCTGGCTTACTACAGCACACCTTACCACTCATACTCCTCTCTTTTCATACCCAGCCCCCTACTACCCTCCTAAGACTACTCGCCAGTTATTAATGGTTGTTTTAGAGAGTACCAACTGTCCATCCCCTGCCCCTGTACTTCCACCATCCCTCCCCAGGGGCTAGGGTCAATGGTGCATGTACAGTACATCATTGTGTGTGTGTGTGTGCACACAGCTAGAGCTAATGGGTGAGGCCACAACTTGTCTGACAGTAGCCATGATGTATTGTAACTCTCACACCTCCCAAATCACCTTTTATCACCCTCCCATTTCCAGTACGAGTCCCTAGGACATATACACCACCCTCCAGGTCCTTGTGTAATGGAATACATGACCTGAATGTAGAACATCACTGTCTTGATCTCTTTCACATTACCTACCTCCTGTTAGCAAGAGTGACCTGTTGACAATACAGAGTCACTAATCTTAAAGTAGTTCAAAGTGGAACTGTGGCTATTTGCATGTCTTATTAAACCAACTGAGGCTGGTCTACTTTGATGGATGTACATAATTGTTGTTTTGTTGTATTTCTTTATCCAAGACACAGATATTCAAACCATACTAGTCTACACCTTTCTCTAAGCGTCTGAGTTATAAATTGTTACATTTACCCCCACCTCCACCCCTTAAGATAATGTCCACTCACTTGTTTAGGATGTCCTTTGCTGTGATGATGTATCTAGAAAGAATTATCATTTGTCACATGATAGGGCCGGTTTAAGCACATTTCTACCTCCTACCTCCATAACACAACACTGTATCAATGTTCATATATATGACTGCTCTTGGTTTGAATGCCTCAGGTTTATATGAATACTAACAAGAGTCCACATGTTTAGTCCCAACCTTCTTTGAAGAGGAAATGTGAAAGACAGAAGACTTGCTCCTGGATATTCAAAGGGGCCGGTACACCTGTAATTGAATATTTTTTTTATAGTTCCCTATCCGTGTAGAAAATACAGTAAAAATGCAGTATTATTTTAATGCAGATCCTATCTAATCCATTTTATCTCCCATCCCCCTTCAGAGTCAAGGCTTGCTTTAAAAACCAAGATCACTCAGAGATCACGTTTAGCCCAAACCTCAGTTAAAAGGTAATGAGTAAATACAAAATAGTACTTGTGGATGTTCACAGAGGTACAGTCTCTGATAGGCTCCTTGTTCCATTCCCTACGACTTTAATAGCAATATATTTAGTCAAACACCACTAAGGGCCACCTACAGGCAATTAAGTTTGTTCCCAGTCTTCTAGCAGAGTCTTGGCATTACTTAAAGAAAAGAAATATATAGCCATCTAAGAGGCCAGTCACGAATATGGAATGCTCTGAAATATTTAAAAAACTGTATTTGGTGATCAGATTGAGCAACGTGAGATTTGTGACCTGACACATTTGCCTTGAGCTAAACATCCCCCCCCCCATAATTTTCCCTTCAATCCGAGACCTATCTGGCACACAACTAAAAAAAGATCCCTATTCAAATCTCCTGGATATCTGCCCCAAGTATCTGGGTAATAGAATACGTGACCTGAAAGTAGAACGTCCTTGTGTTGATCTCTTTAACCTTTTCTATATCTTGTTATCAAGAGTGATCGTTTGGCTATTGTGATCCTTGATAATCACATATTGTTATTGTGCTAATTTCCTATCTTAATAAGATATATGCCAATATGTCAGCATACTGGTTATTCCAGAGGGCAGTTAGTAGTTCTAACTGAGACTTGTACCAGAACTCTGTGTATCATATTCCCAGTAAAGCCTCAATGCAAAAAGTGGGCTAATGAATTCTGTTCAACTAACCCAATAAATTCCATTTGATACATATGAATAACGAGTACAGTCAACTTGATTTACGGATATTGACCACGCCAGCAGCTCTTTTCATGGTGACACAAAAATTGCTGTTTTCTTGATACAAGAACGCAGCAAAGGTCGGTGCTGCAGCAACCTCGCTCCTTTTACTTTAATATGGAATTGCTGACATATACGTAATTTTATAAAATTGTATAGACTTTTCACACAGGGATCCCTCTGAGGGTCTGGCAGAGTGTTAGCACATGTTTGATTTCCTTTTTACAAGGTAGCTACCATGATTGGTTGTGACAGATAATCCAGACTTCAGTGAATGCTGCCTGCTCTGTACCAGGCATCAAGCACCCACGGAAAAACTTACCCGCAGGCGAGGAGGAAAGTAAAGAACATTTGAGTGGTCTCTTTAATCATACAGATGCTCTTGATGCTACATTGTACCACCCCACCCTTTACTTAACCCTTCAGCTTCCTACATTACACATCATTCACGTTGAGAATCCTTATCTGCCCATCAAGAACTCTTCCCTCAATATAAGCACGTGAAACCCTCACATTGGCTACTTAGTCAGTGACCCAACTGGAATGATTTTAAATAGCCATTGACCTTAATGTTTGGGAGCAGAATTTTTTCAATTTGTAACATTCCCAGTGGGCAATCGGTGGCCTTTATGGTAATTCTCATACATGATTATATTGAGTGCTTCCAGGTATTGCAAGATAAAGGATTTATTCTGTCTGCCAGTCTCTTGCTCCCTTTCTCTTGTCATGCAGCCTCAGTCTTACTAGTCAATTAGTAATTTTGTAATTTGCCATTAATTCTCCACTTTTTTATGATTCATTTGGCTAGAAAATCTCAAAACAGAACTAAATGAAAAAACCTCCAGTTCATCTCAGCTCAGGTTAACAATGTCTCTGGTTTGAGGGCAGTGGTTCAGTTATATTTACCATCATACTCCCATTAAAAAATATTCAGGGGCTATTTTTTTTTATTAGCCTTTTAGTTTTGGTCGACATGGGCATAATTTAGCATTGAAAGTATAGGGAAATCACTGATACGGACAGGCTCAGATCAGCGGTACATTATTTGAAGTTTAAAACTTCATGGGAAATTTAAACCCTCTGAGACTTGGGTTTTTTTTTTGGTTTTTTTTTGTCAAATATAAGCCAGAAAATAATTAAATTTATTGCCTTGACCCAGATTTTCAGCAAGCAGCTGATCGCCTACACTTGCCATACATATCCCTCAATCTCCAAGCAGAGGTTTGATATTTATCATTGCCAGGATAGAACCGTCCGGTTTACGCCCAAAACATCCACCAGGGTACCTACAAAGATACAAAGAGGGCTTTTGGCAGCACTGTTTCTCTATGGGGGAAGTATGAGACATTGGAAATCTATAAAACTGGTATTGTTAGGTTTGAATCCAATTTGTTTTGACTTGATTACGAGAGATTACTCATGTTCAACAGTTTTTTTTTCCACAGAAACATGACAATTGTTGCAAAGTATGTAGGGAACCAATTATTCGTGCTGCATAGTCAAACTGGAAGTATGGGTTGTGATGCAGTTTCCAAGATGACAGCCTCCATGCTCAGACAGTGGATCAAATCTTCTGGTAAATAAACAGTTGTTTTGCCATTTATTTCATTTTATAAAGACAATAGACAACTCTTTCTTGACGTCTCGACCTTCTGTTGCCGTAAAATGCACTGATGTCTCGACTGCCAGGGAAAGTCTTGACATCCGTGCATCATACGGCAACAGAACGCCTCAATGCTAAGAAAGTTGCTGTCTATTCTCTAATTAATGATCTCTTCATTATAAGGCAAAGTCATTACTCTCCAACACTAATAATGACGGAATGTTCAGATAATCAAATTAAGTTGTAAACAAGTTGATGGGTAAACAAGATGAATGTAGACAGAATTGGCATCTCCTGTCCATGCTCCAAGCTGCATTTCTAAACCATGGTTTAGACATTTAAGGGCATGATATAACACATCAAAGTGAAATTTCTAAGTAAGCCAAATTCCTGCGAATAGGCCACTACCTATTTGGATGTGGAAAGTCTATGTTTTTCTGTGGTTGAAGGTCTACATCCCCAACAATAGATGTACAAAATTACAGAAAAACAGTTGAACTGCAGTTCCCTGTGGGTATATTTTCCACCCTCCCCCAGTGACTGCACTTGGTGACAATCACAGGTTCAGGTTATTGGATTCTTATCTCTAAATGGCTGTTAGGACTACAAACATAGATTAGATTGATCCAAAAGGATTCAAAAATCTATTTTACAAGAAATCTATAAGGACCTATTGTAGAATATCAATAAGAGGCACATTGTGCTATAAACGTATAAAATGGCATCTATTGATTAATGTGTTACATAGCATTCATGTTTTTGTATTTACTATCACCCCATTGGGTATTAGCAGCTTTTCTTGTATGCCATTATAATATTATGGTTAAGCTTTCAGCATGTTAAAAATACTCCAGGTTCTGTCATCTACCTTGAAAGTCTTGGAACAGAACTAAGAAAAAGATCTCTGGTTCATTACAGTTTGGGTTAAAAATGTCTTTGGTTTGAGGGCAGTGGTTTAGTAGGTCTGCTTTGAAGTCCTCCACATGTGCGAAAATCAATATCACTAATCAATGTTGGACCTGTGGGAAAGAAGGAAATAAAGCAAGTAAAAAAACAGTATGCTGTTCCAGGCAACTATATCCTAGAGGCAATCAGCAGGAGCGATATTTTATATCAGTACCTCACCAGGGACTGCTTTATATCTACATAAGACACTCTTACAGGCTTCACAATACCCACAGAAAGTTAGACAGTGAGTTTGCTGATGCAGCGCATTTTTCATAACATATTACTCATGTTGAGCTAACTAAAATACAGAATATACTACCTAAGGTTTTTTGTACTTAGGGGTGAGGTTCTATATAAATGTAGTCTCATAATACCGTTCATATGATGGCGTTCTGTTAGGCCCTAATAGACACCTAGCCATAATTCAATAGGAGAGAATAGATAAAAACTGAAACAGGGCTTCAGGAAAGGACAGCAAATAAAACCAGTAGTAGGACACATGAAGGGATATAGAGAGAGTCTTCTGAACAATTAAAAATAAATAGATAGCTCTAGTGAGCTACAAAAACCTGACGAGTTAGTGTAAAGAGAACAGGAAGACTGATAGATGGTAAATGAGCAAGTCAGTCCATTGTATGAGACAGGGATAATTCATATTTTACCCATTCTCAAAGTTGGA
Organism: Acholoe squamosa; assembly: GCA_949317995.1. Lineage (NCBI taxonomy): Eukaryota > Metazoa > Annelida > Polychaeta > Phyllodocida > Polynoidae > Acholoe > Acholoe squamosa. The sequence goes on along the minus strand of OX439041.1, from coordinate 82,107,452 downwards.
TAAAACCAGACAGGCCTGAAGTTGTATTGGATTCTGTAGAATTATGGACCCACTTTGAAATTGCTCCCGTGGCACTAATGGGATTCTAGCTGTCTCAGCAGGTAATTCCATGTGTATAAGACAACCTCAATCCTTATCTATTCTTCAGCTCAGCAATCTCAGCAATCATATGCCATGATACTGCATATAAGCAGTATAGGGAGTTAAAGCCTTAAGGTGGCTGGCAGGGATAGACTTAAAGTGATTAGATTTTCGCCATATTCTCATCAGAGGTTCGAAATGATATGTACTTCTCATATATATGCAAGAATAACGTGGTGATTCCAGGCATATTTTTGAGATACAGGAGCTTTCATCTTACATAGGATTATATAGTGATTTGTCACATAAATCCCCAGATTCATTTCTAAAAGTAATAAGATTTGTTTTTTAACTTCCCAGTCATATTTCTAAAGTTGTGGATGATTGAAATAAAAAATGTAAGGACATGGGTAGAATATGGACATATAGAACATATATAGTTTATTATTTATAAGAGATCAGTTCAATAGCTACTGTGGCACATGTGTTACATCTCTGCCTTCCACTAATAGGGTCCAGGGTTCAATTCCCTGCCATGCCAAGCATTCCAGCATTTTGCATATTTTGTGTACCCATACTGTGAATGTAACTCAGAGACCCCTGGTGTCCAAATGCTGAACTAACAATCTCCGCCAGCCACCTTAAGAGCTATACAGCTCATCATAGTCTCCTGTGAATGTGTGTTTATGTGCGCTTTTGGATCTGTGTAATATTTCATACTTACACCTGAAAATGTGAATGTCATGCTAGTGCTACTCACACCCACTACAAAGAATACAATGTGAGAAATGTGCAGAGCTCAATATTTCTCCCTCAATAATAACAGCCCCGAGAAGTGCCTTAGGACCTTTGTAATACTTCATAATTACCCCTGTAGATGTGATATGAAAGAAGTGGAAGTAGAGAACATGTATCCCATTACGGGACAGTTTTACACCAATGTCATGATATTTTCTCATTGCCATGTGAAATTTGAGGCTTAAGGAAATTGCTGCTAGAGCTACTGATACCCACTTCAGTAAGAATTGTATGTGAGAAATTAAGAACTGTGAAGCTCCATATTTCTCTCTCATTAATATAGCCTCCCCCACAGCAAGAATTCCCAAGAATTCCCCTTCATATCTGCCTTCATATATGTGTACTACCTTGTTATTATCCTAGAAGATGTAGATGATATGTCTGACATTGAGAACAAATATTATGTCAAAAAACAAGAGATGCTTCCTTTTAAAGCCATGGAATTGTCTGCAGTGTGACGTCATATACGTACAGCGCAAATTGCTGTTAGAGCAACTCACATTGACTTATTTAGAAGCAGAGTATGAAGAACTTACGCTAACATAACTAGAAGACCCCTCACACATCTTGGATCCAAAAAGAGGGTAAAAATATGCATAATCACCATTGCCATAATACCATCTAATTCTTTGCCCCAAACTAGCACAATACAGTGCCAAGTAAACTGTTCCCAGTGCTGACTCAATATTCACATTCAAATTGCCCCACTGCAGCCCCAGCACAGAACACACATTGCTACTGTAAATAAGGGCCCCTGATGGCTCAGTGACTGGTCTCTGATGGGATTAATAATTGCTTATTTGTATTGAGAAACACTCTTTAAATAGTCATGATTCATGGGAATATTAAATTCCATTCTCATGGAGGAGCTTGATGGAGGTTGAGGAAGAACAGTTCCATTATAATGGTTATTTAAACATGATATTGTTGGTAGAGAATATAAGATACATTAGATAATTAAGATGAGCTTCTCTGAAATGTAAAATCAATGTATCAAAATCATTAAATCAACATGTTGACTGCGCTAATGATTTTCATTCAAAACCTGTTGGTTAGTATCTCAGTTTACAATCTGAAACCAAGGATAGTTAAAAGACACACTAGTCTCTAAGTTTAATTAATGATGAAAGTCGTCTATTAACATATTGCATTTGGAATCATTTGCCTCAAATCAGAGGCATTTACCTTGCATTCTGTGTTGCATTAGCTGAGAGCCTTTATCGTTTTAATCCAATGGCTTAACCCAATGCAATTTTGGCAATACTTCAATTTTTAATGTTTCCTAGCTTCTGGGCAGGGATGAATATTAAGAAACCTAAACCTCATTAATACTCATATAAAAAAGACGAAAAATGAAGCACACATTAACACTAACTCAGCATTAAAGCCTGTTCACACTTACTCACCAATACAGTTGTTTGGGATTTTCAGACAAGTATGACCAGGCTCAAAACTTTATTATGTTCTAAATTTTCTTTCATATAAATGCTCAGAGATAGATTGCTAAATCTCTTTTATTCCTGATATTTCTTGAAACAAAAATAGTAGTGTTATGCTCAAATGGTTTCTCCTAGTATAAAGGATTTCAAGCAGAATACACCTGTAATTTCTTGTTTGCTGTTCGCATTAGTACCTCTAACTTTGGGTAAGGAGAATGTAAAGAGACATAGACTATCCACACATAACATGTATATTTATGAGGAGTCTGGTTACATTGGAGGCCGTTCATATAGCTATTAGCTTCCAGAAATGAGCAGTTACAAGAAAAATGAGCATTAACAAGTGAAAGAGAAATCCAATCTAAAAGATCTAGGATATCATAAAATGCCCCTCCCAGCAATAGAGCAGGTCCCTTTGAACTCAAACACCACCCAGCAGTACCCATGCCATTAGTGCTACTAACCGCTACACTGGCCGCAGGGGGAGTTGGCATATGATCTAAAGTGTTCCTGTGAAATCTGGCAAGGTAAGCCACCCCCCGGGTAAGGTGAGGCGAATCAAATTGCAGTCCATTGCGCATGTAGCCAGTGTTAAAAAAATAACAGTTGAATCTGTCAAGGATCCTTGTAAAATTGCTGCAGTTACATAGCAGGGAGCCAGTGTAGCCTCGACAAGAAGCCCCAAGTGACAGTACAATGCAAAAGAGAATGTCTGTAAAACAATGACAGATCTCAGGTAACTTTGGGACAAGGGTTTTGCTATTATTTTGACCATACAATGCTCCAGGTTCTCCATGTGATGCTTCCCTTCTGAGCCTGTTACCATGGTGACCTGTACAAATCCCTCATCAGACAGTGAGGGATTTCCCCTTTATAGTGTGAAAATCTGATAATCCAATCAGTAGACATTCTTCAATCGGCTGGTGACAACCTAAGCCTTTTCATGGAACACTTTATCCTTTCATCAGAATCAGTGCTGCCAACCTCCAACCTGATCTTACTTCTAGTGGCACTAATGGTTCTGCTCAGAGTGTGACTGAGAATGAATAATTCTATTACTACATCACTACTATCATCTTGCATTTTTCAAAAACCTATTATAACACTTTAATGCAAATTGTTAACAATAAAGGACATTATAAAGAGGCTGCCACTTACAAATCTCTGAGTTAAATCTCAGTTAAACATGCATGCAGATACAGGATGGCCATACCAATCAGGTATTCTTGATTAATGGACTTAAACTTTAATTTGTCATATGGGGCATTCCACTGAAAGTGGGCACTTGTCCATGGTAGAGGGTGATTTTTGAAAACTCAGAGTTAGATCATGAAACTTAATTTTATTGATAGCCCTATATCTTGGCTCTTGGGAAAGGTTCATTCAAGTCACTAACTCCCAAGCGGTCAGTTTTTATTGCAAATATTTAAAATTATGAAAATGTAATGGGCGTGAGCAAAATGAATTCTTCTCTAAATCATAGAAATATTTGTCAGAACTACATAATTTTCAGTTAGGATATTTGACAAAAGGTCCCACAGAAACACAATGAAGAAAAAAAAGAAAAATATTGATACTGACATTGCATAAAGAAATAATATGAATGTAATGGGCGTGAGCGTAATGGGCGTGAGCGAAACAACTTTTCCAGGCTTCAGACAGCCACTCAGTAATATAACCTCAACCAGCATTGATCTAGACAATAGAAATAACATAAGGATACATATAGGATGCATTTGAAATGCATCAAGCCTGCCAAAATTCTTGCACTGCATTTTACTCATGCCCATTACGCTCACGCCCATTACACTCACGCCCATTACATCTGTCAGTTGACCCCTCTGTTTGGCATAACCAAGGCATGTAGAGACTCCAGTCTTTTTTTTAAATGACTTATTAACAATAGATCTTCAGGTTAGGCTGGTTGAAAGAAAGAAAACTTTGATAGTATTTGTCCTGGATGCAGAAATTTGAATGTAATGGGCATGAGCAAAATGGACTTGAAAATACTTGAATATGTATTGCAAAGTCATGCCTGCAAGTAGACCCTAAGCTTCTGTACCAGGAAAACCCCTATGATGACCCTAATCTTGGTGGGAAATAAGAAGATTGAGGATAGTGTTTTAGTAGGTCTACCAATGTACTTTTATTTTGCTCATGCCCATTACATCAACTGTATTTGGTTACAAAAATGAACAGGGGAATAAGAATGCCAACCAGAGCACTATTATATTATATAATAGTGCTCTGTTGCTGCTTGGCTTGATGGCATAGAGCCTGGAATGAGGTGGAAATTGAAGAAAAAGGCAATTTTTGGCTATTTTTCAACTTTGGCCTACCATATCTAAAAAAATAACAGGCTGACATACCCAAATTTGCTCTTCTTTTGAAGCCCAAGGTGTTTTCTTTTAAATGAAACCAGAAATAAGAAGAATGGTTAAATACTTTTTATTCTACAGCCCCCTGCATCCAAAAAAGACCAAAAAAGACCCAAGTGCCCACTTTCGGTGGACTGACCCATATGCCTGTTTCACATCATAAGTTGGCTATCTAACCTAGGTCTCTCCCAGATATCAGCCTGTGCAACCTTCTGATTGAGCTGGGAGCCTGTTACCTAGCTGTGGAGGTCATTCCAAATGATTGTTTTTTACTTTGGAAGTGGCATTAGGGGTGGCCTACTGGGAAATCTAGGGAACTTTGTCTGTCTGTCAGTCTCTAACTCTCTTCTTTTTATCTTCTTTATGTCAGCATCTGTTGCTGTGCCTCCCTTTTTGTCTCTCGATGTATGTCTCTATCTTCACTAAATTTAGACGTGAGATAGTGGTAAAGATGCTATCATTTATGAGGCAGCCCCAGATTTATTTTAAGGGCAGGCTCCATCATCCTACCTTTATATTTGCTGGTGGAAGCTAGACCTGGCTCCATCTCTGGCAGGACCGTCTGTTGAGGTGTGACTAAGATACATCCCCACCATGTACCTGCCCCATCATAGGTTCCTCAACATCATTACAGACACAGCAGTCTCTGAAGACACCATACACCACCTACTGGCCACTAAATACACAGCACATGGTAGGGGGGAGGTTTGAGGGAGGCTGGAAAACTTTTGATTCCTCCTCAGGGGTGGGTGTGAATGGAAAAACTTTTGCCCCCACTTGCATGGGTGGCCCTTTTCAACAATAATGCAGTGTGCTAGCTACTATAGATCAAAGAGTGGCGCGGAAATTCTCAGCGCCCTAATATTTTTCTCACATCCACACAAAAACCCACCACCCCTTCTGTCGATAATAATGATCACTTCCTGTATTTAGCCTAAACTGGGCCCTAAGCAGTGTGTGAGCCAACCTCTCGTGTGACACTTATCACAAGACAAATCAATCATTTTCCTCACAGACTGCTGAGGTCCTGCTCACGGCAAATCATAGTGGTGTATGGTTGCCCAGTGACGTAATGTTGCTTGCTGTACAAAATCACGGCACTACCATCCTCACTCTCCAAGCAGATGCTTTCAGAAGATCAATTTCTCAGGCCAAATTCTGGATCTATCATCATCTGTTATATCCTAATCCGAGATTCTATTAAACTCGAACACAAACTAGTGAAATATTTAGTCCTAGGCTGATCATTGTGATGTTGAAATCTGCTAAGGGTGCATCACTGTATGCCCCAACCTTTTACGTTGGCTTTGGACTTACAATTTGATGTATTTGGTAAAGTGCTTGCGACATCATAGGTTTAGTGTTAGAGTAGGTATAGAGACCCGGCCGTGAGAGATTTAGTGTCCCTCCCACAGGTTAGAAACTGGCCGGCATAGCGTAACGTGAGCCATATGCAGCCAATATGCAGAGTGTAGGCAGCCCCAGAAGGCAGCTTGCCAAACCCTGAATAAAGTAATGTTGGTATCTTTTTGCACCTGTATGTCCTTGCGCATTACTGAGCTCCATAGTCTCTGCACTGTCTATGAAAATATACAGAGTGTTGTTGTGATGGTGTTAAGGACACAGTTCGGGTCAATATTGCCAGTGTATTATTAGTGCTGATCAATATCAAGGTGAGACGTGTGTCAGTATGATGAGAGGACCTGTTGTTTGCTGCCTAATGACAAAGTTAAGTCACCAGATAAGCCTTTATTCATATATGATCCTCCCCATCCCTGTATGTGTCTCCTCTACTCCATGTATATACAAACTGCCCACTGTCAGTAGTTAGTGCCCCAGTGTCCACCAGGCCTCTGCCAGCTCATTGGCACTATGAGCCAAAAGAGGCCAAGTGAATTTTGGGGTTAATATAAGACTGATTATTGTGGATCCGTACCCGTTGAATTTCATGCAAAAAGTTGTTTGCATTCCTGAACTTTATACAAACAAATGAAATTGCATACAGATTTAGTATATTAATATCACATTATATCATGTTAAGTATATTAATACCATATTATATCATGTTAAGTATATTAATATTATATTATATCATGTTTAGTATATATCATATTATATCATGTTAAGTATATTTATATCATATTATATCATGTTTAGTATATTAATGGTATCGAACAGTGGTCATACCCTGTTCAGGGTATTGTTACTTAGGGCCTCCCACCTGTGTGACCCAGTGCCCTACCTGTCACTCTCCACACACTCTCCACTCACCTGCACAGGCAGGCCCAGACAGTTCAGTTCAGTTCAGCTCTGTTTTCTTTAGCTGTTTTTTCTGTGTTTTTCATCATGGGACCCACAGAACCAGTTATTGGACCAAAAGGCCGCACAGGATGCCGGGTTCCCAGACAGGACGCCGTGGCCACGGAGGATGCCTTTGATGCGAAAGTGAATGATTTGCAGGCACAAATTGAAGCAGAAAAGGCCAGGTAGAAATGGATACAACAATTAGGGAGGCAAAGGGAGTTAGAGCTGGAGTTGGCATCTATTCGCGCTCAAAACACACATATTTTGAAGGATATTGCCCAAGGTGAGAAAGCATGGAGTGGCCTTATGGCGGCCTTTGACTATTCTGATTCCAGTGCAATACTGCACAAATATCCACTGGTAACTGGGGATCAATTGGAAAACTTTCGGTAAAGGACCGAGGTGGGGACCCGAACGCACCGGGAAACCATAACATCCAAGATGGTTGACCGGGCCTTCCAGTTGGCAGCGATACAGCCAATGTATGGACAAGATCAGGAGATATTGGCCTCTCACAGGCTCCTGCAGGCCCCCAGCAGCTCATAACAGGTATGAACAATGTTAGTTTGCCAAATGGGGACAATGATTTTATTTCTGGGACCCGCGTGGTACCGAGCAGTGGCCACGCGGACAAGCCGGGTACCCGGTACAATCAACCGCAGCCCAAGGGGAATCAACCGGTCCCATCACAGCACTTGTGGGAAGTAGCAGGGCCTACTAGTCTACCTGGTAGTGTCAGTACACCTTCAGGTTCTCTGCAGCAACCTCCTTTGGACATTTCTTACTCAGCTTACTTGAAGTGGGTTCAACAACAACAACAATCATACAGGACCCAGGGGGGGCTGTTACCTGACCTGCCTCCTGTAGCACCCCAGTCACCTTCCCAGCAAAAACAGTCAGTTCAGCCCCTGGCAGGGGGGGGCCACATCCTTTACATCATGTTATCACAGCTCAGCAGCAGCAACTTCAGGCTATGCAGCAACAGCTGCAACAACTACAGCTTCAGTATCACACCCAATATCAATATCATATTATATCATGTTTAGTATATTAATATTATATTATATCATGTTAAGTATATTAATATCATATTATATCATGTTTAGTATATTTATACCATATTATATCATGTTAAGTATATTAATATATTATATCATGGTTAGTATATTAATATTGGTATCGAACAGTGGTCATACCCTGTTCGGGATATTGGTACCTAGGGGGCCTCCCACCTGTGTGACCCAGTGCCCTACCTGTCACTCTCCATTCACCTGCACTCCACTCACCTGCACAGGCAGGCCCAGACAGTTCAGCTCAGTCACTCCACTCACCTGCACAGGCAGGCCCAGACATTTCAGTTCAGTTCAGCTCTGTTTTCTTCATGGGAGTCACTTGTGACTCCTGCTAGGAACAATATCATGGGAATTCCAGACTGTGTCCGGTTTGTAAACATCCCAACCCCAAATGGGACCCACAGAACCAGCTATTGGACCAAAAGGGCCATGGAGGACCACCAGTGGCAGTGGAGTCAGTCAACCATGACCACCCCGGGGCCAGGCAGGACGCTGGATCACCCGGGCAGGATGGCCGGACCACCAGCCAACAATCTCCTATGCAGACCGGGAACACGGACGATGCCATCGATGAGAACCTACAGGATCTACAAGCTCAGATCGAAGCAGAGAAGGCCAGGGAGAAGCAGATACAGCAATTGAGTAGGAAAAAGGAATTGAGTTGGAATTGGCCTCCATTCGGGCTCATAACACACATACTTTGAAGGAAATCGCCCAAGGTGAAAGCGCGTGAAGTGGCCTTATGGCAGCGTTTGACTGTTCAGACCCCAGTACCATACCTCACAAGTATCCACTGGTAACTGGCGAGTTACTGCCCGATGCACGGGGACCAGTGCAGCAATTGGCAGTAAGAGACCAAAAAGGGCACTCGAACGCATCGACACATCATTACATCCAAGATGGAGGACCGGGCCTTCCGGTTGGCAGTGATACAGCTACAGTAGGGACAAATTCAGGATATATTGGCCATCTACAGGCCCCTACAGGCCCCCAGCAACCCACAACAGGTATGAACAATGTTGGTTGGGAAAATGTCGGCAATAATCTACTCTCTGAGGCCCACGCGGTACCGAGCAAGGGCCACGGGCTACCCAGTATAACCCAGTCGGCGCGCACAAACATTTTGGACACTTCTTACTCTGCTTATTTGCGCAGGCCCAAGTGGCTATCTTGTCCCTGTCTTCTCCCTCGCTAGGATCAATATATTATATCATGTTTAGTATATTTATATCATATTATATCATGTTTAGTATATTAATATATATATGACCGCTTTACTTAACTAAGGATATATAACAAAACAGTAATTAAGTTGTCACAATTGGCGCTCTTAACGCCCTTAATTTATTAAGAAAAACACAAAGAAAAAAAATTCAGCACCAACCAAACAATATGGTGGCCTCCTTGTGTGTGTGTGCGGTGGCTACCTGGGGGAGGGTCAGGTGACCTAGGTGAGACTATGCAGGCCTGCCCCCTATGTGAGTCCCAGTGTAGCAGGCACCTAAGTAGCAGAACCGCTACACATATATACCGTTATAATAACTAGTACCAAGATAATTATAACACCCATATATGACCGCTATTCTTAACTAAGGATAAATAACCAAACAGTAATTAAGTTGTCACAATTGGCGCTCTTAACGCCCAAGACCTCCAAAAGACAATTGTCCTAGTGTAAGGAAAAACATAACTAAACACAAACACGAAGAAAGGAGGTTGCAACCTTGTCCTTTGACACCTTTTGACTCAGGCTATCAACAAGATATAACAATACAGCGAGACTTTGCCAATCGCCTCGGGATTTTATGTCAATAAGATTCCAACCAATCGAGGACAGGTATGATGCTCTGCCTCTGCGGAGGGAATGGCTGGACACTTTGCCCACAATACCACACAATTCTGACATGCGATGGAGTTCAGTGGCAAAGGCTGAATAAGTCATTGGTCGTAAGCCTCCCCGCTCCCAGTAATGAAACACTTCCTGACCTGCCCCAAACCCAGTGTGGTCGATGAGACGGCGAAGATAGGAGGTGACACATAAAGGTGATCCTGGTATGATGCTGAACGGGATTTCAAGCACCCGCTCACCATATTGAATTTTCTTTGTACGAGGCAAGGTCAGGAGTAGCCCCCAGTCGTGGAAAGATACATCCTGCAGACATATAGCTTGGGAGGAACTCGTTACATGTGCTTTGCATAAAAGGCTGCGAAAGGCAGTAATGGCTGCCGTCCACCAACACAAATGGAAAGACACTGACATGTCCAGATGCTTGTAGAATTGGAGGAGATGTGTAGGCTTCAAAGGCATAGCCTGTATTGGCGAATAACCCAGCTTACGCTTGGCCCCTAACATTGTTCGTTTGACCATGAAGTTGGTGGCGTTGACTGGAGTGTAACCATGGAGGTGCTGCAGATACGACAGCACACTTACATACTGTTCAATGCTGGAATACTTAAGCCTCCGGGCTAGGTAAGCCACATATGACTGATAATCACGAATCGTCGTTAACTGGCCTGTTCTTGTTCTCCCTTCAACAAAAACTTGAAATAAAGTAATATAAGTGTCTTTATCATTTATTCTGGTTGGGATGGGATAGAGCTACAATGGGTATATGGGTATTGCATATCTACGAGGCATATTTAGGGAGCTAGAGGGCTGGCCAAAATGAGGGTTTTCTCGAACAAAAACACAACAATCTCAAGTGCAACTTGCAAATAATAAAAAATGCTGGGGCATAGGCTCCTTTTTTGGTTTTGGTATTTCCCCTAGAGCACAGGGAAAATTTTAAGACCAAATAGGAATATGTGGCCATTGTACTTTTTATGCCAGGTCACTGAAGGTACATGGGCAGTTCTACACTAGACCCCAGGGGCGGATCCAGGATTTTGTAAAGGGGGGGGTCCAACCCTGGTTTATGGGGGTAATGCTGCAAGCGCAGCGCCACGATGTCAGAAGTGCAACGGCGCGACATTGCAATTGCAGCGCCGCAAGATACATAGGGGGGTTTGGGGGCATGCCCCCACAAGAAAATTTTGAAATCTAGACATCAAACAGTGCATTGTGATACATTTTTAGATCCCAATCCAGTAAAGCATTTTGGTGTACCATCAGTAGTAAACCCATGATTATGAGAACAGAGAATGGAAATCTTATTGAATTTTGATTGCACAATGGTGTTTTAGGGAGGCTTGGCATGTCCCCTAGAAAATTGTAGAAATATCTATATCAAACTCCAAATTTTAAAGCATTTTGGTGTAAACCTAGGGTGGGCAGGTTTCCATGAAGGGGATGCAAATCTTATGTGGTAATGCTTTGTCCTTTGTGAGGTTTTAGGGGCTGGTCCCTCAAAAAGATTTTTGAAATATAGATGTCAAAATCTTGAGTTCGAGGGCTTCAACTAGCCTCAGATGAATGTACCGGTAGTATTTTTAGATATTGTTCCTTAAGGGGGAGTGGGGACTGCCTGCACCCCTGGGGAGTTTTTTGAAAAAATGATGTTAAACCTTGAAGTTTAAAGCATTTTGGTGTACCATCAGGAGTATGTTTATGCACTGGTGGACTTTTGGGTCATTCCCAAAGAAAATCTTATAACATAATCATCAAACCTATATTTAAAACGTTTTGGTATAGGAAAGGGATGTAAATTTATGTCCTGATACCATACATTGTTCTTTGATAGAGTTTTGACAGCTCGTCCCCAAGGAATTTTTTGAAATATTGGTTTTAAACACGGTAGTCTAAGCATCTAAGGAATTTCTGTATCATTGGGTGTGAATCTAGTAGTTTTATTTGAAAGTGATTTAGAGCCTACCATCAAGAAAGCTTTGAAATTTCACAAAAAATCATTACAGCACACAGTATTTTGATGTACCCCAAGTGGTGAATAAAATTTTAATGGGATATAAATCTAATAGAAAATTACCTGGGGGACCAAACATAGTATCCCATGCATAAGGCACACCTGATGCCTAGATGCCTATGTGGACTCACTGGTGCACATTGGGTCACGTTAGAAAATTTTGTGGAAATTTTATAGATTTTAGATACTGTAGTCATAAATTGTAAAATTCACAAAACAATAAAACCATACCAAAGAGAGATAGGGGCCATGAATGGGGGTATACAAAGTAGACAGCTTGGGTGGGCCCAAAGGGGGGGGGTCCCTCTTCGGGGACCCCCATTTGAACATGTTATGGGTGGACCAAAAAGGGGGGGGGTCTTGACCCCCAGGACCCCCCCCCCTGGATCCGCCCCTGGACCCTAGAGAGACCCTAACATACCAACCATGTTCTATTATTCCAATAGCACAGAGATGAAATAGATATACCATGCAGAGCCTTAACATGTCCCTATATGCATGAAAAAAAAATTGGAAGTCTAGCTCCTATATCTTGGCCTGGGGTTTGGGTGACAGAGTTGGGGTACTTTTGTGTTAGACCCTACAGAGACCCTTAATCACCATTTATGTCAGTCTGGCCCCAGTGTATAATATATTAAGAGAGTAATGAATGGGCTATCGGGCACCGAGTTCAGTGTATCGTAGGATATCGTAACTCGTGGCCTACGGCCACTCGTTACGATATCCTACGATACACTGAACGAGGTGCCCGATAGCCCATTCCTCACTGTCTTTATTACACGATTAATCAATAAAAAATCAATAAATAATCAATAGAATATCAATAAAAACAAGTTGAAAACAAAAATCCTTCCCCGGGACTCAAAGCCAGCAGGTACATACACCTCCTCGCCCGGCAGCGGACAGCGGCAGCGGCACACGACGAAAAAAGATTATGTTTGTGTATAATACACCTCGTCGCCCTGCACCGGACAGCTAAAGCTTTGAATGCGTCTCGCTGTTATGTTTGTGTATAATAGACCTCGTCGCCCGACAGCGACAGCGCACACGGCAAAAAAAAAGACGCGTCTGGGCGGGGAATCGATCCGCGGACCTCTCACGGCTGAGTGCGACGTGCTAACTGCTAGACCACCGCGTCTCCTCCATTCACTTCGTCTCGCGGTTATGTTTGTGTATAATACACCTCCTCGCCCGGCAGCGGACAGCGACAGCGCACACGGCTTTGTATCATATCCAGATTTGGTTCGAACCAAGTGTATCTCGTCAGTCCCTGTGGCGCAGTGCATAGGGAGTTGGATTTGGGATGTGAGACTGCAGGTTCGATCTCTACTCTGGCCTGGAATGTTTCATGGGTTTTAACATGTGACATATGACATGTAAGGTGTGTTGATATCCATGGATATCAGGCACTAGTGCCTGTTATCCATGGATATCAGGCACACCTTACAAAAGTCATGATGCATGCATCATGGTGTGCAATATCGACAGGTATCAGCATGGGGATATCCAGAAAAAGCACCCAAAATCCAAGAAATCGTGTAATAATTAACTATAATCTCTTACATTTTAATTGACCTTTATATCAAAGTATCTTGGCCTGTTAGTATCAACCCCCTACTCCATTAAGGCTTAGAGCTATGGTACAATCACTAGCAATTTGACCCTAGAGAGACCCTAGACCCGAGAGAGACCCTAGACCTGAGAGAGGCCCTATAGTATGTCACCAGTGTATAATATATCTAACTATTATATCTTATATGACAATGGACTTTTATGAGGGTAACCTGGTCTGTTAATATCAACATCTTACTCCATTAAGGCTTAGAGTTACAGTAAAATCACTAACAATTGGACCCTAGAGAGACCCTAGACCCGAGAGAGACCCTAGACCCTAGAGAGCCCATAGAGACTGCCACCAGTGTATAACATATCTAACTATAATATCTTATATGACAATAGACCTTTATGATAGTAACTTAGCCTGTTAATATCAACATCTTACTCTATTAAGGCTTAGATCTATGGTACAATCACTAGCCATTAGACCCTAGAGAGACCCTCAACCCTCAAAATTATATTTAAGCTACCCGCATATATGGAATGTAAGCCCCAACACCTGTACTATATGTACCCTAAAACTTTTTAGGCTGGTCCAAAATATTTTTGAGACCCCCCTGGCAGCCCAGATAACGACGATTCATGATTATTGGTCATATAAACAAACACTCTCCTGGGTACATGGAAGTGGCTGAACGTGAAATAAGGCACAAAATTCATGATAGGCTTTCCACCTAGACCTGTATGATTTGTTCGAGCTCTCAGCCAGGGCTTGGTCTTGTAGACTCCTGGCCTTCGATGTAACAGGGACAGACCTACAACACATGGGAAATGGAGGTGAGACTGCTGCAACTTGGGGGTATCCTAAGCGGGAAATGTAATCGGCCTCAATATTATCACCCGACCTGATATAGGAACATTTGATCTTGACATTGTACATGAAGGCGAGCCAAAACAATAGGTCCATGCTGACATTGTTACGACTCCTATCAGAGCTCAACATACTGCAAACCTGGGTATTATCACTCAAGATGAGGATGGTAGAGTCCCTATAGACTGGACCCCACCTGACCAGGGCCATCAGTACAGGCCAGAGTTCCTGGATGTTGATGTCATGGGACAAATCATCAAATGTAGGGACCGGGAAGAAATGGTCGGCATAGTAGGGAAGTGCTGGTAAGTCAAAGTTGACCTCAAAAATTTACATCCAAAAATTTACAATGCACCCAAAATGCTAAAACAGTGCCTATATTTAACAAGTAATTAATGGATAATTCATGACGCCTGTGTGTCACAGACAAGTCATTAATTATCCATTAACTGCTTATTTTATTACATGATATCAATAGATGATCAATAGAATATCACTAAATTCAAGTTAAAAACAAAAATTGTTCCCCCTCCCCTGGACTGGAAGCCTGCCATAGTGTGTGTACACTAGGACTTGTCCCACCAACACCTGTGCCAGACTGCGAAAAAGATGAACCAGGCCGGGGCTTGAACGCCTCACCTGGGGTTTGGAGTGCTACTGGCTAGCCACTATACTATCAGCACACACACCTCGGTGCCTGACAGCAGTTGGTTTGGTTTGAACACGTCCCGCAGTCTTCGCGGTTATGGTAGCAGCAGCTACAAAGCTGGGGGGTCACAACCCAGACTGCAGGATATTTTCACACATTGAATGTATACTAGTTATATGTGAGTGCCCTCCCTGGGCTTTGTATCATATCAAGCACCGGGTGCCTGTTATCCTTTGATAATGGCACACCTTACAAAAGTCATGATGCATGCATCATGCCATGCAATATCGACAGGTATGTGCATGGGAATATTCAGGAAAAGCACCAAAAATAAGGTTGTGTAATAAGCTCTGATAATGCATGGTCAAATAAGTGCATAACAGGTGAGGTAACACCAGAATAGTGGTATAAGAGACACTAGTCACCTCAGGGATGATATTCTACTGATATAGCGATTCATTGATCCCTAT
Organism: Acholoe squamosa; assembly: GCA_949317995.1. NCBI lineage: Eukaryota > Metazoa > Annelida > Polychaeta > Phyllodocida > Polynoidae > Acholoe > Acholoe squamosa. Next base: position 82,091,972 of record OX439041.1, on the reverse strand, counting down.
GTAAAAAACACAGCTGTGTAGGCCAGGCTGAGAACACACTTTACAATTAGAATGGTGTAATTGTAAACATGTCATCACTGGGAAGTGGGTCTGTTACAAAGTCAATGTAGTCATGGAGAGAATGAAGATTGGCTTCTGTCATATTATCTTAACTAGACTGGTGACAGTCTGTGGAAGGTCCAGGACCTTATTCAGATCTTTTAAATAGAACTGATATTATTTTGATTAAGAAGTTCAATTAAGTGAATGATCCTTCCCATTGCTATTCAAAGGCACAGAAACCTTTGCAGGTAAAAAATACCATACTGATATATCTGGTTGTTTTAATATTTTCAAAAAAAGGAAGCTTACTGATAATTGTGTTATTATATCCTATTGATATATAATAGTACATATTTAGTATCCTATATCCATATCTATGCAAAGGAGCTTGAATTGGGCCCTTGTTAACTATCATACAGGAGGAATTCCAAGAAGGTCACAGATGAAGGTCACAGATACAAGTGCAATTGAGGCACTCTGCAAGTGACCTGCGGTTTACAAATAAATCCTAAGGATAATTTCAATTACAAAATTGGCTGGTTTCATTTCATCTATTTACTCCTTTTTTAATCAATAAGTTCTTAATAACTGGCATTGTATTAATCAAATTTCCTTTTTCCTGGCTTTCAATATTTTTTTGTCTAACATAACCTATTCCCCTGACATGAAGAGCCCACTGTCTCAGTCTGTACCCTCCCCTCTGCAGGGGAGGGCCTTGAAATACTGGATAAACAACTTTCTTCAGTCATCAGATGATAGGAAATAGGTCAAGATAATATATCTTATCAATCCTTATGAAGCAATCACTCATTACATTAGTGGTTTGATAAATAATATGGAATATGGAGTCACACTTGATGAAAGAAAAATAATCCCCTGAATTCCAGACCATGAGCAAGTCTCTGCTTAAATGAGTCAAAGAGCCAATGAGCAGTTATTGCAGTCATTGTCGCCTTGCAGGTAAGTTGAACTTTAGTGCTAGGTCTCAGTTACAGAGTAGGCAGCAGGTGCTCGACGATTTGTCACAAGCCTCCATGACAGCTGGTGTGTACACAGCAAATAAAACCCTCAGACTTTGATGGTATTCATTCTAGTGACACTGTAATGGTTGGTCTCATAGGGGGTGTCATTCTATCCCTATGGTGATATCACATATGAACTCAAATTATTTCAAGACCATGAATAGAAATAAAAAAGTCATAATCAGATGAATGACTAAGACTTAACTAATGCCCTGTGAGTACCTTGACATACTGTTCACTTTTGGAGAGATAAAAACTTTTGTAGCTTAAAATTCAGTTTCAAGAATTCAGTGCCACAGTGATTGTAAATGGACATTACTTTAGGAGAAGAATGACAAATTTTGTCCCATTTGCCTCATTTTGTTCATTTTGTTTCTTTGCCCCTTTAGCTTCCTTACTGCTGGTACTAGAACTCAGCTTGGAGAATGTCCCATCTCTGAAACAGTCCACAGACTACTATACCTCTGGGGACAGGGAAAAGAGACAAGCAGCCAATCAGTGGCTGGTACTGGAGGGAACTGTCCCCTGTGAACACCTAGGGGAACTATTTCTCTCATTTCCAATTTCCACTTCAAAATGAGGTTTGAGTTGTATGTGCAAACTTTGAGTGCCGTCAGTGCTGTTCAGGACACATACAACTTGGATGTACTAGGATAAATGGAAACTTTGATACTATGACACATACATAAAACTAAGGTCTTTTATGTTACATTTTAGACATCTACTTACGTTTTTTTTTTTTCGTCTTTAATTCTTCCGTCAGATGACAGCCTCCTGTCATCTTGTCACAAAATACAATTTGGAGATTCATCCTCTTTTGTTACCATCCCTACAGCCTCCAGTGCTTTATCTATGGGGTTTATGTCTCTGTGTGTTTATTGTGCCCCTAAGAGTTAATAAATTGGCTTTTATTGTAGGGTACAAAATGTGCCATTTCCCCTGGTGGCATGTAGGGTAGGATGGTTGTCTCGGCTGTCTCAGAGATAGGTGTAATAACATTTGATGGGCCACAGGCATGCTACAATGTTTCTACCTCTCTTAGACTATCCTTTATTTTAAAGGTATTCTATTGAAAAGAGAGGCTTATCTCTGTGTTTAATCTTTAATTCTGGCTTAAGACAACAGCCACCTGTTATTATGTCACAAAATACAATCATCCATACAGCGTCTAGTGTTTTATCCATGGCTGTCTCTTTGTGTTCATCAGAGTGATCAAATTGACTTTTATTGCAGTGTACAAAAATGCACCATTCCCCTTGGTGTCATGTTGTGTGGTTGGCTGAGCTGTCTTTGAGGGAGTTTTACTTACAATTGATGGACCACAGACATGGGTCAGTGTTTCTGCCATTAGTCCTCATTTATGTTCTATCATTTTCCTTTAAAGGATTATATTGGAAAGATTACATTTGCGAAGGTCGAAGTGTATTAACTAAGCCTCCACTAGGCCTCTTTAAATCACTTAGTATACAAAGACTCTAATTGCCAGCAGTCTCAGCCCTATATATACACCATGTGACAAACAGTAGATCAATGCAGCATTTTGAGCCACTCAGTCTCAGCATTATATATATATATATATATATATATATATATATATATATATATATATATATATACATCATGTGACAAACAGAAGATCAATGCAGCATTTTGAGAAACTCAGTCTCAGCATTATATATACACTATGTGACAAACAGTAGATCAATGCAGCATTTTGAGCCACTCAGTCTCAGCATTATATATACACCATGTGACAAACAGTAGATCAATGCAGCATTTTGAGCAACTCAGTCTCAGCATTATATATATACACCATGTGACAAACAGATGATCGATGCAGCATTTTGAGCCACTCAGTCTCAGCATTATATATACACCATGTGACAAACAGAAGATTGATGCAGCATTTTGAACCACTCAGTATCAGCATTATATATATATATATATATATATATATATATATATATATATATATATACATCATGTGACAAACAGATGATCGATGCAGCGTTTTGAGCCACTCAGTCTCAGCATTATATATACACCATGTGACAAACAGTAGATCAATGCAGCATTTTGAGCCACTCAGTCTCAGCATTATATATATACACCATGTGACAAACAGTAGATCAATGCAGCATTTTGAGCCACTCAGTCTCAGCATTATATATATATATATACATCATGTGACAAACAGAAGATCGATGCAGCATTTTGAGTCACTCAGTCTCAGCCCTATATATACACCATGTGACAAACAGATGATCGATGCAGCATTTTGAGCCACTCAGTCTCAGCGTTATATATATACACCATGTGACAAACAGAAGATCGATGCAGCATTTTGAGTCACTCAGTCTCAGCCCTATATATATACCATGTGACAAACAGATGATAAATGCAGCGTTTTGAGCCACTCAGTCTCAGCATTATATATACACCATGTGACAAACAGTAGATCAATGCAGCATTTTGAGCCACTCAGTCTCAGCCCCATATATACACCATGTGACAAACAGATGATCGATGCAGCATTTTGAGCCACTCAGTCTCAGCATTATATATACAACATGTGACAAACAGAAGATCAATGCAGCATTTTAATTTTGAAGGCCATTTATCTAAGCATACATGTCACTGTCATATAATTGTCAAATCAGATACTTCACAGTCTAAAACTTTTGTCTCTCAGCACGTTGCCAGTTTGAAACCATTTCTGTCCACTTCCCTACAGACAGCTACCTCTGAAAATATATCTTTTTGTTAAAAGGATTGAAATTAAATTATAATCTTGATTCTGCCTCCCTTGTACGCAGACTATTGTAAAATGCAATTCATAAGGGGAATCTTGCAAGAAATACAGTGTGATCTCATACCATACATAATACAGGGTTCACATGGGTAAGAATTTAGTCATGTCAATGCAGTTCTATAAAATGAAATTCCCACCTATATGTCAATTTAGTTTTGTTGAAGGGTCCAGTAGCAGTTCACCAGACATTATGTAGCCTCAGGTTGATATTGATTGCGAAAAGTCTTATGTGCTTGTGTGAAACCATGTGTAACAATGCACTCTATACTAGCCTTTGATGGGTCTAAATGGCAACAGGCTAATTCATATGTTCAAAACCAATATTTATCAGTCAAATACCTTTTAGGGCCACTGCTCTGCTGATTTAGTGTTAATGTGTACCTTAGTTATCATTCAATGTTTAATATAAATGATAGAAATGAGGTTTAAGTTTTATTAATCTTCGTCTCTCCCCAGAAGCTAAGATACATCTTGAAAGAAATCTTGCAGATATCGGTTAGAATTAAGTATTTGCAAATGATGGCATAAGCTGCTGTTGATTTATGCATTTTATAATGTAATATGAATACTTTCGGTTTGATGCAAGTGATTCCTCCTCCAACGTTAATAAATGAATAACTGACCCACTTCCATTAATGGATGGCTTTGATAATTTATTTGACTGGTATCATTTAATTATGGAAGATTTCCTTAGACTTACAGAGTGCAACACTGTGCAAATGGTTCTGTGTGAAAACTCCTTTTGTAGAAAGGCCAATCCTTGTTACATGTGTTTGATCTAATGGTTACTTGCAGAAAATTCTATAATTGATAACCAATGTTTACATGAGTAAGGACATTTACTTCAGTCTGTAACATGCTTCCTGCATTAGAATCAAATTTAACATTGCCGTGCATCATTGATGTTTAAGTAATGTCTCTCAATAAAAATGAACGCTGATTAATCCAATCACACAGCAGCAGACAGTGTAACAATGTGTGTTCTGTGTTGATGCTGCAGTGGGACAATTAGAACGTAAATACTGAGTCTGCACTGGTAAAAACGTACTTGGCCCGAATTGCATTGTGTTAGCCTTGTGTATATAGTAAGATTTGGTTATGGGGTGGTCACCATGATTACACATGTTTTTCGTCCTTTTTCTTTATTTATTTTGGATGGGGATTACAGCAGTTTGTACATCGTACTACAGCTATGACTGCAAGCGCTTTCTAATAGTTTGGCTACTCGCTACATAAAAGTATAATCAGTTAGAAATTGATCTCTATTGATATCATAACATTTAATTTATTTTGAACCAGGGACTAACCTTATTCAGTTTTGATGAATTCAAATAAGCCAGATCTCAAGTTATTTTCTAGTATGTTTATTTTGAACAAACTGAAAACAACAGTTTATTTCATGGAATAGAGTTAGGACATAGCATGTCACCAGCAGTGATTTACAATTTTGGAACAGGTATATAAGCAATATATATTCTGGGATCTAATTACTAAAGGAAAGATGAGGTATTTCCTTATTAGCGACATGGGATAAAACATTAAGGACTTTCATACTAATGCATGGTTAGACACAAATTAATGTAGTAAAGGAACTCAGTGCTGTCTCATTTATGTAATGCACCAAAAAGGAAATTAGCAAGGCACAATTCCTGAATTACGCCTTATTTTACACAATTCTGGAATTGCCCCCTCTAAGGTTCGCAGTTTAGGAATATTTGAATGAGACATAGCGTTTGAAATGGTACAGAGCCTTACAAAGGGACAATGCCAGGAGATTTATGGACAACTGAGTTAGTAATAGTCAGTTTAAAACCAATACCTTCTTGACGAATATTGCACAGTCAAATGAGAGAGTGGCATGACAATGGTCAACATATTCCTGATATAGGATAAAACACAATGAAAGTAGATGCTTGCGGCATATCTCGGTCATCTCTTTGACATTGCTAGTGAGATGTGGTCTGCTGCTAAGAACACAAATCCCACAAAATCACTGACTCTAACATTTATCCTGTAATAGTATTTCTATTGTCTATGCACAAATTCTTCTAGTTTTTCTAACTCACTAGAACAATTTATTTCTTCCTGATTGTTCTGAAGGGTCTCCATAAACCTTCATCAGTCTCCTTTAACAGGCCTTATTGGCTGTCCTTTCACTTTTTACTTTTCTTATTTTCTACTAAAGTATGGCTAGATGATAGAGTGTGATAGAGGTGTGACAAAGGTTCACGAGTACTGGGTCTGAAATGGTCTAAACCTTTTTCAAACTGCATAAAAAGATAAATATTTACATGTTTTATGGTCATTTTTGGTGGTTTTAATGGCCGTGAGATACAGGGATGGGTTATTTCACCTGGGTGTGAGATACGGAGCTGCAATGGTAAGCCTATGGGCTGTCAATATCTAGGGCATATCAACATGAAATAAAATGTCATTACATTGGTAACATTCACTTATATAGAATATCACCACTGAGTACACACGTCTATTATAGTATATTCTGTATATGTCTGTAGGATAGATGTGAGTAATACGGTTCTCTGTGAGTGTTGATGTTGATAGAAAGCAGTCCCCGGAGAGGTGCAGATATAAAATAAGCGGACTGTCTCCAGGATGTGGGTGCTTGGAACAACATGCTGTTTTTTTGCTTGTGTTATTTCTGTCTTTCCCACATGGTCAACATTGATGAGTGATATTGATTTTGGCCCATGTTGGCTTTAGATTAAACCCACTGAACCACTGCCCTTAAACCAAAGACGTTTCTAACCCAAGCCCTGATGAAACAGAGTTTTTTTTTGTTCTTTGTTCTGTTCCAAGACCTTCTAGGTAGATAGGAGAACCTGGGGCATTTCTCAGCTGTTGGAATCTGAACCATGAAAAATAAAATATATTTTTTTTAACTTGTATAAAGAAATCTCATGTCACCAAGAGAGGCAATGAGGGAAGGCAGGATGAAGGAGGTATGAGTGGCAAAGGGTGTGAAAATATGTCTTTAGGGAACTAAAGTCCAATCGATTTACTTTTTTTTTTTTCATTTTTACAGCTTTTCATCGTCCATGAAATATGAAAGGATCTATTTGAAAGAATCCCATCTCTGCTTAATATGATAGCAATGATGATGCTTCCTGATGAAAGAATGTTTACTCAGCACTGCAAACATGCTTTACTTATATTTCTGTGGACGCCATAGTATGTATTGTTGCATTGATAAACAGACATATAAGAGTTGTGTGGGAACTTCAAGTCAATGTAAAATTGATTCAAATTCAAATTTAAATAGAAAGAAGCTGATAACAGCTAAATGCTATGTTCTCAACCAATGGTCAACTGTGAATCAAATATCTTGTATATCGAATATTATACAATAAACCTAAGTCAGAGGTGATGTCTGTTTATTATTTTTTCTTTTTTTTTATGTTTAATATGAATGGTACACATTTTTATCGAACTTCATGCTATGATATATTAAATCTAAATTGTTTTGCATAATATTGAGCCTTTCGATAAAAGAAATCTTGGCTCTTGGCTATTGCAGCATATAATCTGTGCAGCATATAATTATGATCTGTGGTAAATAGCGATAACTGAAATTTTGATAAATGTGTCAATGATTCATCTGGTGTAATGGATTTATTTGCCAATTTATTCAACTTGGAGAGTAATGTGACATTTAATTATCAAAGAAATCCTTAGGCTTACAGAGTAATGCTAGACACTGTGGCTTTTGCACAAAAATAAATAACTTATCCGTTATGTGTTATGATTTTAATGTGATGATTTCCTTCATAGAGACAGTAATCTTCATAACCCAATCTAATATCATCTGTTCCTTGATTTGATGACCAATGATTACATGATTGAGGGCGTCTGCACAGGCCTATATCAAACTTCCTACTTTGGAATTTGATATCCACATGCACCATTGAAGTTTAAAGTAATGTCTCTCAGTAGGCTACAATGAGTTTGAGCATTATTTACATTTCCAATGTGTGATCTGTGTTTGGGATGCAGTGGGCCAATTGGAATGTAAATATTGAGTCTGTGCTGGGAATGGTGAGCTTGAGACCCATTTTGGCTGCATTTTGCTGGCTTGGTGCAAATACTATATTGGAATATTGGAATAGTGATTACATGTATTTATTCCATGTGTTCCATGATCAAGGTATTTCACCAATATATCCATTTTTAATCAAGTTAAAAACGATGGCTTTTTGGTATAGAGTAAAAACGTTTAAATACTAAGGGGTGGAATACACATAAAACCAGACACAGTCAATTAAAGTTCACAGTGAGCTTTTATTCATTAAGTTGCTACGCGACACTTGATATTATGTCGTACAAGCATAAGTATAAGGAGATCAACGTTTCGACTTGATTGACAAGTCTTCGTCAGGAGTACAAATGTAGTTTGTATCTTGTATATTAGCAGTATATATTCTGGAATCTAATTACTGATGGTAAATGAGATATTTCCTCATTAGTGACATAGTTACCCATAGATAGGTGTTACTCCACTATGATACAGACCATATTACAAGTCTGCATATGCATACAGTTTATATCAGACTTCAGCATCACTGTGTCCATTTCCATAATGTATCTATATGCAGCAGATGCCAGTATCTTTAGAAGCATTTTCTGTAAGTCTCTCTTGTCACATCTCACTGTTAGAATGTCATGAAGAGGAACAACCTCTTATTGATGCACATGTTCTCTATTTCCACTTCTGTCAGAATACCTACACCTTAATGTGTAATCACAAAGCATTGCAGAGATCTGGAGGCACCTATGAAGAAGAATTCTTGGGAGGCTATATTAATGAGGGAGAAATATTGAACTCTGTCATTCTTAATTTCTCACATTGTATTCCTTGTAATCAGTGTGGGTAGCTTTATCAGAATATTGTGTACGTCTCTCTGAACTGAGAAAATATCATGATTCTGAAGGGGAGTTATCTCTTTATAATGTACATGCTCTCTGTTTCTACTTCTGTGATATCATCCTCATCTTTGGGGTAATTATGAAGTATCATACACATCTAAAGGCACATGTGGAGAAGAGATCACAGGAGGCTGTCTTAGTGACAGAGATAATGAGCTGTATAGTTAGGCCAAAAAGATATTGTTTGTTTTCAGTAACATGACTTCAAAAGGTAGGATCGGTAGGTCTTTTTTTGGGTGTTTTTTTACATATATAAAGGAAATGTAAGATCACATATCAATGGATGTAACCATACTTGAGAAATTATGATCTACACATGTCAGCAAACTGTTGGTTGTATGTATGCTGAGGAAGCAATGTCAGAACGAATACCACACTTTGAAAGGTGAATCTTTTAAAGGAGGTTTGTAATGCCAACTAACAATCAACCCTTAAGTGATATGATATGATGTGATTTGAAGCTTTAACTTTAGACCTATGATGTAGGTGCCAGGCATAGTCTGTGATGGTAAAGTCAAATTAGCAGTATGGGTTCTTCAGTTAAGGGCTTGCCTGTTGACTTACGGTTGGGCCCACAATGATAGATAACGACCTAACACACCATTGGCCCTTGGCCATATGATATATATATATATATATATATATATATATATATATATATATATATATATATATATATATATATATATATATATATGCATGAGCCATTGAGAAGTAATGGGTCTAGGGCTGTTGGCAACATCTGTGAGATATTTTAGACAGTAAAAAACTACTGCCTAAATGTTATTGTTGTTAGGAGTGTTTTGTTGTATCCCTCTAGTACCAAGGTAACATCTTGTCTCAAACAGGGGCCAGAATTCAAGGGACCCAATCCTGCTTTGGGCCTGTCTGATTTCAGGACTGTTTTTCCAGGGTTTTTCTTTTCTGGAACTCACTAGAGGCTCCCCATAACCCTTCACCAGTTTCCCTCTACAGGGATTACTTCCCTCCTTTCCCTGGAGCTCTGCATCACTTTTTATATACCTATTACTTCCCACTAAAGTATGGCTAGGTGATAGCATTTACCATAATGTCATCTTATGAAATGATAATAAATGATGAGAATACACTTATATAGAACCTCACAACTAAGTACAAGATTCTACTATAGTATATTATGTATGTAGTTTGGTGTGAGCAGTACAGTATGAAACTGTGCTAAAGTGGCAAACTCACAGTTTAATTCTCAGTGGGTGTTGTGAATCCCTATATTGATAGAGGTGGTCCCTGGAGAGGTGCTGATAATATGGCTCCTGCAGATTGCCTCTAGGATATAGGTGCTACGACCAAAATGTTGTGTTTTTTTCGCACTTTATTTCCTTCTTTCCAGCAGGCCCTGAATTGATTAGTTATATTGATTTTGGTATGTATGTTGAGGGCTTCAAAGCAGACCCAATGAACCACTGCCCTTAAACTAGAGACGTCTTTAACTAGGATGGCCGGAGGGTCAGGCTGATTTTGCCTCCCCTGTCTGATGCTATAGTAAATATCACTTTTCTAGAAGCCCCCCATTCTGGTTAAGGACAATGTGGAGATGTCTAATAACTTTCTCAAAGATGATCATGGATGGGAGCACCCCATACATAAAGCATTAGGCTAAATTTGTAATCTTTAATGGGGAATTCTATTGAAAAACTTCAAGGTACCTGCCTGTTTCACCTTCGCGTCAGTTCTATCCATGCCTTCTTGTTTAAACTGACCTTTGGGGGAATGGCAACCATTCAACTGCAAATCAACATTTTAACAAGATTATTTTTTCTTAATATATCTAGCATCCTCAGGCTATCTGCCCAATATTTTTATGTCTACCTATACAAATAAATTCTATTCAAAACAAGCAATTTTAGGTAAAGGATCATCAGAAAAATAATGGTGGGGGAAAAAGCAGGAAACTGCTACAAATAGCACTAAACTAGGTGGACAGGATGTTTTCGGAGTTAGAATGATAGTGCCAACCCTAGAGACTTCCAGGCAACTTTTTGGGGATTGTTTTGGGGCCTTTTTGCCTATATTTCAATATAAAATCAACAGAGGGCTCCACCGGCTGGGCACACACATACATATATAAGAGATGTCACTTTTCATAACTTTAAAAAGCATTAACCATTGGAAATTGAGAAAATCTGGGTGATTTCTGAATTTTCAGGGACCAGTGAGTGGTACTTCAGATTTATGACTGTGTGAGGGTCTGGGTAAATGGTAGCTACACTAGTCACTAGATCTCTCAGAAGGAGTTCAGTGGTGACACATTTTCAATTAGGTATAGCTTGGGTTGTACTTAGTGTACCAACTTGACACAACAAAGTCATCAAATCTCAATATTAGGTCTATAGGTAGGTGCATAATAATTGTCAATCATATTGTATAAAAGAAAAACTCTGGCCACTGTACTTTAACCTTAGCTGTGATGAGATTTCTTTTTTCAGTTCGGTTCCAAGACCTTCTAGCTATTTCTCAGATGTTGGAAGGTGAACCCTAAAACAACAAATTTTGCTTTAACCTGAATGCTATGTCCAACATAAACCACCAAGAATCAGTTTATCACCTTATAGCACCCACTGCCTCTTATTCATATCCTACAGCTCGTACTTTTAGATTTCCTGTGAAATGGCTTTTTGAATTACTCACATCAGAGATCAATCTAATGAGTGTGTTTAGTCCTGACAGCCATTTCGAGATAAGTGTCCAATTACCCGAACCTGCAGCTGTCAACATGATTGATTTATAGATCTCCTGCCACCTAGTGAGGCAACTGGGGGAGTGCAGAGGGTAGGATATTTAGAAGGAAAGAAAATTAAATCCAATCAGTTTTCTTTCTCTCTTGTTTTACAGCTACTTTTGGGGATTTAGGTCTTCAGTCTAAATAGGTATTGCCTCTTCAAAGGGAAAATTGGGCTTACTTCGAAATTTCACTCAGACAATTCATATTAGGCCCCTATAGATATGCCTGCACTGGTTTTGAACAAGCAGCTTGGAGCATGGATGGACAGGAGTTGCCTAATCATCATGTTATTCAAATCAATTCCATCATCTGTTGTGTCATCTTTATTATTTGTGAGTAAATACTTAGCATGATAATGGAGATACACTATAACTATATTACTATCATGATGAGGATAACCATGAATAAAAGATGGATGCAATATGATGCCTATTGGGAGAATAAGAGTAAAGAACTCATAACCAAGTGTTATCCAAATGCTGCTAAAGTGTCTCTGGGAGCCTGTATGTCCTGTACATTAAAGTCATCTACTGCTCTGTTTGTAATGGTCTTGTTGGAGCACAGAGGAGAGATTACCTAATGTCACATAGACAGGCAGTCTCTGACCGAGATGGTACCAGGTTTACAATGCACCTGACACACATATAGATGGAGGAAAACTGAGCCTGACATAATAAGTCAGGAGCTTAACAGGGGTAATAGTAAAGAGTAAGGAGAGGGAAACAGACAATGATGTAGCTCTTGGGTCACAAAAGTCCATTGACTGTTGGTGATATGAAGGGAGGCACTCAGGAATATGAGCCAGTGAGTGACTAATAGTTGTTTAATGCCAATCCGACAGCTTAGGTCATTTTCATGGCAAGAACTACATTACACACATTCACAGGGCATATGTGCACCACACAAATCCCGAGGGAATAAGAAAGAGGAGAAATAGACCCTTTTAAGTGGGCTAGGGAAGCCCACAGGACTAACAAAGCAGCACTCATGGTCAGCCAGTTCTACCCACAGCAGCTACACTGACTTAATGGCACAGCTCCAATCATGAACATCGTCTTGGCGTGTAGACGTTAAAGAGCTTTACGTGACAACATGACTTCTCTGCTCCTAACAGGTTTCTGCCTTCCTGTGTGGATGGATTGTGGGATGTCTCACTGACTAACTTAGTCTTTACCACTATCTGACATTCCTGATTTTGCCCCCCTACTTTATATGGAAAGCACCTTCCAAGGGTAGACTAAGCAGAGACATACAGCGAGACTCAGAGAGAGGGAGGTACATAGAGTGAGCCTCACAGTCAAGAGGGAAAACAACAGCATAGAGCAAGATGCTAACAAACAGCCTGACTGAGAAATGTGGAATGGAATTCAATGAAATGATATCCATCTATTCCCAGTAGGCTGCCCATAATGGCCCACTGGATTTTTTGTTTGCAAATTAGACAATGCCACGTCCAAAGTAGAAAATCAATTGCAATAACCTCCACAGACTCCCAATTCAATTTGAGGGTTGCATAGGCCGATAACTTTATGAGAGTTATTGATAAACAAATAGATAGGGAGTCTTAAATTGGATAGTGATTGTTTATATAGGAATGGAAGGACCAAGGAAAAAGTGTTAGTGATAAAATCAAACAGTAGTGAGCCCGAGTATAATTAAAGAAGTAATTTAAATGTTCATTACCATCATTGCCACCTGCAGGTGTGTAGCCTGTGAGTGTTTGGTGTCTGTTACTGAGGAGCCTGTCACTGAACAATCTGTCACAACCAATCATGGTAACTGGTGCATGCAGAGAAAATCAAAAAGGTGTCACCACTGAACAACCCAAGCTATACCTAATTGAAAAGGTGTCACCACTGAACTCCTTCATACAGATCTGAGTTCTAAGACCTTCTAGTTAGAACCAGGGGCATTTCTCAGATGTTGGAAGGTGAACCCTAAAACAACAAATTTTACTTTAACCTGAATGCTTTGTCAAACATTAACCACCAAGAATCATTTTATCCCCTTATAGCACCGCGTGCCTCTTATTTATATCCTACAGCTGGTACTTAGAGATTTTCTGTGAAATTGCTTTTTGAATTACTCACATCAGAGTTCAATCTAATGAATGTGTTTAGTCCTGACAGCCATTTCGAGATAAGTGTCCAATTACCTGAACCTGCAGCTGTCAACATGATTGATTTATTGATCTCCTGCCACCTAGTGAGGCAACTGGGGGAGTGCAGAAGGTAGGATATTTAGAGGGAAAGAAAATAAATCATAGGGGACTGAATTAAGTTCAATCAGTTTTGTTTCTCTCTTCTTTTTTTTTTACAGCTAGGATTTAGGGCTTCAATTTAAATAGGTATTGCCTCTTCAAAGGGAAAATTGGGCTTACTTAGAAATTTCACTCGGACAATTCATATTAGGCCCCTATAGATATGCCTGCACTGGTTTTTAACAAGCAGCTTGGAGCATGGAAGGACAGGAGTTGCCTAATCATCATGTTATTCAAATCAATTCCATCATCTGTTGTGTCATCTTTATGATGATAATGGAGAGACCACCAATACACTATAATTATATTGCTAGCATGATGAGGATAACCATGAATATGAAATGGGTGCAATATGATGCATATTGGGAGAATAAGACTAAAGAACTCATAACCAAGTGTTAGCCAAATGCTGCTAAAGTGTCTCTGGGGCCTGTATGTCCTGTATGCTATCATCATAGATACTGCTCTATTTGTAATGGCATTGCTTGACCACAGAGGAGAGGTAACCTAATGCCACATAGACAGGCAGTCTCTGACTGAGATGGTACCAGGTTTACAATGCACATGACACACATATAGATGGAGGAAAAATGAGCCTGACATGATAAGCCAGGAGCTTAACAGGGGTAATAGTAAAGAGTTAGGAGAGGCAGACAGACAATGATGTAGAGCTTGGGTCACAAAGGTCCATTGACTGTTTGTGATATGAAGGGAGGCACTCAGGACTAAGAGTGAGTTAATGACTAATAGTTGTTTAATGCCGTTCCGACAGCTAAGGTCATATTCATGGCAAGAACTACATTACACAAAATCACAGGGCATATGAGCACCACACACATCCCGAGGGAACAAGAAAGAAGAGAAATAGACTCTTTTAAGTGGGCTAGGGAAGCCCACAGGACTAACAAAGCAGCACTCATGGTCAGCCAGTTCTACCCACAGCAGCTTCACTGACTCAATGGCACAGCTCCAATCATGAACATAGTCTTGGCCTGTAGACGTTAAAGAGTTTTACGTGACAACATGACATCTCTGCTCCTAACAGGTTTCTGCCTTCCTGTGTGGATGGATTGTGGGATGTCTCACTGACTAACTTAGTCTTTACCACTATCTGACATTCCTGATTTTGCCCCCCTACTTTATATTGAAAGCACCTTCCAAGGGTAAACTAAGCAGAGACATACAGCAAGACTCAGAGAAAGGGAGGTACATAGAGTGAGCCTTACAGTCAAGAGGGAAAACAACAGCATAGAGCAAGATGCTAACAAACAGCCTGACTGAGGAATGTGGAATGGCATTCAATAAAATGATATCCCTCTATTCCCAGTAGGCTGCCCATAATGGCCCACTGGATTTTTGTTTTCCAAATTAGACAATGCCACGTCCAAAGTAGAAAATCAATTGCAATAACCTCCACAGACTCCCAGTTCAATTTGAGGGTTGCATAGGCCGAAAACTTTATGAGAGTTATTGATAAACAAATAGATAGGGAGTGTTAAATTCGATAGTGATTGTTTATATAGGAATGGAAGGATCAAGGAAAAAGTGTTAGTGATAAAATCAAACAGTAGTGAGCCCGAGTATAATTAAAGAAGCAATATAAATGTCCATTACCGTCATTGCCACCTGCAGGTGTGTAGCCTGTGACTGTTTGGTGTCTGTTACTGAGGAGCCTGTCACTGAACAAGCTCTGACCAATCATGGTAACTGGTGCATGCAGAGAAAATCAAAACCTTGGTTAACCCTCTGCCACAGGGAAAAAGGGGAAAATCAATGCCTTATTCCACGTATCTGAAGAAATATTCAACTTGTTTGGGTTTAGAAAGATTTTATCAAAAATCGCTTCCTGAACACAAGTGAATTCTTGCTGTCCTTTACCAATAAGTTAATCTATTGTAGTGTTCCCTACCCTAGTCAGTTGTAACTTTATGCCAGAAAGACAATGACACACTAGTCAGGTTTGAGCTAGTTCTTTATTCGTCTCGCATACACCAGTAAACAAGTAGTGCAAGAGTAGCCTCAACAGTCACCGATACTCAAGAGCAAGCTCTGACCAGGAATATCACATGGGTATTGACCTTGAAGGAAACATTTCAAAATCATGCAGTAGAACACAATTGATAAATGTCCTGTCAAAGAAATGGAGAGTCATTATGATATATGAGATCAGCTTTTGCCTCTAGATGAATATTGGATCTTAGGCTTGGATAAGGTTTGGACATGCAGGGAAAAGAGTATGGGAGGTTGCTCAGCTCCAGGCAAATGGGCCTGGCCACAAATCTCACCTTTCAATTTCCTCAATCAGATTTCACCATCCTATCCCTGGATCTAAGAAGATCTCCATTAAATTCGTCAACCCCCATTTTATGTGTACAGTTACTCAAAATACCATTTTTCCTTTGTTTTTAAATATTCCAGACCATTCCCTTCCGATGCCTGGCCTCTTTACAAGCAATATGTTACTTTGCTTGAAGTAGTGCCAAGACTCTGCTAGGAGTCTAGGAACAAACTTAATTGCCAACAGGTGGCCTCTTGTAGTGTTTGGTTTGATATAATGCTGTGGCATCTATGCCACTAGCGAGATAGGGAATGAAACCAATTAGAGACTTACACTGGAATGGACTGCCCTTGGTGAACACCCAGAGGTAGTGTTTTGTCTGTCCTCATAAATTTCCTTTTCAAAAGAGGTTGGGCTAAATGTAAAATATCTGAGTGGTCTTCCTGTTCTCCTAATGCATTCAAACCAAAGGCAGTCTTGATAACAAACCTGAAAAGTGAAGGGGATGGGTGGTAAAACAGATCTGGTCAGGGTTGGACTGAAATATTGCTTTATTTTCTGGGAAACTATTTAAACAAGCAGTCAATCAGTGGTACACTGCCCCCTGTGGTCATCCTGGGGCAGCCCTTCTGTCTTTCTTGTTTCCTATTCAAAGGTTTAAATGGTTGAACCCTGAATAGCCTTGGTACAGTCCACATGTGTTCAAACAAAGGACAACCATTTATATAAAACCAGACAAATGAAGAAGCCTGAGTTTGTGCATGGGGAGGTGGGTATGGATAGGTGGGAGGGAGGCAATAAGGTTGATCTATCCAATAAATATGTAAGACTACTATTGTATAATGCTGTGATGAAGACTGGTGGCTATGTGATGCCTTGATGTTCCCTCTTTTAATATAAAATTTTAACATAAGGATTAAAGAGCCACCTGATAAATGTGGGAGTGGTATTAGGCATTTGATAAAGTCCATAAATCAAATAGTACCTTATCCATATGTGCATACTCCTGCATCTGCATGTTTAACTGCTCTGAGATCTGTGAGTGGCGGCATAGACATGCATGCTTACATCCCCCATAATGTTATTTCCATGTTCTAAAAGGGACACAAAGAACTCACATTGCCCAGTTTAGAGAGTACTCACCAAGTAGAAGATGAATTTGCAGAGCAATTACTGCCTGATGAGCCACCCCTATGGTGCCACGAATCTGAAGTAGACCTTGCTACAAATGAATAATATTGCATGTTTTCATCCTGTTTATAAATGGTCATGAGGAAAAACCATTTGAACAATTACTGTTTATCAAGAATATAATTGATTTAAGCATCCACTGTATCATTTCCATACACATCCAATATGACATTGAAACCTTGAATAAAGTACACTTTATGTAATCAAGTCTCACGCCAGTTTGATCCAAAACATATGAGGATGGTAAAGAGGGTAAGTAGATTCTGAAAAATGGTATAGTATCTACACAATTTTTTTACTGTCATCCTTTATTTTTAACACTTTGTTTCAAGGCATGAGAATTTTTGTTGTTGAAAATTCCAAAATAATACTGTAAAGTTGTAATGAAATAATCCATGAGCAGAACCAGCAGTGCCACTATATGTTAGATTAGGTTGGGGTTTTGGAACACTGCACCTGATGAAAAGATTGTACCGCCATCTGTGGCTTCTTGTAAAAGCTGCACTGCCTCCCTGCTGTATAAGTACGGTGGTTTTACAATGATCACTGACAGATTAAACTCTTATGTTTTATTGTTGTATACTTACACTGTCAGACTGCTGCAAGCTTCTAACTGTACTTTGCTTCTACTTTTGGATAACAGTGGTAGTTACTGTCAGTACAAATCCAATAACCCAACTGTGGGTTCTACTATACCCACTACACTGGTCTTTATAGCCGATTTACAAAAGGGGCTGAGAGTGTATGGTTACTTGGTGCTCTTCTGTCAATTCTGTCATGGGCTACTGATATTTCACTAGGTAGTAGATGGTTGATAAACCATGAACAATCGATGCTCAACCACTATTCTGTCCATACCTTAATACTGCCTAAATATTGCCTTCTAAATGCTTCACAACCTGTGGACTGCAACTCGATCCACTTCACCTTACCCAGGGGGTGTTTTGTCTTGTCTGATTTCACACAACCATTTGAGATCACATGCCAGCTCCCCCTGTGGCCAGTGCAGCAGTCAGGGGCACTGGTGGCATGAGGTACTTCCGGCTAGTATTAGAGTTCAAAAGGAGCTGCTTTATAGCTGGGAGGGGTATTTTATGATATCCTAGAATATCCTAGAACTTTTAGATTGTATTTGTCTTTCACATATTGAAAACGTCTTTCATTGAAGTGGTCATTTTGTGGATGTTAATGTTAATGTTATACAGACAGTTTTCAATGTAATACAACTCTCCGTGAATATAGTTGTTATGTGTGGAAAGCCAATAAAGACAGAAAACCAAAGGTTGTAGGTGGAACTTGCATGTAAATCTCTATACTTTGACACACTATTTGGCCATACAACTACTTTATTTCAAGAAATATTAAAAGTAAAAGAGTTAGATTTAACAATATGTCTGTTAACATTCATATGAAAGAAAACATCCTGTATGGCTGATCCAAGGGTAGTGAAATATATGTTACCATAGAAACCATATCAAGCTTACATCTGGCTCGTTAGGCGCTATAGCTTTGTTTCATTCCCCATTGAGTTTTAAAGCTACTACATTGAAGACACACTGAGATAAAACTTAAGTATATTTATTCAACATGACATTTCTATTTGACATTTTAGAATGCCTTATTAATCAAAATATAGAAGCTAAACTACTCACCTGTTTTCTGTCTTTTAGAAAACAGCCTCCTGTCATCATGTCACAAAATACAATCAGAGAGAATTGTTTTGTTGCAGTTCTTGAGCCTCTAGTGCTTTATCTGTCTGTTTATAATATTGTGTAATAAGAGTAATTAAATTGACTTTTATTGTGGGATACTCATTGTACCATTTCCCCTGGTGGCATGTTGTGTGGTTGTCTTGGCTGTCTCAGAAGTAGGTGTAATTACATTTGATCGACCACAGGCATGCTACAGTGCTTCTTCCATTTGTCCTCACCTACATTCTATCACTTTCTTTTTAAATGTATTCTCTTGGAAAGAACCAATTGGTAGTTTAAGGTGTATTTATTTAGCCTCTTCAAATCACTTAGTATAAAGAAGTATATAGAAATCTTTATCTTAGGACATGACAGATGCAAAAGACTCATCACATTATTATTGCCAGCAGGTCACTCAGTCTCAGCCCTTCATGAATTGGTAGCTATAACATACATTAGTGCAGTATTTGGAGCCTAAAGGCCTTTTATCTGAGTGCCTATACAACAGAAATATATGCCAAATGGTGAATCAGAACCTTAAATATAATATTATTGAGTCTAAAACTTTTGTCTTTAGGCATGTCACCAGTTCCAAACTGTTTTCTGTTCTGTCCAGTCCCCTGCAGACAGCTACCTCTGAAAGAGAACACTTTTTGTAAGAAGAATAAAGTTGCATTACACTTTTACAATCTCTATGCTGCCTATCTTAAAGGCACCAGACAGTGGGCACTTTGAAAAAACAACATGTGCACAACCACAAATACCTCTGACTGTTTTTATTAGTAAGCTGTGGAGGGTCAGGAATGTATGGTGAAAGGGACATGTAGTCTGTAGTAAGGCATCATACACCTGTAGAGGTCAGCGGAAAACGTCTTTGGAGAAACCGGGACTCAAACCCGGGACCCTCCAACTTCAAGGTGGAAGCTCTACCTCTGAGCTACTTCCCCTGGCCTAACATTCTCTACCTTCCATCTACACCTGGATCGGTATGACACACACATAGGGGCAGCTACCACCTAATGCCAGCCCCTGGGGGCTGCCACATCCAGAACGGGGCTGCTGGCCTTATGGCAGAGCTGGCCCCTACACACCTAAGTACTGTAAAAACAGTGAATAAATTATGTATCATTGATGTCCACACATAAATGGCAATTTTATTTTTGTCAACCTGCTTAGCCTAGATCACAAACGATTTGGTAAAGTATTGACTTTTAATGTTCAAAAAACCTGTATGGATGGGTAACTTACTTTGAGTCAATATTACTCAATGGAACGAGTTCAATCTGATCAGCCCTCAGATCTCAAAGTCACTAGTCATACATGACTATAGATCTATACGAGACACAAAGTAAGTTTTCTCTTTATGTTTTTTTTTTATACTAAGCTCTCTCAACATGCACACTCACTATAATATCGAGATCTAGTTCTGTGCTTTGGCATTGATGTGGTCTGGCAGTGTGTGCTGGTGGGAAATGATCAAAGGATAGCTCAGACATATATGGCTCATGGGATACACCTTTTTCATGAAGTTATGTGATAAAACAAGGCGCTCCACACAGTTCTATGTAAAAAAAAATAATATCATCTAGGAAATCAATTATGAGTGAAAAGCAAACCTGAATTCATCTAAACATTGACACCTCAATCATTTTAAATTCCAGCAAGTTTTATTTTGGTCAATGTCTGCTATGAAAAAAGTCCTCTATGGTAGTTAGTATAGATAAACACCTCAGCTCGGCTCTTATGGAAATATTACTGGAATAAGAGATTCATTCAGTGTATGCAAATCATTGTAAGATGCAATGCATAAGGGGCATCTCCAGTCTGCAGTATGCTTTGGCCATATCTCCCTTTAGGCCGAAAATATTGGTCGCTAGAAAATGGTCACGATTTTCTGATATGGAATAAGCCACAATTATTGTTGCTAGTATCAGCTACCTAAACTTAGATCATGGCTATGCTTTCATACCATTCATATAGGATTCAAATTGGTACGACTTTGTTGTAGTTCTAACTAATGAAATGCTCATTGAGGACGCTCACTCTGACCTCAAGGGCACCTATAAAAAAGTTCTAGTTCAAAAAAGGATACAGGAATTGTTCAGTTGCTTCCCAAGCTCAAATTGAAAGAGGCTTATAATAAATCTTTTTATGTTCTCTACCTAACAGTCAGTTAAATATCTTAGAGCACTAAAGGCCCAGTCACACTTAAGCTGAAATCTGGGGTAAATCATTGTGGGATATCAAAACCTAATGTTTGGCTGGAAAGCATTCTTGCCTTGGGACAAAATTCAGTTTTGGCCCTGGTCACACTTGTCTGGAAAAGCCTGAACAATTGTGTTGGTGGACAAATGTGACTGGGCCTTAATGCGGAGTTTGCCTAAATGTGTGCTTTATTTTTCCTCTATTTCATATAAATAGTAGAAATGAAGTTTAAGTTTGCTGAATTTCATCATTGCCCAGGAACTAAGTGACATCTTTTATAGAAATATTGCATTGAATTAAGCCATTAGAATAAAAGGTGTAGGCTCTCAGCTATTGCAACACATAATGCAATATAAATGCCTCAGTTTGAGTCTGATGATTCTAACTGCAATGTTGAGGAATCCATAAATGATTCACGTGTGTTAATGTACGACCTTCATAATTCGTTCAACTTGGCGACTGTTTCTACATAAATATCTATATTTCACGTACAAGCGTAATGGTTTTAAAGCGATGATTTCCTTCATAGAACCGCTAATTCTAATTGTCTAATGTATCTAAAGTTATCTGCAGACAAAATCATGTTTTCATAACCAATATAATGGATGAGTTCTGCCTCAGCCTGAATCGAACTCCTCCATGGGAATGGAATGTGATATTCCCATGAATCATGACTACTGTAAAACCCCAGTCATAAGCTGGCCCCGGTCATAAACGGGGGGTGAGTTCAGGGAAATCCTATAAGCCGGTTTTGGGATCAATTTTTTTTCCATTTTCTCTTTATTCTTTAGTAAAAAAAAAACAGGTCATAAGCCGGGGGTAGACTTTGGGAAAATATTAGAAGCCTGTTTAGTCAAGAATAGAAAAAAAAATCCGGCTTATGGCCGGGGCTTTTCAGTATTTAAAGACAGTGTCTCAATACAAATAAACAATGATTAATCCCATCAGAGACCATCAAAGAGCCATCAGAGACCAGCATTTACAGTCACAATGTGTGTTCTGTGTTGGTGCTGCAGTGGGGCAATTGGAACGTAAAAATTTACTTTAATACCTTCTCAGCATATATATACATCAGCTAGAAACTTACCATTTCAAAACTCTTCTTCTAAATGGAGTGAATGTGAGCAGCTTTACCTGCATGTTCTGCAAGTGTCTGAAATCGCATTGTAGTGGAAAATTGTCACGACTTTGAAGTCGAAACATCTCTTGTTTTGGACACGTTCTTTGTTCCCCATGTCCAACTTTGCCTCATCATTAACATCTTAAAGGGTACTTTTGTAGTCTTTATAGTGGGTGTGAGTAACTAGTATACAGTGCCTAAGGTCATATTGCAATGAGAAACTATCAAGGGGAACTGTCTGTTGTTTTTGGACATCAGATCTGTCATGTTACTCATACCTTATGCTTTAAGGTGCCAGGAGATTAGCCCCCTGGAAGATTCCCCCCGGAATCCTCCCACCCAGAATTCTGGGGGGAATTGGTATGGGTTATTTATAGGGTTAGACTACACTTTATTGAAACTCACAACTCAGTACAGAAGTCTACTATTGTACATTTTGTATATCAGTAGGATAGACGTGAGTAAAAAGTACAAAAATGTGATAAAGCAACATACTCACAGTCTGATTCTCTGTGTTTATGGGACTCCTGCACATTGCCAATAGTAAATAGAGCCCGGCACGCTTGTCTCCTTCGCCATTGCACTGCGTCTTTTTGGGTCAATCGCTCTGGTTTGGACAGGGAGCATGCATTGTTTTCAAAATAGATTTGTACATATCTATTCTTATTTAAGAGGACATAACTAAGCTATGAAATGATTAAACAATGAATGAATAACATATTAAAACCGATTTCTTATCAAATGTATGTAAAGTTCTGTGTGCAAGGCAAAGAGAGACACCAAGGTCAATCTGCCATGGTTGAACGCTCGATACAGATAATAACCCCTCACTATGCCTGGCACGCCAAGCAAGGTGACTCACATGGCTTCACAAAGTGGGCTGTATTTACTGTTGGAAAAGTGGAATTTAAGTTGAAATTAAGCAATGGAGACTTTAAATTTGGACACTGATATCATCTATGGGATCTCTACTTCTATGGATTTTAACCATGTGAGCTGTTATGGTATACATTCTTCAGAATCCTATGCATTTCATGACCATCCATCAAGCCGGGCCGAGTGGCTTAAACTATTAACCCTCCCTGCACCATCACCAGCTTGGTCTAGAGGTAAGACACTCGCTTTTAAAAATGGCAATCCGGGTTCGATTCCCAAGGAGGCATAGGGTTTTAACTATATTCTCCTGATTGTACGGCGTGCCTATTATCCATGGATAACCGCACACCTTACAAAAGTCTCGATGCATGCAACATGGCATGCAATTTCGACAAGTATGTGCACGGGAATATCCAGGAAAAGCACTCAGAATCACAGAAATCGTGTAATAACATTAGCTATTGCATACCTCTAAACTCAATTTGACAATATTTGTATTTTTTATGCAATGTACAGTACCACCCCAGGACACTTTACAACAAAACAATGAACACCAAGAGGAATGCTGCTGCAGAGGAAGACTTACCAAGATAATATATGTATCTGTAGATAAGCAGTTCATTATACACCAACACTGGCCTCATAGTAGTAAAACGGCTGCAGATATTCACTCATGATACCATACGTTATACACTCATGTCATTAATCATACATTTCCTACAGTATTTATGAGCATTTATTTCCCATCAATCTACATCTGTTCATGGTGTATGACATCTCCTCAATTGACTGGTCTTTATCCTGGACAATGTAATTCTGGAGTAGCCATATAACAAGGCGTACGTCACTGATATGTATAACTTATGGGACGCCACAATAAGAAGCCTGTTTTCGTGCAAGGCCCTTGCAAGAGGTTTCATCCACTTACTAGACATTATTGTTATCAACTCAATAGATGTCATTCTGACAAACCAGTTGGCATATCCACACCCTTGACAAAGCAGTCCCTAAATAGACTAGTTAAACTGAGTTGTTTATGTAATTACCAGAATAAAACCATGAAATAAATACAGAGTTCAACTCAGATTTGTCATTTCATGTTAGCTCTTCACTTGTGGGTGGCAAGCTGCCTCCCACTTGGGCTATGGACTTGTGGGAGACCCACCCACGCATGAAGAAACAACCTGAAAAGACAAATCATCGTTGAACTCTGTCTATTTCCTTAAGGGCTGGTACTTTATCCTGGTGTCCATCTCTGTAAAGGGTGAGTAGAATAGGTAAGTAGTTACTGTACTGAAGGGAGAGGGTTTGATCTAGTGATTCTGCAGCAGTCATTTCCTGCTTAATCATTGGCCATTTCCAGGCAGGAGACCAACAATGGTGAAGAGTGACCTCCATTGTGAATCAGTACATGCTGTAAGAATACTACTCATAAATCTACATACCAAGGGATGTGGGCAGGGGGAGGGAAGAGTGGCTAGCTGCCAAACTACACAAACTAGATCAACCTATGGATTTATTAATGTGAAATGTTAAATAGTCCAAGTGAGAATTACCCATTTTTTTAAAAATGATAGTGACTAGCAGCAGATTAGCGAATGATTTGGCCGGGATAAGATGCTTATGTGAAAGTTGAAGTGTTTTGCCTTATTTTTTTTCATACCTGACATAAGTAAAAGCAATTTGTTATCTTTATTCAAGAATAAGCCAGGCTATCGTAGTTAAGGTCCTGCGACTGCTCTGTTTGATTAGCAGCTATGGAGTAATTACATAAGGTTTGGTGAAGCAGTCGTACTGGTGCAGGTATTAATGGTTACAAGTGCATAATACTGTAATGGTATCAACTCAAGGCTTCTCACTACGACATGAAGAGCAGCAGTCGTAGTGTGTTAAGAAATGGCCTCCTGGGTGGATAATCCATGAGGTCAAAATATAGGCCCAGTTATCTGCTTCACCATGAAATGTGTCACAGGTGAATTCTAATGAAGGTAAGTTGCTCTATTGTTAAGGTTGTTCAATGAAATTGATAAATTCTCCCTGACAGGTTTTCTCATTCCTTTTAACATCAAATTCCATTTGAAAGAGTTGAAGATTACTTAAGATTTGGCACCATCTGAACAGTGATTCTTTCAGATTTTGTTACACCCAAAAGTTGACTTTTACATTGACTTCTTCCCATTATCATCTAAGCAATTCTTGCAATCATTTTATTGTGTATAGAATTTGTGAATCAAGTGCTTGAACAAATTCCCCACAGTATGTATGACGGGTAAGGGATGTACAATAAACTTATCAATATCCTGTATCAAGTCTTTTACATTGAATGTTTGACTCATGTCGTCGATAACAACAAGGGAGGAGCAACTTGTATGTAGCAGGTCAAAGGTGTGAGTTGGTCTGGTGAGCAGCTCAACGATAGATGGGCTGATTCAGTGAGCGATGTTCACCAGCCTGAGGACCTTTGAATTCACAAACTCAATATTACTGATTGACAGGTTGATTCAAGTCACCAATTCCTTAACAGGTCAGTTTTTATAGTTTGGTATTGCCAGATTACCAAAAAAATTTCAAATGTACCTTAGCATTCTCAACTTAACCCTCATACATTCAAAAATGACAAGATCTGTATGAAAATCAATCTCTATTATCTACAATGCCCCCACTTTTAATAAATGTTACCCTTTTGCAACAATATTTGATACAGCTAGTATGTTCCACATCTGCGCTGACAATTCTGAACACCGAAAAAATGTTGCATATGTGAGAGTTTATGTGTATTACGGGTCATTTTTACTGTTTTGAAAAAAAAATTCTCGCACTTTTATAACACTTCTGACTCCGAGCACATGTCATGTGCTACTTATATACAGACTCGGGCACCTCAAATACTCTTTTTTCACTAACTCTTTTACTCATTGCAAAACAGACAATCAACATAAAACACCACTCATGTCTATTGTGTTCATTCTGCTATGACATGTTCACCTGAGCAATAATATAAAAGGTTACAGATTATCTGCATTACTATATATTGTATAAAATGAGTTAAATTACCATTCCAAAGCCATATTTTGACACTTTAGTTGTACTATGCGTCATTTTGACTGTTTTGAAAAAAAATTCTCACAATTTTACAACACGGCTGACACTGAGTGCTTGTCAGGTCCTACCTAAATACAGACTAGTACCTCAAATACTCTTTTTTTTACAAGGCACATAACTCTTTTCCTTATTGCAAACAGATGATGAACATAGAACATCACTCAGGTCGATCATGCACTCAAAAACAGTAATATAAAAGATCACAGATCATCTGCATCACTATTTCTTGCACAGAACAAGTTGAATCACTATTTCAAAGCCATATCTAGACAGTTAAAGTGTTTTATGGGTTATTTCCATTGCTTTGAAAACAAACTCACACTTTTACAACACTTCTGACACTAAGCGCATGTCATGTGCTACTTAAATACAGACTAGGGTGCCCCAAATACTCTTTTTATACAAGGCACATAACTCTAACATTCATTGCAAAACAGATAATCAACATAGAACATCGGTCAGGACCATCAACTTCATTCTACTATGACGCACCTGAAAACGCTGCGTATGTGAGGTTTGCCTCGCGGAAACTGAAAGACCCCCACTGTGGACACACTACTTGTACTTTGGGCTTGATTTAACCAAACAGTTTCTATACATCAAACAAGAATACACTAGAAAAAAATAATTTGTCATTTATATATCCTACAGACATGTAAAAGTGTACCTCACATACGCAACATTTTTGGGAGTTGAATTTTAGTTTAAGAGATCTAGCTTGTATGTGCGACAAACTAGCAGTTTTATTTATTCACCACCATAACCCCCCTAGGGACCCTGTTCAATGCAATTAATAAGAACAGTCAGGATACATCATTTTTATGAAAATTAGGAGTATTAAATAATTGTTGCGTATGTGAGAGATTATTCACAGTTCAGAATTATGTAGAGGTACACGTTATTAAACCATAGGAGTTGGGTACCGTCTGACGTGGCGGGTGAGTCGAGTCGTCGGACGTTCCTCAGGTTCCAGATAGGTGGCAGCACCGATCCGGGTCTGTGGGGACGTCTGACGACGAACACCTGGGTCCGTATATAAAGCCCAGGGCTCAGCCGCTACGTCAGAGGCCCTTCTGGCCTCCACACCATGTAGACCATTATCCTTTAACATTAGCTGCCTCTCTGATATCATCCGGCAGCCGTGAGTATGCGTTAAGTAATAAAACCGACCGTTGGCATACACTTGGAATACTGTCTTACTCTTTCTTTCCGAACCGTAAGACCCGAACCCCCCAGGTCCGTAAGACCACAAAACCCTTACAATTATAAGACATGTTGGATAGAAGGTTGAGGTAGTGACATGACCAAAACATTTTTAATAGATAGTTACGACCCCCTACTAATGTTAAACAGGTTTATGACACTCTAAAGCTGTCTACCTTGATAAAATATTGGTGGGAATATTTATGTGACTAGAATAAGGAAGAATAGGTGAGGCTCCACCACGCGATTTTTGCAGAGAATCGCAGCTATTCTCACAAAATGGGACACAAACACAGACTATAGAGTATTGTTTGTTATCATTGCAAGGTAGAAATTGTATGTTGGGGGAGCTATTTGTTTATCTGGGGATGTGAATGTGTGTGATGTCAGGCATACTTGGGTTGTTAAAAAGATGTTTTTGTTTACTAAATCAAGCTGATGTTATGTAAATATTGTAACCTTTCATATGGGGAGTCTCCACGGTTTGATATCAGGTTTGATTTTTACAGGACTGGTTGTTGTTGGACTGCTGTATTGTTATTATTATGGTACAGTGTTATTGTTTATACAGCAGAAGGGCACCTAGCCCTACCTGATCAATGTGACATCTCAGTCACAGGTTTAGAGTAGATATAAACAGACCACACTCCCTGTGATTACAAGTGACCTCCCAAATCTCACGTTTACAACTTTAGATCTCATGTTTACAGTTTAGGACTGTCAACAGCCTATACCTTAGACACTGACACATGAGAATGTTCCAAAAAAACGCGTAGTGGAGCCTCCACTAATGGTGATCTACATTTTATACCATAGCTCCCCAAAGCTAAAAACGCCCTAAAATTGGTCCAAACATCGCTCTGTGGATCTGCCCAGATATAGTCCTATCATAACAGGTTTCTGCTTTTTTTTAAACAAATCAAGTGATGTAATCTCTCTGGTCAGTATATATTGATGTAGCATATGCTTTTCACCAGGACTGTATCAATGCAGGTAAGATAGCTAAGAGCGGCTGGACTTATTTCGGTTTAATCTTCCATTAAAGTGTACTTAAGGAGAGAAAGGTTTATGACAGCGTAGGAAGTACCAGATAAAAGGTTTAGTAAATGGAAATGCCTAAGGATATAAATTCATGAGTCTTTATGGACTAAGATTTAACTTGATTCAATGAAAGGGAATCTCTCTCCTCAGGGAGGGACACATCTGCGGAAATGAGAATCCCATTAAACATGTTATAGCTATATGGAATAAAAAAGAGATAAATGACAGATTTTATCATGTTGTTATTCATTTCGCACAAATATTTTTGTTACCCAACTAAGTTCTTATATAACAAATCCATGCTTACTCTTGCTAACCCCTTTATGATGCATTGAATCAGAGCTGCCAATAAACTTTGCGGGTACAGTCATATTGTCACTGACCACTGGGCATACACTCGTGCAAAATCGAGTGGCCCTTAAAAGGTATTCTAAATATGAGTATTGATAAATTCAGTCTGGCATTAAAACTCCTTACATAACTCAAAAAAGGGAAGTGCCTCTGAAGGTATGGCGTGTATAGATTTAGGAAACAATTCTGTAGCGGTTCATCTCATGAGGCTAAATCATTACAAAGAGAAAAAATTTGTGTAAGAAAACCAAGATTATTTCAGGCTACATGGTGTGAGATTACCCAGTGACCTTTGAAGTAAATTCACCATATCATTACGGTGATTCATGGTTTTGTTACTGGGATGTAAAGCTTGTTTCGGCAACCTCACAAATCCTTGTATCGCTACATACATAGATCTGATCCATGATTCAAATGAGATGTTTAAATTTTTAAACAGTTCTCTACATCCAGATATTACTGTAGAGGTAAAACATATGTAGTGCCCAACTTATAAAATTGGGCCAAAAAGAGAACCAACTTAGGGTGAAACACCATTATTTTAGGGGATATCACCCTTCCTTTTATAACACTACACTAATTCACCGTAAAAATTTGACGGGTTTCCATACTTAATTTATTCAATTTTTTTCACAGGGTTGGCTAGATACAGATGTGTGTTACTTCATCACGGTAATCACCTTGAAGTATATGTAGGCCTACTGTATAAGGAAAGAAGTTCCACATCATTACAATTCATGTCATATGCCATGATTCTAGAGTCTGGGATCACTTACCCTCTATGTTGATGACGAAAGTACCGCTAACTTCTTTTATTCAGTAAATGCAATAATTGCACTGATGCTACTTTAAGCGAAATATCCGCTTACCGAATAAAACACGATATCAGATGCCACATTCAATAATTCTTATGGTGTTCCCTAGTTATTCTGAAGGACACCTTAAGTACATATTGCTGTCCTCATCCTACAGCATAGAGAAGGATCCCAATACAAAGATGAAAGGAAACTGAAGGAGGATTAGTTCAGCAGTCAAAGTATGCGTTAACTTCATATATATCAGCACTCTTTCGTGTCTGTCTCAAAAAGGATTTTCTCTAACAGGATAGAGAATGGAAGCTATTCAGTATAAGATATATCAAAGTAAAAGGCCCTACTACAACCATCCTTTAGTAACCCATGCGTTACATCTCTATATGCAATACCTTCTTTGATCTAATGACAGGAGCAGGCCACTGAGTTCAGCTGCATTGTGTGTAATTTGTTGTAGCTGTCGCACATGGTAACTCAAGCTGGTGTCACTACTCAATATGAAAACCTGTAACAAAGGAGTCACCTGGTACTTTGTGCACATTGCAGCAAAAATGTCATCCTTTGTGTCCTCAGGGTGTTCTCTGAACACATAAATATGTTATGACTGTTCAGGTGACTATGGACCTCTAGCGAATGATGGCTTACATATATATGCAATAAGTAGTGTTTGATGTTGAAGGCATATAAAATATCAGCTTTAGGATGCCTCTTCAATTTTATATATACATATGTGCCTCTAATGTGAAGCATTAGGTGAACATGACCGTGAAGTGCCATTAGGCATTTTCTTTTCATTATATTAGCTTCAGGACACTATGTATGAAGGGGATTTATCAAATGTAGTTGGACATTAGGTGGTCATGCAGATGATCACTGATTGCTGGAAATAATGATCTCCATCCTGTTCCCTGATCCTTTGTCCAAGGTTATTGAACTGACTATCTAAATTGCAAATATTGTTTTGTTCAAGGAACCTTTAAGAGGCATCACTCACTGACTGGATATTACGGTTTTTGTAATACATAACATTTTGACCATACAGTTGGCATATTTCTATTTACAACTATTGATGGTGCACTAAAGCTAAACATTGCAGGTCTGTTGCTCTTGAGGAGGAGTAGAACTTTCCCACAAGATAGGGCTAATAATTATAATGGAAGTTCCCCTAGTGCCTCCTTTTCTCTACTTCAGTTCCTCACTGCGAAAAGATTGGCCACTCTGAATCATCAATAAAGTAAATTCCCCCAGGCATTGCGTCTCCAAGAAGCTTTCCTTAAGGACTGGTATTTAATCCAGGTGTCAGCCTCTCCAGAGGGTAAGTAGCCTGGGTAAACAGTTAGTGTACTGAAATAAAGGGTCAGTGACTCTGGTTGCAGTCATTTCCTGATTAATCGTTGGTCATTTCAAAGCATCGATGGTCAGGAGTAGCCTCCATTTGTAATTACCACCAGTCTTTCACCCTTTGATGCTACCACTCATAGATCTTCTTATCTAGGGAAGTGGGAGGAGTGGGGATGGGGTTGGAAGCTGCCATATAACACAGGGTATCTTTGGTTGTGAACCTCACAAGTATTTAAACAACAAGCAAAATAAACTAAATCTTGACAGAAGATTACACTTACCAGGTAGAGTTACAATGGACTGGATATTGGTCATTATGAATGATAGATTGATAACTAGTACTCGGATAATGGTTATTTCCAGTCCTCAGACACAAAGACAAATGTCTTGAAAATGCAGTAGCTTCAAATACACTGCAGCGATTTGATGTAAACTGTAATTTTTATGATGAAACCCAGACGGTTTGTGATGTAAACAATCAACCGCCATCTTGTTGAGGATATTCTATCATAAGGGGTGCAAATGGAAATGTTGAAAATACACACTATTTACATGAGATAAGAAGCAAGAATACAGGTTCATTTTATGTTGTAAGGTGATATCAGAGTAGCCATATCATGACAATGAAAGTACATACTAGGCATGGTCCATTTATCTGAACCTAAGTAGATCTGAATGTGGGAAAAGCTCAAGGTGCATTAGTGCATATAGTAAAAGTGAGTTTATAGGTATTTTACAAGGTGCTGGATACGTGGCTATCTCTATTAATGTGTTAAGTCTCACCATTTCAAAAGAATGCCGCGGTTATAGATTTATTAGTTGTTCCCATGAAGATGTTACCATGCACATATATGTGGAAAGGTTGTTTCTGATTCATTTCATGAAACAACTGGTTTATTGACTCCCTCTCTCTGAAGTGAGGGAGTCTGAACTTTGAAGAACATTTTTCCTACAGATTATATCTTTTCTTTCTTCGTTTGTCTCACACTGTCAACTTTCTACTCACTCTTCTTCATACTATTTAGCTGATAATTTCTAACCCCCTCCCCTCACCACACCATTTGTCTGTCAGTTAGAGAGCAGAGGTGCACCCATAACTCTCAGACAATACTAGTCCTTTAGTGTATGTATGAGGCCAAGGAACCTTCAGTTTCTGCTGACTTTTTTACCCACAAATCTGGCTGTTTGTTTGCCCCATTCACCATGTCAGACACAGCGGTCCATAACAACAACCTGTCAATGTAAAACACATTAATTGTTGTTTTGTGTCTCATAGTGGTGACTCAGTGTCAGTCAGGACAAAGGGCGGAATAAAACTGCAATTTGTTCTAGATGGAATTTCCTCCATGTTTCCACCAGTACTCTTACCCATGGACATTTAACTCTGCCCTAATTGATCACCACATAATGCTTACTAAACACAAAGTTTCTGCAAATAATAGCAACAATTAATGTATTTACAAAAGCATAGGGGAACCGTAAGTCATGGTGCTAAGCCGCAATGAGGTACAAATACCAATGAAATAAATATCAACCAGTAACTGTTTTGTCACAACTAGGTCCCAGATCAAAGGGATGAGAGAAATTGCTGAACGAGATACTGATGCTGGGTAAATGGTGGTTTTCAATAGAACACATTGAAAACCCAATCATCTTCAACCAACTACTCAAATTCTGTTAACATATTATTTCTCGAGAGGACTTTGTCAATGAGAGCAGAGACCTGATTCTGATAAGGCAATAGGAGAAAACCTATTTCCATGGAAGGATGATGCTATTTTTATGTATTTTATGTCATGCCTAGTGTAAATGATACCACATTGACTTCAACAGCTCCTCTGTGATATGAATGTGAATATTTGACACTTTGTTTACAACTCCCACCAGCCACCACCAGTCCTTGGTTTTATTCATTGAAATTTTATGCCACTCACTCCAATGGTGTAGAAAAAGAGTTGTCAGATTGATAACAAGCCCTTTTTTGACAAACCGGTACACAGAAAACCTTCTGCTGTCTAAACCACATCAATAGAGACGGGTTTAGGATGGGCAAGGTCAAATGACAACCTAAACCTGTCATACTAACATTGCAAAATCGTCATACTGACAGATTAAGTGGTCACCACCTAAAGTCGCCAATTTGATGACCTAAATATGAAGATTTAGAAGTCATGTGCACTGATAAGTTTCCGGCTTCTCAGGTTTTCAGTGTAGGGATACCACAGGATTTCTGGATTACATGTTCCGTGGAGGAGAGGTATTTTTGAAGTTTATGGACTGTTGTATTGACAGGAAACCTTGATGACTAAACCTGAATAGAAAGAGCAATTTGTAATCCTTCACAATTGCACAAAAGCCAGGAATGTGTTTGGAAACTCTCACCTATACTGTTTTCTCTCTGATAACAGGAAATACCTAAGAAAATAGAGTATCAGGGAGCTTGAAAGTGCATTTCAAATAAAGAGCAGGTAACGTAAATCAGCTGATCAGTGAGTAGCTAAAAGAATAAAAAAAAAAGTTGATGTTCAAGTTAGCGAACTGACTGTTTGTTAAAGTGAAATACATTAACTGAATGTTTCATGGTTCATCCAGGCTAAAGATCGTATAAAAAGTCAATTTCTTCCTGATGGAATATCCTCCATGTCTCTAACAGTACCATAAACCATGGAGATTTAGCTACCTTCTGCCAGTAAGGAATCACCACATAATAGCACCAATTATAGGTTTTACCAAGGCTAAGGGAAACCTTAATCCATTGTGCGTAGCCTTAAGGAGGTATAAATACCAATGGAAGAAATGTCAACATTTATTACTAATAGTTCAGGATCAAAGGGAATTTGCTGATTAAGACCGTATCCTGATGTTGGACAAAGGACAGTCACTCTTAATTAGAACACATTGAAAACCTTATCATCTTCATCCAACTACTTAGGCTCTGTTTTAGTCTTGTTAACATTCACCAGAGAGAGCAATTTGTCATTGAAAACTGGAGCCCCATTCTATTAAGGCAAGGGGAAAACAAAACGTTTCCATGAAGGGACAATGTTATTTTGTTATAATAGGTCAAGTCTTGCTTAGCATAAATGATCCCACAATGACTTTAACAGCCCCTCTGCCCATGTCTCCGATGATGGAGAAGAGAGTTTTCAAATTGACAAGAAGCCCCTTTCCTGACAAACTGATAGGGTATTTCTGGATAACATGTTGTGATGGGAGTAGGTAGTGTTGGTTTTATGAGTGAGTAGTTGATTTGGACTGTTGTATTGGTAGGAGAAAATGATGACTAAGCCTGAAAAGAAAGAACAAATTGTCATCTTTCACAACATTAAGCTAGGAATGTGTTTGGAAATTCTCAACCAAAATGTTTTGTTTCTGATAACAGAAAATGGAGTATCAGGGAGCCTGAGAGTTGATTCAAAATGAAAAGTAACTAATATAAACACTGATCAGTGAACAGATAGTTGAAGTGGTCTGTGTAAATTTAGAAATGCTGATTTTGAAGTTACTGAACTGTCTCTATTCATAGACCCTAGGGTTATGGGGTATTTTATGAATTGAATCAATGATAGACCCTAGGGTTATGGGGTATTTTATGAATTGAATCAATGAAGCTAATCTGAAAGTAGCAAATTTTAATTTCATTTTGGTTGAGAAACGTTTTGATTATATACATCAAAATATTGCAATGCATCTGAGCAAACATCTTTCAAACAAATACAATAGGCAAGTTATTTGATTCTAATGGCGTGAACTGATGTGAAAACAAGCATTCCTTTTAATGTCAAATAATCCAACACAGTGAAGCTGATTAAAAGCTAACACAGAAATAAACATTGTCTTTTTGGGTGTAGTCAATCAAAATGCAGAGTTATTCTCAGAGCAGATATAAATGAGCTAAATGAGATAAATGTGGCACAGCTAATTGACAGAAGATCCATCGCCTCTGTCTCCCTCTTCATCTTTTCTTCTTTTCATCTCATGAGAGGTCAAACAACTCCCAATAGATGGAAGGAATCATTGTGTTAAAGGGAGTTGAAGAATGTTTGGTTGGGAAGCTAGGTCCTAATTGAATTATGGGTAATTCAATTAGCAATGTTAATAATAGTTAGAAATCCATTCCCCTTGACATTTACTCTATACCTATAACTGGGATCTATAATGCATCAAACACTGACTAGTCACTGCGACATATAGGATGCATTTATTCAGGATACTCCGTAGAGCTTATCCATGGCAACACAAATATCAAATGACAACTGATACAAGGCAATCAACACATGTAATATAATAGCACAGTACCTTATAGTGGTTCCTACCACAATAACACAGTCCTAATACAGAGTCCTTATGATATGTCTACTGGTGCACACCCAGGCCACAGGCCAGCCTGGCCTCAGTCCTCCAGAGTGTGGGTGTGGATAATGGTGGAAGAGGTCTAAGACCTTACTCCATGTAGTCTTGAAGATAGCTGGATGTGGTGTGTGTCAGTGTCAGGGATGCAGGGGTTTAAGTAGTGCCCCACCAGTCAGGTGTGACAGCAGCTTTTCCCCTCTCCTACTGCAGTGGGCTTTCCAGCTTTAGCTCACACAGGGGATTTCACACCCCCTTGGCCTACTGTGCACTACACCCCACAGAAAGCTTTCTGACATGTGACACTTGGTTACTGTTGACATATAGTTCATTTTGATATTTGACAAATATCCATCATTTTGATACTCATAAAATCATAATTATCATAAAAGTGATAACAATTATAATCCATATAAATCCACAATTATGATTATGATATAATCATAATTGCTACTCTCATCAGTAGTACACCTTACATTACATCACAATTCCGTTTCTAGCTGATATATACCTAATATTACACCTCGGGTACTAAAATCTTTTGTACCACTCAAAAGACACTCAAATCGCACCTTGTCGCTTTATGTAGTTTTGCAATTTTTATGTGTTTTCAGTTTGGGTATACTTGACTAAAGACTAGGTGAAAAAGAATTCCATGTTTTCATAATGCTCACACATATTCAGCATAGAAGATCCATTACCAGGATCTTATTCTTAAATACATACTCTGTGATAAACAATTCACATCATATACTCATCTTAATCATTTCAACACAATATAGTAATAATCATATATCCATAACCTCAATAATATCATTGGGAGAAATATGAAATTCTCCGGATTGTAGGTCCAAGACCAGGATCTTAAATGAAACGATCAGTCACACACTCTTTTACATGGAAATCCATCATCAGGATGGCAATCAAATCAATTGTTCAGCATACATCAAAGACAATCCTAAAATAACACTCTTGTTATAAAAGTAGATCCACCATAGAAATCCACTCGTATCTGGTCCTTTATGAACCAATTCATAATGATACACCTTAAAATAAAACATTTCATTTGCAAAATAAATCATCTTAATCCTATATGTTTCTAAACACTTTATGTACAGTCTCTATTCATACCAATGGCTAACTGGGGTTACCATGGTATATTTCTGTCCAGACATGGATGTGGTGGGGAGTCACTCCATGTAAATACATATTATCTTCTTAAATCAGCTGGTCCTCTAAGTCAGTCATGTGCTAGGTGCAGTACGTCGCACTTGGGTCCAAGGTACATGACCGCTTCGCATGGTAGCATCTGGGCGTTTTGTGGACACAAGCATCCCTCGACTCATTGCATCTGCTCCGGCCCTGCATCAGTGGTCAACAGGCTACAGGAAATCACTATCTGTAGATCAGAGGGATTGTGAAAAAGATGCACAATTTAGCCAAATAATGTACACAAAACATAATCTCAACAGTGACATAGGTAACAATGTAAGCATGACAATATACAACCAGGCTTTTGTTTCTACATGTATCCTCCTTCACATAATTATTCTTCATTAGAACTTACCTTCTGAAAACAGCTTTCTGGCTTCTTCCTTCAGACCTGTGGTCAGTGGCCTGAATGGTGTGTACATTTGATCATAGGCTGGTGCACTAGCCCGAGTTATGTTAAAGGGAGTTGAAGAATGTTTGGTTGGGAAGCTAGGTCCTAATTGAATTATGGGTAATTCAATTAGCAATGTTAATAATAGTTAGAAATCCATTCCCCTTGACATTTACTCTATACCTATAACTGGGATCTATAATGCATCAAACACTGACTAGTCACTGCGACATATAGGATGCATTTATTCAGGATACTCCGTAGAGCTTATTCATGGCAACACAAATATCAGATGACAACTGATACAAGGCAATCAACACATGTAATATAATAGCACAGTACCTTATAGTGGTTCCTACCACAATAACACAGTCCTAATACAGAGTCCTTATGATATGTCTACTGGTGCACACCCAGGCCACAGGCCAGCCTGGCCTCAGTCCTCCAGAGTGTGGGTGTGGATAATGGTGGAAGAGGTCTAAGACCTTACTCCATGTAGTCTTGAAGATAGCTGGATGTGGTGTGTGTCAGTGTCAGGGATGCAGGGGTTTAAGTAGTGCCCCACCAGTCAGGTGTGACAGCAGCTTTTCCCCTCTCCTACTGCAGTGGGCTTTCCAGCTTTAGCTCACACAGGGGATTTCACACCCCCTTGGCCTACTGTGCACTACACCCCACAGAAAGCTTTCTGACATGTGACACTTGGTTACTGTTGACATATAGTTCATTTTGATATTTGACAAATATCCATCATTTTGATACTCATAAAATCATAATTATCATAAAAGTGATAACAATTATAATCCATATAAATCCACAATTATGATTATGATATAATCATAATTGCTACTCTCATCAGTAGTACACCTTACATTACATCACAATTCCGTTTCTAGCTGATATATACCTAATAATTGGCATCAGCGGGTGTGAATGCAAGCACTCGTGTGGCAACAAATTATTCTTGCAAGCTGACATGGATTACAAAGCTAACACGAACCCATGACTTATCTAAGTAGGCATCCTGTAGGCAGGGTCTAATCTCAGAGCACAGATAAATAAGGTGTGTCAGAAGAGACAGTGAGAAAATTGATATTGCCATCTTTATTTGTCATTAGTCTCATGAAAGCTCTGAAAGTTGTAATCAGACACGCCTTTCTGATTTTGTTGTGCGCAGTCACCTTTCATCACCCATCCTAGCCCACAAATCCTTCCCACCCCTTGACCCTCTCCATCTCCTCCCCCTGCTCCTCCCATGGTGCCAAACAACTCACAATAGTGTGAGTTAATCAGTGGCATACATCAGCAGGTCTGGGTGCCACAAAGACTGACTGGTTGATGTCTTTGTATTGACTGCTTCCTGCTCCCGCTTTACAACGTCCATCCTATATTAGGAAGGAAGCTGCTGTCTTTGTGTGGATAATCCATGACTCCAGAATGACGGGAAGGCCTTATGCTTCCTGGGACACAGACAGAAATGTGTTTGTAATATGCTGTGAATCATATCTTGTATCTTCTAACTTATAGGTTAGATAGGCACAATAGGACTAATGGGTAAGATACATAAAGGCAGCTTGTGAATAATCTCTAAAGTTTCGGGAAGTTTGTCCATGACACAGGAGGAACAGATCGTATAGAAAAGGTCAGAGAAGTGAGATAGACAAATAACACCAACATCCAAACTTGATTAATGAACTGAGGGACCCACTGTTCACTGAATCTACCAACCATGAAGGGAGGCCTCATGGGGCGTTAGAGAGGACATGAGGTTGGTGAGATTATAGACAGATGACGATCAGGAGGGCACAAGCAGTCAGTCAGGTGTTTAGTACTAACCATGTAGGCTGATCTAATCATGTTTTCATAAACTGTACTGTTAATGATGACAGCTTCCCATTACCCACTACCCACTCAACCAACCATGAAGGAGGCCTCATGGGATGTACTGGACAGAGAATGAGGCCATTTGGAGAAAAGGGGATCAGGACATTGCAGTCTGTCATGTCATATCAACATGAAGCACGTTAATCAGATGATAGCACAAAATACATATCATAATATTACACATATTCCATTTAACTTCATTCTTGCTTCATTAATGAAATAAAGAGATACAGCTCAGACGAACAGTGAGGTACTTAAAGGTAGTCAGGTAGAGGATTAGTGACAGGGTAAAGGAGAGAGGTGAGGTGAAATGTTTGAATAAGGGCCAAAGGATCTAAAGGGGCAGAGTTTGGGTGTGCAGTGAGGGGGGTCATTTAAACAGGTCCTGGGTACCAGACCAGTGGGTAGCTGTATCTTTTCTATTCGTCCAAATGGGAGATATTTCTCAGTAACTAATAGGCATACAGCTGATTCCACATTGCTTCCATTACACTACAAGCCTCACCGACAGCACTTCCATTCTTTGCTCGAGGTGCTGGATAGAAAAGACAGTGTGACAGGGGAGCATCAAATTAGAAATCAAATCATAGGATCTTTTATCAGTTCATTATCACAATTACTTGTGGGAATGCTAAAACCTCACGTACCAGTTGTAATTGGAAGGGATGATATATCTTTCATAGTAGCTCGAATAGATTATTGCTCCTGTATAATGAGCTTCCTGGAAGTATCAACTATATAATTCAACACAGATCCTGAAACTGATCTTTCCAGTGCATATTTCATTCTCTCATATGGGAAGAAGAAATTAATTCTATAAACTTGCTGAAAATAGTGCGTCTCTTGATGGTGCTCTAGTAAAATGACGAGGACCATGATATTTACTTACTTAATCTGATATTTGTGGATCATAATTGGATTTTCAACAATCCACATTCCACACTGCATTAAGAATTTCAGAATCATTAAAGTGATTAAGTTGTGACCATGTATCCATCTAGGTGACTACAGCATCAGGAAGTGTACCTCAGATCCAGCAGGGGGCGGGGCAGTGTGGGACCCAAATACAGTACTGTCTACTTGTATATATATTAGAATTCTTATTTCATGTAGATTCACCTTGACACTTTAGTCTGCTCCTGTAAATTCTGCAGGGAACTGTTGTTTACATTTTAAGCTAGCTAAGACGGCTAATGTCTAATGCATATGCTAATTACATAGTAGCTCTTGCATAAAGGCTGAGGAGTGTTAAGTGTTAAGTGTTAAGTTTGTAAGCACACTGAAAGTAAGTTAGAATATAATACAGGGAATACTTAGTCCATATCAGTCTTTATCATGTTTTATCAACATGTCCATGCCATGCCACTATGGCATGGTCCTTATGCTTTTTTGAATTAAGTTAAAATATGCATTTCAAAGCCA
Source organism: Acholoe squamosa (assembly GCA_949317995.1). Taxonomy (NCBI): domain Eukaryota; kingdom Metazoa; phylum Annelida; class Polychaeta; order Phyllodocida; family Polynoidae; genus Acholoe; species Acholoe squamosa. Next base: position 82,051,667 of record OX439041.1, on the reverse strand, counting down.
TTCTAATGAAAGTGAAAATTAAGCACAGAAACCAGGAGGCTATTTCTTAACACACTACGACTGCTGTCCTTTAAATCGTAGTGAGAACCTAACAATTTGGCCATAACAGCACCGTGAACTAGTAGTCCCTAATGTCTGCACCAGTACGACTGCCCTACTAAACCGTATGTAATTACTGCATAGCTGCTAATCGTAGTGAGCAGTCTTAGGGCAGTTCCTACGATAGCCTGGCTTATTCTTGGCATTTCTAAATCATAGTGGCTGTGGGCAGTTGTAGTACATTGAGAAATGGCTTCCTGATCAAGTTAGAAAAAGGCTGAAGGCTGAATCCCATCGATTAAAACAGCTTAAATGAGTCTAACTGCATTTTGATGTTTTCAGAGAGTATGTGGGCGCCTGTTTGTGGAATTAAAACAGGACGGAGATAAGGCTTTATTGTCAGTGAATAGAACAATGTAACAGATTTATAGAACCAGAGGTGGTTTAAAGCTGGGACAAGATCTGAAATATATAGATTTTCCAATTTCTGGTTTTCTCTGTGCAGGCCAAAGCTCTCCATTTGTTTTTACAAATCACTCACCTTAGGTGACCACCCACACCACACTGCGTTTGCACCTTCTGCCTGATGCTCCTTTGAAAACGAGGAAAGGTAGGATGAGAAGGAAGGAGGGAATGAGAAGTGAGATGTTAGATAAAATAAGAGACAGATACTACCCAGTACACAGAAGCCAGTTGGTGGAAGAAATTAGAAGCCACCAAACATACTATTTTCATAATGTTTCTCACCGTACATGGATCACTCCACCTGAACTTATTTTTTTTACCTGCTTTCTGAACACTATAGATACATTTGAGATGTTTATGTGCCATTTAAATTACCATAGGACCCCATAGTTAAGGGGAAAGTAATATTTCTGAACCCCCATTTTTCTTTTTTCAAAATGTTTGTATTGATGTTCTTAAATTTTTCAGAGGACCTCATAGATGAATCAAAAGAAGATAATCAATCAGGACACAAAACATGAAAAAAATCACATTTCCCATTTCTCTCTATAGTTAAGGTATTTTCATGTAAATGGTCATAGAATAATTTCAATAAGCATCATGAATTTTCCTATTCCTAGTATATGAAACGAAAATCGTCCAGAGTTGTATAGGATTATCAACAGAAGATCATCTAAAAGACAGCTTGTAGCATTTGTCTTTAATGTGTCCAAATTATATTGTTCTGATACTAAAAGGTTTCCAAGAATTTGATAATCTAGTATTTTAGTCTATTTATTTTCAAAAGTCATCAGAGATGGCACACCCGTTTTTCTTAAAGAATCAGAAATACATCTCAGATTTACTGCATGCATCATCATGTTTATAATAAGATTATGGACCCTTATCGTTCTGCTGTTTTCACTTAAGAATAGAAATATCTGATTGATTGGCGATAACTTAAATCTACCCATTTTCAATCAGCCAATAAGACGTGTTATGCATATATAGTAAAGTGACACTTGATGCAGAATGTGTTTTTTCTATATTCTCTCTAACGAAGGCTAGTACAATTTAGGACACACCATGCAATACTCTTATACATAGCCAAATCCATATCCTCATTAGCCTTGTCTCCAAGTAATTTTGACTCTGATCCTATCTCACACAAGGATATAGAAATTTCACATGGTTTATTGTCCGAAAGAAAATGAGCAAACATGATAACTCAGCCAGGATTGCTTCCTGTGCATAGTCAGAGTTGTTGAAACATAAACTCCCCAGGCTAAAATGACAAATTTCCATTAAATGAATTGGGCTACCAGATCTGACACGGCTTGTTGATTGCCCCACCGCAACAGAATGATGCTTCCAAGGCTAGAATTATCTTCTTGGAGGCACTCACTTCCCAGTGTTGCCCCCTGGTGTCTGTATATATAGAACTACCAGAGCAGCTCACTTAGGGTTGACAAGTTGCTCCATCAATGATTTACATCCGCTCTCCTTCACTCCCGCCCTCCTCCACTCCCGCCCCATAACTCAATTAGGTCACTGACTTTACTGCACCTTTAGCCTTATTACTACATAATTTATAGCCTCTGTGTCATCTCAACTTCCCCACATAGTACACAGTCTCTATTCATAGCATCCTTCCCAATGTACTAACAAAATCCTCCCATTGATGGCTTTAATTCAGGTTGCAGCTTTCAAGGCGAATGTCCTTGCAGCTTTCTCTATGCGTTTGTGTGTCGTCCCCTACCTTTGACCCTTGATTGTTCTTTGGGCCTCTCTCCATATGTTCACTTTGACTGTTACTCAAACATAATCCTTTCTCTCTGTATGTCTCTCTTTATCTCTTATCTTCTCTCATTATCGCTCATCTGCCTTTATAGTAATTCTAAATCCCTAAGGAGAATTATTTTACTGATGAAGTCAATAGTGCTTCTGGATTAAGATTCAACTGAAGTCCATAAACGTTTTTTTCCTTCTCCGTCAAACTACCTCTCGACCATTGTCTATGCTCAGGGTATCAGATCACAATAACACAATAACTTAATGCACTGAATTAAAGCATGGCTGCACTTAATTTCAAAATGGCGCCGCTGAATATGCGAAGATCGTATTCCACCCCCGCATTGAATATGGCGTAAGTAGTACTAATCTATAGTGTCGTCGATATTAGCCATGGCATAACCAGCAATTGCTCTGAGCAAAATACACTATCTATACACATTTAGTAAACAGGTAATCGATGTGTATAGAAATGAATAGGATGAATGACTGGCCAAGTGATCTAACAAGCTGAAGTTGCTCAAATCAAAGTGCAGGGTTGTTCACAGAGCACAGGTAAAATAGGTGAGGCATGGCTGATCAATTCTGAATTTTTTTTATTTTTTTTTTAAAATCTAATATTGCCTCATTCCTATGTCATTGATGCCAACGACAGATATGTTAAAACCGGACATTTTATTACATCTACTATTAGGGGTGGGGGGTTATTTTGTCAAAATGAACTAAGCAATGTGGGGCCAAGCCTAAAAGATGGTACTCAATACCAAAGGGTCTGAACTATGTGAAACACATTATACTAAAACCCAGGGTTGTTGTATAAAATTACTCTCAGCCAAAATTAGCTATTTTGATTGTTCCGAAAAATCCAAGATGGCCTACTAAACCGTATGTAATTACTGCATAGCTGCTAATCGTAGTGAGCAGTCTTAGGGCAGTTCCTACGATAGCCTGGCTTATTCTTGGCATTTCTAAATCATAGTGGCTGTGGGCAGTTGTAGTACATTGAGAAATGGCTTCCTGATCAAGTTAGAAAAAGGCTGAAGGCTGAATCCCATCGATTAAAACAGCTTAAATGAGTCTAACTGCATTTTGATGTTTTCAGAGAGTATGTGGGCGCCTGTTTGTGGAATTAAAACAGGACGGAGATAAGGCTTTATTGTCAGTGAATAGAACAATGTAACAGATTTATAGAACCAGAGGTGGTTTAAAGCTGGGACAAGATCTGAAATATATAGATTTTCCAATTTCTGGTTTTCTCTGTGCAGGCCAAAGCTCTCCATTTGTTTTTACAAATCACTCACCTTAGGTGACCACCCACACCACACTGCGTTTGCACCTTCTGCCTGATGCTCCTTTGAAAACGAGGAAAGGTAGGATGAGAAGGAAGGAGGGAATGAGAAGTGAGATGTTAGATAAAATAAGAGACAGATACTACCCAGTACACAGAAGCCAGTTGGTGGAAGAAATTAGAAGCCACCAAACATACTATTTTCATAATGTTTCTCACCGTACATGGATCACTCCACCTGAACTTATTTTTTTTACCTGCTTTCTGAACACTATAGATACATTTGAGATGTTTATGTGCCATTTAAATTACCATAGGACCCCATAGTTAAGGGGAAAGTAATATTTCTGAACCCCCATTTTTCTTTTTTCAAAATGTTTGTATTGATGTTCTTAAATTTTTCAGAGGACCTCATAGATGAATCAAAAGAAGATAATCAATCAGGACACAAAACATGAAAAAAATCACATTTCCCATTTCTCTCTATAGTTAAGGTATTTTCATGTAAATGGTCATAGAATAATTTCAATAAGCATCATGAATTTTCCTATTCCTAGTATATGAAACGAAAATCGTCCAGAGTTGTATAGGATTATCAACAGAAGATCATCTAAAAGACAGCTTGTAGCATTTGTCTTTAATGTGTCCAAATTATATTGTTCTGATACTAAAAGGTTTCCAAGAATTTGATAATCTAGTATTTTAGTCTATTTATTTTCAAAAGTCATCAGAGATGGCACACCCGTTTTTCTTAAAGAATCAGAAATACATCTCAGATTTACTGCATGCATCATCATGTTTATAATAAGATTATGGACCCTTATCGTTCTGCTGTTTTCACTTAAGAATAGAAATATCTGATTGATTGGCGATAACTTAAATCTACCCATTTTCAATCAGCCAATAAGACGTGTTATGCATATATAGTAAAGTGACACTTGATGCAGAATGTGTTTTTTCTATATTCTCTCTAACGAAGGCTAGTACAATTTAGGACACACCATGCAATACTCTTATACATAGCCAAATCCATATCCTCATTAGCCTTGTCTCCAAGTAATTTTGACTCTGATCCTATCTCACACAAGGATATAGAAATTTCACATGGTTTATTGTCCGAAAGAAAATGAGCAAACATGATAACTCAGCCAGGATTGCTTCCTGTGCATAGTCAGAGTTGTTGAAACATAAACTCCCCAGGCTAAAATGACAAATTTCCATTAAATGAATTGGGCTACCAGATCTGACACGGCTTGTTGATTGCCCCACCGCAACAGAATGATGCTTCCAAGGCTAGAATTATCTTCTTGGAGGCACTCACTTCCCAGTGTTGCCCCCTGGTGTCTGTATATATAGAACTACCAGAGCAGCTCACTTAGGGTTGACAAGTTGCTCCATCAATGATTTACATCCGCTCTCCTTCACTCCCGCCCTCCTCCACTCCCGCCCCATAACTCAATTAGGTCACTGACTTTACTGCACCTTTAGCCTTATTACTACATAATTTATAGCCTCTGTGTCATCTCAACTTCCCCACATAGTACACAGTCTCTATTCATAGCATCCTTCCCAATGTACTAACAAAATCCTCCCATTGATGGCTTTAATTCAGGTTGCAGCTTTCAAGGCGAATGTCCTTGCAGCTTTCTCTATGCGTTTGTGTGTCGTCCCCTACCTTTGACCCTTGATTGTTCTTTGGGCCTCTCTCCATATGTTCACTTTGACTGTTACTCAAACATAATCCTTTCTCTCTGTATGTCTCTCTTTATCTCTTATCTTCTCTCATTATCGCTCATCTGCCTTTATAGTAATTCTAAATCCCTAAGGAGAATTATTTTACTGATGAAGTCAATAGTGCTTCTGGATTAAGATTCAACTGAAGTCCATAAACGTTTTTTTCCTTCTCCGTCAAACTACCTCTCGACCATTGTCTATGCTCAGGGTATCAGATCACAATAACACAATAACTTAATGCACTGAATTAAAGCATGGCTGCACTTAATTTCAAAATGGCGCCGCTGAATATGCGAAGATCGTATTCCACCCCCGCATTGAATATGGCGTAAGTAGTACTAATCTATAGTGTCGTCGATATTAGCCATGGCATAACCAGCAATTGCTCTGAGCAAAATACACTATCTATACACATTTAGTAAACAGGTAATCGATGTGTATAGAAATGAATAGGATGAATGACTGGCCAAGTGATCTAACAAGCTGAAGTTGCTCAAATCAAAGTGCAGGGTTGTTCACAGAGCACAGGTAAAATAGGTGAGGCATGGCTGATCAATTCTGAATTTTTTTTATTTTTTTTTTAAAATCTAATATTGCCTCATTCCTATGTCATTGATGCCAACGACAGATATGTTAAAACCGGACATTTTATTACATCTACTATTAGGGGTGGGGGGTTATTTTGTCAAAATGAACTAAGCAATGTGGGGCCAAGCCTAAAAGATGGTACTCAATACCAAAGGGTCTGAACTATGTGAAACACATTATACTAAAACCCAGGGTTGTTGTATAAAATTACTCTCAGCCAAAATTAGCTATTTTGATTGTTCCGAAAAATCCAAGATGGCCTACTAAACCGTATGTAATTACTGCATAGCTGCTAATCGTAGTGAGCAGTCTTAGGGCAGTTCCTACGATAGCCTGGCTTATTCTTGGCATTTCTAAATCATAGTGGCTGTGGGCAGTTGTAGTACATTGAGAAATGGCTTCCTGATCAAGTTAGAAAAAGGCTGAAGGCTGAATCCCATCGATTAAAACAGCTTAAATGAGTCTAACTGCATTTTGATGTTTTCAGAGAGTATGTGGGCGCCTGTTTGTGGAATTAAAACAGGACGGAGATAAGGCTTTATTGTCAGTGAATAGAACAATGTAACAGATTTATAGAACCAGAGGTGGTTTAAAGCTGGGACAAGATCTGAAATATATAGATTTTCCAATTTCTGGTTTTCTCTGTGCAGGCCAAAGCTCTCCATTTGTTTTTACAAATCACTCACCTTAGGTGACCACCCACACCACACTGCGTTTGCACCTTCTGCCTGATGCTCCTTTGAAAACGAGGAAAGGTAGGATGAGAAGGAAGGAGGGAATGAGAAGTGAGATGTTAGATAAAATAAGAGACAGATACTACCCAGTACACAGAAGCCAGTTGGTGGAAGAAATTAGAAGCCACCAAACATACTATTTTCATAATGTTTCTCACCGTACATGGATCACTCCACCTGAACTTATTTTTTTTACCTGCTTTCTGAACACTATAGATACATTTGAGATGTTTATGTGCCATTTAAATTACCATAGGACCCCATAGTTAAGGGGAAAGTAATATTTCTGAACCCCCATTTTTCTTTTTTCAAAATGTTTGTATTGATGTTCTTAAATTTTTCAGAGGACCTCATAGATGAATCAAAAGAAGATAATCAATCAGGACACAAAACATGAAAAAAATCACATTTCCCATTTCTCTCTATAGTTAAGGTATTTTCATGTAAATGGTCATAGAATAATTTCAATAAGCATCATGAATTTTCCTATTCCTAGTATATGAAACGAAAATCGTCCAGAGTTGTATAGGATTATCAACAGAAGATCATCTAAAAGACAGCTTGTAGCATTTGTCTTTAATGTGTCCAAATTATATTGTTCTGATACTAAAAGGTTTCCAAGAATTTGATAATCTAGTATTTTAGTCTATTTATTTTCAAAAGTCATCAGAGATGGCACACCCGTTTTTCTTAAAGAATCAGAAATACATCTCAGATTTACTGCATGCATCATCATGTTTATAATAAGATTATGGACCCTTATCGTTCTGCTGTTTTCACTTAAGAATAGAAATATCTGATTGATTGGCGATAACTTAAATCTACCCATTTTCAATCAGCCAATAAGACGTGTTATGCATATATAGTAAAGTGACACTTGATGCAGAATGTGTTTTTTCTATATTCTCTCTAACGAAGGCTAGTACAATTTAGGACACACCATGCAATACTCTTATACATAGCCAAATCCATATCCTCATTAGCCTTGTCTCCAAGTAATTTTGACTCTGATCCTATCTCACACAAGGATATAGAAATTTCACATGGTTTATTGTCCGAAAGAAAATGAGCAAACATGATAACTCAGCCAGGATTGCTTCCTGTGCATAGTCAGAGTTGTTGAAACATAAACTCCCCAGGCTAAAATGACAAATTTCCATTAAATGAATTGGGCTACCAGATCTGACACGGCTTGTTGATTGCCCCACCGCAACAGAATGATGCTTCCAAGGCTAGAATTATCTTCTTGGAGGCACTCACTTCCCAGTGTTGCCCCCTGGTGTCTGTATATATAGAACTACCAGAGCAGCTCACTTAGGGTTGACAAGTTGCTCCATCAATGATTTACATCCGCTCTCCTTCACTCCCGCCCTCCTCCACTCCCGCCCCATAACTCAATTAGGTCACTGACTTTACTGCACCTTTAGCCTTATTACTACATAATTTATAGCCTCTGTGTCATCTCAACTTCCCCACATAGTACACAGTCTCTATTCATAGCATCCTTCCCAATGTACTAACAAAATCCTCCCATTGATGGCTTTAATTCAGGTTGCAGCTTTCAAGGCGAATGTCCTTGCAGCTTTCTCTATGCGTTTGTGTGTCGTCCCCTACCTTTGACCCTTGATTGTTCTTTGGGCCTCTCTCCATATGTTCACTTTGACTGTTACTCAAACATAATCCTTTCTCTCTGTATGTCTCTCTTTATCTCTTATCTTCTCTCATTATCGCTCATCTGCCTTTATAGTAATTCTAAATCCCTAAGGAGAATTATTTTACTGATGAAGTCAATAGTGCTTCTGGATTAAGATTCAACTGAAGTCCATAAACGTTTTTTTCCTTCTCCGTCAAACTACCTCTCGTCCATTGTCTATGCTCAGGGTATCAGATCACAATAACACAATAACTTAATGCACTGAGGATTGTTCATCCTCCCCAAAAGTGTTTTGTTTTGAATAACAAGCAGCCATTTTATTTGTTTCACACAGTCGATAAAAAACATGAAGAAATCAGCCTGGTACCCCGTAACACAGCGGAAGTAGCCTTTAACAACACCAAACTGATGTTCTTTTATTATGTATGAAAAGGCAGTCAAATCACAACAGCCCAACATAAGTTGGTCTTAATAATGGAAATCATCCTCATTAAAAATGAACCAGACACAATAAACTGAAATATTTTGCCTTTCCCCTTTGCTGATTTCAGCGCATCATTTTCAAATAACATTTCTGCTTATCCAAAAGCCTCTATGTGCAAACGCTGATGCTTGCTGCCAAATGTGCCAATCTTTATGATTTATCTACTAGACTAAAAAAAAAAAGCTCTCGTGTAAGAGTGTTATGACTGGCTGAAAGGAATTTATATGCATGAAAAAGTTAAAGTACATTCAGCTTAAACATATATATATCACATGCGGAAATTAAACGAGGACACAATTCATTTACAGCAAACTATAAAGGATTAGTCTAGTCTAAAATGTATCATAAATATAAACTAAAAAATGTTCCCCTTCAATTTCTTACAGGCAAAAAACACTCTTACTCTCTTGGTCAATGTTTTTTTTGTCTTTAGGCAGGAAAAACAAGTGCTGGTGAGCCATCTCATGTCATCAACACATTTTGCACCTTGTAAATGGATACCAGTAATGATAAACAGGTAATATTGAACCAAGCTGTGTCCTCACCATCATTACCAGAACACTGTGTGCCTCCATACATAAAGCACAGACTATGATGTTTTATAATTCGCACCATATATCATGTACAACAGGTGCAACATAACAGGTTGTAAGATAGGATAGATTGATCACAACCATGGGGCCAGGCAGGCAGGCAGGCAGGCATGGGGCCAGGCAGGCAGGCATGGGGCCACATTGATTGATTCAATGATTGATCTATTTAATGTCCTAGGGCCCATAGGGCCTCATGATGACAAAAAGGCATGGACACCTGGAGGGTGTTGCTCCTATAGTAAAAGGAAGAGCTGGCTAAAAATGACCTCATTTCCATTCCTTTCTTTTCATGTAGCTATAACTTGTCCCTTTTGTTGCTCACTAGTGGTCTTTCAACTATGGTGCTAAAAAAGAAGGAGTTGAATAGGTTCATAGTTGGGAGAAGTCAGTCAGTATAATAAATTATAGGGCATGTGACATGAGTAGGTACCTAGACTTTTCAGACTAATGTGGTGAGTGCAAGTTGAATGGTGAAGCGGTGCACGACTTGTTTAGAAAAGAGGGCACAGACTCACAGCTCTTTTTACAATAGGAGCAACACCCTCCTAAGCGGGGTAAACAAGGTCTGGAGGCTATTGAGTCCCTACATACGGTTTAAGACAGATTGATTGACTCTGACTGTATTTGTTTGTTTTTAGACAGTAGACGGACCCTGTGTTTGGAATTATAGGTGAAACAGGTAAGGCGATTAGCTGCTGCAGCTTTTGTCAGTGAATATATACCAACACTGTGAAACAAATAACCAATATGTGCTCTCTTTAAGGCATCTCACAATTATTTTTTTCCCTGCAGACATTTCCTTTAGCCATGACTTATATGAACCATGACTTATAAAAACCAAGTCAGTGTGATAATTTGATAGGCCTAATGCTCGTTTTAGATTTAGAACATGAACATTGCATGGTTTTCTCTGTACAGACCAAAGCACTCCATTTCATTTTATAAATCACTTACCTTAGGTGAGCACTCACACCACCCTCAGTTTGACCAGTACCTGTGGGTGTCCACAGAGGGCAGACCCCTAAAATGAAAGGCAATCATTGGCTACAATTCTTTTTTCACTGGTTCACCACTTGTGGAGCGGCTCTAGTATTTGTTTAACCTCTAAGGACGGAAATGTTCATAATATTGGACACAGTCTCACATCCACCTCAAGCGAGAACGTTTTTACTTCATGCAAACTGCGACATTATGGGTGCATAATGAGGTAAGATCCCTCATTGAACCCTTTTGCAAATGTGACTATGGAAAAGTGGCCAATAAGAACTAATGAAGCCCAACACACACTGATTGGTACCTTCTTAGAAACCTGTTCTACATACTGAAATATTATGACAAGCCCATTCAATCATCCCTACCCAATACACTTACCTGGATAAAGGCTCTTGGACACCCTTCCTGGTTTATCCCTTACATTAAGTGTGTCACCAAACCTATTGTTGCTTTAAGTTATACCCGGTGCTAAACTATAGGAGTGATCAGTAGTCTCATAAATTGGCTATCCTAAAAAAAATAAGTAGCCAAATCTTTGATGCAAACCTCATTTTACATGTACATGCATAGTATAGAGACATTGCAGTGGATCTAAAAGCTATTATTACTGTAACAGCTTAGCTTAAGTCATTTAAGAGGGTTGTCTGTTTAAATAACCAGTAGTCTAGTTTCAATGCTGAAATTATTGTTGACGCTACACTTCGTATGGTTCCCTACCTGTGACATATCTCGCTGGTAGTGGTTGGGAGGAATGTCTGCATCTGTATGCGGTGACGGTTTGGATGAATTCAAATGGCGTCGGTGGGTAAGTGATAGTACTGTAGCGTGATAGGTGTCGGGACCCCCGGCCACTGGGATCAAAACAATCCTAAATGTGCTTGCACCAACTTGGAACTCCCCCTGAGGAATTTTGCAGGGTACGAGCATAAAGGTGTCATGCTACATATTCACCCCCATGACAGGTTGTCAGATAACTCCTTTTATGAGGAACACCACTATCCTAGTGGTACTATGGCCAGCAGGAATGTTAAAGGCCGTCCACTGGAGTTTATTCTGTTATGATTAGACACTTTATTTGGAGGTCCTTTGGGCAAGCAGTGATTGGAACAATAAAGGCACAGCATGAGAGAAGAGCATTTGCAAACTATACCTTGACAAGTTTCCATGTATTCAAACAGAACAGTTCTATACAGAAAATACACTGTGATGCAGTATGTTAAACTAATAGTTTAACGATACATGGCCAAGGTTCAAAATCAGCATTTTTTGTCACAAAATAAAGTAAGAAAACAAAAGAAAGGACAGATCCTAACAATTACCCATGGAAGAGTGTAGGAAATTCCATTGACCTAGGATCAGGTCATGAAGGGGAAAGTATCATGGGAATGGAAACTTGAAGCCTTGAGGTACCTTCACAATACCAGCAGCACCGTCCTCCAACTTAGCTGTTTACTTCTCTGTCCAAACTTCTCATGACAATTTTACTGCAGAGCCGACATTTGTTTAGATGTCAAAGGGAAGCAACAAAAGGACTATACAGATACATTTTGATAAAATATCCTGAAAAAAGTTGTCTTGGATATGTACATGTACATCATGACTTGTGCATACAACATCTGTAAAGCTACAAAAACAAGGTCAAAGGCAAATGCTGTAAGTCACCATATACATGAGTATGGTTATAACTCTTAAAACTAATCTAGGTTGTATCCCAACCTTGCATTTTCAAAATATATGATGAGGCTGAAAAAAATATCATCAGTGTGAAGAGTTGTTGTGGTAGCTCAGTTGAAGCAACCAGTGCTAAACCCCTTGTGTCTGTATCTAGAACTACCAGAGTAGCTCTGTTCAGGTTGACAAGTTGTTCTAGCCATGATTTACACCTGCCCTCCTTCACTCGGCCCCTCCTCCACTCCCTTTACTGCTCCTTTAGCCTTCTTACTATATAATGTATAGAAACTCTACTCCTTCACTCCCGCCCCATAACTTAATTAGGTCAGTGACTTTACTGCTCTGTTACCCTTCTTACTACATAATGTATAGACACTCTACTCCTTCCCTCCAGCCCCATAACTTAATTAGGTCAGTGACTTTACTGCTCCTTTAGCGTCATTACCACATAATGTATAGACACTCTACTCCTTCACTCCCGAACCATAACTTAATTAGGTTAGTGACTTTACTGCTCCTTTAGCGTCGTTACTACATAATGTAAAGACACTCTACTCCTTACCTCCTGCCCAATAACTTAATTAGATCAGTGAATGTACTGCTCCTTTAGCCTTCTTACTACAATGTATAGACACTCTACTCCTCAACTCCAGCCCCATAACTTAATTAGATCAGTGACTTTACTGCTCTGTTAGCTTTATTACTACAAAATGTATAGACACTCTACTCCTCCACTCCCGCCCCATAACTTAATTAGATCAGTGACTTTACTGCTCTGTTAGCCTCATTACTACATAATTTATAGACACTCTACTCCTTCACTCCCGCCCCATAACTTAATTAGATCAGTGACTTTACTGCTCCTTTAGCCTTCTTACTACATAATGTATAGACACTCTACTCCTCCACTCCCGCCCCATAACTTAATTAGATCAGTGACTTTACTGCTCTGTTAGCCTCATTACTACATAATGTATAGACACTCTACTCCTTCACTCCCGCCCCATAACTTAATTAGATCAGTGACTTTACTGCTCCTTTAGCCTTCTTACTACATAATGTATAGACACTCTACTCCTCCACTCCCGCCCCATAACTTAATTAGATCAGTGACTTTACTGCTCTGTTAGCCTCATTACTACATAATGTATAGACACTCTACTCCTTCACTCCCGCCCCATAACTTAATTAGATCAGTGACTTTACTGCTCTGTTAGCCTTCTTACTACATAATGTATAGACACTCTACTCCTTCACTCCCGCCCGATAACTTAATTAGATCAGTGACTTTACTGCTCCATTAGCCTTCTTACTACATAATGTATAGACACTCTACACCTCCACTCTCGCCCCATAACTTAATTAGATCAGTGACTGTACTGCTCTGTTAGCCTTCTTACTACATAATGTGTAGACACTCTACTCCTCCACTCCCGCCCCATAATTTAATTAGGTCAGTGACTTTACTGCTCTGTTAGCCTTCTTACTACGTAATGTATAGACACTCTACTCCTTCACTTCCGCCTCATAACTTAATTAGATCAGTGACTTTACTGCTCTGTTAGCCTTCTTACTACATAATGTATAGACACTCTACTCCTTCACTCCCGCCCCATAACTTAATTAGATCAGTGACTTTACTGCTCCTTTAGCCTTCTTACTACGTAACGTATAGACACTCTACTCCTCCATTCCCGCCCCATAACTTAATTAGATCAGTGACTTTACTGCTCTGTTAGCCTTCTTACTACATAATGTATAGACACTCTACTCCTCCACTCCCACCCCATAACTTAATTAGGTCAGTGACTTTACTGCTCCTTTAGCCTTCTTACTACATAATGTATAGAAACTCTACTCCTTCCGTCCCGCCCCATAACTTAATTAGATCAGTGACTTTACTGCTCCTTTAGCCTTCTTACTACATAACGTATAGACACTCTATTCCTTCCGTCCCGCCCCATAACTTAATTAGTTCACTGACTTTACTGCTCCTTTAGCCATCTTACTACATAATGTATAGACACTCTACTCTTCCACTCCCACCCGCAGTAAATGCAAAAGAAACATCCGTTGCCATGGAAACATAGATAATTGGCATATATGGCAATTTATGGTTGCCATGGAAACCACTCCATTACTCTAAATGGTAACTTTTGTCACAAATGTGTTGAATATTTACATAAGGAAATAAGAACTGAAAACAGACCGAGAAAATTCCCTGTAGAACCGATTTTATGATAGAAAAATCACATTGCTTTGTTAGCCTTCTTACTACATAATGTATAGACACTCTACTCCTTCACTCCCGCCCCATAACTTAATTAGGTCAGTGACTTTACTGCTCTGTTAGCCTTCTAACTACATAATGTATAGACACTCTACTATTCCACTCCCGCCCCATAACTTAATTAGATTAGTGACTTTACTGCTCTGTTAGCTTTCTTACTACATAATGTATAGACACTCTACTCCTCCACTCCTGCCCCCATAACTTAATTATATCAGTGACTTTACTGCTCTGTTAGCCTTCTTACTACATAATGTATAGACACTCTACTCCTCCACTTCCGCCTCATAACTTAATTAGATCAGTGACTTTACTGCTCTGTTAGCCTTCTTACTACATAATGTATAGACACTCTACTCCTCCACTCCCGCCCCATAACTTAATTACATCAGTGACTTTACTGCTCTGTTAGCTTTCTTACTACATAATGTATAGACACTCTACTCCTCCACTCATGCCCCCATAACTTAATTAGATCAGTGACTTTACTGCTCTGTTAGCCTCATTACTACATAATTTATAGACACTCTACTCCTTCCGTCCCGCCCCATAACTTAATTAGATCAGTGACTTTACTGCTCCTTTAGCCTTCTTACTACATAATGTATAGACACTCTACTCCTCCACTCCCGCCCCATAACTTAATTAGATCAGTGACTTTACTGCTCTGTTAGCCTCATTACTACATAATGTATAGACACTCTACTCCTTCACTCCCGCCCCATAACTTAATTAGATCAGTGACTTTACTGCTCTGTTAGCCTTCTTACTACATAATGTATAGACACTCTACTCCTTCACTCCCGCCCGATAACTTAATTAGATCAGTGACTTTACTGCTCCATTAGCCTTCTTACTACAAAATGTATAGACACTCTACACCTCCACTCTCGCCCCATAACTTAATTAGATCAGTGACTGTACTGCTCTGTTAGCCTTCTTACTAAATAATGTATAGACACTCTACTCCTCCACTCCCGCCCCATAATTTAATTAGGTCAGTGACTTTACTGCTCTGTTAGCCTTCTTACTACGTAATGTATAGACACTCTACTCCTTCACTTCCGCCTCATAACTTAATTAGATCAGTGACTTTACTGCTCTGTTAGCCTTCTTACTACATAATGTATAGACACTCTACTCCTTCACTCCCGCCCCATAACTTAATTAGATCAGTGACTTTACTGCTCCTTTAGCCTTCTTACTACGTAACGTATAGACACTCTACTCCTATATTCCCGCCCCATAACTTAATTAGATCAGTGACTTTACTGCTCTGTTAGCCTTCTTACTACATAATGTATAGACACTCTACTCCTCCACTCCCACCCAATAACTTAATTAGGTCAGTGACTTTACTGCTCCTTTAGCCTTCTTACTACATAATGTATAGAAACTCTACTCCTTCCGTCCCGCCCCATAACTTAATTAGATCAGTGACTTTACTGCTCCTTTAGCCTTCTTACTACATAACGTATAGACACTCTACTCCTTCCGTCCCGCCCCATAACTTAATTAGTTCACTGACTTTACTGCTCCTTTAGCCATCTTACTACATAATGTATAGACACTCTACTCTTCCACTCCCACCCGCAGTAAATGCAAAAGAAACATCCATTGCCATGGAAACATAGATAATTGGCATATATGGCAATTTATGGTTGCCATGGAAACCACTCCATTACTCTAAATGGTAACTTTTGTCACAAATGTGTTGAATATTTACATAAGGAAATAAGAACTGAAAACAGACCGAGAAAATTCCCTGTAGAACCGATTTTATGATAGAAAAATCACATTGCTTTGTTAGCCTTCTTACTACATAATGTATAGACACTCTACTCCTTCACTCCCGCCCCATAACTTAATTAGGTCAGTGACTTTACTGCTCTGTTAGCCTTCTAACTACATAATGTATAGACACTCTACTATTCCACTCCCGCCCCATAACTTAATTAGATTAGTGACTTTACTGCTCTGTTAGCTTTCTTACTACATAATGTATAGACACTCTACTCCTCCACTCCTGCCCCCATAACTTAATTATATCAGTGACTTTACTGCTCTGTTAGCCTTCTTACTACATAATGTATAGACACTCTACTCCTCCACTTCCGCCTCATAACTTAATTAGATTAGTGACTTTACTGCTCTGTTAGCCTTCTTACTACATAATTTATAGACATTTTACTCCTTCACTCCCGCCCCATAACTTTATTAGATCAGTGACTTTACTGCTCTGTTAGCCTTCTTACTACATAATGTATAGACACTCTACTCCTCCACTCCCGCCACATAACTTAATTAGATCAGTGCCTTTACTGCTCCTTTAGCCTTCTTACTACATAATGTATAGACACTCTACTCCTTCCGTCCCGCCCCATAACTTAATTAGGTCAGTGACTGTACTGCTCCTTTAGCCTTCTTACTACATAATGTATGGACACTCTACTGCTCCACTCCCGCCCCATAACTTAATTAGATCAGTGACTTTACTGCTCCTTTAGCCTTCTTACTACATAATGTATAGACACTCTACTTCTCCACTCCCGCCCCATAACTTAATTAGGTCAGTGACTTTACTGCTCTGTTAACCTTCTTACTACATTATGTATAGACACTCTACTTCTCCACTCCCGCCCCATAACTTTATTAGGTCAGTGACTTTACTGCTCCTTTAGCCATCTTACTACATATTGTATAGACATTTTACTCCTTCACTCCTGCCCCATAACTTAATTAGATCAGTGCCTTTACTGCTCCTTAAGCCTTCTTACTACATAATGTGTAGACACTCTACTCCTTCACTCCCGCCCCATAACTTAATTAGGTCAGTGACTTTACTGCTCTGTTAGCCTTCTAACTACATAATGTATAGACACTCTACTATTCCACTCCCACCCCATAACTTAAATAGGTCAGTGACTTTACTGCTCTGTTAGCCTTCTTACTACATAATGTATAGACACTCTACTCCTTCACTCCCGCCCCATAACTTAATTAGATCAGTGACTTTACTGCTCCTTTAGCCTTCTTACTACATACCGGGCCTCCCTAGCCTACTTAAAAGAGTCTATATCTCCTCTATCCTATCCCCTCAGGATGTGTCTGGTGCACATATGCGTGGGCACCGACACATTCCTCTGTGAAATTGTGTAATGTCGTTCTCGCCATGAATATGACCTTAGATGTTGAAATGGCGTTAAAAATCTATTATTCACTCACTCCTACTACATAATGTATAGACACTCTACTCCTCCACTCCCGCCCCATAACTTAATTAGATCAGTGACTTTACTGCTCTGTTAGCCTTCTTACTACATAATGTATAGACACTCTACTCCTCCACTCCCGCCCCATAACTTAATTAGGTCAGTGAATTTACTGTACCTTTACCCTTCTTCCTACATAATGTATGGACACTCTACTCCTTCACTCCCGCCCCAAAACTTAATTAGATCAGTGACTTTACTGCACCTTTAGCCTTCTTTCTACATAATGTATAGACACTCTACTGCTTCCTCCAGACACATGTTTGCCTCCCACCTTTCTAGGGCAATGCCTTTTTCTGTCTTATGTCCTCCAGTTATTTCTCTGCTTTCTTGTATACCTGCATCACACTCTTCTAGCACCCTATTGATCCTGTTGTAACAGTTGTACCTGAGACTAAAGCTTCTCCTATCTGGAAGCATCCGTTTCATTCACTACATTCTTCTTTGTCTCCAACTAGTTGATCTGTGCCTGCCTCTGTCAGTCTTTCTTTTCCTTTTCCCTCTCATGTTACCTGTCTCCATTGACCTGTTTTGTATTCATTCACCTTTATATATACCACCACCTTCCTCTGGTTTTTAACCACTCAACATCTACCTCAGCACATAACTCAATTACCTAAATCCCCAACACATGTCGTAGAAGAGACTTTATATCTTAAACTGTTTAGGCTGGCTTTATTCGTTTATTCTGAATGGTGAGGGTGTTAAATGACAATAACACAATTTCTTTACATCTTAATGAGGATGGGTAAGCCTCACAAACTGGACATATGCCAATATACATCAATTTCAATCTCTTTTTCTTCTATTGCAAGGTTAAGCATGTGAATTATGGAATGAAGAGCCATGCTTCAATAAACACTCACCCCCATATATACAGAAATAGATACAATGCACTGGCAGTAGAAAAAGATTTACTATTGTGTCTTGATCATGGATGTCATAACCAAATGTTTAAAGACTGTATTTTTCCAAATGTTCCTTGGGGTGGCCCATGTACTTCCCACAACATTTCAACACTTGACCTGGGGCCTGAAGTACCACAGCTGACATCAAATATCAACACAAGCCTCACAGACAATTAGTGTTAGTAGAAGTCATTTTTTTGTCAGCAAACATAGATATAAGCCACTCACAAGATATCACAATCTTAGATAGTAGCATGTCAATTATTCAAGCACAAACACAGGACTTAACATGGAGGTCCCAATACCGGACTCCCCTTGTTTACCGGTTGCTCCCACTAAACAACCAACAAACAAACAAGTAGTAAATCTGTCCAGTACAGAAGTGAACCCGGTGATTTGAAAAGGGAATTCGATGCCTTTCACAAGAATTTTCGAACCATCCAATTCTTAAAAAAAAAAAACAGAGATCAGCTGAGGTAGCAGAGCAGGAAATTCCTGAACCCCTGAAGAAATTCAAACCACCATCTAAGTGGAACCCCCCAGTGGGCTCCGCTTATTTGGAGACATTCATTAATATGAATTAAATAACTCTCGAAAAATGTGAAATGGTCATCAATCATGATCAAAACATCACGACTGAAGAATGTAAAGCCTTAGGGAGGCTTGTGCGCAACAAAGACCTCACAATAAAACCTGCGTATAAAGGGGGTGCCCTCATGATTCAGATTACTTCTGACTATGTAGCTGAAGCCTTCAGACAGCTCAATGATGGAACACCTATCAAAGACTAAAAAGTGATCACATGAAGGCATCACAAAAACTGATCAATGAGAATCAAGGTGACATCAGTAAAGAAGTAATGGAGTTACTAGTTGGCGAAAAACCAAGAACCCCTCAGATTTACTTCTTACCCAAAACCCACAAAAACATAAACCCTCTTCCTGGACGTCCTATTGTTAGTGCAAATAGATGCCCAATAGAGAAAATTTCTGCGCTTGTGAATTGTTTCCTTAAACCACTAGTCAGGAAAACAAAATAATCTGTCAAAGACACAACAGACTTCCTGAACAAATTGAAGAATGCTGAAATATTGCATGAACATAGCATTATAGGCACTCTAGACGTTAGTGCTCTATACACCAACATACCCCACAATGAAGGGATAGACAGTGTACGGAGACACTGTGCCATCCAACTTTGAGAAACCTTGCAATGAGACTCTCCTAGACCTATTGTAACTTGTCCTGAAAAAGAACAATTTCCAATTTAATGGCAAAAATTTCCTCCAAATTGGTGGCACGGCAATGGGAACCAGACTGGCTCCTGACCTAGAAGAAACCCTTCTAGAAGCCATGATCTCAGACCAACCATGTGGGTTAGATATGTTGATGATATCTTTTTTTTATATGGCCACATGATGAAAATAGTCTAGTAAAATGGCTAGCCTATTTTAACTCATCCCACAGCACCATCAAATTCAATTCTGAATACTCCAAGGAACAAATAAACTTCCTCGACACGATGGTGAAAAAAGATGAGACAGGCAAACTCTACACTGACTTGTATTATAAACCTACTGACTCGCACAGCTACTTACGCTACAATTCAGTTCATTCACTGAATTGCAAGTGCAGCCTGCCCTACAGTCAATTCCTAAGATTACGCAGGATATGCAGTAGGGAAGAGGATTTCAACAAACATGCCGAAATAAAAAAAAATCAGAATTTCTCAAGAAGTGCCTGAACAGGACCAGAGAATGCTGAATCCTTCTGAACGGGAAACCCCAAGAAGCAATATCTATATGATCAATACTTTTTGTCCATACGATTGTACATTAGAAAAAATGATTGATGAAAACTGAGATATCCTGGTACGTTCCAAGTCCACCAAGGATATCTGGGACAGAAAGGTAGTCAAAGGTTCCCGAAGACCCAAAAATCTGAGGGACCACATCGTAACAGCGGGGACAGACTACAACCCATTTGTCAAGGAGATTAGGGGGTCTACCTGCACAAATGTATGCAAACGCTAAAATTGCAAATACTGCCCATTGATAGACAAAAGTGGAAAAATCCAGAAGACTGGTAAATTGAGCTTTGACACAAAACACATGTAACAGCTCCAATCTGATCTACTGCCTGGAATGCAAAAAATGAAACATCAGATACGTAGGTCAAACAAAGCGGCAGGTCAAAAAAGACTCTACTGCCATATTTACGACACCTGAAAGGGCAATGTCATAACAGATGTCCAGAGACATTTCCTCAAAGAAGGACATGACATGGACAAGGACTTGAAGGTCTACATATTGGATTTCGTTAATAAATATCCTCACAGTAAAAAGGCCAAAAGTCTGCGACTGAAGATTGAATTCAATTGGATTTATCGCCTTGGTATGACCGCCCCCGTGACATGAATACCATGGACAGTGTAGATGGATAAAACCCACTTCTGCCTTGTCAAAAATAATTTTTTTCGGAAAACCACCCCACCAAGATAGTTGAGGGACGAGAAGTTTTACCAACAAATGCTAAAAGTTCCTTTTTTTTTGTAATGTATCTTTTTAACTGAAAGGTGTTTGGTTTTGGTGGCCTCTAAGACAAGACCATCTGGAAGGCATTTCTCCAGGTGGTACGACTAGACCCCCTTCAAGTCGCAGTGAGATCCCTCAGTAAAATCCCAATACATGCATCTAGTGATTGCTAATAATTGCACCGGTACGACTGCCCTAACAAACCCTATGTAATTACTGCCTGAAGTGCTGATCGTACAGAGTAGTAATACTGTATTACCTATATATTGATACTGATATTGATGGTTTCAAGTCGTACTGGTTGTATCTAGTCACACCATCTTGAGAAATGCCCTCCAGTAGAGTTTGTTTGCTCCGAAATGTAACTGCTGTACTGAAAATGATTTCTATTGTTAAATGTTTTGCGAAAAATATGCAAATTTGATGCAGTAGTTCCTTTGCTACATACAGACACATCTGATTATTTTGAACATAAGCTAGGACCAGATTCACCCCCAACCCAGTCCTGGACTATCTCAAAGTAGTATAGAGAGTCACCATGGTGACTTGACAATGCCTTGCAGCGATTCTAATTCTAAGGCTAAGTTCACTGCATCAGCAACCTTTTCCTCCTTATTATATAGGACTGTCCTAATTGAGATAGCTCCAGGGATATTGACTGCTGTATTTAGCGAGGGCTGTCTGACTGCCTCCTAATCAGCAGGAAGGAATATTCTTCACATCTTCACAAAGAGTTTTCATTCGGTGACTTTTATTACTTCATGACTTTGTCTGTGCAAGCAGATTGTAAGATTTCAATTCTCAAATTGTTTTTGAGGATGTACTCTTTATCTAGAGTCGTCTTCACAAAATATGTTTGCTGACCAGGAATCTGTTTATCGTTGTGTCACCATTGTGATGGCAGTAAGAAGTATCTGTCTGATTGGGTGGTGTGAAAGTAGAGGCATTAGAAGGGTGCCAATCGGTAAGCATGGGAGTGGTGTAATGTGATGTGGTGGCAGGACCCGAGGCCACTGGGATCAAAACAATCACAAATGTGCATGTAGTGACTTGGGACTGCTCCCGGGGGAGGGTGTCAGATAGAAGGACAGAGGGAGAAGCTGTAGAGACAGGTGGTTGTAGGTAGCAGCAGCAGCAGCATTGTTACCTGAGGGTCTAGAACAGAGTCATGGTAAGTTACAGAAGAAGGAATGATGAGTGAAATGTTATATAAAATTAATGCGTCTAAATTATATTGTTGTGATACTTCAAGGTTTCCAATAATCTAATAATCTAGTTTTTTAGTCTCTGTGTTAAAAAGTCATTAGAGATGGCACAACCATTTTTCTTAAAGAATCAAAGATACGCCTCAAATATACTGAATGCATTATCACGTTTATAACAAGATTATGGACTATGTTCTGCTGTTTTCACGTAAGATTATAAATGTCTGATTGTTTGGTGAGACAGCAATGAATCAATGGCCTTTTAGCTTCATCAATCCATCTAGTACTCCTCAGCAATATGGATCGATTACTTAAATCTACATATTTGCAATCAGTCAATAAGAAGTGTTTTATGTATGCAGTAAAGTGACACTTGATGCAGATTGTGTTTTTTTCTATGTTCTCTAGCCAAGGTTAGTACAATTTAGGACACACCATGCAATATTCTTATACATAGCCAAATCCATATCCTCATTAGTCTCGTCCCCATGTAATATTGATTCTGATCACACTCACACAAGGATATAGACATTTCACATGGTTTACTGTCTGAAAGAAAATGAGCGAATATGATAACTTAGGCAGGATTGCTTCCTGTGCATAGTCTTAGCTGTTGGAATATAAACTTCCCAGACTAAAATGTCAAATTGTAAAATCATATATCTACTAAATGAATCAGGAAACCAGATCTGGCACAGCTTGTCAATTGCCCCATCCCAACAAAAAACAGAATGGTGCTTCGAATGTTGGAATTAGTTTCTTGGAGGAACTGAGTTCCCAGTGTTGCCCCCTGGTGTCTGTATATAGAACTACCAGAGCAGCTCACTGAGGGTTGACAAGTTGCTCCATCAATGATTTACACCCGCCCTCCTAAACTCCCGTACCATAACTCAAATAGGTCAGTTCCTTTACTGCACCTTTAGCCTTATTACTACATACTTTATAGTCCTGTGTCCTTGCACCTACTCCACACAATGCAATGTTCCTATTTAGATTATTGTTCCCACCAGATGATCTATAGCCTTCCTGTGATGGCTCCCTTTCAGCCTCCAGCTTTCTAGGGCAATATCTTCCCATGCAGTTATCTGCTATATCATTCCCTACATTTGATCCTAGATTGTAATTTTGTTATTCTGTCTTACCTCCAAATCCCCATGTTTTGCTTTGTTTTCCTCGTAAGCTGTCTCTACCGTTACCCCTATCTCTCTCATTCACGGCCTGTTTTCCACATGTCTCCCCTGCTGAACCTATCTTCCTCTTTTCCTTCTTTACTATTTGCCATCATTCTGCTATCTGTTATTTTACAGGTCTCAACCTTTATTTCATTGTTCTTTAATGAATACATCTGAGTACATGATGACTCAATTAGTTCCTTTGCAGTAATCTCCAACTCACTTTGCACAAATTACTTCATGTTAATAGTCACACACTCCTCAATAAGTGGTCCGTAAAGTGCAGAATGCCTCATTTAAGGGAGTTCTGAGGATATGGAAACAGACATTTCATTCGGCAAGGCAAAATATCTCTGGCAAAGACATAATGCTTGCAACGATAAGGCATGTCTGAATGACAGAAATAATCATTATTCAGATCTTAATCGGGTTGCTGTCTTGAGGAGGGTAAGAAGTTTTCACAATAGAGGTGACAAAGGTATTGATATACCATTTTATTATTCCATAAATTCTAACATATTTTTGTATTAATCAAAGAATATCTATGAAATTAATACAGAGGTTGGTTCTAAGAGCTATAAGAGCGCTCAAACTTTGTATAAGAGCGTTCATGCCCCACTGCACACCAAACCAAGTCAGTTAGACAGAGTTTATGACATCAAAGGGTCCGACCTAATGGTTCACTGCACAATATAATAAAAATGAGGGTCTTAGTGTGCGACCTCATGGTTCAGTGCACAAACTAATAACTTGTAAGTGAATGCAACCGGCCGTCACGGGTGCCTGAGCACCGCTGACGCCGTCATGAGTGTCTGAGCACTCTAATAACTGAACAATGGGTTACATAAGCACGACGCCATAACCGTCCGGTAGCTCTAGCGTCGCTCCTGAGCGAGCTAGGTCAAATATCAAAGCATCTATGGAAAGCCCATAATTAGACGGTCAAAATGAGATCAAGGCGGAACTCCCATTATTAAGGAAGTTACGCCATGGAGACTGAATGGAGCTCCGAGTGCACTACAGACAAACCGGCGGGAGTTACGCGCCTATCCAGCGGGCAGTTTAAACTTGGCATATTCAACTCCGCGCATGCGCAAAATGGCGGCTGTAGCTGCGTAAACGACCGAGTTATGAGGGTCTGAAGTTGCAGAACCGACCAAGACAATGGGGGACACAGCGGCGCCCATGGGGGTCCTTTGTGGACCCAGTGACACATGAAAGGCTCCCCTCTAACAATTGCAGAGTTAGGCAGATGCTACTGGCCCCAGTCAGTCTGGAGGTGCTTTTCCAAGATTTGCTACAAATAGCCTGTCTGCACCTCCAAGAAGACAGAACACCAAGAACCGCTCTAGAGGTAACATCTCCAGTCATCTCCTGCTACCTGCTATACCACTGCACTATGGTGAAACTATGCTAGACAGGCATTGGTTTCTATCATTAGTGGCCAGGGGGTATCTTCCTCAAGACTTCCACCAGAGGGTAAAGTTATTCATTATTACATTATTCCTCTAAGCAGCAGGTCAGGAGCTAGGTGTGGGAACCCACCTAGAACTATGCTGGACATTGTATTATTATTACATCACAGGTGGAGTGGAACAGAACATTATACTTTATAAATTATTGTATATTTACTGTATGTACAAATAACCTACAGACTAACTACTGTATGATTGATATTTCTTACATGTTGCCTAAAGCTGAATAAACCAGTGACCACTGGAAATAACACATATTTATAAGAGCCTTGAGGTAATTACTCCATACACCACTAGTCATATGATATTTCTCATATGAAAACTTGATCATGCACAATTACTAGTATGACAAAGTGGTGGAGAACATCCTACTAAGATCCCAAATTACCTAATGCTCTCTAAAATTTAAGCTGGCAACACTACTGAAAACAATCATACACACAGTAAACACCACTCCACCCACCCAGTGACCTTGACACCATGCCCACCAAGGTCACCAGTGAGATCTCCCACACATCAGTGAGATCTCCCACACATCAATGAGATCTCCCACACATCAGTGAGATCTCCCACACATCAATGAGATCTCCCACACATCAGTGAGATCTCCCACACATCAATGAGATCTCCCACACATCAGTGAGATCTCCCATACATCAATGAGATCTCCCACACATCAGTGAGATCTCCCACACATCAATGAGATCTCCCACACATCAGTGAGATCTCCCACACATCAATGAGATCTCCCACACATCAATGAGATCTCTCACACAACAGTAAGATCTCCCACACATCGACGAGATCTCCCACACGATCAGTGAGATCTCCCACATACCAGTGAGATCTCCCACACACCAATGAGATCTCCCACACGATCAGTGAGATCTCCCACATATCAGTGAAGTCTCCCACACGTCAGTGAGGTCTCCCACACGTCAGCGAGGTCTCCCACACGTCAGCGAGGTCTCCCACACGTCAGTGAGGTCTCCCACACGTCAGTGAGGTCTCCCACACGTCAGTGAGGTCTCCCACACGTCAGCGAGGTCTCCCACACGTCAGTGAGGTCCACCCCACACATCAAGGTCTTATCAGTCAAGCTGGCAGAACAACACACAAAGACCTTACGTAGTCAGGGGCCTGTTGAAGAGGTCTCCCTCCCACCTAGATCTAGGAGGCCCACAGGAGGCAAATCAGCCTCCAGTACAACAGACCCACACTCAGTAGATCCCACACCACCCACCCTGTCTACTCAGGGAACAGCCAGTTCTCAGGGATCCAACATTTCCCAGGGATCTCTACAGGACGCTCAACTCACGCTATCTACCTCAGGGGAGGAAGGATCTGCCTCAGGGGGTGGATCCACACCCTCATCTAGATCCTCCACCCCAGCTCCGGCCTTTGACAGCCACTCCTCCAGAGACACTTCTCCCACACCCTCCATCATGGACACCGATGAAGGCCCCCAACCTAATCAGACAGCTGAGAAGATAAGGGCCTATGAGAAGGCCATCCAAGATGCAGTACTGCCCTAGAGACCAACAAGTCCCAGCAGGAGGAAAGGGAGAGGATCCTCAACCAACAACTGGCAGAGAGGAATGCAGCAATAGATGCTCAACAGAAGGCCATGGAAGATCAGCGGAAGTCCCTAGAGAGACAACAACAACAGATAGCAGATCTCATGAAGATGGTATCATCCCAGACCCCACAGCCTCCCACACCTGCCATCACACCTGTTGTCACACCATCTGCCTCTGGATCCAAGGATGACATCATAATCTCCATGGTATCCAACATGACCAAACTCATAGACAGAAAACAACAGGACGACAGAAAGATCAGGCTACATGAGGTAACAAAACCCAAAACTTTCTCACACCCAACACCACTTATGTCAACAGCATTATTTATTGATCACAAATTCCCAGAAAATCTGAAGGATAAGTACAAAGTAACAGACAGTGACACCATGGTAACATATTTACCCAAGTACCTTGAAGGACAAGCACTAGCTTGGTTTGAATCCTTCAGGGAAAGTGCCACACCCGATATGTTGACATGGACCAATGTAGTGAATAAATTAAAAGAGTATTTTGCTACTCGAGACAATATCATCTCAAGGACAGCACTCCGTGCACAAAAGGTAGATGAACCTGTCCTAGACTATGCATGCCATCTCAGGAAAGTGTGTAATGCCCAACGCCAAAGCAATGAAATCTTGAGCAAGGCATTTACCCAAGGCATGAGGCCGTGGATCTCTGTAGCTCTTGAAAACAAGAAAATAGACTCTTTTGACCAAGCCCTAGACCTAGCAGTAGAGGTTGAAACCCAAGAAAGATCTAGGAAGGTAAGGGAGGCAGAGTCTAACCCACAGCCTACTAAGAAGAAGGTCCAGGAAATTAGCACTAGTGCAGATGAAGATGTTAACCTAATGTCTAGTGCCCATGTAAGGCAACAGGAAGCTAAGGTTACATCAAGAGACCCTACCGGTAGATATAGAGGAAACAACTATGACCCCAACTACCAATCCAATAGAGGTAGAGGTAGAGGGGGCAACAACAACAACCGGGGAGGTCACAACAGTAGGAAAGACAACAGCTCTTCCAACTCCAACAATGGTAACTCTCCATACAGTGATAGGAGAGACAGAACCCCAAGTAATGGCAGATCCTATAATAACCAGGGATCCAACAGTAGGAGCCATAGTCCACATAGGAACTACAACTCTGGATCCTACAACAACAATGGATCCTACAACAACAGCCAGGGTTCAAACAACTCTGGATCCTATAATCAAGGATCCAACAGTAGGAGCCATAGCCCACATAGGAGCTACAACTCTGGATCCTACAATCAAGGATTCAACAGTAGAAGCCATAGTCCACACAGGAACTACAACAGTGGATCCTACAACAACAATGGCGCCTACAACAACCAGGGATCCAACAATTCTGGTCAATACAGCAACTCTGGTCAATATAACCAGGGTTCCAACTCACGCCAGGAGGATTACAAACCTGACACAAGAGGTTACCAGGGGAACCAACACAGTAACCCCCAAATACCACCTCATGTAATGGATCAAATCTCCAAGCTCCTGGTGGCAAGCATCTCAACCACCCCACAGAACCAGGAAAACTAGGATGTCACAGTGCCGATGGGCCAGTGCGCTGTGACACCCCAAATACAAACAATCAATCAGGATTAACAAAGATCCAACCAGAGACAATTGCTAGTGCCAATCTACCATCTAACAGACAGAGACGCCCATCAGTGATACACATCACCCCACCAGATTCATCATCAAAAGATACAGGTGAGAGTACCAAGCTTTCTATTGTACTTCTTCAAAATGGCTGTATCAATGCAAATCTATATGATGTTTCAGATGTACAATGTTTGGTTGATACAGGTGCTACTATCACCTGTGTCAGACAATCATTCCTGATGGATCTCCAAAAGAGATTCCATATCCAACTGAGGAAATCTAAAATCAACATCCACTTTGCAGATGGATCGGTGTGTCATGTTAGACATTCAGCTATGCTGAACTTTAGAATCTAAGGTGTCAGATTCCAATACCAATTCGCTGTAATACCCAACCTCACACAGCCCGTGGTACTCGGCACAGATTTCTTAAGCACTACAAAGTCTCAAATTGAATTTAATGTTGATCCCGAACAAATTCTCAAACCCATTAGGGCAGTGAGGGATTTTACCATCCCTCCATTCTCTGAACTTGCAGTATTGGGTAAGGTCACATCTACTCAATCACTGCAAGGGAAAACTGGAGTAGTAGATAACCTCCAAAGAAATAACAATGCCCCATATCTAGTTCAAAGGGCAGCAGTAACCCCCAGGGAAAATAACAAACATCCCCTAGTATTACTCAACACCAGCAGGCGCCCACATAAAATCAAAAAGGGTGCCATCATAGCTCTATTTCAGGAAGTCAAGGAATCTGATTTAGAAAAACCTCAACAGGTGTCAGACACTACCCCACACACTGATCAATCCATCTCAGCCATACGGCCTGAGGATGTAACTCAATTCAGTGACACAGACTCAGACTGTGAGTCCACATATGCTGACCCTGAACCCAACTCAATCAGACTCTCTGAAATAGCTGCTATACATAGTGAGGCACATGACCTCGAGCCAGAATTGGAAGAGAATGTTCCACCAAAATCTGTGCTCACATCCAAAGATCAGCATGATAGATTAGAATCACTGCTGACCAAGTATGATGATATATTTGTAGGAAAAGATGGAGACATTGGTGCCACACACCTGTATACACACTCAATACATCTAAAACCTGAGGCAGTACCATGTCATTTCCTACCATATAGACAAACACCAGAAAAACAGGCCACAATAGGGGAAGAGTGTGAAAGGCTAGTACAACAGGGCATTCTGAGAGAATGTGCTGAGGGCCCCTGGGCTTCCAGATCCTTTTTAGTACAAAAATCATCGGGAGGCCATAGGCTCGTCACAGATTTTCGTTATTTGAACCAGAACACGATAAATCAAGCCTTATCTACACCCCGGGCCGATGACACTCTAGACATGATAGGGTCACTCAGACCAAGAGTATTCAGTAAGCTAGATGCCCAACAGGGATTTTTTCAAATTCCTATAAGACAGGAGGACCAGCATAAAACCGCATTCATAGCAAATGACAAAAAATATGTCTACGAAAGGATGCCGATGGGTTTAGCGACCGCACCTGCGGGATTCTGCCATCTAGTCACATTAATTCTGAACAAACTCAAGTACAAATGTGCCCTACCATACCTAGATGACATATTGGTATTATCACCATCAATCGAACAACACTTCCATGACCTGGAAGATGTGTTCAACAGCTTAAGAGTTGGTAAACTCAAACTGAAGAAATCAAAATGTGAATACTTCATAGACAGAATAGACTTCTTGGGAATGAGAGTCACACCCATGGGACTACAACCATCTCCCACAAAGGTGGAGTCAATCAAAACCTTCCCAACACCAAAATCAGTCAAAAATGTCAGATCCTTCACAGGCCTATGCCAATACTTCAAAAAGTTTATCAAAGGTTATGCCCAAATTGCTAGACCATTATATGATCTACAGACACATCTCAAAGCATTTGTCTGGACAGAAGAGGCAGATAATGCTTTCAAAACATTAAAGCATGCCCTCTGTACCAATGCTCTTCTCAGATATCCAAACTATGAGAAAGAGTTCAGTTTGGCAACTGATGCTTCCAATGTGAGTTTAGGAGCTGTACTCTCACAGAGAGATAATGAAGGAGTGCTCAGACCAGTAGCCTTTGCAGGTAGAACCCTCTCCAAACATGAGAGAAATTACAATACCACAGAGAGAGAACTACTGGGAGTAGTGTATGGAATACTACACTTCAGACACTATCTAGAGACTAGACACTTCCAATTATACACAGACCATGCAGCCCTAATCCCACTATTAACCAATACAGGACTCACACATAGATGGGCCAGATGGGCTCTAGACATACAGCAATTTTCATTCACCATCCAACACGTGAAAGGTGATGATAACACACCACCAGATGCTATGTCTAGAAGAGAATACCCAGACTCTGGACCCATGACTAACCCTCCACCCCCACCAAGGAGAGTTAGAGCAGCCAATAGAACCAAGTTTGCAAAAGTAACAAAGAAAGTACCATTCAAAAGGGATGATCCACCCAACACCATTGAAAGGCCAGAGACACCCATTAGGGGTATCTTAAAGCAATCTACACATTATGTGTTTTGCCACTGTGAGAGAGAATACTCACAACTCTTTCCAGATAATGACTTCGAGCCTATTGAATTCTCATCACTCAATCAGATGCTGAAGGCAACTCCTAAGGAGCCACCCTTCACCCCACCTGACTCAGATGATGAAGATTCAGAAGACACAATATATGCTATTACACAAGCAACTTCTAAATCAGTCAGATTCTTTGAACCAATGCAGGAAAAGGAAACATCAAACCATTTGTGTCCTATGACCACACGCTCAAAGACTAGAGAAATGATTCAGGAGGGCACACCAAAACCCCCCACACAATCGCAAACTATTCTAAATGAGAAAAACGTCACAGGAAACAAACCTACCAAAACCCCACCTGCCAGGAAAAATGTCACAAAAGACACTGCATCTACTAAGTCAAAGAACTCTGAGACAAAGAAGATTGACAAAAAGCAAATTGTGCCTTTAAAGAAAAAGGTTGCCACTCCCACCAAGGCGAGAATAGGCCCTCCAAAGGAGCCTACACACCAAAACAAGAGTGACACACCCCAACAAAAGGCACAAGATAGGCCAATAGTCGATGAAAAAGAAAAAGAAAGAGACAGAATAAAACAACATGTGCTAGATATAAACTAATTACTGAATCAGATTCCCGACACATCCATCTCAGGTACAAAACTTGGCTTGGAACAAAGGAAGGACAAGGACCTATTGCCCCTCATACAATATCTTGAGGATGGGACCTTGCCTGCACCAAAAGCACAAGGAAACAGAATCATCAACCAAGGCCAGACATACACCTTGGTAAATGGTACATTAGTCCATATATGCCCCATAAATTGGAGAAAAACCAATACTGTACCATTTCAAATTGTTATACCACAGCAATGGGTAACAAGTACACTACAGTATTTCCATGACTCACCTACCGGCGGCCATCTTGGTTCCAGTAGGATGCTGTCAGCACTCCGACCTAGGGTATATTGGAAGTCTATGCTAGCAGACACAACAAAATATGTTTCCACCTGCCACACATGCCTCACAGCAAAAAGGCAAGTACACTCACACAAAACACCAATGACAGTGAGAGAGTACATGGCTTCACCAATGAAGTTCCTAAACCTCGATGCGGTGGGACCACTTCCCACAACTGCCAGGGGAAACAAACATATACAAGTCTGCATAGATTATGCTACCAGATATGCAACAGCTTGGGCTACTACTGACTTAAAAGCTGAAACAACAGCAGCAGAGTTCTACAAGAATATAATTTGTCATCATGGAACACCAGCCACTCTTCAAACAGACAATGGGACATGTTATACAGGTGCAAAGTTCACAAAGTTAACTAAACACCTCAAGATCAAACATAAATTCCCCTCACCATACAGGCCACAATCAAATAGGCTTGTAGAGAGATTCAATGCTAGCATAGGCACAGCGCTCAGAGCATTCTGCTCAAAGCACCAAAACAATTGGGATTCATTTATTAAACCCATAACCTTTGCATTAAACAACACTGAATCCCAAACCACAGGATTCACCCCTTTCTTCCTACTCCATGGAAGAAACCCAGCCACCCCAATGGACTTAGGGCTGGGGATACAGGAAGACATATCCACTGTAGCAGACCATGTAGCTAACATGATAACAAATCAAGATACCTTTACAAGAGAAACCACAGGCATATGCCCTATCAGGCCTAGGCCTGCACACCACATACTAAGAAAAACA
This sequence comes from Acholoe squamosa, assembly GCA_949317995.1. Classification (NCBI taxonomy): domain Eukaryota; kingdom Metazoa; phylum Annelida; class Polychaeta; order Phyllodocida; family Polynoidae; genus Acholoe; species Acholoe squamosa. The sequence goes on along the minus strand of OX439041.1, from coordinate 82,019,305 downwards.
TCTAGGTGTGGTGCAGTTTCAAGAAATTGGAAACAGATTGAGATACCAAAAGAACATAAGATTTTCAAAATGTATTACAAATTCTCTTCATCCACACAGAGGACATGTGTGACTGATAATGAATTACTTATATGTATATAAAGCCAATCAAATTTGTAAATATATCAGTAGGTTATTGCCTCTGAATGGTCAAAGACTGGGACCCTCCAAGTAAAGCAGACATGAAGTCTAAGAAGAGTAAGGGTAACACAATGGAGTGTCTAAAGCCTAATCCCCACATGAAAGAGCGCGCTATGCCAACACAGCAGTCTATAGAGATCAATTGACCTTATAAGCTACACTCAGACAACTGTCTAGATGGTCATGAATGGCTGTCCTGGATGACAGGAGGAGCTAATTACCAGTACACAGATTACACAATAGAACCCCACAGTTGCAGACACTGGAGATTAGGTACATGACTCCAGAGAAACAATACCAGGCCCACAATGGATGTGGGTAGGGTAGGCTACATAAGAAGCACTGTGGACCATAGCCCACCATCAGTCTTCATCCAGCTGCAGTCTGGAACACAAGTCTACAGGACCCCACTTGGGAATTAGCCAGCCCACTTCTCCATTAGGAGAGACTGCACTAGGATAAAGAACACACCTACTTCACCTTCAACCTGACCTTACCATTTACTGGTCAATCTCTATAGACTCACCGGACATATTGCCAAGACAGCTCAATCTTGCAAAGGTACAGTTTGAACCACTTCATTTAAAGTGTTACACCATACACTTAGACTTTACCAGCACCAAATCACTACAAATTTGACAAGACTTTAAACAGCAAACTTGCTTTACACAAGCACCATGGGGAGACTGAGAGTTTCACCCATACTGCTAACTATGCTGTTATTATATACTATAGAACCACTTACTGCAGGTTATACACCTGTGGTGAGACAAAACATAGGAGTAGTATTCAAACCTAGCCCTCAACCATTGGTCAATGGACATACAACCACAACACTGTTGTTAGCTATCCCCTACAAGATACCTCGGGCACCCGTTACCCAAGGATCCATGAGGGATAGAATACTCCACTTGACCACTCCTACTCTACAAGATCATACCTCTGGTCAAATTATCCAACAAGCCAAGGAGCTTGACACCTTGCTGGAAATTGCAGACAAGGAGATAAATGAAACATTAGCCTCCATCAAATTGTTCCTATCCAACCCCATAAACACATTGGACAAGGCCAAAAGAGAGGCCATACTGGGTTTTCTAGCACCCCTGTTTCGCGGTGTGCTAGGTCTAGCCACAGTAGAAGATGTAAACCAAGTAATGGGACAGCTCAAGAACATAGATGAAATACTAAGGAAATTTGCTAAACAAGATCAGGAAGCAGCTAGTCTCATTGAAAAGATCACAGACAGACAAGATAAGTTTGTTAAAGCATACATCCAAGATAAGAAGGTACTGGACAGCACAATCAACACCATAGGTGACACCTTCAACCTGTGGGCCTCTAACATGTCCAGGTCACTTGACTCATATTCAAGACACGAGAAAACTCAAAGGGAAAAGATGCAAGTATTAAATGATGCATTAATTATCATAGCAGCAAGAATGAATACAGTTCAATCACTGCAAAGGACAAATGCAGCCCTGAGGATGCTATCATCAGGGATCCTAACCCCTGATATAGTGCCACCCTCAGACCTTGCTAGATACTTAATTGACATTAATAACAAGCTTAGGATTACACACCCTGGAGCACAAGTCGCAATTAATGACTTAGATTTCTATTATTCACAGAAGCTGACTTCATACACTTACTCAGCCCACCATATATATATTCATCTGGACATTATAATTCAATCTACCACCTCTACCTTCAAACTGTACCAAATGATTACATCACCCATGCCTATAGACACACAGGAGACCCCCACCAGAGGAGTCACCAAGTTGCAAACCACAACTGAGTTTCTAGCAGTATCTTACGACGAATCATTATTCATCGAATTGGACTCAGCAGATATGCAGGCATGTGAAGGTACTACAGTAAAGGTATGCAGAGATGTAAATGGTAGAATCTATAAACACAGGCCTACATGCCCTGTAGCCATTTTTACTAACCAGACTCAACAGATTAAGGAACATTGCAAGTTTACAGTTTCACCACTGCAAACACCTACCACCCATGCTATTTCCATTTCTGAAGATGAGTATCTGGTCACTACTAATGAACCCCATTACTTTATCAACTGCCATGGTAAAACGTCTGAAACTCGAAAAGCCCAGTCCTACTCAATCATAGGTGTACCCTGTGGGTGCACAATCAGTGTAGGAGAATTTTCTCTTCCAAACACAAGGTTGCCCTGTAACTCAACCTTATCATTTCATTACATTCTCAAGACAGTTAATTTACCATTCATGGCAGCACTTAACCAAATTACTGAAACCAAACCAGATGAAAGAGAGAATCTTCCAAATTTCCCAGTAGTAAACCTTTCTAGAACCTTAGAAAAACTACAGGAAAATCCAATCATGGATGATATTACTCAACTAAATTTAGAGCCCTTTGCCAAAACATTATTAAAAGATGCCTCCAACCTTGATAAGGCAATGGAAACACGCTACGTAGAATCATACCTACGTCGAGTTACAGAGCATCCAATCTTCCAAAGCTTAGGACTCATCCTAGGGATATCAGCTCACATTTTTATAGTATACATACTACTCAAACTATACAGACTAGGAGGGACTGTAGCCTACCTGCCTACAGCCAAAGCATTCAGACTAGTCACCGAGCTGCCCCTACACAAATTGCTCCCAGATAAGAATCCTACCAAATTTACCCCTACAGAGGAAACCCACACCCCTTTCCTCACAATTCAGGAAACCCACACCCTGATAATTGCTATATTATTCACCCTGACCATCTACTCAGCCTACAGAATAATGAAGTACCTTAAGAAATTTGCACAGACACACTGTGGCAAGAAAAATGTGGCCAAGCGCACAAATCCCACAATATATTTTAAAATATATTGTGGAGACTCAAACTTCGCGCTACCCCTGAGGCCAATACCACATGAATTTGATGAGATTAAATCAGCAGCTGCCCCGACCTATAAGGATATAGTGGTTAAAACCGTCCCACTACCTAAGGCTATATTTACCTGGAATGGACCAGCAGTTATAACAACACAGAGAGGAGAATTTGCTTATCACCTCCCTCAGGTGATACACCTACCTTGGCGCACTAGGTTCAGTACCATACCAGCCCTTAAAAACAAAGGACTGTACTACTCCATGCTTCTCCAGAATGATTGTGGCACCAGCCCGGTGACCATGACAGCACTGGAAAATACAACAGATATAATCATTGACGAACAACAGGAGGAGACCGCAAGGTCAAACATGCAGACTATTGCTAATTTTCTAAACCACCAGCCCTCCCCGGTGACTGTGGAAACAGCCTTGACTGCCCACAGCCTAGACTGCCCCCAGTCCACCACCAGGAGACAACATATCAGAGACAGTATTCAGAACTTTTCGGACAATTTGCCGGCCCTGAAAAGGGCCTTTGGGATTGCGGGTTTTTACACCCTAGGTTTCAGTCAGTCGGGATCCTACCACAGATCCTCGGGTTCAACATCGATGGGAGAGTCCGAGTCCGAGTCCGAGCCATACATATGGCCGTGATCCTGTTCCCACTCAACGAGCCGGGCCTCCATCATCCCCAGTCCATACTCGGTGGCCATGGATGGATCCCCGGATGCCGCGAGATCGATGAAGGACACGGCCAACAAATAATCCCACAAGACTCGCTCCCGCAGTCCGAAGTTCGAGTCCATGGGCCAGAACCCTAGATTACTCAAGGCCCTAGCCAAAAGGGCCACAGTGGCCCCCCGACGCAAGGCTGAGCCCAAGAAATATTGGCAGGAATACATGTCCACCAGCACATCTCCATGCTCACTGATCTCTCTGAAATTCCTCACTATGTAACCATAGTGTATGGTCTGGTTGGCCTCCACCAGGGCCCTAGCCGGACTCCCCACCACCATCACCTGGGAGACAGGCAAAGCAAAGATAGTTTGAAGGTGGGCCATGGTGTGACAGCAGAGGTTTCCAGAGAGGAAATGATACTCCAATACCAGCCACCCACTCCTTAAATGGACACACACACACACCCCCCCACCCTGAACTGTCCACTGACACCAAGCTAGGCACTGCCACAGACACATGCCAGAATCTGGCACCTAACACCTCAAGTGCCACCACTGCATGAGCACATCAGGAAGGAGACTCACATCTCACTCCTGACACACCTCCACTGTCAATGAAATTATCAAAGTATTAGAAAAATTTTAGAAAAAAAATATACACAGCCACTTGTTGATGTATAATATGAAAATCTATGGTATTCTCACAAAATCGATGATTAATGCGCGCATATACGCGCAAAATTGCGAAATTGCAATTCAAAAATTGTAAATTGTACAAATCCAACACAAATATACATGAATGCAGATAGATAACTAAGACAGTTTTTGTACCCACTAGCACTTGTATACTATGCCAAGATTTACTTAAAGTAACACACTTTAGGTATCCAAGAAAATTGTTGAAAAAATGAATGAAAAAAAAAAAAATATTGAGAAAATTGTTGACATGAAAAATGTTTACTTAAGATACTCACCAAATAATCTCTTTCAGGGACACATACTCAAGAAGGCTAGGGAAAAGTCAATTAAGCAGCGGCCCACTGCCGAAATTGCCAATTAATACACCCATATAGCAAAATCAAAGAGTAACTCAGAGACAAACAAGCCTATTGTACATGAAGTACTTTGTTTTTCCGGTCCTCGGAAAAATTTGTCTCAAATCCCAAAAATTGTATAGTGTAAACTAGATTGTACGCTTGTACCCAATTTGCACACTAAAATTGTATGTTTGCACATCAGATTGTACGCCTGTACCCAATTTGCACACTAAAATTGTATGTTTGCACACTAGATTGTACGCCTGTACCCAATTTGCACACTAAAATTGTAGGTTTGTACACTAGATTGTAAGTTTGTACCCAATTTACACACTTGAATTGTATGTTGCACATTATACTGTATGCCTGTACCCAATTCATACACTGAAATCAGATTTTTTTAGAAATCAACATTTCTATGTGTATCCAAGCTGTACGCAAAATTATATATGTACATACAGAAACTATCAATTGAACGCAAAATTATATATTGGCATACTAAAACTGTCAAATGTACGCAAAAAAAATTATATATTTGTATACCAAAAATTGCCAAATGTACGCGAAAATTATATATTTGCATACTAAAATTGCCAAATATGGGCCAAATTTTTTAATGTGGTACTTTTGGCCCTGACAAAGCAAAAACAGTGAAACTCAAAATAAGTTAAAACAACTTTACTACATTCAAAGGGCAATGTCTTGGCTATGTAAAAACACCTGACATACGCAGCAACTCCTAGCGGGTCCGTTTTTATAAGCGTTCAAAGATAATCTGTTGTAATTTGTGTTACTCCCTGCTCAAAATTCAGATACCAACTGGATATACCTCTTAACTATATCCTAATGACTCCTAAATCCATTTACAACATCTACTAGTCAGTATGTATCATGATTCAAAGAATCAATATGTTCCTTTAAAAACTTTCCGAGATATCGGATATTGAACTTTTGTCATTGACTGATTTTTCTGAGAATTTTTTTCTAAAATCCCAATTTTCATCTAGCTTTGTCAAAAGTTGTCAAATAATCACCAACATTTATCCATATTAACTTCAATATGCATACTTTAATATGCAACTACCATCTGTTCCATATCTAGCAGTAGTTTGATATAGAACTGGTCACAAGTTGGACCACAATTTGACTTTTTTGAGCAGGGAGTAACACGTTACTCCCTGCTCAAAATTAATTTCACCCCCCAAATAGCACAAAGTGCAAATTATGTACACAAATCTACATAAATAGGTTAGGAGGACTCCATAACAAGCAAATGAAACAGTAGTAGGTGGAGTTTGATGGATATTCCTCAAAAAAAATAAAACAAGTTCCTATCAGGTGTTACTCTCTGCTCAAAATTCAAATTCCCCCATTGATTGGGTTAGTGGGGCTAAATAACTGCATGTAGGTAACATGTAACACATTTTTTGAATAAGTGAGGGGTACATCTATCATAAAAGCCACAAAAAACAGTAATCTTTACAATATTAGGGACATGAGATGTGAAACAGTGGGATAAATCTTTAGGTCCGATAGAGATTTTTTGAATTTCCACACTCAAACAGACACTTAAAGTATTAGGATCATAACCAAATACTGCAGGAAGATGCAGGAGTGTATAATCTATCAGAAGGATATCATAACTATACATTTTGATAACTGACAGACAGGAGAGTGAGTTTTAGCAGCAGAATCTATTTTTGAGCAGGGAGTAACACACATAGGGCTCAGGCAGGCCACATGCTTCAACCCCATATAACGCCCAGTCATTTAGAAATAATGGCAAAATTCTACCACTTGCCGATGGACAACATAAGTTTTGATCAAAATAAAAGCATTTGGACCCCAACAAAGTATATCAACATGTGCCATACACCTTCGTACATCTTATAAAGGTGAATTTTTGGCTCATCCCTTACCTTTCTTTTGCTTTAGGAATAACAATTTTCAGTAAAATTGGACAGATAGAGGATCAAACGATAGGTGGAAGTGTCCTTGTTGTGATTAGAAAAGACCCGTATGGATGCGCCATGCGAGGGACGACAGAGATGTCATCTGGTTTAGAGCGAAAGGACTTAGAATTTTGAGCAGAGAGTAACATCCAATCATATTTTATGGTCTACAAATGGCACAAAGAGTCAATATGGAACCAATTTTTGTTCATGATTAATTAGGAGGTGCCAATACAATATGCAAAGCAAAAATTTACTGTATGGAAACAGTAGAATTTGATTCATTAACCAAAATGTTAAGTGTTACTCCCTGCTCAAAAATGTGTATGCCAATACACTTTAGGGCCAGGACTAAAAGAAAATGGGTGTGGCCGCAAATTCTTTACACCATATAAACCCCTTAAATGTCCCTCAAAATTAAGTGCAGCATGGATGGTAGAAACAGAATATTTCATTGGTATCTTGAGAAGTTTTATTTTTAAGCAGGGAGTAGCTTAATGCTACCTTTATTCAGTAAAAAGGGGAGAGAAAAAAATCTACCATGTACATCAGGTTAAAACCCTTTGGATCTCAGAGTTAACATATGTATTGAATTCCAAAAGTGATTTTAGGGGTGTTGTACAGTATAAGCAACATGTGGGGGTGTGTGAAAATTGTATTTTTTTCAGCAAAATACACACTTTTTGGTCATTTTTCAACTCTGTAGACCCATAACTCAAAAAAATTATGGTCTGATTCGCTAAAGTTTACTCTCATTTGAATGCTTGGGATGTTTTCTCTTGAATGAAACCAAAGAATGCCAGGCTAGTGCATAGGTTTTGACCCTATTGGTAGGTAAAGCTTAAAAACCCTGTAAAATGCTAAAAGTACCATTTTCAAAAATTTGGCCCATATACGCGAAATTATATATTTGCATACTAAATTTGCCAAATATACGCGAAATTATATATTTGCATACTAAAATTGCCAAATGTACGCGAAATTATATATTTGCACACGAAAATTGCCAAATGTACGCGAAATTATATATTCGCACACTTATTGATTCTGGAACAGTAATGAAGGACGAGTAGCTGCGGTCTGGGCTAAACTGAGTCCAAATGACCCGGCCCTATTTATTAACAAGTAATAACATATTAATACAGAGAAATTACATAAAAAAAAAAAATTGAAGCAGTGGAAGAGTCCCATGTGTGTGTGCCCTTAGGCTAGCAGGCTGCAGTAGTGGGTCACTGCCCACAGGTATGTTCAGGGAGCAGTAGCAGTGTGTGTGTGTGTGTGTGTAGGAGTAGCAGGTGGGTGAGTAGTAGTGGTACTGACCGTATCAATACATAGACCAATCAGGATTGGTCTCACCCATTGATTCTGGAACAGTAATGAAGGACGAGTAGCTGCGGTCTGGGCTAAACTGAGTCCAAATGACCCGGCAACACCAGAACAATGATATAGTCCTGATACTCTACACATTAGTATGTCTAAAAAGTAGCTTTCAGTGCCGTGGCGACTATATTGTCTATATCTATCCTGGTACCAAGTGGTTTGGCTAAGTACAAAAGAGCAGACAAGCTTGTCCAGTCACCGGTGTATCTGATGTCCTCTAGTGGGATACCGCACAGGTGCATAAAGGCAGCGCCTGAACGTCTCAGAGAATGTATTCCGGCCCTGTTTGTATCTATCCCAATAGTACTTAGTAGGTGTTTCAGGAACTTAAGTAGTGCTGAGTATTGTAATGGGACTAGCGAATTCCCTTTGCGCACTAGGAAGGCGGGTGCTTCAGGGTCTGTCGTAGGGGTACTGTCAAAGTGTCTCTTGAGTAAAGATACTGCACAAAGTGGTGAGTTAGGGACTCCTACGACCGGGATGTGGTGGACTCTCTGTCCAAATTGGATTGTTTTTGAGCTTGAAACCGTGACAATCATACCCCAGCTAGTGAATGATACAGACTTTCTTCTTAGAAAGTGTGGTGATGCTTTTGCTGCGTTGTCTACTACTAGGTTGCTCTTCCTGAGAAGGGTCCTGAAGCTAGTAACGATGCATGCCCACATAGCTAAATGGTCAGGTACTGCTAGATTCACCTTTGTAGACATGTCCAAGAGTTGCGAAACTGACAGTGTGACTCTAGTGGGTATAGGGTCACCGAGGATCCTGCGCAGACCTGACATAGTACACTTAAACATAAAATTTGTCCTTATCCAAGCTACGTCGTAGCCATAATGTGCATTTAAACTTATCACTGCACTCACGTAATTGTCTATAGTGCTATACTTCAAGTCCGAAGACAGGTAGACTGAATATCGACACATGGTCTGAACCGAAGTGGGTACGACTATAGAGGCAGAGATGGTACAGAACACAATAAATCTTTTCCATTGGCTGCATTTAGTTTTCCAGGTGGAAACGCTCCAAGCATGCGCTCTCGCTATTGCCGCTTTCATGTCCAAATCTTCGCATAGCTTAGCCGCCGCTACAACATAGATACATAGGAAGGTTATGCGGGTAATATAACACTCTTGACAAAGCATCTGCAAGGACATTAAGTCGTCCTGGGATATGTAATGCTACAATATGGCAGTTATAAAGAGCTGTAAGCCAAAACAGTTCTCTCAGGAAGTCCATCGCTCTTGTATTTGTACTTTTGCCCTTATTCAGTGCGCTTACTACATGGGTGTTATCCGTGTAACAGACAATTTTCCTATTGCGCCATAAAGGTCCCCACCTATTAATCGCCATTAAGATGGGGTATAGCTCCCTGATGTTTATGTTTTCAGGCACGAATTGACTAGGTGGCGGGAGGCAGTGTCCATGACTGTCTATGTTCATACTGATCCTGCATCCCCAACCTGCACATATCCAGTCCTTGCCGTACCTGACACCGTAGCCCCTGTCTGATGCGTCCATGTATAAGTCACTTTTTGTGGACGGTAGAGTGCTGACAATTTTTGCTTCGCCATTAAACCACTTTGCGAATCTTAGCCACCAGTCTAGGTCCTTGAAGAACCCGGTAGAGAGGGTTATGTACCTTTTAGTGCTCGTGAACGCAGATAACATGCCTATGACTCTGTGAGAGAATGTCCTGCCCCCCCTGACTAAAGTAGAGCAGTGTGCTAAGATCCCGCATAAACGGCGCAGCTGTTTCTTGGTTGCCCTTCGGCGACCTACAAAGAAACGTAGCTCACTGTGCAATTTATTGATCTTGCTCTCCGGTAGTCTGAGGCACATTTGTAGTGAGTCAATTTCTAACCCTAGATAAATTTGAACTTGTGCAGGTGAAAGAACCTTCTTATAGGATAAGAAAAAACCCAACGAGTGGAGTGTGCTATGTAGAAACAACTGTGCTTTTTGGCACTCCGCATATGAGTTACCCATAGTAAGTAAGTCATCGAGATAATTAAAGCAATAATAACCGTTAGCTCTCATATAACGAGCTATGCTGTCAGTAATCCTATTAAAGAGGAATGCAGCCATTCTAGTGCCGAATGACACGAAGTTGTCCACTAAATACACTTTCTGTGAGTCGAATGTCCACTGTAGGCCCTGGAATTGCCTATCGCTTGGCCTAATCATAATAGAGCGGTACGCTGCGGAAATGTCTGTGACTGCCATGAACATACCGGGTCGGACCACCTTGGTCACATCATCGATGCTAGTGTAACTAAAGTGGTGGAATGTCTCGTTCATATGTGAATTAATAGATAGACCTTCTGGTCTACTGGCGTCCGTTACCGGTCTATAACCGCCATCTCTTTTCTCAACCGCACCTAAGGCGTGGATGCAAGTAGGTGCTGCTGTGACTATAGACAATTTGCCTTGGTCTACTTCTGTCTTTAGCAGGTTATCAATGAAGTTCCTTGCTTCTTGGGGTACATAGTTCTTAGTGCTATACTCACTAATATGTGTGTTTGGGTCCACTACTTTAAACCCGTGCATTATGCCGTCCATTAGGAATGCGGCGTCATAGTCCCAACCATTTGTACCATAAACTGAATTAGGGCCTCCACTAAGCATTGATAACCAGCCTGCGGGTTTCATTTGAGATCTGACCCCTTTTAGGATATGGGTGGAGTTAATATCCCACAATGGAGCATAGCTTACATAAATTGACAATAATTCTGATATGTCCGAAGTACACACAAGCGAGTCTCTATCACAATAAATGTCTGGTAAATTGTTGGTTGTTACATTGACCACGGAACCGTAGGAATCCGGAATATCATGGGCACCGTCAATATTATTTGTACATCAAGATACGCGGGAGTGGATCGGTGGTGCGAAAAAGGTTGACCCCCTCCCGCATTATTGTTTGCTCCACTGCTTGTGGCTGTTGGTTGATTTTTGCACCCCCCTTTTGCTGGGTGGGGGCCCTTACACACCGCGCATACGTGTTGCCTGTTACATGGGTTATACCAACATCTAGTGAAATTGAACAAAGCACAAACATCCGTAGGGCAATGGATTCTGTTTTGAGTAGAGGGGCCTTTACCTTTAGTGCCTTGTTTGTTACCTGCTTTTAATCTGGCTAATTCAGCCTTCAAATCCTGTACCACCTGTAGGTTATCGGAGCCCAATTATCAGAGACTGATGCGTGCTCAGCTGTCTGAAATCCGGGTAACTCCCCTGAAATCACTCTAGTAGTGAGATCATGCTCATATTTAGCTAGTGCACTCGAGGTATAAGTGGCATTGAGGCCCTTCCTAGCTACGAATCTCATATGGTCACCATAACTTTTTGCAGACCACTGTGGTAAATTAGCAATAGCTAACTTCTCCTGGACACATGTCATACCATATATTAGCTCTCTGTATGTCATATCAGAGTAGACTTTGTCAGTGGGAATGTGGTAATCTGGCCTTAACCAGTGTTGTGACCTCTTTTTCTTAGAAGCTTCGACTATCTTAAATAAAGTGGATAACAAGTCACCTTGGTCCTTTGCATCCAGGTAGCCGGCAAGGTCCCCCTCCACGCCCATATTCTCAGCTGTCAGGCCTGCAGTTGATAATCCAGCCTGGATGGTAGCAGAGGGGGGAAGCTTGGGTGGTGTGATCCTGTGTTGTTGATGTTGTGTGTCAGGCAAAGACCCAGTGTAGGGTGTCCCATCCAAGTAATACAGCTGTGGTACCTCCTGTGCTGCTGTGGTTGGGACTGGAGCACTGCCTACTGGGTTCTGCTTGGCCTGATTGAGCAATTTTTGCTGTTTTCCAGCCAAAAAAAGCATAAACTCCTGCTGTAAATTGTCTCCCTCGGCGAAAGCGGAAGGAACGCCATCTTGCACTCCCGAGCGTTCACGAACATTGCCGAACTTGCCCGAGCCGACGTAATCCGAAAGTTTCCGACCTAGGCTGTCGGCAGCGCTCGGTATATCCTCGTTGGTTAATATGCCGCTTGCGTTTGCTCTCTGGTGCATATCGTAATCCAAGCCGTGACCGTTCTTTTTCAATCCGCTGTAGGAGTTTACGTCTCCGAAGAAACCCGAAGTGGCGTTCGGTATTCTCCGTACATCTGCCGACCGTCCCCGACTCTCTCCGAGCCCGTTTTCGGCGGCGTTCGGGTATCTCCGTATGTGTCCGGCCGTGTTCGGGTTGGATATGCCTTCGGAGGCGCTCGGCAAGGTCCGGGCGTCTTCGGCTTTGGCGCTGCTGGCTGCGTTCGTAAATGTTGTGTACTCCACTCGGTCGTCGGCGTATCTGCTGCTGCTCCTGGATGCGTTCGTAAACGCTTCTCCCTGGTAATAGCTGCTATTAGGTGCAGTCAAATCATGAAAATTTACGAATGCACCCCTCCTCTTGTGTGCAGCACTCTGCTGCTTCTGCTGTATGTCTTTGAGAAATTTTTTGTAATCCTCCTCCAGTTCTGCATTCTCTAAGTCAATTAAGGCTAGCCTTTCTTCTAATGCTAAGAGGTCACCTTTTTTCCTGAGTAGTCCTGCCTTTTCTTCTGCTATAGCAATCTTCTCCTGGAGAATAGCTTCTGGTGACTTTGGGGGCTGTGTATTGCTCTGCCTTCTCTCTCCCAGGGGGGTGGCCATATTGGAAGCTCCTTGGTCTCCCCCTTCTTCCTCATGAAAAACTGCATTACTCCTGGTCTCCTCCGTGAGTTTGTGGTTTAGCACCCCACAGTTGGGACAGTGCTTTTTGTTGCCATGGTATGACTGTTGGCATTCCAAACAAACCACCATGATGCATAAAAAAAACAAAAAATTGAAGCAGTGGAAGAGTCTTATGTGTGTGTGCCCTTAGGCTAGCAGGCTGCAGTAGTGGGTCACTGCCCACAGGTATGTTCAGGGAGCAGTAGCAGTGTGTGTGTGTGTGTGTGTGTGTGTAGGAGTAGCAGGTGGGTGAGTAGTAGTGGTACTGACCGTATCAATACATAGACCAATCAGGATTGGTCTCACCCAAATTGCCAAATGTACGCAAAAATTATATATTTGCATACTGAAATTGTCAATTGAACGCAATTACACGCGAAATTGTAAATTTGCACACTAAAATTGTCATTTATGTTCAATTTGCACGCTAGATTGAACATTGAATGCCAAAATCACACATTATTTGCCAAATTGTATGTTGTACATAAAAATGGAAAATTGTACCCAAAATTGATGTTACATAAGCAAATAAGCTCAGGTATGGTAAGATATAGAAACTCGGAAATGTACTTATACCCAGGAGAAAATTGTTTATACTGACAAAGCTCTACCACAAAAATTGCATTTGAAGCACTCCCCATCACTTCAAATCCTCTTACAAACAGTATTAACTCCAAAATAAGGTAAAAATTGTATAAATTGTACATTCCCTCGGCGAAATGATGGAGTTTCGCATTCTCTCGGGGGAGAGGGAGTATTCTATGATATACCATTTTATTATTCCATAAATTCTAACATATTTTTGTATTAATCAAAGAATATCTATGAAATTAATACAGAGGTTGGTTCTAAGAGCTATAAGAGCGCTCAAACTTTGTATAAGAGCGTTCATGCCCCACTGCACACCAAACCAAGTCAGTTAGACAGAGTTTATGACATCAAAGGGTCCGACCTAATGGTTCACTGCACAATATAATAAAAATGAGGGTCTCAGTGTGCGACCTCATGGTTCAGTACACAAACTAATAACTTGTAAGTGAATGCAACCGGCCGTCACGGGTGCCTGAGCACCGCTGACGCCGACATGAGTGTCTGAGCACTCTAATAACTGAACAATGGGTTACATAAGCACGACGCCATAACCGTCCGGTCGCTCTAGCGTCGCTCCTGAGCAAGCTAGACCCAGTGACACATGAAAGGCTCCCCTCTAACAATTGCAGAGTTAGGCAGATGCTACTGGCCCCAGTCAGTCTGGAGGTGCTTTTCCAAGATTTGCTACAAATAGCCTGTCTGCACCTCCAAGAAGACAGAACACCAAGAACTGCTCTAGAGGTAACATCTCCAGTCATCTCCTGCTACCTGCTATACCACTGCACTATGGTGAAACTATGCTAGACAGGCATTGGTTTCTATCATTAGTGGCCAGGGGGTATCTTCCTCAAGACTTCCACCAGAGGGTAAAGTTATTCATTATTACATTATTCCTCTAAGCAGCAGGTCAGGAGCTAGGTGTGGGAACCCACCTAGAACTATGCTGGACATTGTATTATTATTACCTCACAGGTGGAGTGGAACAGAACATTATACTTTATAAATTACTGTATATTTACTGTATGTACAAATAACCTACAGACTAACTACTGTATGATTGATATTTCTTACATGTTGCCTAAAGCTGAATAAACCAGTGACCACTGGAAATAACACTATTTTATGAGAGCTTAATGTATTTACACTATATACCACTAGTCTTATGATATTTCTCATATGACAACTTGATCATGCACAATTACTAGTATGACAGTATGACTATTAGAAACTTAAAGTTATAAAATAGTGTATATGCATTAAACAGTGGTACTTCAGGTGGGTCTACCTCTGTGAGAAAAATACCCGCTAAAGTTTTCCTCATTTCAGCCAATCTGACTAAACATGTGCAAGGGGTTGTGGCCTTCTGGACCTGGGGGTTCGGGTCTTACGATTCGGAAAGAAAGAGTAAGACAGTGATTCAAGTGTATGCCAATGGTTAGATTTATTACTTAATGCACACTCACGGCTGCCGAATAGTATAGAAGAGGCAGCTAATAATGATTAATAATGGTCTACATGGTGCGGAGGTCAGAAGGGCCTCTGACGTAGCGGCTGAGCCCTGGGCTTTATATAAGGACCAAGGTGTTCGTCGTCAGATGTCCCCACAGACCTGGATCGGTGCTGCCACCTATCCCGAACCTGAGGAACGTCCGACGACTCGACTCACCCGCCACGTCAGACAGTACCCAGCTCTATGGTTAAACAATACGTACCTCTACACATGCATGGCCATCTTATTTGTTTGCCAGAAGGGTGTTGCTCCTATAGTAAAAGGAAGAGCTGGCCAAAAATGCCCTCCTTTCTAGTCCTTTCTTTTCATGTAGCTATAACTTGTCCCTTTTGTTGCTCACAAGTGGTCATTCAAGTACAATGCTAAAAAAGGGGTATTTGAGTAGGTACCTAGTAGGGAGAAGTTAGTCAGTATAACAAACTATAGAGCGTGTGACGTGAGTAGGTACCTGGTAGTGCAGCTCTCACTATTTTAAACAAGGCAGGTGACTTCTCAGACTAATGTGCTGGGTGAAAGTTGAATAGTGAAGCAGTGCACGACTTGTTTAGAAAAGAGGGCACATAATCACAGCTGTTTTCACAATAGGAGCAACACCCTCCAGAGTCGATAAACCTGTGTACAAATCACCCACCTACCTTGTAACACAAGTTATAAGAGCAACTTTTAACTACCTTCTTCATCAAACAGCCATTCATTTATTACGTATGACAAGAGTGTCAGATCGCAATATCACAATTACTTCATATTTAAATGAAGTCACCAAAAATATTTTTGTTTTAAATAACAACCATAAAAGTCTGTAAATCACCCAGGTGTCTTAAAACACAGGTTAAGTAACCTTTAAATTACCTTTTTCTTTAAACTGCCATTAAGTTATTGTATATGATGAGGGTGTGAGATCACAATAGAGAGGTTGAGATTTGCCTAATTGTAACGTGAAGGGCAACGTCTGGCCTACCATTTACAATCATTTTAGACGTACATGTTGCCGTACACGTCATGATCTTAACCTCTCTAATAACAACATTACTTAACGGCTTAATGATCATTCATCCTAAACAAAATGTGTTTTGTTTTTAATAACAACCACCCATTCTATTTGTTCATAAATCACCCTGGTACCTCATAACTCAAGTAAATCAACCTTTAAATACCTTCTCCATCAATCTGCCATTTATTTATTATGTATGGTCAAGAAGTCAGACTTTACTTTGTGTTTAATGACAATTAATCATCATCATGAAAACTGAACAAATCTCAATAAACCAAAATGTTTGGTACTTGCCTTCCCTGATACAGAATGATCTTTAGTGTGAAGAATAACATTGTAAACATGCTACATGTAAGAAGTGTGCTACAACTTACCATAACACCAAGGTGTAGGATATGCTACATGTATACAGACCTGTTGGCCATATATCACCCTGAGCTAGCATCCCTGTTAAAAGGAAACTACTACCAACATCAGATATTAACCCAGATACAGTTTGTTTTAGTGGAAGTCCTTCAATGACAAGATGGCCAGGTGCAGCAAAATGAAAAAAAAAATCCCTCCATAAATTGTTCAACACTTTGTAGATAGGGAATGTAGTGAAATGGACCAGGTGCAGGTTAGGCTGTCTCCCCACATGAACATCTCGATATGGCTCAAAGGAAGTCCTAAGAAGTCACCATCTTGATTGGTAGCTAAACATAAAGAATAAATATCATGCAAAATGAATTCAGTCAGTTGTCTTTTACCCTTCAATTTCCGTTAACAGCTAGAAGGTCTAATCACCTTAAGTAATAGTGTAGTATACTCACCAGAAAGTAGTATGGAATACATATTTCAACCAAATTGTTAAGTGCTAAAATAGAGCAGCAACACCATTACATCAGTATGTCTGTAAGGATATTTCAGAATCAATTACACAATTTTGTTAAAATGATTTTGTTCTCTAAATAGTTTTCTATGATTTGATATCAGCAGTAACTGAAGGTAGTTGTTAAGGGGGTTCAGTATGTATCTCTCTTTTAAATCCATACTTTCTAATATGAAAGGTAGAAACATTTACATCTTCAGAATTGATTCGAACTATCTTCCATGCCACGTAAAGATCCTTAAGTTTACAGTGAAATGCGGCTTAAAACCTTGTACACATTGGCTTAAAGTGGATCAACATCATCAAATCAAAACAATAATCATTCCTACATTTTTCTTCCACAGATACTGTGGATGACCTATGTTATTATATAAAGCACTGCAATGGTGGTGAAATTAGCATAGCCTTGGAATCAACATTTTATTATTTAATAATTAAATATTACTGATGAGCTGAAAATCATTTCTATCAATGAATTTTACAGGTAGAAAGATATAGGAAACACAGGGTTTGATTATTGTGAACATGAGCTGGAGCCGGACCACCTTACACCCAACACAGTACTGGACTGTAGAGAGACACCCTGACAGACTTAACAATGCATTGCACAGATTGTGATTCTAAATTTGCTGCATCAGCAACTTTTTTCTTCTTACTATACAAGTCTGTCATAATAGGCCCTAGTAGAGAGAGCTGTCAGGAAATTGGCTTGTGAGTTTGTCAAGGGTTGTCAGACTGTCTCTTATTACAGACGCATCCGATCAGCAAGAAGGAATATTAATATATTGACTATATAAATGATGCAGGGGTTTATATGGGGATATACATATACCTACTATGTGCTCTAATCCCCTCCCACTCACCCTGGCGCTGGGTGGGTGGGTGTTTAGTGTGTCATTCACTCACCAGGGGGATGCGTGCAGACGTCACACGCCCAGTTGTTTTGAATGTCACTGTTGATTTCAAACTTTACTAGTTTGTTTTTCTTTTGTTGTTAACTTGGAAATAAAGGGCAGGTATAGCCAGCCATATGCGTTAGGCTCCATTAATAATTGTCTTGTCTTCTATTATTTGTATTCACACAATAGTTCATAGTATATATGGCATATATATATATATTACATTATTAGAGACACATCTCAGAATAATAGATCACCCCTCATTTCCCTCAGATATTAAAGAGAGAAAACCATTTCATTTCATGGGCGTGGAAAGCAGGGGGGACAGGGGGAACATGCCCCCCCCCCTCTTTTGGCCAACTCCTCAAAGGGTCAAAACTAAAAAGTCAAGCAAAGGGAGGTCAAAAATTGCAGAAAACCCCCCTGGTCCCATCCACTCTGAAACTGCTTCCCACACCCCTGCATTTGAACCATGAAGACATGCTCACACATTATTCTATGCTTACTGAGACTGCAGAAGACTGTACCATGTTAGACTTAGGACTTTACATGGTTACTATGGTAACTGTGCTAATCCATCACCAGAATGAGTTGGATCTGGCACGAATCCCACTTCATATTTTGTAATCCCAATAACCCCCCCCCCCATCCACCATTTGTTTTACTCAGCATCATAGAGGTAATACTCTTTGTACTCAACATAATACTTGAAGCATTGTTGCTTTGTTCTGAAATGTTATTTCATTTTTGAAGGAATATGCGATATGTGCTGAATTGTTATTGTTGACCACTGGCATGCTACCATAAATCAATTTATTGTTGAGGATGCAACAGTTTTGAAAGTACCCAGCAAATTGTCGTTATCTGTCGCCATGATTGGTCATCAATGGTGACTCCTTATTGAGTGATAACTCACTGCGTCATCTTTCGCCACTGTGTGTCAGTCTCACATGGCATGGCAATTTATCACAACAGTCACCAACATGATCTCACTCACTGCGTGAGTATGTGCCACCCCTTGTCATCCCTCACAAAGCATGGTGACTTATCACCACCATCGCCAACATGGATCTCACTCACTGCGTGAGTATGTGCCACTGCCTGACAACTCTCACTCAGAATGGCGGCTTATCACAAGCATCGCCAACATGGATCTGACCCACTGTGTGATTATGTACCACTCCCGTGCCACTGGCATCAACTCTCACACAAAATGGCGACTTATCACTACCATTGCCAACATTGGTCTCACTCAATGCGTGAACTTGTGTCACTCCATGTCAATGCTCTCTGAGGATTGCATCATCTGTCACTCACTCTCACTCAGAATGGCAACTTATCACCACCATTGCCAGCCTTTGTCTCACTCAATGCGTGAATTTGTGTCACTCCAAGTCAATGCTCTCTGAGGATTGCATCATCTGTCACTCACTCTCACTCAGAATGGCAACTTATCACCACCATTGCCAAAGTTGTTGAGACAGCACCACTGTTCAACATGTAGCCAATCTAGGAAGTGTGGGCATGAAGTATGAGTCCCATACTTATCAAATGTGCTTTGTTGCACACTGATTTCCATGTAATACTTCAGGGTTGAATCAAACAAGATTATATAGAGAAAATATGAATTGAATTTAGATAGAGGTATCTCTAAAATAAAAGCAACTATCCATAAACACCTTTTCTCTGGTTACAGGAAAAATACATAAGGAAGTATCTACATGAACACCTTGTCTGTGGTTAGAGGGAAGATACATATGGCAATACCTTCTCTGGCAAAACATACATTGATCTGGCAGATGTGAGGCTGCATGATTACCAATGTCGATGATCATGAGCTTTTCATCTAACAAGATGAGTGATCACCAGCATCGCCATCACTGGTGAGTCTGAGTGATCACCACTCTCGCCATCCATGGTGAACCTGCCCTATGACGTGGTGCGCATTTCATCTAGCGAGGTGAGTGATCAACCGCCTTGCCATCCCTGGTGAGTGTGAGTCATCACGATCCTCGCCAACCATGGTGAACGTGCATTATGGCATGGTGTGCGTTTCATCTAGCGAGATGAATGATCACCTGAGTGACCATCCCCCGTGAGTGTGAGTGATCACGATCCTTGCCATCTGTGGTGAATGTGCGTTATGATGTGGTGTGCGTCTCATCTAGCAAAGTGAGTGATCACTCATGTCGCCATCCCTGGTGAGGATGAGTGATCATTTATGTCGCCATCCCTGGTTAGGATGAGTGATCACGATCCTCGCCATCCCTGGTGAACATGCACTATGACGAGGTGCGTGTTTCATCTAGCGAGGTGAGTGATCACCTGTGTCGCCATCCCTGGTGAGTCTGAGTGATCACCATCCTCGCCATCTGAGGTGAGGCCATGTGATCACCACCATTGCTATTCCTGGTGATCTTGTGCTATAGCGACGTCGTGTTCCATCTAGCGACATGTGTGAGCCACTTCACACAGGTTGACGAGGAATCACGACAATTTGCTGGGTATGATCAGTGAATATCTGATCATGAACATGTATTATGTCCCTTATTAAATGGAGATGAACATAGACCTTTGATCCAAACCATTTATAAGCTGGAGATGAGAGAAATACACTAGAAGCATTTCACGCCATTATACATATCATCTCACCCTCTGTATATTAGCCCAAGCTCTTCTATTCAAAACCTATCCATACCCACCCTAGGCACAATGTGCTCGGGAGAGCACTTGACATGCTGCGAGTTTGGATACTAAGCCTAGAAATTCCTCTAAGAAGGAAATTGCAAAAATAAAATTATTATCATCTTGGGACCACAGGAGAATCACTGATTTAGCATCAATTCTCTCCTATTGCCAATTTGTGGTATATTATTTCCACCAAGACTCTTTTAAAATTCCATGAATAGTCAAAACTCTACCTGAGTTGAAATGGCTAGAAGACATGTCAAAGTATTTTTGTTATGTCCAGAGCCCCAACCTCCTTCAAAGAGGAAATGAGAAAATTCAGAATAGTACCTGTGGCTGTCCATAGAGGGCAGTCCATGTCCCCGCCAGAGTTAGTCTCTGAATGGCTGCTTGCTCCATTTCCCAGTTCCCTGAGGTGTAACCATTCTGCTATTATTTCAGAAAGATAACAAATTCAGTCCATCTGCTCTACCCCTACCTGAACTCCTGCTAAGTAACCAGCCCTAAGAACTAACGATGACTGTCAGGCCTCTTCTATTCTAATGGCTCATTCAATCATGGACATGTCCATAGTCCTAAATTGATTGCATTGTTGTTGTTTTCCTTTCTGTTCTTGCCTATCTGTTTTTTTACAGGTATTGATAGTTGTATACATGAATATGAAATGTGCACATGGTTTAATGTCAAGATGACAAAGCCACATAACACTATACCTCGTCTATATATGTATGGACACACAAGCTGCTGCACTTTTACCTACAAACCGCATGGTTGAGAATCGCTGTTTCTGACTGACATGGTCATTTTTCATGTAGTCTTATATCTAGATACATTTTCAATTAGCCTACAACCCTCACCCTATCCAACAATCAACCTATTTCATTTTGCCCCTTTCAATGTATATTTTGAGGCACTTAATTCCCAGTGTTGCCCCCTTAACTTGAATGTACACAAATCTTACACAAATCACTCTCTAAAAGTCTATTTTCAATGTGCCAAATCACAAAAGCACATGGCACATGTCTGGATACAGTTCCCAACATCTGTAGACCAAAGGAGGTGGTTCACTTCTTTACCAATGTTCCAATTCTTTGTATACTGTGAAAGATGAATAGCCAAAACACCATACAAGGTAGATAATACTCCTTAGTCCAGGGCATGTATATAAGGTTTATATATCCCCGTCTAGTGAGCATACACGATAAGAATGATATATTGCTACTGCATTGATTACTAGAATCATTGAAAGTCGGGAGAGGTTAATCCAATAATCAAGGACGGTAGGACGTGTCCAATCGAGTTACACAGAGACATTCAATACTGTTATAACGAGGTGATCAAAAACAATCTGAGTCTACTATAGCTTATCTTCCATACACCAACCTAATACTGCTTCAAAAGCCAAGGGACCTATACATTAAACTGATTGGATAGAGGGAACATTCCCATTTAGCCTCCACTAGCATCACTCCTACATGCCTCTGCAGGAAGAATTTTGGTGATGGAATGTTTAAGTGAACCAGTAAGGTAAAGACTAAAGGGGCCAATAAACTTGCAACTATGTCTGCTTTTTTCTCACATCCTGTAGGTTACGTGGACGTAAATGCTGCCCTCTCGTGAGTCATATGGTATTCAGCACTGCACTGAAGGGTGTTCTGACTGCTGATTGGTTTAGAATTAGACAGAAGAAATATTGGTAAAGTTATGAAAAAAAATCACAGGTGTTCCCAAATAGTTAATAAATGGCACAGTAGGTGTGTTTTTATATTATGCCAGTCCTTGGGGATTTAATGAGGCATGCAAAGGTTGTTCTGGCCAATGGAGATTTTTAGGCCCAAAATAGGGGAGAAAGGCACACACTGCACATATCATTCCATTCTTTAAGATTTTCAGGTTAAGCCTATCCAACATTCTGTCACATTGTGTATGAGGGATGAGTTAATTGTGCTATGGTTGAAATTTTTACTAGTGAACATTTTACGCGGCTATTTTTGTGTATTACGCTATATAGAGGAAATAGATTTAGTTCCCCTTGACCTGTAAGAGCTACTGCCAGTATACACAAACAAAAGAACAAAAATCCCTTTCCTACAAGAGCATTTATATATAAATGCCAATTAAAGAAATCAAAATCTGTTGATTAATGTATAGGGTGAGGGTTGTCCTTGTTGTATGTTGTATGGTGTAGATGGTTTACATGGAAAAGACATCATAAATTGATTGTGTCAATTTTATACATAATGTCAATAATCTATTCCTCTTTGGTGTGGATTTGGCCTCTTGGAGGCACTTAGGTCCCAGTGTTGCACCCTGGTGACTGTATGAAGAACTACCAGAGTAGCTTACTCCGAAGTTGCTCCATACATGACGTTCAAGCGCCCTCCTCCACTCCTATGCTATAACTCAATTAGGTCACTGACGTCACTGTACCTTTAGCTTGGTTACTAGATGAATTATAGCCCCTGTTTCCTATCAACCCCTCCCCAAAGTGCACTATCAAAGTGTCCTTCCTACCAGATGAACAGCTTTCTAGGGCAATGCTTTCCCCGACAGCGTTGTCTGTTTTATCTCTAAATTTACCCTAATTGATCCTTGATTGTTCCTGTCTTTATATGTTCCTCACTGTTGCTGCTAATTTCTCTAACCTCAAAAATTAATACCCTTCTCTCATGCCTTGTCTTCCATCATTAGCTCTCTCTATCCTGTCCTCTCTCCCCCACCTTTTGCCTCTTTCCACATCGCTCCCCTGATCCCCCTTCCCTCATCTCCCACCATTTGCCATTTTCTTGCTTTCTTGTCTTAACATGCCTCCATTTTATACATAGATATTCCTGGTCCCCTCACTACCACTGATCCAATGTTCAATACTGAATCCACCTGAGTACATGATAACTCAATTAGTTCCCTTACCTCAATCCCAAACACAATTTGCACAAGTCACTTTATGGTGGCTATAAGTTAAACTCTCTCTTAAGCTGTTCCTCCCTTCAGTTCCTTTAGTACTCTCTTAGTTTAGCACTTTGAATATTGCATCATGCCTCCAGGGCCATGCATCTTACCCTTCATAATGCATAAAATGCTTGCGGGGAATCAGCTAATGGGCTAATCGTGATGAAATGAGGGTGATTTAATCTCATCTTGTTTGCAGTATTTATTTATGTAGCACCAGTACTGCATGGTTAGAGGTACAAATAGTTAAGAGGGGCTGGGTTTATCTGGCTATAACCCCATATTAGATAGTACTTAAGGACAGACAGGTTTATGAGTTTTAATGACAGCTCAGTCAGTGCCAAATAAAAAAAAAATAGTAAATCTAAATCCCCAAGGAGATTAATTTTACTGATTGATTCATGAGTACCTCTGGATAAGGATTCAACTTGAGGCTATTAAGGGGGAATACTCTTGGAGAAAACCTCCTTTGCAGTGATCAAACCCCCATTAAAACATGAGGACACGCCTTAAGTTTTACTTATTTCAGCCAATCAGAATAAATGATGCATGGACATCCTATTTGTTTGCCAGACTTAATAAACCAGCGTAGAAAAATCATCCACCTACCTTGTAGCTCAGGCAATCTTTAACTACCTTCACCATCAAACTGTCATTCATTTTTTATGTATGATAAGGGAATCAGATCACAATAACACACTTACTTGCTACTTTATTGAGGAGGATTCATCCTCAAAAAAAGTGTTTCCTTTCAAATAACAACCAGTCATTTATTTGTTAAACATTCATGAAAGTTCTGTACAAATGACCCTGGTGCCTCATAACACAGGTTAAGTAACCTTTAACTACCTTCTCCATCAAACGTCTGTTCATTTATTATGATTGGTGAGAGTTTCAGATCACAGTAATACACTGTACTTTGTGTTAAATCAAGAGAAAATGATTTTTTTGTTTTTGCAGTTGCTGATTCAACAGCATAAATTGATGGACACAAATTGATCGGCTATGATAGTTAGTGACTCTTAGTGTGAAAGATAACATTAAACTATTAAGACAGGCCTCACAGACAGTTTGTCTTAGTACAAGTCCTTCAGTGACAAGATAGCCAGGTGCAGCCAAATGGAAAAATCCCTCCATAAATTGTTAAAGACTTTTAGAGAGGAAATGTACTGAAATGGGCCAGGTGCAGGAGTTGACCATGCAGGTTGTCCGACCACACAAACCTGAAAGGAGGAGGTCAGGGTAGGAGCTGCTTGTTCCAGATGCAATGGCTAAGCTGAGAGATGGCTAAAGCTGTCATAAAAGATCCTTATGACAAGGCCAAAAGGATGTAGTAAAGAATCACCATCTTTATAGATTCACCTAAAAATGATATATATGGGAATTAAAGGGGACCAAATACCCATTAGTAGCAAAACATGTAAAGGATTAATCTCATGCAAAATGAATAATAAATTCAGTCACTCTCGTGTTTTTGCCTTTAATTTCCATTGATAGGAAAAATCACTCTAGCCTCTTTAACTTGTTTAAATTGATAGATCTAATTTTGGCAATAGATTTTGTTAGTTCTGTATGATTTGATGATATAAGCAGTTATAGAAGGAAGTTATCAAGATAGTTTACATCTCTCTCTTTGAAATATATACTTTCAGAGATAAGCTGTGTCTGCTTATCAGATCTGAATTTTTTTTCTTTTTCTTTCTTTCAATTTTTTTTTAATGTCATGAGCTCTCTATGAGTCTTTTCACTTGTTTGCCACAGCATATAAAACACTGTAAAACAAAAAAAAGAACTACCTTATGATGCATACGCCTTTAACTACCTTCTCCCTCAAGGCTCCAATTCATTTATTATACACGCTGGAGATGTCAGAGCGCAATAACACAAAGTGCTCAATGTTTTATTGAGAATGATTCATTTTATTATTAAGTGTGTGTTTTTTCTTTGAATAATAACTCACCATTTATTTTGTTAACACAGTCAATAAAATTCTGTACAAATCACCCTGGTGCCTCATAACACAACTTCATTAGCCTTTATATAATGCCTTCTCTTCAGCCTTCAGCTATCTAGGGCAATGCCTTCCCTGTGCCCTTTTCTCCATTTTTTCTACATCCTCCCCTTCATTTGATCCTTGATTGAGCTTTGGTGCACTGTATATGGGTTCACTTTTTACTGAGGTCCTTCTATCCTATTTTCTGGAGCCTTATCCTTAGTTCTTTTTGGTTTGTTTTTTGTGTGTTTATTTTTTTATCTCATGAGCTCTCTATGCTTTCCTCTCTCCCTCTCCTTCCCTTTTCTTTGCCTGTTTCTGCAGGTTTTGTGTGTTTCCTTTTTGTATATTCTTATTGCCATCTCAGCCATTCTCCCATTGATAGAGTAATCCACTTGAGTACCTGATAACTTAATTA
The DNA here is from genome assembly GCA_949317995.1 of Acholoe squamosa. NCBI lineage: Eukaryota > Metazoa > Annelida > Polychaeta > Phyllodocida > Polynoidae > Acholoe > Acholoe squamosa. The sequence goes on along the minus strand of OX439041.1, from coordinate 81,993,597 downwards.
GTTGCCTAGCTTTAATCTCCAACACACTTAACTCATATCTAAAACTGTCTCTTTAAACTCTTCTTTCCCATGCTAGCTTAGTTTAGCACTTTTAATGCTGCACCATGCCTCAGTGGTCAGCAATTTTATGATGCAGCAAAAGCTTGCTCGAGAATCTGCTCACCAACACTGTATGGGTACATTTTGTTGAAGCAGGGGTCATTCAATCCCATCAGGTCAGCACAATGTGTAAAGGTGGTAGTTGTTGATGAACAGAGATTGCAGCCTTATTCAAAGCTGCATCAATGCCAGTTAAGAGCGCCTCGAATTATGTAGATAAAATCTGTCATTAAAATGTACTTAATGACAATGGTTTATGAGTTTGTAATGACAGCTTAGTAAGTGCTGAATAAAAGAAGGTGGTCAATCTGAATCCCTGAGGAGATTTATTTCACTGATTGATTCGTGGGTACAAAATTAACAGAATTTATCATGTCTGTATTTATTTGGAATATGAAAACAGCATTGTATTACTCAATCCCTTTTCGTTATCATAATGAAGTATGGAAACAAGAACATATGGATAATGAATATGTCCATATGTGATAAAACCCTGTTTTCACCTGAGGGTAGCTGTTCATTTTGATCCTTTGATAGCATATTGAATAAGCATCATACTTAATTATTAGTCATAATGTTGGATGCATACAGAACTGGCTTCACACGCTACAATCTTGCATCAAGCTGACAATATGGAGGTGATGTACTCCTTGAGGTTCAGCAAGAGGATCGGTGAATTTGTGCTGACCAATGTCATGCACTCCTTCATAAGTAGTTCTGAATAAATCAGAAAGAGATATTGACATATTCCCAGTAAAGGTTTATATGTTTCTAATTTTGGAAATAGTTGTGACTCAGATTTTAAACAGGCTGTTTTGCAGGTTTAGAAGATTTTGGAGGTGACAAATATATGCATATCAGACGATCAGAATTATGAAATAGAGGCTGCTTTAAAACAGCGGTACCTCAGGTTGATCTGTATATGTGACAAATGCCCTCCAAATTTAGTTTTTCCTCATTTGAGTCTTTTCACTTGTTTGCCACAGCGTATAAAACCTGTAAAACAAAAAAAGAACTACCTTATGATGCATACGCCTTTAACTGACCTTCTCCCTCAAGGCTCCAATTCATTCATTATACATGCTGACGGTGTCAGACAAAGTACTTAATGTTTTATTGAGAATGATTCATTTTATTATAAAGTGTGTGTTTTTCCTTTGAATAACAACTCGCCATTTATTTTGTTAACACAGTCAATAAAATTCTGTACAAATCACCCTGGTGCCTTATAACACAAGTTCATTAGCCTTTAGTTACATTCTCCATCAAATTGCTGTTATGTATGAAGTTGGTTTCAGATCAGAGCAACATAGTGTACTTGGTGTTTAATGAAAGCGATCTGTCCTCATTAAAACTGGACCAGGCACAATAAACTGAAACATTTTGTGCCTATCCTGTTTACGAAATTTGATTATTTGATCAATAAACAGTTACCAGGGTATGATAATACAGAATCACTTTTAGTGTGAAGAATAAAGTTATTAAGCCACTACATCTTAGAAGTGAGCGGCTACTTGATATCTCACCAACACCATGTAGGATGAGCTCCACATATATAAGCGCTGCAGTGATTCACATCATTTCTGTCAGACATCTTGGTCGTTACCTTAAGCTAGCACCTCTGGTAAGAAGACCCTACAGCTGGTATTAATTATTAACGCAGGTTTCACAGACAGTTAGTGTTCATTGAAGTTCTTGAGGGACAAAATGGCCAGACTCAAATGGAAAAACAACTTCATATATTGTTTAAAACGTTGTAGACAGGAAGTGTATTGAAATTGGCCAGGTGTAGCATAAAGGTTCATTATGACAAGGCTTAAAAGATGTCCATCTTGATAGACTCAAATGGAAAAACAACTTCATAAATTGTTTAAAACGTTGTAGACAGGAAGTGTATTGAAATTGGCCAGGTGTAGCATAAAGGTTCATTATGACAAGGCTTAAAAGATGTCCATCTTGATAGATTCAGCCAAAAATATAATTCATATATGGAAATTAAAGGAGACCAACTAGCCATTAGAAGCAAAACATGAAGGATTAGTCTCATGCAAAATGAATCATATATATTCAGTCAGGGGCATCTTTTGCCCTTCAATTTACATTCATTTCAAACTACCTTCTTTAACCCCTTTAGGTAACAATCTGGTATATGAAGCAGGAAAGTAATATTAAAATACTTTATTATGAACCAAATTGTAAGTACTAAAACACAGCAGTAACACAATTGCAACAATATGTCTGTAAGTTAGGATATGTCAGGATCAATTGCATAATTTTGGTTTGATATAAGAAGTTAGTTGTGAAGGTGTTCATAATGAATCTCTCTTTTAAATCCATAATTTCAAATCTGTGAGGTAGAAACCTCAAAGTTATCGTTTATCTCTTGCTCATAGATGATTGGATCTACGTTCTTTGACAAGCATTGATCCTTAAGTTTACAACATAACAGTAAACCACGTAATGCAGCTTCAAGCCTTCTTCACATTGACTTGAGGTGGAGCAATATAATTGAATCTAAGCTGTAATCATTCCTACATATATTGTCCTTCCAGAATACTTTTGATGGCCTATATATGTTAGTATTTAGAGCATTGCAATGTTGGTAAAATAGCCTTAGAATGAGATTTTGATCATTTAATGGTCTAATTATATGTTCTTGATTATCTTTAGCAAGTTTATCATATCATAAAATCTAGATCATTTATAACATTTTAAACCATGTTCTGAAATTTCAAAATGATATAAAGAGGCATTACTAAATGCTGGCCTACTGGTACTGTGATAGAAATAAGTATTATGCTCAGAGACCTGCACAATGGGGTCGGATTCAATAGCATCAACCTACAGAAGCTATCAACTATGTGGCATGAACTTGATGGAGTATTGCATAAAGTGAGACCCTTTACTTCCCTTAGAATGTTAAGGACCATACTTATTCATGATTGTATAATCCATGGTCATGGATCTAAATTAGAAAAATATAATCCGTATGCTGTAGTGATGCAGTAATTCCCCAGCTATACACACACATCCGGTTATTACCATGAGACCGATTTCACATCACTACCCCCACATGGTCCTTGACTGTGTCAACATAAAATAGAGAGACACCCCTGTAGATTTACTTCTGCCTTGTGCAGATTCTAATTCTAAATCTGCAGCATCAGCAACCTTTTCTTCTGACTGCTCATGTCTGTCTTATAGATACACAGTAAAAAAAGCTATCAGGAAATTAACTGTGGTCTATCTAACAAGGGTTTTTTGACTGTCTTTTTATTACAGACACTGGTATTTCATCAGAAGGAGGAGGCATATATTCATATCCACATACACTATATATCATGAACAATGTTCATGCATAGAGGCACACATCAACATCACACCCATAACTACAAAAGTATATTGACATTTTGTTAACCAGATACTTTTACTACTGTATGGATTAAATTATCCCTTTTTACCTGATTTCTTCTCCTTTTCTACGAGGCATCCAAGTCTGATTTGATTTGATTTGGTTAAAAAAAGTGTGCAAGTATGACCCAAAGTTAATTTCATAGATAAATTGCAAATGCTCCCCTCCACTAAAGGCATCATTGACACAAAATCAGGCAACGATCATTCAATATAGTTTGCAATAAAGTGTTGAAAAATTGAATTGAAAATTGCAGTGTCTGAGTTTAGCCTTTGTGCTTGTCATTCAGTTTATATCTCAAGGCTCACTCACTTTATATCTCAAGGCTCACTCACTCTAAATAGATTAAAACGCCTCAGAACAGCTGTAAAGCTACCATGAACCTACACTTTGAGCCTGGGACCCCAGGGAAGAGGAAATGAGCAAAGAAATTATATTACATTGGTTGGAAACAACCTGTGATTAGCTAAATGTACTTTACATTCCAATAAAAAAAAACTCTTGTATTGTTTCAGCCCTCAAGCCTGAGACAGTCCCATGGACATTTGCTCCATAGTGCTCTTTAAAGTAACAGGATATTTAGAAAAGAGAAAGCCTGTGGATGAGACATTTCATTGTACAGGACAACCATCAACTATGTTTAGACTATATCATTTAATAGATATGGCAGGGAGATAAATAGACCAATCCCCACTCAGACTGAGAGGCACCTTCTGAGAATCGTCTTCTATAAAATAGAGCTACCTCACAAGTGACAAGTGAATGCACAACCTCCTAAATCAGTACAATCATTTGACTTAAATTTGATTACGAAAGAGAACCATTTCTATGCAAACCTGTTCTTGGAGTTTGTGTTTTTATTGCCACAACCTCTTTCAAAGAGGAAATGGGAAACTATAGAACAGTACCTGTGTGTGTCCACAGGGGGCAGTACATGTCCCCTCCAGTGTCTGTCTCTGTTTGGCTGCTCGTTCACTTTCCCTGTTTCCCAGTGGTGTAGCGATTCTGCTATCATTTTAAATAACCAACAGCAAACTTAGTCAACCTTCAGGCAGTGTGCTTTAAAGTCCAAGCTTCATTAGTGGTTGATTTTGTGAGCATTTGATGCAAACATGAATCAACTAAACCTGATTTCGAACATGAGAAAGGATATTTTCTCATCTTTGTTTTACCAATTCACTGTCAAGGATACAGACAGAATGATGATCCGTATGGATATTGATCCCCTTTGGTGAAAATGATACAAGGGTTGTTGTGCTCAAATTCATCTGCACCGGGGCTTGTAATACATCAGTAATATATGCAAAAATATGCACCCTTTCATGAGAAAATCATGGTTTGGTGCACAATATGCATTTCTGTTCAGCAATGCAGTGCAAAATATCCTGTATAGATGTTTTTTTTGGCGGGGTTTGTGCAAGCCAATGAATAGATTTCTCAAATTGTTCATTTTGACTAAACATATCTATCTGTATTCTGCTTATCATTGTGAAATACTGCAGGTATGATGCTGTTATGATAGAAGCGGGTCGGCTGTCTGAATGAACAGGTGGTTGGGATGTGGAGGCATTAGAAGGTCTTTGATGCGTAAGTGTGATACTGGTGTGGTGTGATGGGTGTCAGGACCTGGGATCAAAAATAATCCTAAATGTGCATGGCCTGACTTGAAACCGCTCCCCGAGGGAGGGTGTCAGATAGTTGGGCAGAGGGAGAAGGAGGGGAGGGACATGGGTGCAGGTAGCAGCAGTGGCATTTGGTTATAAAAATAGGTGAGAATATGCTGGGACTGATAGAAAATGGTAGATTTAGAAGGATGAAGGGAATGATGCAAAGTGATACAGATAAAAAACCTTACTTTGACGAAGAGGATTCGGTTTTTAGTTTGAGATAGTATAGTCATTTAAAGAAAACAGTGTCCAAATCATGTTGTTACAATATGGACTTTTGTATTCTGCTGTATGTTCATTCTGTATAATCTTTCTTGAAACAAAAATGGCATTATTGTGGCATCTTTGAGCTCACCAGTCGAAGGTGCAATGTTTAAGAAATCAAAGTTTACCTGAGATAGAGACAACAATACAATGTGTGAATTATTACAATGATAATTAGATAATAATGTTTTGTTTATTTTGCCTAAGAGCATCAGCTGTTAATGGATTATAATCATAATAAGTTCGTTCTAACTTTATTAATTCATTAAGTACTCTTTAACAATATGGATCAATCACTTAAATCTACTCATTTTTAATCAGCCAATAAGAAGTGTTATATGTGTAGAGGTACACGTTATTAAACCATAGGAGTTGGGTACCGTCTGACGTGGCGGGTGAGTCGAGTCGTCGGACGTTCCTCAGGTTCCGGATAGGTGGCAGCACTTCGTATCCAAACATACATAGATACAAACGACCAATTAAACCTTGATAAGGCAAAATTCGAATCCGAAATTCGCCATTATCAGAACGAGTTGGATAAATTGAAACTTCAGTGTAGTAAACAAGCTGAAGACAATGAAACCATCCGAGTAGGCATTATAGCTTACAACAAACAACTGGAGGAGGATAGACAGAAACTCACAAATGAGCTTCAGGAATTGCAGACTACTGCAATAACACTAGATAAATATGTAGAAGCCGCGCAGTTAACTATAGGTAATATAGATCCAGCTGTGGTATTTACAATGTTGGGAAAGACATCCAAAGATGCAACCCCAATTAGATACAGCCCATTCGTTGATGATGGGGCTGACAAGAATGTAGTATCCGGAATCTATAAGAAACCGGATAATACCGCAGTAAATGGAACCGCACCTAAACGAGCAACTCCGATGCTGGATACGATAGGTCCGGCACCACCTATACCAGATTTGAGTCACAAAATTAAAGCGACTCACGATGGTGCTACTGGGACTAATAACAATACACCTGTGGCACAACCAAGAGCACCCGGACCAATGAGGCATATGTTGACACCACCTTCATATTTCCCCCAACCCGGCCACAGTACACCAGCAGGGCCAAGATTACCGAATCCACCTCCGGGTTCTGGTAATGTTCCTACTGATGGACGTTTTCTAAGACCAAACCCGCCACAATACAATGCTAATGGCGGTACGTATCAACCAAGAACATCTTCCTATGGATATAGAAATAATTATAATCCATCAGGAAGTGGTAATTATCAAAATGGTAATAGCTATAACCAGGGATGGAATCAAAATAATTCTTACCCTAGATATGCGTCTTCTGGAAACGCCAGTTACAATGGTGGATGCCCTGGCGGTTCATCCGGAAGCTACAATAATAATGGTCCACCAGGAGGAAACCCTCCAGGCGGCCAAGGAGGATCCGGATCCGAACTTCTATGCCTGCAGGGATGCAAACCATCTTTGATAGGAGCCAATGTATCCAAAACCTTGGCATTGACTGCTACCGAAAGGGAGCAGACGGCATGGAAGTCATGAACTGGAGCATGCGAGAAGCAGATAGGCTACGCGGATGTAATAATCCGGCACGTAGGCAGGCACGGATACCCCCTCCATATGATTCTAATGATCCATGGAAGGACAGGTATCAAGCTTTTGTCGATGAAGTCAATTGTAGTGGCTGGACAAACGAAGAAGCTCTGCCATATTTGATCTGTTGGTTAAATAAAGGCGGAAAAGTAGCTCTCAACCAATGGAGAGCAGCTTACGGATTATACGGTACTTATGATCAATTGGTAGAATGTGCCGCATACCTATTTGGATCAATCATTAGAGAAGATCCGTGGGTAAGTTTCAAAAAGAGAACACAAAAACCTAAGGAATCACACAAAGTCTTTGGTTTGGAGCTGCAGGACTTGCTTTCAAAAGCACGTCCAAATTGGGCTCATGACGATGATTGCTATCTACAAGAATTGTTTATACAATTCTACAGTGGATTGCGGGATCCGGATCACAAGCAAGTGGTCTGGGATTCTTGGAAAGATGACACTTCCTTCAGTGACCTGTTCATAGCAATTGATGGACATGACATGAAGAAACGATTGGTAGGTCTTGGACCTAGTCCAGTAAGAGCAGCTCCATTCCAATACGGAGGTACACCTGCTCCGGTATATGATACTTCCCAGTTAGCTCCGGTTGAATCGAATGAAGCTGATGAGGAGTATGACTATATCTCCGATGAAAACGGAGAATATATTGGTTCAGTCCAGATAGCTGGAAAGTATTACCGACAAAAGCGGTATAGGAAGGTTCATTCGAGAGGGAGAGGAGGATCTGTTGCTGGTAAAACAGCTTCCGGATCAACTCAACCGGGCAGTGTAGCCTCTACGGCGAAACCAACCGTAGCAGCCACTGTTGCTCCGACTAATATGATGGAAACGTTAATAGCCGGATTAACAGAAGCTCTAAAGAGACCAAGAGTTGACAAATCTCAAAGGAGATGTTTCAGATGCCAGAAACTGGGGCATTTTGCTCCCGAATGTATGGCCGAGAAGCCTGTCCCACGTAAACAGGAGGGTGTCTCTGGGATAAGTTCAGAGGAAAACTAGAAGGGGGTCTCCCGAGGGGCAAAGAAGGAGATCCCAGTGACAAATCTTGCCATGATATCACCATCCGTGATGATAGTTCGCATGTAGTAACAAGATCGCCTAACACCGAGGTGGTTGTAGACACCCGGAAGGTTAGGGAAGCTGATATAACAGGTGCCACGGGAGCACAGGGGAAACCCAATATCAGTAACGAGGCAGGCGGCTATGAATTAGCCAAGGTCTGTGGTGCCCACCTGCCCCCGGGTCATCCTTGTCTGGAATTCCTGAAAGGATGTGGATCGACTCCTGGTGTGAAAAATGACGTTCCGATCGTCACGGACATGCCCTCTGTTCTAAACAGAAGGCGGTGGTATGTTTGCCTCACTGTTCTGCCGAATTCCTTGTGGATATGGGAGCTAGCCACTCTTGTATCTCCAGGGGGTTCTACGATCTTATACCGGATGAACATGATACTCTCAAATCGGGAGGAAGTGCTCAGACGGCCGACGGCAGTACCTTGCAAACGTATGGTAGAACTTGTGTGAAACTACAGTTGGATGGTATACATGACTATGTCATGAGCGCCACCGTTGCGGATATAGCAGATGAGGGGATACTTGGGTTGGATTTCGCATCCCTGTATGGTGCTGTGTTGGAACCTCAAACAGGAGTGTTGAGTGTGAGATACCCGTATCCCGTAAAGGTTAGATGTGTACTGAGACAAGTGAGCAGTATGGCTAGTGTGGCACACACTGTGCGAATCCCCCCGGGAGTAGCCTGTGATGTGCTTGTAAGAAGTGATCCTGCAATGCGTAATAAACCTGCAGTGATAGAACCGGATGTAGTTACTTTGTCAAGTATCGGATTAAATTCTGTAGACACGATAGTAGCGAATGCATCCTGGTCGGTAGTACCTGTCTCCAATACTGGAAACACTACTATCTACTTGAAAAAGGGACAAGTTTTTGGAAACGTGACTCTTTCGGAAACTGTAACGGATAGTAAGCTAAGCTTACAAAAGGTAACAGGAGATGATGAAATTTCGGAAGACTTACTTAAGTTGTATGAAGAAACTTCATTAGAAGATCCGGAACACCGGAAAGAGTTCTATGATATGCTCTGTCAGTATAATAATGCCTTTGCCAAACCTGGTGAAAAGCTAGGTACGACAAATAAGGTATTACATAAAATAGATACTGGAGATGCTGCACCCTTTAAGATACCGTATAGACGGTTACCTTTAGCAAAAAAGAGAGTAGCTGAAGATGAGATAAACAAGATGTTGGAACAGGATGTAATAGTCCCTTCCAATAGTCCATGGAGTAGTCCTGTATGTATGGTAACAAAGAAAGACGGTACTATCCGCTTTTGCATAGACTACAGGAAGTTGAATGGAATAACGAAAAAGAATTCGTATCCATTACCGAGAATAGACGAAACCATTGACTCCTTAGGAGGGAACAGTTGGTTTTGTACCCTAGACTTGCAATCAGGTTATTGGCAAGTGGGAATGAACCCTTCAGATATGGAGAAGACTGCATTTTCGAGTCATATTGGACTATTCCAATATAACGTAATGCCGTTTGGATTGTGCAATGCACCTGCAACATTTGAAGCAATGATGGAAACAATTCTAAGTGATTTATTGTGGAAAAGATGTCTTGTATATCTTGACGATGTCATAGTCTTCGGAAAAACATTCGAAGAGTGTTCTAATAACCTAAAAATGGTACTAGAACGTATTATTTCTAATGGTCTCAAATTGAAACCTAAGAAATGCCATATGTTTAGAAAGTCCATAAATTATTTGGGCCGCATCATTAGTGATGAAGGAATAAAGGCTGATCCGGAAAAAATCGAATCAGTTACGAATTGGAAAAGACCTAAAACACCTAAAGAAGTGAGGTCCTTTTTAGGATTCTGTTCCTATTACAGGGAATTTATTCCGAATTATTCTAGAGTCAGTTATCCATTACAAGCAATAGCTAACTGGACTCCAGGAAGTACCAAGGAAAAATTTCCTTGGACGCATGAACAGGAAACCGCTTTTCAAAAGCTAAAAGACCTGTTCACAAGTACTCCTGTATTGCAATATCCGAATGAAACGGATCATTTCATACTGGATACTGATGCTAGTAATGATAGCATTGGTGCAGCTCTCTCGCAAGTCCAAAATGGGAGAGAAGTACCGATTGCCTTTGCCAGCAATACACTGAGCAAGACTCAGCGCAATTACTGCACAACCAAAAGAGAGTTGTTAGCAGTAGTCGTATATACCAAGAAGTTCAAACATTTTCTATGGGGAACGAACTTAACTTTACGTACGGATCACTCCTCTTTAAGGTGGCTACTGAACTTCCGAGATGCTGAAGGAATGTTAGGCCGATGGCTAGCCCATTTATCCGAATATGGGCTTGAACATCAACAGATTCAGCATAGACCCAGAGTTAAGCATTTAAATGCTGATGCTTTGTCTCGAATACCAATTCGGAAATGTGATAATCCGGATTGTACTGATTGTGGAGCTCATAGGGCAGTGTTAGCAGGGATTCGAACACCATTCGTACCCCTAGTTGCCAGTATACTGGATTGGTCTATGGATCACATACGACATTTCCAGGAAGCTGACTCGATAACTGCGCAGCTACTGCAATTAGTACCAAAGGGTATACGTGCAGTTAGACCAGAGGTCTCTCTGGAAAATCGAGAAATGAGAAGGTTTCTTGCTCAATGGACCGAGCTTGAAGTCCGGAAAGGCGTGTTATACCGTTGGAAGCCATGTAATAATGGTGAGAGAATCATGCAAGTGGTGATACCACATGCTATGAGACATGACATTATGTACTTCTGTCATGGACATCGGACCAGTGGTCATTTCGGAAGGAAACGCTCGTTAGCACGACTCTCCAAGAAATACTATTGGCCTGGCATGACACGGGACTTGCAAAGATGGGTAGTCACCTGTCCGGATTGTTGTAAAAATAAAGCCGGACCCGGGATGGGCAAACTTCCCCTATCCAAAGAACTTTTCGGAGTTAGATTCGCAAGAATCGGGGTAGATATTATTAGTGAATTTAATACCACCGCTAATGATAATACCTGTATGATGGTAGTGTGTGATTATTATATGAAATACACTAAAGTATTTCCACTACCGGACCACAAAGCAATTACTTGTGCCGAAGCCTTTGTAAAAGGTTGGGTACTAAGTTTCGGTGTACCATTAATGTTACACAGTGACCAAGGCAGAGAATTCGAATCAAATCTCTGGCAGGGTATGTGCGAATACTTAGCTATTTGCAAGACTAGAACCAACCCGTATAGGCCACAAAGCGACGGATTGGTGGAAAGGTTCAATAGAACCCTCATCCAAGTTCTAAAGTCACTCGTTAATGAACATATGGATGACTGGGATGAGCATTGTCATTTCGTGACACATGCTTATAACAGTACGGTACATTCAAGTACAAATTGTACTCCGAACCTTTTAGTATTCGGAGAGGATTTGATAATGCCTGCTGACCTAGTTTTTGGAGTCGTAGGGATGGACCCTGAACTACCCTGCCATGTAGTTTTTGTGGAATGTTTGAGAGACAGATTTAAAAAAGCATATGAGTCTGTCCGAATTGATTTGGAGAAAAGTGCCAAATGGCAGAAAGTAGGATACGATACCGATCTAAAGCATTGGAAATTCCAATCCGGAGACAGAGTCCTCAGATTACATGAACCACTTAGACACATAAAATTAGCGTCTAATTGGGATGGTCCCTTCACTATAACACAAGTTATAAGTGATTGTACCGTAATTATCAAATCTGACCTTGGTCGACTTTATAAGTCAAATGTGGCTAGATTAAGGAAATGGTCTGGGAGGGAGACCTCCACAGAAATGTATGGTGAAGGTTCCGGAAAGATCCTGAACGAGAATCGCATAATAGACCAGGAAAAGAACACTACAGTGAAGCGTGGTCGTGGTAGGCCTAAAAAGTGTTCCGAATCAGTGACACCCACGCCAACACCGATTAAGCGTGGGGGAGTTAAAAAAGTCTCGGCAGGTGAAGACAAAAAAAGGAGGAAAGGTGTTTCTAAGGCTAAGAAGCACCTAGAGAAAGCTCTTCAGACTGTCAGGTCCGATAAAGAACTATCCGAGAAGGGGAGATACGTTCGCCGCAGTCCCCGAATTGCCCAGAGGACTGCAGTGACCTAACCTGTATACACAACGAGTGTAATGTTTGCATTTAGAGGAACGGATGACAACTGACCCGAAAGGCTTATTTGTCGCCGCCGCATGATGTACCAATGGGTAGTGGATGGATAATCCGGTGGATTTGCTTAAGCTTTCCATAATCTCCACTTAAATCCCCAGACGAGTCATCGGTGTGAGCGATAATTACCTAAAAACAATCAGTTTGTTGATGTACCGCTTGTAGCACGTGCGTTTCCGCATGACGTCACAGTGTCCAGTCTCGGCTGACCTCTCGTGACCCCGCGTGCAACGGGGAAATGACGTCACGAATGCTGGCCTGTCGCCATATTGTTTTTCGGTAACGTCCAAGACGGTCGAGCTCGCTCCCTTCTTGGATTTTACCGGCTAGCAAACTCCTCGCTGCTCCTCCAGAGTCTGTCTCCTGGTAGACAGACTCCGCTTGTGTCGGCCCCGGCGCTGTAAAAGCCGGAAAAAGGAGTAGTTTACTCCCGTGGGCGATTCCCCAGTCATGGCTGAGGAATCCGTAGCTGCAGCCAAGCTATCCGGTGACCCGGATAAGCTGACTCCGTCCGCAGAAGCTTTTCCGGAAGCTTTGTCGCCTGTTACACAGGAAGAGAGCGAGATGATGGACGTGGAGGAATCCACGGATCGCTCGTTCGAGGAGAAACTGGCTTCATTTTCACTAAATGAGCCAGAGAAGATGTTATCACCACTCCCACCAGAGGGATCCGGAGCGACTGCGAGTGCCGAACCCGCAGCGACAGAGTCCGAGACCACACAAGTCGACGGCTCGAAGGACCAGTGGAAGCCAGCAGTGGCTGACCCGTTCCCAGTAGAGTACGATGGTCGCTACCTGTATGTCCACCCGGAACTGCAGGCACAAGTGACCTACGCAGACGGGACACCAGTCAGGTTGGACCCGAAGGTTAGGATAGCTGTCGAGGGCGTTATGGTTCCCGATCAGCTGACCAGGACGCCTCCCGAGTGGCTTGGAGACTGGCCGTGGTTCCAACGGGGACTTATGGTAGACGCTGACTTCCGCGAGACAGTGTATGAAGCCAACCGAGCCTTCGAGCTCGGAGCGTACCCAAAGCCTGACAAGTCCCTGTGGAACGTCAAGGCTACGAACATTAATTGGGTAGGCTGCGTCTCGGATTCCGAGGGGCAGACTTACCCACGCCCTTGTGCTACCCGGCCCCAGTACCGGACCACAAAGGAGTATCGGGAGGCCGCTGCTAACTTCGAGCAGTGGGATGAAGGTATTTATATAACCGAGCAAGAATTAGTGGACGTCCAGAACAGTTCATTAATCGGTATGGACCGAGGTGCAGCCCTTCGGACGGTTCTCGTCCGCCGAATGACTGCCGAACGGGAGGCTCAGGAAGAGGCTAAGAGGGCCGCGGAAGTACCCGCACCTCCTATCCCCGACCTGAAACTTGCCACCAGGAGTTCAGCCAGTGCTACACCAGCCACCGGCCGTACTACCACTCAGGTAGAAGCCTTGACCTCCAGCGCATCCGGAACCCAGGAACCGGAGGAAGACTGGAAGGTCAGCAAGAACCGAAGGTCCGCTGCTCGGAAGCTTAAGAATCTCCCGGATTCTACTAGAGCCGAGCCGAAACCCAGCACTTCAGCCACTGGTAGTTCTGCCATGGAGGTTGAATCGTATGACGAGGAGTCTGTGCACGAGTCCTCGGTTGAGTATGATGAGAAGGCCACTCCATCAACTCAAACCGAGGCCGAACGCTGGGCTAACGCCAAGTCCGGATTCAAATCCCGGATTCCGACGTGCTTCTCCGACTGTGCGTTCGGAGTAAAGAAGGACGGCTCTACCCTCTATGCCTGCCCGGACTCAGTCAACAAAAATAATGAGTCAGACGATGAAGATTGGATGCGTCTTTCGGACGAGGACCCCAATCCGAGCAAAGCTTATCGAAAGATGTGGCTTATGCTAAACCACACCGAAGGGTATTACACTTATACCCAGAGGAGGAAGCTGCGTTGGGCTTTAGAGAAGTGGTACGGTGACGACCAAAAGTCCTGTCCCTTCTCTATCTGCCAGGATGCGAGTGATGTTACGATCCAGACCTGGAGTACTCCAGCCCGGTTTCAACGGCATCTGGTAGAGGCCCACTTCCACCATCACCCGGTTTACATTTGTGATCCGAGTTATGGCAAGAAGGGCAAGAAGTGTACTACGAAGGTGCAATACAACCGACGTAGTGATCTGGCTAGACACCAGAAGAAATGCCACGCAGAAGGTTTGGACGGGGCACGGAAGCATATCATGGAGCTTCATCGGGAACTCATGAAGGAGTTCGACAGTCTGAGCGAGGATGCTTGGTCTAAGATCCGACCAGGGGACCAAGTCCTCTGCGAAGTTCCGAAGACCAAGGATTCGAAACTCCGAGCTAAGATAGTCCTGACTCCTGGAAAGGGTAAACTGGACATGCACGAGTCTCTCTGGCAGAAATGCGAGGAATCCGGAAAGGATGCAAAGAGAGCTCGTGAAAGGAGCAGGAGAGATCAGAACCGTGGTGGCAACGGTAATGGTCAGGGCACCACTAAACCGAAAGTCAGAGCAGAGGACCGTTCCAGGTCCCCTCTGGCTAGGCACCCCGCAGAGCAGGCTCAGGGCACTCCGGTGTTCAAGAAGCCCGAACCTGCCGGATACGCTGGAGCCGTATCTAAGCCTGGGAAAGTTAGTTCTCGAAACTTTCCGTCCTTAAACCAGGGACCTGGACCTGAGAGCCAGACCTTGGTGGTAGGAAAGGATGGTCGCCTTATGCCAAAGAAGACCACCGCATCTGCTGCCGCCGGATCTGCATCCGCTCCAGCCGCCCCACCAGTTACCTTTACCCAGGAGCAGTTGAACATGTACCTGCAAATGGGATTGAAACAGAACGCACCACCTGCCTACTGTGTACCAACGGCAGGTGTGTCCGGAAGCCCTAAACCCGGAAGTGGTCCACAGGCCGCATCGACTCCTCCCAAGGCTGTCGCTGCACCTGCGAAACCAAAGGACGCTATTACCATTAAAACCGGTAATGCGGAGGTTTGGTTCGAGAAATCTCGCCAAGGGGAGGCAGATGTCCAGAAGGCCATCTACACCCACTGGGAGAAGTGTGTTCGCGAAAAAGCGACCGAGTTCCATCAGGGTCTCCTAAACGACACCCTGTTGTGTATGAAGGAGGTCGCGGATGCTGAAAAGCAGCGCCTCGAGACCCTCATCCGGGACGAAAGATTCGATATAACATCGAGGGGTAGAACGCTACACATGGAAAAGACATCATGAATTGATTGTGTCTACTTTATACATAATGTCAATAACTTATTGCTCTTTGGTGTGGAGTTGGCCTCTTGGAGGCACTTAGGTCCCAGTGTTGCCCCCTGGTGACTGTATGAAGAACTACCAGAGTAGCTCACTCAGAAGTTGCTCCATGCATGGCTTTCAGGCACCCTCCTCCACTGCCACACTATAACTCAATTAGGTCACTGACGTCACTGTACCTTTAGCTTGGTTACTGCATGATTAATAGCCCCTGTTTCCTATCGACCCCTCCCCGAAGTGCACTATCAAAGTGTCCTTCCTACCAGATGAACAGCTTTCCCCGACAGCGTTGTCTGTTTTATCTCTAAATTTACCCTAATTGATCCTTGATTGTTCCTGTCTTTATATGTTCCTCACTGTTGCTGCTAATTTCTCTGACCTCAAAAATTAATACCCTTCTCTCATGCCTTGTCTTCCATCATTAGCTCTCTCTATCCTGTCCTCTCTCCCCCACCTTTTGCCTCTTTCCACATCGCTCCCCTGATCCCCCTTCCCTCATCTTCCACCATTTGCCATTTTCTTGCTTTCTTGTCTTAACATGCCTCCATTTTATACATAGATATTCCTGGTCCCCTCACTACAACTGATCCAATGTTCAATACTGAATCCACCTGAGTACATGATAACTCAATTAGTTCCCTTACCTCAATCCCAAACAGTTCCTTTAGTACTCTCTTAGTTTAGCACTTTGAATATTGCATCATGCCTCCAGGGCCATGCATCTTACCCTTCATAATGCATAAAATGCTTGCGGTGAATCAGCTAATGGGCTAATCGTGATGAAATTAGGGTGATTTAATCTCATCTTGTTTGCAGTATTTATTTATGTAGCACCAGTACTGCATGGTTAGAGGTACAAATAGTTAAGAGGGGCTGGGTTTATCTGGCTATAACCCCATATTGGATAGTACTTAAGGACAGACAGGTTTATGAGTTTTAATGACAGCTCAGTCGGTGCCAAATAAAAAAAAAAGTAGTAAATCTAAATCCCCAAGGAGATTAATTTTACTGATTGATTCATGAGTACCTCTGGATAAGGATTCAACTTGAGGCTATTAAGGGGGAATACTCTTGGAGAAAACCTCCTTTGCAGTGATCAAACCCCCATTAAAACATGAGGACACGCCTTAAGTTTTACTTATTTCAGCCAATCAGAATAAATGATGCATGGACATCCTATTTGTTTGCCAGACTTAATAAACCTGCGTAGAAAAATCACCCACCTACCTTGTAGCTCAGGCAATCTTTAACTGCCTTCACCATCAAACTGTCATTCATTTTTTATGTATGATAAGGGAATCAGATCACAATAACACACTTACTTGCTACTTTATTGAGGAGGATTCATCATTAGTAGCAAGACATGTAAAGGATTAATCTCATGCAAAATGAATAATAAATTCAGTCACTCTCGTGTTTTTGCCTTTAATTTCCATTGATAGGAAAAATCACTCTAGCCTCTTTAACTTGTTTAAATTGATAGATCTAATTTTGGCAATAAATTTTGTTAGTTCTGTATTATTTGATGATATAAGCAGTTATAGAATGAAGTTATCAAGATAGTTTACATCTCTCTCTTTGAAATATATACTTTCAGAGATAAGCTGTGTCTGCTTATCAGATCTGAATTTTTTTTATTTTTCTTTCTTTCAATTTTTTTTTAATGTCATGAGCTCTCTATGAGTCTTTTCACTTGTTTGCCACAGCATATAAAACACTGTAAAACAAAAAAAGAACTACCTTATGATGCATACGCCTTTAACTACCTTTTCCCTCAAGGCTCCAATTCATTTATTATACACGCTGGGGATGTCAGAGCGCAATAACACTAAGTGCTCAATGTTTTATTGAGATTCATTTTATTATTAAGTGTGTGTTTTTTCTTTGAATAATAACTCACCATTTATTTTGTTAACACAGTCAATAAAATTCTGTACAAATCACCCTGGTGCCTCATAACACGACTTCATTAGCCTTTATATAATGCCTTCTCTTCAGCCTTCAGCTATCTAGGGCAATGCTGTGCCCTTTTCTCCATTTTTTCTACATCCTCCCCTTCATTTGATCCTTGATTGAGCTTTGGTGCACTGTATATAGGTTCACTTTTTACTGAGGTCCTTCTATCCTCTTTTCTGGATCCTTATCCTTAGTTCTTTTTGGTTTGTTTTTTGTGTGTTTATTTTTTTATCTCATCAGCTCTCTATGCTTTCCTCTCTCCCTCTCCTTCCCTTTTCTTTGCCTGTTTCTGCAGGTTTTGTGTGTTTCCTTTTTGTATATTCTTATTGCCATCTCAGCCATTCTCCCATTGATAGAGTAATCCACTTGATTACTTAATTAGTTGCCTAGCTTCAATCTCCAACACACTTAACTCATATCTAAAACTGTCTCTTTAAACTCTTCTTTCCCATGCTAGCTTAGTTTAGCACTTTTAATGCTGCACCATGCCTCAGTGGTCAGCAATTTTATGATGCAGCAAAAGCTTGCTTGAGAATCTGCTCACCAACACTGTATGGGTACATTTTGTTGAAGCAGGGGTCATTCAATCCCATCAGGTCAGCACAATGTGTAAAGGTGGTAGTTGTTGATGAACAGAGATTGCAGCCTTATTCAATGCTGCATCAATGCCAGTTAAGAGCGCCTCGAATTATGTATATAAAATCTGTCATTAAAATGTACTTAACGACAGACAGGTTTATGAGTTTGTAATGACAGCTTAGTAAGTGCTGAATAAAAGAAGGTGGTCAATCTGAATCCCTGAGGAGATTTATTTCACTGATTGATTCGTGGGTACAAAATTAACAGAATTTATCATGTCTGTATTTATTTGGCATATAAAAACAGCATTGTATTACTCAATCCCTTTTCGTTATCATAATGAAGTATGGGAACAAGAACATATGGATAATGAATATGTCCATATGTGATAAAACCCTGTTTTCACCTGTTCATTTTGATCCTTTAATAGCATATTGAATAAGCATCATACATAATTATTAGTCATAATGTTGGATGCATACAGAACTGGCTTCACACACTACAATCTTACATCAAGCTGACAATATGGAGGTGATGTACTCCCTGATGTTCAGCAAGAGGATCGGTGAATTTGTGCTGACCAATGTCATGCACTCCTTCATAAGTGGTTCTGAATAAATCAGAAAGAGATATTGACATATTCCCAGTAAAGGTTTATATGTTTCTAATTTTGGAAATAGTTGTGACTCAGATTTTAAACAGGCTGTTTTGCAGGTTTAGAAGACTTTGGAGGTGACAAATATATGCATATCAGACGATCAAAATTATGAAATAGAGGCTGCTTTAAAACAGCGGTACCTCAGGTTGATCTGTATATGTGACAAATGCCCTCCAAATTTAGTTTTTCCTCATTTGAGTCTTTTCACTTGTTTGCCACAGCATATAAAACACTGTAAAACAAAAAAAGAACTACCTTATGATGCATACGCCTTTAACTGACCTTCTCCCTCAAGGCTCCAATTCATTCATTATACATGCTGACGGTGTCAGACAAAGGACTTAATGTTTTATTGAGAATGATTCATTTTATTATAAAGTGTGTGTTTTTCCTTTGAATAACAACTCGCCATTTATTTTGTTAACACAGTCAATGAAATTCTGTACAAATCACCCTGGTGCCTTATAACACAAGTTCATTAGCATTTAGTTACATTCTCCATCAAATTGCTGTTATGTATGAAGTTGGTTTCAGATCAGAGCAACATAGTGTACTTTGTGTTTAATGAAAGTGATCTGTCCTCATTAAAACTGGACCAGGCACAATAAACTGAAACATTTTGTGCCTATCCTATTTAAGAAATTCAATTATTTGATCAATAAACAGTTACCAGGGTATGATAATACAGAATCACTTTTAGTGTGAAGAATAAAGTTATTAAGGCACTACATCTTAGAAGTGAGCGGCTACTTGATATCTCACCAACACCATGTAGGATAAGCTCCACATATAAGCGCTGCAGTGATTCACATCATTTCTGTCAGACATCTTGGTCATTACCTTAAGCTAGCACCTCTGGTAGGAAGACCCTACAGCTGATATTAATTATTAATGCAGGTTTCACAGACAGTTAGTGTTCATTGAGGTTCTTTAGGGACAAAATGGCCAGACTCAAATGGAAAAACAACTTCATAAATTGTTTAAAACGTTGTAGACAGGAAATGTATTAAAATGGGCCAGGTGTAGCATAAAGGTTCATTATGACAAGGCTTAAAAGATGTCCTAAGAAGACACCATCTTGTTAGATTCAGCCAAAAATATAAATCATATATGGAAATTAAAGGAGATCAACTAGCCATTAGAAGCAAAACATGAAGGATTAGTCTCATGCAAAATGAATCATAAATTCAGTCAGGGGCATCTTTTGCCCTTCAATTTACATTCATTTCAGACGAACTTCTTTAACCCCTTTAAGTAACAATCTGGTATATGAAGCAGGAAAGTAATATAAAAATACTGTATTATGAACCAAATTGTAAGTACTAAAACACAGCAGTAAGTGAGTAACACAATTGCAACAAGTTAGGATATTTCAGAATCAATTGCATAATTTTGGTGTTAAGATGATCAACAATTTGATATAAGAGGTTAGATGTGAAGTTGTTCATAATGAATCTCTCTTTTGAATCCATAATTTCAAATCTGTGAGGTAGAAACCTCAAAGTTATCATTTATTTCTTGCTCATAGATGATTGGATCTACGTTCCGTGACAAGCATTGATCCTTAAGTATACAACATAACAGTAAACCACGTAATGCAGCTTCAAGCCTTCTTCACATTGACTTGAGGTGGATCAATATAATTGAATCTAAGCTGTAATCATTCCTACATATATCGTGCCTCCAGAATACTTTTGATGGCCTATATATGTTAGTATTTAGAGCATTGCAATGTTAATAAAATAGCCTTGGAATGAAATTTTGATCATTTAATGGTCTAATTATATGTCCCTGATTATCTTTAGCAAGCTTATCATGTCATAAAATCTAGATCATTTATAACATTTTAAACAATGTTCTGAAATTTCAAAATGATATAAAGAGGCATTACTAAATTCTGGCCTACTGGTACTGTGATAGAAATAGGTATTATGCTCAGAGACCTGCACAATGGTGTCAGATACAATAGCCTCAACCTACAGAAGCTATCTACTATGTGGCATAAACTTGATGGTGTATTGCGTAAGGTGAGACCCTTTACTTCCCTTAGAATGTTAAGGACCATACTTATTTATGATTGTATAATCCATGGTCATGGATCTAAATTAGAAAAATATAATCCATATGCTGTAGTGATGCAGTAGTTCCCCAGCTATACACACACATCCGGTTATTACCATGAGGTGGAGACCGATTTCACATCACTACCCCCACAAGGTCCTTGACTGTGTCAACATAAAATAGAGAGACACCCCGGTAGATTTACTTCTGCCTTGTGCAGATTCTAATTCTTAATCTGCAGCATCAGCAACTTTTCCTTCTGACTGCTCATGTCTGTCTTATAGATACACAGTAAAAAAAGCTATCAGGAAATGAACTGTGGTCTATCTAACAAGGGTTTTTTGACTGTCTTTTATTACAGACACTGGTATTTAATCAGAAGGAGGAGGCATATATTCATATTCACATACACTATATATCATGAACAATGTTCATGCATAGAGACACACATCAACATCACACCCATAACTACAGAAGTATATTGACATTTTGTTAATCAGATACTTTCACTACTGTATGGATTAAATTATCCCTTTTTACCTGATTTCTTCTCCTTTTCTACGAGGCATCCAAGTCTGATTTGATCATCTTTGGTTAAAAAAAGTGTGCAAGTATGACCAAAAGTTAATTTCATAGATAAATTGCAAATGCTCCTCTCCACTAAAGGCATCATTGACACAAAATCTGGCAACGATCATTCAATATAGTTTGCAATAAAGTGTTGAAAAATTGAATTGAAAATTGCAGTGTCTGAGTTTAGCCTTTGTGCCTGCCATACACTTTATATCCCAAGGCTCAGTCACTCGATTCTATCTAAATAAATTAGAAATGACTCAGGAGTGCTGTAAAGCTACTTACACTTTGAGCCTGGGACCCCAAGGGAAGAGGAAATGAGCAAAGAAATTATACCTCACAAGCGACAAGTGAACGCACAACTTCCTAAATCAGTACAATCATTTGACTTGAATTTGATTAGGAAAGAAAACCATTTCTATGCAAACCTGTTCTTGGAGTTTGTGTTTGTATTGCCGCAACCTCTTTCAAAGAGGAAATGGGAAACTATAGAACAGTACCTGTGTGTGTCCACAGGGGGCAGTACATGTCCCCTCCAGTGTCTGTTTCTGATTGGCTGCTCCTTCACTTTCCTGATTTGCTAGTGGTGTAGCGATTATGTTATCATTTTAAATAACTAACAACAAACTTAGTCAACCTTCAGGAAGTGTGGTTTAAAGTCCAGGCTTCTTTAGTGCTTGACTTTGTGAGCATTTAATGCAAAATAGAATCAACTAAACCTGATTTCAAACATGAGAAAGGATATTTTCTCATCTTTGTATTACAAATTAACTGTCAAGGAGACAGAATGACGATTCTCGTGGTTATTGTACACTCATTGATCCCCTTTGGTGAAAATGATACAAGGGTTGTGGTCCTCAAATTTATCTGCGCTGGGGCTTGTGATATGTCATCAATGTATGACAAAATATGAACCCTTTCATGAGAAAATCATGATTTTGTGCTCAATATGCATTTTGCCGGGGTTTGTGCAAGCCAATGAATAGATTTCTCAAATTGTTCATTTTGACTAATCATATCTATCTGTATTCTGCTTATCATTGTCAAATACTGCAGGTATGATGCTGTTATGATAGAAGCGGGTCGGCTGTCTGAATGAACAGGTGGTTGGGATGTGGAGGCATTAGAAGGTCTTTGATGTGTAAGTGTGATAGTGGTGTGGTGTGATGGGTGTCAGGACCTGAGGCCACTGGGATCAAAAATAATCCTAAATGTGCATGGCCTGACTTGAAACCGCTCCCCGAGGGAGGGTGTCAGATAGTTGGGCAGAGGGAGAAAGAGGGGAGGGTGTAGGTAGCAGCAGTGGCATTTGGTTATAACAGTAGGTGAGAATATGCTGGGACTGATAGAAAATGGTAGATTTAGAAGGATGAAGGGAATGATGCAAAGTGATACAGATAAAAAAACCTTACTTTGATGAAGAGGATTCGGTTTTAGTTTGAGATAATCCTTTAAAGAAAACAGTGTCCAAATCATGTTGTTACAATATGGACTTTTGTATTCTGCTGTATGTTCATTCTGTATAATCTTTCTTGAAACAAAAATGGCATTATTGTGGCATCTTTGAGCTCACCAGTCGAAGGTGCAATGTTTAAGAAATCAAAGTTTACCTGAGATAGAGACAACAATACAATGTGTGAATTATTACATTGATAATTAGATAATAATGTTTTGTTTATTTTGCCTTAGATTATGAATGTCTAATGCATTGCTTTCTCACTAATGAGTTAATGGTTCACTTCAGCTGTTAATTGATTGTAATCATAATAAGGTCCTTCTAACTTTATTAATTCATTAAGTACTCTTCAACAATATGGATCAATCACTTAAATCTACACATTTGCAATCAGCCAATAAGAAGTGTTATATGTATGCAGTAAGGTGACATTTGATGCAGATTGTGTTATTCCTATATCCATCTAACTCAGGTTAGTAAAATATAGGACACATAATATTGTGATCCCCACTCCTTACTACCACTTTGCAATATTCTCATACATAGAGCCAGATC
The DNA here is from genome assembly GCA_949317995.1 of Acholoe squamosa. Lineage (NCBI taxonomy): Eukaryota > Metazoa > Annelida > Polychaeta > Phyllodocida > Polynoidae > Acholoe > Acholoe squamosa. The sequence goes on along the minus strand of OX439041.1, from coordinate 81,970,201 downwards.
CATACCTCATTAGCTTCTTCTCTACGTAATATTGACTCTGATCATATCTCACACAAGCATATAGACATTTCACGTGATTTATTAGTATTGCCTGAAGAAAACAGGGTGAGGATGATAATTCAGGCAGGATGGCTTCCTGTGCATAATCAAAGATGTTGGTATGTAAACTCACACGGCTAAAATGGCTTATTGTAAAATTATATTTTCACTAAAAGAATCGGCAAACCAGATCTGAGACGGCTTGTCAATTGCCCCATCCCAAAAATAAAAACACAGAATGATGGCTCCAAGGATAGAATTAGCTTCTGAGAGGAACTCAGTTCCCAGTGTTGCCCCCTGGTGTCTGTATATTGAACTACCAGAGTAGCTCACTGAAGGTTAACAAGTTGCTCCACCAATAATCTATTCATACCCTCCTCCACTCCCACCCTGTACAACTCAATTAGGTCAATGGCTTAACTGCACATTTAGCCTTATTACTACATAATTACTGTATCCTCTCAACATCCCCACAGTCTCTATTCATACCGTCCTTCCCACTTTATTTACAACATCCTTCCTGAAATGATTTTCCTTCAGACTCCAGCTTTCTAGGCCAATGTCTTCAACGCTTCCTCTATGTTCTTGTATATTGCACCCTATTTTTAGCATGCTTCCAATTTATACATATAAACCTTCCTGCTGCCCTTTCCCATTTTTCACAACTAAATCCACATGAGTACATGATAGCTCAATTAGTTCCCTTTTTTATTCCCTAACACACTTTGTACAAGTTACTTAATGGTGGACATATATTCTAAACTCTCTCTTAAAGCTCTTCTTCCCTGAGCTTGCTGAGTTAAGCACTTTGAATACTGGAGCATGCCTCCAGGTCCATGTTTGAAGCCAAGTTTCTAAGTCTTTGTGATGTGCAAAATATTAATCTGCTCACCAATCTGTATGTGTACATTTTGATTATTTGGAGGGGTTCAGTAACATTGGGTCGGCCGAATGTGCAAATATAACACTTGATAATCATCAGGAATTACAGCCATATTCACTTCCGCATTAGTGCAGGTAAATAGTTAAGAATGGCTGGATTTATTTGGGATGGTCCCCCATAAAATATGCTTAAGGATGGACAGGTTCATGAGTTTGTAATGACAGCTTAGTAAGTGCCAGATAAAAGAAGGTAGTAAATCTAAATCCCCAAGGAGGTTGATTTCACTGATTGATTCATGAGTACTTCTGGAACAAGATTTAACTGTCGTTATTAAGGTGAAAAACTCCTAGAGAGTACCTCATTTGCAGCAATTAAATCCCCATTAAGACATGAGATGACCCTCTAAAGTTTTACTCATTCTAGCCAGTCTGACTAAATGATGCATGGACCTCCTATTTGTTTGCCAGAGTTGAGAAACCTGTGCATAAATCACCCACCTACCTTGTAGCTCAAGTAAAGTCTTCTTGAACTGCCTTCAATGTCAATCTGCCATTGATGTATTATGTATGATAAGGGAGTCAGATCACAATATCACAATTACTTGATACTTTGATGAGGAGGATCCATCCTCACCAAAATCTTGTGTTTTATTTTGAATAACAACCAGTCATTTATTTGTCAAACAAACAGCGAATGATCCTGGTGCCTCATGGCACAAGTTGAGTTACCTTTAACTACCTTTTCCATCAAACTACTGTTCCTTTATTATGTATGATGAGAGTTCACAGTGACCCATTGTACTTTGTGTTTAATAAAGACAAATCGATCTAATCGAGATGAAATGAAATCTTTTATGTTTGCAGTTTCTGATTGACCAAGTTGAATGGATAAGCTGTACGGAATGACTGTCAGTCTAAAAGATAACACTACGTTTATGGACTGAGTGGTAACTTGGCCAGGTGCAGGAATTGACCATGCAGGTTGTCTGACTGCATGAACATTGAGCAATGATGGGGTGAGGTCAGGGTAGGAGCTGCTTGTTACAGATGTAATGGCTAAGCTGATAGAGGGCAAAAGCTGTCATAAAAGATCCTTATGACAAGACCGAAAGGATGAAGGAAAAAAATGCTTATATATGTGTTGGAATTAAAGGAGATTAGCTAACCATTAGCAGCAGAACATAAATAATTACTCTCATCCAAACTGAAAGATAAATTAAGCAAGGGAAGTCTTTTTGCCTTCAATATCGATTAATGGGGAAAAACACTCAGTCTCTTTAAGTAATGATAAAGTATACTTGAGTAAGAACGAATAATATGATTCTAATGTTGACCAATTCATAGCTGCTATATGAGAGCAGCAACACCATTGCAATAATATATCTGTTATTTCAATTATGCTAATTCACAATAGCACAATTTTGGCATTAAATATCATTTAGCAGTTTCTAAAGGAAGTTCTGAAGGGAGAACTATGATCATTTCTTCATTTTCCTAACAGAGATACTTTGGATGACCTGTATTTGATATTTGAAGCATTGGCATGTTGTTAAAATGAGCTTAACATTGGTATCAAAATGTGATCATCTAACTGCCTCATTATATTCCCTCTATTGTTTTGAGCAACCTAATTACATTATTACAAAATCTATATTATTTATAACACCTCAGGTCAAATTCTGAGATATGGAAATGATAAAGGTTGACTCTACACCTCTGTTCTTACTAGATTCTGGCCTATTCTGATAATATTAGTCTTGTGTGCAGAGACCTGCACGTCCCCAAAGAACAACGTGTAACAGTCCTGAAGCAGGATGTCACTGATGTCGTCAGGCCCCTGTAGCACCTGATGCTGCCCTCACCAGCAAGCTTCAGGCCACTGATGACCCTGGGGAGGTCAAGTGATAAATCCTACTGCATAATTTTGATCAAAATAAATTGACCACCGACTCTCTAGTTATTTTAGTTCTTGAAGTTTGCTATCTTGGTTTTTAATTCAAGATTTTTGAGATTTCACTATCAATGCTCACCAGCGGCCGACGGCCGGCCAACAGGTGCCTGCCATCAGTGTCTGTTACATCATTACCTCTTGGCCTTATTGGACTCAAAACGAGACATCATCACTAGCGTGAAGCAGGGTATCTGTGCATCATCACATGCCCTGAAGCACCTGACTCCAGCTCTGCTTCAGAGCTGTTGAAGTCCAAAAAGCTGGCCGCAAACTGGGTTCAGATTGAATAGCATCGACCTACCATTGAGTGTTGCATAAAGTGAAACCATAAACCATCCCTAGAATGTTAAAGACCAATTATTCCTTTTTTACAGTGTATCCGCGACATATATCACCTAAACAGGCATCTGCATAAAGAATCAGTCAAAAGTAAGTTTGTAGGGTCTAGGAACATACTAGAATATATGATTTTATTTGATAGTATGTGCTAGTTTTCCCCATTAAACACACATCATTCAGGTAAGTATCTCCTTTTTACAACAGTAATAAAATCTATTTCTAATAAAAAACTATTCATGGCAATATAGAGAGAAAAATAGATCGATTAATGGATAGGGTGAGGGTTATCCTAGTCAAGTATTGAAGAAACCCCAATTAAATGACACTGAAAAGACATCATCAATTGATGCCATCTGCTATATAGATACTTATTAATGTTAATAACTCAGTGCCGCCTCTTCTTAGAGGCACTCACTTCCCAGTGTCACCCCCTGGTGTCTGTTTGTAGCAGCTTCCTGATAGTTAACAAACTGCTTCATCAATGATTCATGCCCACCCTCCTCCACTCCCATAACTCAATTAGGTCAGTGATCGCACTGCACCTTTAGCCTTATTACAGCTTACTTCATAGCTACTTTATCCTTGCATCTCCTCCACACACACATCCCCATTCTGAGAGATGAACATCAACTGTAGTGCCTTCTCTTCACCCTCCAGCATTCTATGCTGATGCCTTCCCTGGGCCTTTTTATTTGATTTCTCCTTCGTCTTTTGCTACATTAGATCCTTGATTGTTCTTTGGTCCTCTGTATAGGTTCACGTTTTACCATGGTCCCTCTATCCCCTCTCCTGGGAGCGCTTCTCTCTGACTTTTTTTTTTATCTCATGAGCTCTCTCTCTAATGCTTTCTTTTCTCCCTCTCAATCCTCTTTCCTTTTCTTTGCCTGTTTTCCGCAGGTTTTGTGTGCTTCCTTTTTCTATATATATTTTTTGCAGCTATCTCACAATTCTCTGATAGAGGTATAAATCCACCTGAGTACATAATAACTCAATTAGTTCCCGTGTTGTAATCCCGAAACCACTTTACTCAGATCTAAAGCTGTCTCCTAAAACACTTCTTCCCCCATGCTAGCTTAGATTAGCACTTTGCATGCTGCACAATTCCAGCACCAGGTTTCTTTGTCTTTATGATGTTGCAAAAACTTACCTGGAAATCTGCTCACTAATACTGTATGGGGACATTGTTTTAAAACTGGATTAATTCAATCCAATAGGGTTAGTAGAATGTGTGAATGTATTACTTGTTAAAAATCAGGGATCGTAGCCTCATCCAATACTGCAACAATGCAGGTAAATGGTTAAGAGCACCTTGAAATATGTGGCTTTAATCCCCCGTTAAAATGTACTTAAGGACGGACAGGTTTATGAGTTTGTAATGACCAAGGAGATTAATTTTACTGATGAATTCATGATGGGAAAACACTTCTGAGGCAAACCTCTTTTGCAGTAGTTACATCCCCATTTAAACATGTGATAGCCATAATCATGATAAAGGAATTACATAATTAACAGATTTCATCATGTCTGTATTTATTCAGCACATTGACACAATACTTGGTCTGACTATTAGAAAATCAAAATTATGAAACAGTGTACACGCATTGAACAGAACTACTTCAGGTGGCTTTTACCTGTGTGACAAATGCCCTCTAAAGTTTTTTTTGTTTTTTTTTCTCATTTGGGCCAATCTGACTAAATGATGCATGGCCGTCCTATTTGTTTGCATAAACCTGTGCAGACGTCACCCACCTAGATTGTAGTACAAATTATAAAAGTATAACCTTTAATTACCTCCTCCATCAAACAGCCTTTCATCTATCATGTATGATAAAGGTGTCAGATCTAAAAAATATAGTTACTTTATACTTGAATGAGATAGTCACCAAAAATATTTTGTTCTAAATAACAACCATATAAATCAACCAGGTGTCTTAAAACACAGATTAAGTAACCTTTGACAACCTTCCCCATCAAACTGCCACTCATTTAGTATGCACATTAAGGGAGTCAGATCACAGTGTAGGGGACCAGAAATCCCTCTACCCGGTAGACCGACTCTCAGGAGCCAGTTGCCTGGTCTTCACTGCTCCTCTAGTATGTGTCATACCGATCCAGGTGTAGTTAGAAGGTAGAGAATGTCAGACGGGGAAGTAGCTCAGCGGTAGAGCTTCCGCCTGCATGTTGGAGGGTCCCGGGTTCGACTCTCGGTTTCTCCAGGACGTTTTCCGCTGACCTCTCCACTGGTGGAGAAACTGAACCAGTCCTCACGCGACTTATTAGGGGGATCGGGGAACTCGGTGCCTGGGCCAGTATGACACAGATAAGCTTCAGCCTGCTAGTACTGGGGGCCTTGGAAACAGGGGGCGCCTCCAGGAGTTTCTAGGAACAGAAAACTCACACAAGCCTGGATGTGCCACAGTACTGGTCCTGGGAATCTGTAGGAACCCTAGGTTGAAGCTGTTTGGGAGGAGTGTAGGGGACAGGAAATCCCTCTACCCGGTAGACCGACTCTCATGAGCCAGTTGCCTTGTCTTCACTGCTCCCCTAGTGTGTGTCATACCGATCCAGGTGTAGTTGGAAGGTAGAGAATGTCAGACGGGAAGTAGCTCAGCGGTAGAGCTTCCGCCTGCAGGTTGGAGGGTCCCGGGTTCGACTCCTGGTTTCTCCAGGACATTTTCCGCCAACCTCTACAACAGTAACCCAATTATTTGATACTGTGATGAGGATTCATCCTCAACAAAAGTGTTTTGTTTTGAATAGCAACCAGTTATTTATTTGTTAAACAATCAACAAAGGTCTGTACAAATGACCCGGGCGCCTCATAACACAGGTAAAGAAACCTTTATTTACATCAAACATCTACAACAAACTACAGTTTATTTATTATGAATGGTGAGAGTTTCAGATCACAATAACACACTGTACTTTGTGTTCAACAAAGATGGATCGGCCTCAGCAAGAAAAAATGAAATGTCTGCCATTCCTGATTAAAGCATAAATCGATCGGCATGAATTGATCAGGTATGATACAGAATGACTGTTAGTGTGAAAGATAACATTGCCAAGGAGAGTTGTAACTCTACATATTACCAACACCATGTAGGATAAGATACACTACTGAGACTTCTACAGTGATTGACTTTATTACTCAAAGGATTATTGGCCATCGCCTTGAACTATAGCATCTCTGCTCATAAGAGCCTACAGCTGATATCAAATGTGACAGGATCTGCAAAAAGGGCCCTTAGCGCAGGCCTCGCAGACAGTTTGTGTTGGTGGAAGTTCTTCAATGACAAGATGGCCAGGTGCAGCCAAATGGAAAAATCCCTCCATAAATTGTTTAACACTTTGTAGATAGGGAATGTACTGAAGAGGCCAGGTGCAGGAACAGTTGTCTAACCACATGATCTCTAGACCTTTAAGCTCAGGGTTGGAGTTGCTCACACGTCAGTGGCATAGCAGTTAGATTGAGAGAGGAAAGCAAACAATGCTATGTTCAGGGAAGATAAGAATTGCTAAGGATGTAATACATAGTTCCATGTAGAATCTCACTTCGTTCTTTCAGAGAAAAGAAGTGTATATTGAAATAAAAGGAGAGAACTTATCCATTAGAACCAATATAGTCATTCAGTTTCATGCTACCTGATAGCGGTGTAATGGATAAGCTGTGAGGAAGCAAAGGCTGTCACAAAAGGCCTGCATGAAAAGGCTTAAAGGATGTCCTAAGAAGTCACCATCTCGATTGATTCAGCCAAAAATATAGATCATATACGGAAATTAAAGGAGATAAACTCCCCATTAGTACCAAAATAAAACAGATTAGTCTCATGCAAAATGAATCATTAATTCTTCATCTTTATGCATTTAAAATTGATTAGGAAGGTGTAGGGACTAGAATCATTAATCAATATTAAGTTCTGCTTACGTTTTCTTAATTTGACATGCATCGGGTGGGGACGCAAGAATTGTTTTATAATTATCAACATCAGTTACTAGAGCCATAGAAAATAAAATTAATTGAGGATATATATAATTTATTAGGACATAAATCAGATCAATCATGCATTATCTAAAGCGATGGCTGCTTTCATAACTGAAGAGCAGTATATAGAAAAATGATTGTTATTGGACAGCTAAATCTAACAAGGTATATCATATTCAAAAGGTAGTTGTATCAAGTGTAAGGTTTGCATGTGAAAGGTGTATTCTAAGTACTACAAAGGACAAGTTCATTCACTCCTTTATGCTAAATGCTACATGTCATTATAGTGCTTAAAATCACATGTGACCACCTTTCATGTTACATTCATTGAATCCATAATAGCTTGGCGCTCTAAGGGCAAAGTGCCACTAATGCAGTAACATCAGTTATCTTAAATCTCCCCAAAAAAAGGTTGAACATGAAGCCTCGAGAGACTCTGCTATATGTCTTATCACAGTAAGCAGGAATTATTTATATATTCTTATTACAGATGCATATGATGGGAAGGTTACAATGTTAAATTGAAAAATAGTTGAAGAATAGTTTTGTAGTTTTGGATACTGATATTGCTATGGGTGCTGTGATGAAATGATGATAGATAAACAGTGCAGGTTTTTGAATAGGTCGTGGTGAAAGGTAAGAGGAGAAATTGTACAGCATTAAAACAGCTTTTATGATGGTTGGATCTTTCCAAGCAATATCAGGCTAAAGGCAAAGTGTGAAAGCCAGTGAAACTATAACTTTGGCATATAGGGATACATAATGATAACTCTCTGGTCTGGACACAAAGGTTATTGGTACCTGAAGAGCCATAACATCCTATTTCCATTAATCATCACCAGGGGGCTCCTGATACAGGACTAAGTAGACTTTATGTATAGTAGTATACACTGTGACTTCTCCTCACTTGGACACCGTTCTGTCCAAATATTCAAAATTTTCTTATGAAAGAAAAAAATATGTCAAAATTTATTTAGAAATACTTGCATTGCCTAAAAACTTCAAACAGTAAGGTTAATAAGCACATTCACAGTTTACTGCAGCCACCAGGAGCAATTGGAGGCAGGAGCCGTTTGGAGAATGAATTTCTGCTTGGAATATGGCACTATTATCACACCTATATCCTTGAAAGACTACAGTAAGCACCAAAGTCTAGCATGGAGACGGACCAATAAAGACCGATGCTTGTTTGGGGCCCATGGCTAGGGTAGGAGCATAAGCATAGCTGAAGACAATTCACATTAACAGTTATGTTAGGATGATCGACAATGAAAAATAAAAGAGATAGAGCCACTGTATCATCATGCCTCCTCCACACAATTCATGGTGTGTATTCAAAGTGTGCTTTCACCAGATGAATGAACTACAATGTACATCCTTCTGTACTGACTTACAACCAGCCTCCAATGTGTAAATGTAGTCCTTGTTAAAAATCAAGAAATCCAGCCTTATTCAATACTGCATCCACGCCAGTAAACAGTTGAGAGTGCCTTGTGGGTATAATCCCCCACAAAAATGTGCTGAAGGATGGACAGCCTTATGCGTTTATAAAGATGGCTTAGTCAGTGCCAGGTAAAAGAAATAAGTAAATCTAAATCCCCAAGGAGATTAATTTTACTGATTGGTTCATGAGCACTTCTGGATCAAGATTTAACTTGAGACTATTAAGCGAAAGTTCTCCTGAAGGGAACCTCCTTTGCAGTAATAAAATCCCCATTAAACATGAGAAAACTTCTAACGTTTAATTCATTTGAGTAGTAGTTATTGCCATTAAACACATATCATTCAGGTAAGAATCTCCTTTCTTATAAATGTAAGATATTACTTTCTGACAAAAGCAGTCATTAAAGGGACCCAAAGAAAATAGATTGATTAATGGATAGGATGGGGATTATCCTAGTCCAGTGTTGTAGATATCCAGGCTTATACCACGATTTGTGGGTTACACAGTGCTTTTTGGTGGATATTCCCATACACATATCTGTCGATATTGCACACCCTACAGGCTGTAACATCAATATTGTAAGGCGTGCTGTTATCCATCTAAGGCGTGCTGTTATCCATCTAAGGCATGCTGTTATCCATCTAAGGCGTGCTGTTATCCAGGATAACAGCACGCCTCTCATGTCATATTGTAGTAAACACAAAAGACCAGACGCAGCGAATAAAGTTCTGTAACAGTAGAAGGTGTTTGGTTTAGTTCTTCTGGGCCTTAGCGCTAACAATTCTCATTAATTCTGGTATCGACATCAATTATCCTTGCTTGCATTGAGATGCACCACCCTTACAGGTATCCACCGATCACAACCACTGAACCCGGAGTCACCGACCGCACTTCTGCCACCTGCAAGTCTCTATTCGCATCTCTCCCCCCCACGACCACCGGACCGCCTTTTTATGCCGTCATGATATGTGACGTCACAAGCGTGACGTCACCGGTCACTACCGTGTCGCCCCCAGGTGGGACGGACCCTAACTAGCGCTCCCACGCCGGTGGCTACCACCGGACTGATCGTCCCAGCATTATAACTATTATACAAGTGATATAATCACTACAATATGTTACATGTTAAAACCCACGAAATTTTCCAGGCCAGGGTAGGGATCGAACCTGCAGTTTTTTTTGTTTTTTTTGAAAAGATTTAAACTTTATTAGCCTAAACGTGTCATACATTCATATATAAGTTCATCGATACACTGTAAGCTCAACAATAGAAGATCAATTTGTGGTACATCCTGGTAAACTATCATATAAAAGTATACAATAGATAAGAAATTTTTGAATCCACACATTAAGTAACAAAGTGTATCATAAATACAATACATCACATTTGGCTAAGAAGTTCATGGAGGGACCATCAGTAAACTGTTGTTATGGTCCAACCATATAAAGATAAAGGGTCCGACATGAATTGTCTTTCCTAGTGACCTAGCATATACTGGAAAATGGAGTCAACCTTCATACTCTTTAAGCCTTTCATACCCCTGTATCCCTTTAAAAAAAGAAATTGTTAAATGAACCCTACAAGATAAAACCCCAAAATATACACACTCATATTAGCAGCAGTGATAGTTCTACAACGGGGTATTACATAATGGTGTCTTGCATTTCCTTTTTCATTTTGTCTTTGAAAGTATCATAATCTTCAATATTACGTACACTTGATGGAAGGGCATTCCAAGATTGTCCACACAAAACTTCTGGAGACATTTCATATGATAAACAATTAATTCTTGAGTATTTTAATACTGGCGCTAGGGAAAATCGTGTAGTTCTGACTTTGTCAGTTAAATTAATAGGATTTTGGGCCTTCTTAAAAGCATGACACTTAACATGATATTCTCTCCTATATTTAAGTTTAGGCACGTCAGCTTTTACATACACCGTATTTGTATTAGCCAGTATGTGTAGATCAAAACATGTCTTCAAACATTTGTTCTGCATCCGTTGAAGCTCATCTAACAAAGTTCCTTTGGAGCCAATATACAGGATATCACAATAATCTATGACAGTCTCACATCCCAAATCCAACTCCTTATGCACTGCGCCACAAAGACTGACGAGAAACGCCCGGTTCGAACCAAGTCTGGATATGATACAAAGCCGTGTGTGCTGTCGCTGTCTGCTGCTGGGTGAGGAGGTGTATTATACACAAACATAACAGTGAGACGCGTCTTTTTTCACCGTGTGCGCTGTCGCTGTCCGCTGCCGGGCGCAGAAGGAGGAAACGCAGTGGCCTAGCGGTTAGCGCAATGCGCCAAGCCGTCAGAGGTACATGGATCGAGCCCAGGTCTGGGCGCATCTTTTTCCAGGCCAGGGTAGGGATCGAACCTGCAGTCTCACATCCCAAATCCAACTCCTTATGCACTGCGCCACAAGGACTGATGAGAAATGCCCGGTTCGAACCAAGTCTGGATATGATACAAAGCCGTGTGCGCTGTCGCTGTCAGCTGCCGGGCGACGAGGTGTATTATACACAAACATAACAGCGAGACGCATTCCATCTTTTTTTGCTGTGTGCGCTGTCGCTGTCCGCTGCCAGGCGACGAGGTGTATGTACACTATTTTTCGCCATGTGCTGCTGCCAAGGCTAGCCGAGACGGGGGCTGTCACCGTCCGCTGCCGGGCGAGGAGGTGTATGTACCGATCATGTACACACAATGGCTGGCATCTAGACTGAGTTTCATCTGTGTCACGGGTTGGCCATTCACACCTACTTTCGTAGGGCTACAAGAGTGGCTACTGGCATCGAGTCCCTGGGAGGGGGAATAATTTTTGTTTTCAAATTGAATTTATTAGTATAATATTGATTATTTATTGGTTTCGTGGTATAAAATAAGTAGTCAATGGATAACTCATGACTTGTGTGTGTTAGCAAAAGCTAATAACACTCGGCCTACGGCCTCGTGTCATTATCCTTCACTAACACACACGTGTCATGAGTTATCCATTGATTACTTGTTCAATATTCAACACAAATAGATATGATATAACATGAAAAATACATCATCAGTTGATGTTGTCTACTATATAGATACCTTTTGATAACTCAGTGCTTGGTGTGGGGTTATGTCCTCGGAGGCACCCAGTACCTAGTGTTGTCCCCTGGTGTGTGTATGTAGAACTACAAGAGCAGCTCACTGAGAGTTCACACGTTGCTCCCTCCTTGACTCCCGCCCCATAACTCAATTAGGTCACTGGCTTTATGGCACCTTTAGCCTTATTACTACAAACTTTATAGCTTCTGCATTCTTGCACCTCCTCCACACAGCGCTTACATCCCCATTTAGAAAGATGAACTACATTCTTCATATAATGCCTTCTCTTCAGCCTTCAGCTTTCTCTGGAAATGCCTTCCCTGTGCCTTTTTCCCGATTTCCTCTACATCCACTACATTAGATCCTTGGTTGTCCTTTGGTTCTCTGTATATAGGTTCACTTTTTACTGAGGTCCCTCTATCCTCTATTCTAGTAGCCTTATTCTCAGTTGTTTTTTTTTTTGTTTTTTCTTCGTTTATTTTTTAATCTCATGAGCACTCTATGCTTTCCTCTTTCCCTTTCCTTCCCTTTTGTTTGCCTGTTTCTGCAGGTTGTGTGTGCTTCTTTTGTGTATATTCTTACTGCCATCTCAGCCATTCTCCTATTGATAGAGTAATCCACCAGAGTACCTGATAACTCCATTAGTTACCTTGCTCCAATCGCCAGCACACTTTACCCATATCTTATAGTGTCAGCTAAAACTCTTCTTCCCCATGCTAGCTTAGTCTAGCGCTTTGATTGCTGCAGCATGCCTCCAGGTCCAAGTCTACATGTGTTTATGACGCGGCAAAAGCTTGCTCGAGAATCTGCTCACCAACACTTTATGGGTACATTGTGTTGAAACTGGACTAATTCAATGCTATAGGGTCAGCACAATGTGTAAACTTACCACTTGTTAATCATCAGGAATTGAGACCCTATACAATACTGCATCCATGCAGGTAAACCGTTAAGCACGCCTTGAATTATGTGGGTATGATCCGCCATAAAAATGTACTTAAGGATAGACAGCTTTATGAGTTTGTGAAGATGGCTTAATCGGTGCCAGATAAAAGAAGGTAGTAAATCTAAATCCCTAAAGAGATTAATTTTGCTGATTGATTCATGAGTACTACTGGATCAAGATTCAACTTCAGGGTATAAAGGGGAACCTCTTTTACAACAATATTATTCTCATCAAAACATGTGTTAGCGATGTGAAATGAAAAATGCAGGATTTTATCATGCCTGTTTTTATTCCACACTTTCACACAGCAGTCTATTACTCCATCCCTTCTGGTTATACTTCTTGCATATAAGTCAACGTTCTGCATGTACTTACAGCTGTCAGGTTACTCCCCAGTCTACAACACAGCATCAAGCTGACACTTACAGATTTTAAGCACTCCTGGAGGGTCAGTATGATGCAGTGAGTGAAACGTTTCCTGGTACACATCAGTGGACACACACTACTGTCCCCCATGGACACATTGTAACGTGCCTAAGCACTGAGGAATTCTTAGCCTGAATGCGATGAGGATTTCCATCACTGTTTGAGCTCTTAGGGCTGTGATCGTCCGGAAACAAAACTAACAGTCACTGATGGACAGTGTAAGGCTAATATCCTTAGGGTCACCGGTCTCTAGGTCTATTATATCTTGAAGTTTGTTATCGTGCTTCTCAATTATGCCGCATCACATCACTACATATACCACAAGTGTTTGTCTCTGCAGTATTTATATGATGAGCTATTGTTTATCTAAGCTCCCACTCACAGAACAATACCATTAATGTGATTGAATATTCCATCAGGTATCCCCCCATTAAACACTGTGCATGCTACAATAATCCCATCCTGAGAAATAAAATGATACAGACATCTCAATCCAATAGCAGAGATGTAATCAATATTTGGGTGTAAGTCCTTATGGTTCTGTAAATAATGATAATTAAAGTTTAATGATAGGTATATAGAATCTATGAGCAGTAGGTTATTTGTTTTACGTATGCTTTATACTGAATGCTCAGTAAGTAATTTCTAAAGTTATTGGGTCTCTTATTTTGTATTATCAATTTTGGTTGCTGTTGTTTTACTTTTAGGGGCATGGAATGAACCCTTAGATGTGAGCAACTTCAAGCAATGATTAAATGTGATTAGAATCGTTAGTTCCAGTAGCTCTAATTATGCATTTATACATAAAATTGATCAAAGGTGTAGGAACCAGAGTCATTGAACAACTCTAATCTAAATCCCAAATTTCATGCATTGAGGAGACGAGATTAATTTTATAAATCAATTCTTCACAGACACTGGATTCAAGGGAAAAGTGGAAAAGTGATACACATTGATGTATCTTTCCATTATATTTAAGGATCTTTCAGATCATCAAATAAACCTGGGTTCCCTCACTTGGGTCCTGTTTTTCCCTATGTTAAAATTTATTAAAATAAAACAAAGTGATAGTAAGACATACAGGCAAATATGGAAATATTCTCTACCCTGTCCCCTATTGCTCTCCTTCACCTCCTTTTCTTTGAAGTCTTTACCTTTACTGGTTTCCATCATTATCCCTTTTCTGGCCTTAATAGCTCTTTTTTGGAGTTGCTTGCTGCACAGCGACCGTAGCAACTCGATTATGTTTTTGGTTTCGGCCATGGGCGCCCATGATGTCATTTGTGACATCAGACAGCAGCAGTGACGTCAGATGGTGGCAGTGACATCAGACAGCAGAAGCTTCACTTTCATAACACATCTCTACAGTTTCCATGGCAGCAGCTAAGGGCCTGATCATGTTTTTGAGTTGCCAGGAGTGTAGTTATAGCGTGTAACTCATTCTGTACCTCCACTAAGTCATTGAAGCGAAAAGTAACATAACCAAGGTGACGCTCCAACTTCCGCATAGAGGTTTGACGGGAACAGAGTGACCGCCTGTGCTATGCGCTCCCTTCTTTACGGCATAATGGAAAACCTACACTGGACCCCTGCAGTTTTTGAATGAGGATTATGGCCACATCGCTGCCCGTATCTCTTTCTAATACACATGGTATCATCTTCCCTTTCATTACATTGTACCCTGTAAATTGAGATGCCATTGATGCCCTGTATTGGTATAGTTTAGACTTTGAATGGTGCGCACAGTACTGAGGCATCCAAAATTGTCCCCCAGACAATGTGACAATGTGGTCTGTGTGCAGGTGACACATAACCCTGGCGACGTGCTAGGCATCATGGTTACCGTCCGCACGAAGGAACGGAATTGGGGCTGCGCCAGACTAGAGAAGCGTATGCCTAGCACCTAGTCAACATTCAAATTCTCCATGTAGACTTGAAGATAGTTGAAGCAGATCTATCAGAAGAGTAACATACAACAACAAAGAAGATGATTATCCCAGAATTATGAAAGGATTGGGGCTTTCTAACATCAGTGGCACATTACATAGAATGCATACTCCAGTAAGAAGAGGGCATTGTAAACCGGGACTGTAAACAGAACAGGAATTGGGGCATTATTAAGGCTGTCATACTCTTTTGATTTATGGGCAGGGCTTCAGTGTAGCAATTTTATTATGCTACATAACAGGGAGTGCAGGCATCACTTTGTACCCGGCACCCTTACCGCGGACGTCGGAGTGTCCCTTTGCTAACGTTACATACTTTTTGTGCCTGTCGTTATGGTGATATCACCATGGAGAGGTGGAGTGACATGAGATGGATGCTGGGCAGTGGGGCTAGGTGTAATTTTCCAGCGCTCTGATATGGGGGCTTGGTTGGTGGGGGGAAGGGGAGGGGTCAGTTTACGCGGTGTCTTCCTTTGTGCAGATAGTGAGCTTAAAGCCCAAACACCCGGCCCTAAACATCACAGTAAGCCATTTCCTTTTCTTCTTTTTTTTCCAGTGGTGGTAGGCCTAGGCTTAATTAATTTAGATTTTGATTTAGTCCTAATAACAATGAACCCCTACCCCTGAGAGCTCAAGAAAAAAGTGGCTTGGACCTCGGATAGAAATTGGCCGGATTGGAGCATTTTATACTCAAAGGAGTTGCATTCATGGCCTCTGATAACCTAGTTTGATACTGATGTACTTAAATAGCTTTAAAATAGCTAGATTTATTGGGTTTGGTCCCCCATTAAAATGTACTTCAGTTTTTGAGTTTGCCACAATAAGTTAGCGGTGAAGGAAAGGAGGTAGTAAATCTGAATACTTATGGAGATATCTTCACTGATGAGTCCAATTGTGGATCAAACAGTAACTGGAGTGCATGCAGACAGGTTTGCTCCCAAGGGTTACCTCTTGCAATATCATAATCCCCTTAAGGTAAATCACTGCAATATGAAATGGAAAAGGCATCAATATTTATGTAACAGGTTTGTTCAACACTTAAAATCTCTACACACAGTACCACATTATTTGCTGCACAATACTCTATGTAACCATAATGGACAGATAATATTTTCAGAATATTATTTCTTGAATTTCAGAAAGAATCTTATTGGGATTAGGGTATGAAGATTGGCCCAGACTGCATGGGCGAGGGCTTTAAACAGTGTGCAGTAATATCGACTGCATCTGAGAGGCATTTCTCAAGATCGTAAGACTAGACCCCTTTATACCATGGTTATTATGTTTCAGCACTGATTTCCAGGGCCCAACCCTGATAAAGCCATGTAGTTAGCACGCGCTAAGGCACCGTGAAAAATTATTAGGTTGGCATATGCTCTAAGGGTATTCTGGCCGTTATTGTACACTCATTGATCCCCTTTGGTGAAAATGATACAAGGGTTGTGGTCCTCAAATTCATCTGCACTGGGGCTTGTGATATGTCATCAATGTATGGCAAAATATGAACCCTTTCATGAGAAAATCATGATTTTGTGCTCAATATGCATTTTGCCGGGGTTTGTGCAAGCCAATGAATAGATTTCTCAAATTGTTCATTTTGACTAATCATATCTATCTGTATTCTGCTTATCATTGTCAAATACTGCAGGTATGATGCTGTTATGATAGAAGCGGGTCGGCTGTCTGAATGAACAGGTGGTCAGGATGTGGAGGCATTAGAAGGTCTTTGATGTGTAAGTGTGATGGTGGTGTGGTGTGATGGGTGTCAGGACCTGAGGCCACTGGGATCAAAAACAATTCTAAATGTGCATGGCCTAACTTGAAACCGCTCCCCGAGGGAGGGTGTCATATAGTGGGGCAGAGGGAGAAGTAGTTGAGGGACATGGGTGTAGGTAGCAGCAGTGGCATTTGGTTATAACAGTAGGTGAGAATATGCTGGGACTGATAGAAAAGGGTAGATTTAGAAGGATGAAGGGAATGATGCAAAGTGATATCAGATAAAAAGTTTTACTTTGATGAAGAGGATTCGGTTTTAGTTTGAGATAGTCCTTTAAAGAAAACAGTGTCCAAATCATGTTGTTACAATATGGACTTTTGTATTCTGCTGTATGTTCATTCTGTATAATCTTTCTTGAAACAAAAATCCCATTTTTCACAACTAAATCCACATGAGTATATGATAGTTCAATAAGTTCCCTTTTTTATTCCCTAACACACTTTGTACAAGTTACTTAAAGGTGGACATATATCTTAAACTCTCTTTTAAAGCTCTTCTTCCCTGAGGTTGCTGAGTTTAGCACTTTGAATGTTTGACATGCCTCCAGGTCCATGTCTGAAGAAAAGTTTCTAAGTCTTTGTGGTGTGCAAAATATTAATCTGCTCACCAACCTGTATTTGTACATTGTGATTATTTGGAGTGGTTCAGTAACATTGGGTCGACCGAATGTGCAAATATGCACTTGTTAATCATCAGGAATTACAGCCATATTCACTACCGCATTAGTGCAGGTAAATAGTTAAGACTGGCTGGATTTATTTGGGATAAGTCCCCCTTAAAATATGCTTAAGGATGGACAGGTTCATGAGTTTGTTATGACAGCTTAGTAAGTGCCAGATAAAAGAAGGTAGTAAATCTAAATCCCCAAGGAGATTAATTTCACTGATTGATTCATGAGTACTTCTGGAACAAGATTTAACCTGTGGTTATTAAGGTGAAGTACTCCTAGAGAGAACCTCATTTGCAGCAATTAAATCCCCATTAAGACATGAGATGACCCTCTAAAGTTTTACTCATTCGAGACTAAATGATGTGTGGACATCCTATTTGTTTGCCAGAGTTGAGAAACCTGTGCACAAATCACCCACCTACCTTGTAGCTCAAGTAAAGTCTTCTTGAACTGCCTTCACTGTCAATCTGCCATTGATGTATTATGTATGATAAGGGAGTCAGATCACAATATCACAGTTACTTGATACTTTGATGAGGAGGATCCATCCTCACCAAAATCTTGTGTTTTATTTTGAATAACAACCAGTCATTTATTTGTCAAAAAATCAGCGAATGATCCTGGTCCCTCATGGCACAAGTTGAGTAACCTTTAACTACCTTCTCCATCAAACTACTGTTCTTTTATTATGTATGGTGAGAGTTCACAGTAACCCACTGTACTTTGTGTTTAATAAAGACGAATCGATCAAATCGAGATGAAATGAAATCTTTTATGTTTGCATTTTCTGATTGACCAAGTTGAATTGATAAGCTATACTGAATGACTATCAGTCTAAAAGATAACACTATGTTTATGGACTGAGTGGTACCGTGGCCAGGTGCAGGAATTGACCATGCAATTTGTCTGACTGCATGAACATTGATCAATGATTGGGTGAGGTCAGGGTAGGAGCTGTTTGTTACAGATGTAATGATAGAAGGCAAAAGCTGTCATAAAAGATCCTTATGACAAGACCGAAAGGATGAAGGAAAAAAATGCTTATATATGTGTTGGAATTAAAGGAGATTAGCTAACCATTAGCAGCAGAACATAAAGAATTACTCTCATCCAAACTGAATGATAAATTAAGCAAGGGAAGTCTTTTTGCCTTCAATATCCGTTAATGGGGAAAATCACTCAGTCTCTTTAAGTAATGATAAAGTATACTTGAGTAAGAACGAATAATATGATTCTAATGTTGACCAATTCATAGCTGCTATATGAGAGCAGCAACACCATTGCAATAATATATCTGTTATTTCAATTATGCTAATTCACAATAGCACAATTTTGGCATTAAATATCATTTAGCAGTTTCTAAAGGACGTTCTGAAGGGAGAACTATGATCATTTCTTCATTTTCCTAACAGAGATACTTTGGATGACCTGGTTTTGATATTTGAAGCATTGGCATGTTGTTAAAATGAGCTTAACATTGGTATCAAAATGTGATCATCTAACTGCCTCATTATATTCCCTCTATTGTTTTGAGCAACCTAATTACATTATTACAAAATCTATATTATTTATAACACCTCAGATCAAATTCTGAGATATGGAAATGATAAAGGTTGACTCTACACCTCTGTTCTTACTAGATTCTGGCCTATTCTGATAAT
Organism: Acholoe squamosa; assembly: GCA_949317995.1. Lineage (NCBI taxonomy): Eukaryota > Metazoa > Annelida > Polychaeta > Phyllodocida > Polynoidae > Acholoe > Acholoe squamosa. The sequence continues at coordinate 81,951,043 of OX439041.1, read as the reverse complement.
ATTAGTCTTGTGTGCAGAGACCTGCACGTCCCCAAAGAACAACGTGTAACAGTCTTGAAGCAGGATGTCACTGATGTCGTCAGGCCCCTGTAGCACCTGATGCTGCCCTCACCAGCAAGCTTCAGGCCACTGATGACCCTGGGGAGGTCAAGTGATAAATCCTACTGCATATTTTTGATCAAAATAAACTGACCACCGACTCTCTAGTTATTTTAGTTCTTGAAGTTTGCTATCTTGGTTTTTAATTCAAGATTTTTGAGATTTCACTATCAATGCTCACCAGGGGCCGACGGCCGGCCAACAGGCGCCCGCCATCAGTGTCTGTTACATCATTACCTCTTGGCCTTATTGGACTCAAAACGAGACATCATCACTAGCGTAAAGCAGGGTATCTGTGCATCATCACATGCCCTGAAGCACCTGACTCCAGCGTGACCACTCTGCTTCAGAGCTGTTGAAGTCCAAAAAGCTGGCCGCAAAGTGGGTTCAGATTGAATAGCATCGACCTACCATTGAGTGTTGCATAAGGTGAAACCATAAACCATCCCTAGAATGTTAAAGACCAATTATTCCTATTTTACAGTGTATCCGCGACATATATCACCTAAACAGGCATCTGCATAAAGAATCAGTCAACAGTAAGTTGAAGGGTCTAGGAACATACTAGAATATATGATTTTATTTGATAGTATGTGCTAGTTTTCCCCATTAAACACACATCATTCAGGTAAGTATCTCCTTTTTACAATAGTAATAAAATCTATTTCTGATAACAAACTATTCATGGCAATTAAGAGAGAAAAATAGATCGATTAATGGATAGGGTGAGGGTTATCCTAGTCAATTATTGAAGAAATCCAATGAAATAACACTGAAAAGACATCATCAATTGATGCCGTCTGCTATATAGATACTTATTAATGTTGATAACTCAGTGCCGCCTCTTCTTAAAGGCACTCACTTCCCAGTGTCACCTCCTGGTGTCTGTATGTAGCAGCTTCCTGATAGTTGACAAACTGCTTCATCAATGATTCACGCCCACCCTCCTCCACTCCCATAACTCAATTAGGTCAGTGATTGCACTGCACCTTTAGCCTTATTACAGCTTACTTCATAGCTACTTTATCCTTGCATCTCCTCCACACACACCTCCCCATTCTGAGAGATGAACATCGACTGAAGTGCCTCCTCTTCACCCTCCAGCGTTCTACACTGATGCCTTCCCTGGGCCTTTTTATTCGATTTCTCCTACGTCTTTTGCTACATTTGATCCTTGAATGTTCGTTGGTCCTCTGTATAGGTTCACATTTTACCGTGGTCCCTCTATCCACTCTCCTGGGAGCGCTTCTCTCTGACTTTTTTTTTTTTTATCTCATGAGCTCTCTCTATAATGCTTTCTTTTCTCCCTCTCAATCCTCTTTCCTTTTATTTGCCTGTTTTCCGCAGGTTTTGTGTGCTTCCTTTTTTTATATATATTTCCTTGCTGCTATCTCACAATTCTCTGATAGAGTTATAAATCCACCTGAGTACATTATAACTCAATTAGTTCCCATGTTGTAATCCCGAAACCACTTTACTCAGATCTAAAGCTGTCTCCTAAAACACTTCTTCCCCATGCTAGCTTAGATTAGCACTTTGAATGCTGCACAATGCCAGCACCAGGTTTCTTTGTCTTTATGATGTTGCAAAAACTTACCTGGAAATCTGCTCACTAACACTGTATGGGAACATTGTTTTGAAACTGGAGTAATTCAATCCAATAGGGTTAGTAGAATGTGTGAATGTATTACTTGTTAAAAATCAGGGATTGCAGCCTTATCCAATACTGCAATAATGCAGGTAAATGGTTAGGAGCACCTTGAAATATGTGGCTATAATCCCCCATTGAAATGTACTTAAGGACGGACAGGTCTATGAGTTTGTAATGACCAAGAAGATTAATTTTACTGATGAATTCATGATGGGAAAACACTTCTGAGGCAAACCTCCTTTGCAGTAATTACATCCCCATTTAAACATGTGATAGCCATAATCATGATAAAAGAATTACATAAATAACAGATTTTATCATGTCTGTATTTATTCAGCACATTGACGCAATACTTGGTCTGACTATTAGAAAATCAAAATTATGAAACAGTGTACACGCATTGAACAGAACTACTTCAGGTGGCTTTTACCTGTGTGACAAATGCCCTCTAAAGTTTTTTTGTTTTTTTTTTCTCATTTGGGCCAATCTGACTAAAAGATTGCATGGCCGTCCTATTTGTTTGCATAAACCTGTGCAGACGTCACCCACCTAGATTGTAGCACAAGTTATAAAAGTATAACCTTTAATTACCTCCTCCATCAAACAGCCTTTCATCTATCATGTATGATAAGGGTGTCAGATCTAAATAATATAGTTACTTTATACTTGAATGAGATAGACACCAAAAATATTTTGTTCTAAATAACAACCATATAAATCAACCAGGTGTCTTAAAACACAGGTTAAGTAACCTTTAACAACCTTCCCCATCAAACTGCCACTCATTTAGTATGTACATTAAGGGAGTCAGATCACAGTGTAGGGGACCGGAAATCCCTCTACCCGGTAGACCGACTCTCAGGAGCCAGTTGCCTGGTCTTCACTGCTCCCCTAGTGTGTGTCATACCGATCCAGGTATAGTTGGAAGTTAGAGAATGTCAGACGGGGAAGTAGCTCAGTGGTAGAGCTTCTGCCTGCAGGTTGGAGGGTCCCGGGTTCGACTCCCGGTTTCTCCAGGACGTTTTCCACCGACCTCTACACTGGTGGAGAAACCGAACCGGTCCTCACGCGACTTATTAGGGGGAACGGGGAACTCGGTGCCTGGGCAGGTATGACACAGATACGCTTCAGCCTGCTAGTACTTGGGGCCTTGGAAACAAGGAGCGCCTCCAGGAGTTTCTAGGAACAGAAAACTCACACAAGCCTGGATGTGACTCAGTACTGGTCCTGGGAATCTGTAGGAACCCTAGGTTGAAGCTGGTTGGGAGGAGTGTAGGGGACCGGAAATCCCTCTACCCGGTAGACCGACTCTCATGAGCCAGTTGCCTGGTCTTCACTGCTCCCCTAGTGTGTGTCATACCGATCCAGGTGTAGTTGGAAGGTAGAGAATGTCAGACGGGAAGTAGCTCAGCAGTAGAGCTTCCGCCTGCAAGTTGGAGGGTCCCGGGTTCGACTCCTGGTTTCTCCAGGACGTTTTCTGCCGACCTCTACAACAGTAACCCAATTATTTGATACTGTGATGAGGAGGATTTATCCTCAACAAAAGTGTTTTGTTTTGAATAGCAACCAGTTATTTATTTGTTAAACAATCAACAAAGGTCTGTACAAATGACCCGGGTGCCTCAGTACACAGGTAAAGAAACCTTTATTTACATCAAACATCTACATCAAACTATAGTTCATTTATTATGAATGGTGAGAGTTTCAGATCACAATAACACACTGTACTTTGTGTTCAATAAAGATGGATTGGCCTCAGCAAGAAAAAATGAAATGTTCTGTGTCTGCCATTCATGATTTAAAAGCATGAATCGATCGGCATGAATTGATCAGGTATGATACAGAATGACTGTTAGTGTGAAAGATTACCAATTGTAACTTTACATATTACCAACACCATGTAGGATAAGATACACTAATGAGACTTCTAAAGTGATTGACTTTATTACTCAAAGAATTGTTGGCCATCGCCTTGAACTATAGCATCTCTGCTCATAAGAGCCTACAGCTGATATTGTATATTAATGCAGGCCTCACAGACAGTTTGTGTTGGTGGAAGTTCTTCAATGACAAGATGGCCAGGTGCAGCCAAATGGACAAATCCCTCCATGAATTGTTTAACACTTTGTAGATAGGGAATGTACTGAAGAGGCCAGGCGCAGGAACGGTTGTCTAACCACATGCACATCTCTAGACCTTTAAGCTCAGGGCTGGAGTTTCTCACATGTCGGTTACATAGCAGCTAGGTTGAGAGAGGAAAGCAAACAATGTTATGTTCAGGGAAGATAAGAATTGCTAAGGATGTAATACATAGTTCCATGTAGAATCTCACTTCGTTCTTTCAGAGAAAAGAAGTGTATATTGAAATAAAAGGAGAGAACTTATCCATTAGAATCAACATAGTCATTCGGTTTCATGCTACCTGATAGCGGTGTAATGGATAAGCTGTGAGGAAGCAAAGGCTGTCACAAAAGGCCTGCATGAAAAGGCTTAAAGGATGTCGTAAGAAGTCACCATTTCGATTGATTCAGCCAAAAATATAGATCATATATGGAAATTAAAGGAGATCAACTCCCCATTAGTACCAAAACATAACAGATTAGTCTCATGCAAAATGAATCATTAATTCTTCATCTTTATGCATTTAAAATTGATTAGGAAGGTGTAGGGATTAGAATCATTAATCATAATTAAGTTCTGCTTACGTTTTCTTAATTTGACATTCATCGGGTGGGGATGCAAGAATTGTTTTATAATTATCAACATCAGTTACTAGAGCCATGGAAAATAAAACGAATTGAGGATATATGATTTATTAGAACATAAATCAGATCAATCATGCATTATCTAAAGTGATGGCTGCTTTCATAACTGAAGAGCAGTTTATAGAAAAATGATTGTTATTGGACAGCTAAATCTAACCAGGTATATCGTATTGAAAAGGTAGTTATATCAAGTGTAAGGTTTGCATGTGAAAGGCGTATTCTAATTATTACAAAGGAAAGGTTCATTCACTCCTTTATGCTGAATGCTACATGTCATTGTAGCGCTTAAGGTCACACGTGACCACCTTTCATGTCACATTCATTGAATCCATACATAGCTTGGCGCTCTGTAAGGGCAAAGTGCCACTAATGCAGTAACAACAGTTATCTTAAATCTCCCCAAAAAAGGTTGAACATGAAGCCTCGAGAGACTCTGCTATACATCTTATCACAGCAAGCAAGGAGTTAATTCTATCGTCTTATTACAGATGGGAAGGTTACAATGTTAAAGTTACAAGTCTCTCTGCTCTTGCATTAAAACTGTGTTCTCTCATTATGGGTTTGGTCAGCAAGAAATCTGAAAGCAGATGCTGTAAAGATATTGACAATTAATGAAGAAAAGTTTTGTAGTTTAGGATACTGATATTGCTATGGGTGCTGTGATGAAGTGATGATAGATAATCAGTGCAGGCTTTTGAATAGGTCATGGTGAAAGGTAAGAGGAGAAATTGTACAGCATTAAAGCAGCTATTGTGATGGTTGGATCTTTCAAAGCAATACCAGGGCAAAAGGCAAAGTGTGAAAGCCTGTGAAACTATAACTTTGGCATATAGGGATACATAATGATAACTCTCTAGTCTGGACTTTATGTATAGTAGTATACACTGTTACTTCTCCTCACTTGCACACCGTTCTGTCCAAATATTCAAAATATTCATATGAAAGAAAAAAATATGTCAAAATTTATTTAGAAATACTTGCATTGCCTGAAATCTCATTTCTGCTTGGAATATGGCACTATTATCACACCTATATCCTAGAGAGGCTACAGTTAGCACCAAAGTCTAGCATGGAGACTAACTGATGAAGACTGATGCTTGTTTGGGGCCCATGGCTAGGGTAGGAGCAGAATCATAGCTGAACACAATTCACAGTAACAGTTATGTTAGGACATCTACAATGAAAAGGAAAAGAGATAGAGCCACTGTATCATCATGCCTCCTCCACACATTACACGGTGTGTATTCAAAGTGTGCTTTCACCAGATGAATGAACTACAATGTACATCCTTCTGTACTGACTTACAACCAACCTCCAATGTGTAAATGTAGTCCTTGTTAAACATCAAGAAATCCAGCCTTATTCAATACTGCATCCAGGCCAGTAAATAGTTGAGAGTGCCTTGTGGGTATAATCCCCCACAAAAATGTGCTGAAGGATGGACAGCCTTATGCGTTTATAAAGATGGCTTAGTAGGTGCCAGGTAAAAGAATTAAGTAAATCTAAATCCCCAAGGAGATTAATTTTACTGATTGGTTCATGAGCACTTCTGGATCAAGAACTTGAGACTATCAAGCGAAAATTCTCCTGAAGGGAACCTCCTTTGCAGTAATAAAATCCCCGTTAAACATGAGAAAACTTCTAACGTTTTATTCATTTGAGTAGTAGTTATTGCCATTATACACATATCATTCAGGTAAGAATCTCCGTTCTTATAAATATAAGATATTACTTTCTGACAAAACCAGTCATTGAAAGGAAAGCAAAGAAAATAGATTGATTAATGGATAGGATGGGGGTTATCCTTGTCCAGTGTTGTAGATATTCAGGCATATTCAACCCAAATAGATATGATATAACATGAAAAATACATCATCAGTTGATGTTGTCTATTTTATAGATACCTTTTAATGTTGATAACTCAGTGCTGCTTGGTGTGGGGTTATGTCCTCGGAGGCACCCAGTACCTAGTGTTGTCCCCTGGTGTGTGTATGTAGAACTACAAGAGCAGCTCACTGAGAGTTCACACGTTGCTCCCTCCTTGACTCCCGCCCCATAACTCAATTAGGTCACTGGCTTTATGGCACCTTTAGCCTTATTACTACAAACTTTATAGCTTCTGCATTCTTGCACCTCCTCCACACAGTGCTTACATCCCCATTTAGAAAGATAAACTACATCCTTCTTATAATGCCTTCTCTTCAGCCTTCAGCTTTCTCGAGCAATGCCTTCCCCGTGCCTTTTTCCCGATTTCTTCTACCTCCACTACATTAAATCCTTGGTTGTGCTTTGGTTCTCTGTATATATATATATGTATATATATATATATATATATATATATATATATATATATATATATATATATAGGCTAACTTCTTACTGAGGTCCCTCTATCCTCTATTCTAGTAGCTTTATTCTCACTTTTCTTTTGGTTTTTCTTCTTTTTTTTTTCATCTCATGAGCTCTCTATGCTTTCCTCTCCCCCTCTCCATCCCTTTTCTTTGCCTGTTTCTGCAGGTTTTGTTTGCTTCCTTTGTGTATATTCGTACTGCCATCTCAGCCATTCTCCCATTGATAGAGTAATCCACCTGAGTACCTGATAACTCAATTAGTTACCTTGCTCCAATCGCCAGCACACTTTACCCATATCTTACAGTGTCAGCTAAAACTCTTCTTCCCCATGCTAGCTTAGTCTAGCGCTTTGATTGCTGCAGCATGCCTCCAGGTCCAAGTCTCTATGTGTTTATGACGCGGCAAAAGCTTGCTCGAGAATCTTCTCACCAACACTGTATGGGTCCACTTTGTTGAAACTGGAGTAATTCAATGCTATAGGGTCAGCACAATGGGTAAACTTACCACTTGTTAATCATCAGGAATTGAGACCCTATACAATACTGCATCCATGCAGGTAAACCGTTAAGCACGCCTTGAATTATGTGGGTATGATCCGCCATAAAAATGTACTTAAGGATAGACAGTTTTATGAGTTTGTGAAGATGGCTTAGTCGGTGCCAGATAAAAGAAGGTAGTAAATCTAAATCCCCAAGGAGATTAATTCATGAGTACTCCTGGATCAAGATTCAACTTCAGGGTATAAAGGGGAACCTCTTTTACAGCAATATTATTCTTGTTAAAACATGTGTTAGTGATGTGAAATGAAAAATGCAGGATTTTATCATGCCTGTTTTTATTCCACACTTTCACACAGTATTCTATTGCTCCATCCCTTTTAATTATACTTCTTGCATATAAGTCAATGTTCCGCGTGTACTTACTCCCCAGTCTACAACACAGCATCAAGCGGACACTTACAGATTTTAAGCACTCCTGGAGGGTCAGTGTGGTGCAGTGAGTGATTTGTTTCCTGGTACACATCAGTGGACACACACTACTGTCCCCCATGGATACATTGTGATGTGCCTGAAACACTAAGCACTGAGGAATTCTTACCCTGAATGCTATGAGGATTTCCATCACTATTTGAGCTCTTAGGGCTGTGATCGTCCGGAAACAAACTGACAGTCACTGATGGACAGTGTAAGGCTATAGTATCCATAGGGTCACCGGTCTCTAGGTCTATTATATCTTAAAGTTTGTTATCTTGCTTCTCAATTATGCCGCATCACATCACTACATATACATAGTCATTACAGGGCTAAATGCCACATATCAGAGTGTAAAAGTGCCAGCAAAGGTTAGACTGATATATGGATTCGGGGAAAAGAATCTTGACTCAGATCTTAATTGGTTTCTTGCTTTTGCTGTGGTACCTCAAGTGAACCAGCTGAAAACTGTATCAATAACCCGCTAAATTCAGTTTTCCATATTTAAGTCATTTTAGCCGAATGATACATGGTCATCGTATTTGTTGGCCAGACTGAGAGTCTATAAAACTATTCGCTAAGCCACCTTATGATAGAGGCTATGTAACCTTTAACTACATTCTACATCAAACTGCACCTCGGTGAATACGATGCAAATTTATTCCCTGGTCATGGACATTTGCTTATTTACTTACGCTTTATACTGAATGCTCAGTAAGTAATTTTCATAATTATTGTGTCTCTCATTTAGTATTTTCAATTTTGGTTGCTGTTGTTTTCCTTTTTGGGGCTTGGATTGAACCCTTAGATATGAGCAACTTCAAGCAGTGATTGAATTTGACTAGAATCTGTAGTTCTGGCAGCTCTACTATATGCATTACTTATGCATTTATACTTTCATAAAATTGATCAAATGTGTAGGAACCAGAATCATTGAACAACTCTAATCTAAATCCCAAATTTCATTCATTGGGGAGATGGGATTAATTTTATAAATCAATTTTTCACAGAAACTGGATTTAAGGGAAAAGTGAAAAAAGTGACACACATTGATGTATCTTTCCATTATATTTAAGGATCTTTCAGATCATCAAATAAAACTGGGTTCCCTCACTTGGGTCCTGTTTTCCCTATGTTAAAAAGTATTAAAATACTACAAAGTGATAGTAAGACATACAGACAAATATGGAAATATTCTCTACCCTGTCCCCTCTTGCTCTCCTTCACCTCCTTTTCTTTGGCGTCTTTACTGGTTTCCATCATTATCCCTTTTCTTGCCTTAATAGCTCTTTTTTGGAGTTGCTTGCTGCACAGCGACCGTAGCAACTTGATTATGTTTTTGGTTTCGGCCATGGGCGCCCATGATGTCATTTGTGACGTCAGACAGCAGCAGTGACGTCAGATGGTGGCAGTGACATCAGACAGCAGAAGCTTCACTTTCATAACGCATCTCTACATCATGTTTTTGAGTTGCCAGGAGCGTAGTTACAGTGTGTTACTCATTCTGTACCTCCACTAAGTCATTGAGACGAAAAGTAACATAACCAAGGTGATGCTCCAACGTCCGCAAAGAGGTTGCAGGGGACAGAGTGACCACCTGTGCTATGCGCTCCCTTCTTTACAGCATAATGGAAAACCTACACTGGACCCCTGCAGTTTTTTGAAAGAGGATTTTGGCCACGTCGCTGCCCGTATCTCTAGGACACATGGTATCATCTTCCCTTTCATTACATTGCACCCTGTAAATTGAGATGCCATTGATGCCCTGTATTGGTATAGTTTAGACTTTGAATGGTGCACATAGTACTGAGGCATCCAAAATTGTCCCCAAGACAATATGGCGCGGTCCGTGTGCACATGACACGTAACACTGGCGACGTGCTAGGCATCATGGTTACCATCCGCACGAAGGTACGGAATGGGGGCTGCGTCAGACTACAGAAGCGTAGGCCTAGCACCTAGTAAACATTCAAATTCTCCATGTAGACTTGAAGATAGTTGAAGCAGATCTATTAGAAGAGTAACATACAACAACAAAGAAGATGATCATCGCAGAATTATCAAAGAATTGGGGCTTTCTAACATCAGTGGCACATTATGTAGAATGCATACTCCAGTAAGAAGAGGGCATTGTAAACCGGGACTGTAAACAGAACAGGAATTGAGGCATTATTAAGGCTGTCATACTCTTTTGAAATATGGGCAGGGCTTTAGTGTAGCAATTTTATTATGCTACATAACAGGGAGTGCAGAGCATCACTTTGTACCCTGCACCCTTACCGCGGATGTCGGAGTGTCCCTTTGCTAACATTACACACTTTTTGTGCCTGTCATTATGGTGATATCGCCATGGAGAGGTGGAGTGACGTGAGACGGACGCTGGGCAGTGGGGCTCTGATATGGGGGCTTGGTTGGTGGGGAGAAGGGGAGCGGTCAGTTTCCACTGTGTCTTGCTTTGTGCATATAGTGAGCTTAAAGCCCAAACACCCGGCCCCAAACATCACAGTAAGCCATTCCCTTTTCTTCTTTTTTTTCCAGTGGTGGTAGGCCTTGGCCTAATTAATTTAGATTTTGATTTAGTCCTAATAACAACGAACCCCTACCCCTGAGAGCTCAAGAAAAAAGTGGTTTGGACCACAGATAGAAATTGGCGGGATTGGAGAATGCAGCATTTTATACTCAAAGGGTTGCATTCATGGCCTCTGATAACCTAGTTTGATATTGATGTACTTAAATAGCTTTAAAATGGCTGGATTTATTGGGTTTGGTCCCCCATTAGAATGTACTTAAGTTTTTATGTTTGCCACAATAAGTTAGCAGTGAAGGAAAGGAGGTAGTAAATCTAAATACTGATGGAGATATTTTTTCACTGATGAGCCCAAACTGGAGTGCATGCAGACAGGTTTGCTCCCAAAGGTTGTCTCTTTGCAGTAATGTAATCCCCTTAAGGCAAATCACTGCAATATGAAATGGAAAAGGCATCAATATGTAACAGGCATATCTAACACTTAAAATCTCTACACACAGTTCCACAGTATTTGCTGCATAATATTCTATGTTACCATAATGGACAGATATAATATTTTCAGAATATTATTTCTTAAATTTCAGAAAGAATCTTGTTGGGATTAGGGTATGAAGATTGGCCCAGACTGCATGGGCCACGGCTTTTAAAAGTGTGCAGTAATATCGACTGCATCTGAGAGGCATTTCTCAAGATGTTATAACTAGACCCCTTTATACCATGGTTATCACATTTCGGCACTGATTTCTGGTGCCCAACCCTGATAGAGCCATGTAGTTAGCACGCGCTAAGGCACCGTGGAAAATTTCGATACAAGTTGTTACATTGGCATATGCTCTAAGGGTATTCTGGCCATCGCACGCACTGCTTGCCGGTGGTTCTGCTATGAAAAAACTTCTCAGACACATGTCGACGTAACATTTTGCGTCCATGCAGTCCGGGCCACTCGCCGGGGAAGACGCATTGTTTTGATTCAAATCGAAGCCCTGTCGTTGACGGAAAATGGCTAAATTGAGAAGAATAACATATCCCATCATGGATTTGACAAGACATGGACTTAAATATATATGGATATTGTCACCTCTTTTGTTGACAGCCCAAGGTTTGCTGTATTTACAGTGGAAATGGATTATATATGTGCTTGTGTACCAATGACTTGGCAGAACATCAACAAGAAATCCAAAATGGCGGAGGATCAGACCGTGTCGAATCGCAACAAAAATTGGTGCGTTTCATGGTTTCATAAGGTAATATAATTAATTTAATGGTTGAAACCATGGTATAAATGGTTTCAACCATGGCTTCCACTCAGTCCTTTTATCCCTTACATAAAGGACCTAGTGGAAGCCCAGCCATGCATTATGCCCTTATCAAGTCATAGTGAGATCTACTTAAATGCTATTACAGCTCTGCAACTGGTGGTCTCTGATAACTGGAACGACTGCCCTACCTCATCCAAGTAATAAGTCCATTAATTGTTGCTCATACAGAGTAGTCGTAGTATGTTACCTGCGATCATCCAGTCTGATATTGAGGCGTTCAAATTATAGTGGCTGTGCTCAGTTGTACAATCTTGAGAAATGCCTTCCAGAGGTGATCTTTAAACTGCCAACGTCTTGATTTTAAGTCAATTGCCACAGTTTTGACAAAATGACCCTGGCTCATAACACCAGCTAAGTGGCCTTCAACAACCCTCTCCATAAAATCTGCCCTCACTCATTTATCAGATCACAGCAAATAAAAGATGTTTGATGATGATAAATTGTACTAATTAAAACTTCACCTGGGCACCATTTCACATAGCCGCTACAATTTTAAACCCGAAAACCCAATGCCAGTAATCGTAAGTGGTGCCCTTTAGATGGCCTCTAGGTGGCCTTTATGTGCCCTTTAGGCTCTCTTTATGTGGCCTTTATGTGCCCTTTATGTGCCCTTTATGCTCCCTTTATGTTCCCTTTAGGCTCCATGTAGGTGCCCTTTAGGCTCCCTTTAGATGCCCTTTATGCTCCCTTATGTGGCCTTTATGTGCCCTTTATGCTCCCTTAAGTTGCCCTTTATGTTCCCTTTATGTGCCCTTTAGGTTCCCTTTATGTGCCCTTTAGGCTCCCTTTAGGTGCCCTTTAGGCTCCCTTTAGGTGCCTTTTTATGTGCCCTTTAGGAGCTCTGTACAATCAGCCATTCTTCTAGTTTTTTTTTCATAGAGTGTGACAGGGAAGTCACATGCATAGTGCAGCAGACACTGCATGAATTTTAATCTTATCTGTTCTGGCCCCTCTTTGTGTGTGGTGCACATTGTAAAGACGCCAACACATTCATCCAAATTTTATTGTGTAGTTTCCCTTATATTGTATATCACCTTAGCTGTTGAAATAGCTTTAATCACCTATTACAGACTCTATGGTATTATTAATACCACAGAATGACTATAAGTGTAACAAATTACGGTTTGTAAAGGGTTGAAGGACCTGCTTCTGGAGTTTAAATAGCAGTGGATCATATTTTGAGTGTTTTTTGGATCAAGTATTTTCACGGTCAGTTAACTTGTTCTGGAGCATCCCTCCAACACTATAAAGGACAAGGCCCCTGAGCTCACATTTCTGTTGAGAAGACCCTACGACTGAGATCAACTATTAATGCAGGTGTCATGGACAATTACTGTTAGTAGAGGTTCTTGAATAAGTGAAGAAGACAGCTAGACTCAGCCAAATGGAAAATCCCTCCATGAATTGTTTAAGGCCTTGTAGACAGGGAATGTAGTGAAAAGAGTCAGGTGCACTAAATTCTGTCTAAGTACATGAACATCTCTGAAATTTATAATGTTCTACCGGGTCATGTGGCACGCAAAAGCCGGTACCTGTCTGACAGCCAATCTCTGTGACCAGCCAAAGTGGTGCCAAAGTCTCTTCATGCTGCTAGTTCCAAAATGTAGAGATAATGAAGGATGATTCTATTGCAATGCATAATATAGATCCAGACAGAAGATTGCCTTTTAATTTTGATGACTGGTATAAAGCACTCTAACTGATGTAAGTAATGATGCAGTACACTACAGTTGGAAGGTAAACATGGAGATGCTGAGGCTCCATCAATTTCCTTTTATTTGTGCTAATACATAAGCCATGGGATATTTTGCAACCAGTCCCACCATGGGGTATACGATGTAAAAAATCCCATGGAAGTGGACATTTGCATTTATGTCATAGCCTAGGGGTGTTTTTGCTTTTAAATAAAGAAAAGCAGCTCAGATCTGCTCAAAATCCAAGATGGGGGACACCATTTGAATATGGACACATTGTGTTCAAATACGTCGGTTCTAGTACTAATCTTTAGTGATGTTAGTATCAGACATGACATAAAATACCAGTAACCAACACGGATGTCAATGTATCACTCTACTGTAATTTTGATTAGTACTGGGTTGTAGGCAAATAGTAATGGTATTATGATAATTCCCTTTACAATTTGATTTAACTAGTGATTGAAGTTTGTGATGGGAGTAGTTTCTATGTTTTTCTTCCTAGTTGCACTCGCAGACTTACAACCTTGGGTTACGGTGTTAAAGGTGAAGAGGTCAGTGGAGACATCAGGGTTTGAACCTAGATTGACAACTTCCAAGTCATGCCTACCACCGAGCTACATCCCTCGGCCTGACATATAACGCTATTCCTCCACCTCTGGATGGGTATGGTATACATAGAGAGGGGGGTGAACCTGAGTGAACTGGCCCCTGTGGTCACTCAGCCCAGGGAGGGAATGAACCCCTTCACAAGTAACCTCATGCTTTCTGCAAATGTTTCTTTTTTTTTATCAATAATGACACCAGCTTTCTTCTATATATGTACCTAAATGATGGCCTATTGTAACAGAGTGAGGGTCGACATGATGCCCCAATGAAGTGAAGGCAAGCAATCTTGGCAGCACTTTGTCATACTAGTGTTTGGCATGATCAAGTTGTCATATGAGAAATATCATAAGACTAGTGGTATATAGTGTAATTATCTCAAGGCTCTTATAAATAGTGTTATTTCCAGTTGTCACTGGTTTATTCAGCTTTAGGCAACATGTAAGAAATATCAATCGTACAGTAGTTAGTATGTAGGTAATTTGCACATACAGTAAACATACAGTAATTTATAAAGTATAATGTTCAGTTCCACTCCACCTGTGAGGTAATAATAATACAATGTCCAGCATACTTCTAGGTGGGTTCCCACACCTAGCTCCTGACCTGCTGCTTAGAGGAATAATGTAATAATGGATAACTTTACCCTCTGGTGGAAGTCTTGAAGAAGATAGCCTCTGGCCACTAATGGTAGGAAACCAATGCCTGTCTAGCATAGTTTCACCATAGTGCAGTGGTATAGCAGGTAGCAGGAGATGACTGGAGATGTTACCTCTAGAGCGGTTCTTGGTGATGTGTCTTCCTGGAGGTGCAGACAGGCTATTTGTAGCAAATCTTGGAAAAGCACCTCCAGACTGACTGGAGCCAGCAGCATCTGCCTAACTCTACAATTGTTTGAGGGGACTCTTTCAAGTGTCACAGGGGGACAAAGGACCCCCATGGACGCCGCTATGCCCCCCATTGTCTTGGTCGGTTCTGCATCTTTAGACCCTCATATCTCGGCCGTTTATGCGTTTATAACCGCCATTTTGGGCATGCGCGGAGTTGAATATGCCAAGTTTATAATGCCCGCTGGATAGGCGCATAATTTGCGCCGGTTTGTCTGTGGTGCACTCAGAGCTCCTTTCAGTCTCCATGGCATAACTTCCTTAATAATGGGAGTTCCGCCTTGATCTTGGGCTCATTTTGACCGTCTAATTATGGGCTTTCCATAAATGCTTTGATATTTGACCTAGCTTGCTCAGGAGCGACGCTAGAGCGACCGGAAGGTTATGGCGTCGTGCTTATGTAACCCATTGTTCAGTCCTTAGAGTGCTCAGACACTCATGACGGCGTCAGCGGTGCTCAGGCACCCGTGACGGCCGGTTGCATTCACTTACAAGTTATTAGTTTGTGCACTGAACCATGAGGTCGCACACTGAGACCCTTATTCTTATTATATTGTGCAGTGAACCATTAGGTCGGACCCTTTGATGTCATAAACTCAGTCTAACTGACTGTGGCTGGTGTGCAGTGGGGCATGAACGCTCTTATACAAAGTTTGAGCGCTCTTATAGCTCTTAGAACCAACCCATGTATTAATTTCATAGATATCCTTTGATTAATACAAAATATGTTACAATTTATGGAATAATAAAATGGTATATCATAGAATACTCCCTCTCCCCCGAAAGAATGCGAAACTCCGTCATTTCGCCGAGGGAATGTACAATTTATACAATTTTTACCTTATTTTGGAGTTATATACTGTTTTGTAAGAGGATTTGAAGTAATGGGGAGTGCTTCAAATGCAATTTTTGTGGTAGAGCTTTGTCAGTATAAACAATTTTCTCCTGGGTATAAGTACATTTCCGAGTTTCTATATCTTACCATACCTGAGCTTATTTGCTTATGTCACATCAATTTTGGGTACAATTTTCCATTTTTATGTACAACATACAATTTGGCAAATAGTGTGCAATTTTGGCATCCAATATTCAATTTAGCGTGCAAATTGAACATAAATGACAATTTTAGTGTGCAAATTTACAATTTCGCGTGTAATTGCGTTCAATTGACAATTTCAGTATGCAAATATATAATTTTCGCGTATATTTGGCAATTTTAGTGTGCAAATATATAATTTCGCGTACATTTGGCAATTTGAGTGTGCAAATATATAATTTTCGCGTATATTTGGCAATTTTAGTATGCAAATATATAATTTTGCGTTCAATTGATAGTTTCTGTATGTACATATATAATTTTGCGTACAGCTTGGATACACATGTTGAAATGTTGATTTTCTAAAAATCTGACTTCAGTGTATGAATTGGGTACAGACATACAGTATAATGTGCAACATATAATTCAAATGTAAATTGGATACAACTTACAATCTAGTGTGCAAACATACAATTTTAGTGTGCAAATTGGGTACGAGCGTACAATCTGGTGTGCAAACATACAATTTTAGTGTGCAAATTGGGTACAAGCGTACAATCTGGTGTGCAAATATACAATTTTAGTGTGCAAATTGGGTACGAGCGTACAATCTGGTGTGCAAACATACAATTTTAGTGTGCAAATTGGGTACAAACGTACAATCTAGATTACACTATTCGATTTATGGGATTTGAGACAAATTTTTCCGAGGGCCGGAAAAACAAAGTACTTCATGTACAATAGGCTTGTTTGTCTCTGAGTTACTCATTGATTTTGCTATATGGGTGTATTAATTGGCAATTTCGGCAGTGGGCCGCTGCTTAATTGACTTTTCCCCTAGCCTTTTGAGTATGTGTCCCTGAAAGAGATTTATTTGGTGAGTATCTTAAGTAAACATGTTTTATGTCAACAATTTTCTCAACAATTTTTTTTTTTTTTTCATTCATTTTTTCAACAATTTTCTTGGATACCTAAAGTGTGTTACTTTAAGTAAACCTTGGCATAGTATACAAGTGCTAGTGGGTACAAAAACTGTCTTAGTTATCTACCTGCATTCATGTATATTAATGTTAGATTTGTACAATTTTACAATTTGTAATTTGCAATTTCGCAATTTTGCGCGTATATGCGCGCATTAATCATCGATTTTGTGAGAATACCATAGATTTTCATATTATACATCAACAAGTGGCTGTGTATATAATTTTTTTTTTTTTCTAATACTTTGATAATTTCATTGACAGTGGAGGTGTGTCAGGAGTGAGATGTGAGTCTCCTCCCTGGTGTGCTCATGCAGTGGTGGCACTTGAGGTGTTAGGTGCCAGATTCTGGCATGTGTCTGTGGCAGTGCCTAGCTTGGTGTCAGTGGACAGTTCAGGGTGGGGGGGGGGGTGTGTGTGTGTCCATTTAAGGAGTGTGTGGCTGGTATTGGAGTATCAGTTCCTCTCTGGAAGTCACTGCTGTAGTACCATGGCCCACCTACAAGCTCTCTTTGCTCTGCCTGTCCCCCAGGTGATGGAGGTGGGGAGTCCAGCTAGGGCCCTGGTTGAGTCTAACCAAACCATCCATTATGGGTACATAGTGAGTAATTTCAAGGAGATCATTGAGCATGGTGATGTGATGGTCTGTAATTACTCCTGCCATTATTTCCTGGGCTCAGCCTTGCGTCGGGGGGCCACTGTGGCCCTTCTGACTAGGGCCTTGGGTAATATGGGTTTCTGGCCCATGGATTATAACCTAGGGCCGCGGGAGCGAGTGCTATGGGATTATCTGTTGGCGGCATCCCTCCTCGATCTTGCGGCATCCGGGAATCCATCCACGGCTGCCGAGTATGGACTGGGGATGCTGGAGGCCCGGCTCGCTGAGTGGGAGCAGGATCACGGCCATATGTATGGCTCGGACTCGGCCCCGGACTCTCCCATTGATGTTGAACCCGAGGATCTGTGGTAGGATCCCGACTGACTGAAACCTAGGGTGTAAAAACCCGCCATCCCAAAGGCCCTTTTCAGGGCCGGCAAATTGTCCGAAAAGTTCTGAATACTGTCTCTGATGTGTTGTCTCCTGGTGGTGGACTGGGGGCAGCCTAGGCTGTGGGCAGTCTAGGCTGTTTCCACAGTCACCGGGGAGGGCTGGTGGTTTAGAAAATTAGCAATAGTCTGCATGTTTGACCTTGCGGTCTCCTCCTGTTGTTCGTCAATAATTATATCTGTTGTATTTTCCAGTGCTGTCATGGTCACCGGGCTGGTGCCACAATCATTCTGGAGAAGCATGGAGTAGTACAGTCCTTTGTTTTTAAGGGCTGGTATAGTACTGAACCTAGTGCGCCAAGGTAGGTGTATCACCTGAGGGAGGTGATAAGCAAATTCTCCTCTCTGTGTTGTTATAACTGCTGGTCCATTCCAGGTAAATATAGCCTTAGGTAGTGGGAAGGTTTTAACCACTATATCCTTATAGGTAGGGGCAGCTGCTGATTTAATCTCATCAAATTCATGTGGTATTGGCCTCAAGGGTAGCGCGAAGTTTGAGTCTCCACAATATATTTTAAAATATATTGTGGGGTTTGTGCGCTTGGCCACATTTTTCTTGCCACAGTGTGTCTGTGCAAATTTCTTAAGGTATTTCATTATTCTGTAGGCTGAGTAGATGGTCAGGGTGAATAATATAGCAATTATCAGGGTGTGGGTTTCCTGAATTGTGAGGAAAGGGGTGTGGGTTTCCTCTGTAGGGGTTAGTTTGGTAGGATTCTTCTCTGGGAGCAATTTGTGTAGGGGCAGCTCGGTGACTAGTCTGAATGCTTTGGCTGTAGGCAGGTAGGCTACAGTTCCTCCTAGTCGGTATAGTTTGAGTAGTATGTATACTATAAAAATGTGAGCTGATATCCCTAGGATGAGTGCTAAGCTTTGGAAGATTGGATGCTCTGTAACTCGACGTAGGTATGATTCCTCGTAGCGCGTTTCCATTTCCTTATTAAGGTTGGAGGCATCTTTTAATACTGTTTTAGCAAAGGGCTCTAAATTTAGTTGAGTAATATCATCCATGATTGGATTTTCCTGTAGTTTTTCTAAGGTTCTAGAAAGGTTTACTACTGGGAAATTTGGAAGATTCTCTCTTTCATCTGGTTTGGTTTCAGAAATTTTGTTAAGTGCTGCCATGAATGGTAAATTAATTGTCTTGAGAATGTAATGAAATGATAAGGTTGAGTTACAGGGCAACCTTGTGTTTGGAAGAGAAAATTCTCCTACACTGATCGTGCACCCACAGGGTACACCTATGATTGAGTAGGACTGGGCCTTCCGAGTTTCAGACGTTTTACCATGGCAGTTGATAAAGTAATGGGGTTCATTAGTAGTGACCAGATACTCATCTTCAGAAATGGAAATAGCATGGGTGGTAGGTGCTTGCAGTGGTGAAACTGTAAACTTGCAATGTTCCTTAATCTGTTGAGCCTGGTTAGTAAAAATGGCTACAGGGCATGTAGGCCTGTGTTTATAGATTCTACCATTTACATCTCTGCATACTTTTACTGTAGTACCTTCACATGCCTGCATATCTGCTGAGTCCAATTCGATGAATAATGATTCGTCGTAAGATACTGCTAGAAACTCAGTCGTGGTTTGTAGTTTGGTGACTCCTCTGGTGGGGGTCTCCTGTGTGTCTATAGGCATGGGTGATGTGATCATTTGGTACAGTTTGAAGGTCGAGGTGGTAGATTGAATTATAATGTCCAGATGAATATATATATGGTGAGCTGAGTAAGTGTATGAGGTCAGCTTCTGTGAATAATAGAAATCTAAGTCATTAATTGCGACTTGTGCTCCAGGGTGTGTAATCCTAAGTTTGTTATTAATGTCAACTAGGTATCTAGCGAGGTCTGAGGGTGGTACTATATCAGGGGTTAGGATTCCTGATGATAGCATCCTCAGGGCTGCATTTGTCCTTTGCAGTGATTGAACTGTATTCATTCTTGCTGCTATGATAATTAATGCATCATTTAATACTTGCATTTTCTCCCTTTGGGTTTTCTCGTGCCTTGAATATGAGTCAAGTGACCTGGACATGTTGGAGGCCCACAGGTTGACCGTGTCACCTATGGTGTTGATTGTGCTGTCCAGTACCTTCTTATCTTGGATGTATGCTTTAACAAACTTATCTTGTCTGTCTGTGATCTTTTCAATGAGACTAGCTGCTTCCTGATCTTGTTTAGCAAATTTTCTTAGTATTTCATCTATGTTCTTGAGCTGTCCCATTACTTGGTTTACATCTTCTACTGTGGCTAGACCTAGCACACCGCGAAACAGGGGTGCTAGAAACCCCAGTATGGCCTCTCTTTTGGCCTTGTCCAATGTGTTTATGGGGTTGGATAAGAACAATTTGATGGAGGCTAGTGTTTCATTTATCTCCTTGTCTGCAATTTCCAGCAAGGTGTCTAGCTCCTTAGCTTGTTGGATAATTTGGCCAGAGGTATGATCTTGTAGAGTAGGAGTGGTCAAATGGAGTATTCTATCCCTTATGGATCCTTGGGTAACGGGTGCCCGAGGTATCTTGTAGGGAATAGCTAACAACAGTGTTGTGGTTGTATGTCCATTGACCAATGGTTGAGGGCTAGGTTTAAATACTACTCCTATGTTTTGTCTCACCACAGGTGTATAACCTGCAGTAAGTGGTTCAATAGTATATAATAACAGCATAGTTAGCAGTATGGGTGAAACTCTCAGTGTCCCCATGGTGCTTGTGTAAAGCAAGTTTGCTGTTTAAAGTCTTGTCAAATTTGTAGTGATTTGGTGCTGGTAAAGTCTAAGTGTATGGTGTAACACTTTAAATGAAGTGGTTCAAACTGTACCTTTGCAAGATTGAGCTGTCTTGGCAATATGTCCAGTGAGTCTATAGAGGTTGACCAGTAAATGGTAAGGTCAGGTTGAAGGTGAAGTAGGTGTGTTCTTTATCCTAGTGCAGTCTCTCCTAATGGAGAAGTGGGCTGGCTAATTCCCAAGTGGGGTCCTGTAGACTTGTGTTCCAGACTGCAGCTGGATGAAGACTGATGGTGGGCTATGGTCCACAGTGCTTCTTATGTAGCCTACCCTACCCACATCCATTGTGGGCCTGGTATTGTTTCTCTGGAGACCATGCATAATCTCCAGTGTCTGCTAACTGTGGGATCTATTGTGTAGTCTGTGTACTGGTAATTAGCTCCTCCTGTCATCCAGGACAGCCATTCATGACCGTCTAGAAAGTTGTCTGAGGGTAGCTTATAAGGTCAATTGATCTCTATAGACTGCTGTGTTGGCATAGCGCGCTCTTTCATGTGGGGATTAGATTTTAGACACTCCATTGTGTTACCCTTACTCTTCTTAGACTTCATGTCTGCTTTACTTGGGGGGTCCCAGTCTTTGACCCTTTCAGAGGCAATAACCTACTGATATATTTACAAATTTGATTGGCTTTATATACATAGTAATTCATTATCAGTCACACATGTCTTATGTGTGGATGAAGAGAATTTGTAATACATTTTGAAAATCTTATGACTTTTGGTATCTCAATCTTGTTTCTAATTTCTTGAAACTGCACCACACCTAGATGTCTTTCTTAGTATGTGGTGTGCAGGCCTAGGCTTGATAGGGCCTATGCCTGTGGTTTCTCTTGTAAGGGTGATATCATTTTTGTTCCTTACAATTTTGCTGTAGTATTTGGCCTCATGTGGAATAAGCCTGTGTGCAAATTCATTGTTTCTGACAGCCATAACCTTTTTCAGTCTGTCTATGTGCACTGGTCTGGCCACAAATAGATTGGTGTCCAAGTTTTTGAGTTTGGCACTTGTCAAACTAGGTCTATCTACTACAACATATGGTCCCATAAAAAGGGGTTGAAGTTTCTTACACTCTGTGTTGGTCAGGATTCTTGGTATGTTTAGGTACACCATGTCGGTGACCTTGATTTCCTGTGGTGTAAGTTTCTTATCATATCTATCTTTCCTTTCCTTTTGTAGCTTGGCGACCCTTTCTATAGCTTTCCTCCTAGAGGTATCTTGATTTGTTATCATGTTAGCTACATGGTCTGCTACTGTGGATATGTCCTCCTGTATTCCCAGCCCTAAGTCCATTGGGGTGGCTGGGTTTCTTCCATGGAGTAGGAAGAAAGGGGTGAATCCTGTGGTTTGGGATTCAGTGTTTTTTAATGCAAAGGTTATGGGTTCAATAAATGAATCCCAATTGTTTTGGTGCTTTGAGCAGAATGCTCTGAGTGCTGTGCCTATGCTAGCATTGAATCTCTCTACAAGCCCATTTGATTGTGGCCTGTATGGTGAGGAGAATTTATGTTTGATCTTGAGGTGTTTAGTTAACTTTGTGAACTTTGCACCTGTATAACATGTCCCATTGTCTGTTTGAAGAGTGGCTGGTGTTCCATGATGACAAATTATATTCTTGTAGAACTCTGCTGCTGTTGTTTTAGCTTTTAAGTCAGTAGTAGCCCAAGCTGTTGCATATCTGGTAGCATAATCTATGCAGACTTGTATATGTTTGTTTCCCCTGGCAGTTGTGGGAAGTGGTCCCACCGCGTCTAGGTTTAGGAACTTCATTGGTGAAGTCATGTACTCTCTCACTGTCATTGGTGTTTTGTGTGAGTGTACTTGCCTTTTTGCTGTGAGGCATGTGTGGCAGGTGGAAACATATTTTGTTGTGTCTGCTAGCATAGACTTCCAATATACCCTAGGTCGGAGTGCTGACAGCATCCTACTTGAACCAAGATGGCCGCCGGTAGGTGAGTCATGGAAATACTGTAGTGTACTTGTTACCCATTGCTGTGGTATAACAATTTGAAGTGGTACAGTATTGGTTTTTCTCCAATTTATGGGGCATATATGGACTAATGTACCATTTACCAAGGTGTATGTCTGGCCTTGGTTGATGATTCTATTTCCTTGTGCTTTTGGTGCAGGCAAGGTCCCATCCTCAAGATATTGTATGAGGGGCAATAGGTCCTTGTCTTTCCTTTGTTCCAAGCCAAGGTTTGTACCTGAGATGGATGTGTCGGGAATCTGATCCAGTAGTTGATTTATATCTAGCACATGTTGTTTTATTCTGTCTCTTTCTTTTTCTTTTTCATCGACTATTGGCCTATCTTGTGCCTTTTGTTGGGGTGTGTCACTCTTGTTTTGGTGTGTAGGCTCCTTTGGAGGGCCTATTCTCGCCTTAATGGGAGTGGCAACCTTTTTCTTTAAAGGCACAATTTGCTTTTTGTCATTCTTCTTTGTCTCAGAGTTCTTTGACTTAGTAGATGCAGTGTCTTTTGTGACATTTTTCCTGGCAGGTGGGGTTTTGGTAGGTTTGTTTCCTGTGACCTTTTTCTCGTTTAGAATAGTTTGTGATTGTGTGGGGGGTTTTGGTGTGCCCTCCTGAATCATTTCTCTAGTCTTTGAGCGTGTGGTCATAGGACACAAATGGTTTGATGTTTCCTCTCCCTGCATTGGTTCAAAGAATCTGACTGATTTTGAAGTTGCTTGAGTAATAGCATATATTGTGTCTTCTGGATCTTCATCATCTGAGTCAGGTGGGGTGAAGGGTGGCTCCTTAGGAGTTGCCTTCAGCATCTGATTGAGTGATGAGAATTCAATAGGCTCGAAGTCATTATCTGGAAAGAGTTGTGAGTATTCTCTCTCACAGTGGCAAAACACATAGTGTGTAGATTGCTTCAAGATACCCCTAATGGGTGTCTCTGGCTTTTCAATGGTGTTGGGTGGATCATCCCTTTTGAATGGTACCTTCTTTGTTACTTTTGCAAACTTGGTTCTACTGGCTGCTCTAACTCTCCTTGGTGGGGGTGGAGGGTTAGTCATGGGTCCAGAATCTGGGTATTCTCTTCTAGACATAGCATCTGGTGGTGTGTTATCATCACCTTTCACGTGTTGGATGGTAAATGAAAATTGTTGTATGTCTAGAGCCCATCTGGCCCATCTATGTGTGAGTCCTGTATTGGTTAGCAGTGGGATTAGGGCTGCATGGTCTGTGTATAATTGGAAGTGTCTGGTCTCTAGATAGTGTCTGAAGTGTAATACTCCATACACTACTCCCAGTAGTTCTCTCTCTGTGGTATTGTAATTTCTCTCATGTTTGGAGAGGGTTCTACCTGCAAAGGCTACTGGTCTGAGCACTCCTTCATTATCTCTCTGTGAGAGTACAGCTCCTAAACTCACATTGGAAGCATCAGTTGCCAAACTGAACTCTTTCTCATAGTTTGGATATCTGAGAAGAGCATTGGTACAGAGGGCATGCTTTAATGTTTTGAAAGCATTATCTGCCTCTTCTGTCCAGACAAATGCTTTGAGATGTGTCTGTAGATCATACAATGGTCTAGCAATTTGGGCATAACCTTTGATAAACTTTTTGAAGTATTGGCATAGGCCTGTGAAGGATCGGACATTTTTGACTGATTTTGGTGTTGGGAAGGTTTTGATTGACTCCACCTTTGTGGGAGATGGTTGTAGTCCCATGGGTGTGACTCTCATTCCCAAGAAGTCTATTCTGTCTATGAAGTATTCACATTTTGATTTCTTCAGTTTGAGTTTACCAACTCTTAGGCTGTTGAACACATCTTCCAGGTCATGGAAGTGTTGTTCGATTGATGGTGATAATACCAATATGTCATCTAGGTATGGTAGGGCACATTTGTACTTGAGTTTGTTCAGAATTAATGTGACTAGATGGCAGAATCCCGCCGGTGCCGTCGCTAAACCCATCGGCATCCTTTCATAGACATATTTTTTGTCATTTGCTATGAATGCGGTTTTATGCTGGTCCTCCTGTCTTATAGGAATTTGAAAAAATCCCTGTTGGGCATCTAGCTTACTGAATACTCTTGGTCTGAGTGACCCTATCATGTCTAGAGTGTCATCGGCCCGGGGTGTAGATAAGGCTTGATTTATCGTGTTCTGGTTCAAATAACGAAAATCTGTGACGAGCCGATGGCCTCCCGATGATTTCTGTACTAAAAAGGATCTGGAGGCCCAGGGGCCTTCAGCACATTCTCTCAGAATGCCCTGTTGTACTAGTCTTTCGCACTCTTCCCCTATTGCGGCCTGTTTTTCTGGTGTTTGTCTATATGGTAGGAAATGACATGGTACTGCCTCAGGTTTTACATGTATAGAGTGTGTATACAGGTGTGTGGCACCAATGTCTCCATCTTTTCCTACAAATACATCATCATACTTGGTCAGCAGTGATCTTAATCTATCATGCTGATCTTTGGATGTGAGCACAGATTTTGGTGGAACATTCTCTTCCAATTCTGGCTCGAGGTCATGTGCCTCACTATGTATAGCAGCTATTTCAGAGAGTCTGATTGAGTTGGGTTCAGGGTCAGCATATGTGGACTCACAGTCTGAGTCTGTGTCACTGAATTGAGTTACATCCTCAGGCCGTATGGCTGAGATGGATTGATCAGTGTGTGGGGTTGTGTCTGACACCTGTTGAGGTTTTTCTAAATCAGATTCCTTGACTTCCTGAAATAGAGCTATGATGGCACCCTTTTTGATTTTATGTGGGCGCCTGCTGGTGTTGAGTAACACTAGGGGATGTTTGTTATTTTCCCTGGGGGTTACTGCTGCCCTTTGAACTAGATATGGGGCATTGTTATTTCTTTGGAGGTTATCTACTACTCCAGTTTTGCCTTGCAGTGATTGAGTAGATGTGACCTTACCCAATACTGCAAGTTCAGAGAATGGAGGGATGGTAAAATCCCTCACTGCCCTAATGGGTTTGAGAATTTGTTCAGGATCAACATTAAATTCTATTTGAGATTTTGAAGTGCTTAAGAAATCTGTGCCGAGTACCACGGGCTGTGTGAGGTTGGGTATTACAGCAAATTGGTATTGGAATCTGACACCTTGGATTCTAAAGTTCAGCATAGCTGAATGTCTAACATGACACACCGATCCATCTGCCAAATGGATGTTAATTTTAGATTTCCTCAGTTGGATATGGAATCTCTTTTGGAGATCCATGAGGAATGATTGTCTGACACAGGTGATAGTAGCACCTGTATCAACCAAACATTGTACATCTGAAACATCATATAGATTTGCATTGATACAGCCATTTTGAAGAAGTACAATAGAAAGCTTGGTACTCTCACCTGTATCCTTTGATGATGAATCTGGTGGGGTGATGTGTATCACTGATGGACGTCTCTGTCTGTTAGATGGTAGATTTGCACTAGCAATTGTCTCTGGTTGGATCTTTGTTAATCCTGATTGATTGTTTGTATTTGGGGTGTCACAGTGCACTGGCCCATCGGCACTGTGACATCCTAGTTTTCCTGGTTCTGTGGGGTGGTTGAGATGCTTGCCACCAGGAGCTTAGAGATTTGATCCATCACATGAGGTGGTATTTGGGGGTTACTTTGTTGGTTCCCCTGGTAACCTCTTGTGTCAGGTTTGTAATCCTCCTGGCGTGGGTTGGAACCCTGGTTATATTGACCAGAGTTGCTGTATTGACCGGAGTTGTTGGATCTCTGGTTGTTGTAGGCGCCATTGTTGTTGTAGGATCCACTGTTGTAGTTCCTATGTGGACTCTGGCCCCTACTGTTGGATCCTTGATTATAGGATCCAGAGTTGTTTGAACCCTGGCTGTTGTTGTAGGATCCAGAGTTGTTGTAGGATCCAGAGTTGTAGTTCCTATGTGGACTCTGGCTCCTACTGTTGGATCCTTGATTATTATAGGATCTGCCATTACTTGGGGTTCTGTCTCTCCTATCACTGTATGAAGAGTTACCATTGTTGGAGTTGGAAGAGCTGTTGTCTTTCCTACTGTTGTGACCCCCCCGGTTGTTGTTGTTGCCCCCTCTACCTCTACCTCTATTGGATTGGTAGTTGGGGTCATAGTTATTTCCTCTGTATCTACCGGTAGGGTCTCTTGATGCAACCTTAGCTTCCTGTTGCCTTACATGGGCACTAGACATTAGGTTAACATCTTCATCTGCACTAGTGCTGATTTCCTGGACCTTTTTCTTAGTAGGCTGTGGGTTGGATTCTGCATCTCTTACCTTCCTAGATCTCTCTTGGGTCTCAACCTCTAGGGCTAGGTCTAGGGCTTGGTCAAAAGAGTCTATTTTCTTGTTCTCAAGAGCTACAGAGATCCAGGGCCTCATGCCTTGGGTAAATGCCTTGCTTAGGGTTTCATCACTCTGGCGTTGGGCATTACACACTTTCCTGAGATGGCATGCATAGTCTAGAACAGGTTCATCTATCTTTTGTGCACGGAGTGCAGTCCTTGAGATTATATTGTCTCGAGTAGCAAAATACTCTTTTAATTTATTCACTACATTGGTCCATGTCAACATATCAGATGTGGCACTCTCCCTGAAGGATTCGAACCAAGCTAGTGCTTGTCCTTCGAGGTACTTGGGTAAATATGTTACCATGGTGTCGCTGTCTGTCACTTTGTACTTATCCTTCAGATATTCTGGGAATTTGTGATCAATAAATAATGCTGTTGACATGAGTGGTGATGGGTGTGAAAAGGTTTTGGGTTTTGTTACCTCATGTATCCTGATCTTTCTGTCATCCTGTTGTTTTCTGTCTATGAGTTTGGTCATGTTGGACACCATGGATATTATGATGTCATCTTTGGATCCAGAGGCAGATGGTGTGACAACAGGTGTGATGGCAGGTGTGGGAGGTTGTGGGGTCTGGGATGATACCATCTTCATGAGATCTGCTATCTGTTGTTGTTGTCTCTCTAGGGACTTCCGCTGATCTTCCATGGCCTTCTGTTGAGCATCTATTGCTGCATTCCTCTCCGCCAGTTGTTGGTTGAGGATCCTCTCCCTTTCCTCCTGCTGGGACTTGTTGGTCTCTAGGGCAGTAACTGCATCTTGGATGGCCTTCTCATAGGCCCTTATCTTCTCAGCTGTCTGATTAGGTTGGGGGCCTTCATCGGTGTCCATGATGGAGGGTGTGGGGGAAGCGTCTCTGGAGGAGTGGCTGTCAAAGGCTGGAGCTGGGGTGGAGGATCTAGATGAGGGTGTGGATCCACCCCCTGAGGCAGATCCTTCTTCCCCTGAGGTAGATAGCGTGAGTTGGGCGTCCTGTAGAGATCCCTGGGAAATGTTGGATCCCTGAGAACTGGTTGTTCCCTGAGTAGACAGGGTGGGTGGTGTGGGGTCTACTGAGTGTGGGTCTGTTGTATTGGAGGCTGGTTTGCCTCCTGTGGGCCTCCTAGATCTCGGTGGGAGGGAGACCTCTTCAACAGGCCCCTGACTACGTAAGGTCTTTGTGTGTTGTTCTGCCAGCTTGACTGATAAGGCCTTGATGTGTGTGGTGGACCTCACTGACGTGTGGGAGACCTCACTGACGTGTGGGAGACCTCACTGACGTGTGGGAGACCTCACTGACGTGTGGGAGACCTCTTCTGACGTGTGGGAGACCTCACTGACGTGTGGGAGACCTCACTGACGTTTGGGAGACCTCACTGACGTTTGGGAGACCTCACTGACGTTTGGGAGACCTCACTGACGTTTGGGAGACCTCACTGACGTTTGGGAGACCTCACTGACATTTTGGGAGACCTCACTGACGTTTTGGGAGACCTCACTGATATATGAGGGATCTTACTGTTGTGTGAGAGATCTCATTGATGTGTGGGAGATCTCATTGATGTGTGTGTGGGATCTCACTGATGTGTGGGAGATCTCATTGATGTGTGTGGGATCTCACTGATGTGCGGGAGATCTCATTGATGTGTGGGAGATCTCACTGGTATGTGGGAGATCTCACTGGTGACCTTGGTGGGTATGGTGTCAAGGTCAAGGTCACTGGGTGGGTGGAGTGGGTCTTACTGTGTGTATGCGGTACCAGCTTTAATTTACTGTGTGCATGATTGTTCCCAGTTGCGGTACCAGCTTTAACTTACTGTGTGCATGATTGTTTTTAGTTGTGTTACCAGCTTTAAATTTTATGAGCCTGTGAGGGATGGGATCTTAGTAGGATGTTCTCCACCACTTTGTCATACTAGTGTTTGGCATGATCAAGTTGTCATATGAGAAATATCATAAGACTAGTGGTATATAGTGTAATTATCTCAAGGCTCTTATAAATAGTGTTATTTCCAGTTGTCACTGGTTTATTCAGCTTTAGGCAACATGTAAGAAATATCAATCGTACAGTAGTTAGTATGTAGGTAATTTGCACATACAGTAAACATACAGTAATTTATAAAGTATAATGTTCAGTTCCACTCCACCTGTGAGGTAATAATAATACAATGTCCAGCATACTTCTAGGTGGGTTCCCACACCTAGCTCCTGACCTGCTGCTTAGAGGAATAATGTAATAATGGATAACTTTACCCTCTGGTGGAAGTCTTGAAGAAGATAGCCTCTGGCCACTAATGGTAGGAAACCAATGCCTGTCTAGCATAGTTTCACCATAGTGCAGTGGT
This sequence comes from Acholoe squamosa, assembly GCA_949317995.1. NCBI lineage: Eukaryota > Metazoa > Annelida > Polychaeta > Phyllodocida > Polynoidae > Acholoe > Acholoe squamosa. The sequence goes on along the minus strand of OX439041.1, from coordinate 81,921,703 downwards.
ATAGCAGGTAGCAGGAGATGACTGGAGATGTTACCTCTAGAGCGGTTCTTGGTGATGTGTCTTCCTGGAGGTGCAGACAGGCTATTTGTAGCAAATCTTGGAAAAGCACCTCCAGACTGACTGGAGCCAGCAGCATCTGCCTAACTCTACAATTTTTTGAGGGGACTCTTTCAAGTGTCACAGGGGGACAAAGGACCCCCATGGACGCCGCTATGCCCCCCATTGTCTTGGTCGGTTCTGCATCTTTAGACCCTCATATCTCGGCCGTTTATGCGTTTATAACCGCCATTTTGGGCATGCGCGGAGTTGAATATGCCAAGTTTATAATGCCGGCTGGATAGGCGCGTAATTCGCGCCGGTTTGTCTGTGGTGCACTCAGAGCTCCTTTCAGTCTCCATGGCATAACTTCCTTAATAATGGGAGTTCCGCCTTGATCTTGGGCTCATTTTGACCGTCTAATTATGGGCTTTCCATAGATGCTTTGATATTTGACCTAGCTCGCTCAGGAGCGACGCTAGAGCGACCGGAAGGTTATGGCGTCGTGCTTATGTAACCCATTGTTCAGTCCTTAGAGTGCTCAGACACTCATGACGGCGTCAGCGGTGCTCAGGCACCCGTGACGGCCGGTTGCATTCACTTACAAGTTATTAGTTTGTGCACTGAACCATGAGGTCGCACACTGAGACCCTTATTCTTATTATATTGTGCAGTGAACCATTAGGTCGGACCCTTTGATGTCATAAACTCAGTCTAACTGACTGTGGCTGGAGTTCAGTGGGGCATGAACGCTCTTATACAAACTTTGAGCGCTCTTATAGCTCTTAGAACCAACCCATGTATTAATTTCATAGATATCCTTTGATTAATACAAAATATGTTACAATTTATGGAATAATAAAATGGTATATCATAACTTCATTGGTGCATCATGCCGACCATTTGGCATTAATGCATCAGCGGCCCTTAGAGGGTCCATTAAGGACCATAGTTACTCCAAGAGTTCAGTCTAATGTCAAGGAGAGGTTTCATAGGCACAGCACCAATATGCTGACGGCTGTCTAAGTCTAAGCTCCTGGACAAAAAAAAAACACCTCCATTTGTATAATTGAGCATTCCCTCAGGTAGAGCCCTGTGCACAAAGAACTCCCCCCCCCCTCATAACGTCTTAGTGACGACATCTTAATGCAATTAGATTTGAGGCATCCAATAGTCTAGTCGAGAAAAGACTTCGAGGTAATTCCTTTGGCACTGCAATTGATGATAATAATAGTCTGTGGTGATAGTTTAATTGAATCAGCCATGTACTTTATATCCAGTTTATCTTTAAGTGATCCAAAGTACTGAATGTAATACATTTCCGTTTTGTGTACAAATTTTGGCTGTTTTCTTTCCTTTCCCTTTATAGGGGGATTTTGATGTTAGAATGACTGATGAATTATAGATCTGATTATGTGGACAGGACTCATGGCAACTGGGAAAAAAAAGACATAAGGATTTTACTTCAGCAAAAAGTAACAAATAATTTTACATTGAATATTATTTGTAGCGAGAGTTGCATGTACAAGGCATATTAAGTATCATTAAAGGGACGGTTCATGCACACAACCGGTCTGTCGTAGAGTGAATCATGTTCATGTTACATGTCATTATAACACTCCGTATCACATATCACCACCTCTCGTGTCAAATCTTTCTGTACCCATAAAGATTTATACGCTCTCATGTCACTTTCTTTTGAATCCCTAAAGGGTTCGTTGCTCTCTGCGCTCAGCCAATATGATGCATGAATGTATCTTTGCACTGAGTTCAAAGATATCTAAATGTGGTGATAGACCACCACCATTGTCTTAACAGACATTGCCCCAATTCACATTAAGAATGATCATGAGAGATCCTACTCTCTGAAAACAGCAAGCAGTGGATGAGTTGTACCCTGATATATTAGACACATGATGGCAAAGCACAAGTGTTATATCTACAATCCAGATCATGCTACAATACAGATTTCCTCATCTGAATTAAGTCGTTGGTTGATGTAAAGTGCAAAATTAAAATCGACTGGGATTAATTACCGCCTTACATATATATATATAGACAGCACCGCCAGGTTATACCAATAGGGAAAACTTTGATCTAAACTTTCGAATCATTCTGATAGTTGCTTAAAATTGAATTGCAACACTACAAATTGAGAAAGATTTTTGTATTAAGAATTCAATTAACTTTAAAATCTACAAGGGATCCTCCCAACACTGAACAATATAGCACAACAATATACCACTGCAGTGAAGCTGTGACTCCCACCACAATTGCAGTACAGTAGAATAAGGCAGTTCCATGAAAATAACGGCAGAGACCTGTTTCATAAGCATTCTTTATTTAAGATCATTTTGTTCACTTTAAGAGTGACCACTTAAGATCAGTCATTTAGGAATGACTACAAGTGTTTCAGAACAAGCTGTCACTCCTATTGGAACATAAAACTGGTCCTATAGAAACAGCTGTCAATTAGAAATAGGAGCAGTAATCAAGATCAATTGTAAGGTCACTCACAGGCCAATTATCCAGCTAGTAAGATCAATCACCTAGGTGCAAAATATGGTTTACTTCATTATTCCATGATAGAAAATGGTATTAAAAGGGGGAATTAGAAAATATTGTGGGATTTCACTTGTTGATAGGATTTTTCACATTTATGTGTACCCTCAACCTTCCACATAAATCAGCTACTTTATGTTGGTCATAAGTCACTCTTATATTGACCCTTTACTAGTAAGTTTCACTCCCCATTTACTTTTGAAACACTTCCCCTAAGCCTAAGAAGCCTAAGATCAATCTTAGGATGACCATAGGAGTGATCTGGCTCGTACACCAATCTTACTCGTACATGGTGGTTGTGAAACAGGTCTCAGATCTTAGGAAACTTTGGGTTAACAATTTCATCTTTATTTAGACGACATATTTTTTACCAGGGCCTAAATGAGATTCTGGCTTAAGTTCCCTGCTCAATCAGTTTATGCTCTGAGAACAGTAATCATTTCTCATAGAAACTAAAGATCTGACACAAACAAAAAGTCTTACGGAGTGTGGTGCTTTGCCTTGATGAGAAAGTAAGCTTTCCACTGGCCAGTTGTTCCTTTGGTGACAGATGACCTGAATGCTGATCTAGAAATGCTTGAATTGAAGAGAGATGTAGTGTGTGAAAAGTTGGCTACAGTTTCATCTTTGTGAAAATGTTGTTGTGTTTTTTATTTCTCATTTGAAATGAAAGGCACCAGTCAAATATCCATCACGACAATAACAAAAAACAGATACCTTTCCCAGCAAATTGTCGTGACTCCTCGTCAACCTGTGTGAAGTGGCTCACACATGTCGCTAGATGGAACACGACGTCGCTATAGCACAAGATCACCAGGAATAGCAATGGTGGTGATCACATGGCCTCACCTCAGATGGCGAGGATGGTGATCACTCAGACTCACCAGGGATGGCGATGTGGGTGATCACTCAGCTCGCTAGATGAAACACGCACCTCGTCATAGCACATGTTCACCAGGGATGGCGAGGAACGTGATCACTCATCCTCACCAGGGATGGCAACATGAGTGATCACTCATCCTCACCAGGGATGGCGACATAAGTGATCACTCACTTCGCTAGATGAGACGCACACCACGTCATAATGTACATTCACCACGGATGGCGAGGATTGTGATCAGTCACCTCGCTAGATAAAACGCGTACCTCGTGATAGCACAGGTTCACCACAGATGGTGAGGATCTTGATCACCCACACTCCCCAGGGATGGCGACATGAGTGATCACTCACCTCGCTAGATGAAACGCGCACCACGTCATAGCGCAGGTTCACCATGGATGGCGAGAGTGGTGATCACTCAGACACACCAGTGATGACGATGCTGGTGATCACTCACCTTGTTAGATGAAAAGCTCATGATCATCAACATTGGTAATCATGCAGCCTCACACCTGCCAGATCAAAGTATGTTTTGCCAGAGAAGGTATTGCCCTATGTATCTTCCCTCTAACCACAGACAAGGTGTTCATGTTGATATTTCCCTATGTATTTTTCCTGTAACCAGAGAAAATGGTGTTCATGGATAGTTGCTTTCATTTTAGAGATACCTCTATCTAAATTCAATTGATATTCTCTCTATATAATCTTGTTTGATTCAACTCTGAAGTATTACATGGAAATCAGTGTGAAACAAAGCACATTTGATATGTATGGGACTTATACTTCATGCCCACACTTCCTAGATAGGCTACATGTTGAACAATGGTGCTGTCTCAACAACTTTGGCAATAGTGGTGATAAGTTGCCACTGTGAGTGAGAGTGAGTGACAGATGATGCAATCCTCAGAGAGCATTGACTTGGAGTGACACAAATGACCAATGTTGGCAATGGTGGTGATAAGTCGCCATTTTGAGAGAAGATTAACTAGGAGTGATACAAACTCACGCAGTGAGTGAGAGCCATGTGGCAATGCAGGTGAAAAGTTGCCGTTCTGAATGAGAGTTGACAAACAGTGGCACATATTGACGGAGTGTGTGAGATCCATGTTGGCGATGGTGGGGATAAGCTGCCATTCTGAGTGAGAGTTGACTGGGAGTGGTACATAATCACGCAGGGAGTGAGATCCATATTAGCGATGTTGGTGATAAGTGGCCATTCTGAGTGAGAACTGACTGGGAGTGGCACATACTCACACAGTGAGTTAGATCCATGTTGGCGATGGTGGTGATAAGTCACCATTCTGACTGAGAGTTGACAGGCAGTGGCACATACTCACGCAGTGAGTTAGATCCATGTTGGAGATGGTGGTGATAAGTCACCATGCTTTGTGAGGGATGACAAGAGGTGGCACATACTCACGCAGTGAGTGAGATCATGTTGGTGAATGTTGTGATAAATCGCCATGCCATGTGAGACTGACACACAGTGGCGAAAGATGACGCAGTGAGTTATCACTCAGAAAGGAGTCACCATTGATGACCAATCATGGCGACAGATAACGACAATTTGCTGGGTTATTATTGATCATTTATTCCAATCATCTATCACCAAGACACAGGGATATTAAAACTTTTTTTTCAATTTCAAATCTGTAAGGCACAGTACTTTTAATACTTTGAGAAAAACTAATAAGCCATGAGAGAATTTTCTTTTTTTTCATTTAGAACCATGTTTATTATGCAAGAACGGTGATCATATATCATAGAAATGTCATAACAAACCTGATGATTTTAGGGGTGTGCTGTTTGTTTCTTTGGGATGTGTTATTAAGAAATGAATCATGGCAGATTATTAAGTCTATAGGTCATCAAATATTTCATAAATGCCTATGGACTCTGTGAGGCAGTGGAGACACAAAGAAAACAGTGTCAAATTCAGTTTTGGATAGGTTGTGATGAGATGTAGGAAAGAGAAATTGTTTATTGCACTTTATATTTTTTATTAAGTTTTGGACCTGAATGCTGTCCAGCAGAAATACTCGAATCGAATATACATAGTGCAGTTGTGGCAGTATAATGCCTGGACGTTTGAAAATCCTGCTGCCATATTATCAGTGATATTAGCACCATCTAAAATGTAGGAAATGGAGCAATAGGCTGCTATATATGTGGGCCATTCTGACACCTATTGGGTGGGTGCAAGGGCAAGGTGACCAAACCCATCACTGTGCCCAATCCATTGTCCAGGATCCCTTACCTCTCCTTTAGACTCAATCTATCTTACATGGAGTGCCTGAAAAAAAAAAAAAAAAAAAAAAAAAACTGGAGACTTAAGTTGAACGGTATGGAACATGGCAATTGAGCTTCCTCTGATAATATCATCATAACATGGATGTTACAAGGGTTCTTAGAGAAAGAAGTGCAGTAGTAGGATCCTTTGGTAAATGACTAAGGTAGGGGTATTTTGTGCTGATATCTCATTGCATATACTCACTATGAGGGGATTCAAACAAACAATGATGATTGATGGAGGGGTAGGGAGAGGGTTACCTTGAAGATATAATATATGCATGCTATGTTTCACATTTGACACAAGATTTCAGAGATTGAATATTTCAAAAATGAATTTCAGTTCATACCTTTCATTCCTAATGAGCTCCCATAGCTTTATTTTATTTTTTGGACTTTACAACCATCAATCGAAACCTGGCATTTCAAAATGATAATGCTTTGAAGACATTATGAAAGTCTGTCGAGATCAGTTCCCAGTGTTGCCCCCTGGTGCCTGTATATAGAACTACCAGAGCAGCTCAGTGAGGGTTGACAAGTTGCTCCATCAATGATTTACATCTGCTCTCCTTCACTCCCACCTTCCTCCACTCCCGCCCCATAACTCAATTAGGTCACTGACTTTACTGAACCTTTAGCCTCATTACTTCATAATTTATGGCAGCTGTCCCCCTCCTTCCAGAAACCTGGCTGCCTCCTGCCAATTCCCCTTCTATCCCTCTACCCTTCTGTCAGCATCTCTCCCTCTGCTAACCAACAATAAATGGGCCCTTCATAAAGCCTATAGATTGGCTCAATCTCATTGGATTGACAGGATGGAAGAATACAGCATTTTATACTCAAAGGGATTGCATTTATGGCCTCTACTTAAATAGTTTTAAAATGGCTGGATTTAATGGGTACAATCCACTATTAAAATGTACTTAGGTAGAGACAGGTTTTTGAGTTTGCCACAATAACTTAGTTAGTGCTGAAGGAGAGAGGGTAGTAAATCTAAATCCCGATGGAGATGTTTTTCAATGAAGAGCACATAAGTACTTGCGGATCAAGCAGTAACTGGAGACCATGAAGACATTTTTTCTCTGAAGTGTTACCTCTTTGCAGATCATTTAAATATGAAATGGAAAAGGCTTGAATTATTATATTGCAGGTTTATTCATTCAACACTTAAAATCTCTCAACACAGTTCTAGAGTATTTGTTCTTCAATGTTCTACAATAACATAATGGACAGATACAGTATTGGCAGAATATAACATCTTAATTCTTATACATTATGACTTTCATGAAATATTTGTTTTCAGCTTGGGCTATACAGCGGTGCCCACATTGCATGGTTGACGTCATTGATAAAGTCTCCCACAAAAGTGACTCCAAATCACTGTACAAATGACCCTGATGCCTCTTAACACAGGATAAGCAGTGTTTAACCTAAGTTTAACACAGAATGAGTTGGGATTGTTCCATGATAACCCTAGCCTGCAAAACAACTCGTTCTGGGTTAAACATAGGTTAAAGCGTTTATCTAACAGATTCCTCCATTTTGTATTAATATCTCACCTTATAACCCTAGAATAAATCCAGCAGAAGTCATTTTCATAGCAATACATCTCGCCACCCGCCTCCGCCATGCCGGCCTTCATGTTGACAGTGGGCGAAATGCCCAGATGTGTGTCAACCTCTCGCTAACTAGGAAGGAAGCCATGTGGGTGCCGAGACGTATCACTATGAAAATGATTGGATTCTTCTATATTTTTATTAGTATGAGGAAAATTGGTATGGATGGATCATCTATGATATCTAAGGAGGTGTACATTTTAATAAGTAGCCGTTGCAAGATTGGATTCTACTTTAAATATGGGTGCATAGACTGACATATTGCTACAAGGTTGGTCTTACAAGTCACGTAGATTGTACTCTCCTGTTTATTTACCTCTTTTTATCATAGAATTTATCCATAATTAGGGTCTAAGATAGGGGTGTGCCCCCTCCTTTTCAAAATGCGGGATCCAACCCTGGGCAAGATTAATTGAAAGTAACATACGTCAGTATGTCGTCATTGCCATAATGATATTTTGTGAAAGCTTTTGCTCTTCTCTGATTATTCAGATTCAGGGGAGAAACAAAGCCATATGTGAAAATGAAAGCGGATTTTCTATCCATTAGGAATGAAAAATGAAGGATCGGTCTTGTGTAAAATATTATGAAAATCTAGAAAATAACATGTATCCCTTTAATTTCCATTAGATCCACTAGCAATAAACACTCTAATAATGCAGTATACTAAAGTGAGATTATAATTATCATATAATTGAAACACCTATTCTCTATGACTTGCTTAGATTTGTGAGTATTAAACCATAGCAACAAACAACACTGTTGTCACAATATCGCTGTTATTACAGCGATCTCAATATTTTATACGATTATGCCTTTAGGATGATAGTATTAGTTCCTTTATGAATCGATGTCACCAAAGTTATGTGAATGATCTCTGTGTCTCTTTTTTCATATTCAGGTTTATATAACCTCATGCTTTTTACAAATTGTCAGTTGAACACATCTGTATGTATGATGAATGACGTTTTACAAGATTTTGGAGAGAAAACTTAGACCCTTTACCGCGCTTTACAGGTTAAGAACCATACTGGCTCCTAGAGCTTAGTCTGATATCACGGCACCGGTATGAAATATGCTGACGGCTGGCTCAGACTTAGCTCCTGGACAAAAAAAATACTCCATTAGTATAATTGAACATTCCCTCAGGTATTGCCCTGTGCACAAACCATCCACCCGTAATTCCCCAGGAATTATTGTAGACATCTTAATGCAATTAGATATTGGGAATCGAACAGTCCTGGGGTAGAAATGTAATGCCTTCGAGGCAATCTCTTATGGTATTGCAATTGGTGATAATCATATTCTGATGTGATAGCTAAGTAGAATCAGCAATGTAATTTATATCTACTCTATTGCTAAGTGATTAAAAGCATTGTATATGGAACAGAAAAGACATTGGTATTTTAGTTCAGCAGAAGATAAATTAATCAGGCAGTATTTCAAAGGTTAATGACAGCTCTCATAATAGAAAGGTGATATGATTGATCTTACACTTAGCTTTGACATCACATCAGCAAAAACTAACAAAGAATTTTACATTGATTATAAGTTTTAGAGACTATTAGAATTGCATGCCAAAGGCTTTATTAAGTATCACAAAGGGAAAGTTCATGCATACAGGCACACCTTCATGAAGTAGATTATGTTAGTCGTTACGTGTCACAATAACACTTCATATCACACTAATACACGGGACAGCCTGACCAGTACACATGCCCTCGCCTATATACAGGGGAAATATGGCTGTCAGGTTGTGCCCAATATGCTGCAAGATAGTGCTTTTTATATTGCAACACTGAAGGTTGAAAATGATTGAGAATGCATCTAATATTACTGCATTAACTGTTAAATCTATGAGAGATCCTAAAAAGCTGAACAATGAACCACCATGAACGTACTGCAGCGAAGCAGTCAAAGCCAAGATGGTAGTATAGCGCTGCAAGGGAATTCCATGAAAAGAACTGCGGGTCGCTGGAAACATTTGGATAAGGAATCCATCTCTAGTTTGAAAACATATTTCTTACAGTGAAGAAACTTGCAAGAAACTTGCAAGAATGGTAATCAAATCTCATAGAAATTAAGGATCTGACACAAACGAAAGGTTTTTATGGAATGTGATGCTATGGTGATTAATGAGAAAGTGAGCTTTGCACTTTGTTCCTTTGATGATTGTCATTTAGAAATGCATCATGGCAGATTGCCTGCATCTCTTTTACATCTCCAAGTCGTCTCATTTTTCATAAAAGTTTTGAATATCACCTCACAGAATTTGATTTGCATTGACTAACTTTTTCAAAGAATAGTAAGGAAGGATCGGGTTTTGTTATGTCTATGGGCGCTGTGAGAGGATAGCTTAGGTATAGTATGTTTTGATAGTTTTTAAGGAAACATAAACTGTGTATTGAATGTTACAATTAAACTGATTTCCTTTTGAAGAAATATAAATCTTAAAATACTTGAATTGAACATATGCTTGAACAGTTTGATGTTTGAAAATTTGGCTACAGTTTCATCTTTGTGCGAACGGTTTCTTTCTTTTTTTTCTCATTTGTAATGAAAAGCACATGTCAAATATATAAAACATGGCAATTTCTATGAAACCCCCTTCATTGTTGACAGTTTACTATGCTGACATTCCAACCTCCTGTCACCAAGAGACAAACATAAAAAAAAAACTTATAATGTGACATGTCACAATTTCAAAACTTTATGATAGGGCATTATTGAAGGAATTATATGTATTATGAATTATTTTGACTAGTTGCGTAAGAGAAAGAATATGTTTTTACATCAAGTGACTCCCTGGGAATGACTTGAATACACCTTTTCATAAAGCTGTAGAGGTACACGTTATTAAACCATAGGAGTTGGGTACCGTCTGACGTGGCGGGTGAGTTGAGTCGTCGGACGTTCCTCAGGTTCCGGATAGGTGGCAGCACTGATCCGGGTCTGTGGGGACATCTGACGACGAACACCTGGGTCCGTATATAAAGCCCAGGGCTCAGCCGCTACGTCAGAGGCCCTTCTGGCCTCCACACCATGTAAACCATTATTCCTTAATATTAGCTGCCTCTTTGACATCATCCCGCAGCCGTGAGTGTACAATAAGAAATAAAACTAACCGTTGGCATACACTTGGAATACTGTCTTACTCTTTCTTTTCGAACCGTAAGACCCGAACCCCCCCAGGTCCGTAAGGCCACAAACCCTTACACTGGTGCCGTGACCAGTTAATTCTGGTGTATAGCCCGGACGTTATAACGTCCGAACGGCTGGTACATGGGTTAGACACCCTCAGGGAAGCTAACCCGGCAGGGCAATCGATTGCCCAAGAGAATGGAAATGGATCATTAATGCTCCAAACCCATTCGAACTCACAAGATGCGGAATCTGCATCTTGGAGAGATCCCGGACCCCACTATAATGATAGTGAGGAGAATCTGCCAGACTCTGTACGACGCGAACAATCTATACAGAGACAGAGTAACTTAATAGGCCAACAATCACTTGTTGACGAGTTAAGTAATTCGATGTTCGAAGTTGGTGGTAGTACTAACCCAGAACATCCGGCACCAATGCCAAAAAGGGTAACATTCGGAGAACTACCTTATAGATTACCCAGGCCCGAATTACCAATATTAGATTACAGCGCTATAGATGGCGACTTAACCTATGCGGTACCGGAAGGTGAGGAATTCAAACGACCGGATGTCCTGTTGTTGAATGAAACTTATGTAACTTTGAACGAGAACCTAAATACCTTGGTCAAAGCTAAAGACGAAGTATTCCATGAAAAACTTCAGTTGGAAGAAGACCTAACTGGCATGCGAAAGGAATTCGAAGCCAGAAGGAGTGAGTACATGAAGGAACTCGAGAATGAAGAATTAAAACTTCATTCGATGAGAGAATCATTCAACAAGGAATATGATAATAGGCACATTCGTATCCAAACATACATAGATACGAACGACCAATTAAACCTTGATAAGGCAAAATTCGAATCCGAAATTCGCCATTATCAGAACGAGTTGGATAAATTGAAACTTCAGTGTAGTAAACAAGCTGAAGACAATGAAACCATCCGAGTAGGCATTATAGCTTACAACAAACAACTGGAGGAGGATAGACAGAAACTCACAAATGAGCTTCAGGAATTGCAGACTACTGCAATAACACTAGATAAATATGTAGAAGCTGCGCAGTTAACTATAGGTAATATAGATCCAGCTGTGGTATCTACAATGTTGGGAAAGACACCCAAAGATGCAACCCCAATTAGATACAGCCCATTCGTTGATGATGGGGCTGACAAGAATGTAGTATCCGGAATCTACAAGAAAACGGATAATACCGCAGTAAATGGAACCGCACCTAAACCAGCAACTCCGATGCTGGATACGATAGGTCCGGCACCACCCATACCAGATTTGAGTCACAAAATTAAAGCGACTCACGATGGTGCTACTGGGACTAATAACAATACACCCGTGGCACAACCAAGAGCACCCGGACCAATGAGGCATATGTTGACACCACCTTCATATTTCCCCCAACCCGGCCACAGTACACCAGCAGGGCCAAGATTACCGAATCCACCTCCGGGTTCTGGTATTGTTCCTACTGATGGACGTTTTCCAAGACCAAACCCGCCACAAAACAATATTAATGGTGGTACGTATCAACCAAGAACATCTTCCTATGGATATAGAAATAATTATAATCCATTAGGAAGTGGTAATTATCAAAATGGTAATAGCTATAACCAGGGATTGAATCATAATAATTCTTACCCTAGATATGCGTCTTCTGGAAACACTGGTTACAATGGTGGATGCCCTGGCGGCTCATCCGGAAGCTATAATAATAATGGTCCACCAGGAGGAAACCCTCCAGGCGGCCCAGGAGGATCCGGATCCGGAGGATCAGGATCAGGAGGAGATGGCAGGAAGCCAAATAGGAGAACTTCTATGCCTGCAGGGATGCAAACCATCTTTGATAGGAGCCAATGTATCCAAAACCTTGGCATTGACTGCTACCGAAAGGGAGCAGACGGCATGGAAGTCATGAACTGGAGCATGCGAGAAGCAGATAGACTACGCGGATGTAATAATCCGGCACGTAGGCAGGCACGGATACCCCCTCCATATGATTCTAATGATCCATGGAAGGACAGGTATCAAGCTTTTGTCGATGAAGTCAATTGTAGTGGCTGGACAAAAGAAGAAGCTCTGCCATATTTGATCTGTTGGTTAAATAAAGGCGGAAAAGTAGCTCTCAACCAATGGAGAGCAGCTTACGGATTATACGGTACCTATGATCAATTGGTAGAATGTGCCGCATACCTATTTGGATCAATCGTTAGAGAAGATCTGTGCGTAAGTTTCAAGAAGAGAACACAAAAACCTAAGGAATCACACAAAGTTTTTGGTTTGGAGCTGCAGGACTTGCTTTCAAAAGCACGTCCAAATTGGGCTCATGACGATGATTGCTATTTACAAGAATTGTTTATACAATTCTACAGTGGATTGCGGGATCCGGATCACAAGCAAATGGTCTGGGATTCTTGGAAAGATGACACTTCCTTCAGTGACCTGTTCATAGCAATCGATGGACATGACATGAAGAAACGATTGGTAGGTCTCGGACCTAGCCTAGTAAGAGCAGCTCCATTCCAATACGGAGGTACACCTGCTCCGGTATATGAGACTTCCCAGTTAGCTCCGGTTGAATCGAATGAAGCTGATGAGGAGTATGACTATATCTCCGATGATAACGGAGAATATATTGGTTCAGTCCAGATTGCTGGAAAGTATTACCGACAAAAGCGGTATAGGAAGGTTCATTCGAGAGGGAGAGGAGGATCTGTTGCTGGTAAAACAGCTTCCGGATCAACTAAACCGGGCAGTGTAGCCTCTACGGCGAAGCCAACCGTAGCAGCCACTGTTGCTCCGACTAATATGATGGAAACGTTAATAGCCGGATTAACAGAAGCTCTAAAGAGACCAAGAGTTGACAAATCTCAAAGGAGATGTTTCAGATGCCAGAAACTGGGGCATTTTGCTCCCGAATGTATCGCTGAGAAGCCTGTCCCACGTAAACAGGAGGGCGTCTCTGGGATAAGTACAGAGGAAAACTAGAAGGGGGTCTCCCGAGGGGCAAAGAAGGAGATCCCAGTGACAAATCTTGCCATGATATCACCATCCGTGATGATAGTTCGCATGTAGTAACAAGATCGCCTAACACCGAGGTGGTTGTAGACACCCGGAAGGTTAGGGAAGCTGATATAACAGGTGCCACGGGAGCACAGGGGAAACCCAATATCAGTAACGAGGCAGGCGGCTATGAATTAGCCAAGGTCTGTGGTGCCCACCTGCCCCCGGGTCATCCTTGTCTGGAATTCCTGAAAGGATGTGGATCGACTCCTGGTGTGAAAAATGACGTTCCAATCGTCACGGACATGCCCTCTGTTCTAAACGGAAGGCGGTGGTATGTTTGCCTCACTGTTAACGGAAGATCTGCCGAATTCCTTGTGGATACGGGAGCTAGCCACTCTTGTATCTCCAGGGGGTTCTACGATCTTATACCGGATGAACATGATACTCTCAAATCGGGAGGAAGTGCTCAGACGGCCGATGGCAGTACCTTGAAAACGTATGGTAGAACTTGTGTGAAACTACAGTTGGATGGTATACATGACAATGTCATGAGCGCCACCGTTGCTGATATAGTAGACGAGGGGATACTTGGGTTGGATTTCGCATCCCTGTATGGTGCTGTGTTGGAACCTCAAACAGGAGTGTTGAGTGTGAGATATCCATATCCCGTAAAGGTTAGATGTGTACTGAGACAAGTGAGCAGTATGGCTAGTGTGGCACACACTGTGCGAATCCCTCCGGGAGTAGCTTGTGATGTGCTTGTAAGAAGTGATCCTGCAATGCGTAATAAACCTGCAGTGATAGAACCGGATGTAGTTACTTTGTCAAGTATCGGATTAAATTCTGTAGACACGATAGTAGCGAATGCATCCTGGTCGGTAGTACCTGTCTCCAATACTGGAAACACTACTATCTACTTGAAAAAGGGACAAGTTTTTGGAAACGTGACCCTTTCGGAAACTGTAACGGATAGTAAGCTAAGCTTACAAAAGGTAACAGGAAATGATGAAATTTCGGAAGACTTACTTAAGTTGTATGCAGAAACTTCATTAGAAGATCCTGAACACCGGAAAGGGTTCTATGATATGCTCTGTCAGTATAATAATGCCTTTGCCAAACCTGGTGAAAAACTAGGTACAACAAATAGGGTATTACATAAAATAGATACTGGAGATGCTGCACCCTTTAAGATACCGTATAGACGGTTACCTTTAGCGAAAAAGAGAGTAGCTGAAGATGAGATAAACAAGATGTTGGAACAGGATGTAATAGTCCCTTCCAATAGTCCATGGAGTAGTCCTGTGTGTATGGTAACAAAGAAAGACGGTACTATCCGCTTTTGCATAGACTACAGGAAGTTGAATGGAATAACGAAAAAGAATTCGTATCCATTACCGAGAATAGACGAAACCATTGACTCCTTAGGAGGGAACAGTTGGTTTTGTACCCTAGACTTGCAATCAGGTTATTGGCAAGTAGGAATGAACTCTTCAGATATGGAGAAAACTGCATTTTCGAGTCATATTGGACTATTCCAATATAACGTAATGCCGTTTGGATTGTGCAATGCACCTGCAACATTTGAAGCAATGATGGAAACAATTCTAAGTGATTTATTGTGGAAAAGATGTCTTGTATATCTTGACAATGTCATAGTCTTCGGAAAAACATTCGAAGAGTGTTCTAATAACCTAAAAATGGTACTAGAACGTATTATTTCTAATGGTCTCAAATTGAAACCCAAGAAATGCCACATGTTCAGAAAGTCCATAAATTATTTGGGCCGCATCATTAGTGATGAAGGAATAAGGGCTGATCCGGAAAAAATCGAATCAGTTACAAATTGGAATAGACCTAAAACACCTAAAGAAGTGAGGTCCTTTTTAGGATTCTGTTCCTATTACAGGGAATTTATTCCGAATTATTCTAGAGTCAGTTATCCATTACAAGCAATAGCTAACTGGACTCCAGGAAGTACCAAGGAAAAATTTCCTTGGACGCATGAACAGGAAACTGCTTTTCAAAAGCTAAAAGACCTGTTCACGAGTACTCCTGTATTGCAATATCCGAATGAAACTGATCATTTCATACTGGATACTGATGCTAGTAATGATAGCATTGGTGCAGCTCTCTCGCAAGTCCAAAATGGGAGAGAAGTACCGATTGCCTTTGCCAGCAATACACTGAGCAAGACTCAGCGCAATTACTGCACAACCAAAAGAGAGTTGTTAGCAGTAGTCGTATATACCAAGAAGTTCAAACATTTTCTATGGGGAACGAACTTTACTTTACGTACGGATCACTCCTCTTTAAGGTGGCTACTGAACTTCCGAGATGCTGAAGGAATGTTAGGCCGATGGCTAGCCCATTTATCCGAATATGGGCTTGAACATCAACAGATTCAGCATAGACCCGGAGTTAAGCATTTAAATGCTGATGCTTTGTCTCGAATACCAATTCGGAAATGTGATAATCCGGATTGTACTGATTGTGGAGCTCATAGGGCAGTGTTAGCAGGGATTCGAAGACCATTCGTACCCCTAGTTGCCAGTATACTGGATTGGTCTATGGATCACATACGACATTTCCAGGAAGCTGACTCGATAACTGCGCAGCTACTGCAATTAGTACCAAAGGGTATACGTCCAGTTAGACCAGAGGTCTCTCTGGAAAATCGAGAAATGAGAAGGTTTCTTGCTCAATGGACCGAGCTTGAAGTCCGGAAAGGCGTGTTATACCGTTGGAAGCCATGTAATAATGGTGAGAGAATCATGCAAGTGGTGATACCACATGCTATGAGGCATGACATTATGTACTTCTGTCATGGACATCGGACCAGTGGTCATTTCGGAAGGAAACGATCGTTAGCACGACTTTCCAAGAAATACTATTGGCCTGGCATGACACGGGACTTGCAAAGATGGGTAATCACCTGTCCGGATTGTTGTAAAAACAAACCCGGACCCGGGATGGGCAAACTTCCCCTATCCCAAGAACTTTTCGGAGTTAGATTCGCAAGAATCGGGGTAGATATTATTAGTGGATTTAATACAACCGCTAATGATAATACCTGTATGATGGTAGTGTGTGATTATTATACGAAATACACTAAAGTATTTCCACTACCGGACCACAAAGCAATTACTTGTGCCGAAGCCTTTGTAAAAGGTTGGGTACTAAGTTTCGGTGTACCATTAATGTTACACAGTGACCAAGGCAGAGAATTCGAATCAAATCTCTGGCAGGGTATGTGCGAATACTTAGCTATTTGCAAGACTAGAACCAACCCGTATAGGCCACAAAGCGACGGATTGGTAGAAAGGTTCAATAGAACCCTCATCCAAGTTCTAAAGTCACTCGTTAATGAACATATGGACGACTGGGATGAGCAATGTCATTTCGTGACACATGCTTATAACAGTACGGTACATTCAAGTACAAATTGTACTCCGAACCTTTTAGTATTCGGAGAGGATTTGATAATGCCTGCTGACCTAGTTTTTGGGGTCGTAGGGATGGACCCTGAACTACCCTGCCATGTAGTTTTTGTGGAATGTTTAAGAGACAGATTTAAAAAAGCATATGAGTCTGTCCGAATTGATTTGGAGAAAAGTGCCAAATGGCAGAAAGTAGGATACGATACCGATCTAAAGCATCGGAAATTCCAATCCGGAGACAGAGTCCTCAGATTACATGAACCACTTAGACACATAAAATTAGCGTCTAATTG
The DNA here is from genome assembly GCA_949317995.1 of Acholoe squamosa. Taxonomy (NCBI): domain Eukaryota; kingdom Metazoa; phylum Annelida; class Polychaeta; order Phyllodocida; family Polynoidae; genus Acholoe; species Acholoe squamosa. The sequence goes on along the minus strand of OX439041.1, from coordinate 81,904,432 downwards.
GGATGGTCCCTTTACTATAACACAAGTTATCAGTGATTGTACCGTAATTATCAAATCTGACCTTGGTCGACTTTATAAGTCAAATGTGGCTAGATTAAGGAAATGGTCTGGGAGGGAGACCTCCACAGAAATGTACGGTGAAGGTTCCGGAAAGATCCTGAACCAGAATCGCATAATAGACCAGGTAAAGAACACTACAGTGAGGCGTGGTCGTGGTAGGCCTAAAAAGTGTTCCGAATCAGTGACACCCACGCCAACACCGATTAAGCGTGGGGGAGTTAAAAAAGTCTCAGCAGGTGAAGACAAAAAGAGGAGGAAAGGTGTTTCTAAGGCTAAGAAGCACCTAGAGAAAGCTCTTCAGACTGTCAGGTCCGATAAAGAACTATCCGAGAAGGGGAGATACATTCGCCGCAGCCCCCGAATTGCCCAGAGGACTGCAGTGACCTAACCTGTATACACAACGAGTGTAATGTTTACATTTAGAGGAACGGATGACAACTGACCCGAAAGGCTTATTTGTCGCCGCCGCATGATGTATCAATGGGCAGTGGACGGATAATCCGGTGGATTTGCTTAAGCTTTCCATAATCTCCACTTAAATCCCCAGACGAGTCATCGGTGTGAGCGATAATTACCTAAAAACAATCAGTTTGTTGATGTACCGCTTGTAGCACGTGTGTTTCCGCATGACGTCACAGTGTCCAGTCTCGGCTGACCTCTCGTGACCCCGCGTGCAACGGGGAAATGACGTCACGAATGCTGGCCTGTCGCCATATTGTTTTTCGGTAACGTCCAAGACGGTCGAGCTCGCTCCCTTCTTGGATTTTACCGGCTAGCAAACTCCTCGCTGCTCCTCCAGAGTCTGTATCCTGGTAGACAGACTCTGCTTGTGTCGGCCCCGGCGCCGTAAAAGCCGGAAAAAGGAGTAGTTTACTCCCGTGGGCGATTCCCCAGTCATGGCTGAGGAATCCGTAGCTGCAGCCAAGCTATCCGGTGACCCGGATAAGCTGACTCCGTCCGCAGAAGCTTTTCCGGAAGCTTTGTCGCCTGTTACACAGGAAGAGATCGAGATGATGGACGTGGAGGAATCCACGGATCGCTCGTTCGAGGAGAAACTGGCTTCATTTTCACTAAATGAGCCAGAGAAGATGTTATCTCCACTCCCACCAGAGGGATCCGGAGCGACTGCGAGTGCCGAACCCGCAGCGACAGAGTCCGAGACCACACAAGTCGACGGCTCGAAGGACCAGTGGAAGCCAGCAGAGGCTAACCCGTTCCAAGTAGAGTATGATGGTCGCTACCTGTATGTCCACCCGGAACTGCAGGCACAAGTGACCTACGCAGACGGGACACCAGTCAGGATGGACCTGAAAGTTAGGATAGCTGTCGAGGGCGTTATGGTTCCCGATCAGCTGACCAGGATGCCTCCTGAGTGGCTTCGAGACTGGCCGTGGTTCCAACGGGGACTTATGGTAGACGCCGACTTCCGCGAGACAGTGTAGGAAGCTAACCGAGCCTTTGAGCTCGGAGCGTACCCGAAGCCTGACAAGTCCCTGTGGAACGTCAAGGCTACGAACATTAACTGGGTAGGCTGCGTCTCGGATTCCGAGGGGCAGACTTACCCACGCCCTTGTGCTACCCGGCCCCAGTACCGGACCACAAAGGAGTATCGGGAGGCCGCTGCTAACTTCGAGCAGTGGGATGAAGGTATTTATATTACCGAGCAAGAATTAGTGGACGTCCAGAACAGTTCACTAATCGGTTTGGACCGAAGTGCAGCCCTTCGGACGGTTCTCGTCCGCCGAATGACTGCCGAACGGGAGGCTCAGGAAGAGGCTAAGAGGGCCGCGGAAGTACCCGCACCTCCTATCCCCGACCTGAAACTTGCCACCAGGAGTTCAGCCAGTGCTACACCAGCCACCGGCAGTACTACCACTCAGGTAGAAGCCTCGACCTCCAGCGCATCCGGAACCCAGGAACCGGAGGAAGACTGGAAGGTCAGCAAGAACCGAAGGTCCGCTGCTCGGAAGCTTAAGAATCTCCCGGATTCTGCTAGAGCCAAGCCGAAACCCAGCACTTCAGCCACTGGTAGTTCTGCCATGGAGGTTGAATCGTCTGACGAGGAGTCTGTGCACGAGTCCTCGGTTGAGTATGATGAGAAGGCCACTCCATCAACTCAAACTGAGGCCGAACGCTGGGCTAACGCCAAGTCCGGATTCAAATCCCGAATTCCGACGTGCTTCTCCGACTGTGCGTACGGAGTAAAGAAGGACGGCTCTACCCTCTATGCCTGCCCGGACTCAGTCAACAAAAATAATGAGTCAGACGATGAAGATTGGATGCGTCTTCCGGACGAGGACCCCAATCCGAGCAAAGCCTATCGAAAGATGTGGCTTATGCTAAACCACACCGAAGGGTATTACACTTATACCCAGAGGAGGAAGCTGCGTTGGGCTTTAGAGAAGTGGTACGGTGACGACCAAAAGTCCTGTCCCTTCTCTATCTGCCAGGATGCGAGTGATGTCATGATCCGGACCTGGAGTACTCCAGCCCGGTTTCAACGGACGGGGCACGGAAGCGCATCATGGAGCTTCATCAGGAACTCATGAAGGAGTTGGACAGTCTGAGCGAGGATGCTTGGTCTAAGATCCGACCAGGGGACCAAGTCCTCTGCGAAGTTCCGAAGACCAAGGATTCGAAACTCCGAGCTAAGATAGTCCTGACTCCTGGAAAGGGTAAACTGGACATGCACGAGTCTCTCTGGCAGAAATGCGAGGAATCCGGAAAGGAGAGCTCGTGAAAGGAGCAGGAGAGATCAGAACCGTGGTGGCAACGGTAATGGTCAGGGCACCACTAAACCGAAAGTCAGAGCAGAGGACCGTTCCAGGTCCCCTCTGGCTAGGCACCCTGCAGAGCAGGCTCAGGGCACTCCGGTGTTCAAGAAGCCCGAACCTGCCGGATACGCTGGAGCCGTATCTAAGCCTGGGAAAGTTAGTTCTCGAAACTTTCCGTCCTTAAACCAGGGACCTGGACCTGAGAGCCAGACCTTGGTGGTAGGAAAGGATGGTCGCCTTATGCCAAAGAAGACCACCGCATCTGCTGCCGCCGGATCTGCATCCGCTCCAGCCGCCCCACCAGTTACCTTTACCCAGGAGCAGTTGAACATGTACCTGCAAATGGGATTGAAACAGAACGCACCACCTGCCTACTGTGTACCTACGGCAGGTGTGTCCGGAAGCCCTAAACCCGGAAGTGGTCCACAGGCCGCATCGACTCCTCCCAAGGCTGTCGCTGCACCTGCGAAACCAAAGGACGCTATTACCATTAAAACCGGTAATGCGGAGGTTTGGTTCGAGAAATCTCGCCAAGGGGAGGCAGATGTCCAGAAGGCCATCTACACCCACTGGGAGAAATGTGTTCGCGAAAAAGCGACCGAGTTCCATCAGGGTCTCCTAAACGACACCCTGTTGTGTATGAAGGAGGTCGGGGATGCTGAAAAGCAGCGCCTCGAGACCCTCATCCGGGACGTTGTGAAGGCCCAGGAGGAGGCTGCCGCAGCTGCCCAAGAAAAGGCAGCTATGGATGTGCACGTGCTGGAGAAACGTGTAAAAGAGGAGATTACTCGGAACACCAACTTGAACACTAAGTTCATGAGGGTGTTCGGAGTCGACTTAGACGAGTGGGACGGCACTCCCGAGTCGGCTCTAGCTCTTCTTAAGAAGAAGCATGCTAAGAAATCCGCTTAAGCATGCTACGGGTTATTTCTCCAATAATTTTTTTTCTCCATCACCAAATAACCAGATTTAGTCTTTGCGGAACCCTGTAGGTCTGCGAATGTTTTCTTCACTAGTGTATGAACACCTATAGTATGTGTTCCGGGTTCCTCTTATGACCAGTCTATTGTATAATTCAGGCTGTATAACCCTTATTGCACCCTGAATAGTCTATTCGGATTTATAACTTCTTCCATGAACAATCCGATAGTAGACTTGCTGCTGTGAGACCTATCCGGATACCAGTTCCAGACTCCTGCTGTTACCCGTGCTAACCACTTACTAGGATGGACTTTACGATTTACCTCTACAACTCATCTATACTCCCCGAATGGACTTATACCAACCACTACTATTACTTCCGGATCAACCTATACTGGACTATTTTCTACTTATGTCAACTAAACTTAAAAAAGGATTACGTTTTCTACACAGTTGACACATCCGGACTATTATTCTACATTCTAGGCCATTCGGATTTACTTATAAACTGTAGCACTACTAGAGGATTGTGGGTAGCTGCCCCAAATTCATCTACCGTGTTCACTCTATATAAGGAAACCATAAACTTTAGCACGTCCATCCCGTGGTTAGCTGACCACACCTACCTACTAGTACCCGGAGGATACAGCAGAAGACTCAAGCAGCATCTATAATTTCTGTATATTGTATATAATGTCATATTTCTATTTTTCTATAATATTATATGTATGTGCATATCCACTAGATACATATTATGATACGGGTACATAGACATTTCTTGATACGGATCTCTGATTATTGTTGGTATTCATACTATAAGATCCGATAAACTTCACCAGAAAACTCACATTATTGTCCTGCGAGACTAATTGTATAATAAGTATATTGATCTGGTGCTATAAAGGTTATTAGGTACACGGTGATAATATATTATTATTATATTCATTACCACACCGTGATATTTTTTTTCTTTTCTTTTCAAGTGTATGGTATAAATGGTCCTATTCGTACTACTCACGGAATCCTTAACGGATTCCTATGTTAATAATATACGACATGTCATTATATAGTGAAGTTACTATAACAGTCTTCTTCAAGACTATATATTCAAATGTGGTGTTAATAACTACAAACACACATACGGATGTTATTATGTGATTTATTTATTATCGACAGTTCCGTTACATATAACTGTCATTATCACATGTATACGATTCATATTACTTGTCTTATTAATTATACCATAGATATAATATGATATTATATGGTATAGTAATTTAACTAACAGTTCCGTTTCACACAACTGTCACTTATTCAAGTAATTCGTATAATATTTCAACATCCTAATTGTTATTTGTAACTACATTCACTATCGAATATATATATATGACATTCGATTCATACTTAACCTGGTGTTAATGTTATACCTATGGTTGTACCTCTATTACTAAAGGTTTAGACATATAGAAATGTTATCCTAGTAATATCATTATAACTATAACACCCTCCTAAATGTCTGGGGGAGTGGTGTAGAGGTACACGTTATTAAACCATAGGAGTTGGGTACCGTCTGACATGGCGGGTGAGTCGAGTCGTCGGACGTTCCTCAGGTTCCGGATAGGTGGCAGCACTGATCCGGGTCTGTGGGGACATCTGACGACGAACACCTGGGTCCGTATATAAAGCCCAGGGCTCAGCCGCTACGTCAGAGGCCCTTCTGGCCTCCACACCATGTAAACCATTATTCCTTAATATTAGCTGCCTCTTTGACATCATCCGGCAGCCGTGAGTGTACAATAAGAAATAAAACTAACCGTTGGCATACACTTGGAATACTGTCTTACTCTTTCTTTTCGAACCGTAAGACCCGAACCCCCCCAGGTCCGTAAGGCCACAAACCCTTACAAAGCCAAGATATAGGGCTTTCAACCATGGGCGTGTACTAGTTTAATACCAAGTTGAGTCTGTGTATGTGTTATCCATATACTAAGAGAGGGTTGGCCACTCAAAGACATTTGCTGCCCTCTGGCAGATACCCTTTGAACTATTTCCTATACATATAGCCATGGATGACAGAGGTGAGGGGGGACTTTGTCACCAATGGCTATGCATAGAAATAGAGCTGCCAGAGGGCAGCATCAGTCCTAGAGTGTCACACCCTCTCCTTAGTATATAGATAACAACTATGCAGACTCGACTTGGTAACTAGTACACGCCCATGCTTTCAACAAAATAAAGTCTTATAATGTAATGCTGAATTTGTCTTGCTGACTCCTTCACAATGGTAACTGGCATACCTCAGCGGATCACATCGTTTTGATCAAAGCCCAGTCAAATCTGTAAGGGACAGTATTTTTGTCAATTTTTCAAGAAAACAGGAATAGTATTATGAGTTGTGGTTGACTAGTTTATACATTAAAAAGTTCAAAAATATTGAAATAAATGTTTTGTTGAATAAATGATGAATACTCCCACAAATAAGGCACAATACAATCCCCCTGCTTTCATTTAACACCAGCGGCTGCACTATCAGTGAAGATGACATGGGCCTATAACACCTACGCACACTCCACCTGGAAGTTCTTACTTGAACTTAAATAAAGAGAAACTAGATGTTGTATTCTAAGTTCCAGGAGTATGCTGTAGCAGACATTGAGCTACATTGAGTGTAGCAAAGGGATATGGCTGTAATTGACATGTAGAATTATCAGACTTGTTGGGAATCTGCTGTTATAATCAATGCCTTACAATAAGAGTAGGGAGATATCAGATGTTTCTAACACCTTCATTGTCTTCCTTTCAGCACATTTGTCACTTAGCCAGACTGCAGAGTTCTAGCAGTGTCAAAGCAATGAATCTCTTGCAATTGCTGCCATAGAATTCAGACTTTGTATGGAACAGATCCCTTATAATTCATCAAATCCAAACATGGACATGATATTGAAACATTACTCAGGAAAAGAAATAATCAGAGGGGTGTCACATTGGTTGTTCTAACACCTGGAGTAGAATGTTGACCTTTTGGATTCCTTTTGGATTCCAATTTCTGAACATCAGCATCCAGTTTATCCCAAAGCACCTTGCCTCTGACATGTGCAAGGCACATAGATCGGCTAACATTTAGTTGCACTTTAACATTGCCGCGGAGTGCACATGGTGGAACATATACATTATCTGAGTCCTTAGAGGCATGGAACATAATGCCAAGGAGACATTTATTCCTTCTTACCTGTAATAGCTTACATCTCGACCTTACATGTAATTCATGTACCGTTATATCACGAGGGTCCCTAATCCGATAACATAATCGCAGGCAATGATTCTGCATGGTCTGCAGTTTATTCACAACAGAGTTAGGACCACATTCGTGTATAAAATTGGCATGTTCAATAGCAGGTAGCACCATTTGTTTATACAATTTTACAGCAAGGTCAGTGTCAATATACTGAAGGATCCATCTCAATTGGTACATTTTTGATTGAAAAATATTTTTCACCTTATCCAAATGTTCCTTAAAATTCAGTTCTTTATCTATAAGGACCCCTAGATAATTGAAAGAGTCAACCACTTTCAAAAATACACCACCTAGACTAACTGAGCAATGCTTCAGCTGCATTCTATTATATAACAGGCTTGGTGAGTTTTATCTACATTTACAGTAAGTTTATACATACAGCACCAGGTATAAACATTATTCAGAATATCACCAAGCACAACATTTGGATCTTTACTATGGGTATAAATTGCAAGATCATCAGCATAGAGACAAAAACTACATTTCTCAATTACAGAAACAACCTTATTGATATAAATGATAAATAATAGTGGCCCCAAGACCGAGCCTTGGGGTACTCCGCATGTAATAGAAAGATCTTGGGAAGTTACACCATTGGCAGTTGTACATTGGGTTCTGCCAACCAAATGTAGCCATACTAGTTATCAGTCAAGCAAAATGAATACTCCATCCTCATTGAGACACAGCATGTCTATGGATAATATGAGATATTGATACCTCACGTTTCCATTGTCATTTCCTTCTTGAATGGTCGTCCTATAACTTCCTAGAGTCACACTTCCGTACTTGTTTTCCTCAAATTATCGTGGATGTATATTTTTCGCTGAAGGTTTTGGTTGATATAGATTTGTAGAGATAATAGGACGGGCAAAACTATCCTATTTCATAACAATTCCATATAAGGGCAGTTCTGTCATGAATACATGTTTTATGATATTCATTTCTGGCCCCTCCTACACTGCAAAAATGGTGTTTAGATTAGGAGGTATTTACAAGTGCAAGATCGCCTACATGTATATGTATGTACACTGCATTAGAACGAAAGACTTGAGAAAGTGCAACAGCTTTACAGGGAGCCCATTGCTTTATCCTTTAAAATGCCATGAAACCTTTTGGAACTTTACACTAATTATATAAATGCTGGTGTGAGGTGAATTTAGTCAATTCTCTATCGCTGTTTCTATTCTGATGACATTCTATGAAATGAAGCCATGTTTAACACAGATTTAGAAAACACCTAGTATTCAATATGTTTAAACTCTAAATATCTAGGCATGTTTAGCAAAAATGTTTTTAGGTATTTAGAATAAAGGTTTTTCAGTTCTAAAAATGTATTAGATGAGACTCCTAACTGACCTATATGTTTAGGTTCTAAACGTGTTTCAACCTAAACATGTTTAAAATATAAACACCATTTTTGCAGTGTACACTACAGTTTATTCTAGCTGAGGTGATTATGTTCACAGTAGAGCACAGACAAAACTCCACAGTTGTATCCTGAGTGCACTAAAACTACGGGCGTCATGTAAGGAGTTACTCAGCTGAAACTTCTCAAAGAACCCTTCAATTTTGCACGGTATAGATAGTTCAAAGCCAAGAACGAATGCTTATCTATATTGCTTAACACACCCACTAACTCCCCCTAGATGGGTAACATGTAACTATATCTATGTATCATGTACATCAGTGCCGCCACCTGCAGGCAGAAGCCTGAACATAAGGCGGAGTCCTAGATTATAGATATGAGGTTGCAGAACACTAATTGATGGGAGGTGGCAGCAGCAGTCACTGAGCAGCTCCGCACTGAAGGGTGTTGTACAATGATTATTGGTGTAAAATCTGACAGTGGGTAGGCAAACCAGGTATCAAATTAATCCTTAGGGTGTATATTAATCGATTTGAGTGTTATTTAGGCTGATATTTGATGGTAAGTTGACGGGGGGGTCTCTATTTATTTACAGAATTTATTGAAATCATTCACTGCAAAACCCACAAATGTGGGTATGTCCGCACTCTAAGGCCTATAGCAAAAATGTTAATCACATTATACCACATGCCATGGCCCTAAATTATTGGGAAAAATGTATATCTATAAGAAAATAATAGTGGCTAAGCCCAGATACTTGCACAAGTATTTTATTTTTGCCCATAAGCTATATAGGCCAACAGTGGAAAAATAATTAGTGTTCTGCAGCCTATGATATCTTAGGAACAGTCAAACAGAAGGGAGGCTTCAATCTATTCTGCATTCATGGCAGTATTGAAAGACCTCTAGGATTGATGATATATTAGTTACTCATGAAGTATCAATGTAACTTTAACAAGGTACAGCGCTACATGTCTCCATCATAATGACCCTGAGGAGGACCTATGGCAACCATGTAGGGTAAGCATGATGTGATTTGACGATGATTGATTGGGTAAAAGCATTAGTGTTATGATGCCATTTAAGGTTACCATTACGGCGTGAGGAGTGCTCATAGAATATCAAATAATATGTCTGGAAGTTTGATCATCATTTTTATTGAGGCGAATTGTACATGTGCTTAGTAACTAGATAACATGAAATTTGAGAAAAAAATGACACTTATCATACTTTATTACACGATTTCCGTGACTCAGGGTGCTTTTCCTGGATATTCCCAGGAATACCTGTCGATATTGCACAACATGATGCATGCATCATGACTTTTGTAAGGCGTGCTGATATCCATGGATATCAGGCACCCAGTGCCTGTTATCCATGGATATCAGGCACACATGTCATATGTCACATGTTAAAATCTCCAAGAATTCTATTGTCAGGGGCAGGAGTCGAACCCATACCCTACTAATCCCAAATCCAATTCCCTATGCACTGCGCCACAGGGACTGACGAATATATAGCAGCAGTAGAATTAAGTTAGGATTACACCACAGTGGCCAGAGCTGCCTTACCCATAGCCGCGACAGGGACATACCATATTTCCCCTTGTAAAAGCCCGGGTTCGTATTAGTACTACCTACTACCTAAACCTCCTAACTAAGTGGCAAATTGACCAGGCCTTTACACGAGGATATATGGTACTGCTGGACGCATTCAAACCAAACCAGCAGCTGCCGGGTGCCAAGGTGTATGTACCCATAGTATATTGGTTAGCGAGTCGTGTTGCAAATCCCAGGTGTAGGCGTTCAAGCCCCAGCCTGGTTCATCTTTTTCGTGGTGCAAACTGTCAAACCTTACCAAAGGGAATGTCTACTGTGAGTAAACAGAAGCCTGTATAAGGTGGGGGGGGGGTCGAGTCCTGGTCATGGCATGAAGGTGAATGAATTTGTTTTTATTGATATTCTATTGATTATTTATTGATTAATCATGTAATAAAGCAAATAAGGTATAGATATCGGGCACCTCATTGGTTGTATCTTAGGATATCACATGAGGGGCCGCAGGTTGTATCTTAGGATATCACACGAGGGGCAGGAGGTGCCCGATATCTATACATTACTTACATAATATCGTTATGTACATAAATAGGATGACATGTTGTGTTTTCCTATTTATATTGCGTAGACAGAGATGGAATTGATGAATTGAAGTATTTAAGCCATTGTATATCATTATGGAAGCAAAGTAAGCAAAGTAAACATGAAACCTGAGGCATTTGTGGTCCTTGATTCTTTAACAGTGAGAAACAGCTAAGGGTGGCTGATGCAGTCATGACCGGCATGATGCACCAATGAAGTGTTGGCGCTTCATTGGTGCATCATGCCGGTTGCTATACTCAAAGAGGCATGATGCATTAATGAAGTGCTGGTGAGTCTGATTGCACTGTAGCATCAGGCTGACCAGCTGTCAATGTATCAACCCCATAGACATAAAGCCTTGATGACTTACTCATCAAAGCTGTTTTCCTATTGGCCACTGGACTAGATACATTCATGTGTCACATAAGGCTTAATGGTCAATATTGGAGCCTACCCAAGCTTTGTTTATTTTCTTTAAATAGTTGGTCCACCTAAAGATCATAAGCAAATAGCAAACACAAATAACCACTAAATATTGCTATGGACAATAGCATTATATTTGGTATCAACATATGATGAAGTAGACCTACCGAAATATGGACATGATTAGGTCTAAAAATATTCTTACAATGATATAATAGAATGATAATTTGGAAAATACACTTGAGATTCCAGCATCCAGCCCATATGTATCCGTATTATATGTGGGCTGCTGTCATTTGTGACTTAATATCATTTGCGCTGTAATTTTTTTAGGGAGAGTGTCCAGTTAGAGAGATACATTGTGGGTGTTCCAATAACGTCCATACACTTTACTTCAAATATTTCACATATAACCCACCCACCATCGACATAGCACCAACCCTACACATAGTAAACCTGTATACAACATCTCAAATGCCCTCAATGTCAACAAAGTTTGTTTTCTAGAATCAAGGTGACCTTTGGAGAGAAATCATGTGTTATCCATTGGTGACGTCATAGGGTGCACCTTCATACCATTACAAAGTACTGAACACATTTTATGACGTCATACAAAGGCAATGTCAGGTACTTTGTCTTGTTGTGGGACAGGTTCGTATTTCCGTGTCGGTGCTGGTGTCTCAGGTTCCTCGTATATCGGGTTCATCTGTAAGAGGCAATCGATACATAATATTTAGTAATTGCAAAGGAGGAGAGTTAGAGATATAGGTAAACATCTTGGTCTTGACTCTAAAGATCATACAGATTTGAATTTAGAAATGACAATTTAGTACTAAGAAACAGATTCAAGGTTTGTGTTCCTCCTCACGTTTCTTTAGTTATACGATGGACAAGGTACAAGAGTTCAAAACTTGTTCGTCTTTGTGATACCTCTCTCGCATCTCACAACTTCTGAAATGCACACTTAATACCTTTGCCAAAATCTAAACAGAAGCTCTCATTCAAAGTGTATCATTTCTATCTATCGTCTTACCCTACAGGATCACCCGGTTGTGTAAAGTGTAAATCACTAAATAGATATGTCAGAATGCAAGCAGAAAGGATACCCTGTGAGGAGGTAGCATGGAATGTCCTTTCGGTGTGCCTTCTAACCGGGCTTCTTATAGACCTTGTTATGACCTTGGCAATGGTAGGATAAGTCAAACAAGCGGCAGCCATTACCCGGCCCCAAGTAAACATGATTATTGTCATTAACCCTACACCAACACATAGTTAACCCCTAACATACCATGTCAGCATGAGGCCCGGGTTTGTACATACACCGGCCCCCATTGTAAACATAAATATACCGTACAGAAAACAAGACTTCATATCACACTGAAAACCTGGCAGATCCGAAACTAGGTCCTCAAGTTGACAATACCTAAAACAACCACTTTATGACGACAAAACAGGCTATAACCTTGGTGAGACGTCCTACATGTGGCGCCCCCTTGCAACAACCACCTGAACCAGCACCGACTGGAATAACTCACAGTACAGGTAAACAGCTGATATTTGCACCCTGTAGGCCATTTCTTAAGATACTACGATCTCACCTTACACCCTCACCCCACTGCTGCAAATACCTGTCCTATTCTTATGGGATTTTGGTATAACTTGAAGAATCGTAGTTTCTTAAGAAATGGCCTCCTGATGTTGTCAGTGAACCCCTTTGCACCAGATATGTGTTAAGCCACAACAAGAGTCCGAAATTGTCTCCATTCATTATCAAAGGTTATATATATATATATATATATATATATATATATATATATATATATATATATATATATATATATATGTTTGCAAAACCCCACTGTTTGACTGTGCTACATTTTGATAATTTTTTCCTCTGGCCTAGCGAGTAGTGTCAGAACTCATACTATTAATTCTACACATTCCGTTCGGGTATTATGAATGATGCATTAATACGCTACTTCTATAATCCCATATGTTTTAGCCACCACATGATTCTATGTACATCACTCACTTAAGTTAATCAGCATAACTTGGATTTTCTGTCATAGTGGTTCCCTGAGGCTTAATAAAATCCCTGGGCACCTGAGTAGCGGGAATAGTCGCTATTCACCATTAAGACCACCATCCGCCATGACGTCACACGTCATGCTTGTTCTGCCCTGTCCACATCTGGTATGTGTTTATGGGTGCACCTTGCCAGGAACAAGCATAAACCACTGTAGGGAGACACCTGGCGGTATTCCAAAGAACCACATACTAAGACTAAACAATGACAGGTTGCGCCACAGGTAGTCATGGGGAACACTACACTGGACCACTGGGCACAGCTGGTGCCAATATAGGCCTATAACATGAGCAGCTCCTAGAAACCACAGGTAACTGTATGCGCTCGTTTGAACACCGGGGTCTCAGTGGTACTGTATCAGGCGTAAATAAAGATAAAATATGGGTTAAGGTCTCGGACCACCAAAACATTTCTCACTATAATCTATTATAGCTCAACCACCGATAAAACCCGCCTACAATGATTCAAATCACCCAAAATGACCACAAATCTTTAGATACATCTTTTATCCTTAATCTGAGATGAAAAAAATATAGGTTTGACCAATCCAGTTTTTTTCTATTGGCCTGCATGCGTACCCACCTATATTTTGACCTATTCTTCACCTAATAATTCAACAGTGCTCACTTTTTTTTAATGCCACCCACCAGTGCCTAACCAAAGGGCCAGTGTGTCACAATTTATATTCTATGAATCAGTACAGTTTAGTGATTTATTTGATGCCTTATAGCAAAGCTGACAATAATTTCCACACACTAATATAGACCAATCAGAGGCCACCATCTCTTAACTGCCTACATTTACTGTATGATCGTCATCACTGCGGACCTCTATGGTGGTCCGTGATCTTCAGGTAATGGCACTGAAAAAAGCTAGGGAAGGTAGTTAGGACATTTTCTTGAGAATTATTTTAAAGCAGGCTATAAATGTTCGCACCTTTACAATGCATAATATATAACTTTCATGTCTCTATAACCGGCAAAAAATCAGATTTGTTTCCCAAAAAGGCCTATAAAAATGTTAGGCTAGCGCCAAAAAATTAGGGCAGGTAGCGTTTCCTGAACACAATTTTTTTTAGACCTTACTTAGAACCAGGTGCTCAAATGCACAACTATAGTAGACTATCCGCGGTAAACCTCATGGTTTGGGAATTGGCACCCATCTATCTTATCTACTGATGGTAATTGAATTGCTCTTCTAGACTATCCATTACCATCATACCTTGTTATAACTTCAGATTAGTTAAATGATGCTTCAAAGCGGTGGCGAGTGGCCGTCTAGTGCCAAATTATAGCAATGTGCAGTACTCTTTGAGAAGAAAATATGATGTGTACAAGAACAAATTATGAAGATTTATGATGTCTTGGCAAAACATAGAGAAAGCAAAAAAAAACAACATTACAGCTGTCAGAAAAAAAAAACACAGAAAGTCTGAATATATTTTAGAGTTTTGTCTGATTCGTAGATGAGTGCCATCTGCTACCAATGAAAGGAATGCTGGATATACCCGCTGCTGTTATGAAACTCTGTGTGGCATTTGGAATGGGATCATAGAGCTGCCGGCACTGATATAATTTAAGAATATATACCGCCTCAAAAACTATGCGCTGGACACTAGGTACTTCACGAGTTCGGTCATACGTGACTCCTTTATTTGCTTTATCTGTAGTCATAACCTAAAGTAACGCAAGAGGCAGACAGTATCTGTTGTTGTTTTTTCTTCTTTTGTTTTGACAGAAACATTGTGAATTATCAATTGGACTTTAAATTAAAGCTGCTGTATTCTTCAAGAGGACGCATCAGTAATGGTTCAATATTGACTGCCTTTGTTTTCATCTTCCTACCTAAGACTACTTTAACCTTTACATACTAGATCTATACAGGTAAGTGTGGTGTAGACAGGGGTTGAGCACCTGGGACTCCTGTTCACCTTTGCGGTGAGCAGTTTTTCACATGTTTAGCAGATGTTTATTGGGAGACCGTAATTTAGAATCAGTCAATGTAACTGGATTGTTTCCTCATGCTGAGGTGTTTTTTTTTGTAAATCTTTACTTCTTTTTTTTTCATGTTCATGTTTTTGTTGGGTTCATGTTGTGAGTGTGTTGGACAGCAGTTTGAAGGTGACTAGAGGCTATAAAACCCTGGTATTACCTCCTGCATGGAGGGCCTCAGCACCTACAGTACATCTCAGCATTTAAGTGCTTCAATGTTTAGGAAGACATTTCTCAAGATGGTACGACTGAAAACAGCCACTATGATTTTGAAACCATCATTATTAAAGTGGGTGATCGTAGGTAATGCACTACGACTGCTGTGTACGATCAGCACCTAACACAGTTATTACATAGGGTTTGGTAGGGCAGTCGTACCAGTGCAATCATTAGTGACCACTAACTGCAGGTCTGTAATGGCATTTAACTGAGGGATCTCACTACGAATTGATATGGGTCTAGTCGAAATGCCTTCCAGGATAGTGTACAAGCGTCTTTCGGGACTGCTTCTCACATTGCTTGAGACAGGGCACCACTGGTGACTTTGGGCGCATGGTGTGGCATATTGCCTAGAGGGCATTTAGGAGGAACCAATGAACCCGAACATGCATCATATAAGACACTGCGCATACACTAATCGGGGTCCCGAGTTCATCCTACCGTGTGGACGTCTCTTAAAACCTAAATTTAAATCAAATAGATATTGATCACATCTGTCATTCGATGGTCTAAGCAAATGCCGGTTTTTATGCAGCATGGTCAAAGCTTTTGAATTGAGTTCACATTTAATCAATGCATTTTCAAATTTAAAAAGACGATGGATTTTTTATGGGGGTTATCAGATGCCGGAACTCGTAGTAAAGGTTTGCAGAATGCCTGAGGGGAATCGTTCTATAGCTGCCTAATTTTCTCCTGAGTCTCAAATACACTTAGTATACAACCCTCTCTGCATCTGCTACGAGTGTGAGGCAATTTTCCAGGCCCCAACCCATTCCTCCATACCATGATAGGGTAACCCTAACCCAATGTAATATTCACTACCTATGCTGGTAGCACCAAAGGCAAGAAAAAGAGCGGAAAACGTTAGTGCCCCCTCCCCCCAAAGTCCCTGAGATTCCAGAACCCTGGATTATGCTGCGAAAACTGAATGTTGTAACACTGTGCCGTAACCCTGTACACTGTAGAATCAATCTCTTTTTTTTTGCAGTGAGGTCAGGAGCGTGTTGCTCCTATTGTAAAAAAGAGCTGTCAGTAGGTACCCTCTTTTCAAAAGAAGTCACACTCTGCTTCACCATTCAACTTGCACTCACCGAATTAGTCTGAAAGGTCACCTGCCTTGTTTAAAACAGAGAGAGCTGCACTATCAGGTACATACTCATGTCCCACACTCTATAGTATATTATACTGTCTGACTTCTCCCAACTAGGTACCTACTCAAAGGCAGCTTTTAGCACTGTACTTGAATGGTCACTTGTGAGCAACAAAAGGGACAAGTTATAGCTACATGAAAAGAAAGGACTGGAAATGAGGGCGTTTTTAGCCAGTTCTTCCTTTTACTATAGGAGCAACACCCTCCTGAAAATCGGTTGATTAAAGTTCTGTGGTATGAGAAATATGTTTTAGGATGGTTTTACACTGGGAATATGCACACCTATCAATAAATCCATTGCACATGATCCATCTATCATAACCCCATATCATGTGTTTATCCCATGCTGTGCCAGGCACGTCCAGCATCCATGACCAGGGTATAGTAGTAATGTAAGATGCCCCGCGTCATCCTGGTTCCTTACACCACTATGAGGTATGACTGGTAATACGATGGTGCTGTTAATCTTCCTTTTTTTCATCATACCTTGATCTGGGAGATCCAGGTACCCTCTGGGAAACACTTTTTGTACATGTTTGTCCTGAATTACCCACATTCACGTGCCAAGGCACCTAGACCAAGGCAGCACCACATCACTCAACATGTCAGCACCTTAACCCGACACGGTGCATTTACTGACAATGGTGGGCTACTTGTACTGCATTGTAAGTATAAATAAAATGTTGAGTCTACAAGGGATCCCCATACAACTGAACCACCGTAATCATATTCCCATGAAGTAATGAAGTTTATACAAGATTGCCCAAAATGGCAGTATGGTGGTACTGGTGAAAATAGAAATGTGTCTCTGGCAGCTTTGAGGCAAGAATTTGTCAGATATTTTGACACCATTTTTCACATTGCTCAGACATTATACTGACCTGAATAATCCTTTAACTTGTACCAAACCTATCAGTTTCCATTTTTCTCAAAATCATGTTTGATGTAAAGGTAGTTTACAACAACACCACAGAAGGGTTAGATAGACTGTGAGTGTACAGACAAAAACTGCTGAGCTGTTTGTTATCTACCTTAGTCAAGGTGTGGGTTCTGTGTGTTTACTGAGCTACCTAGAGTCTCTATTTATGTCTGCAGGTATTTCTGTGTGAAAAAAACACAAAAATATATATTAGTGCAGAAAAACAGGCATATTATGGAGGTGTGATTTCATAATCATGATACGCCGCGTATGAGACACACCCTCACAAATAAGGTGCACCCTGAGAGTGTGGACCTGCTAGAAAAAAAAATATATAAAATTGCATTTTTTTCCTACTGAATGGGTTTTCCAAATGCAGAAATGTATCGGTATCTAAGACATCCCCCTACAGCCTGACACTACTTAAGGATTTTGGGATAATATTTCACGAGGACTTACCCCCAATTTTCACGATTTTTAGAGTTACTTAAAATATTAACTACTGGAGGGCCATGAACTCAATTGTTAAGCGCCCCGGTCTTATTAAGTCGAATATGACATAGTTATTTCACTTTAGGAATATGCACATGTACAAGGCCTGACTTGACAGTGCCTAACAGTACCTCAATATTGAAAAAAATGGTGTCAAACAATCATCTGATCCCTAAATGATTTTGTCTGTTTGTTTTTATTCTTTTCTTATCAATAAGGTTAAATACAGTCATGAATCTCCCTTGCCCACATTCCAAACTTGAGAAACACACCAAGTCAGTAGAGGACAGAGTAAAGAGGGTAATTATGTTTATCACGTGTTATGACTGATTCCCACCCTGCTCCTAACATCTACAAGTACCAGTATATAGGGGAGGGAAAGTGCTTACGTCAGCACTTTGCTATATTACTTATCATACACCAACTAACATATATAAACATGGACTACATGGGTTAGGGTAATATAGAAGAAAAAAGAGCTGCACTACACTGTGGTAACGTCAATGCATGGAGAGTGGTATGTCTGTTTATACCACGATTTCTGGGTTACACAGTGCTTTTTGGTGGCTATTCCCATCCACATATCTGTCAATATTGCACACCCTGTAGGCTGTAACATCAATTTTGTAAGGGGGGGATTGTAAGGTGTGCGGTTATCCATGGATAACAGGCACCCGTTGCCATTATCCATGGATAACCAGCACACCTTACATGTCCTTCCATGTCATATGTTACATGTTAAAACCCACCAAATACTCCAGGCCAGGGTAGGGATCGAACCTGCAGTCTCACATCCCAAATCCAACTCCCTATGCACTGCGCCACAGGGACTGACGAGAAACGCTCCGTTCGAACCAGGTCTTGCTATGATACAAAGCCGTGTGCGCGTTCCGCTGCCAGGCGAGGAGGTGTATTATACACAAACATAACAGCGAGACGCGTCTTTTTTCGCCGTGTGTGCTGTCGCTGTCCGCTGCCGGGCGACGAGGTGTATTCTACACAAACATAACAGCAAGACGTGTCTTTTTTCGCCTTGTGCGCTGTCGCTGTCCACTGCCGGGCGACGAGGTGTATTCTACAGAAACATAACAGCGAGACGCATCTCTTTTTCGCCGTGTGCGGTGTCGCTCTCCGCTGCTGGGCGAGGAGGTGTATGTATTGATTGTACACAAACATAACCACGAGACACATTCAAAGCAAGCCAAGCCGAGACCGGGGCTGTCGTTGTCCACTGCCGGGCGAGGAGGTGTATGTTACTATGTACTCTATTTTTCGCCGTGTGCCGCTGCCAAGCCTAGCCGAGACGGCCGCTGTCGCTGTCCGCTGCCAGGCGAGGAGGTGTATGTACCTGTGTACACACACTATGGCTGGCTTCGAGTCCCGGGGAGGGGGAATAATTGTTGTTTTCAACTTGAATTTATTGGTATTCTATTGATTATTTATTGGTTTCATGGTATAAAATAAGTAGTCAATGGATAATTCATGACTCGTGTGTGTTAGCAAAGGCTAATAACACTCGGCCTATGGCCTCGTGTCATTATCCTTCACTAACACACACTCGTCATGAATTATCCATTGGTTACTTGTTCAATAAACCCAGCAAATTGTCGTCATCTGTCGCCATGATTGGTCATCAATGGTGACTCCTTTTTGTGTGATAACTCATTCCGTCATCTTTCGCCACTGTGTGTTAGACTCATGTGGCATAGCAATTGCTATTCTTGGTGATCTTGTGCTATAACAACCTCGTGTTCCATCTAGCGACATGTGTGAGCCACTTCACACAGGTTGACGAGGACTCACAACAATTTGCTGGGAAGGTACTGTGAAGGTTATAAAATGTCATGTACCCTTCACCTTTGCTAAATTATATGTTCTAGATATGCAGCTGCTACCCAAAATATAAAAAAAAAATGCCTCGCCAGATGCTCACCACTTTGGATACTGAACATAGACTTTATAGGACACTGGTCCTGAACATAGCTATCAAATCACTCAAAGATGTAAACAGCACTATACACATTTCACATTTTGAACACCATTATTCTCATCAGCTTTCTTCAGAGGAGGGTTTGAGAGAAGATGTATTGAAGGGACAACAGATCATTTCTGTCACTTTGTAAGCAGTCGTCAACCAAATCATCCTAGCCATGTCCCAGACATAACCATCAATCAAGCCCTTACCCCTGTCCTGTGGTTTATCGTAATCTGTTAATGCGTCCTTCATGGTTTTTACACGTTGGGCAGTTATCCAGGTAGGGCGTATTGGTTGTAAATACCTACAGTTATAGATAAATGCAGCTGTCACCTCACCCACCTGGTCCTTCACCTGCTGTTTTACACAGTGTTTATTTCCTCATTGTCAGATTAAGATTGATGGACAAATAACAGCCTCCAGATAGGAGTTTAATTCAAATTAATTTTGGGTTCCTTAAATTCTACCCTTGGTTCATAACTCAGGATGGCTTATGGGCGTGGTTCTGCATATATTACCAGACAATAAAGTTACACATTAAGGATTTGTTTTGTTATTTATACATGGCTTCAATTTCACTGAGCTAGCTCCGGGCACCTTACCCAATAGACACTATACAGGTGAGGGTGGTATAGACAGGGGTTGAATGACATATATGGAATCTATTGCATGAGCCAAACTTTCCATACAGCACCTAATGTATTGAATATAGGTTCGGAGGACGCAGACAGTTTGATCCCAACACTACACTCTGAATTACCCAGGTATGTCGTTATTCTTATCCCACACTACTTTGAGTGAAGAAAAAAATACCTTAGACCTATTTGGTTCCATTAGCATGCATGCACCAAAAGTCAATTCATTATCTTTTCGTTTTGCCATCTTAGGAGAGAAGAAATCATTAAATTGACATCTACTGCATTTAATAGATTTTCAAACAAATTCCATTGGTTCCCTGGATATCATTAATCTAAATTCTAGCCTCAGAGTGTATAAACCATCTTACACTACAACAGTGCAATAACACCAGCACTAAATCTGCTATTCCAACAGCAGACAAAAGGTTCAAAATACATGATAAAGGCACAACTAATGTATAAACGTTTGATACAAAATTGTGTATATGTTACAAGAAAATGAGTACATCTATACCATATACTAGATTTTATTCCAACTGTTTGTAATTACAGTCGCCTTCCCTAAAAGATGTATATACACCTGATTGTTCTACGGGGGGGGGGGGTTAACCAGTTACCATTAAACTGTAGCTCTCCAGTTTTATTGTAGTATTATGAAGCATATATACGATATGAACACAGGAACTGTAAATCCAATATTCTTACTGCAATAAGGAAATTCTGTACAAAAAGACAAAAAAAAACCCTAAAAATTGAAATTCCTCTTCGCAAGAAATGCCTCCAGGACACGGTATAGCTACCTCCGCTAATCTTGGGTCTTGCAAACACATGTCTGTTTACATGGTGTTAGCAGGCTAGAGGTAGAATACTCCATGCATCTGCCTAGCATGTTAGAAATAGACACTTCTCCAGGTACCAAGCCATTCCTCCAGGTCATGACAAGCATGTAACACAAACCCAATGAAGAACCCCATGTAGTAGTCACTCCACATTCTATGAGCCTCATTGGTCCAAGAAAAAAATAAAGTTGTGTTTTCAGTAGCATGAATTGAAATGGTCGGTAGGTCGGATTTTTTCTTATATTTTTTATTTTATTTTTATTTTTTTTTACATTTACATAGGAAATGTTAGGGCACATAGCAATGGATGTATCAAATTCTTTGATTTCATTGTAGAATAATGATGGGAAAATGATAATTGAGAGAGAGGATGCAAACACGAAAAGGGTATGGAAAAATCCTCAAAAAGTAATGAAAAAATTCTTTAAAATGTGAAAAAATGAGACAAAATTCTTCAAAATCATGAAATAAAATTAGTGCCCCTGTTTTTTTTTTAATTTGGCCTTGGTCATAAATCGTGACGGCATTGTTTTACCTCTAACTCCCTTTAACCCCACCTAGCTATCTTCTACTGCATCAGCATATCCTTTATTTGACAGAGTATAATCTCAACATTGACAAATTGAGACTGAGATCAATCAATGCTAAAAGATGGAACTAACCATAGTAAGCAAATTCTGTAAACTCAATTCCATCCCATTCCAATATCCATCCTCGTAGCTTTCTATAGTATGACATCATATATCATGTATATATTGACCCAATTTCCCCCCAGTTTATCAATTACAGAAACTGCTTAGAGCTTAAAAGGGCACATTGGTGGCACTCAGGCCTACAATGGTGGCATTAAGGCTTACAATGGTGGCAGTCAGGCTTACAATGGTGGCAGTCAGGCTTACAATGGTGGCAGTCAGGCCTACAATGGTGGCAGTCAGGCTTACAATGGTGGCAGTCAGGCTTACAATGGTGGCAGTCAGGCTTACAATGGTGGCAGTCAGGCTTACAATGGTGGCAGTCAGGCCTCCAATAGTGGCAGTCAGGCTTACAATGGTGGCAGTCAGGCCTACAATGGTGGCAGTCAGGCCTCCAATGGTGGCAGTCAGGCTTACAATGGTGGCAGTTAGGCCTACAATGGTGGCAGTCAGGCCTCCAATGGTGGCAGTCAGGCTTACAATGGTGGCAGTCAGGCCTACAGTGGTGGCAGTCAGGCTTACAATGGTGACAGTCAGGCTTACAATGGTGGCAGTCAGGCCTACAATGGTGGCAGTCAGGCTTACAATGGTGGCAGTCAGGCTTACAATGGTGGCAGTCAGGCTTACAATGGTGGCAGTCAGGCTTACAATGGTGGCAGTCAGGCTTACAATGGTGGCATTCAGGCCTCCAATGGTGGAAGTCAGGCCTATAGTGGTGGCAGTCAGGCCTCCAATGGTGGCAGTCAGGCTTACAATGGTGGCATTCAGGCCTCCAATGGTGGAAGTCAGGCCTATAGTGGTGGCAGTCAGGCCTCCAATGGTGGCAGTCAGGCTCTTAGAAACTGAACATAGGTAAACTAACATACAAAATTGGTGATATCAGGTCTATGGCAATGTTCACACCTCTAATTTGTGGATTTGACATACTCAGAAGTATTAAAATCTGTCCAAGGATGTGCCCGATAGTCCTCTTTGCACCCTTTCATTAGGGCCCAGAGGTGAGGTAGAATGCCTGTGGTATGATTATACCAAAGGAGCTTTGTCAGTCACCGATCTATCTCGGTACCTGGATCACACCATTGTCAGTCATCATAGCTCTATTTGATGGTCTTAGCATGAGGCTAGCAATCATTGCATACCAATGAATATTTAGAACTCAGCTCGCCATGCAAGAGTATGACACATATGCAATATCAAACACTGTTCAAGGCATGTCTAGAATCTATGACCAGACTGTAGTAATAGATGATGCCACAATCCATCATGGTTACTCAGACCTGGATCCAGGTACCCACTATTTAAGATATATTAGGATACTACCAGTAATATGAAGATGTTATAACACACCATGTTTTACAGCACCTTGATCTGGTAGATCCTGGTACCCACTGGGAAAATCAGATCTTTTTACTCTGAGTTTTTTTAAGAGCACATGAGGGTGATTCCTAAAACCTCACGATATAGAACTACAAATTTCATCAAGACACAAAGGTCATCAAATGAGGTCTAATCAAGTTCATAACTGACATTTCTACATAATTTCTAGGTAAATTGGGCATATGTATTATAACACTGGAAATGTATAATTATTTCAAAATATGGCTGCCTTGTTTTACTAAAATGATTGTTTCTAAATGCATGACATGACCACAACAGGATCGCCAACCTTTGAGAACTGCTCTCCTGAGGTTTTTAAGAGCACTGAGGGTTTTAAGAGCACTGTGCTCTGAATTATACTTCCACAAGAAACGATCATTTTGGTGTTGTAATTAGCTTTTTAGTTGTGTAAAATGCACAGATATATCATGGGTCTCTTATTCATGCACACTTGGTGTTGAAAACAGGCACAATGCATAACGTTTTGTAAAACCACACATAATGATATAAGTTGTGGGTTAACAACATTTCATATCTGTGGTGTGGCTTTTAGTTCCACCATATATACAAAATGGCAGGCCTCGACTGGCTTGCATGGAGCACTCTCCCAGCAGAGACTCTCATAGGCATTCTGCTGTTTGGCCATACAGAGGGATGGCATAGACTATGCTGGGAGAGCTGTTGAGTGACAAATAGCTGTAACAAACTGCATTGTTGTTGAACGCAGTGCCTTGGGCGTAAGGTGGCGCTAAATTGTTCAACCTGGGGACACTGTTTGTTCAGTCTCAGGCCATTCAAACATAGCAGTTTCTTAGAGCTATCAGTTTAATCAGTTTGAGTCACCTGAAATCAGGATGTAGCTTCTATACAATAGAGCTTCTACGTAGGGTCTTATGGTACAGCTATGCAGCCCTGAGAGTCAAATTGACACACAGACAACAAGCTGCAGTTGCTGCTCTGGACCTAAGTGTGGGTTCTAGGTGTCTTGACCTGTCAAAGTGTGGGTTCAAGGTGTTTGGACCTGTCAGAGTGTGGGTTCTAGGTGGTTGGACCTGTCAAGGTGTGGGTTCTAGGTGGTTGGACCTGTCAAAGTGTGGGTTCTAGGTGTTTGGACCTGTCAAAGTGTGGGTTCTAGGTGCTGTGGACCTGTCAAAGTGTGGGTTCTAGGTGTTTGGACCTGTCAAAGTGTAGGTTCTAGGTGCAGTGGACCTGTCAAAGTATGGGTTCTAGGTGTTTGGACCTGTCAAAGTGTGGGTTCTAGGTGTTTGGACCTGTCAAAGTGTAGGTTCTAGGTGCTGTGGACCTGTCAAAGTGTGGGTTCTATGTGTTTGGACCTGTCAAAGAGTGGGTTCTAGGTGTTTGGACCTGTCAAAGTGTGGGTTCTAGGTGTTTGGACCTGTCAAAGTGTGGGTTCTAGGTGTTTGGACCTGTCAAAGTGTGGGTTCTAGTTGTTTACAGAGGTACCTAGGAGGCAGCCCCTGTTTATATCTGCGGGTATTTTTATGTCACATAAGTATTTGAAAATAACCAAGTATTAGAACAGAAAAAAAGAAACATGGATCATGATGTCATTTGAATACCCATATGTTTTTTTCTCATTCGGGCTAAATAGAATGTCTAATGAATGCAAATATATGGAAATAGTCACATACAGATTTTGCAACAGTTGATCCGGATTTATAATTTCCATTTATAAAGAGTTCTATGTGGAGGACAATTCAAAATTCAAATTTCTTTAGAGCTAGATAATGTTTTTTGAAAGACCTAATAGGCTCTCCTTTTATTGTCCATAATATCTTATTTTGCCAAAACATACAACACTGTTGTGTTACGTTTTCCTGCCGATCAAGCTACACAATTATCTGCCTTCCCTGCATCCTATACTAAAGGCCAACACTAAGTCAGTAGAGGACAGAGTAAAGAGGGTAATTATGTTTATCACGTGTTATGACTGATTCCAAGACTGCTCCTAACATCTACAAGTACCATTATATAGGGAGGGAGAAGTGCTTACGTCAGCACTTTAATATAACCTATCATACACGAACAAACATGTGTAAACATAGAGTATATGTTTACATAGAAGAAGTAATATAGAAGAAAACAAACTGCAAACATGATAAAACACTGTGTTAAGGTCAATACATGGTTCGTGTCATGTCTGTTTTAAAAAAGATACTGAAGATACTTGGCTGAATGATATCTGCTAGATATGCAATGGCAACTCAAAAAAAAGAGAAAAAATGGCCAGAAGCTCACCACACTAAGTGCACATTGGCCGTCGACTTTTTAAAAACCCTCAAAGATGTAACCAGTAAGGTACATGTTTCACATCTTGAACACCATTGTTCTATTCAGCTTTCTGCGGAAATTACAACAGGCAGCTTGAGAGAAGATGTATAGAAGGGACAACAGATCATTACCCGGTTTGTCACTTTGTGAGCTATTATGAACAGTTGACATCCTAAATTGTCCTGGCCGTGTTCCTTTGTTACCATCAATCAGGTCCTCACCCCTGTCCTGTGGTTTATTGTAATGCGTCCTTTATGGTTTTTTACACGTTGGGCAGTTATCCAGGTAGGAGACTATTGAAGCTAAGTACATACTGTTATAGATAAAGGCAGGTGTCACCTCAACCCACCTGGTCCTTCACCTGCTGTTTTACAGCGTGTTTGTTTCCTCATTGTCAGACTAAGATTGACGACCAAAATGACAACCTCCAGATAGACAGCCATTACTGTTTAAGAAGGTACTGACATTAGGAAGCTGTCTTAATGGATTAAGATAGATATGGCTGATTTTTATAAGATGGGTGCAGGTGAGGCCACTTACAAAGTTATTCTGGCACCTCCCTGTCCACTCAGAAACGTTTTTAACAGCCAAATCTGCCCGGAAAGGTTCAAGTCTCAGGCCTATATGGTAAAGTAAACAGATATTATTTTGTGGTTATTTTTTGCCCCCCAAGGGGATGGATTGTTTATCAGCTGTTTTATTTATTTCATGACAAAAAGAAAAAGACACTTTAATATGTGTTATGCAATAATTCATATTCTTTTTTATGATATTTCACCCTCGTTGAGTTTTTTATGTCCATAATTTATTTTTCAGGTGGATAACGTCCTTATTGCCTTCCCTCCACTGCAAAGAAAACAACAACAACAAAAAACTATACAGCAACCAAAATCAGACTAATGTACTTAGATACCTACCACAATAAACTCAGACCCAGTGAGTTCTTTCTCCAGTCGGAGAACTTCCAGGTTATCCCAGTACACGGAGGCGATCTTCCACACCAGGATAACAGTCACCATAACGGCTAACACCCCGCCCAGTACCGGGAACACCACCGCCATGCCGTCCATGCTGAACTGTCACTGAATCAACTCAATTATCTATACTTAGATTGTCTATTAAGGGATTCTACCTACAGCAACGGCCCAAATGCTGTGTCAATTGCACGTGGTATGGGTCAGCTTCCAGGCTATATAACAACGTGTATGAAAGGCCTCAGACAGGTACGTCCTGTAACCTCTATGTGTGTCTTTATAACACAATGCCACAGTTGCTGTCAATACTTGGTCACTCTCCCAGTCCCTCCTTCACATAGGGTTATCGTACTCCAGGTGCCTGTTAGTAGTCCTAGTTAGAATCTGCAGGTGAGACCCTCTCTCAATGTCTAGATCTCTGAATGAAGATCTAGAACGGCTGAATCCAGTATCTCCAAAGTCGATCCCTCACCAAAGGCTCCTCCCAGACAAGAACAACATCAGACTGCCTCCTACACAATGCTGTAGATGCTGATCGTGCAGTTCTGGCAGACACAATACCCCCACAGTCTTTGGGAGATGTATTCACCCTGTTCTATTCCACACATGGCACATAGGCCATTTTTAGGCCATTCTTCATATGTATCCTAAATTGTGCTTCTTTCATGTAGATCTGCAAAATAGTTGTTGGTCCTAATGAACTTCCTAAGAGTATATGAGCAGCTCGTCTAACACTAACCGTGCAGTGAGCTGCTCAGGATGAGGTATATAGTACAGAGCTGCTCCACAGGTGGTGAAGGGTTGTGGGTGTACAGTGTGTGTATAGAGGGTGGGCTCACATTGAGGGTGTGGGTCCTACTCAACCCCACCTCTCTCTGTATACCTCAAGGCACCAATAACACCTCAGTACTATAATCCCTCAGGGAACACCAACACCCCACAGACCTCTCCAGTCTCCTATGATCCCCCAGGCACAACCCACAGCTTACAGAGCCTCCGGAGCCTCCAGGCAGCTCCAACACCTTGGGACTCACTCCTCAGTAACCACTGAGTTACTCCTGCAGCACGAGCTGCTCCTGCAGCATGGAGAGAGCAGCTCTACATGTGAATGTAGAGGTGTGTATATTCAGAGGTCTAGGCAGTGTAGGTGGGTTGTGTGAATGAGGGATCAAGGATAGTCAGGGTGGTTTTGTATAGGGGTGGCCTATCTTTGAGATATCCCATTTTCAATGTTTTATTATGGCCAAACTCGCTCATGACATTTGCTCAGCGACGTCTTCCAATTTTGGTATGGTAAGTTGATATAATAGTGATCACTGTTTAAAGTCATCCCCTCCACCCCTCCATCCTTCTTCATTGGATTATGACATTACCTCAAAGGACCGAGGTTAACTCATAGCCAGGGATTATCATATCAATGTCATTACATTGCATACATAGTAATTACATAGGCCTTAGTTTAGAATCAACCTGTACAGTCCATCAGTCCACACACACCATAGAGACCCTACTGTCAGTGAGGGTGTGAGCTCACCCACCACAACACCCTGTGTGAGGATCCACCCCTACTCCCTCCCCACCACAGTGTGCTGTACAGGGATCCACACCTACAGCCACTGCTCTTACTCCTGGCCCTGCTACTCCTACTGCTCATGTTGCTCCTTCTGCTGACTTGTGAACTGTGGAAGTTACTTTGAGCCCCCCGGGAGCACCAAAAGATGTATATAGTGGGGGTGATGAAGTAACTGTATCGATCACAGGGGCCAGCTGTTAGTTCCAGGATGCAAAGAGCTGGATCAACACAGTAAAAGGTACGCCCGCGAGGGGGTGCGCCGGCGTACCTTTTACCGTGTTGATCCAGATATGTCAGTTTCACAGCTTTATGGTCATAGGAGAAGAAAGATTGCATTCCCTGGTCTTGACATATTGCTCAATTTAACAATGAGCATGTACATACATGTACAGGTGGACAGTTTATGAACTACATAAACTGCATTACATCTGATGAAATTGAATGGCATTTCTCAAGATGGCCACCGCCATTCAATTAGGTACTATTCGTACAGGGCAATCATGAGGCATTACCCACAACCACCCACTTCTATTTTGATGATTTCATGTTGTAGTGGCTTTGGAAATTCTTACCATGTTTAGAAATGCCTTAATTCAGCCCAATTAGCCAAAGGGTTCCTAATGCATACACCACAGCACATTCTTTGTAGTCATCTGTTTAACTTAATCTTACTATAGCGAGAAATCTGGATGATATGTGGGCGCGGCCATGACGGCACTGTTCTCATAAATAGTTACCAGCCTGACAGAGTTGCTTCGCTCGCATTGAGGGGAACAGGGGTGCCTGTGATCTGGACGAGACTTTGGCACCGCATCGCTGATTGGCAGGTAGATTTCAACACCAGATGGGCACTGACTTACCTGCTCTACATGACCTGATTCCTCGCTATACTCTGCCTATATCTGCCATTGTTCCTCCTCTCATGATAATATGTAAGCCCACAGAGGTATGATTTGCATAAATCACCGATAATCTTTCAGCCACTAATGCTTTCTTTTGAATCATTCAGTGCTAAACTAAGCATTCCCAGTTGGAGCCCATACCCTAGGTAGGAGGTAGAGGTGGTCAGGGTATTAGATAGGGGTGGTAGATGTGGTGAGGTAAAAAAGAAACAAGCAGGTAAAAACTACCTCAACATCTGTCAACACCATTAGTCTGTGAGACGTAAATGTTAATGCAGCGTGGTCGGACAGAGAAAAACTGTTAGAAACACATACTGCCACCAGTATGTATTCACATTGTAATGTTAGGAGAAAGACCCAGGAAGTCAAAGCCTGTAACATATTGTGTTCTAGAGACAGGTAAGTAAATTGCAGTAACATATTCTAGGCGGTTTTCAGATGAAGCGCGTATGTAAAATACAGAATAGAATGATTACGTATGCCTGTCAGACAGGGAAGCTTCGTGCATGTTTTTTTCTTAATAAGCCTTCGGAAAATAATAATAAAAGGTATATCTGACAAATCGTCTAGGGGAACTAGTCTTACTGCAAGATATTCATGGACTAATGCATAGTTATAAGATGACGGAATAGATTATTAATCTCTTATTTCTATGCATTATCATGTCAAAAAAGGAGACGAAAGAATTATATGATATCTTGGCTGCATAAAGGAAAGGCTTAATGACCGAATCTATTTTACCTTTTTATTCAACTTATTTTACCTGAAAAGTAATAAGCAATGGCCTATGGGGTTAATTTGCTTTGAGATAAAGTGAAACATCTCCGTTCCATTCAAAATCCAAGATGGTGGACCCCATTAAATACAATCATATTGTATTCCATGCCCCCCATGGAATATGGCTGTTCTAGTACTAAACTATATATAGTAACGTTAGTATCTGCCATGACATAAGAGTTATTCCTTTTTCATGTAATTGTATGTAAATCAGTGAGGTGATATATATGTGTACAACTACAACGGGTCAGGTCGCCAGAAAGCAGTAGATTTTGTGTTTTTGGGTCATTTTAGACTTTTATGGCTCTGCAGAAAGAAGTTATGAACCAATCTTGTCTTACATAGACTCATTTGATAGAGAACACTTAGGGCTATTAGAAAAATGTAAATTTGTGGTCATCCATTAAAAACTTTAGGACTTATAGCCTGCTGAAGTGAAAAAAACTGCCAACTTTGTTCTTTTTTATACTTTTTGTATTTTTTACAAGTGTTCTGTATTGAATAAAGAACACTATAGAGTATCCCAAAGTTATTTTTTGTATTGTATATGATCATAGGTATCATTTCCATGAGGTTTGGACATGTTACTAAGTGAGAATTTTTCATGATTTGTCTTTCAAAATGGAAATCTGTAATTTGTAACGTCCGGTACCTAAATCTAAATCGGTTATAAAACATGGAAAAAATGAAACTTCAAAATCTTTGTTATTACCCATATGAAGGGCCCTATCATCCCCTACTTAGGTGAAGAAATTGTGTGTCTACCAGCATTTGTCTCCATATGAGAGCAGCTTATGTGAAATAATTCTGATAAAAGTACCGGACGTTACGTAACGTCCTGTACTTTTATCATCATGTAGGAGGCAGTCTACTCTGCATGCATAACTCAAATTTTGTTCCATTCTGTAATTGAAGTCAATAATAGACATATTGGCCTAGTTATTTCATGTGTTTGTTATGCATAATGGGGCATTCTAATATTACTGAGAGCAACTTCAATTACCTCCATATTTAATTATTTTGGTACCTGACGTTACGTGACACAAAACAAGCAATAAAAATGGAACTGGATGGCCTAGATCAGTATTTTTTGGTCTTCTGAGCTGAGGAGATGTACCTTGACAATCTTGTTAAGGTTATATAAAGCAATTAGAAAATTAGTTTTTCAGGGCCTTCAAGGGCAAAATCTTACACTTTCTGACGACCTGACCCGTGTATATATATATATATATATATATATATATATATATATATATATATATATATATTCTGTACAGCAAGGAGAGGGTTAGGATCTGTACTAGAAGATAACATGTCAGTTTATGGGGCAGCCTTGACTTTATAACCCACAAGTACATGACCCTGTGTCTAAGGAGGTAATACTTCAAACAACATAAACCCTTTAAAGACTGCTGGTGCATTGATACATCATGGACCAATGAATTGCTAGCTCACCACCACTTCACTGTACACTTACCAGGGCTAAATTCATACATGGAGAGGACCAATAGACATGAAGCAGTCCCTAAAGGGTTAACCACTGCTTACTGGTCCTTGGTTTACCCTTCACCACTCTGACATTGATGACCAGAATATAGGTATCTCTGTCTGCACCCTCAAAGCACATTCTGGTACACTTACCGTATACTCGCTAAACATATGTTTGGAGAGTGTATTAGGAGACCTGAAAGGCACTCTTTCAATCAGGAAAAAAAAGTATAAGGAAAAATAATATCTCCTGTTTTCAACAGGAGCCATTTCAATATTTGATGAAAAACTTAGATTCTCTAATCACCAGCCCATGGCAAAACTAGTTGCGAAGAAATCTCCTTTTTTAACTTGGCAACATGTTTTTCTCTGCATTGCAATTAGGCAGTGTGACTGTTGGGTGAAAGGCATGCCTACAAGGGGTGATGTAGGATTAGTACTATGGGTGCAGGAGGAACACATAACGGATTACCTGTGTAAACAGCACCCACTGGAGGGGCCTAGAGATACCAAGGAGGCCTGGAGGAACTGTGTGTGTAAGGGGGGTTGAGTTATGTACTATAAAAAAATAATAGTCTACGGGGCATCCTCATAAGGCTGGACATTGAACTACCAAAATCATGTTGTAGTTAAGTAGTGTATATTTTTACAATAAACCCCCATTTGGCAGTACAGATAACCTCATCAGTGGCACATGGAACTTCCATCACGATTAATATCTGGCAATTTTGAAAAAAAGGAGGTCATCGTTATTTTAAAAATATTTCTTTTACGTTGTGGGTTGCAGTCATTATCATTACCTTTTGCTGAAGGTTGGATGGTTACATTTTCATCCTCGCTCTAAAACCTAACTTATAGCCTCAAGTAAATAATGAGCACCATTTCAAACCCAGGTGCGGCTTATAGCTGCTTCACAAACTCAGGGGGTGGTTATATGCAAGTGTTGCTTGTGCATAATGTTTAGTAGTAACATTGGTAAGTGGTGGCTGCTGATGAATTAGCAAACTCAGTATTACTCAATAACACTTTAATTAATTGAAAGCTTGATACCTTGGATATTGAGGAAAGCTTTTTAAATCTAAACAGTTAGCATTTATAGGTCATGCTGTAAAAGAAACCTTGCTAAATGCAGGAAATGCAAGTCACAAAATTATATGGAATACACCAAGAAATTGCCAAAAGAGCAACTTGCTTCCACCTTTCTCTTCTTTCGTTTTGTGACAGTGTGCGCCCCATAGACAACCCAAGGTTAGACTGTTTGTGTGTCTGTGGTATCAGTTCATCTACAAATACACAGGCAGCAGTCCTCACATATTGACCATAATGTATGCTGACAGTTTGTTCCCCATAGACAACCATTATGTACATTGACAGTGAGCGCCCCATGGACAACCACAATGTATGCTGACAGTTGGCGCCCCATAGACAACCCAAGGTTAGACTGTGTGTGTGTGTCTGTGGTATCAGTTCATCTAAAAGTACACAGGGAGCAGTCCTAACATATTAACCATAACCCCTACCCTACACAACCTCCACCCTCCATGTCATTTCTTACTGTGTTTTGTGGCTTCTTGTATAGCTGAGTGAAGGTTTTCTCTATTTCAGGGGAGTGTATTATGTTTCTGTGTTATTTACAAAATAAGCATGTTGACGTAATGCTCAGTCTTAAAAAAAAGAGTGTAAGTTCCAGATTTTCTTTAAAAAAAAAACTCTTTTCTGGAAAAAAAATCTGGATGGTTACCAAATAGACTTTCCCTACACGTAGAAGTTGACTAACAATGTTTTGGCAATATCCTAGTCATATGTTGCGTAATTGTATATGATTTTAACGTTATATTGGTCTGGTGTTCGCCTGACTCTCTGGGGCTTTGCCTTTAAAGGGTAATTTGTTTCATTGACTAACTTTTGCTAGGTGAACGTCCCTTTTGCCAGGCATTATCCTGCATACAGTGTTTAAATAGGTAGATTTACCTGCTGTCAATTAGTGCATCTCGACAGCCATGGGAGACAGACCAAATTAATTCAACATACTGCTCAGCATTAGGGAGTGGTCATTATTTATCAACAGGGGGGGCGTAAAATTTTCAGACCCCTCCCGAGGGGGGGGCTAAAAAATTGTTGACCCCTCTTGAGGGGGGGGGCTAAAAATCTTTTTAGCAAAAAAAACCTGCGCGCTACTATACATCAAAGAGGGGCGCGAAAACTCTGCGACTGCCGTCGAGGGGGGACGTAAAAATTTTTCGCACGTCCACGCGAAAACCCACCACCCCCGCTGTTGATAAATAATGACCACTCCCTTAGCTGGTAGACTATTTAGCTGGTGTGTGTGAGGCGTAATGTCAGATGGTGGGGTGTCAGGTATAACCAGATTACCAATGTTGTGTTAGATGGACCTCGTCAATGACATCTGTGCTGAGTCCATAGATACTGGTACTTATGCTGGTATCCTACATAGCATGCACTGCTTGGTTAGTATCTTTCTTGTACATTTGACATCCATGTAGAAGTGATGTGTATAATAATTATTCTAATCTAATATCATGCGTCTGACACCTTTCAGTGGGTATGTCTATTTTTAAAGCCCCAAAAATAGTATATATATATATATATATATATATATATATATATATATATATATATATATATATATATATATATATCAGAAAGTTCATTTGACTTTTACTTCATTTAGGCCTATGATAACTAAGGCTTTTAAATGCTCTTTAAATACAACAAAGGGAAAATGCAAATTTTACTCTTTTTTTTGTAGTTTTGTATTTTTCCTCTCATTTTTTTTGTTTGTTTATTTTTTCACATTAAACAGTCACATCAATAGCAAACCAATAACCATAGCCTTGCACAGCTTCAAGATCCAACTACTAGATGGACGGATCCTACCAAACTTCTGCACATTTGCATATCTAGCAGAATCTATAGCTTGCTATCCTCAGTTTTTACTTGCAAGTCGTTTCGATAATTCCTCTTGCTTTATTCACCTCTTCCTCGGTATTCACCCATTAACAGAATCTGCAAGACTTCTTACAGTGAGTAGACATGTAGGCCCTGTTTGTGTAACAGCCCCCTGTAGACGCCCAGTAGGGGCAGCTTCTGTTGGTGTCTTCACATGCAGGACCTGGGTCTGTAAGTAACAAGTGTAAAGAGTTATCCGAATTATACAACTGTGGGCATTCCTTTGCCCTAATGCATGTATTAAATAGAGTCTATCAATTTCTATTTTGTCCCTTTTCAAATGCTTACCAGAGTGAAACAAGAAATTGTCTAAATTGTCACACCTCATAGCTGCTTCAAGTAATCGTACGTTATACCACGATTTCTTGGTTACTCAGTGCTATTTTGGTGGCTATTCCCATCCACATATCTGTCGATATTGCACACCCTATAGGCTGTAACATCAATTTTGTAAGGCGTGCGGTTATCCATGGATAACCTGTGCCCGGTGTGGGTTATCCATGGATAACCGCATGCCTCTCATGTCCTCCATGTCATATGTTACATGTTAAAACCCACGAAATATTCCAGGCCAGGGTAGGGATCGAACCTGCAGTCTCACATCCCAAATCCAACTCCCTATGCCCTGCGCCACAAGGACTGACGAGAAACACTCGATTCGAACCACGTCTGGATATGATACAAAGGCCAGGCAGGCGACGACTGCGGGCTGACCGCTACCATAACCGCGGGACGCATTCAAACACAGCCAAGCCAACCCGGCCGCTGTAGGAGGAGACGCAGTGGTCTGGCGGTTAGCGTATTGCGCTCAGCCATCAGAGGTCCGTAGATTGAGCCCCGGTCCAGGCGCATGTTTTTTCGCCGTGTGCGCTGTCGCTGTCCGCTGCCGGGCGACGAGGTGTATTATACACAAACATAACCGTGAGAAGCATCTTTTTTTCGCCGTGTGTGCTGTCGCTGACCGCTGCTGGGCGACAAGGTGTATTATACATAAACATAACTGCGAGACGCATTCAAAGCTTTAGCTGTCCGCTGCCGGGCGACGAGGTGTATGTGCACTATTTTTCGCCATGTGCCACTGCCAAGCCTATCTGAGACAGGGGTTGTCGCTGTCCGCTGCCGGGCGTTCAGGTGTCCTGGGGAGGGCGAATAATTTTTGTTTTCAACTAGAATTTATTGGTATTCTATTGATTATTTATTGGTTTTGTGGTATAAAATAAGTAGTCAATGGATAATTCATGACTCGTGTGTGTTAGCAAAGGCTAATAACACTAGGGCCTAGGGCCTCGTGTCATAATGTTTCATTAACACACACTCATCATGAGTTATCCATTGATTACTTGTTCACTACTCATCTCTGACCAATGCTGTGAAACTGGCTGATACACCAGGATTTCCTAACTCACCTCTTGAAGGATTTTGCTACTTATTATCTTATTTATTCATATTTACACTGAGGCAGATATGATGTAGACTCACCTTTAACCTGACCAGTACACTGGTTACAGCTGAGAGCACAGGCGTCCTTCATGTACCCCTGGTATGCGGGGTGTGAACAATGTCCAATCTGTGCCCAGTGTTTGCAGCTTCCATCCTGGTCTACGCACACTGAGGGAAGACAAGGAGGACCAGAAATATATAGTCTGTATGCATAGGATAAACGGGCCAAAACGGCCTTCAAGACAAGCTGCATAGAACAGGATCTCAAAAATGAAAGACTGCTAAGGACGAAATTTGGTAATCATCAGGTTAAGAATACTATCTCACTTGACATTCACAGATAAACACGGTAAAAGGTACGCCCGTGCACCCCCTCACGGATGTACCTTTAACCGTGTTGATCCACATAGTGCAGCTCCATGCTGCATTCTGATTGGGCCAAACAAAAAATAAAGGTTTGTTTCCAGTAACCCGACCGACCCTAGCAAAACAGGGGCAAAAATTTTTTTTTTTTTGTGATTTTGAAGAATTTTGTCTCATTTTTTCATATTTTAAAGAAATTTTTCATTACTTTTTGAGGATTTTTCCTGTATCTTTTTTGTGTTCTTCCCCGCTCTCATAGTTGTCATTTTCCCATCATTATTTGACAACTGAAATCAAAGAATTTGATACATCCATTGATATGTGCCCTCATATTTCCTATATAAATTTAAAAATAAATAAATAAATAACGACCTACCAACCCTACCTTATCAAGTCATGTTACTGGAAACACACCTTTATTTGTTTTTGCTTTGTACAAAAGGTTATAACCCCATACAAATACAGCAAGGCAAGAAATGAGCTGGATCTCCATAAGATATCACCATCTGTGTTATCTGCAACATTTGTTTCCTACATATTCCATGAGATACTTACCTTTGTTAGATGCCTGAGTACCTCCACAGTTTTTACATGACTTCTTACAGTTTGAGCTCATCCAGCTTGCACTCCTCGTGCACTCCCCCATAGAGGCCCAGTAAGGGCAGTCCGCCTTACTGTCCCGGCACTCGCTCTTACCGCCTCCTGGGGTGAAAAGTACCACAATATCTTATTATACAGCTGTATTTAATAGCAATGGTCTAGGATGCATATTATTTTGAATTGTTTCAATTTGCTGAAAATCTTTTGATCTTTAAAAATTACTCAGAAAGTCAATGATTCAGTCTGTTTGGATGTTAAAAAAATCTAGGATTTCTTTTCTTTAACTTTTACGGCCAATATAAATAACATAAAGGTATTTTGGTGCTACTCCCTTTAACCTCTGCATCTCTAAGAACTCTATTAAATAGACTATACCCTTACCCTTGTTGCCACACTTGTTGCAGGACTTCTTACAGTTCTTGTTCATCCAGCCGGGGTTCCTAGAACACTCGCCTCTTGTGGCCCATGACACACAGTTAGGGTAAATATCCTTACAGCTACTGTCACCTCCGCTAACTTTACCTACATTATCGACATGGAGAATTATGATAGCTATGACAAGCAGACTGTCTGCATTAAACTGTCATACTAAATGTATCTCACCTTTTGATTTACAGTTGGGCTGCTCACAGTTCTTAAATTTGAAAGTGTGTTAGGGAAGATAGCCCCTTCATTATTCACATCAATCATTTAGTACATCAATGCACAGAGTTGCTTTGATACCATACCGTATTGATTCATCTAATGCACTCCCAGAAAACTGTCCTGATACATCAATGAAACAATTTTTCAGTACACTTGCCCAGCTCAATGTGTTTTTCATTACCATTATAAGGAACAAACAAACGCAGTGTCGTGTTCATCTCTAACAGCACATTGAGTCGATTCAGTATGGAATACAGTCACTTTGCCTCACCTTTGCGACCCTCTTTGCGACCTTTGCCTGCTTTGTTTTTCCTTCCACCAGTCTTGCCTGTCTTGTTACCTTTTCTGCCTGTCCCGCACTCCTTCATTGGGCTTCCTGGGCAGTAACATTTACAGTCCTTACCCACAAAGCCGTCTCCAGAACACGTCTTCTGTCCACATTTCTCTAAAGGATGAAAATAGTTCTTCATTATTTTGTACATGTCACTACCAATTTACCATCAAGTCCTTTATATCAACTTTCAATCAAATCCAAATAGCAATAGTTATGAACCTGTTACAAGACCAGTAGCGGGCAATTTGTACTATAGATATCACTGGCTGTTAATATCTGTATCAATCTTCTTAAGTATGCTGGATTAGCAAATCTTGAGACAAGGGTTTACTCCAAAGGACAAGACAAGACCACGTTAGTTTCTCTACCTCCACACTTGTAGATGAGATTGGCGAGTTTGACGTCCTTAAAGCTGAGAGTCTGTTTGGTGCCAATGACCTCCTGGTAGGCAGGATCCAGGGTCTGTATGGTGATTCCTCCATTCTTACTGAATGCCTGGATGAAAATAAATGAAGATGGTTAATACAGATCATTAATAAAAATGAGAATGATACACCAAAGGCCTGTGGTAGGTTAAACCTGCTGTATGTGCAGAGCATTTGCAGGATAGATTATATGGAATGCCATAACTTTGACCCTTATGCCTCAACAAGTCCTTTGAATATTCTGCATCTAGTCTAAGTCTTCCACTTACATAGGAGGGACATCAAACATTCACTTGGTTGGCAGGTTGTAGCATTGAGAGAATGTTATGTTAAAGGTATGAGTCCTTCTACACTTCTTGAAATAATTTACAGAAAACAACTTTCAGACACTACGATTAACCTGTTATGTATTCATTTGTAATATATCTTGTACGGCTCAAATAACTCAGGCCATAGCATCTAAAGAATATACAGAAAAATACCTTACCGCCTCTCCGTAGTGCATGATACTGAGATAGTCATATGGCACACCGTGGTCGTCTAACACAGACGCGGAGTGTTTGTCAAAGTTGTACTCCATCCCATCATTCACATTGTCAAAGTCTATCTTGACATACTGGTCCCTGTCTGACCGTGCCTGCTCATGGTAGAAACCCAGTGCGTGGCCCATCTCATGCATGATGACACCCTTCTGCACGTGGGGTAAATAACAGGAATCATGGAGTTTTAGAGGCATGAGGAAACAAAGATTAGCATATGCATACCACTAGACTGCCCGTTAGCCTAAGATCAATTCATTGATTGAGTCATACGACATTTAATCTTTATCCAAAGAGACATGTATCCCAATTAGAATCTGAATAATGTAATGATCAATGTTGTTATTTATGGTTGAATAGATATTAAATATTAAGAATGAGATCTCACCTTACGACAGCCTCGACCAAGTGTTAGTCGCTGCAACCCTCCGATCATTCCAACGAAAGATGAGCATCTGTACAGAGGTATCATTATAGGGAAATGCCACTCAACAGGTTATCATCCTGCCCGGAATAATGACTTTACCAATATCTAAATGTCCAAACTCATTGCAGTAACAAGTGACCATCAAGAAATTACAGATTTCCTTCGGATCATCTACTGTTTTATTATGTATACTTACCCTCCACTGTTCTTTATTTGGACATAGTTCCTGTCCCCAGATTGCACCGGTC
The DNA here is from genome assembly GCA_949317995.1 of Acholoe squamosa. Classification (NCBI taxonomy): domain Eukaryota; kingdom Metazoa; phylum Annelida; class Polychaeta; order Phyllodocida; family Polynoidae; genus Acholoe; species Acholoe squamosa. Next base: position 81,865,080 of record OX439041.1, on the reverse strand, counting down.
TGAAGTTAACACATGTGTAACGGTTCCAGTCATCTACAGCTGCCTGGATCTCTCTATGGTCATCCGTACCTACATGTCGTCAGTGTCATTGATATTAAAGGCCGCCAGAAAAAATGTAGTCTTAGCCTTTTAAGATCTTGACTCGGCTTGACCCTTAGTTTTAATCTTGTGAAGAAAGGGAATGCAAAACTCCATGGTACTATTAACTATTTTGCCTCATGCAAAGATGATATTCATGTCCTTTAACCTAAGTACTTACTGAATCCTTCACCTATCCTGTAGGGAATCTGATTGTTTGGCCATCGTCTCTCCTCAAACCCGATCGCTTTCCTTTTCTTCCTGTTCATCTCCACATTATGGTCACTGCAACCATTCAAAAGCATTTCGAAACAACTAATGATAATGATGAGGGTACCATGAACCTAGAGATGGTGGAGGTCAGTTCAAAAAGTATCTACAGTTGCAATTCGCACTGCAACTTGAGAAATGTGATAAAAAGCATTGGCAGCAAGCACTCTTGAAGATGTCCTCTTATGAAACACCCATTTTCAACAAAATCAACTTATTAGACAAACGTCCATCCTACTATGAAAATGTAATGAATAAGACCCACATAGCCAGATAGCATCTCATTGAACAGACTGGATTGTGAAGATTAACTTTACATACAGGTAATACATGACTTCATAGTCCTCGGGTGTAAACAGCATGTCGAGTTCTAGTCTCACCGTGTCATTGTCAGGGAACTGTACAGCGTCTGAACCTGGAGGGGATGGATCATTAGTAACTGAATATCTCTGTAAAGTATTCATGACACACTGCAAAAATTAACTGTTGAATCTACCAGGAATCCTTGTAACTCTGAACAGTGAACAAATTCTACAAGAAGCCTCAGGTGGCAGTATGGTGGTACACAAATTCATAAGGAATCTCTGTAAAAAAAAAATCTCTGGCAACTTTGGGATGAGGATTCCGTCATTATTTCAACCACCGTTTTCTTCAGTACAGAGCTAACATACAAATTTAAGAGACTGTGGCATAGGACATGTTTTGAAAGCTTATGTTCAAAGTCATACAAGAACTGACGCAATACTAGACAATTGGTGAGAAAAATAGTTAGCTCTGAACTGAGTGATCAATTATTTGGGCCATAGACTAATTGACTTACTTGATTCTTGTGACATGATGATCATTTCATCCATGGTCTGTCCCTGCACCATCCACACAGCCTGAGGTTGTACACAGAGAAACATTGCTATCAGGTCATAAATTGTTATTGTATACTACTATTGAAAAATTGAAAAGGAAATCACCAAGGTCAACGAAGCAGTGTCTTTCAGGTTTACAATTCCATAAAAACTGGTAGCGGAACGGGTTGAGTCTAGATTGTTTGAGAGAAGTTGGACTTTGATTTACTTTGTTAGGATTAAGTCGTGATCCTTGGTCAATAATTAAACCTGCTGAATGCAATCTGGGTAAATTCTGAGACTAAGAAAAAAGGATGAAACACTGCAAAAGCAGAAATAATCTAATATAACAAGGGTCAATGTTTCAGATTTCTAAGCTTAAATCCACTGTTACAACATTCAGGTGTCAGATAACTCTATTAGTCAGAATGTAGGATATAAAGAAAAGGGCATGTTATATAAGAGGGCTGGGAGGTAGTAGATTGCCTACTTACCATAAAGACTGTAATGCCTGTAGGTGGTATCCAACTTAGACCTCTCATCATGAGCTGCTCTCCTGTAGACATGTATGCTAGACACAGGTCATAGGTGCAGTTAGCCGGTTAGCTGTACTAAGCATATGGTTCTGAAGGGCGCATTCCACAGCGTCAACAGTGTTTAGTAAATTGTACCAACTACATCTACTGTAATTCAGCCTTGTGAAACGTCCCCTTATCCATCTGTACCAATATGAGGGTTATTGTATGGTATGGTGGTAGGTAGGGGCACATGAGGCCCTTATTATTGATATAAGGGGCAAGGTCAAAAGGTCATCATTAATATGACCAGATAACATCAGTTGATTATTGTGTGTACTACAGAAGTTAACAATATGTGATCAACGGTTGGTGTTTACGTTAATCAGATTATGTAATATTGGTGACACTCACATCCTGATATTACATAGGCTGTTACCCTTGGTGTTCTGGGAAATGGCAACGAAGCAAGAGAGACAGACAGACAGATACAGAGGCCAAGAGAGACAGACAGAGGCTGATACAGAGACAGAAAGAGGAAGAGCCAGCCACAGACAGAGAAAGACAAACAGAGACAGAAAGAGGCTGATACAGAGACAGAAAGAGGCAGAGCTAGACACAGACACAGACAGAGAGAGACAGAGAGAGGCAGAGCTAGACACAGACAGAGGGAGACAGGGAGGGCAGAGCTAGACACATACAGAGAGAGACAGAGAGAGGTAGAGCTAGACACAGACAGAGAGAGACTGAAAGAGGCAGAGCTAGACACAGACAGAGAGAGACAGAAAGAGGCAGAGCTAGACACAGACAGAGAGAGACAATGAGATGCAGAGCTAGACACAGACAGAGAGAGGCAGAGCTAGACACAGACAGAGAGAGACAGAGAGAGACAGAGCTAGACACAGACAGAGAGAGACAAAAAGAAGCAGAGCTAGACACAGACAGAGAGAGACAGAGAGAGGCAGAGCTAGACACAGACAGACAGAGACAGAGAGAAGCAGAGCTAGACACAGACAGAGAGAGACAGAAAGAGGCAGAGCTAGACACAGACAGAGAGACACACAGGGAGGCAGAGCCAGACACAGACAGAGAGAGACAGAGAGAGGCAGAGCTAGACACAGACAGAGAGAGACAGAAAGAGGCACAGCTAGACACAGACAGAGAGAGACAGAGAGAGGCAGAGCTAGACACAGACAGAGAGAGACAGAAAGAGGCAGAGCCAGACACAGACAGAGAGAGACAGAGAGAGGCAGAGACATACAGACAAAGACAAAGACAAAGACAGAAAAACAGAAAGGGACAGAGAGAAGTTTTGAGAAATGAATTTGCAGTTCTCCTTTTAGGGCCTGCACTATTCAGATGCGTATCTTTTATCCAAATAAGGGTCTATTTAGATGACATTTTTCTAAGAAACGGTACATATTGCAATCGGGACAAATTGGAAATAGATCTATCCTTGTTCAGTTCTATTTTCTTATGATCCTAGTTTAGTCTCATTGTTCCTGGACAGGTCCCCTTTTTTATAGATCCCTATGTGTCCCATTTCTTTCAAAATATCGTACGAATAAGAGCCTTGTTTAGAGGAGATCCCCATCTGGACGATATCATCTAATTTATACCCCTTGTGCAGGTATTACCTACCTGAACTAAAGGATTGGCGATATTAGGCACCATGCCAAAAATTCATTTTTTTGACATACAAAGAGATGGATGTCGCACAAAACCCAAGTTAGTCCATTAATTATGTGTTGTTAAGATTACTTTAACTTTGGTAACAAGACAAATTTTATGTAGTGGTGATGACCATTACAGTCATGGTGAGCCTTAATCAGGATAATACATAGGTGATATGGAGGTGGTCATATTACATCTAGGATTCAGAAGTTACTTCCTGTGTGCTGCCATGAGGCAGGTTACCAAGGTGACAATGACAATGGTATTATGGGATGTCATTTGATTGCTATACATGGTGTTTTGTTGAAAAAAGCCTTTGTGCTAGATATACACGGATGCTTGGGAGGACCACCCAGTGTTGAGTAAGTGTAAAGTAGAACTCCCAACTAGCACTTGTGGAATGGACCAATGGGTGATCCCAGGTATAGTCCGTTAGCCAAGGGGATAATCCCGCTTTTGCTGCCTAATTATTTTTCTCTGCTGATTTTGATAGAGGGGGACCCTCGTAACTTATTCCAGGTGGGTAGCCCGAGGGTACCTTTGCAGAATTTGAGAAATTGATGGTTGCTTAGGGACCAGCCATTTTCAAAGAAGTCCTTAGTTACGGGCATTTTGCTAAATGATTATTAGGTTTCAGGTTCCCCTAACCCCTAAAGTGATACCAAGGAATCAGATGGTGTTATGGTAACTGATTCCCTAGCACCAGCACTCATAAATCAATGTTTCCTTAGCAACCAGTTTTTTTCTGTCTTGTGCTTACGCTGAATAGCCACATAATGATATTGGTGTATGTGTATTGGCACAAAAAGTATTTCTGGCTTCATTACAAATTATATTTACCAAACTACCCTCTTATTGCAGATAGAAGTCCTTAGCAACCTAATGATAATTGGATATGTGATGACACTAGTAAGCACCAACATGACCCTGAACTTGACACTCTGCAAGCATATATTTCAGACTGCAAATGTGCAACCTATGCTTGAAGATTGAGCAGTATTTCCGGTTCCATTTTCTGATCCTCTGGCTAGAAACAAGGCATGGTGGTAGTTATATGTAGTCTACCCCCACTATGCCTTGCTGTCTCCTCTACGGTGGTGCCCTGAGAGTTTATTCCTCAGGGCACCATAGTGTGTTGTAGTAGACACAAGACCCAACTTAGGCCATTAATTGTCTTTTGTTGATTTGTGCTAAATGTTTGCTAAACAGCTATCATAACAAGTTATGCAAGAAAAATGCCAATGTGCCATATAGAAATGGACTCTGATGCATGTTGAAACTTTTCTGAAACTGTAAGTACTAGATGAATAAATATTATCATTTACTACTTTGCTTGATACTAAGTAATGAAATGTTGCTAAGTATAGAAATATCATTTCTATTTCCCTTTCTGGTAGCCTTATGTAGCTTCTTGAGGAAATGATAAGAAAAAAATCCTGTTGGTGTAATGTATCTTTTATTCACCACTTCCGCACCACATACTACTTCTTGCTCACCATCTTGAATAACTTCAATATTATAATGTTTCTATCAACAGATCCTGCAGGACTTTTTACACTGGGTGACCATGTAGTTCCTGTTTCTCTGACATTCACCTCTGCCAGCCCAGTGACTGCAGTTTCGGTGGTTGTCTGAGCATGTAGGTACTCGAGCTGAAAATTAAAAACAACGATGTGTACGCAGTTGATGGTTGATGGAGAAACTTTTACAAACATTCAACTCCACACAGTGTTTGTATAATTAATAAATATACTCATCCATTTTATGCATTAATATTCATTTTATTGAAATTAAATAAAAATATCTAGCATATTGGCATACTTTTAAGATATTTTCTTATATGCTGAGACATTACTAGTCTTCACTATCATCACTAGCTTTCACTATAAAAAACAACAACCCGGAAGACTCAGTGATCTCAAATGGGTGATTTGTAACTGCATTGATTTAACCATACTCACAACTAGATGCACCAGAACACAGGTTACAGCTGACGGGACAGTTGGCCCTCATGTAGGTAATGTACGCCTGGTTAGTGCAATGTCCAATACGGGCCCAGTATGTACAGTGTGTGTTCTTATTTGTACAGGCTGAAAAACAGTAAGGTTGTTTTCTCATAAAATACTAAAAATTAATTTGTCACACAAAACCAGACACAGTCCCTTCGTAAGGTTTTAGTAAAATGTACAAAAGTATGTAACAAGTGATAGTAGGTGGATCAACATGGTAAAAGGTATGCCCATGAGGGGGTGTGCGGGCTTACCTTTTACCGTGTTTATCCTTTATTAGTCTGATGAATGTGGTGATGATTGATATGAACAATGATCAATGATTAAGGATGATCAACAGTTTCGGCTGTTTCGAGCCTTCATCTCATAAAAAAATGAATACCCACAAACCCATCATTCTAGCCCTGAAATACATATTCTATCTAAAGTTATTGTAACCAAGTTATGAGTGTTAAAATAGGAGAAAGGTTACTCATAATATATGTCTGTTATGTAAAGCTCTTTTTTTCTCCCTTTTTTTTAAAATTGAGTTTGCAATACTCAGACAAGATCTCCTTTCTGTGGACTTAAAAATTCACAATTCAGGTTGCTTTTATAGGTTGATTCAATCCCGGAAAGTCTGCAGGTCTTTTTTAATGATATCTCGCTCCAAAAGAGAAGAATTTAGAATCATTAATGAATTGAATACAAAAATGTTATACACTAAACATGCAAATTGCTTATCTAACCTTGATGTGGCTTTACAAAGATAAAAAAAAAAAACTCAATTCCTTACATGCAGCAGTTCCTCCATGACACCTTTTACATGACTTCTTGCAGTTAACGTGCATCCAGGCTGCATTCTTTGCGCACTCGCCTATTTTGGCCCAATTGGCACAGTTTTTATTGTTGTCATTACAGTTGTTACCTCCTCCACCTTAAAGGGACAAAAATACATCAGATCAGCCACTGCCATGGGGTTGTATATTTAGTATTAAAAGGTACAATATATTTGCAAAGTATTTGATATTGAAAATAATAGCATATCACCAAATACATGTGAAAACTATTTATTGGTTTAGAATTGACCCCTTAACTGACCGGTAAAGGTAGATACTTTAAATCATTTATAATTAACACTTATAGTACCACATGAGCAGTTGAAGTTAGACAATGTTCAATAAATACTCAAATCACCACTCACTCATTTTTATCTTACTGGCATTGGGGCAGATATTTATTTAAAGACTTCAAATAAACTTTACCATTGAAATAAATGTTTGTGGGCCTAGTGGGTGATCAGGGCTACTTTTACAGCCTTTATGTGAGAATGAAACACAAGAACCCTAACCCACCTGTGCTACCACCACACTTGTTACAGGACTTCTTACAGTTTTGGTGCATCCAGCCGGGGTTCTTAGAACACTCGCCTCTCGCTGCCCATGATGCACAGTTAGGATGGGCATTCCCACAACTGTCTACAATTTTAAACAGAACTTTGAGTTTCTTTAGTAGTGCTCTATAAGCTCAGCATGATACTTATTGCAACTATACACTGAAAACTATTGGGAAGTCATCATATATGACAAGTTTAGGGTCGACAGAGGGTTGTCAGGCCGTCATGACTACCCTAGGTCGTCATACTGAGCACCTTGGCTTTTGCCACTAGTTTGGGTGTGTGCCATAAGATATCCCCACTTTCTTTGACAAATATGATGTATACTGTGGTGTATTTAGGATCATATTCATACAAATATATGTGTAAAAGATGTAAATCTTTGAGAGAGAAAATGTAGAGAAGAAAATAGGTCATTCTACTTATGGCACCACTCTTATAAATGGATATTGCTAGAGTGTAACTCCTTATTTTTTAAGTGTGTCTGAGGTATAGTACTCATAGATGGGTTTACAATGACATATTAATTATGCTTCATTAAGCCATGATAATGGATTGACCCAGGCATGAAATGAACTCTGCCTGATGGAGGAGGGGATGGAATATAATTTAGGGAAAAGAGACACTGGCACCTACTCTGAGAAAAGTCTTCCTGACAAAGTGACATGTATACCCATGTCAACTTGATTTGACACAGAGAGCACACGTCATTTGGACATGTGCACATATGTCACCATGACAACTGTAGCACACAGTAATCCTCATAGGATTTGACATGCCTTTAAATGCCACGTCATCTGTGAGTTGACTAGGGTCACGGTCATGTCGAAGGCTCTTGACATGTGATGGTTTGACATACATCATTGTTCTAGGATATTCCACTAGATGGGGCAAACAACCATTTCGGTACCAGGATTAATCACTACCAAGAGGTACTACCAACACTTGAGACATTTGATGTATCTGTGTCATTTTGTTTTCATGAAGAATAGATCACTAAGGTCTGTAAATACTATCAACGAATGGTAGTGAATTCTATTTCATTGTTAAATTTGCACTTGTTATTGAATATCAAAATAAACATCCACAATCCTGAATTCTTCAACTGGAGAGGTTAGACACCTTGTGTGTGGGTCAGTGAAAATACCAAAAGATTGTATGCTAACCCACAGTCTATAATTTCAGTATCTTCATTGCATGGAGACAGATGGCATTGCCATGCACCTCCATGCCCTTGTCTTATGGACTGCATAGAGGTCCTCAGTCAAGTAGAAGTTCTGTAGATAGGAAAAAGTGCCTTGGTGTGCAGTCCTGTGGGACTATGATATCCCCTGCCTTCTATTATAGGCCTGCCTTGATTGAACCATTAGTACATAGCTATTGACTGCTCTTGACCCTTACATAATTGTCTCACAGTATTACTTAGCACTCAGGTGAATGGATCAGAAATGTGTGATGTATCTTCATTACGCATGTCAAGTGGAGTTGACAAACCAAATATGAGAGGGTCAACCTCATTCGACATGCCTTCATACATGTCATGTGGGAGACAAATTTTGACCTGTGCAGTATGCGTCAAAGCGATCAATGTTCTTTTCTCTGTGTAGTGTTGTGAAATTGTAAAAGATAATACTTGTTCTCTATATAGGCACTTTCTGCGCAGCATGATATGGCTGTACAGAGTAGCCATATCGACAACTTGAGGTTGTCAGTGATGACCCAAAGTTGTCATCTATGACAACCCCATGACGACCTAAAGTTGTAGTTTTGGGTTTTGTCAACCTGAGGACCTAAAGTCCTAGGAATTGATGAGTTTTGGTTCCCATAGGTTTTCAGTGTAATGCAACATTAGCAATATGGCCCAAATGTCAATGTTTCTTAAACATTAGTTTTCATATATGACCTTTAGGATGCAGTCACAGGAGGAGCATTGAGGACATGTGCAATTATCATGTACATCATGAGAAAAGGTGGACAAAGTATGAAATCACTTCTCATTTCATTGACATGACCAAATATGAAATTGGAAACTATCTCAATCTCTGCTGCAGCTTCAGTGGTGCTTAACAACCATCCTTCCTTAAACACCATCAACCATTTAGCATCTATTGTGTTCAAATTTGTGACCATACTTAGTAAAAATACATACTAGTTGTAGGTCTTTTTGTGGGTCTTTGTGTAGGCCTTGGTGTTGGCCGTGATGTCGGGTGGGATGTCTGGCGGGGTGTTGACCGTGGTGTAGGGCTTGGTGTTGGCCGGGGTGTTGTTGGTCTTGGTGCACCACACTCCTTCATAGGTTCACCAGGACAGTAACATTTACAGTCCTTACCTACAAAGCCGTCTCCAGGACACATCTTCTCTCCACAGTGCTCTGGGAAAATGTGATAACTGTGTGCATACATGTATTCTGATACTTTAAAGGCAAATTGAATTCTGGACTTATTTCTAAATCGTGTTAATGTGCCATTGAAGATGAGTTAGCTGCCATTTTTCTCAATTTTGTTTTGTTTTATTTTACTGCACTAGACACATGTTTTTTTTTTGTTTTCAAGGAACCTTGTCACAGCTACATTTTCATATTCATATGTTGCATAGTGCCTACACTCCTTTTGCCAAACTACAATCACGAGCCTTGCTTACCACCACATTTGTAGATAATATTAGTGAGTTTGACGTCTTTAAAGCTAAGCGTCTTCCTGTTACCAATAACGTCCTGGTAGGCTGGGTCCAGGGTGTGAATTGTTATCTTGCCATTGTTGGAAAAGGCCTGGTAAAAAAGATTGAGTCTCCATTTTATTACCATCCAGATTTATCTGCAAAGTACATAGTAGTTGCCCGACACAATCCGAATCATCTTCTATGAGGTATGATTTTTTTCTGTGGCAGAAATCTGTACTAATATACAACCAGGCTTCTATAGGAGCCGCGGCTCAAAACTTAGACAGTAGATGTATTCAATGGACTGCCTCGTTTTGGGAGAAAAATGAAAAAGAAGCACAGAGAGCCAAAACCCTGCAAACTGACATGCTACCTGCAGTCCCTCACTCAACATAAACTACTGGATTAGTATCATATATATATATATATATATATATATATATATATATATATATATATATACATACATATAATAGGGAAGCAGTGATCACCCTATGAACCACTACATTGCCCATTCTGTATAAGGACTGCCCCTTAGTTAAATCCATGATGGAAAGCTTACCGTTTTCCCATAGTGCATGATACTGAGATAGTCGTATGGCACACCATGGTCGTCCAACACACGTGTTGAGTGTTTCTGAAAGTTATACTCCATACCGCGATTTACATTATGTAAGTTAATCCTCACATACTGGTCCCGATCAGGCCGAGTCTGCTCATGGTGGAAACCCAGCGCATGGCCCATCTCATGCATTATTAAACCTTTCTGTGTGGAATACATGGAGAAAGAAATTAAAGTGTACAGAGGTGGCCATAAATTTGCACAATTATTGCAACTTATCAACACAAAGAAATTATCACCCCCATAAGGAATTATGATCCTATAATTGGATGTAGCCCAGGAGGTAATTTCTAAAGATTAGGCTTGAAACTGTTCGGAGCCCTAAAATGCAACAGGCAAAGCCCTAGGCAAGTATCTGAATAATAATTATGGTATGGTAGCTACTAACATACTAGTATTCACAGAAGGCATCCATTCTCTCTGATTGCAAACTAACATTTTCCAAATACTGACATAATTGGCATCCAAATCATACATAATCATGAATGCAACAGAGGATGTTGGGGTAAGCAGCGTTTTTTCAGGTAGTACAAAAGATCTTAATACATCCTGATGCAGTAAGAAGTGGTACAAATGAACATGTAACTCACATGCCGACAGCCTGGAGCCAGTCTAATTGGTTGTCCCCCTCCGGTCATTCCAACATAGGACGAACATCTGTAACCGCACAATGTATCACACTTTTAAACCACGGAAAAATTTCCTCTTAAGGAAAAACACCATATTTTGCATTATTTCTAATCTTTTGTATATAAGCTATGCAACACAGGTCTATGAAAATTGATTTGTATATTTTTAAGTCTTCTTAGTAAAATTAGCATTTCCCAAGATCTTGACATAAAGCAAGAAGAAAACGAATAAGGCCTTGGATTTCATCAGATTATCAGAGTCTTTATGTATTGCATAGCCATAGAAGGCATGAAAACGAAATACTTTGGGCATTGAATATACTGCTATATACATGACACCATCACAAAAGGGAGTAGTTGACACCTACCCTCCACCATTCTGAAAACTGATGTAGTTTTTGTCGCCTGATGTGATTGGTCTAAAGTTGAGACATGTGTAACGGTTCCAGTCATTGACGGCCGCCTGTAGCTGACCTCTCTGCTTCCTACCTGTAAGTTACCAGCAATGCTGTCATTTACATTATTGACAGTTTATCAAAGATAATCGCTGATCCAGATCCAAAGTAGACGAAAGACATTGAAATCACAATCTACTAAAACCTCTGGCCCATACATTGTTAATACTTCCTGTAGTGGGATACAAAGACAGACAGCATGCCCTATGCAGTCTTATCTTATCACCATAGCAACCAGACAATGGGTAGCTCAACCCTTATCTCCCTAGCCAAGGGTTTTCTTTTGGAAAATCTCCCTAGCCAAGGGTCTACTTTTAGGAAATCTCCCTAGCCTTAGGTCTTCTTTTAGGAAATCTCCCTAGGCAAGGGTCTACTTTAGGGAAATCTCCCAGGCAAGGGTCTACATTTGGGAAATCTCCCTAGCCAAGGGACTTCTTTTGGAAAATCTCCATAGCCAAGGGTCTGCTTTTAGGAAATCTCCCTAGGCAAGGGTCTAAATTTGGGAAATCTCCTTAGCCAAGGGTCTACTTTTGGGAAATCTCCCTGGCCAAGGGTCTACTTTTGGGAAGTCTCCTTAGCCAAGGGTCTAATTTTGGGAAATCTCCCTAGGCAAGGGTACATTTTGAGTAAAAATTGCTGCAAAAACGCATATGTTTTCATGAAAATGCTTAAAATCTCCCTCCATTCCCTCCAAAATTTCCCTCCAAAATTTCCCTCTGCAAGGGTAAGGTTCACAAAACCTCCAGCCACACACCCGTGACCAAAATAATTGAGTGCCCCCCTGGGCTCAGATAGCACCCTGGTGTCTTATGTAGCCCCTAGCGGAGTATAATATCAGTTTTAGAATTAGCAAACATGTGATACATCAATCTAAAGTATTGTGTGCTCAAAAATGCTTATCAATCAGACTTACAGATTTGCTTCTATATTGGAAATCCACTCCCACTTTGCAGCCCACTCCCCACCCCTAAAGGCATTACAGGAATACCATTCATGTATCACCCTGTCTTTACTCACTAAAACCGCCCCGTATGATGTAGGGGATCTGTTTATTTATCCAGCGGCTCTGCTCAAACCTGACGGCCTTCCTCTTATGTCTGGAGGCTCTTGTCTCTTCATCATCATCCTCATGGTCCCTGGGGTATAAATACAATAATATATGACAATAAATTTAATGTTTTAAAATGTTGGTGTTTTTCATCATGATCTCTGTCATACAAACAATAAGCCTTGCCTCATTTATTGTGCACACGTTTCTACCCCCAAAAAGACGCCAACGCCTTCCTGTATCATGTCCAGAAGCCTTTGATTATGTTAATGACCCTAAAGCCATAGTGTATCATACAGCAGTGGTGAATGGTATGATGCATTAATGCTGTCCTCTCACACATGTATCATGACCACTAATGGAGTAATCAGCTATTCACTTAATTCAGACAGTTTTAGAATATTGTCATAAAATGATTTAGTGATCATCAAGACAGTCTAAGGAGGCAAACATGGACAGCCACTGTAGGACACTGATTTGTGCTACAGCCAAAAAAAAATAAGTTGTGTTTCCAGTTACATGCCTCAAATATCTAGGGTCGGTAGGTCAGATTTTTTATTTATTTTTTTTTATAGAAATGTATGGACAGACATGTTGGATTCTATGATTTTACAGTAGAGTTATGAAAAACATATGGAATGTGAAGCTCCTGTAAAAAATATGAATGAATGTTATGAACTGTATACCAATAGATAAAGACCTAGATAAGCTCCATGAAAAACTGATGAAAAAATATGAAAATAACAGGAAAAATGCCTAAAAATTGCCAAAAATTCACAAAATAAAAAATAATTCCAGGACCATCCCTGTTTTGCTAGGGTCGATCTGGTAACTGGAAACAAACCTTTTTTTTTCTTTTAGGCCTGATAGATTTTATTTAGAATGATCAATACTTACAGTTCATACAAGAGTTCGTAGTCCTCTGCAGTAAATAACATGTCCAGCTCCAGTCTCACTGTGTTCTTACCCGGGAACTGTACAGCGTCTGAACCTAGAAATGATGTACCGGATACATATTGATATCAATGATGTCTTATCTACAGCTACAGATCTGTTATTGATGCCACTTTTTTAAATAAACATTTTAAGCATACACTGATTGCAAGGGCAGATAATTCCTTTTTTTGGCCAATATTGGTCTAAAAGATGCGAAAAATACCTTTCCTTCTTGACTCATTCAAACCCAAATACTCAATTTTCTTCTTTCACCTGTGCCTACACGTTTGGGACTGTCTTTTAGGATAACCACCACTTTCAACTCTACAACCTCTTGGAAGATTACAAGACAATGACTGTTATCCATGATATATGGTTTAGCACCATCAGGTGAAATAGATCTACACTGCAAAAATGGTGTTTAGATTTTAAACATGTTTAGGTCTAAACACGTTTAAAACCTAAACATACAGGCCAGTTAGGTGTCTCATCGACTACACATTTAGGAAATGAACACTTTTATTCTAACTACATAAACATTTATGCTAAACATGTTTAGATGTTTAGAGTTGAGACAGTTGAATAATAGGTGTTTAGATTTAAACATCATTATGTTTAGATACTTGGATGTTGAATCCACACCAGGTAGCAGCACTACCTTTGACTGGACTATCTGCAAACAGTTATAATCAATTGTTGTGACAAATGTCCCCAAATCCCATGTTTACCATGGTTTCATTTCATAGAATGTCATGTGAATAGAAGGGGCAATAGAATATTGACTAGATTCACCTCATGCCACCATCATTACCATAAAATAATCAATAAAATCCATGACTGACACCTTTTTGATGTTATTCTGGAATAGATAAGGCAATTTCCTTCCTGCCAAGCTGTTGTACTTTTTCAAGTCTCTCATTCTGATGCAGTGTGTACTATATGTACATGTATATAACTGTGGCTGACATCTTTGTAGACTTTGACAAGTAAATACCTGCTGATGCCCCCCCCCCCAGTAAATGAGAAAAAAATATATATATCTCTGTTTTTAATGCAGACATGTCTGCAAACCTTAAATCCCCATCAAATCATTCATATATCTAAACACAAAAGTTTTAACCTAAACACCTACATTTCTAAACACTTGAGCTAAGCACATTGTTTGGCTAAACATGTTTAGGAAATTAATGTGATTACAAAAACGTTGCAAGAATATGTTTAGAATTGTGTTTAGGATCTAAACACCATTTTTGCAGTGTAGACGTTGTAAGAATCCAACTTCAAACAGCGTTTTGTCTTGTACTTACTTGATGCTTGAGACATCATGATCATTTCATCCATAGTCTGCCCCTGCACCATCCACACACTCTGCAACATGACAAAAAGCATCTGTGAGACTCAATGTGACAGTTATTGAATACTCTATTCCTTCCATTAAGTACAACCACTCTAAGAAGGACACACCCTTTGAGCACTAAACACAACCTCTTCATATCAATTACATCACCCTATAACGATGGACTTGTACATTGATGCATTAAGCACTCTAACTGCATCTAGGTTAATGATACAAAGACCTTTCTTGTCATTTTCATGTTTGAAATACGTGAGAGTAGAAGTAAAATGAAAAAGATATGGTATGTAAGGATAACATACTGTATACTTACCATAATGAATGTAAACCCTGTAGTGACGGTCCAAGTACCAATGGCCGCCATTGTCAATCTCTCCTCTCTATGTTCTAACTTTATAGCACAACACCCCCAGGTGTTTTTGTTCAAAGTCCTGGCTTTCTGTCAGCTTCTATAAGGAGGAACAGGGTCCTTAATGTAATGGTGAGGGGGTCAACAGTCTAACCATTATCATAACCATTTATGGACCACTGATGTCAATTCGTTGTCATGATGCACCAATGAAGTGCTGACGAGTCTGCGCACCAGCACTTCAATGGAGCATCGTGCTGACCCTAGTGGAAAGTTTAAATCTTGTAGAGTTGGTGGTATCCATGGATACAGGGGTGAATCCATGCATCATGTCACCCTGTAGACACAATAATCTGATGCATAAGCGGGTTTTAAAGGGCTGCCAGTCAGAGTAGGGGTAAAGGTCACAGCATGTTGACCTAATGAGGTCAACTAGGGATAATCATGTGTTAAGACTGGTATCAGCTATGGGTTGTGGTACACTGGTCATTATCAAGGATTATTCATTATCAGGGATAACTAAACCGATGTTAATTCTTTCTCTCACCACTGTGGGGAAATTCTGAGAGTGACGGTTTCTGACCGGGATGTTTCTGTATAGAATTCAGGTATTTCCTGCAAGGCCACGCCCAGTCAGAAACCATCAGACTCAGAATTGCATCACAGTGGTGAGACATGGGTTCCATGCGTCCTTTATCTGGATGTACCAATGCATAATGCGTGTGGGTGGGTGGGAGAGAGAATGAGAGAGAGAGAGAGAGAGAGAGTGAGAGAGAGAGAGAGAGAGAGCGAGGAGAGAGAGCTAAACTAAGACAGACAGACAATGACTATTGGAGGGATGGAATAGTTTGATTTTCAACGCTCTATTGCCAACCCCAGAAATAATTCAAAAACTCCTGTTGGTGTAAAAAATCTTTTATTCATCATTTCCCCTTCATGTATTATTCTCTATCTTCCCCATAGTCTTGAATAACACCAATATAATATTTCAATCAGCAGATCCTACACGACCTCTTACACTGGGTGGCCATGTAAGCCCTATTCCTGTAACATTCGCCTATAGCGGCCCAGTAACTGCAGCTTCTATTAGTGTCTGCGCATGTAGGTGTAGGGACCGGAGCTGGAAAAAAGTAGCATATTTTAGATGGATGAAGCTAGACTGACTATAAAGGAAGCTAACAACTGGTTTATGTCACTAAACAATGCCTGCAGCTGACTACTGTAGTTGCTACTATTGGCCACTAGCTGGTCTGGAGCTGGTTCCGGCCACACCCATAGATAAGAACTGATAAGATGGGACCAGCATGTCCCTGGAATGGGTGTTAACCAGGGACAAGGTACCCATCATGGTATGTCTTATGAATGGGTTTTAGCTCAACCAGCGAAATTCAAGATGGTGGCTCCACTAGGCCTCCATACTGAGTCCTATACTATAATTTCGAGCAATGGTTTGCCACTGCACTTGGATACAGGACCAGCACTGGATTGAGACCATTTAAAGAGCACTTTTAGTTCTGGGGACTGTTTACCCTGCACTCAAATGGTATCTACACTTATTATAGACTTATATAGACAATTATAGAAGGGTAGATTAACCCAAAGACGGCCACATACCTTGCGACGTCCATCCCTAGAAAATAGCCATAACAATGGGTTTACTGCTCAATCAACATTACAAATTGGTAGATCCAATGCTCATCAGCTATTTCATAATGTTGGTGCAGGAGTTAGTCTGTTTTTCATGGCAAATATGTTGGAGGGACGTCTCAAGGTATGTGCCCGTTTTTAGGTTAATCTACCCTAATGACAGAAATCAATACTCAGCACGAAGGAAGCAGCAGCCCATACAGTGTTTTTTATATTGAATTATAGGGTCAGCAGAAACAGAGAATATAGCTTAACCATGGGGTTTTCGCATGTATACAATATTGACATCATTCAAAGGTACAATCTACTCCAACCTGGAGTATCCTTTCAGAATACCTGGACACATACACTAATACTTACAATGAGATGCCCCAGAACACATATTACAGCTAGCGGGACAGTTGGCCCTCATGAAGCTAGCGTACGCCCGGTTAGTGCAATGTCCAATACGTGCCCAGTATGCACAATTTGTGTTCTGGTTGTTACAAGCTGAAACACAGTGAGACTAGTATTACAGTACGATTAAGGACAAACAAAACCCTTTTCATGCCTAAAATGTGTATGAAAGCCAATTTCATCATAGCCAAATTTGCATAGAAATGACGGAAAGGGAACTATAGATTTATGTTTTTTCATAATCAGTTTTTGCTGTAACCATGTTTGCATTAATCTGGCTTCACGTTATTCTTGTTTTACGAATGCTTTAACAAATGAAATAATTTTCTGAAGCATTTGAATTTTCAAAAATATAAAGGAATAATTTCCTTACACATCTTTTGCTAGAAATTGCATTAGGGAATCCCAAGAAAAAAGTAGAAATAAAAAAAAAAATCAATCCCTTACGTGCATTACTTCCTCCGCTGCACTTCTTACATGACTTCTTACAGTTAATATTCATCCAGGCAGCTTTCTTTGTACACTCGCCTGTCGCGGCCCAGTAGGCACAGTTAACACTGCTGTCATAACATCTACTGTTACCTCCACTGCCTAAATGGGACAAACATGGCATTAGGTCAGCTGCTGAACAGTATGGAGTTGTATATTGTATATCATTTTATGTAGATAAATTTACTGATTTGGTAAAAGAAGGTATAAGATATAGATTTTCCTAGAAAGCAATTGGATTACTTGGATAAATGTCATCCTTTTATTCTTTATAGGTATGTTTTACACATATATTACAATTGCATTGATCAATGTGTCACCAAAATGTTCAGTAGTTGTGAGTGTCCTAATGTGCCACTAGGTTTCTTACAATGTGGCAAATACCTTATTAAGGGCTGCAAATGGATGTTAACATCGCAATAGATGAATGTAGGCCTGGAGAGTAAGTCATCAGGAGGGCGCTTCGTAAAGACTAACAACCATTATATCTAGCATGGTCTTAAGTTTGTATAAATCACCCTGCAGGGTTATCATTGGTTAAGGAATTACACGCAGAATCTATTTCATACCTGAATTCCCACCACACTTGTTACAGGACTTCTTACAGTTTTGGTGCATCCAGCCGGGGTTCTTAGAACACTCGCCTCTCGCTGCCCATGATGCACAGTTAGGATGCGCATCGCCACAGTTGTCTACAATTTCAAACAGAACATTTTTTTCAATAGTGTTTTTTATGACAGCTTTTGCAAGTGTAGTGCAATCGTTCCGGCCTATGACAGCAAATGTTAATTTCTGTATGTTTTGGAGGACGTTGTCTCAGTATCTTAATGAATATCCCAGAGAAGACTATTTGCAATGTGTGTAATCATAATGAGAAAGGGTGGCCAAAGACTGAGAATGATATATGATGCGTCATTTCATTGACATGGTCAAACTGAGAATGAAAGACTAAATCCTGTATGAAAATCTCATGCAGAGCTCCATTATCTATCTGAGTTTTTTAGGCCAATTCTCTGGCTTTATGAAAAGTTAACAACACATACCTGTAGGTCTGGGTGTGGGCCTAGGTGTAGGCCGTGGCGTCGGTCTTGGTGTTGGGCTCGGGTTTCCTCCCCCATTACACAGATTACACGACTTCTTACAGTGAACCTTCATCCACGCCAAGGTCGGCGCATTACCCCGTCCTGGGGTCGACTCAGCTGGAAGAATAAGAAATGCTGCTATAAAATTTATTCATGGCTACCTTATATAACATGAATATATATGACTTTAGTCTCAGACAAACTTAAGGAATCATAAGGAACTACAAGGTACTGCATAACATGACCAACAGTTGGAAATGGATACGCCGCTACTTACGATAACAACCCTTTTCTGATGCATAAGCAGGACACTTGGGAAAGTTGTCCTTGCAGTTTGAATTTCCTCCACCTGCAAAGCAAAATGAAAAGAAAATATAAATATTCCAATGCATTAGCAGTATTCATGAGCATAGGAGAACTCCATACTCAAAATGATAATATCATACTTATCGGAGTTTTAAGGTATGCTTAAAACTTAAACTATGTCAAATATCATCTCCAAAACACAAAAAAAGGCAATAAAAACTCTTTAACTAAGCTGACCATCAAGCATCTATTGATGGTAAATTTATTGGAATTTCTAAATGACGCTTACTACCATTCTTAAAAAATGTCCTCGAGAGGTTCATAGCTCACTTATATGAATAAAGCTGGTTCAGCGCATCTTGATGACTCCAGAGGATATTGCTGCAACATTTGATATGCATGATACAGCAATGTAACGCTGCAGACCTTCTATGAATAAAACCCTCCTGGACGGTCGGAATGATACACCAATAAAGTGCTGGTCAGCAGAATTGCCAACGCTTCATTTTTGCATCATGAGAATGGATGGTTCTGATGCTCCCCTGCATCACTGCCCCTTAAAGGTGCAAGTGTTACATACCAGTCGGTGGCTGTGGTCCTGGCTTCCCTCCTCCGCTACACAGATTACACGACTTCTTACAGTGAACCTTCATCCATGCCAGGGTTGGCGCATTACCCCGTCCTGGGGTCGACTCAGCTGAAAATTAAAAAAAAAGAAGTCAATCTATCTTTAACAGAAAAATAAATGAATCTAATCAAACTCAGCTGTTCAAATTGATAATCATTAGGGTCTGTGTTCAAAGTGATAATCATTATGGTCTGGTCTGTTTATTGTGATGGTCATGAGACATCATCAAAGCCTTTTAGAAAAATTCCCTCAAAGGATCTATAAGGCACAGACAGTGTCTCTTCATGCAGTGGTCTCCTGACCCAACCGGAGTCACTACGATCAGCCTTCTGTATGTTTTGATACTCAATTCATCCAGTTCTTTGGCATGGTAAGGCAGTGCTTCAATAAGAAATGTTTGTTGACATAAATCATCATTTGAGGTTGTAAGTGTAAATACATGTTATTGCAATTAATGCCTCATTGGGTATATTCTAGGTGGGAAGTTGAAACTTACGGTAACAGCCCTTTTCTGATGCGTAATATGGACATTTGTCAAAGTTGTCCTTGCAGTTAGAGTTTCCTCCACCTCCAGGTCGTGGTGTTGGGCGTGGTGTCGGGCGTGGTGTCGGATGGGGTGTTGGTTCCGGTCCTGTTGTTCCGCACTCCTTCATAGGTTCACCAGGACAGTAACATTTACAGTCCTGTCCCACAAAGCCGTCTCCAGGACAAGTCTTCTGTCCACAGTGCTCTGTGAAAATATGATCATTGTGAACACAAATTCTGATGATGCAAGAGTGCATCATGCCCATTGGTCGTCATGATGCACCAATGACTTACTGATTTTCTTTTTCCCTCACCTAGGCAAGTAAAGTGGTCTTTTTCCACCTTTTATTTTTATTTTTCTTGTAAATTCACTACAGCACTGGTTCCACAGGCTTAAATCGGTCGGATTAGCATTGATTCGACCGATTTTTTCTATACTTTTGATATATTATAAATCGTCGGATTAGGGCTTTCCCGACCGATTCTATGCCTGTGGAACCAGCACTTACTACACACGATACCTGCAGTTTGTGATTGCAGGGGAATTGCCATTCACATGATTGAGATAGAGTGCTGAAGGTTTGGGTCAGAAAACATTGCAGACACACTATGCCAAGGGCCAAAAAGAATCTGTAAGTTTCCGGTAACATGGTCAAAAAAGTTCAGGTTGGTAGGTCAGGAAAATCGGGGCATATATTTCCGAACCTAAAATGCTTAAAAATGTGAAAAACAAAATGCCTATTGCCCTGTTTGGATGAGGTCGGTCGGGTGAACAGAAGCAAAATTATTTTTTCCCAATCACCTCCACACTTATAGATGATGTTGGCGAGTTTGACATCCTTAAAGCTGAGCGTCTGCTTGGTGCCGATGATGTCCTGGTAGTTGGGGTCTATTGTGTGAATGGTTATCTGGCCATTTGTGGTGAAGGCCTGGTGAAAAGAACAACATCCAGTCTCTCTCATTATATTAACATAGATAAATCTGCAACATGCTAAGTAAATTTAAATGTAGAGATTGCGTCTTCTACAAGAGTCCCGATTGCACCTTACCGAGCAAGGTTTGTATTGTAAACATTGGTTGAAAAATACATATATACATAGAACCTCAGGCAATCAAACCCTGGTGTCCTCACCTACTGATGGGCATGCTACTACAAAAGCATGTTCTCTTGCCTGACATTACCACCTTTCATTTACAACTGGATTGGTAAGGTATATCCTAGTGGCCCCAAATTACCCAATAACCATGATTTAAGCATGCAAATTATAAAAGAGAGACATTCTCTATTAGGACTTTACATGCATAAGCACATGGTGGGAACTTACCGTTTTGCCATAGTGCATTATACTGAGGTAGTCGTATGGCACACCATGGTCGTCCAACACACGTGTCGAGTGTTTCTGGAAGTTATGCTCCATACCACGGTTTACATTACGTAGGTTAATCCTCACATACTGGTCCCGATCAGGCCGAGTCTGCTCATGGTGGAAACCAAGTGCATGCCCCATCTCATGCATTATGATACCTTTCTGTGGGATGTAAGGGGGAAAAATAGCTAAAGGTGAAAGAAATGGCAGTAAAAACAACACAATTAATGCAAATTATTTACACATGTTTGCCTACCTTGAGTGCCAGTATAAATAAATAAAAGAAATCATAGAAGGAAAGAATCTGAACCATGTACCAGGATTGCTGTGGAGATACAGAATTTTTTCTAATCTGGCTATTCACCCAAAATTTGGTTCAACACTATATCTTATGAGGTTTTAGAACTGAATTTCTTCTTTTTTTTCTGAAAGAGTCAAATTTTGTTCATGCACTTTAAAGCTATAAGGAGCAGTAAAAAAGAAAATATCTTACATGCCGACAACCAGGTGCCAGTTTTAGCGGCTGTTCCCCTCCGGTCATTCCAACATAAGAGGAACATCTGCATAACCACACTATAAAATCAGTTTCTTGATACTTTGTGAAATGAGCCTCAGTCTTATTGGTAAAAAAGACTTTCCTAATGTCATAAAAAGATTGAATTATGCCTCGCAATGCAACTAACTATATTCTTGTTTGGTTTCAATTCGTTTAGACGGCTTTCTTAGCTACTGCCATATATTAGTTAGGAATGAACATCTTTAAACACTGTAATATGTTGTGATATTGTAATATCTTTGTTCAATATTATGGAAGAAAATATACTTTGGACCCTTGTTGATGTACTTGAGTCACTTACCCTCCGCCATTCTGAATGCTGACATAGTTACTGTCCCCTGATCTGATCGGTCTAAAGTAGAGGCAGGTATAACGGTTCCAGTCATTAATTGCTGCACGTACCTCATCTTGCTGCTTGCTGCCTGTAAGTAACCAACCACGCATTATCATAATATCATCATTATAGCCAATTTATGAAAATCATTGATTTCATTGAGCAAATACAACAAATATACGCATTGATTATATAAGAAAAAAAAACACAACAAAACAAACATTTGGCAGGAGGATTCATCATTAGGATAAAATCTGTTTAAATGAGAGTCTATGGACTGACTAAGGTTCCTACTCATCATAGGAGGTGTCACTGTGGTCACAGTCCTTGGTTACTATGTTTATGTATGTTACTCCACTGAGAAGTTCGTGTTTATGAAAATACTTACTAAAACCACCCCGTATTATGTATGGTATCTCTTTGTTCGTCCACCGGCTCCGCTCAAACTTGACAGCCTTTCTCTTACGTCTGGCAGCTCTAGTCTCTTCATCATCATCCTCATGGTCCCTGTTTTATGAATATCATAAGATATTACACCTTCAATGCTGTAAAATGATGGTCATTTGGTCATTCATTACATATACAGTGTTCCCTCCCTCAGTTGTGTGGGGAATAAGCATTCAACTGTATAGGTGATCATAGATAAAAAGGGGGTCCCCACACTGTTAAAAAAGAAATAACGGTTGAATCTTCCAGGGACCCTCATAAAACTGAACCACCATAATGGTGCAGCAGCGATCCAATGCTGTTTTACAGGGATTCGCTGGCGGAAGTACAATGGATCTCTGTGAAAAACATTGGGACAAGGATTCCACAGTTATTTTGATGACAAGTTCCCCTCACTTGGATTGGACTGCTATATATGGGATGTGCAACACATAGAGGGGAGTCTCAAATCTAACTTTTTGAGAAATACCTTGACATAATTTTCAGCAGAATTTTAGCAAAAATACTTACAGTTCAAACATGAGTTCATAGTCCTCTGTTGTAAACATCATGTCCAATTCCAGTCTGACGGTGTTATTATCAGGAAACTGTACAGCGTCAGAGCCTAGAAATGATGATCCATACATGCCAGTCAGACTCCAATCGTCTGTGAGTAATGGTGTTGTACACATGACACATGATGATAGACATAAATGCAGTGTACAGTGTTGTACCTAATTGTCCTCAACCTTCTGCCAATATCTGGACTAGATCATCACCATAGTGCAAGAAGGTGTTAAATGACATTTGTTAAATTTGAATCAGATATCTACCTAAAATGAAAATACTGAAACTTTTTCTATGATAATTGTGCCTGCAGGCCACAGTGCAATTAGGATGTGTGAACTGGGTGCTATATTAAGTGGAACACTTCTTTGCCTTTTCTGTAAAACTTGAAAAATGCAGATAAAACCTTTTTCACTAAGGAAATGAATCAGTGACATAATAAACTCCAGGTATACATAATTAAACCTTTTTTTCTCAGGAATGTGCATTCATCTAGTTGATATGGTATGTAGGTAGCCTATTATTAGCTCAAAGTAAGAAGATGATATGGTAGGGACCAAAAAGAAATATGACCATTTTACTTACTTGACGCTTGAGACATCATGATCATTTCATCCATGCTCTGTCCCTGAACCATCCACACAGCCTGAGACACAAAGTGAAGCAACAAGAACAAACACATATAATACATTTAGCAGTCATGTCAAAGCACCTGAGAGTTCTACTCATTAACAGATAGAACACGGATACCTTAATCGGTACTGCAGAACATATGTTTAGGGAATATGACTGTGCTATTGAGAGTGACACCGCATCATCATCATCAGGGCATTATCTACGGATAAAGCCTTGCCACCCTCTTGTTGGTTATCTATGAGCTCTAAGCATCAAACTTCCCTGCATCAGCGGGTATTCCACTGCTGTCAGACGGACGAAGTTTTGGTGATCCGACCAATTATTTTCTATACTTTCGGTAATCAAAAATATTCAGATTAGCGAAAAATTCACCTAACCGGCGCAAGTGGTATACTAGAAAAGGGTGGCAAAAAAGAAAAGGTTTGTTCCCAGTCACCCAACCGTGCTCAGCTCAAAGGGGCCGACCCAGATTTTTTTTTCAAAACAACCCTCACATCATCCAAACACACATTTATTACCTTGTTCTATTGTGTTATTGTGGACAACAATTTCACACAACTAGAGTGATTTTCTGGGATGGATCTGATCTCTTAACTAAGCCAGACTCTCTCTGATCACTTCAGAATCATAATACTGTAGGTTTACTTTAAAAAATTACAGAACAGACCTCATTTGAGGTCTGTTCAATGATCCTAGCACTCATCATCCCCAGTAAGGGTAAGTAAGCCTGATGTTCCTATCCAGATCTTTATTCTATTTGAACAATGCTCTAGCATAATCATGTAACTATGCCCTTTACCATCAAGGTTCCCTTTCCTAACCTACGCTACTATTAAGAACTTTATGTTGCAATACATCCCTGAGGTGAGACCATACACTTATCTGTGACTATCTGAATAGATTTGGACATGGGGTTCTATGTAAAGCTGCAGTTGCTAGGCAACCACATGACATAGCAACCATTTACTACCTATGTCCATACTATGTGATGTGCATAAGGGAGCTATATGCAATTTAAAATCAGTGAACTATGTCCTTGAGGGGAGACTATGCACTACAGGAATGAATCTAGACATTGTTGCTATGCAAAAATGCTATTGCTAGGCCACCACACAACCTAGCAACCTTTTATCACCTATATTCCTAGTCTATGATGGAAGTCACACAAGAGTTATATACAAGTTTACATCAGGGGAGTATGTTGCTGAAAGGAAACCATGCAGATATGAGCATTCAAGCATATTTTCAGGCTTGGTTGCTATGCAAAGATGCTGTCGCTAGGCAACCACACCACTTAGCAACAAAACAAAAGCAGCACTGTATTCTACTAAGCTGATTTATAGGACCCACCAGATACTTTCTAGACTGCACATTTATGTAATTCAAAGTGACATTTATATCTATTGTCGACCATTTTGAATTTCAGCCATATACAGCCTTGCCATTGAATTTTATGAAGTAGAAACATGCATATTCTTAATCAGCACTCTTTTTAGCACAAGAATCAGGAGAATAGATAAAGATTTAGCATGGGAAAACATCCATTTACATAAAGAGAGAGATTATTGAAATGGAACAGCATCGTATTGGCTCAAGGTAGTGTCTTTGCATCAAAGGCAATAACGTGTGTCATAGTTATCAAAGAATTCTGTAAAATGTCTCATATTACTCAGAAAGGTTTGTCCTACATGAATCATATTAGATATTGTGCTTAGATGGAGATAAGGGCAAGTTTTATACATGTATCTGGAGCGCATTTAAGATTTTCAGTAAAAAAAAGGAACTTTGTAATTTCAATCATCCGTCTTCCCGACTGTCTGGTACACTCGAATCTGAACTTAAAAACATGTATTAGGGCTTAATGAAAAGCTGATTATGTCTTCTTTCCAACAAGACCAATAGCTTCAGGATCCAGACAAGGTAAGATAGTCTTAGAGCTTGGGGATTGAGCATACCCCTTGAATAACATGGTAACAAAATTGAACCAAAAGTGGTATGAACCCGCACATGGATAATGAGCCAAAACCGGCAGTGCATCCCAAGATAATCAATGTTAACATCTTGAATCTTGTTCAGGGGACCCTAAGGATTGAAAAAATACCCGTCGCGTCGGGATGTGGGGGGGGGTGCATGGTGGGCCCTATCAGCCCCCGGCCTATATGTGAGACCTTGGATAAAATGCAAAAAAAAGAAATCCGACCTACCGACCTCAACTTTTTAGACCATGTTACCGGAAACACAGCTTTTCTTAGGCTTAGGATATAAATGAGACGTCAGATATGATATACAGACCAGTAGAATGGTAAGCCCTGTAGTGACGGTCCAAGTACCCATGGCCGCCATTGTAAGTTGCTCCCCTCTGTATCCCTATGTCTGTAACACGGCCTACAACACCTCCTCCATGTAGTGAGGGTCCTCGTGGAATGTTAGCTGCTATATGGACATAGAGAGGGTCCTTAATATAATGGAGAGGAGAAGGGGTAAATGTCATCATAATTACATGCTGACCAGATAACTAGAGATAGCTGTACATTGCGGACCTCTATCATAGAAGGGCCAATTATCATCATATAGTTGGTAATTATGTTAGGTAAGATTGATAGCTCTGCTATTTAGATATAAGATGGAACACAGTCTAGGAGTATAATCAACTTTGCATGTTGTCTAGAGCTTAGGAAGAACAACAGGCAGTCTTAAGCCGTGCAACCACAGGGCAATAGAATTGGTACCAACAAGATTTTCAACGACCAAAAAAAAAACTCCATCATTCCTTTCCGACAATAAAAATCAAACATGTTAGATATTATCACCAAAATAGGCTAACAAAATGATTTTCATCTTTCGACTTTTCAATTGTTGGCTGACTAACTCTGTTCTCTTAGCATGTGGACACAAGGCTTAATGTAAGATAATTCCTGTCAAGGGGACGAGATAACACCCAAGTATTCACAGAAGCCATCCTTCTCTTTCTCTCTGACTGCAAACTAATGACGCCTATTTGAGACTATAATAATGTGCAATACCACTGGGTCAAAGGTCATGACTGACTAGGTCAACAGTTATTTGTTGTTATGAAATGGACTTTGAGGGGTTTACTCTATTCAGCACACCGGGCTTATCTGATGATATGACAAGGGTACGATTTAGTCTCATAAAGCAATAGTGAAAAGAAAAAGCATCAGACATTTAGAAAAAAAAAGCTTTTAAATGCATAATTTACCCACGAGATTGACCCACCTTAGAATTTTTTTATCGCAATCATATAGATTGATCATATTTAATGTGTTGTTGCATTCATATATGGAGCCAAATGATGAATGTACTTTTTTCCAGATTAATCCAAGAGAATGGTTTCAAAGCTGAAATATCTTCCTTTTTTGTTCAACACATAGCTTTCAGCATCACCCGGTGTTTCGCCTACAGAGCTACGTTCCCACCCTGCATCTTTTGTTAAGGGATACGACATAGTAGTTATGCGAGGCGTACTGTGCTATGATGATCCCCTGATGTGGGTAGAAGTAATTTGGGCTAAGCCAAACCCCCTCATATGCAGTATATTAGTATATGGATGATTACCCCCTCCTTCCATGTGACCTTTGGTTGGCCTGTATATAGGGGTCAACACACTTTTGTCCACGGGGGCAGCCATTGCTGGAACTGTCCCTTATGAACACTATGTAACAACCTTGAAGCCTGCAGTACTGACTATATCACTTGGCTAAAGCTATGGGGAATTTCCTTGGTTGACAGCATCATGGCCTAGATGAGTGAGAATAGTCACATGATTATAATACCATTATACAAAAGCAAAATAAACTGATGGTTGACTGAGGGCTGTCAGTCACTGAGGGGATGGTGTAGTGACAGTATCCTTAGGGTCCTCGACTCTCTGGCTCTATCAAAGCTTGGACTTTGTTATATTGGTTCCTAATTCAGCCTAAATCTTTTAAATTCATCCCTGCACAATGGTGGCTAAGGGCGGCCCAGGGGCAGTTGTCATCACTGCATCATGACCTCTTGACCTTATTGACGGTCATTTCACTATTATCACTCAGCTGAGAAGCTGTCAACTGAGGTAATTCCGTCACTGCTGCAGGCTTCAGGGCTGTGACAATCGCTCAATTGGCTGTGGTGCTTGAGATAAACACTGATAACAGTTTTTTCCAACTGATACCAGTGAACGCAGGGATTTATTTCATTGGTTGAAATCGTTCCTGCTTAATCCCCTATTTTTGAAGTTCCGAGCTAAATAGGCCTAATACTACCAGACCACTCCTAAAAGAATCTTTGTTTCTAAAAACCAAGTCATAAATAATGTAACGAGGGAGGATTTTGATTTCTTTTTTTTCTAATTTACATTATTGGGTATATCAAAAAGTGAGTGACACCATGATTATATATGGTCATTTGCACTGAGATGGGAACAACCCCATTTTTTACCCTGGAAAGGGGGTGAATGTGACTAAAGATTGAATGTTTTGGATATTTTTCATTTCCATTAGGTGGGTAAGGTCAAGATCTTGCTTGGAAACTATGGTTTTTGCCCATATATCATTAATATTTAAAGCAGCAGACTACAAAATACATGTTTTTTTATGGGATATTTTAAAAGTTATTCATACTGCTCCCACTGGTATGGGGCAAAGTACAGAGAAAATGCATTTCAAATATGTAATTTTTCCACTAGCCACCAATAACATATAATCAATTCAAGAACAATTTCCCTTATTTGCCTGGAGTTATTGCTAAAATCATTGTGGTGTAGGTAAAGTGGAACCTTTAATACATGATAGTGGGGAGAAATAAATCATATTTAACAACTGCAAAAATATAATTAGAAAGCCCTAGGTGTCAACTATTGGTCATTAGGTAAAGAACTTTAGATTCATTAACATTATACCTCAGTATTGCCATATTGGAAATTGTAAAGTGATTTGGTGTAGTTTTAGAGGAACCATACATGCCACATAAAGTGATTCCTCCAGTACATAGTTATGGGAATTCCTAGAGATGCATTGTCATAAAGGTTAACCACTTATGCACCTATCTACATGTAAATATTACAGTCCCATTATACAACTCGATGGAAATCTATGACAGTTTTTCCATGTCAGGAACCATACGTGCCACAATATGTTTTATGCCTGAAATATCATAAATTAAGAGGTTTTGTTGTTATGACAGATTACTGTTATAAAAGGACAATGCCCATCATCATGCAAAAATGATATATGAATGTGTTCATGTGATGGTGGAAAAATTAACTCACCAAAAGTGAGCCTATTTGGACCAGAATCCCAAAGGAACTAATGCTAATTAATGGAATTGACTCTAAAATTGGCAATTTTTGATATTAGTGTTCCCAACATTTTCAGGGTAGGTGCCTCAGTGCACCAGTATTTTGGACACACAATTTCAAAACAATCCAAGCAGTTCATTTTTACCGCTTAGTGAGCCCTGTGTGACCCCAACTCAGTGCAATTGACCATTTAGTGTAGTTTATAATAGCTATATTTACATTTCAAGTTGATAGTACAACGGTTCATCTACTACACAATCATAGTTAAAATCATAACTACACAAATCAAATCTCAAACTCATAATGCCTCAACCAATCATATTGTAATCAACCTTTGATTTCTCTTTTATGTAACACAGACGTTGGTGTTAGTCAAGGATAGATCCATGAGCCGTCAGGCGAATGGATATGTCAAGGGACTAACACCAACAAGTGTGTCACATATTGCCTTTTTATCATGGTGTCAACATCGTTCTTTCTAGTCATGGTTAAATGCACTCCCTTTAGCTACAAATATGAACCCAAAATGTTACCAACCCTGATATAAGAATGATTAACATGGCTCCATACCAATGCTAACCAGTACAAAACTCTCAAAATGAATAACGTATATATGGGTCATTCCAAGATTTACTGCATATGTGGTTCTATGGGCATATGATAGCAAGGGAAACACTTCTACACCACCAATAAAATTTGTAATCCTTAGTGAGCTGTCAAAGTAAGATTTCCGTATGGTTTGGGTGAGTCTTGGGGCATAATTTATTTTTTATATGCAATTATTTATGAATTTTCTAGAGTGGAACGTTGCTGATAGAGTCCATCTAACCTGGTTAGGGAATATCACCAGTCTTCTTATTATATGCAATCAAGAGGTACCCTGGAGGGGTCTTCCATAAATCTGGAATTACCTATGCCAGTTACATATACACTGCGATCAGTAACATTCCAGGGACGTTACTAATGGTTACAGATATTACTGGATGGTCAAAGTTATATTTTCATAGTATCAACCTACCACCTTGTATAGTGTTTGTAGCATTTCTTCTCAATTGTAGATGTGTCTGGCTTATGTGAAAAGAGTACTTGGTGGATGTAAAGATACATTTTAGCACCACATTTTAGGCAGGGAATGTTACTGATAGCTACAAGCATTTTTGAGATGATTAGAGTTCTACTTTTATAGTGCCAACCTATTATCTTGTATGGTGATTCTATCATTTGTATTCAATTGTAAACATGTTTGGCTTATGATAAAAGACTATTTGGTGTATGGAAAGATATATTTTAGCACCATATGAGATGTGTGAGTAGTGACAAATGTACAAAAAGTTGTGATTTTTAATTAGGGCTATCAATAAAATGTAATGTTATTAAGAAATGCTGAATTTGTCAATTCATGATCCAGGCCCCCATGTGCAGTATTTCTTGGAATGAGCCATATGTATTCACTGGCTTATCCACCGTAACGTTATATTTCAGGGTTTAGGCAGAGTTGAGGTTAGAGGACTCTGCTGTATTATTTGAGATGGCTAGACCCCCAAAGTCACATCTAACTGCCTGTGTAACATCTGTCCTCAACCCACCACATTTATATACTTAGCACCATATTAGTCAACTATTCAGTGCTGCCTCTGGAGGTCATTCCCTAACATACTACGAGTGCTGTCCTTCAAATCATAGTGCTATGTCTTATAATATTGCCATTACGGTATCACACACTAGTAGTCACTAATGCCTGCAACACTATGACTGCCCTACCAAACCGTATGTAATATCTGCATAGCTGCTAATCGTACTGAGCAGTCCTAGGGCAGTACCTACGATTAGCTGGCATATTCCTTGCAGTCTCAAATCCTAGTGACCGCGTGTGGTCATAGTATGTTAAGAAAGGGCCTCCTGAAGCCGTTAATAGTAGTTCATATGCAGTGCCTATTCAGTACTGCCTAGGCAGCTATTAGTAGGAGTAGCTTTTGAAGGGCTGCATAGCGTAACATCAAATTAGGCGGCTAGTAAGCCAGGCTATGCAGGGTTTATTCAGTGCTTTTTAAGTGGTGCTGTGCCCACTGGGTATATCTTGCATAAGGGACAAATGACTTTATGATAATTATACTTAGAACGATGACAAGACATAAAGATACATCATTATTTGTGGACTTCCCCCCAGGTGGCAGCATCATACAGACACACAACCAGGTCATTTTCAACATATGCCAATGCTTCAATATTGACCTATTGTATGTATCACAATTATTGACTGTTTACTCATTTTTAAATTAAACTGTGAATTAAACTCTATAGGGTAACTCGCCCCTGACTCAACCACTAGGCATGTTGGTACCTCAATTCGACCACTATCATTTTCATTCCAAAAACATCCTGTTCTCCTAGTTTAGAGCTTTTTGTAGCAGTTTTCCAATTATTCCCCCGTCATCATTTTTCTAATGATCCTTGACCTAAAAAGAGCTTTTTTGAAGTACTTATTTTGAAGAGAAATTATTTGTATAGGTGGACATAAAATTGGGAGGATAGCCTGAAGAGAGTAGATATATTTTAAAAAAAAAAGAATCTTGTTAAAATGTTGATATGCACTTGAATGGTGGCCATTCTCCCAAAGGTCAGGTTAAACAAGAAGGCATGGTACCTTGAAGTTTTTCAATAAATTTCCCCATTAAAGAGTACTATCTAGAATGGGGGGCTTCTAGAAAAGTGACATTTACTATAGCATCAGACATGGGAGGCAAAATCAGCCTGACCCTCCGGCCACTCTAGTAATATGCTATCTGAAAGAATTTTTTACCTCGGGTGGTCAACTTGCCAACATGCATAGTGGTACCAACATGCCTAGTGGTACCAACATGCCTAGTGGTACCAACATGCCTAGTGGTACCAACATGCCTAGTGGTCGAGTCAGGGGCGAGTTACCCTATACCAGGACCAATCAATACACAGTCGGCACACAATTTGACAACGATTCAAAGGTTTATTTCATCAGCAAATACTAGATGGCTAGGTATGAATTATTCTGCCTGTTAGATTAAGGACAAGGGCTCCAGGTGACCCAACAATTAATTGACAAAGGATTTTCTTGTAACTTGAAATATTTGTTTGTTACATGTTTTGTAATTGAAATTATATAAGTGGAATAAAAAGTTGGGGTAGCAATGCTACTTTCTTCGGTACTAGCCATCGTTTGTAGGATGATCTAGCATTGAGTCCAATGGGCTGGCAGCTCAACATTTGGGCTTTTGGAGGAACTTTGGTAAATAATTCCCAAACTGGACAAACAATATTTTTTCAAAAACTACAAATGTGACCTGCACTTGGAAAAGGGACCTTATTCCCCCTGTAATAAGGTCCCTTTTCACAGATCCTGTCACAAATATGTCCATTGAATGTAAAATCATATTGTTTCAACGCTACTTTTTGTGCAAGATGAGTGTGTATGAAAGGCGGTGGGAACTGTAATGCATAAGCCTATCGACCACAGTCAGAGGGGGCTAGAGGGGGTTTGTAGTCTTTTGGCAAAGTTTCTTCAAAATTGATAAAAATGCACATTTATATTATTAGACATAACTTTTGAACTAATAATGAAAGAAACTTGCTTCAAAAAACTGGCAGATTCCTCTTATTGAGAAGAATGCACTAGTTCCAAGGATGGCTGCTAGGCCCCTGCCGCTCTAGTCCTTAAGGTCTTTGTAATGAATGTCTCTTGATCTCAGAGACATTCATAAGTGCTCTCTGCATTGTCATAATGAAATGGCACATATTGGAATTAAAGAGGGTGAGCAGTAAATACAGTAAATATAACTAGTTATTTTGTGCATTAGATTATCCCTTTGATGATGTCAGCAGCACGTTCACCAATCATCATTACGGGGAAGTTGATGTTGCCTGTAGTACCGAGTGGCATGACAGAAGCATCCACCACACGCAGTCCCTCCAGTCCATGTACGCTGTGGAATAGAAATATAAATTAGAAATGGGTTTAATAACCCTTTCTCTTCTTGATTCACTAAAGAAGTGCTGGTGAGGTACTCACAAGCACTGTATTGGTGCATCATGCTGGTGAGTTACTCACAAGCACTGTATTGGTGCATCATGCTGGTGAGTTACACACCAGCAATGCATTGGTGGATCATGATGGTGAGTTACTCACAAGCACTGCATTAGTGCATCATGCTGGTGAGTTACTCACAAGCACTGCATTGGTGCATCATGCTGGTGAGTTACACACCAGCAATGCATTGGTGCATCATGATGGTGAGTTACTCACAAGAATTATATTGGTGCATCATGATGGTGAGTTACTCACAAGCTCTGAATTGGTGCATCATGCTGGTGAGTTACTCACAAGCACTGCATTGGTGCATCATGCTGGTGAGTTACTCACAAGCACTGCATTGGTGCATCATGCTGGTGAGTTACTCACAAGCAATGCATTGGTGCATCATGCTGGTCAACTCGGTGTTGATCAAGACTAGAGCTTGAGGCTGATGAACTAAAGCACTTATAAGTCATTAACCCTTTAATGGCCCCTGATACTTTAATGCATCATCCAATCGGTCGGCATTAATTGACCAATGAAGTGCTGGCGAGACTGCTCACAAGCACTTTATTGAAGCATCATGCCAACCCTATGGGGTTGATACATATATTCTCCAGGAGGGTCGGCATGATGCTCCAATAGGCATGATGCACTCCTGCATCATCAGCCTTTAAAGAGGTAATCATTAAGCAGGGTGAAACAAACTGGTGAAAAGTTTACTTCATGATATTTTACAAAATTTGACAAAGGCGAAAACATTCTGGGTAACTGATATATTAAAATCCCTATATTTACTACATCTGTCATAAGACAACTGTTCCGGGTTACTGATATCACACATGTATATATCATTATTACACGATTTCTTGGATTTTGGGTGCTTTTTCTGGATATCCCCATGCTGATACCTGTCGATATTGCACACCATGATGCATGCATCATGACTTTTGTCAGGTGTGCCTGATATCCATGGATATCAGGCACACCTTACATGTCATATGTTACATGTTAAAACCCATGAAATATCCCAGGCCAGGGTAGGGATCGAACCTGCAGTCTGACATCCCAAATCCAACTCCCTATGCACTGTGCCACAGGGACTGACGAGAAATGCTTGGTTCGAACCACGTCTCGATATAATATGGGAAGGAGTCAACTGCGGGCTGTCCGCTACCATAACCGCGGGACGCATTCACACATAGACAAGCCGAGACGGCCGCTAAAGGAGGAGACGCGGTGGTCTAGCGGTTAGCGATACACTGAATGAGGTGCCCGTTAGCCCATTCATTACTCTCTTAATATCCTAAAAAATGAATTGTGTCTGACAATGCTTAAGAAAATATGTGCATGCTGTTCAAATAGTCTGCTGGGGAGATGTTCTAAGGAAAAGCTCATTTCTTGAGAAAAAGGTGGGGGGGGGCATTGGTGGATTTTTGGTGGAGGAGAATAGCTCAGAATCCCGTAATGGGACAGCATTATTACTACTGTTTAATTTAAGGGGGGGGGGGGGCTGAAAGATGTCAGTTATATAGGGAAGCCCAGTGGGGTTGGAAAGATTTTTGGCCTATGCATGCAGAAATCCACCAACCCTTCTGCTGTTACAAAATGACCAAATTATCATTTCTCTTAGACTCACCTGAGCTTTGGGTCAACAACAGAGTTTCTGTCTCCATAAGGACCCATCCTACAGGTGGAGGTTTGGTGGTACGCGGACAGCACAGTTTGTCTAATAAAACACTGCCAGTACTCATCACTGTCATATGTCTCATTGGCACAGTTTGGATGGATGCGATCGACAAGTTTTGCTCCAAGTTTCTTCACAAGAGGATCTGAGCTCATGATATTCCTTGCAGTACGTATTCCTGTTGAAATTCAAGAACATAATAAACTTCATGTAAATTACATGTATATATAATTTCTCAGCTATGTTAGATATATAGCACAATAAGTTGGCAGCTTTATACAGCACTATAAAACAGTGCTAAAGTTTCCTGCTTATTTTTAGTTGGAAAAAGTGTGAGTTAAGCCAAAAAGGGATTGCGGCATTGTTTATCGCGAGACTTAGGCTCGCCATGGGAAGCAGTGGTAACACCACACACTGAGCCTCCTTACAACACTAAAAATGAGGTCTAGACCCCAAAATTCGACATGGTGACATGACTATTTCTTAAATTCGTCATGTGACATGGATCTTAGTGAAAAGGACATGGGGAAGGAGAAATTTAATGACATGTGACATGGCATTTTCTCTAAATCAACATGTGACATGTGGACCCCCAATATAGACCCCAAGAAATGTGGGTTGAAACATACTTCAAGATCTTAAATATGCTCCAAGATCTTATAGAGCTTGAAAAACAGCAACTCATTATCTGTGGACTGTAGTAAGAACAGGACAAGGCACTAGGTGGCAGGCTGACAGGTGAGTGAGTGAGTAATAGATGTTTAACGCCATTTCGACAGCTGAGGTCATATTCATGGCGAGAACTACATTACACAATTTCACAGAGGAATGTGTCAGTGCCCGCACATATGTGCACCACACACATCCTGAGGGGATAGGAAAGAGGAGAAATAGACCCTTTTAAGTGGGCTAGGGAGCCCGCAGGCTGACAGGTAAGGCCTCTATATGTTGTGTACAGAGGAGTCCCCACACACTCCCGGTTGTGGTCTAACATAAACCTTAACTTACTTGATTACAGAGTGTTATCTGGTTTATTTGAAGGACAATGAAATGGAGGCCACAGACAAACCATCTGTGAACAAAATCAAGGCGAGCTATCTAGTCTATTGAATGTGATTTATGAATTGGTTTACCTTTCATGGTGCATACTGAACCCAATATTCACCATCCAATATTATTCGCATAACAGGGGTGTACCTAAGTATGACCTACAACACATATCTTATGGAGAAGTTATTTGATGCAAGACCCTACAAGCTAATGAGAATTTAATGTGCACATGTGGATCAACACAGGAAAAGGGACCTCTGTGAGGGGCTTCCCAGTGGTCCCCTTCCCTGGTACAGGCAAACTCAAACATGTGTCTTGATTGGTGCTATTTACAGTGTGGCCAGACTATGTACCTGTGCTATGTAGGGTAGATGCACCATGAGTCTCTGTTATCCAAAATACTGTATATTAAGTAGTTAAATCTTGCTGATTATTTCAGTGGACTATTTACATTGTATAACAATGGTCTTTTCAATGAGGAGGTTCTGGATATTGGTAAAGTATGAATGTATCAGACCTAAAGTGTTGATCAAGATGGGTTACATCAGTTCATTGAGGAATATTTTTGAAGATACTGTCATATTTTAATGTGCCATCATGATAGATTGTGCTTACTACTTTTACAAATCATAACCAGGCCCATTTTCATTGTGGTTTAGGGGGTCATGTGCCCCCCTAGGACATTCCCCACCCCCTTTGATCTGCCCCTCCGGGTGTGGCGTGTGGATGCTGGCTATCACAGGAAATCAAGCATTTCATTTTAAAGATAAAACCCCAAAACACAAGTGTCAACTCAAGGTGAATCTACCCTAACCACACTTTTGTAAACACATAGTTGGCAGACTGCCCTTTCATGACATGATCTATTTACAGACCTTGGTGAGCTAACAACCCTGCCTACTCTTACCTGTAGTTGTTACTCAGCCTGCACTGGCTTGTCAGACTGCCTACAGGGACCAACTCCCAGATCACACATTCACACTATAAACTAGTGTTCCCAAAACACCCATATCCAATATTTCACGTTCAACCTTCTCAGCTTCTAGGTAACATGAGATCAAAAGAAAAACTGATTTGGGCTATCGCTTGCATGGACAAACAGATATTCTGACATCAGAATTATTAGAGGGATTCTAGAATTCCCCTCCTGTTCCTATCTGTAGCAATTGCCATGCTACCATTTGGTTTGCTCTAACAAGTAGGATGGTAAAGGCTGTCTCCCATCTAAAGACGAGGCCGACAAAGGCTGACAAAGGTAGGAGATGGACCGTTAACCCCAGGATGGTCCCACTGAAGACTTATATGTGGTCACTTTAATTACTAGTGGTTACATTAGAGTGAGTTAAATACCACAAATGAGTGAACGTATCTTGTATCAGTAAGGGAGTCTGTTTCTTTAAAGGCAGTATAAATGTTCACTACCGAGATGTTAACTGCTATTTTGCTGATATTGCCATCAGTAACTGTAAGCACCTCCATAGTATGGGGGCTTGCCTTCAGATGGGAGAGAACCTTTAGCACTGGAGTAACCTACGATTGTGGCCTGATTAATCGCCCGGGTGCTCATTAATATTCCCGTGTACCCCTGGTGCTTATATGAGACGGGCCCTTATTTGATTATTGATTCAGTAGACAACCTTTTTAGCCACTGGCCACCCGGGTCAGCAACTTTTGAAATCTGTTGGCCCACTGATAAATGTGTTGGCCTGGGATTTGTAGCTCGAAACCCCTCTTTTATGTGAAAATAAAATAAATAGGTAAATGATCTGAAAATACAGATATAGGCACTTTATTGGGTGTCTACCTTTATGTCCCTGGTACATGAACTCCCATCGATTAAAAGTATCAGGTCTAAAACCCCTTTCGTCACAAAATCAGCTCAGTTATGTCAGATCATTCCCACCAAATGCAGTAGAATTTAGTGTGAGAGGTTCACTGGCCACCCAGGCTAATAGGAAGCTTGTTTTTGAAAAAAAAATCACTGGCCAACACTCAAAGCTACTGGCCATTGGCCACCGGCCAGTACCCCTGTAACCCTGGAACTTATCGAGACCCGTGCTTATTTGAGACCCCTGCGCTTAAACAGGCCATTACGGTATGTGTGTTGTCACAGTGGCGAATAGGCCTAAAGAATTTCTCAAAGAAAATCAAAATGACTTTTACCTTCTAAAAGGATGTTCACATCCACATCCTCTGCCAAGAACTCAGGATTGATAAGCGGGTGGTCAAATGGGTTTGTTGACTTAAGTCGGATATATCCAGTGCTGGCAGGATGTTGTAGACTCACCACCAGGCTAAGTCCATCCCTGCCATCTAGCCCTCCATAGAGAGCATCAGCAACCTGGAGGAAGTTGTACATAATATTATGGGAAAAGGTAGTTTTGCTGTTATATAACCAACCCCTACCTTTACTATATATCTATATATGAGTCTACCATTTACAGCACAGGTGCCTACCCACCTGTATACATTATCTATTCATAGTCCTCACTGTTATATAACCCTGCTTATACCACGATTTCTTGGTTACTCAGTGCTTTTTGGTGGCTATTCCCATACACATATCTGTCGATATTGCACACCCTATAGGCTGTAACATCGATTTTGTAAGGCGTGCGGTTATCCATGGATAACCGCACGCCTCTCATGTCCTTCCATGTCATATGTTACATGTTAAAACCAACAGACTATGTCATTGCCATGGTATGGGTCGAACCTGCAATCTCAGGTCCTTAGTCCAACTCCCTATGCAGTGCGCCACAGGGACTGACGAGAAATGCTCGGTTCGAACCACCTCTGGATATGATACAAAGCCGTGTGCGCTGTCGCTGTCCGCTGCTGGGCGACGAGGTGTATTATACACAAACATAACCGCAAGACGCAGTGAATGGAGAAGGCGCGGTGGTCTAGCAGTTAGCGCTTTGCGCTCAGCCGTCGGAGGTACGCGGATCGAGCCCCGTCCCAGGTGCATCTTTTTTTCGCCGTGTGCGCTGTCGCTGTCCGCTGCCGGACGAGGAGGTGTATTTATTACACAAACATAACCGCGAGACGCATTCAAAGCTTTAGCTGTCCGCTGCCGGGCGACGAGGTGTATGTACCGATCGTGTACAAACACTATTTTTCGTGTAGAAGCAATTCATCAATTGGTTCGAGTATTGATTGTAAGAGGGCAGCACCTGTCTAAGCTGACCCCACTGTAGTTCAAGGTCAGCAGCCATTCACCTCTTCAGCAGAAGAACAACACTGCCACCGGTATGGGGCCTGCTAGTGTTGTGTGAGTTTTGTTGGTTTTTTGCTATGGCTGAGGGCATAGGAGGTGTAGAGGACCTTAACAGAGTGTTGGCTCTACATGCTTCATCCTTGGGAAGCCTAGAACCAGATTCCCACCAAGCAAGAACGACCAGACTTTGCAGGTCAGGGTGTGGACTGCGCCATTTTGGTCCTTGGGGCAAGAGGTGTAAGAACATTACATCAGGTAATCTACAGCTGGTGGGCGATATCACATTGCCTAATAAAAGTACCTCAACTGCAGTAGGCAATTTCTTATTATCATGACCTTTTTCGTGTTAACAAGAAGTGGCCGGAAAGTGAGGAGCCAGACAAGTGGAATTTGAGTACCTTATATTTTTTAGAGCTAGTCAAGTACCTTTTCCTGACTATGATAGATACTCAAAATAACAGCAGAGGGGTGCTGCTCATATAGGAAAGGGTAGTACTGGCTAAGAAGTGCCTCTTCTGCAGAACTGGCTCTCCATGTAGTGACAACTTTTCATTTGTCTTCCTCACAAGTGGTCATGCTAGTACGGTGCTAGAAAAGGCTGATTTGAGTAGGTACCTTGTCAGGAGAACTATAGTATAGTATGATATAGTATAGTATAGAGTGTGTGACACAAGTAGGTACCTGATAGTTCAGCTCTCTCTATTTTAAGCAAGGCGATGACTTTTCAGACTAATGTGGTGAGTGTAAGTTGAATGGTGAAGCAGAGCATGACTTGTTTTGAAAAGAGGGTGCCTACTGACAGCTCTATTTACCATAGGAGCAACACACCCCGGCAATAGAGAATAAGACAGGAAGGCTACTTATCTGGCAAAACTACCTATTTTTAAACAAGGCATGTGGCCCTTTCACTCTAATTTGGTGAGTGGAAGTTGAAGGGTTAACCAGTTCTATCTAGCTTGTCTGCAATAGTATCCTGTGGTATTAACCCTTTAAATGCCGCTGATGCAGGAGTGCATCATGCCCATTGGTCGTCAAGAAGCACCAATGAAGTGCCAGAGAGACTGCTCGCGAGCACTTTATTGGAGCATCAGAACAACCCTACAGAGTTGATACATATACTCCTGGAGGTTCAGCATGATGCTCCAATGAAGTGTTGGTGAGCAGTCTCGCCAGCAAAGTCATCTATTATTGTTATACATTGTAAAATTATTTTTGCCACTTCTTTACCTCTTGTTTCATGTTGAGTTTCTCTGTGGCAAATTTGGCATTGGATATTGCTCCAACCAGTTGATACTGAAGGTACGGGTTGCTGCGGTTATTTGGCTGGAGTTTGGAGCAAGCAAAGGCAACACAAATTGCTCCACCGATGGCGCCACTTAAGAAACCTGAGGAACAAATTTATTTTTAAGAAACAGAACACTAGATTTCAGCAAAATAAAGCAAGAAGCACGTTGTTGGTAGGGGCGGAGGGCCTTGGTGCATGAAAGTTGAAATGATCATTCGGGTGCGTGTGCACCCTTTCAAACGCTACACCAAAGTGTCAGTTTTGACTTGAAAGCATCCACTGTCACAACGATGGCAACTAAAGCTCTGTCCAATGAGGGAACAGGGAATCGCTCATGTGACCTACACAAAATCTCATAAGGAGGCTCTGCTACAAGAACTATGCTCAGAGATTGTACATTATAAGCCACTGTTTCCTAACACAGGATGGCTAGTTTTGTGGAGATTTTCTGTGTGTGTGAAAGTTGAAATGATGGGCCACTAACATGCAATATTGCCAAATTCCCATGTCGAAAATCTTTTTTTTTTAATGTGGAATTTGTATAATTATTTATGGCCTAAAGTTAAGATTTAATCATAGTTAATTGATCATTTTGGTTGCTGCACCTGGCTTTGAAATACATGGTACGGTTACTGCATGGGGAAGTGCAACTTGTAAAGAGGGTCTTTTGTTGGCATAATACTATCTTGGATATAGACGTCGAAAATGAACTAGTATTGTTACCAAAAGAAGCTCCTTTGAGAAAAAAACATATTGCAAGTGTTATCTGCTATGAAACTGTTAGATTTATAAACAAATTTAACTTTCCTTTTCAATATATATATTGGAATGGATATATCCATTCCAATGATTATTGATGTGACCAGTGTTGCATGCACAGGCTTTGTGGTCTGTCTCTAGGATACCTGTGTTGTATAGCTCTTGAAAAGATTATTCAAAAATGATCCTTTAAAAATGATCTTTTCAAACCCTAACCCTTTAAGGGCCGAAGATGCATTAACGCATCATGCCCATTGGTCGTCATGATGCACCAATGAAGTGCTGGCGAGTCTACTCACCAGCACTTCATTGGAGCATCATGCCAACCCTGCGGTTATATGCATCAACCCTGTAGGGTCGGCATGATGCTCCAATGAAGTGCTTGTGAATAGACTTGCCAGCACTTCATTGGTGCATCATGACGACCAATGGGCATGATGCACTCCTGCATCAGCTGCCATTGAAGGGTTAAAAACCTTTGCATGCATATTGTATTCAACTCGAGTTAAACCTCCATATTGTTTATACTCTGTTCATGTCACCAACCTGTGCCAAATAGTTGATACTGCAGTTTGTCTAGAAGGCCAAGATTTTCAGGTACAATTGCTGCAGTTTTCTCTAGGGTCACCATAGCAGGTTGTACATACACATGGTCTAGCAGGTGTTCACCAACAGGCAGGTCGGCAACAACTGGGATCTAAAGAATTGTTGTTTTATGTTAATAACTTCTTCCCACACATATTATGTTTCAGGAAGCCATTTCTTAAAGTACAACGACTACATACCACCACTACGATTTAAGATTTCCAAGGAATAAGACAGGTAGATCGTAGGTACTGCCCTACGACTGCTTTGTACGTTTAGCACCTATGCAGCAATTACATAAGGCTTGGTAGAACAGTCGTACTGTTGCAGGCCTTAGTACCCACTAATGCATGATACTGTAATGGCCTTATTTTAAGACCCTTCACTACGCTTTGATGTACGGCAGTCATAGTGTGGTAGGAAATGGCCTCCACGGCTGATTGTCACACCCAATTTGCGTAATATGTCACAATCCGCACTGCGGGATGATCCATACCACAGCCTTGGGTGTACATACACATTCGAAAATGGCAGATAGTTTCTCACAGGGGAAGGTACAGTAGTCACTTTTGCGTAAACCTTGTGAAAGCATAAAATAAATACAGAACTAAACTTCCAGGTGTATATTGTGGCTGATCAGCCCCTTGGGAGGTGTCTCCCAGAATGGTGGTAGGGCCACAATGTATGCCATGGTCATTTAGATCTCAATTTAGGTCCATACATGTTGTGTATGACTAGATGGAATTTGTAATGATGTAGAAATAACCATTAATTGTCTTAGATTAGTTTTGAATATGCTTACATTCTTATGGTAATTCAATTACTATATTGCCAGTGTGTATGAATCGCTGCCGAATGATCAGCAGGCGACATAATTCTTTACCCCTGCACTGTCAGACTGGGCCATGCTATTTACAGTACATTAATTTTATTTTTTTTTGCAAAACAGTAGTAGTTGCTGTCAATAAAAATCCAATGACCCTACAGTAGATTACCATGTACCATATACAGTGGTCTTTACTGTCTATTCACAATTGGAGCTGAGAGTGTGAGCTATGCTTAAGACCTTTGGGACCTCGTTAAAAGAGCATGGTCCATCAGGGGTAGGTCTTTCCAAAGGAAGATCATCTTAACTTTGTATCAAGTGAGAAAAAGGTCTTATTTCAGAAAATTGTTTTGTTTAACCTTCAAGTCTTCAAGATGTTCCCTTGGTCCAACACCAGACAACAGGAGGATCTGAGGAGACCCGATTGCACCAGCAGACAAGATGACCTGCTTACCGGCTTTGACTGTTTTTAGTTGACCCCGATGTATATATTGAACTCCAACTGCCTGCTTCCCTTGAAACATTACCTACAAAGTGAAAATATGTAGTATCTACACTGAAAAATTAACTGTTGAATCTACCAGTTATCCTCACAAAGCTTAACAGTAAACCAACTATATTGAAAAGAATGTCACCTGTGTAGTTTGTTCAAGAATCCCCAGGTGGCAGTAAGGTGGTACAGAAATGTACAAGGAGCCTATGTGAAAATAACAATGGACGAGGAATCTGGTGACATTTTTATACAGTGTATTGTAAAAGGTGCACCATTTATTTAAGGAAATGTATAATGTACAGCTTGGGCTTGATTTCTGTGCAAACGGGTACTTTGAACTTCTTCGATACAAGACGACATTGTAGATAATTATTTGATTATCCTCATTTGATGTCCACAAAAATAACACTTTGAAAAAAGGCAATAGACCTGGTACTTTGCAAAGATAGGTTCGAAGTACTACACTTTGAAAAATGCAATTCTTTTTAAGTTGATCAGTGAACCACCGTTATTTCATGGAAGGGAACCAGTGTAGTGTTTACAAGAAGCCCCAGGTGGCAGTAGGGGAAAGTTGCCTAATTTGGACCCGCTCCTAAATTGGACCACCCTAGTTTACCCTAGTGGCAGTAATAGGAACTAGGTCCCAATGCTGCAATTGTTTAGTCATCACTAACATTCCTAATAACATCAAAAATTGTAACCTTTCTGTTATTTTATGCACATCTTCTGTGAAAAAATGGTTTTTGGACCTCTTGATCTTATTTGCTTCACTGCTTACTTAAGCCCTCCTGGTTGCTAGGCAACATTATCTTTGTTCAAAATCCTTTCAGATTTTTAGATGTCATATACTTTAAGACTAAAATGAAATTTGATAAAAACTATTGTCATGTTTTAGAAAAGAAACTATCAATGAGAAAGATGAAAAGTTGCCTAAATTGGACCAGCTTGAGTAGCCTAAATTGGACCATAGTGAAAATAACAACAGTTCTCTGGCAACTTTGGAATGAGGAATATGCAGCTATTTTGATGACAATTTTTATAGTGTTTGTGAAGAGCTCTTACCTTTGTGACAGGTGCATTGGTGAGTACATGGAGGTTGTCACGTGACATGGCAGGTTTGAGGTAGGTCAACGCTGTACTTTGTTTCCTTCCATCCATCCCTACATTAATTTGAGCCACCATCGCCCCTACAAAATGTTGTCATAGATCAAGAAATCCCTAAAGTTGACATAACGATTATAACCTAAATTCAACTTTTTTTTAAAGAAAATTAATTGAACTTGACTTCAGCAGCTATTCCACTGCCTTTGGTCACTAGATCTATGCAGGGCTGTTTTGGCATTAAAGTGAGGGATCCCAATTATTATGATTTGAAGGGGTCTAGTCATACCATCTTGAGAAATGCCTTCCGCATGCTTCATTGTAAAATCATCACTTCAAGTTTTTCAAGGATCACTGTCAGATTTAACAGTAATTTCTGACAGTGTACTCACTATTGCTCATATCCTCAGCATTGACATCACCAATGTCAAAACCTTGAGTTCGTGCAGCCTCAATGAAGACACTGCTTGCCTCTGGGATACTTTTTATTTCAGTGACTTGTACTGGACCATCTGTGCCACGATATCCTGATTTATAAAATGTGTTAATTGCATCAATATTCAAAGAAACATCAAGGTTGTTCAACTGTTCTAGTTCTCTAGTAAGACGGACTGGGGGTAATTCTTTTTGTAAAATTCAATTTTGGGGAATTGCTAGAAAGAGCACCTTTGTTCAAGAAGTATAT
The DNA here is from genome assembly GCA_949317995.1 of Acholoe squamosa. Taxonomy (NCBI): domain Eukaryota; kingdom Metazoa; phylum Annelida; class Polychaeta; order Phyllodocida; family Polynoidae; genus Acholoe; species Acholoe squamosa. The sequence goes on along the minus strand of OX439041.1, from coordinate 81,820,275 downwards.
CTATTTGTCTGGCTGTAGCCAGTGTCCTGCACATGTTTTAACAGTCTATAACCTAGATCATCGGTCCAAATTGCCACAATGATGTCCAGCCCCTGAGAAGTCACTGAGTGAGTAAAGAAGAGTTAGATGTATACTTGAAGTATGAATGATTTAGAGATAGATGGTCAAGAGTTTTACCTGACACCTTGAATTTTTTGTCAGTGACCCTCTCAATCCTCTTGAAGTAAGGCAGTACATCTTGATAGGTCCATCCCTCATTGCCCATTGCACCCCATTGGTCGTAGTCATGGCGACTGCCACGTATTACAGTGTTCGAATTGATCGTACTTGTGCCACCAAGTACCCTGCCTCTTGGATATGCGGTTCTCTGAAATAGATTTTATTGGGATATCTTCAGATAAAGAACTACTAAGGTTGGAATGTCTCTTTCCCTAAAAGACCTGATTTCAAAGGTTGTAACATGAATTTCAATCGTTAAATTCCCTTTGGAGGGTCATCTTCTGGCTGCTTGGTCTATAATGTTCCTTCCGGATCTGTTCATCACTTGTGTTCTTTAGGCCTACAGTATATTTTCATGCTTCTTTTTCATATATTTTTGAAGAAGACTCCATTGCATCAATTTGAATTAACCTGGTTTTCATGGGAAAAGCAGCCATGTCTCTGGGGCTCTGTCATATACGCCCAGTCAATATCCGTCTTTTGAAGTTGTGCAGAGAGCAATGGTATGGCTGCCTCTGGATACTCGTCATCATCAGGACCCGCCTCAATGAGTGCCACTGTAACATTAGGATCCTCACTCAGACGTGCAGCCAAAATGGCACCAGCTGAACCTGCACCAACTGAAAATAATATAAAACCTTAAACACAAGGTGACAAAATTTCGAATTTGGAGCTCGACTTGGTTTACATAATTCTTTCAAAGTGAGAGGCCGGCTTCTGAATTTCTAGTTGTTTTTTTTTGTCTTTCGAATTAGTAAATATTTTGATTCATGTTATATTGCAGTATACTTCCTTTGCCCCAAGAGGGAAGATCATCTAGTGAGGTTTAGTAGCTCTGCATTCTTTAACTTCAACCCCCCAAAGCCGTAGATACAGCAGTTTCAGAAAATAACCTATAACGTAGTCATATTCCTCCAGCAGCATGTTGTTGGTGAGGCTTGCTTTTGGTGACATCCATCTCCATGCAATGGAAAAACTGATGATAACTACCGCCCACTTTGCCATAATTGTCCAGTTCTTGAAGGTTGATTCATGTGAATATAGCTAAGGATTGAACAGCGAGCAAAAAAGACATATTTATTTGCATATACCCTAAATATTCTTGGGTAGACAAAAAAACATTGACATCTGAAAAACACTATTTTGAAAACCTTGTCATAGACGCATTAAACTCTCTGCCACAGCTGTAAATTGTTTTGGTTTTAAAGACCCCTATATATACAGTCAAGTTTCAAGTTTCCCTCAAGATTTTCATTTGTTAGAAAAAAGTACAGCTCGCCCACCTGCATTGTTCTTCTAGGAGTAGGCTGGAGTCATACCCCTCACTGACAACAATTATTTGACCAATCTGTAACATAGTGTGCTTATATAATTGACTCCATGCGTCTCATACCTTATGGAGATAACCGATGATTATATTTTGTTACGGACATTTAGGCACATCACAGAAAAATAACATAGTTATGACGTTGAACACATAGATAGTCTTACAGGACACATGACATAGGCAGTAGAACCGCCTGTACCTACAGCAGCATGTACTTCAGGCATGTAGGTTCATACCTACAGCAGGTACAACTGTATTTCAGAATAAGAGGGACTTACTTTATATATCCATGTGGTTGGCGGACAGTGTAGTCTATGTCATAGAGACTTTACTACAGCTTTTATTACTATGAAATTTCGCATTTCTCCATAATGCTAACAAGGATACGATTGTTGAAGATTAAGGAAGAGAGGGCAGATTGAAGGATGCTAGGAGGATTTCAAGGGAATTTGTAAATTTGTGAGGCAGTCCTTTTTTTGTGAACAAGTGTATTGTACAGCATAGCTGTAAGCCCAGCTTCTGTTAGGGTTTTTGGACAAGGTTAGTATATGCTATGATTTAGATATATATAATAGGTCTTTTATCTCATAAAATGTATGAAGGCTAATAACTGAAAAAGTAAGTCAAGTACAAGTCATGAGGTACTTCTAATAAATCTTAGTCGGTATAGCTGTGTTTTTCCCCCACTAATCTTGTTTGTTTGTTTGTAATTCTTTTATTTATACAGGCTATAGTAGAGGGTGATACCCTTTTTTGATACAAAGCCTGTTGTAATATCAAAATCGTACAATGATTGTTTCTTACAGTTGGATAAACAATACAAAATCAGAGACCAAACTGGTTTGTAAATTAAGTTATAGGTCACCACATTAGCGGGAACCTATAAACTTGTCCCTTTTGCACCTAATTTATAAAGCAAGTTGTGTTAGAATTCCAAGGCCTATTGCCATCATTAGTGTTAGTAAGATAACAATACCATGGCAATCAGGAGTACTAGGAATAAGGTGCCAGTGTCAAGTATGCATCAGTAGAACTGATAATCAAGAAGAAGATACAGAAAGAAGAAAAGAAAAAAAAGAGATAAATTAATAGCCATGAGTGCACCCACACGCATATGTGCACACATATACCCGAACATACACACATATACAAATGCATAAGCAGGTGCACAAGCGGGGAGATAAAAAGGGGGGGGGATTTGCAAGTAAGGCCTTATTATTCTTGGTGTTCTTCTTAAAAATAGCCAGGTTTATATCACCGAGATCATATGATCTCAGCAATAAATTAATTGGGTCTGTCACTAGGGTTGGTAGTACAAGGCAAGGGAGGGGGCGGGCCGAGGCATACAGAGACTCATCTTCTGTTTGGTGCAGTGTGGTCCGGCAGCCCAGCTATAATAAGCTTGCACTTATCATCATTCCATTGTTTGAATTGATCTCTTGATTTGATAGCTCTAACAGTATTGTCTAGTTTGTTCGAACATAAGGCTGCCCTGTGTTCAAGGCTATGTCTATATATAGGGTTCCTGGGTCTCTTAACTTTGAGCAAACGTTCATCGTGTTGTCTAGTTCTGATATTTCTTCTGTCCAGGGCTTTGATGTTGAATGACAAATCAAAAGCCTTTTGAAGCTGGTGTTTATCTCTCCTATCAGACATATAATTAATGCCAGCAATTTTCATAAGCTTTTCTGTATTAGTGGTGCCAGTTTTCCAAAAGCATGTTCTGAGGTTTTTATTTATGACCAACTGTATTTTATCTTGATATGTCTTAATGCAGGGGTAGTAAATAATGTCACCAAAATCAGCTATAGGGATAAGCATCTTTGTCAGTACGTCACTCGCCGCCTGGTCAGTGAGGTTGTTCCTAATTTTCCTGAAGAGATATGATTTGTGTTCGAGCTTGTGAGCAACGTTATCAACCTGTTTTTTGAAGTCTAACTTCGTGTCCAGATGGAGGCCTATGTAGTTATAGGTTGGTGCAAAGAGAATACTGTCATTTCCAATTTTCAGTTGTGGGAAAACGAGTTTTTTCTCTATTGCTTTAGTATGGAAATTCATGGCCTTGGTTTTTTTTTGTATTGAGAGAGAGCTCATTTCTTATGTACCAATCGGACACCCTAGATAGGTCATTATTTAATAGTGCTTCAACTGTGAGATCATCAGGGGGGTGTTCCAAAAATAGGACAGTGTCATATGCGTAATGCTGACAGGCAAGGTGATGAAGTGAATTGCTTAAATCGTTGATATATATGAGAAAAAGCAAGGGGCCTAGTGTAGATCCTTGTGGGACTCTGTGTGTTAGTAGTTCAACTTCTGAAACCACTCCATTGGCCTTAGTAGTTTGGGTTCTATGGTCAAGATAGTCCTCAAGTAATTTTACAGAATTTACATCAAAACCCAATTCTTTCAACTTATTTATTAAGATATTGTGGTCTAAAGTGTTGAATGCTTTCTTGAAATCTAAAAATATTGCAGTCTTACATTTGTTGGAATTGAGAGAATTACATATGCTGTTTGTAAATTTGGTAAGACTATCTATTGTACCCCGACCTGGTCTGAATCCATCTTGGTTTTTACTCAATAAGTCATTTTGATTTAAGTAACTTACTATTTGCTGATGCAGGACTTTTTCAGTAATTTTGGCTGGTAGAGGTAGGATGGATATTGGTCTTAGGTTACTTACATCGGTTGGATCACCTCCTTTTGGTAAGGGGGTAACCTGTGCTCTTTTCCATCCAGGGGGAAAGGTCTGTCTCGTAATTACTAGATTTATGATATGGGACATATGTGTTGGGAGAGCCAGCATAGCATCTTTCAGTACATTGGTAGCAATGTCCTGGACACCAGAGGATTTATTTATGTTAATGTCCTTCATAATAGGAATAATGACCTCTGGAGTGCATTCTTCAAAGGCAAAAATATAATCCACATTAACACCTTGATAGTGCCTTACCTGGTTCATATTTTTAGCTAGATTGCTACCAATTTTAGCAAAAAACGAGTTGATATAGTCAGCAGTGTTCTCATCTTTAATTTCCTCATGGGTGTTATGATTTATAAGGTTGAACTTGACATCACGAGGTTTAGGATTAACAAGATTGCTGATGGTTTTCCAGTAATCAGAGGGTTTTCTTTGGTTGGTGGTGAGAATATCTTGAAAGTATCTTTCTTTTGCCTTTTTATTTTCTTCTTTTGAAAGATTATTAAGAAAGCTAAATATATATTGTAATCATCTATACTGTTGGATTTTTTATATTTAGCCCATGCTATGTGCTTATCTTTAACCAAAGTTATTCTGTCTGTGTCCATCCATGGTTGTACTCATGGCATACTTAAATAATAGAGAACATAATAATTAAGGTAAATAGTAAAGAACAAGATATCTAATGACATACTTAATAATCTAGAAGATATCTAATGACATACTTAATAGTCTAGAACATGGTAATTATTAAGAATAGTAGTGAACAAGGTATCCAATGAATAAGCAACATGTCATCCAGTAATTATTCTCATGATATGAAGAAATAACATCATGACCACCTATCCATTAGTCCAGTGTCTTTAGAGAGCTCGGTACCTGGGCCGGTATGGTATGGACAAGCGCTTCAACTTGCTAGTGCTGGGAGACTTGGAAACAGGTGGCACCCACAGTAGGTCCTGGGAACAGTAGCTCTTGCAATGCTGTGTGTGACCCAGTACTGGTACCGTTCAGACTGGACTGGAGGACCGGTTCTGGCAGGATACGGTTGAAGCTGGTTGGGAGGAGTGTAGGGTTCGTTCCCCCGTCGGGTGCGCAGAGCCTTCAGAGGGACTGTTCACTTGATTGTGTTACTCCCCCTATATATATACCATACTGATCCAGGGTAGTTTGAAGGTAGAGAATGTCAGGCCAGGGGATGTAGCTCAGCGGTAGAGCACTGGACTTGCAAACGAGAGACCCGGGTTTGAATCCCGGTGTCTCCAGAGACGTTTTCGCTGACCACTACAGTGGTGGAGACACCGAGTGGTCCTGCCTCGCAAGGGGGACCTTTAGAGATCTCGGTACCTGGGCCGGTATGGTATGGAAAAGGGCTTCAACTTGCTAGTGCTGGGAGACTTGGAAACAGGTGGCACCCACAGTAGGTCCTGGGAACAGGAGCTCTTGCAATGCTGTGTGTGACCCAGTACTGGTACCGTTCAGACTGGACTGGAGGACCAGTTCTGGCGGGCTACAGATGAAGCTGGTTGGGAGGAGTGTAGGGGTTCGTTCCCCTGTAGGGTGCGCAGAGCCTTCAGAGGGACTGTTCACTTGATTGTGTCACTCCCCCTATATATATACCATACTCATCCAGGGTAGTTGGAAGGTAGAGAATGTCAGGCCAGGGGATGTAGCTCAGCGGTAGAGCACTCAACTTGCAAGCGAGAGACCCGGGTTCGAATCCCGGTGTCTCCAGAGATGTTTTCGTCGACCACTACAATATCATAGATAAAAATGCTTAGATAACATACCAAAATTCCATTTTGTGAATTTCGGAAAGATTTTCACACAGAACAGAGTACAGATTTCAAGATAGAGAAAACAGTTGTAACAGATCTGTGGGCTTCCCTAGCCCACTTAAAAGGCACTATATGTACTCTTTCCTCACCCCATACAACTGGAGTCCAGTGAATACCTTTAGATGACTCACAAGTCAAAGTGCACGGATGAAAGATGTAGATGGAGGGTACCCAAATAAGATGCTTTCACCAGAAAGATGTGTTAAGGCCTTAGTCTAAGTATTGGACCATGGTTAACTCCAACCAACCTTTGTTACTAAAACCATTGCAGGCTGATTTGATACATATAGGAGGACAGGCATTTATAGAGTGCTCATGAGCACCAAAGTCAGAATCAAAATTGTGATGATTTTTCATAATCCTGGTCCAAAAAACATCAGAAACTGTAAAAGTGCAATTGTGTTTGCTCAGTACTATTCTCATGTTTTAGATGGATTTTAGTATTCACTTAATGATAAATAGCTAGGACGAGAAAATCTGCTGCCTATTAGCATATGTGCCTAATAACAAAAACCTCTATTGGGGAGGTTTAACTGTAACCTTGGTGAATGCTGACCTAGATCTCATCTGAGGCAGGTCCATTATCAGTGCCACCACTCAGCTAAATATAGCTGACTTGAACTTTGAAGGTCACCCTGATCCCATGCATGTTAACCAGACTGTGAAAAAGAGGTCAGCTAGGTATAACCTGTGCTATTCCTGATGGCAGCTAAATATAGCCTGGTGCTGCAGTGTTGGTTAAAAGTAAAGTATGTCGGGGGGGGGGTCAGCACTTATTTTTCTATGCAGAATCAAACCTGCTGGTCCAGTGCCATTGTCATGGATGTTGAGAGTGTGGGACCCATTTTGAGGAAAAGTGCCAAATAACACTTGTCAAAGGGGGCCTACCTGATGCCATTAACCCAGAACTGTTTTTCAGAAGTGTTATCTATGGACATATTACACTACTATATATAGGCCTGAAAATCCCGTGTTGCTGCACTCAAATGGATGGCCCAGAATGAGGTTTGCTCAGTCTATTGTATGTTTGCATCTCAGGTAAAGGTGAAATGGATATAATATGTGTCCCTAACCCTTCAAAACTGGCCAAACAGCACCCCTAATCAAGGCCACTGGAGGGCCCACACCCAGGACCTATATTGGGCCCAGATATGACCCCTCTCCCTTGAAGCTATGTTTGCACAAAGTTTCCAAATCTCAATTTGTGCCCCCCCCCCCTGAGTGGGTTTGCAGATCAAATTCAAGGTATTGAATTTGATCTGCAAACCCACTCAGTGACCAGTGATGCCAAAGTCAGTGATTTCTATCTGTGAACTCTGGTCTGTGTGTCCTTGAAAGGTATGCGGCAAGTCCAAATGTACCCCCTTAGTTGTGTGTGGTGCACACATTATGTTGTAATGTATGTGCCAACTACACATGTACCGCCTCAGTTGTGTGTGGTGCTCAAAGTATGTTGTAATGTATGTGCCAACTCCACATGTACCGCCTCAGATGTGTGTGGTGCACACACTATGTTGTAATGTATGTGCCAACTCCACATGTACCGCCTCAGTTGTGTGTGGTACTCACAGTATGTTGTAATGTATGTGCCAACTCCACATGTATCCCCTCAGTTGTGTGTGGTGCACATACTATGTTGTAATGTATGTGCCATCTCCACATGTACCCCCTCAGTTGTGTGTGGTACTCACAGAATGATGTAATGTATGTGCCATCTCCAGATGTACCCCCTCAGATGTGTGTGGTACTCACAGTATGTTGTAATGTATGTGCCAACTCCACATGTACCCCCTCAGATGCGTGTGGTGCACACACTATGTTGTAATGTATGTGCCAACTCCACATGTCCCCCCTCAGATGTGTGTGGTGCACACACTATGTTGTAATGTATGTGCCAACTCCACATGTACCCCCTCAGATGTGTGTGGTACTTACAGTATGTTGTAATGTATGTGCCAACTCCACATGTACCCCCTCAGATGCGTGTGGTGCACACACTATGTTGTAATGTATGTGCCAACTCCACATGTCCCCCCTCAGATGTGTGTGGTGCACACACTATGTTGTAATGTATGTGCCAACTCCACATGTACCCCCTCAGATGTGTGTGGTACTTACAGTATGTTGTAATGTATGTGCCAACTCCACATGTACCGCCTCAGTTGTGTGTGGTACTCACACTATGTTGTAATGTATGTGCCAACTCCACATGTACCGCCTTAGTTGTGTGTGGTACTCACAGTATGTTGTAATGTATGTGCCAACTCCACATGTACCGCCTCAGTTGTGTGTGGAGCACATATTATGTTGTAATGTATGTGCCAACTCCACATGTACCCCCTCAGATGTGTGTGGTACTCACAGTATGTTGTAATGTATGTGCCATCTCCACATGTACCCCCTCAGATGTGTGTGGTACTCACAGTATGTTGTAATGTATGTGCCATCCCCACATGTCCCCCCTCAGATGTGTATGGTGCACACACTATGTTGTAATGTATGTGCCAACTCCACATGTCCCCCCTCAGATGTGTGTGGTGCACACATTATGTTGTAATGTATGTGCCAACTCCACATATACCCCCTCAGAAGTGTGTGGTGCACACATTATGTTAAAAGGTACCCCCTTCAGCTAGTTTTGTGTGGTACACACATTATGTCCAGCAAATGAAGAAGTCCTCTGTGAAATTGTGTAATGTAGTTCTTGCCATGAATATGACCTTGGCCTCTTAATAGCATTGGACATCTATTACTCACTCACTCACATATCTCTAAAGCAAGTGATCCCACTATAATAGCTTTATCAGGTTGCACTCCAAATGGCCCCAGACATAGGTGTATGGCTGTGGCCTTTTCTAGCCCTGAATGAACAAATCTAGGTACTACATGAAAGTGACATAAAATTGGTATTTTTCACCATTTTCTTTTACCTTTATGATTTTGGTGATAGCACTACATGAAAGAGGAACATTTATTTACCCAGGAACAGACTCAGCATGAAGAATTACAACAAATATGTGAAGTAAATCATTGATTATGTCACCAGATGACAATAAAATATACCTGTAAATACAACTAACACCTATTTTCGATTTTTGTGTTAAATTTCCTAAAGAAAACACTAAGGTCATGTAAAAGCTCAGGGTCTTTTCCACATGAAAAATACTAAAATGTATAGGATGTGAAGCCTCCTTATCGAGAAATTAACAATTTTCTGACTTAAAACATGATGAATATGGTTTCTCTAAGAGTACAGTAGGTAAGGATAGGTGAATGGGGGTTGCACTCACACCTCAGTCCCACCCACACAGTAGTATCAACTCATGTTCTGCTTGACTGCACACCAGTGAAGGGTGGTCATGGTCCAGTGATCACAGGGAGGCATGGTCAGAAATGGCCCTGGGTATACTTCTTATGCTGTAGATAGATGTGTGCATGTGGATACTTTTGGGTACAGGGTATAATCAAAGTTTGGGCTTACTTCTCAGCCTCGGCTCAGACCTGTTTATGGCATAGACTAATGATATTAATTAGAGCAAGGCAACTCACCATACCAGAATCGAGTCATGCATCAGTATTCAAATAATCGCCTATCTCAAATAAGGCCCAGGGGTAAGGAGATATTCAAATTAATGAGCGCCAGGGCATTTAAATGGGCCACTACTGTACATTGTGTGATGTACTCATTTCCTGCCTACTGCTTTTTATGGACCCGAGCTACTGACAAGAATAGTATTTCATTAATGCATCAAGTTAACCAAAGAACCTTAACCCGGAGGTATACCATTTGGCCTCAGATGACACACACACACATCTTACAAAGCCAAAATTAAATGTAGGGACCCCTTTGAGTTGGTATGATACAGGAATGTCTTCCTAGTGAGTCTACTTGCCATAATTAAACGTAGGGACCCATGTGAGTTGGGATGATGCATAAAAGAATACTTACCAGAATGAAATAGGGACCACCACTACCACCACCAAAGGCCTTTAGTATACACCACCAGCGGCAGCAGAGGGGTCCCACCACTCGGCATCACTATGTCCAGCACACACACAGTATGACCTCCACTGCTGCTGTGACACCTCCAAATATAGCATAGTGCTATGGACCTGCATGGACCAGTTTTCTAGGTCATGTTTCAAGTTCACTGGGCAGTGAAAAAACCTCTTTTGGGGAGGTTTAATGCGGTGCGTTCGGAGTACGGCCGAGGGATCAATGCTGGTTTGTAAGGCCACCCCCAATTGGTCCTCCCCATGTGGGTCAATGTTGATCCCTGAGTCAAGTTACTAGCCTCCCAAGCATAGTTAGGGACTGGTACCTAGCCAGACATGGCTGGGGTGGAAGGTGGTGGAGGGAACCAGCTGAGGTGGGGTAGTTAGCGTTCGAGGTCACCCCTACCCATAATGCAATAGATATCGTTGGAAAACCGTTGCCCGAACGCATCGACTGTACCCTTGGTGAATGCTGACCTAGATCTCATCTGAGGCAGGTCCATTATCAGTGCCACCACTCAGCTAAATATAGCTGACTTGAACTTTGAAGGTCACCCTGATCCCATGCGTGTTAGCCAGACTGTGAAAAATAGGTCAGCTAGGTATAACCTGTGCTATTTCTGGTGGCAGCTAAATATAGCCTGGTGCTGCAGTGTTAACTTACAAATAATTGTTAAAAGTAAAGTATGTCGGGGGGGTCATCACTTATTTTTCTATGCAGAATCAAACCTGCTGGTTCAGTGCCATTGTCATGGATGTTGAGAGTGAGGGACCCATTTTGAGGAAAAGTGCCAAATAGCACTTGTCAAAGGGGGTCTACCTGATGCCATTAACCCAGAACTGTTTTTCAGAAGTATTATGGACATATTTCACTACTATATATAGGCCTGAAAATCCTGTGTTGCTGCACTAAAATGGATGGCCCAGAATGAGGTTTGCTCAGTCTATTGTATGTTTGCATCTCAGGTAAAGGTGAGATGGATATAATATGTGTCCCTAACCCTTCAAAATTGGCCAAACAGCATCCCTAGTCAAGGCCACTGGAGGGCCCACACCCAGGGCCTATATTGGGCCCAGATATGACCCCTTTCCCTTGAAGCTATGTTTGCACAAAGTTTCCAAATCTCAATTTGTGCCCCCCCCCTCTCAGGCCTGTGTCCAGGCCTGCTCTTAGGCAACTACCTTACCCCAACCAGTGTCACCATGTTGCTAAATATAGCATACTCCACCGTACTCTGGCTGATCCTCTCTTCCCAACCCACGGCTCTCTGTGTATTATTGAGTTGAGTGACATGTACATAGGCGGGTCCTATTATGATAAGCAGCAAGCTGTGGGTCAGTCTTTATATGTTCATCCATAGCGAAACTTCAGCCTTAAAGTTCCTATTTTAAGTGTTCCCCCCCTGACCGTACTCAGCCAAACAGGTCCGCCCTCAGACATTTTGAAGAATTTTTCATTTTTTTATTTTTACATTTCTTTTAATGTTTTTAGGTATTTCTTTTATATTTCTAAGCAATTTTTAGGGTAGGAAATATATGCACATTGTTTCCTGTTTTTGTATGCATTCTTTCCTAGCAAAAAGTTTTTGTAACCATGATAACCAATTATGATATACTTACAGGCTTGAGGAATCCATCTAACAATACATACATGCCCAAATAAGATCTCAGTTTAGAAAAAAAATCTGACCTACTGACCTCAACATTTTTGACCATGTTACTAGAAACTTACACATTTTTGGCCTTATTGTCTGGCACGTCCATAGGTAAGTCTTATAGGTGAGAACTTACACTCCTTACATACCTCCTCCCTCTACAAATTTCAACAGGGGCCTAATGGATGCCTGGTGGGGTATAGTGGGAGCCATTCAACTTATATGAACAGACATCACGCACCTCTAGCACGCAACGGTGATCTCAGAATCTCATAGCGTTACTGACTCAATGGGATCAGTCCATGATGCTAGACACATTTGATTTCAGGGGTGTCAACAAAGCTGCTGATTCACGGTTAACTGACACCCCATGGCCAGAGCCATCTTGTATCCCCCCTGTGAGGGTCATGCCCCACAGCCAGAGACATCTTGTATCCCCCCTGTTAGGGTCATGCCCCATGGCCAGAGACATCTTGTATCTCCCCTGTGAAGGTCATGCTATATGGCCAGAGACACCTTGTATCTCCTCTGTGAGTGTCATGCCATATGGCCAGAAATATCTTGTTTCTCCACTGTGAAGGTATTGAATTTGATCTGCAAACCCACTCAGTGACCAGTTACGCCAAAGTCAGTGATTTCTATCTGTGCACTCTGGTCTGTGTGTCCTTGAAAGGTATGCGGCAAGTCCAAATGTACCCCCTCAGTTGTGTGTGGTGCACACATTATGTTTTAATGTATGTGCCAACTCCACATGTACCCCCTCAGTTGTGTGTGGTACTCACAGTATGTTGTAATGTATGTGCCAACTCCACATGTACCCCCTCAGATGTGTGTGGTGCACACATTATGTTGTAATGTATGTGCCAACTCCACATGTACCCCCTCAGTTGTGTGTGGTACTCACAGTATGTTGTAATGTATGTGCCAACTGCACATGTACCCCCTCAGATGTGTGTGGTGCACACATTATGTTGTAATGTATGTGCCAACTCCACCTGTCCCCCCTCAGTTGTGTGAAGTACTCACAGTATGTTGCAATGTATGTGCCAACTCCACATGTCCCCCCTCAGATGTGTGTGGTGCACACATTATGTTGTAATGTATGTGCCAACTCCACATGTCCCCCCTCAGTTGTGTGTGGTACTCACAGTATGTTGTAATGTATGTGCCAACTCCACATGTACTCCCTCTGAAGTGTGTGGTGCACACATTATGTTTAAAGGTACCCCCTTCAGCTAGTTTTGTGTGGTACACACATTATGTCCAGCAATTGAGGAAGTCCTCTGTGAAATTGTGTAATGTAGTTCTTGCCATGAATATGGCCTTGGCCTCTTAATAGCATTGGACATCTATTATTCACTCACTCACATATCTCTAAAGCAAGTGATCCCACTATAATAGCTTTATTAGGTTGGAGACTGCACTCCAAATGGCCCCAGCCATAGGTGTATGGCTGGGGCCTTTTCTAGCCCTGAATGAACAAATCTAGGTACTACATGAAAGTGACATAAAATTGGTATTTTTCACCATTTTCTATTACCTTTTGGTGATAGCACTACATAAAAGAGGAACATTTATTTACCCAGGAACAGACTCAGCATGAAGAATTACAACAAATATGTGAAGTAAATCATTGATTATGTAACCAGATGACAATAAAATATACCTGTAAATACAACTAACACCTATTTTCGATTTTTGTGTTAAATTTCCTAAAGAAAACACTAAGGTCACGTAAAAGCTCAGGGTCTTTTCCACATGAAAAATACTAAAATGTATAGGATGTGAAGCCTCCTTATCGAGAAATTAACAATTTTCTGACTTAAAACATGATAAATATGGTTTCTCTAAGAGTACAGTAGGTAAGGATAGGTGAATGGGGGTTGCACTCACACCTCAGTCCCACCCACACAGTAATATCAACTCATGTTCTGCTTGACTGCACACCAGTGAAGGGTGGTCATGGTCCAGTGATCACAGGGAAGCATGGTCAGAAATGGCCCTGGGTATACTTCTTATGGTGTAGATAGATGTGTGCATGTGGATACTTTTGGGTACAGGGTATAATCAAAGTTTGGGCTTACTTCTCAGCCTCGGCTCAGACCTGTTTATGGCATAGACTAATGATATTAATTAGAGCAAGGCAACTCACCATACCAGAATCGAGTCATGCATCAGTATTCAAATAATCGCCTATCTCAAATAAGGCCCAGGGGTAAGGAGATATTCAAATTAATGAGCGCCAGGGCATTTAAATGGGCCACTACTGTACATTGTGTGATGTACTCATTTCCTGCCTACTGCTTTTTATGGACCCGAGCTACTGACAAGAATAGTATTTCATTAATGCATCAAGTTAACCAAAGAACCTTAACCCGGAGGTATACCATTTGGCCTCAGATGACACACACACACATCTTACAAAGCCAAAATTAAATGTAGGGACCCCTTTGAGTTGGTATGATACAGGAATGTCTTCCTAGTGAGTCTACTTGCCATAATTAAACGTAGGGACCCATGTGAGTTGGGATGATGCATAAAAGAATACTTACCAGAATGAAATAGGGACCACCACTACCACCACCAAAGGCCTTTAGTATACACCACCAGCGGCAGCAGAGGGGTCCCACCACTCGGCATCACTATGTCCAGCACACACACAGTATGACCTCCACTGCTGCTGTGACACCTCCAAATATAGCATAGTGCTATGGACCTGCATGGACCAGTTTTCTAGGTCATGTTTCAAGTTCACTGGGCAGTGAAAAAACCTCTTTTGGGGAGGTTTAATGCGGTGCGTTCGGAGTACGGCCGAGGGATCAATGCTGGTTTGTAAGGCCACCCCCAATTGGTCCTCCCCATGTGGGTCAATGTTGATCCCTGAGTCAAGTTACTAGCCTCCCAAGCATAGTTAGGGACTGGTACCTAGCCAGACATGGCTGGGGTGGAAGGTGGTGGAGGGAACCAGCTGAGGTGGGGTAGTTAGCGTTCGAGGTCACCCCTACCCATAATGCAATAGATATCGTTGGAAAACCGTTGCCCGAACGCATCGACTGTACCCTTGGTGAATGCTGACCTAGATCTCATCTGAGGCAGGTCCATTATCAGTGCCACCACTCAGCTAAATATAGCTGACTTGAACTTTGAAGGTCACCCTGATCCCATGCGTGTTAGCCAGACTGTGAAAAATAGGTCAGCTAGGTATAACCTGTGCTATTTCTGGTGGCAGCTAAATATAGCCTGGTGCTGCAGTGTTAACTTACAAATAATTGTTAAAAGTAAAGTATGTCGGGGGGGTCATCACTTATTTTTCTATGCAGAATCAAACCTGCTGGTTCAGTGCCATTGTCATGGATGTTGAGAGTGAGGGACCCATTTTGAGGAAAAGTGCCAAATAGCACTTGTCAAAGGGGGTCTACCTGATGCCATTAACCCAGAACTGTTTTTCAGAAGTATTATGGACATATTTCACTACTATATATAGGCCTGAAAATCCCGTGTTGCTGCACTAAAATGGATGGCCCAGAATGAGGTTTGCTCAGTCTATTGTATGTTTGCATCTCAGGTATAGGTGAGATGGATATAATATGTGTCCCTAACCCTTCAAAATTGGCCAAACAGCATCCCTAGTCAAGGCCACTGGAGGGCCCACACCCAGGGCCTATATTGGGCCCAGATATGACCCCTTTCCCTTGAAGCTATGTTTGCACAAAGTTTCCAAATCTCAATTTGTGCCCCCCCCCCTCTCAGGCCTGTGTCCAGGCCTGCTCTTAGGCAACTACCTTACCCCAACCAGTGTCACCATGTTGCTAAATATAGCATACTCCACCGTACTCTGGCTGATCCTCTCTTCCCAACCCACGGCTCTCTGCGTATTATTGAGTTGAGTGACATGTACATAGGCGGGTCCTATTATGATAAGCAGCAAGCTGTGGGTCAGTCTTTATATGTTCATCCATAGCGAAACTTCAGCCTTAAAGTTCCTATTTTAAGTGTTCCCCCCCTGGCTCAGGCAATTTTCCAAATATAGAACTCCTCAGAACCCTTAGGCTAAAAGAAAACATATGGTGTATGACATGGCTTTAATACTCACATTCACTACTGCGGTATGAATATGTCTGAGGTCTGGATTGCAGCCTGTTATAGAGCACACCTGGATCCAGGGGTCTGGAACCCCATTCCATTCCCTTCTCCTGATTGGTTTCTCTTTGCTGCCCTCCTACCTGATTGGATCAATGTGAATGTAAATGTTTACTGGGAGACAGGTGATCTCATTGGAGGATCTGAATGCCTGCCCCATAGGACCTGTGTTAAGGCCAGCCAATCCCTGTGCATGTACTGAAGGCGTCTAAGGCTTACTTGGCTCTGGTGCCTATCATGCTTCATTGATCACCAGGGGCTGACCATTTGGGGATGGTCTGTCCTGTACTGTTAAAAGTCACCGGGGGGTGGGGGAGATTTTCACTTTCATGGTACAGGGAGAAACCAAACTTAGGTCAAAAGAAGTTTGTTTGAGGTCATTCAGCCAAACAGACCGTACTCAGCGAAACAGGTCCGCCCTCAGACATTTTGAAGAATTTTTCATTTTTTTATTTTTACATTTCTTTTAATGTTTTTAGGTATTTCTTTTATATTTCTAAGCAATTTTTAGGGTAGGAAATATATGCACATTGTTTCCTGTTTTTGTATGCATTCTTTCCTAGCAAAAAGTTTTTGTAACCATGATAACCAATTATGATATACTTACAGGCTTGAGGAATCCATCTAACAATACATACATGCCCAAATAAGATCTCAGTTTAGAAAAAAAATCTGATCTACTGACCTCAACATTTTTGACCATGTTACTAGAAACTTACACATTTTTGGCCTTATTGTCTGGCACGTCCATAGGTAAGTCTTATAGGTGAGAACTTACACTCCTTACATACCTCCTCCCTCTACAAATTTCAACAGGGGCCTAATGGATGCCTGGTGGGGTATAGTGGGAGCCATTCAACTTATATGAACAGACATCACGCACCTCTAGCACGCAACGGTGATCTCAGAATCTCATAGCGTTACTGTCCCAATGGGATCAGTCCATGATGCTAGACACATTTGATTTCAGGGGTGTCAACAAAGCTGCTGATTCACGGTTAACTGACACCCCATGGCCAGAGCCATCTTGTATCCCCCCTGTGAGGGTCATGCCCCACAGCCAGAGACATCTTGTATCCCCCCTGTTAGGGTCATGCCCCATGGCCAGAGACATCTTGTATCTCCCCTGTGAAGGTCATGCTATATGGCCAGAGACACCTTGTATCTCCTCTGTGAGTGTCATGCCATATGGCCAGAAATATCTTGTTTCTCCACTGTGAAGGTATTGAATTTGATCTGCAAACCCACTCAGTGACCAGTGACGCCAAAGTCAGTGATTTCTATCTGTGCACTCTGGTCTGTGTGTCCTTGAAAGGTATGCGGCAAGTCCAAATGTACCCCCTCAGTTGTGTGTGGTGCACACATTATGTTTTAATGTATGTGCCAACTCCACATGTACCCCCTCAGTTGTGTGTGGTACTCACAGTATGTTGTAATGTATGTGCCAACTGCACATGTACCCCCTCAGATGTGTGTGGTGCACACATTATGTTGTAATGTATGTGCCAACTCCACATGTACCCCCTCAGTTGTGTGTGGTACTCACAGTATGTTGTAATGTATGTGCCAACTGCACATGTACCCCCTCAGATGTGTGTGGTGCACACATTATGTTGTAATGTATGTGCCAACTCCACATGTCCCCCCTCAGTTGTGTGTGGTACTCACAGCATGTTGTAATGTATGTGCTAACTCCACATGTACTCCCTCTGAAGTGTGTGGTGCACACATTATGTTTAAAGGTACCCCCTTCAGCTAGTTTTGTGTGGTACACACATTATGTCCAGCAATTGAGGAAGTCCTCTGTGAAATTGTGTAATGTAGTTCTTGCCATGAATATGGCCTTGGCCTCTTAATAGCATTGGACATCTATTATTCACTCACTCACATATCTCTAAAGCAAGTGATCCCACTATAATAGCTTTATCAGGTTGGAGACTGCACTCCAAATGGCCCCAGCCATAGGTGTATGGCTGGGGCCTTTTCTAGCCCTGAATGAACAAATCTAGGTACTACATGAAAGTGACATAAAATTGGTATTTTTCACCATTTTCTATTACCTTTTGGTGATAGCACTACATAAAAGAGGAACATTTATTTACCCAGGAACAGACTCAGCATGAAGAATTACAACAAATATGTGAAGTAAATCATTGATTATGTCACCAGATGACAATAAAATATACCTGTAAATACAACTAACACCTATTTCCGATTTTTGTGTTAAATTTCCTAAAGAAAACACTAAGGTCATGTAAAACCTCAGGGTCTTTTCCACATGAAAAATACTAAAATGTATAGGATGTGAAGCCTCCTTATCGAGAAATTAACAATTTTCTGACTTAAAACATGATAAATATGGTTTCTCTAAGAGTACAGTAGGTAAGGATAGGTGAATGGGGGTTGCACTCACACCTCAGTCCCACCCACACAGTAATATCAACTCATGTTCTGCTTGACTGCACACTAGTGAAGGGTGGTCATGGTCCAGTGATCACAGGGAAGCATGGTCAGAAATGGCCCTGGGTATACTTCTTATGCTGTAGATAGATGTGTGCATGTGGATACTTTTGGGTACAGGGTATAATCAAAGTTTGGGCTTACTTCTCAGCCTCAGCTCAGACCTGTTTATGTCATAGACTAATGATATTAATTAGAGCAAGGCAACTCACCTTACCAGAATCGAGTCATCAGTATTCAAATAATCACCTATCTCAAATAAGGCCCAGGGGTAAGGAGGTATTCAAATTAATGAGCGCCAGGACGTTTAAATGGGCCACTACGGTACATTGTGTGATGTACTCATTTCCTGCCTACTACTTTTTATGGACCCGAGCTACTGACAAGAATAGTATTTCATTAATGCATCATGGTGACCAAAGAACCTTAACCCGGAGGTATACCATTTGGCCTCAGATGACACACACACACATCTTACAAAGCCAAAATTAAATGTAGGGACCCCTTTGAGTTGGCATGATACAGTAATGTCTTCCTAGTGAGTCTACTTGCCATAATTAAACGTAGGGACCCATGTGAGTTGGGATGATGCATAAAAGAATACTTACCAGAATTAAATAGGGACCACCACTACTTCCACCAAAGGCCTTTAGTATACACCACCAGCGGCAGCAGAGGGGTCCCACCACTCGGCACCACTATGTCCAGCACACACACAGTATGACCTCCACTGCTGCTGTGACACCTCCAGATATAGCATAGTGCTATGGACCTGCATGGACCAGTTTTCTAGGTCATGTTTCAAGTTCACTGGGCAGTGAAAAAACCTCTTTTGGGGAGGTTTAACTGTACCCTTGGTGAATGCTGACCTAGATCTCATCTGAGGCAGGTCCATTATCAGTGCCACCACTCAGCTAAATATAGCTGACTTGAACTTTGAAGGTCACCCTGATCCCATGTGTGTTAGCCAGACTGTGAAAAAGAGGTCAGCTAGGTATAACCTGTGCTATTTCTGGTGGCAGCTAAATATAGCCTGGTGCTGCAGTGTTAACTTACAAATAATGGTTAAAAGTAAAGTATGTCAGGGGGGTCACCACTTATTTTTCTATGCAGAATCAAACCTGCTGGTCCAGTGCCATTGTCATGGATGTTGAGAGTGTGGGACCCATTTTGAGGAAAAGTGCCAAATAACACTTGTCAAAGGGGGCCTACCTGATGCTATTAACCCAGAACTGTTTTTCAGAAGTATTATCTATGGACATATTACACGACTATATATAGGCCTGAAAATCCCGTGTTGCTGCACTCAAATGGATGGCCCAGAATGAGGTTTGCTCAGTCTATTGTATGTTTGCATTTCAGGTAAAGGTGAGATGGATATAATATGTGTCCCTAACCCTTCAAAATTGGCCAAACAGCACCCCTAGTCAAGGCCACTGGAGGGCCCACACCCAGGGCCTATATTGGGCCCAGATATGACCCCTTTCCCTTGAAGCTATGTTTGCACAAAGTTTCCAAATCTCAATTTGTGCCCCCCCCCTCTCAGGCCTCTGTCCAGGCATGCTCTTAGGCAACTACCTTACCCCAACCAGTGTCACCATGTTGCTAAATATAGCATACTCCACCCTACTCTGGCTGATCCTCTCCCCCCAACCCACGGCTCTCTGCATATTATTGAGTTGAGTGACATGTACATCGGTCGGTCCTATTATGATAAGCAGCAAGCTTTGGGTCAGTTTTTATATGTTCATCCATAGCGAACTTCAGCCTTAAACGCTCATATTTTAAGTGAGCCCCCCCTGGCTCAGGCAATTTACCAAATATAGAACTCCTCAGAACCCTTAGGCTAAAAGAAAACGTATGGTGTATGACATGTCTTTAATAGTCACATTCACTACTGTGGTATGAATATGTCTGAGGTTTAGATTGCAGCCTTTTATAGAGCACACCTGGATCCAGGGGTCTGGAACCCCATTCCATTCCCTTCTCCTGATTGGTTTCTCTTTGCTGCCCTCCTACCTGATTGGATCAATGTGAATGTAAATGTTTACTGGGAGACAGGTGATCTCATTGGAGGATCTGAATGCCTGCCCCATAGGACCTCTGTTAAGGCCAGCCAATCCCTGTGCATGTACTGAAGGCGTCTAGGGCTTACTTGGCTCTGGTGCCTATCATGCTTCATTGATCACCGGGGACTGACCATTTGGGGATGGTCTGTCCTGTACTGTTAAAAGTCACCAGGGGGTGGGGGAGATTTTCACTTCCATGGTACAGGGGGAAACCAAACTTAGGTCAAAAGAACTTTGTTTGAGATCACTCAGCCAAACAGACCATACTCAGCCAAACAGGTCCGCCCTCAGACATTTTGAAGAATTTTTCATTTTTTATTTTTACATTTCTTTTCATGTTTTTAGGTATTTCTTTTATACTTCTAAGCAATATTTAGGGTAGGAAATATATGCACATTGTTTCCTGTTTTTGTATGCATTCTTTCCTGGCAACAAGTTTTTGTAACCATGATAACCAATTATGATATACTTACAGGCTTGTGGAATCCATCTAACAATACATACATGCCCAAATAGGATCTCAGTTTAGAAAAAAAAAATCTGACCTACTGACATCAACATTTTTGACCATGTTACTAGAAACTTACACATTTTTGGCCTTATTGTCTGGCACGTCCATAGGTAAGTCTTATAGGTGAGAACTTACACTCCTTACATACCTCCTCCCTCTACAAATTTCAACAGGGGCCTAATGGATGCCTGGTGGGGTTTAGTGGGAGCCATTCAACTTATATGAAGAGACAACACGCGCCTCTAGCACACAACGGTGATCTCAGAATCTCATAGCGTTACTGTCCCAATGAGATCAGTCCATGATGCTAGATGCATGTGATTTCAGGGGTGTCAACAAAGCTGCTGATTCATGGTTAACTGACACCCTATGGCCAGAGACATCTTGTATCCCCCCTGTGAGGGTCATGCCCCATGGCCAGAGACATCTTGTATCTCCCCTGTGAAGGTAATGGCCCTAGCCAGTGACAACTTGTATCTCCTCTGTGAGTGTCATGCCATATGGCCAGAGACATCTTCTATCTCCCCTGTGAAGGTATTGAATTTGATGTGCAAACCCACTGTCCTCAGTGACCAGTGATGCCAAAGTCAGTGATTTCCATCTGTGCACTCTGGTAGACCTGTGTGTCCTTAAAAGGTATGCGGCAAGTCCACATGTACCCCCTCAGTTGTGTGTGGTGCACACAGTATGTTGTAATGTATGTGCCAACTCCACATGTCCCCCCTCAGTTGTGTGTGGTGCACACAGTATGTTGTAATGTATGTGCCAACTCCACATGTACCCCCTCAGATGTGTGTGGTCCAAACATTATGTTGTAATGTATGTGTCAACTCCACATGTACCCCCTCAGATGTGTGTGGTACTCACAGTATGTTGTAATGTATGTGCCAACTCCACATGTCCCCCCTCAGATGTGTGTGGTACTCACAGTATGTTGTAATGTATGTGCCAACTCCACATGTCCCCCCTCAGATGTGTGTGGTACTCACAGTATGTTGTAATGTATGTGCCAACTCCACATGTCCCCCCTCAGATGTGTGTGGTCCAAACATTATGTTGTAATGTATGTGCCAACTCCACATGTACCCCCTCAGATGTGTGTGGTACTCACAATATGTTGTAATGTATGTGCCAACTCCACATGTACCCCCTCAGATGTGTGTGGTGCACACATTATGTTGTAATGTATGTGCCAACTCCACATGTACCCCCTCAGATGTGTGTGGTGCACACACTATGTTGTAATGTATGTGCCAACTCCACATGTACCCCCTCAGATGTGTGTGGTACTCACAGTATGTTGTAAGTTATGCACAAACTCCAGATGGCCTCCCTCAGATGTGTGTGGTGCATACATTATGTTGTAATGTATGTTCCAACTACACATGTATCCCCTCAGTTGTGTGTGGTGCACACACTATGTATAAAGGTACCCCCTTCAGCTAGTTTTGTGTGGTACACACATTATGTCCAACAAATGATGAAGTCCTCGGTGAAATTGTGTAATGTAGTTCTTGCCATGAATATGACCTTAGCCATCGTAATAGCATTGGACATCTATTACTCACTCACTCACATATCTCTAAAGCAAGTGATCCCACTATAATAGCTTTATGTCAATGATATTAATTAGAGCAAGGCAACTCACCTTACCAGAATCGGGTCATGCATCAGTATTCAAATAAGCGCCTGTCTCAAATAAGGGCCAGGGGTAAGGAGGTATTTAAATTAATGAGCGCCGGGGCGTTTAAACGGGCCACTACTGTACATTGTGTGATGTACTCATTTCCTACCTACTGCTTTTATTGCAAAAGAGTGGACCCAAGCTACTGACAAGAATAGTATTTCATTAATGCATCATGGTGACCAAAGAACCTTAACCTGGAGGTATACCATGTGGCCTCAGATATTAATGCTCCATTTACCCTGGTCAAACCTTTGAATCATCAAGATCAAATAAGAGGTTATTTTGTTACTTAGATGAGGGGGTTGGGGGCGTCCCCCTATTGGAGTTGGCAGATATAGGTAAAGGATTATGTGTAGCATATACATGTATGATATATGGGGGGGTAGCAGATTGCCCTATGGGCACCGCCATTGCTGAAGCTGATTACCAGCGGAACCTTATTACTGATAACAGCTTAAAGATGGGTACCAATTGCCCCCCCCCCCGAGAGGACCGCAGTGAATAGTTTGGGATTGTTTCATTGGCTTATAATGAAACCAGCTAAGTCAGTATAGCACAGTTTTATCCGTCATGACCGATAACCAAACCCTCCTGACGTCACGGCTATGTAATACCATGGACTACATGACCAAATCAACCTCCAAAGATGATATCAGTACTTGGACAATCACATGTCATCCCGCCCCATATCTATGTAACTCCATTGGTACGATCAATCTAAATATTACCATAAAGTCCCATGTATAAGGCACATCCCACATAAAAGCCGCACCCTGGGTTAAAAGAAATGTTATAAAATGTATCTAGTGCTTGTTTCTTGAAGGATTAACTAGTACTGTTCTATAGTAAAGGTTCCTAATAGCAACTTGGAAAGAGTGTCTATCATCACCACCTGAAGAATTATTGCAAAACTAAGGAATTTCAGCAATGGCAACCTGAAATTGACCTGCAATAGGCTTAACATCTGTCTAAGAAAAATCATAATGTTACCAATGAGTTCTTAGACCCTAAAAAAGTGCTTGTAGTAGACACTTGAAATGGGTGTCTATCATCATCACCTGCACATTTTTTGCAAAAATAAGGCATTTTGGAAATGGCTGCCCTTTTCAGGCCCTATTTCATAGAAAAACAGTTTGTACCGTAAAACCTCACCTATAAGTCCACCCCCAAACTTGAGAATTTTCTTAACCCTTAATTTCATTATTGGATTGTAATTTTGAAGTAGATGTATAGAAACCCTGTTACTTTATTTGAAATAGAAACAAAAGATAATTTCTTGAATTAACTCTGAAGGTAATAAAATATGAGTAAAAAATTAATAATTTTTTTTTATCTGCCCCTTGGAACATTTAAACATAAAGCAGCTATCACTGGCTTCCATTGATATAATTTTCTTTTTTCTTTTCCTAAATCTCACCTATAAGTCGACCCCCCAACTTGAGGCTAAAAATTTGAAAAAAAAAGAAAATGGCAAAAGAAATTGACCTATAGGTGAGGTTTTACGATATGCATGATATCATACTCAGTATAGTATATTTCAATGGGTAACACATGGCTTTTATTATCCTTCTGTCTATTTCCTACCCCATTAAATCCTTATTGAATTTTGATGTGTTTTTCAGACCCTTACGTGCCCAGAATTGTTTTGAAAAAAAAATGTTTTTACCAGCATGGTTTAGATAGTGTGGGCCATGTTCTTTATTACACTGAAATTAAATTGCCACCTTAAAGGCAATGAAAGTAGCATTGAAATATCTGTCAGAAAATGTGATATGAAGCATATGTCAGACCTTAGACCTTTTCATTTATCGACAGAGAATGAAAAGGATGTTTAAGATTGAATTGAGCTAATCTGGATAAAATGACCAAGAGTGTCATATATTTGAGCATTTTAGTCAGGGGAAAGGTTATTTGCTATGTGTAATGTAAGTGTTATTTACAAAATCAAATGGATTTTTTTTAATTGAAGTAGAAGGAAATAGGTAACATCATTCAAGTCTTGACCAAAGATCACAATAGAATAATTTTTATCACCGATTTTTGCATATTTATCAATAATTATGTCAATTTTTGTGGATTTTCTGTCATTTATATGGTTTGCCGTATACATATCTAGAGTGTGCACCTCTGTATGCATTTCAAATAGTTAAAATCGTATATTAGGTTACCAATTAATGACCAATAAATATTAATATCATGTATTTGGTATCATTGGAAAGCTCTTCTCATGGCAATTCTTTCACTCTTTGATTTATCTCAATGTGATGATTAGTACACCCCGAGTAGCCTGCTGAAATGTTTCTCGACAATGATGTTTCCACTTAGAAATGGATTTAGGACGTTCAAAAACCCCTATGCAAACTTTCGTGCTTTCTGCCAAAAGTGCCAAAGTTGATGTTATATTCCCTAGACTAAAAATGAGAGCTAGGTAGTATATTATGTATTCCAAATATTCCTCTAATATCTTGCTTGTGAGGATCCCATGAGGGTAAAAAAAAAACCTTTATTTTCGCCCAGACAGAAAAAGAAATGTCCTGCCCCTCCTGTTCACAATCAATATATTTAACTGACCTATGTCAATTATTTACCCCTCACATGTCTAAGTACCCCATGTATCAGACAATTGATCACTGCCCATCCTTTCCAGTTACAGGGGAGAAAGTGTTTCTTGTCCGGGCAAAATCGTGTCCGGGCGATTGACATTTGAGTTTAATGCCATGTTTAGGGCTTCATTTCCTACAGAAATAATGATTGTATCTTCACAAAAATCTCAGGTCTTAACTATTTCACCTGTAAATGACGGAAATTACATTATTATATAAATGTCTGACATGTCCTTGCTATCATAAAATGACCGTATTCATAACAAACTTTTAACTTTTGCATGTCCGGCCCAGTGACATTTGAGTAATATGTCATGTTAAGGGCTTCATTTCTTACCGAAATAATGGATGTATCTACTTGAAAAGCTCTGGTCTGGACCATTTTGACCTGTAGATTACAACCATCACATTATTATATAAGTCATATGTGTCCTCCTTCTTATAAAATAAACATACCTTTAACAATCTTCTGTCCCAATTCTGTTACATTTCTAGTCCAGACAAAAATTCAGCATTCCTGCCCCTCCTGTGTCCAACTGATAAATCAAACTATCCGAACTATGCCAGTTATTTACCCCCCCCCCCTCCCCTCAGATAGCTGAGTACCCAATGCATTAGACAATTGATAACTGCCCATCATTTCCAGATGCTGCAATAGAAAGTGTTTTTTTGTCTGGGCGAAATCCGGGATGGGTATTGGTTCACCTTCTACACACTAGGGGGAGGGCTGGGTATACCCAGCCCCCCCCCCTGGTGTGTAGTAGGTGAACCAATACCCAGCCCTCCCCCTAGTGTGTAGTAGGTGCATCATCCCTTATGGCATACAAATACCAACAATTTGCTGCATCATCGGTACTTGTTACAAATCTATGTTCATTTCCATCTTTATTCTTTCCAAACATATGACACCCAACAAGTATACATGATAATAAGATTGACCTTCAACAAACATGTTACATTTGAATATAGTTTCTAAAACAACTAGCTTTTGCTAGATGAAAGTGGGAGAAATTTAGAAAGTAGGAAATGTGAAAATGGATCTGGTATAATCAAATACAACAAAAACAATTTGGAGAGAGTATGGAGCCAGATGTTAACAGATAATAATAATATCATGGGGAGTCAGCAGGGTCTGGTATTGATTTGCACTGATTTGACTCCTATCAATTATATGTGGACTTTGAGAGATTTTTCAAGCAAACTTCAAGAAACTTACTACCTTGTCCGACCGCCAGATCTTCCGCAGACGCCCAGGCCATTCTGAACATAGATCTGTCATTGCTTCAATATTGGCCTATTCTCTGTTCTCCTTGTTGTGCTAAGCTGGGCAAGCCGGACGTCTAAATGAGTTAAGCCATGAACAAATAGACTTTCTAAAGTCATCGGTTTTATTGATGTATTCAGATACCATGCAGTACAATATATATGCATATCATATTTGCTCATATACTATACTTGTCATATATTAGACAGCTGTAGATGGATAACTTGGACCAAAGTATCCCCCCATTGCAATAAAAAAAAACAAAAAAAAAACTTTGATTTGAATTGAATTGCATCCACGATTCATACTCAGACACAAAAGATGCCTATTTAGGCCGAGGACTAACATCTTGATTTTCTGGTGTAGCGGTAGTGCCTACAGAGAGTACTTTTGTGGTGGTGAGGACTAACATCTTGACATTCTGGTGTACCGGTTATACCTACAGAGAGTACTTTTGTGGTGGTGAGGACTAACATCTTGACATTCTGGTGTACCGGTTATACCTACAGAGAGTACTTTTGTGGTGGTGAGGACTAACATCTTGACATTCTGGTGTACCGGTTATACCTACAGAGAGTACTTTTGTGGTGGTGAGGACTAACATCTAGATGGTGAGGACTAACATCTTGATGTTCTGGTGTAGCGGTAATGCCTACAGAGAGTACTTTTGTGGCGGCGAGGGTTGTAGACATCACAGGTGCCATGTCTCTTATAGTGGATCCTACAGCGGGTATTAGGTGACTGTGACGCCGTGCGCCAGTCTACAGCCACACACTGAGGATCTAACACACATTGTGTGAGACAGGCGCTCTCAGTGCATACAGCCTTCAATTTACCACCATACTGACACACGCCTCGTAATAACATCAAGTCTGTACTGCTGACACCTACAGCGGAGAAAAGGACACTTTCATTATAACAATATGTTTCTCTAACTTAATGAACCTTTTCATTCATTCTTTACAACATGTAAATCTATATGTTAGTAAAATGTGACAGCTGCCTAGAAACTTGTTGGTTGAAAGTTGAGACTGAAATCGCCTTCCCATAAGGATAGCCCTGGACATATCATGCCACTTAATTATCATATTGTGCTATAGTAATTGCTGTTTATGCTGTCTCAATAGGTACTTACCAATTTTTGTTCTTGATGTTGATTTCACTGGTGTCGAGGTGGTTGTTTTTGTGGTTGCTGTTGTGGTTGCTGGTGCTTCAGTTGTCATTGATGCTGTAGTTGTTGCTGTGGTGGTAGTAGTGGTTGATGGTCTTGTGATGGTAGTGGTTGCTGGGACTTCAGTGGTAGTGGTTGTGGGTCTTGGTGTATTATTTGCTGATGTGGTTGTATTTCCTGTCTTATTCGTTCCTCCGTCTTCACCACACAGTTTATACGGGGTACCAGGACAGTAGCACTGACAATCCTTACCTACAAAGCCTTCCCCAGGACACGTCTTGGGACTGCAGTGACCTGAGGAAAAATCAAACAGAATTACTCTTTTTGAGATCCGGGTTGCACAGTTCCAAAAGTTTTTATCCCAGGTATTTGATTTTTGCACACTTAAACTCATATAAAAAATATTGTAGTAGTAGTATTGGACCAAAATGAGTGATTCAAGCAGGAGTGATATTTTGATGTTTTATCTCATTTTGCGACCCGTGCTTAACGAGTTTCAGAATGCCATACAGCACAGGCTATGAAGAATTACCCCTTTGGGTTGGTGACTTGAACCAACCTTTCTAAATATCCAAGATATAATGTTTCCAGTCAATTAAAATGCTATTTAGTAATACTGAACTGGTTTTTTCATCAGAGATTAGGCATAGAAACTCACGTCAGGCAAGCATCATACATCCTTTAACTCACCTGCACATTGGTAAATGAGGTTGGCCAGTTTGATGTCATTGAAGCTGAGAGAATCACTGGTCCCGATAAGATCCTGGAACTTGGGGTCCAGTGTGCGGATGGTCTGTGCACCATCTACTCCGAAATACTAGAAAAAGGTAAAATTTGTACGCAATCTTATAATTTCCTTTTTTTATCAGTCACCTGTGTAACGCTGGATATCAAAAGTATTATTCTTTGAGGCCTATAATTCATTGATGCCTCATTGGAGCATCATTGCGACCTTACAAGGTTGATACATACTCTCGTAGGGTTGGCATGATGCACCAATGAAGTGCTAGTGAGCAGTCTCACCAACACTTCATTGGTGCATCATGACGACCAATGGGCATGAATCATTAATGCATCAGCTGACCTTAACGGATTAAAACTCAACAAGAAAAATGTGGCAAGGACCATGAATAGGAGTTGCCACTCCATCGCTAGTCACTGCGGGTGACATCACTGAGGCAGTATGACGTCACCAATGACGTCATAGGTGACAGGGAGAAAACCAAAAAACATTATGGAGTTGCTACGGTCGCTACGCTCCCAGCCACTGACGCGGCTTGCAACTCCAAAAAACTCAACTCACCGTTTTCCCATAGTGCATGATACTGAGGTAGTCGTATGGCACACCATGGTTGTTGATGTCACTGACAGGGTGACGCTCAAAGTTATCCTCTTTACCATCCTTTATATTCCATTCCCATATCTGTACATAACGGTCACGGTCAGGCCGCGAATGTTCATGCCAGAATCCTAACACATGTCCCAACTCATGGAGAACTATGTCCTTCTGTAAAGGATAATTAGTAGGTATAGATCTATTGTTAGAAAAGGTTTGATATTATCTTGCATGCCTTGTCAAATTTCTATGAGAAACAGCCAGATGTATGTCAGATTGCTTTCCTTCTTTCAATGGAGTTAACCTGGTCAACCATTTTCATTCCTTAGCTTTATGGTGAATAAAATTTTACAGTTACACTTATATATGTTATGTCTTCTGGGGGGCAATTCATAAAAACTCACAAAGTCAGCAAAGACAGACGACCATAGAATTGGGATTTTCGTCAATACATAAAAATTATTGAAAATGGTAGAATTAACATGTTTATGCATACTGTGATAAATCACCTTTATACTCATTTTAACCAAACGTTTTTAAGGCTTGATAGGGTTGGAATATCTATATAATATGCAAATAATTCTTGAAATATCTTTCTAGAATGAACGTTTCTAAATCCATCGTTTAAACCTTAAATGTTCATCAGTTTTTATGAATCGCCCCCCTGATACAATGCAAGATCTCTGGATATTGTGGAAAGTAAGAAACACTTACTGTACGACAGCCTTTTGCTAACTTCATGCTCCTAGAGCCTTCATGCATACCAACAGGAGCAGAACATCTGTGGAAAATAAAACAAATTTAGTTGACTATCAATGAGATGTGATAGTGTGGTAGTGTAGTATTATGTTTTTAATATTACTTCACAAGTTTAACACCAAATTTCTCATGGGAATCCCTGTCATTGTATCCATCCGTGTTAACGTATCTGTTCATCTGTACATGAGTAAATATAGCCCAGTTATAGTTCTATTTGAACCTCAAACTCATAGTTAAAGCTCTTTGTTCATTTTGAATTAGTCTTTATTAACCAATATTAATCAATTAGAGGAAAATATCAAACTTACCGGTCTCCATCTGTAATACGGATATAGTTGTTATCACTGCTCATGTAGGGTCTGATATTTAGACATGTGTACAGGTTCCAGTCATCTACAGCTTCCTGGATCTGGGCTTGCTCAGCTTCACCTGGGGAGAATAAAAAAGACAGAACACTGGTATAATGAATTATGCAAATCCACCTCGACAAACGGTTGTATCTAGGAGGGCGGCTCAGGTTGCATATGGCAGCGGTGTTCCCCTATTAACAAATGTTCCAGGTATGGAAAACACTGGCAATGAGAGAGCACTGGTGAAAATGCAGCCACCGGCAAATATGCCAATGATTTCCAGGGGGGATCAGCCAGCACCAGCAAAATGCCTGCCTTTAGAGTATGGCTAAATACTTACTGAAACCAGTGCTCATCTTGTAGGGATGGTACTGTTAGGCTTTACTTGCCTATCAAGAGAACCCACTGGGATTGGTATTTTGTCAACATTTTGCAATGTAGCATTCTGGATTGTTTGGCATGATGAATGAAAGCGGCCCTGGTGAGTAAAGGCCGCTGATGCAGGAGTGCATCATGCCCATTGGTCGTCATGATGCACAGATGAAGTGCTGGTGAAACTGCTCACCATCAATTCACACAGAAAAAAAATGAATCTAAATATCTTAGGCAAACGTTAGCTGAAATGCCTAACTTTCAAAGCCAAGTTAGGAGTTTGCACTTGCCTGAGTTTGCCTAGGCTACATACGCATAGAGTTTAGCCACTCAGAGCAGTGCCTCATTATTTAAGACGCATGTTCAATGCCTCACATTATTTTCAACCCTTAAGCTAAACTGCTCTGGGTCTATTACATGGTCACAGACTCACCACTGTACATATATGAGTATATTTGAATATCCATAGGACAGGTGTTTTACATTCTCCTTTCTTGCTCCTTCAATTATTTACAAACTTATTATGTGTATTTTGTTAATTATTATGTCAGGTTGAATTGTAAAAGCCTTGTCATGGCCATAGTCATGGAAATCACCATTATTTTTATATCTATGGGCTTCCACATGATGTACACTTACTGTAAAAACCCTCATGCAAACCAAACTGCCACCTGGTGTGAAGAATACTACTATCCTTTACACAAAACTACTACCCCTTAGACAAAGAAACCAATTTTCTCTCTTGGCTAAGTCAAGTCAACTTGCCTGAATAGGTTAGTCAATATTGCTAACATGTTAGTTAGATGTTGGTCATGTGTTGGGGGTTTTGCCTGATTAGGTGTTTCTCCTAAGTTAAATTAGATTTACTAACTACGTCTTATTTCTGTGCGTTGGAGCATCATGCAAATCCTATGGGTTTGTGACATAAACTCCCGGAAGGTCGGCATGTTGCTCGAATAAAGTACTGGCGAGCAGTCTCACCAGCACTTCAATGGTGCATCATGACGACCAATGGGCATGATGCATTAATGCATCAGTGGCCCTTAAATAGTCAATACAAGAGATGATTGTAAGCTTCTAGAGTATATATGGTGAGATACTTACTGAAACCAGTGCTTATCTTATAAGGGATGGTATTGTTTGTCCATCTTTTTGCGAGGTCTCGTTCTGCTTTTCTCTTGATCCTCCGTCCTTGACCCACACCGCTCTCTGCTTCCTTGTCCCTAAAAGGGGCAAATACAAACAAAATATCCCACTTCATCAGTCATGTGTACCATTTCTTCAGGCACTGCAGCTGCACACAGCCACTACGATTTGACACTCGAAAACCTAGTGCCAGTACTTGTAGATATAGTGCCCTACGACTGCTCTGTATGATCAGCCCTTATGTAGTTATTTCACAGAGTTTGGTAGAGCAGTCGTACTTCTGCAGAACCTACATGACCAATACTTTTGGGCTGTAAAGTCACTAAGTTAAGGGTCGCCACTTGAAGGTGATAGTAGTCGCAGTGTGTTTAGAAATGGCCTCCTGAGCTAGTGCCATATATAGTAAGAGTAATAAACAGAATATACTGTATTGGCCTTATTTGATCCACTTCTTTAAATTGTGTTACCAGTAAACATCCATAGCAGTGAGTTAAAACGATTATGAATGAATGCCTACTACCCCAAACCATACATCAAATAATAGGGGGTCTGGGTCACGTGACCATTTTGAATTTCCCGCCAAAGGGGAGGCCTCTGATTGGCGAGTGAGTAATATCCTGTAGTTAGCTATAGTCCCGTTCCGATACATTATATACTACTAATGATAACAGATTGAACTTATATACTACTAATGATAACAGATTGAACTTACAGCCTCAGTAGTTCCCGATACTCGTTATTTCCAAACTCCATGTCCAGCTCTACCAGTACAACATTACTGGGTACCTCTGTTGGGGAACCTGTGAAAGGGAAAGGGTCTGTTGAATGGTACAGTACAGTATGGGCACAGGAGCTTGAATCAACATTGAAATAATGTTGGTCAACCATAATCGAGGTTATTTCAATGTTCTGTCTGTGCTTACTTGGTAATTTCAGTGTTACATTGGTTCTGTATGTTCAAATGTTATACTGTACAAAAATACTATTGAATCTACTTCCTGGATCCTTGTAAAACTGAACAGTAATTGAATAGCATTGAACCAGTGTAGTTTTTACAAGACGCTCCAGGTGGCAGTAAAGTGGTACACAAAAGTACAAGGAATATCTGTAAAATAATGACAGATCTCTGGTAACTTTGGGCTGAGGATTGTAATGACATTTTTCACAATTATTTAGATGATGTGACATGAATAAATGTTAGAGGTACACTCACTGTGTTCCTGAGCTGATAGAATCGTCTCATCTATAGCCCTACAGTTTACTCCATCCAGAACCTACAAGTAAATGGTTTATTGATTGGTACCAGCAAATTATTTCTTTAAAAGATTGGATATATGTCTTAATTTTACCTCTTACAATATAAAGATAACTATATTATGTACAACGGGTAGGTATGGTTTAGTTTCTTCACACTGAAAACATGGAAGATCCGAAACTAGTCAGCGGTGACCACTTGTCCTCAAGTTCACAATACCTAAAACCACAACTTTAGGTAGTCAAAATGATGACTTTGGGTCGTCATCCTGACGACTTGAGTTGTCAATATCTTGACTCTGTACTGTCAAAATTGTCATCCTGACGACTCAGGTCATCAGGATGATGACCTAAAGTAGTCGTTTTCACTACCTAAAGTTGTAGTTTTAGGTATCGTCAACTTGAGGACCTAAACTGGTCACCGCTGACTAGTTTTGGATCTTCCATGTTTTCAGTGCAGCATCATCAGTGCACCATTACTGAACCTAAATAATACCATAATTTCCCAGATGTAAGGCACATATTATACACAGGTTTTTTGTTCTCCCTCTTTCTTTTGTTATGTATGTTAACATAGATTTTTTTACTTTATTTTTTACCATTTTCTAGGTGCGTGTTACGTGGGGGATGTGCCTTATACGCAGAGGATACCTATATATATATATATATATATATATATATATATATATATATATATATATATATATATATATATATAGTACACTGTTAAAGAATACCATAGATCAAACTCAATAATTTAGAAAGATTTATTGTTTATACAGAAATAACTTTTCCTCAAGTGCCTTTCAAAGAGAAATATGTGATAACTAAGTAGTTAATCATGTTCTTTGTGTGTGTGGGTGGGGGGGGGTAAGCATGTATTCACCACTGTAATAAGAGTCTCACACACGTAATGTAAGTGTTCAGTGCCTGTTGGCGACCACTCCACATTAGTTTTTGTACAAGCCAACGTTAAGTGATTTTAACCCTCTCCCCTCCAGATAGCCTACACGCCCCCCCCCCCCAAGGGAGGTTAAACCTATATTTTGAATATTTCGGGTATTTTTGTCAACGTCAAAACTATTCTAAACATATGTAACATCAGTTAGAGGGAGGAATTCGGCAATTTTGCAGTCTTATAGATTGTCCCTTAGCAAACCGGGTCCTTGTAAACTTACCATAGAGACAAGGAGGGCTATCAGAAACATGCCATATCCCATTATGATGAGGTCCTGTGCACATACAGACTAGTAAAAGGTTATAACATGAACCAGTCGTGTCTGTCACACTGAAGGCGTGATGTGATGGGACTCTGGGGAGTCTGCGATTTATATATACACTTCCCATCCCTCCCTGGTTCTGCTAACCACAATTATAATAAACCACAGTTATGATATCATCCTGGGGTTAGACTCATCTTGTGGTCAGACATGTTACAACCTGTTGGTGCAGATATCCACGCCTGTACCTCCACAGAAGGCTATTGTGTCTAGACATGATAAAACATGCATGTTGCTTGCATAACTGCAAATTTTAGTCAGGCCAAAAGAATTTGTTTGTTTCAAGTAGCATCTATTCTAAAATCTATGGGACGTAGACGGGTTTGATTTCTTTTTTTTTTAAATAATTCTGAAAGGTGGTTAGCGGGGTAGACTGTTTCAAAAACTCAAAACAAGTGTTGCCAATTAATGTAAGCAACTCATGATTACAAAATCCACATACAAATCGTTAAGAGGTTTCTTCTTTTTATCTATTAATTTGTTTGTTTTTTGCTTTTTCTTTTTAAACTGAGGATAGAATGATATTGCCTCTAGCATTTTGCTATCGCAGAATTATCTTGAACTCACGTCATCAAATATTATTTGAAATATCATCAAATACTTCTATAAAAAGTGGAGTTTTGATCTTTTTATTCTCAGATAACATGAAATAAATACAAAGTTGCAGTACTCTGCTCTCTACTCCCACTTTCTTCGTGCTCTGGCCTCGTATGGGACAACAACAAACCCATGTGTGAAGAAACTGGTCATGCTGACACTTTACCCCGTGCCACTCTGTCTATTTCCTACTCACACACTTGTTCCACTGGTGATGATATCACATGTATGAACATGTCGTGTATACATAGATAAAGGCTCTGTGGTTAAGATGTGTATAATCCAGGAACTGTCACAACCAACAGACTAAGACTGTCTGAAGAAAGTTTCCTCCTTATGAGATTTTGAAAAATACCCACCAGGTATGGCATGTAAATACTCATGGAAAATACAGTTGAACTACAGTTGTTTGGTGGAGGAGATTCAAATATTAAATTGTAATGATATAGATGATATTTTATCTACAGAGATATATATTGTGTTTTTTTTTTCTTTTATTCAAATTTAAACCTAAATTATTGTATATCAGGAAAAAATAGAAAAATAAATCCTGATAAGAAAACTGACAGAGCAATAACGCACCGATGGTAGAGTACAACCAAAACTCTGTTCTCTGAAGTTCTACCTAAAGTTAATAAGGCCACAGTCTAGGACCGGCCAAATCTGTATATAATTATATCTGTATACTGCAATTTTATTGTTTAGTGTTGTTGGGGTGTGCCGTATCAGAGCCCTGTCTTTGATATTGTCAAGAGCAAATGATCCAGGAGGACATCATAGCATCAGATCAGTCCCCCAGCAATGGTAGGAAAACCCAGCCCTATTGATTTATCTGATGGTAGGATGTGATTGGCATGCATTGACACAGGCATCACTATGGGTTTTACTCTTAGCTGTTGCAAGCCTCCCTTTCACAAAAGGGCATAAATAATCATTTACCTTTATCTAATGAGCTATGTATAGTGTGTACCTGCTACCCCTCAGGGAGGGAGAATGGATCACGTGATAGGTCATGTAACACATGAGTGGCTTTTGAGTAGAGTAGTGGTAATAATACATACAGCTAGTACTGTGGCAATCCACTATCGATTTCTCAATGGGACTTGCTGTGGCTGATTAGGCTACCACCAGTACAATAGATAGGGTAGAATGATTGGTTTTATAAGATCAATAGGATTTGCCAACATCATCATCGCTGGGGGACTGATGGTAGAAAGTTTTGAATTAACTGCCTGGCCTATCTTAATGAAGGGTCTGTCAGCCTACCTGCATACTCATACATGTTTGACAATCACTTGGGAGCATTCAAGCAATGTACCCAGTTAGGCTCTACTGACAAATGAGCTCGGATCCCAGATAATTTGTAGTACACTTATAGTAAAGATAAAAATATTCAGTTTAGCCTCAAGTGTATCTTAATGTGTCCCCTGTGGCATTGGAACTACTGACAAAATGAAACAAGGTACGGATTTAGGATGATCGACCATGCCCCTCACCCCCCCTGCTCAGGGAGGCTATTGTTTTTATTGCTAGATAATAACCTTTATTGTATAGTATACAGTTTATATAATTCTTGTATGGATTTGAAGTAAGTGTAAGGCATAGGGAAGCAGTTGATCTTTTGTTCAACTTTATTCATGTTCTGTACTTATTTAAAAACTATAATAACAATGTCACATAGCTTTTAGACATTATATCAAGCTGCATAGATGTATAACATAACTGCACACAGTTAATAGTCCTCATCTCCATAACCGCCTGAGTCAGTCCTCACACCTTGATGTCCCGTTAAAGCGGTAGTGCCTACAGACGCGGGGTCTTGTTTTGCTTTGGCGACGGTTAGGCTCATCACAGGCACCATGTTCCTTATAGTGGATCCTACAACGCTTCCTGTGCTTTGCAGCTGCCCGCCATGTCACAGACACACAGTCAGGGTCCCCTGCACAGTACCTAACACACGAGCCCTCAGTCCGTATGGTCCGCTTCTTTATACCCCCGACTCACATATTCCAGGCACTAACGTGAAATCGGGGTGGTTGACATCTATGGGGGAGAAGGAGAGAGACACAGAGTAACAATTTAATAAGAAGTGTCTGGCAACAATATTATGGGCTAGTCCATACTGTTACATGTAAACTGTTAAAAAAAACTTTCATAGAAAAAACGAAAATTCATTGGCAACAATGGATGCCAATCTTTCTTCTTTAATGTAAGGTCACCATTTATCAAAAGTCACCGCAATTATTACGGCTTTTTACAACCATTAACTTTCATTAATACTCAGCCAATATGTCAAATCTAGAAAATTCACTGTAAATTCCACGGTAAATTCTAAATGAAAGATATTTCATATACTATTGGAACAAATGAATAATTCATCAGGGCATCTTAGTGCCAGGATTTTATAATCACTATGGTTATAAATGAGTCTTTGAAAGGCACATCAGACTCTTCTTAACTTTAGAGAAACAATGTATAAGAAAATAGATTACCTCAGAGTTGCGATGATTCAAAGAATGCAATGGAATGTCTTTATAAATATTTTCTGTTACCACATTTTGGACTACTATGATATCCTTGTTACTCTCCTCTGCCAAACCAAGACACATAATCTTTGATTATCAAAAATCAATAGAACAAAATGTAAATTTTGATAACATGGTACATGACCCAAAGTGAATATACTTACCACTACATGGGAACATCAGGTTGTACAGATCATAACAAAGCTTACCACTACATGGGTACATCGGGTTGTACAGATCATAACAAAGCTAACGTACCTCTACATGGGTACATCAGGTTGTACAGATCATAACAAAGCTAACCACTACATGGGTACATCAGGTTGTACAGATCATAACAAAACTAACTTACCACTACATGGGTACATCAGGTTGTACAGATCATAACAAAGCTAACATACCACTACATGAGTACATCAGGTTGTACAGATCATAACAAAGCTAACTTACCTCTACATGGGTACATCAGGTTGTACAGATCATAATAAAGCTAACGTACCACTACATGGATACATCAGGTTGTACAGATCATAACAAAGCTTACAACTACATGGGTACATCAGGTTGTACAGATCATAACAAAGCTAACGTACCACTACATGGGTACATCAGGTTGTACAGATCATAACAAAGCTAACGTACCACTACATGGGTACATCAGGTTGTACAGATCATATCAAAGCTTACAACTACATGGGTACATCAGGTTGTACAGATCATAACAAAGCTAACGTACCACTACATGGGTACATCAGGTTGTACAGATCATAACAAAGCTAACGTACCACTACATGGGTACATCAGGTTGTACAGATCATAACAAAGCTAACGTACCAGTACATGGGTACATCAGGTTGTACAGATCATAAAAAGCTTACCACTAGATGGGTACATCAGGTTGTACAGATCATAACAAAGCTAAGGTACCACTACATGGATACATCAGGTTGTACAGATCATAACAAAGCTTACCACTACATGGGTACATCAGGTTGTACAGATCATAACAAAGCTAACTTACTACTACATGGGTACATCAGGTTGTACAGATCATAACAAAGCTAACGTACCACTACATGGATACATCAGGTTGTACAGATCATAACAAAGCTTACCACTACATGGGTACATCAGGTTGTACAGATCATAACAAAGCTAACGTACCACTACATGAGTACATCAGGTTGTACAGATCATAACAAAGCTAACGTACCAGTACATGGGTACATCAGGTTGTACAGATCATAACAAAGCTAACCACTACATGGGTACATCAGGTTGTACAGATCATAACAAAACTAACTTACCACTACATGGGTACATCAGGTTGTACAGATCATAACAAAGCTAACGTACCACTACATGGGTACATCAGGTTGTACAGATCATAACAAAGCTAACGTACCTCTACATGGGTACATCAGGTTGTACAGATCATAACAAAGCTAACGTACCAGTACATGAGTACATCAGCTTGTACAGATCATAACAAAGCTTACCACTACATGGGTACATCAGGTTGTACAGATCATAACAAAGCTAACGTACCTCTACATGGGTACATCAGGTTGTACAGATCATAACAAAGCTTACAACTACATGGGTACATTAGGTTGTACAGATCATAACAAAGCTAACTTACCACTACATGGGTACATCAGGTTGTACAGATCATAACAAAGCTAACTTACCACTACATGGGTACATCAGGTTGTACAGATCATAACAAAGCTAACTTACCACTACATGGGTACATCAGGTTTTACAGATCATAACACAGCTAACCGCTACATGGGTAAATCAGGTTGTACAGATCATAATAAAACTAACCACTACATGGGTACATCAGGTTGTGCAGATCATAACAAAGCTAACTTACCACTACATGAGTACATCAGGTTGTACAGATCATAACAAAGCTAACGTACCACTACATGGGTACATCAGGTTGTGCAGATCATAACAAAGCTAACTTACCACTACATGAGTACATCAGGTTGTACAGATCATAACAAAGCTAACGTACCACTACATGAGTACATCAGGTTGTACAGATCATAACAAAGCTAACGTACCACTACATGAGTACATCAGGTTGTACAGATCATAACAAAGCTAACGTACCACTACATGGGTACATCAGGTTGTACAGATCATAACAAAGCTAACGTACCAGTACATGGGTACATCAGGTTGTACAGATCATAACAAAGCTTACCACTACATGGGTACATCAGGTTGTACAGATCATAACAAAGCTAACGTACCACTACATGGATACATCAGGTTGTACAGATCATAACAAAGCTTACCACTACATGGGTACATCAGGTTGTACAGATCATAACAAAGCTAACTTACTACTACATGGGTACATCAGGTTGTACAGATCATAACAAAGCTAACGTACCACTACATGGATACATCAGGTTGTACAGATCATAACAAAGCTTACCACTACATGAGTACATCATGTTATACAGATCATAACAAAGCTAACGTACCACTACATGAGTACATCAGGTTGTACAGATCATAACAAAGCTAACGTACCACTACATGAGTACATCAGGTTGTACAGATCATAACAAAGCTAACGTACCACTACATGGGTACATCAGGTTGTACAGATCATAACAAAGCTAACGTACCACTACATGAGTACATCAGGTTGTACAGATCATAACAAAGCTAACGTACCACTACATGGATACATCAGGTTGTACAGATCATAACAAAGCTAACGTACCACTACATGGGTACATCAGGTTGTACAGATCATAACAAAGCTAACGTACCACTACATGAGTACATCAGGTTGTACAGATCATAACAAAGCTAACGTACCAGTACATGGGTACATCAGGTTGTACAGATCATAACAAAGCTAACCACTACATGGGTACATCAGGTTGTACAGATCATAACAAAACTAACTTACCACTACATGGGTACATCAGGTTGTACAGATCATAACAAAGCTAACGTACCACTACATGGGTACATCAGGTTGTACAGATCATAACAAAGCTAACGTACCTCTACATGGGTACATCAGGTTGTACAGATCATAACAAAGCTAACTTACCTCTACATGGGTACATCAGGTTGTACAGATCATAACAAAGCTAACTTACCTCTACATGGGTACATCAGGTTGTACAGATCATAACAAAGCTTACCACTACATGGGTACATCAGGTTGTACAGATCATAACAAAGCTAACGTACCACTACATGGGTACATCAGGTTGTACAGATCATAACAAAGCTAACGTACCACTACATGGGTACATCAGGTTGTACAGATCATATCAAAGCTTACAACTACATGGGTACATTAGGTTGTACAGATCATAACAAAGCTAACTTACCACTACATGGGTACATCAGGTTGTACAGATCATAACAAAGCTAACTTACCACTACATGGGTACATCAGGTTGTACAGATCATAACACAGCTAACCGCTACATGGGTAAATCAGGTTGTACAGATCATAATAAAACTGACCACTACATGGGTACATCAGGTTGTGCAGATCATAACAAAGCTACCTTACCACTACATGAGTACATCAGGTTGTACAGATCATAACAAAGCTAACGTACCACTACATGGGTACATCAGGTTGTGCAGATCATAACAAAGCTAACTTACCACTACATGAGTACATCAGGTTGTACAGATCATAACAAAGCTAACGTACCACTACATGAGTACATCAGGTTGTACAGATCATAACAAAGCTAACGTACCACTACATGAGTACATCAGGTTGTACAGATCATAACAAAGCTAACGTACCACTACATGGGTACATCAGGTTGTACAGATCATAACAAA
The DNA here is from genome assembly GCA_949317995.1 of Acholoe squamosa. Classification (NCBI taxonomy): domain Eukaryota; kingdom Metazoa; phylum Annelida; class Polychaeta; order Phyllodocida; family Polynoidae; genus Acholoe; species Acholoe squamosa. The sequence goes on along the minus strand of OX439041.1, from coordinate 81,779,169 downwards.
GCTAACGTACCACTACATGGGTACATCAGGTTGTACAGATCATAACACAGCTAACTTACCACTACATGGGTACATCAGGTTGTACAGATCATATCAAAGCTTACAACTACATGGGTACATTAGGTTGTACAGATCATAACAAAGCTAACTTACCACTACATGAGTACATCAGGTTGTACAGATCATAACAAAGCTAACCACTACATGAGTACATCAGGTTGTACAGATCATAACAAAGCTAACTTACCACTACATGGGTACATCAGGTTGTACAGATCATAACAAAGCTAACTTACCACTACATGGGTACATCAGGTTGTACAGATCATAACAAAGCTAACTTACCACTACATGGGTACATCAGGTTGTACAGATCATAACAAAGCTAACATACCACTACATGAGTACATCAGGTTGTACAGATCATAACAAAGCTAACTTACCACTACATGGGTACATCAGGTTGTACAGATCATAACAAAGCTAACTTACCACTACATGAGTACATCAGGTTGTACAGATCATAACAAAGGTAACGTACCACTACATGGGTACATCAGGTTGTACAGATCATAACAAAGCTAACTTACCACTACATGGGTACATCAGGTTGTACAGATCATAACAAAGCTAACGTACCACTACATGGGTACATCAGGTTGTACAGATCATAACAAAGCTAACCACTACATGGGTACATCTTGTTATACAGATCATAACAAAGCTAACGTACCACTACATGAGTACATCAGGTTGTACAGATCATAACAAAGCTAACGTACCACTACATGAGTACATCAGGTTGTACAGATCATAACAAAGCTAACTTACCTCTACATGGGTACATCAGGTTGTACAGATCATAACAAAGCTTACCACTACATGGGTACATCAGGTTGTACAGATCATAACAAAGCTAACTTACCACTACATGGGTACATCAGGTTGTACAGATCATAACAAAGCTAACTTACCGCTACATGGGTACATCAGGTTGGCCATTTCGTTATCCCTGACGCTAGTAGAGGAACGGTCCCCGATAAAATCCTGGTATCTGGCGTCTATAGTGCGGATGGTCTGTGCCTTGTCTTTTCCATACGCCTAAATCAGGGGAAAGTTGAATATGATTATTTGATGACATTTACACATCGAAACGGGGGCCTGCTATGCGCAATGTCAAAGTTATTATCCTATTCTTTTTAATATCATTGAATTGCATGAAAGTCTATGAGTACAGAGTATGAAGATATCAGTAAAGGTTTAACATTGGTATCGAATGAGGAAACAAGGCCATTAATAATGACGCCTTTGAAAAGGCTCTATACAACAATCAGCAGATAATGTTATTTGATAGGGTAAAGTATACAGTGTTAGGCTATATTAACTACAACGAGACAAATAAACACATAAGATCTCTGTGTTCAAGTTATTTAGTAACATCAAGAAGGTCCACTTACAGTTTTCCCATAGTGCATGATACTGTAGTATTCATAGGGTGCACCATAGGTGTTTATGACTTCCTTAGAGTGGCGTGTCAAGTTATTACCCCATCCATCATCTATGTTCTCGTACAATATCTGTACATAATCGTCACGGTCCGGCCGCGTATGTTCATGCCAGAATCCTAGTGCATGTCCCAACATGTGTGAAATAATCCCTTTCTGTAAAAGATGATTTACAGATATCAACTAATAATTCAGTTTCTAAAAAATAGTGGAATGGCATTAAATAAAAAGGGAAAGTGACTATTCTTTCTGAATAAATGAATACAGAAGTTGCAATTTTCGAAACTTTGAATGATAAGTTGCTGTTGAGAATAGTTCTACTCTACACTTACAGCTCAGTATTAATATCATATCAAATAAACATGTCTATGATGCCCTGGTTCACCTTATCGGTGAGGAAATAATTTTTTCTAAAATATCCCAAAGGCTTTGCCACTCATGTATAGTGTTGTATGAGGGGTGGTACGGTAATAATGGGTCGGTTGTATAAGGATATGTTCCTTATATTTTCCTTGTCTAAATTGATTTCTCTGAGTATTATGGAGAATTATGGTATGGTCTTACCGTGCGACAGGCCTTGTTTAATTTGATGTTGTTAGAGCCCTTGTACATACCCATATATGCAGAGCATCTGTGAAAAAAAATTTCAAAGATGCTTTTTTAAGTGACATTTATTTCTTCATAATCTACCCGCAAACGTCATCTTGAAGTATATAATTCTTAGCAACATTTTTACTCTGATAGATCAAGCCTTATTTCCTGAGATTTGAACTAGTAGCAAATTGTACTTTGTAAAGTTTTCACATCTGGCAGTTAATTCATCATGTCATATGGAGAGATTAAAAATGTGAACATTAAACTTGCTCTTCTCCGTCTGTAAAGCGGACATAGTTAGCGTCACTGCTCGTGTAAGGTCGGAAGGTGAGGCAGGTGTAGTAGGTCCACTCACTTATAGCATACTGGATTCTGTAATAGTCATCTCTACCTGGGGCCGGGGTAGAAATAGACAGAGGAGGTTCATGAGATATACTCCAAACTCCAAAGCAATATTCCACAATGTCGAATGGAATATTTTTTTCCATTGAGTGAGTAAATCGGGTAAATCTCTGTATTTATTTCATGTTGCCTTGGTATCAAAATCTAATATCCTCAAAAATTACTTTTCAATATGAGATTTCAGGCTATTGTAAAGGTACCAAGTGAAAAGTGTTTCACCAGATGCGGGACTCAAACCCGCGCTACCTTCATCCGGAGTCCAGTGTGCTAACCACTACACTAATCTGGCTCATCCACATTCCATACTTGGGAACCTTGTACAGATCGCGTCATGGCTGCAATGTTTCACAGTTGAAGGTTTTGTTATGGCTAATTTACAACATGTGTGTTAGATGGCAGCACAACCCTGTACCTACTGAAGTCACTCAGTATTATACAAACAGTCTACTTACTGTAGTCCTCTGCTATTATATAAGGGATGGTGTTATCTGTCCATCTTCTTATAATTTCTTGTTCAGCTTTTCTCTTTGTCCCGTCTCCTTCAGTTTCACCTTTGCCTGCCTCTTGGTCTCTATGATTAGCAAAATTCATCAATATAATGAATATTTTCTACTTATAGTGTTAGTGTAGAAGCGTAATGACCAAAGCTAGTTAATATTAAGAGTGCATGGAACAAGTGCATATATTGGTCTTCTGTGTGCCAGGAGATCATCATTTTCCTTTTAGAAATGAAAGCAATGCTCTTAAAATAATGTTCTTGTGTCTTTTTTTTCACTGTAGCCAAAGGTACACATTTATAACTATCTAAGATATGCATTGAATGGTTATAGTAATATTCACCGTCTCAGCATTTCCTGATACTCATCGGCACCAAACACCATGTCCAGCTCCACCCGTACAAAACCACTCAGTACATCTGTACGGGAACCTGTGGAATAGAGCAAGTGTCATACTAGTAATTGTGCATGATCAAGTTGTCATATGAGAAATATCATAAGACTAGTGGTATATAGTGTAATTACCTCAAGGCTCTTATAAATAGTGTTATTTCCAGTTGTCACTGGTTTATTCAGCTTTAGGCAACATGTAAGAAATATCAATCATACAGTAGTTAGTATGTAGGTAATTTGTACATACAGTAAATATACAGTAATTTATAAAGTATAATGTTCAGTTCACTCCACCTGTGAGGTATTAATAATACAATGTCCAGCATAGTTCTAGGTGGGTTCCCACACCTAGCTCCTGGCCTGCTGCTTAGAGGAATAATGTAATAATGAATAACTTTACCCTCTGGTGGATGTCTTGAGGAAGATAGCCTCTGGCCACTAATGATGGAAACCAATGCCTGTCTAGCATAGTTTCACCATAGTGCAGTGGTATAGCAGGTAGCAGGAGATGACTGGAGATGTTACCTCTAGAGCGGTTCTTGGTGTTCTGACTGTCTAGGAGGTGCAGCCAGGCTATTTGAAGCAAATCCTGGAAAGCACCTCCAGACTGACTGGAGCCAGTAGCATTTGCCTAACTCTGCAATTGTTTGAGGGGAGTCTTTCAAGTGTCACTGGGTGACAAAGGACCCCCATGGACGCCGCTGTGTCCCCCTTTGTCTTGGTCGGTTCTGCATCTTCAGACCCTCATATCTCGATCGTTTATGCGTCTATAACCGCCATTTTGCGCATGCGCGGAGTTGAATGTGCCAAGTTCATAATGCCTGCTGGATAGGCGCGTAACGCGCGCCGGTTTGTCTGTAGTGCATTCGGAGGTCGATTCAGTCTCCATGGCGTAACTTCCTTAATAATGAGAGTTCCGCCTTGATCTTGGGCTCATTCTAACCGTCTAATTATGGGCTTTCCATAAATGCTTTAATATTTGACCTAGGTTGCTCAGGAGCGACGTTAGAGCGACCGGAAGGTTATGGCGTTGTGCTTATGTAACCCATTGTTCAGTCATTAGGGTGCTCAGACACTCATGACGGCGTCAGCGGTGCTCAGGCACCCGTGACGGCCGGTTGCATTCACTTACAAGTTATTAGTTTGTGCACTGAACCATGAGGTCGCACACTGAGACCCTCATTTTTATTATATTGTGCAGTGAACCATTAGGTCGGACCCTTTGATGTCATAAACTCTGTCTAACTGACTTGGTTTGGTGTGCAGTGGGGCATGAACGCTCTTATACAAAGTTTGAGCGCTCTTATAGCTCTTAGAACCAACCTATGTATTAATTTCTTAGATATTCTTTGATTAATACAATAATATGTTAGAATTTATGGAATAATAAAATGGTATATCATAGAATACTCCCTCTCCCCCGAGAAAATGCGAAACTCCGTCATTTCCCCGAGGGAATGTACAATCTACATATATTTTTACCTTATCTTGGAGTTATATACTGTTTTGTAAGAGGATTTGAAGTAGTGGGGAGTGCTTCAAATGCAATTTTTGTGGTAGAGCTTTGTCAGTATAAACAATTTTCTCCTGGGTATAAGTACATTTCCGAGTTTCTATATCTTCCCATACCTGAGTGTATTTGCTTATGTAACATCTATTTTGGGTACAATTTTCCATTTTTTATGTACAACATACAATTTGGCAAATAGTGTGCAATTGTGGCATTCAATATTCACTTTAGCGTGCAAATTGAACATAAATGACAATTTAGTGTGCAAATTTACAATTTCGCGTGCAATTGTGTTCAATTGACAATTTTTGTATGCAAATATATAATTTTCGCGTACATTTGGCAATTTTAGTATGCAAATATATAATTTTCGCATATATTTGGCAATTTTAGTATGCAAATATATAATTTCGCGTACATTTGGCAATTTTAGTATGCAAATATATAATTTCGCGTACATTTGGCAATTTTAGTATGCAAATATATACTTTTCGCGTACATTTGGCATTTTTAGTATGAAAATATACAATTTCGCGTTCAATTCACAATTTTAGTATGCCAACATATAATTTTGCGTTCAATTGATAATTTCTGTATGGACATGTATAATTTTGTGTACAGCTTGGTTACACATAAAAATGTTGATTTTTTGTAAAAAAAACCTGATTTTAGTGTATGAATTGGGTACAGACATATAGTATAATGTGCAACATACAATTTAAGTGTGCAAATTGGGTACAACTTACAATCTAGTGTGCAACATACAATTTTAGTGTGCAAATTGGGTACAAACGTACAATCTGGTGTGCAAACCTTACAATTTTAGTGTGCAAATTGGGTACAAGCGTACAATCTGGTGTGAAAACATACAATTTTAGTGTGCAAATTGGGTACAAACGTACAATCTAGTTTACACTATACAATTTTTGGGATTTGAGACAAATTTTTCCGAGGACCGGAAAAACAAAGTACTTCATGTACAATAGGCTTGTTTGTCTCTGAGTTACTCTTTGATTTTGCTATATGGGTGTATTAATTGGCAATTTCGGCAGTGGGCCGCTGCTTTTAATTGACTTTTCCCTAGCCTTCTTGAGTAAGTGTCCCTGAAAGAGATTATTTGGTGAGTATCTTAAGTAAACATTTTTCATGTCAACAATTTTCCTCAACAATTTTTTTTTTTTTTTTTTTTTCATTCATTTTTCCAACAATTTTCTTGGATACCTAAAGTGTGTTACTTTAAGTAAACCTTGGTATAGTATACAAGTGCTATTGGGTACAAAACTGTCTTAGTTATCTACCTGCATTCATGTATATTAATGTTAGATTTGTACAATTTACAATTTGTAATTTGCAATTTCGCAATTTTGCGCGTATATGTGCGCATTAATCATCGATTTTGTGAGAATACCATAGATTTTCATATTATACATCAACAAGTGGCTGTGTATATTTTTTTTCTAAATCAATTTTTCAATACTTTGATAATTTCATTGACAGTGGAGGTGTGTGTCATGTGTGAGATGTGTCATCTCAGTATCTCCTGGTGGTGGACTGGGGGCAGTCTAGGCTGTGGGCAGCCTAGGCTGTTTCCACAGTCACCGGGGAGGGCTGGTGGTTTAGAAAATTAGCAATAGTCTGCATGTTTGACCTTGCGGTCTCCTCCTGGTGTTCGTCAATAATTATATCTGTTGTATTTTCCAGTGCTGTCATGGTCACCGGGCTGGTGCCACAATCGTTCTGGAGAAGCATGGAGTAGTGCAGTCCTTTGTTTTTAAGGGCTGGTATGGTACTGAACCTAGTGCGCCAAGGTAGGTGTATCACCTGAGGGAGGTGATAAGCAAATTCTCCTCTCTGTGTTGTTATAACTGCTGGTCCGTTCCAGGTAAATATAGCCTTAGGTAGTGGGAAGGTTTTAACCACTATATCCTTATAGGTCGGGGCAGCTGCTGATTTAATCTCATCAAATTCATGTGGTATTGGCCTCAAGGGTAGCGCGAAGTTTGAGTCTCCACAATATATTTCAAAATATATTGTGGGATTTGTGCGCTTGGCCACATTCTTCTTGCCACAGTGTGTCTGTGCAAATTTCTTAAGGTACTTCATTATTCTGTAGGCTGAGTAGATGGTCAGGGTGAATAATATAGCAATTATCAGGGTGTGGGTTTCCTGAATTGTGAGGAAAGGGGTGTGGGTTTCCTCTGTAGGGGTTAGTTTGGTAGGATTTTTATCTGGGAGCAATTTGTGTAAGGGCAGCTCGGAGACTAGTCTGAATGCTTTGGCTGTAGGCAGGTAGGCTACAGTCCCTCCTAGTCTGTACAGTTTGAGTAGTATGTATACTATAAAAATGTGAGCTGATATCCCTAGGATGAGTCCTAAGCTTTGGAAGATTGGATGCTCTGTAACTCGACATAGGTGTGATTCTACGTAGCGTGTTTCCATTTCCCTATCAAGCTTGGAGGCATCTTTCAATAATGTTTTGGCAAAGGGCTCTAAATTTAGTTGAGTAATATCATCCATGATTGGATTTTCCTGTATTTTTTCTAAGGTTCTAGAAAGGTTTACTACTGGGAAATTTGGAAGATTCTCTCTTTCATCTGGTTTGGTTTCGGAAATTTGGTTAAGTGCTGCCATGAATGGTAAATTGATTGTCTTGAGAATGTAATGAAATGATAAGGTTGAGTTACAGGGCAACCTTGTGTTTGGAAGAGAAAATTCTCCTACACTGATTGTGCACCCACAGGGTACACCTATGATTGAGTAGGACTGGGCTTTTCGAGTTTCAGACGTTTTACCATGGCAGTTGATAAAGTAATGGGGTTCATTAGTAGTGACCAGATACTCATCTTCAGAAATGGAAATAGCATGGGTGGTAGGTGCTTGCAGTGGTGAAACTGTAAACTTGCAATGTTCCTTAATCTGTTGAGCCTGGTTAGTAAAAATGGCTACAGGGCATGTAGGCCTGTGTTTATAGATTCTACCATTTACATCTCTGCATACCTTTACTGTAGTACCCTCACATGCCTGCATATCTGCTGAGTCCAATTCGATGAATAATGATTCGTCGTAAGATACTGCTAGAAACTCAGTTGTGGTTTGCAACTTGGTAACTCCTCTGGTGGGGGTCTCCTGTGTGTCTATAGGCACTGGTGATGTAATCATTTGGTACAGTTTGAAGGTTGAGGTGGTAGATTGTATTATAATGTCCAGATGAATATATATATGGTGAGCTGAGTAAGTGTATGAAGTCAGCTTCTGTGAATAATAGAAATCTAAGTCATTAATTGTGACTTGTGCTCCAGGGTGTGTAATCCTAAGTTTGTTATTAATGTCAATTAAGTATCTAGCAAGGTCTGAGGGTGGTACTATATCAGGGGTTAGGATCCCTGATGATAGCATCCTCAGGGCTGCATTTGTCCTTTGCAGTGATTGAACTGTATTCATTCTTGCTGCTATGATAATTAATGCATCATTTAATACTTGCATTTTCTCCCTTTGAGTTTTCTCGTGCCTTGAATATGAGTCAAGTGACCTGGACATGTTAGAGGCCCACAGGTTGACGGTGTCGCCTATGGTGTTGATTGTGCTGTCTAGTACCTTCTTATCTTGGATGTATGCTTTAACAAACTTATCTTGTCTGTCTGTGATCTTTTCAATGAGACTAGCTGCTTCCTGATCTTGTTTAGCAAATTTTCTTAGTATTTCATCTATGTTCTTGAGCTGTCCCATTACTTGGTTTACATCTTCTACTGTGGCTAGACCTAGCACACCGCGAAACAGGGGTGCTAGAAAACCCAGTATGGCCTCTCTTTTGGCCTTGTCCAATGTGTTTATGGGGTTGGATAAGAACAATTTGATGGAGGCTAATGTTTCATTTATCTGCTTGTCTGCAATTCCCAGCAAGGTGTCTAGCTCCTTAGCTTGTTGGATAATTTGGCCAGAGGTATGATCTTGTAGAGTAGGAGTGGTCAACTGGAGTATTCTATCCCTTATGGATCCTTGGGTAACGGGTGCCCGAGGTATCTTGTAGGGGATAGCTAACAACAGTGTTGTGGTTGTATGTCCATTGACCAATGGTTGAGGGCTAGGTTTGAATACTACTCCTATGTTTTGTCTCACCACAGGTGTATAACCTGCAGTAAGTGGTTCTATAGTATATAATAACAGCATAGTTAGTAGTATGGGTGAAACTCTCAGTCTCCCCATGGTGCTTGTGTAAAGCAAGTTTGCTGTTTTAAAGTCTTGTCAAATTTGTAGTGATTTGGTGCTGGTAAAGTCTAAGTGTATGTTGTAACACTTTAAATGAAGTGGTTCAAACTGTACCTTTGCAAGATTGAGCTGTCTTGGCAATATGTCCGGTGAGTCTATAGAGATTGACCAGTAAATGGTAAGGTCAGGTTGAAGGTGAAGTAGGTGTGTTCTTTATCCTAGTGCAGTCTCTCCTAATGGAGAAGTGGGCTGGCTAATTCCCAAGTGGGGTCCTGTAGACTTGTGTTCCAGACTGCAGCTGGATGAAGACTGATGGTGGGCTATGGTCCACAGTGCTTCTTATGTAGCCTACCCTACCCACATCCATTGTGGGCCTGGTATTGTTTCTCTGGAGTCCATGCATTGATCTCCAGTGTCTGCAACTGTGGGGGTCTATTGTGTAGTCTGTGTACTGGTAATTAGCTCCTCCTGTCATCCAGGACAGCCATTCATGACCGTCTAGACAGTTGTCTGAGGGTAGCTTATAAGGTCAATTGATCTCTATAGACTGCTGTGTTGGCATAGCGCGCTCTTTCATGTGGGGATTAGGCTTTAGACACTCCATTGTGTTACCCTTACTCTTCTTAGACTTTGTGTCTGCTTTACTTGGGGGGTCCCAGTCTTTGACCCTTTCAGAGGCAATAACCTACTGATATATTTACAAATTTGATTGGCTTTATATACATATAAGTAATTCATTATCAGTCACACATGCCTTATGTGTGGATGAAGAGAATTTGTAATACATTTTGAAAATCTTATGTTCTTTTGGTATCTCAATCTGTTTCTAATTTCTTGAAACTGCACCACACCTAGATGTTTTTCTTAGTATGTGGTGTGCAGGCCTAGGCCTGATAGGGCCTATGCCTGTGGTTTCTCTTGTAAGGGTGATATCATTTTTGTTCCTTACAATTTTGTTGTAGTATTTGGCTTCATGTGGAATAAGCCTGTGTGCAAATTCATTGTTTCTGACAGCCACAACCTTTTTCAGTCTGTCTATGTGCACTGGTCTGGCCACCAATAGATTGGTGTCCAAGTTTTTGAGTTTGGCACTTGTCAAACTAGGTCTGTCTACTACAACATATGGTCCCATAAAAAGGGGTTGAAGTTTCTTACACTCTGTGTTGGTCAGGATTCTTGGTATGTTTAGGTACACCATGTCGGTGACCTTGATTTCCTGTGGTGTAAGTTTCTTATCATATCTATCCTTCCTTTCCTTTTGTAGCTTGGCGACCCTTTCTATAGCTTTCCTCCTAGAGGTATCCTGATTTGTTATCATGTTAGCTACATGGTCTGCTACGGTGGATATGTCTTCCTGTATTCCCAGCCCTAAGTCCATTGGGGTGGCTGGGTTTCTCCCATGGAGTAGGAAGAAAGGGGTGAATCCTGTGGTTTCTGTGTTATTTAATGCAAAGGTTATGGGTTCAATAAATGAATCCCAATTGTTTTGGTGCTTTGAGCAGAATGCTCTGAGCGCTGTGCCGATGCTAGCATTGAATCTCTCTACAAGCCCATTTGATTGTGGCCTGTATGGTGAGGAGAATTTATGTTTGATCTTGAGGTGTTAAGTTAACTTTGTGAACTTTGCACCTGTATAACATGTTCCATTGTCTGTTTGAAGAGTGGCTGGTGTTCCATGATGACAAATTATGTTCTTGTAGAACTCTGCTGCTGTTGTTTCAGCTTTTAAGTCAGTAGTAGCCCAAGCTGTTGCATATCTGGTAGCATAATCTATGCAGACGTGTATATGTTTGTTTCCCCTGGCAGTTGTGGGAAGTGGTCCCACCGCATCTAGGTTTAGGAACTTCATTGGTGAAGCCATGTACTCTCTCACTGTCATTGGTGTTTTGTGTGAGTGTACTTGCCTTTTTGCTGTGAGGCATGTGTGGCAGGTGGAAACATATTTTGTTGTGTCTGCTAGCATAGACTTCCAATATACCCTAGGTCGGAGTGCTGACAGCATCCTACTTGAACCAAGATGGCCGCCAGTAGGTGAGTCATGGAAATACTGTAGTGTACTTGTTACCCATTGCTGTGGTATAACAATTTGAAGTGGTACAGTATTGGTTTTTCTCCAATTTATGGGGCATATATGGACTAATGTACCATTTACCAAGGTGTATGTCTGGCCTTGGTTGATGATTCTGTTTCCTTGTGCTTTTGGTGCAGGCAAGGTCCCATCCTCAAGATATTGTATGAGGGGCAATAGTTCCTTGTCCTTTCTTTGTTCCAAGCCAAGGTTTGTACCTGAGATGGATGTGTCGGGAATCTGATCCAGTAATTGATTTATATCTAGCACATGTTGTTTTATTCTGTCTCTTTCTTTTTCTTTTTCATCGACTATTGGCCTATCTTGTGCCCTTTGTTGGGGTGTGTCACTCTTGTTTTGGTGTGTAGGCTCCTTTGGAGGGCCTATTCTCGCCTTGATGGGAGTGGTAACCTTTTTTTTTAAAGGCACAATTTGCTTTTTGTCATTCTTCTTTGTCTCAGAGTTCTTTGATTTAGTAGATGCAGTGTCTTTTGTGACATTTTTCCTGGCAGGTGGGGTTTTGGTAGGCTTGTTTCCTGTGACCTTTTTCTCATTTAGAATAGTTTGTGATTGTGTGGGGGGTTTTGGTGTGCCCTCCTGAATCATTTCTCTAGTCTTTGAGCGTGTGGTCATAGGACACAAATGGTTTGATGTTTCCTCTCCCTGCATTGATTCAAAGAATCTGACTGATTTGGAAGTTGCTTGAGTAATAGCATATATTGTGTCTTCTGAATCTTCATCATCTGAGTCAGGTGAGGTGAAGGGTGGCTCCTTAGGAGTTGCCTTCACCATCTGATTGAGTGATGAGAATTCAATAGGCTCGAAGTCATTATCTGGAATGAGTTGTGAGTATTCTCTCTCACAATGGCAAAACACATAGTGTGTAGATTGCTTCAAGATACCCCTAATGGGTGTCTCTGGCCTTTCAATGGTGTTGGGTGGATCATCCCTTTTGAATGGTACTTTCTTAGTTACTTTTGCAAACTTGGTTCTACTGGCTGCTCTAACTCTCCTTGGTGGGGGTGGAGGGTTAGTCATGGGTCCAGAATCTGGGTATTCTCTTCTAGACATAGCATCTGGTGGTATGTTATCATCACCTTTCACATGTTGGATGGTGAATGAAAATTGCTGTATGTCTAGAGCCCATCTGGCCCATCTATGTGTGAGTCCTGTATTGGTTAATAGTGGGATTAGGGCTGCATGGTCCGTGTATAATTGGAAATGTCTAGTCTCTAGATAGTGTCTGAAATGTAATACTCCATACACTACTCCCAGTAGTTCTCTCTCTGTGGTATTGTAATTTCTCTCATGTTTGGAGAGGGTTCTACCTGCAAAGGCTACTGGTCTGAGTACTCCTTCATTATCTCTCTGTGAGAGTACAGCTCCTAAACTCACATTGGAAGCATCAGTTGCCAAACTGAACTCTTTCTCATAGTTTGGGTATCTGAGAAGAGCATTGGTACAGAGGGCATGCTTTAATGTTTTGAAGGCATTATCTGCATCCTCTGTCCAGACAAATGCTTTGAGATGTGTCTGTAGATCATACAATGGTCTAGCAATTTGGGCATAACCTTTGATAAACTTTTTGAAGTATTGGCATAGGCCTGTGAAGGATCTGACATTTTTAACTGATTTTGGTGTTGGAAAGGTTTTGATTGATTCCACCTTTGTGGGAGATGGTTGCAGTCCCTTGGGTGTGACTCTCATTCCCAAGAAGTCTATTCTGTCTATGAAGTATTCACATTTTGATTTCTTCAGTTTGAGTTTACCGACTCTTAAGCTGTTGAACACATCTTCCAGGTCATGGAAGTGTTGTTCGATTGATGGTGATAATACCAATATGTCATCTAGGTATGGTAGGGCACATTTGTATTTGAGTTTGTTCAGAATTAATGTGACTAGATGGCAGAATCCTGCAGGTGCGGTCGCTAAACCCATTGGCATCCTTTCGTAGACATATTTTTTGTCATTCGCTATGAATGCGGTTTTATGCTGGTCCTCCTGTCTTATAGGAATTTGAAAAAATCCCTGTTGGGCATCTAGCTTACTGAATACTCTTGGTCTGAGTGACCCTATCATGTCTAGAGTGTCATCGGCCCGGGGTGTAGATAAGGCTTGATTTATCGTGTTTTGGTTCAAATAACGAAAATCTGTGACGAGCCTATGGCCTCCCGATGATTTTTGTACTAAAAAGGATCTGGAAGCCCAGGGGCCCTCAGCGCATTCTCTCAGAATGCCCTGTTGTACTAGCCTTTCACACTCTTCCCCTATTGCGGCCTGTTTTTCTGGTGTTTGTCTATATGGTAGGAAATGACATGGTACTGCCTCAGGTTTTACATGTATTGAGTGGGTATACAGGTGTGTAGCACCAATGTCTCCATCCTTTCCTACAAATATATCATCATACTTGGTCAGCAGTGATTCTAATCTATCATGCTGATCTTTGGATGTGAGCACAGATTTTGGTGGAACATTCTCTTCCAATTCTGGCTCGAGGTCATGTGCCTCACTATGTATAGCAGCTATTTCAGAGAGTCTGATTGAGTTGGGTTCAGGGTCAGCATATATGGACTCACAGTCTGAGTCTGTGTCACTGAATTGAGTTACATCCTCAGGCCGTATGGCTGAGATGGATTGATCAGTGTGTGGGGTAGTGTCTGACACCTGTTGAGGTTTTTCTAAATCAGATTCCTTGACTTCCTGAAATAGAGCTATGATGGCACCCTTTTTGATTTTATGTGGGCGCCTGCTGGTGTTGAGTAACACTAGGGGATGTTTGTTATTTTCCCTGGGGGTTACTGCTGCCCTTTGAACTAGATATGGGGCATTGTTATTTCTTTGGAGGTTATCTACTACTCCAGTTTTCCCTTGCAGTGATTGAGTAGAAGTGATTTTACCCAATACTGCAAGTTCAGAGAATGGAGGGATGGTAAAATCCCTCACTGCCCTAATGGGTTTGAGAATTTGTTCAGGATCAATATTAAATTCAATTTGAGATTTTGTAGTGCTTAAGAAATCTGTGCCGAGTACCACGGGCTGTGTGAGGTTGGGTATTACAGCAAATTGGTATTGGAATCTGACACCTTGGATTCTAAAGTTCAGCATAGCTGAATGTCTAACATGACACACCGATCCATCTGCCAAATGGATGTTGATTTTAGATTTCCTCAGTTGGATATGGAATCTCTTCTGGAGGTCCATGAGGAATGATTGTCTGACACAGGTGATAGTAGCACCTGTATCAACCAAACATTGTACATCTGAAACATCATATAGATTTGCATTGATACAGCCATTTTGAAGAAGTACAATAGAAAGCTTGGTACTCTCACCTGTATCCTTTGATGATGAATCTGGTGGGGTGATGTGTATCACTGATGGACCTCTCTGTCTGTTAGATGGAGTTATTAGAACCCTGGTTGCTGTAGGATCCGGAGTTGTTGGATCCCTGATTGTTGTAGGCACCGTTGTTGTTGTAGGATCCACTGTTGTAGTTCCTATGTGGACTGTGGCTCCTACCGTTGGTTCCTTGACTATAGGATCCAGAGTTGTTGGAACCCTGGTTGTTGTAGAAACCATTGTTGTTGTAGGATCCAGAGTTGTAGTTCCTATGTGGACTATGGCTCCTACTGTTGGATCCCTGATTATTATAGGATCTGCCATTACTTGGAGTTCTATCTCTCCTATCACTGTATGAAGAGTTACCATTGTTGGAGTTGGATGAGTTGTTGTCCCTTCTACTGTTGTGTCCCCCCCGGTTGTTGTTGTAGTTGCCCCCTCTACCTCTATCTCTATTGGAGCGGTAGTTGGGGTCAAAGTTATTTCCTCTATATCTATCGGTGGGATCTTTGGAGACAACCTTATCTTCCTGTTGCCTTACATGGGCACTGGACATTAGGTTAACATCTTCCTTCTCTGAACCAGTGGTGACTTCCTGGACCTTTCTTTTTGTAGACTTTGGGTTAGACTCTGCATCCCTTGTTTTCCTAGATCTTTCTTGGGTCTCAACCTCTAAGGCTAGGTCTAGGGCTTGGTTAAAAGAGTCTATTTTCTTGTTTTCAAGAGCTACAGAGATCCAGGGCCTCATGCCTTGGGTGAATGTTTTAAATAAGGTGTTGTCCTTTAGGCATTGGGCATTACACGCTTTTCTGAGATACATTGCATAATCAGATACAGGTTCATCTATCTCTTGTGCACGGAGTGCAGTCCTGGAGATAATATTGTCTTGAGTAGCAAAATACTCTTTTAGTTCATGTACTACATTGGACCATGTCAACTTATCAGGTGTGGCACTTTCCTTGAAGGTTTCAAACCAAGCCAATGCTTGTCCTTCAAGGTACTTGGGTAAATATGTTACCATGGTGTCACTGTCTGTTAATTTGTACCTGTCCTTCAGATACTCTGGGAATTTGTGATCAATAAATAGTGCTGTTGACATGAGTGGTGATGGGTGAGAAAAAGTTTTAGGTTTGGTTACCTCGTGTTGCCTGATCTTCCTGTCGTCGTGTTGTTGTCTGTCTAGGATCCTGGTCATGTTGGACATCATGGAGATCATGACATCCTCCTTGGATCCAGAGGCAGATGGTGTGACGACAGGTGTGGTTGTGGGTGTGGGAGGCTGTGAGGTCTGGGATGATACCATCCTCATGAGATCTGATATCTGTTGTTGTGCCTGTTCTAGGGCCTTCCGATGGTCATCTAATTGTTGACTGAGGATCCTCTCCCTTTCCTTTGAGGCAAGGGCATGAGCATCATGTTGGGCTCTGTTTGCTTCTAGGGCAGTAACTGCATCTTGGATGGTCTTCTCATAGGCCCTTATCTTCTCAGCTGCCTGATTGGGTTGAGGACCTTCATCGGCGTCGGCCATGGTGGAAGGTGTGGGATCACTGGTGTGCTGTAGGTATCACTGACATGTTGGAGATCACACTGAGATTGTCATTGGGGAGACCTCACTGACGTGTGGGAGACCTCACTGATGTGTGGGAGACCTCACTGACGTGTGGGAGACCTCACTGATGTGTGGGAGACCTCACTGACGTGTGGGAGACCTCACTGACATTTTGGGAGACCTCACTGACGTTTGGGAGACCTCACTGACGTGTGGGAGACCTCACTGACGTGTGGGAGACCTCACCTACGTGTGGGAGACCTCACTGATGTGTGGGAGACCTCTCTGACGTGTGGGAGACCTCTCTGACATGTGGGAGACCTCACTGACGTGTGGGAGACCTCTCTGACGTGTGGGAGACCTCACTGACGTGTGGGAGATCTCACTGGTATGTGGGAGATCTCACTGGTATGTGGGAGATCTCACTTATATGTGGGAGATCTCACTGTCGTGTGGGAGACATCACTGACGTGTGGGAGACCTCACTTACATGTGGGAGACCTCACTGATGTGTGGGAGACCTCACTGACGTGTGGGAGACCTCTCTGACGTGTGGGAGACCTCTCTGACGTGTGGGAGACCTCTCTTACGTGTGGGAGACCTCACCGACGTGTGGGAGACCTCTCTGACGTGTGGGAGACCTCACTGACGTGTGGGAGATCTCACTGGTATGTGGGAGATCTCACTGGTATGTGGGAGATCTCACTGATATGTGGGAGATCTCACTGTCGTGTGGGAGACCTCATTGATGTGTGGGAGATCTCGTTGATATGTGGGAGATCTCACTGATATGTGGGAGATCTCACTGTCGTGTGGGAGATCTCATTGATGTGTGGGAGATCTCACTGATGTGTAAGAGATCTCATTGATGTGTGGGAGATCTCATTGATATGTGGGAGATCTCACTGTCGTGTGGGAGATCTCATTGATGTGTGGGAGATCTCACTGATGTGTGGGAGATCTCATCAATGTGTGGGAGATCTCATTGATGTGTGGGAGATCTCATTAATGTGTGGGAGATCTCATTGATGTGTGGGAGATCTCATTAATGTGTGGGAGATCTCACTGATGTGTGGGAGATCTCATTGATGTGTGGGAGATCTCACTGGTATGTGGGAGATCTCACTGGTATGTGGGAGATCTCACTGGTGACCTTTCTGAGCATGGTGTCAAGGTCACTGGGTGGGTGGAGTGGGGTTTACTGTGTGTATGATTGTTTTTAGTAATGTTGCCAGCTTAATTTCTATGTGCCTGTGAGAAATGGGATCTTAGTAGGATGTTCTCCACCACTTTGTCATACTAGTAATTGTGCATGATCAAGTTGTTATATGAGAAATATCATAAGACTAGTGGTATATAGTGTAATTACCTCAAGGCTCTTATAAATAGTGTTATTTCCAGTTGTCACTGGTTTATTCAGCTTTAGGCAACATGTAAGAAATATCAATCATACAGTAGTTAGTATGTAGGTAATTTGTACATACAGTAAATATACAGTAATTTATAAAGTATAATGTTCAGTTCACTCCACCTGTGAGGTATTAATAATACAATGTCCAGCATAGTTCTAGGTGGGTTCCCACACCTAGCTCCTGGCCTGCTGCTTAGAGGAATAATGTAATAATGAATAACTTTACCCTCTGGTGGATGTCTTGAGGAAGATAGCCTCTGGCCACTAATGATGGAAACCAATGCCTGTCTAGCATAGTTTCACCATAGTGCAGTGGTATAGCAGGTAGCAGGAGATGACTGGAGATGTTACCTCTAGAGCGGTTCTTGGTGTTCTGACTGTCTAGGAGGTGCAGCCAGGCTATTTGAAGCAAATCCTGGAAAGCACCTCCAGACTGACTGGAGCCAGTAGCATTTGCCTAACTCTGCAATTGTTTGAGGGGAGTCTTTCAAGTGTCACTGGGTGACAAAGGACCCCCATGGACGCCGCTGTGTCCCCCTTTGTCTTGGTCGGTTCTGCATCTTCAGACCCTCATATCTCGGTCGTTTATGCGTCTATAACCGCCATTTTGCGCATGCGCGGAGTTGAATGTGCCAAGTTCATAATGCCAGCTGGATAGGCGCGTAACTCACGCCGGTTTGTCTGTAGTGCATTCGGAGGTTGATTCAGTCTCCATGGCGTAACTTCCTTAAAAATGGAAGTTCTGCCTTGATCTTGGGCTCATTCTAACCGTCTAATTATGGGCTTTCCATAAATGCTTTGATATTTGACCTAGGTTGCTCAGGAGCGACGCTAGAGCGACCGGAAGGTTATGGCGTCGTGCTTATGTAACCCATTGTTCAGTCATTAGGGTGCTCAGACACTCATGACGGCGTCAGCGGTGCTCAGGCACCCGTGACGGCCGGTTGCATTCACTTACAAGTTATTAGTTTGTGCACTGAACCATGAGGTCGCACACTGAGACCCTCATTTTTATTATATTGTGCAGTGAACCATTAGGTCGGACCCTTTGATGTCATAAACTCTGTCTAACTGACTTGGTTTGGTGTGCAGTGGGGCATGAACGCTCTTATACAAAGTTTGAGCGCTCTTATAGCTCTTAGAACCAACCTATGTATTAATTTCTTAGATATTCTTTGATTAATACAATAATATGTTAGAATTTATGGAATAATAAAATGGTATATCACAAGTTTACTGTACAGTTAATTGGTTTTGGTCTTAAATCTCAAAAAGAGTTTATGATATATGACACATAATAACTTCAAAGCAGACACTTTGACCTCTTTTTGGTCATCATGATGCACCAATGAATTGCTAGCAAGTAAGAAGTAAGACTGCTGATCGCTAGCTCTTCTTTGGTGCATCATGACGACCGATGGGCATGATGCGTGTTAGACTGAAGCGAACATAGCCACTAGCTGAATGAGCTGGTACTGTGCTGCCACCTGGCAATGAAGTGTTAGACTGAAGCGAACATAGCCACTAGCTGAATGAGCTGGTACTGTGCTGCCACCTGGCAATGAAGTGTTAGACTGAAGCGAACATAGCCAATAGCTGAATGAGCTGGTACTGTGCTGCCACCTGGCAATGGAGCAGGAGTTGGAGAGGCAATTCCCTAAATGGACATCCGAGGGACTGATCAACCATTTTTCTCAGAAGCGCTGTCCCCGGGGTTCAGGTACGGGCACATCTGGTGCCAATGTAAAGGTACCAAGTGAAAAGTGTTTCACCATATGCGGGACTCGAACAGCTCACCCCTGTAAGGTGTCCCTCTGTCTGAGCTCACTCAGACCCCTGCCCCTAGAGCAGCTCCCCCCTACCCCCTACCAGCTCACCCCTGTAAGGTGTCCCTCTGTCTGAGCTCACTCAGACCCCTGCCCCTAGAGCAGCTCCCCCCTACCCCCTACCAGCTCACCCCTGTAAGGTGTCCCTCTGGCTGAGCTCACTCAGACCCCTGCCCCTAGAGCAGCTCCCCCCTACCCCCTACCAGCTCACCCCTGTAAGGTGTCCCTCTGGCTGAGCTCACTCAGACCCCTGCCCGTAGAGCAGCTCCCCCCTACACCCTACCAGCTCACCCCTGTAAGGTGGCTCCCTCTACTACACACATAGGTCTACACAGAAGTTGCTATATATGGCTATACTACAAAATCTATAGTAGAGCTCATTCTCAAGAGGAAATAAGACGCGTCATGGCTGCAATGTTTCACAGTTGAAGGTTTTGTTATGCCTAATTCACAACATGTGTGTTAGATGGCAGCACAACCCTTAAATCTTAAATCTCAAAAAGAGTTTATGATATATGACACATAATAACTTCAAAGCAGACACTTTGACCTCTTTTTTGTCATCATGATGCGCCAATGAATTGCTAGCAAGTAAGAAGTAAGACTGCTGATCACTAGCTCTTCTTTGGTGCATCATGATGACCGATGGGCATGATGCGTGTTAGACTGAAGCGGACATAGCCACTAGCTGAATGAGCTGGTACTGTGCTGCCACCTGGCAATGAAGTGTTAGACTGAAGCGAACATAGCCACTAGCTGAATGAGCTGGTACTGTGCTGCCACCTGGCAATGAAGTGTTAGACTGAAGCGAACATAGCCAATAGCTGAATGAGCTGGTACAGTGCTGCCACCTGGCAATGAAGTGTTAGACTGAAGCGAACATAGCCACTAGCTGAATGAGCTGGTACTGTGCTGCCACCTGGCAATGAAGTGTTAGACTGAAGCGAACATAGCCACTAGCTGAATGAGCTGGTACTGTGCTGCCACCTGGCAATGAAGTGTTAGACTGAAGCGAACATAGCCAATAGCTGAATGAGCTGGTACTGTGCTGCCACCTGGCAATGAAGTGTTAGACTGAAGCGAACATAGCCAATAGCTGAATGAGCTGGTACAGTGCTGCCACCTGGCAATGAAGCAGGAGTTGGAGAGGCAATTCCCTAAATGGAAGTTACTCACCTTCGGTATTCACTTGTTTTCCCAATAGCTACCTCCTAACAGAAGTGGTCCAGAAGTGGCCAGTATTTCCCAAGTAACAATCTAATTCATTGCAAAGTGACTACCTGAGAAGTAAAATCTGGGAGCTGCTTCTAAATGGAGCATGGAAGTCTGAATTGAGGTACCTATCCTTAGAAAGCATCTCTCAATCTTTTGGAAACAGCATCCTTGTTCACCGCAGTAAATATAGTTAAGCCAACATTGATGTAACATAACTTATGATATGTGTGTACACTTACTGTTCTCCAGAACTGACATTATCGTCTCATCGATGGTTGGACGGGTTTCACCAGTCAAAACCTGGAAACAAATGATTGACTGATTCATCTAGAGAATTCTAGTGCTGACACCAAGAGATAACCAGGCATGGTAATTTTCTATGTATATAGCCCTTATGTTTTAAACCTTCCAAATTTATATCTGGGGTTATTGTAGGTAATGGCCTGCTGGATGGAATTTCAGTTTCATTGTGTTTTATAGCTAGCCCTTGGGCCCAGACCCTGTCAGGAGCAAACCTGGCAATAGTTTTAAGAAGGACCCCAAACCACTTTGTTAGTCATTTAGGCTGTCCTGCTCAGCCTTAGAATCCTGCAAGATATACCCCAGCATCGACTAGCAATACTACCAACATCCAAGGCCAGGTGGCAGCATCATACAGGCCACCAAGTCATAGAGGACCTGAGATCTCTTTAACACTAGATGGGGCTTCAGGGAGTCCAGGTAAACGCGATACCAGTTTTCTTACCTGGATTTCTACAGGTAAAAAACATGTAAGAAAACTGGGATCACGTTTACCTGGACTCCCTGAAGCCTCATATCATCAGATAAACAGATCTCAGGTGATCATTATTTGCCAATACCAGAACTTAATTGGTTTGATATTTCTTCAGCTACCATAAATTGCCTTATTCTTTATAACCATCAACAGACAAACCTCCGGTGCACCTTATCAGTAGCGGAACATTTTTTTATTGGTAAGAACAGGAGATGTGTCCTTTTATTTATTTTATTTTTATCTATTTGTGACTAAAAAGTGGGTGCACTCTATGCATTATATGCACCTTATACACAGGGTGCACCTTATACACAGGGTGCACCTTATACACAGGGTACACCTTATACACAGAGTGCACCTTATACACTGGATGCACCTTATACACTGGATGCACCTTATACACAGGGTGCACCTTATACACAGGGTGCACCTTATACACAGGGTGCACCTTATACACAGGGTACACCTTATACACAGGGTGCACCTTATACACAGGGTGCACCTTATATACTGCATGCACCTTATACACAGGGTGCACCTTATACATGGGGTTTGCCTTATACCTGACTATAAAGAGAAGCTATTGCAGGGCTTATTAGCACCTCTACCAGTTATTCATGTTTATCAGGTGTCTTATATCACACCAATACATCAGAAATGGGTAGACTGATAATATTCGGTAATCCTCACATCCTTTGATATCAATTAACCTAATTAAAAGACATTAATTGTGCCCAGTTGACTAGCCGTGTATTAGGCATCATCTAGTCAGTTATTAGGTGCTTTGTTTGAAGCTCTTACTAGTAGCTTGTGATGTGCTTATAAGTAGCCTTTCTATACTGGCTGATAAGCAGCTACTTGTGTACTTTATACACAGGGTGCACCTTATACAGCAAAAGAACCTTATACACAGGGTGCACCTTATACACACAGGGTGCACCTTATACACAGGGTGCACCTTATACACAGGGTGCACCTTATACACAGGGTGCACCTTATACACAGGGTGTACCTTATACACAAGGTGTGCCTTATACACAAGGTGCGCCTTATACACAGGGTGCACCTTATACACAGGGTGCACCTTATACACAGGGTGCACCTTATACACAGGGTGCACCTTATACAATGGGTGCACCTTATACAATGGGTGCACCTTATACACAGGGTGCAATTTATACACAGGGTGCACCTTATACAGCGGAAGAACCTTAAACACAAGGTGCATCTTATACACAAGGTGCACCTTATACACAGGGTGCACCTTATACACAGGGTGCACCTTATACAATGGATACACCTTATACAATGGGTGCACCTTATACACAGGGTGCACCTTATACACAGGGTGCACCTTATACACAGGGTGCACCTTATACACAGGGTGCACCTTATACAATGGATGCACCTTATAGACAGGGTGCACCTTATACACAGGGTCCACCTTATACACAGGGTGCACCTTATACAATGGGTGCACCTTATACACAAGGTGCACCTTATACACAGGGTGCACCTTATACACAGGGTGCACCTTATACGCTGGGTACACCTTATGTGCAAGGTTCACCCTATACGCTTGTATCAAAATAATGAAACCAATCTACGCTAAGTTTATAAATGATACAATTTGAGATTTCCCTGCATCAAAATTCTAAATTTCTGAAGCATTATTGATCATTGGGAAGAGAGGCAATTTGAATCTTTTGCAGTTTTTGCAGTACCCATTTACATAATTGAAAAATAAAACTTACCATAGAGACAAGGAGGGTACAAAGAAGCACGCCACATCCCATTATGACGAGGTCTCGTTACTGCATGTACAGTGTATGTATGTAGTGTAAGCTATGTGGTAAACCACTAGGACACATACATAGAAGTCACAATATGATGGCAGTGTGATGATCCTCTCATATTTATATAGACAGCAGTCATACTGCCTGCCGGTCCCACTAACCTCAATAATGTCAATATGTGATTAGACATCCCAGTACATATACTTTGCTAACGCATCACTATTTTGTCTTTTTTAAAAAATTTATTTAAGCTGATGGGTTTTCGCGTAAGAACTGTGTCAATTGCACCATGAGGGATGGGGATCGGGCGGTAGACAAGTTTAAACATGTCCGTCTCGAGGTTGCTTCACAGAAAACATGCCGCCGCCTAAAACTCGTCATTATAGAGGAGTTTAGGGTAGTCAAGGTCAACTGACCACCTACACTCGTCATACTGACGATAGAAACTCGTCATAATGACGACTTAGGTGGTCAGAATGACGACCTAAAGTCGTCACTTTGACTACCTAAAGCTGTAGTTTTAGGTATCGTCAACCTGAGGACTCAAAGTCGTCTGCACTGACTAGTTTCGTGCCTCTCAGTTTTTCAGTGTTCCTACTATACTACAAGTGCACTCTCCACGTCCCACTGCTAGGTCTACATTTCAAAAATTTCCTGCATGCTAATTAGGTTGAATACTGAATAAACATTTCAAGATTGAAGACAAAAATTTTGTTTAGTATATACATGTTCATGATAAGGTGGATATATTGTGAAACATATTTTTTTAGATTCTCAAGATGGTCACATACATAGGATCCGTGCTAACAACTGGCGATATTCATTTCTAGCCACATCCTGCGTGTAAATTGACATGTTCTGACTTATTCTGTTGTTGATGTTATATGGATAATGTTATGACATGTGTGAGTAGGCAGTGTCAGAACTACCACTCTGTGGGGGCCATCCACAAATGCCATCATTCTGGTAGGGGTTCAAGCCCGGTATAATGGGATAAGGCCCAAATCCCACAACACGAAAATAGCCAGAAAATCCTTGTGATATAGGATATGTGGTTACTTAGCCGATATTGGGATGGTAATATCATCTAAGAAAGTCATATAATGGCTAAGAATCCTTGCCAAAGTGTTGTTATTTCAGGAGTGGAATACATCAAAAGCTTTTGATATTTTCCTCACAAGAGGCCAGAAATCTCTGTAATATATGGAAATTCCCTGTGATTTAGAGGAAAACAAAAATCTCTAGTAAATCACAAGAGGTGTGTTATCTTTTCATAAATCAGGACCCAAGTTCCACACACTATAGTCATAAGAATGTTGTACTTGTGACTAAAAGTAACAACTATTAAGTACAGTGATGAATTTCACAGACATTTCCCTTCCAATATTGGCTAGTAGTGGGGTTTGATAAAGGTAGGGGTGGCATGGGAAACCTTGTGAATTTTGTTTTTGACAAGACTCCAAGGCTGCCGATAGCCAGAATCACAGCCGTTTTAGACCCATTTTCCACGTAGTGGGATTTGGCCTTAACTTTTCCATATATCTTTAGCATTGGAAAATTGGCAACAACAAAAATGACCTATGAGCTATTCCAGTGTGTAAACATAATCCTATGTTTGTTTGTTTGCCTTGCAGTCAGATTCCTTCTTACCCTTGGTCAAATGTATTCAGAATCAGTTAGGAACTCTGACTAGACCTGTTGCCCCTGAATTTATTCATCTTGATTTTCAATTTCTTTCTTTCTTTATCTAATGTTTTTTGTTGTTTTGTTGTTGTATTTTTGGGGTGGGAGGGGTGGGGGTGTGGTAGCTTAAAGGTTGAAAATAACCATTGAAAAGGACCATTTCTCAACTTTGATTTTTCATTAAATGGGAGGATTCCTTCATGAAAGGCCAGTTTTACAGGATTTCTACTAAATCCCCTTACAAATCAATAATTACTAAGTATGGACTATGAAGCTAGATGTAGTGGCTATTATAGATGTGGATTCTGATATATATATATATATATATATATATATATATATATATATATATATATATATATATATATATATATATATATATAAACCCCCTTATCACATCATTATCAAAAGAAGAAATTGAGAGTTGCTTTGGTTTCCCAAAGCAATCAAGATTTTAATCAGAATATGTACATCATAATCTTCAAGGGTATCATGATTCAAGTAGAAATGTATTCAGATCAATTGTACAAATTAATTATGGTTCAACACACTGGCGTGGACTGGTTACCAAGTTTAGTCTGTGTAGGTGTTATCCATATGCTATAGAAGGGTGAGAAACTAAAGGGAACAGTGCCACCCTCTGGTGCTTTTATTTGCTATGCACAGACCTCGATTACGGAGGTGAGGGGTTATAGCATATATAGATAACACCTACACAGACTAAACCTGGTAACCAGTCCACGCCCGTGGTTCAACATTTGAAGGGTTTCATATTCATAGAAATAGCACCCATAAGACCAGATCGGTAAATCCTACTCTGAAGTTGAGCTTGATGCATTTCTTGAAATATGTCACTCATAGTAATCTGACTGCAGGCTCTTATAAATAGACTCAAGGTCATAAGGCAATACTTCTAAATTGTATCACTTTTAAAACCTTTGTTGTAAGTTTATTCAAGTATTTTTGGTGTATAAATGATTGCTTCTTTACAAAAAAAAACAATCATAATAATGTCAGATCCAATTATTAAATTATTTTAAGCCGCTTAGACGTATAACATAGCTGCACACAGTTCATGCTGTTTCTTTTGATAAATGTTTTTAAATTTAGGTTTCAATGACCAAACTGACACTGTCCACATCACAACCACCACCTCAGACAGTCCTGTCCCCACATCTTGATGTCCTGGTGTAGCGGTAATGGCTACAGACACTGGGTCTTGTTTTGTGTTGATGAGGGTTAGGCTCGTCACAGGCCCCAGGTCTCTTATAGTGAATCCTACACCGCTTCCAGCCGCACGCCATGTCACTGACACACCATCAGGGTCCCCTGCACAGTACCTTACACATGAGCTCTCAGTCTGTATCATCCATTTCTTCGTACCCCCAGACTGACAAATTCCTCGTACTAACGTGAAGTGTGGGTGGTCAACACCTGGGGGAGAAGGAGAAGTAGACTGGGTTTCAATTCAAAAGTGACTGGATCCTAGAGTATATATTATCGGCTATGCTGTAATATCTAGGACATGTGACTAAAATGACTAAATGACACAAACAACTGCCAATAGCTTATGAAGGAGGTTTTGGTGAAATCACTGGCCCACAGACCAAACTACTGATCAATTGGAAAATTATATAATAGTATTAGCCCACAGCTTTTATCTTGGGTTTCGAAATAGGTTTCATCTATATAAAGTTGTATTGGAGCTATTGACCAAATGTGTTGATCAATTGAAGAAATTTCATAATAGCATTAAGACAATTGCCCATTTGTAATACTGCTAACCTACCTCCACACTAGTACATGCGGTTGGCCAGTTTGATATCCCCGACACTGAGAGTATAGAGGTTCCCTAAAACATCCTGGTACTTGGGGTCTAGTGTCTGGACGGTCTGTGCACCATCTTTTCCGAACGCCTAAATTAGGGAAAGGTTTGAATATAATTGTTTGATGATATTTACAAGTCAAAGTGGAGCCCTCCTATGTAGAATTTCAAGATCATTATCACATTCCTTTTTCTGTTTTTAAATTACATTAAAGACTATGAGTACCGATTATGAAGACCTCAGTAAAATGTCAAATGTGCTATGAAACAAGGCTATTCATACACACTAAAAAAATATTCTCTCAAAAAATGGTGCTTCACTGGCAATGCAGGTGCTGAGGAATCCCCATTATTTTAGTGGTCGCCATTGTTCCAGATTCACTGTCAAAGTTTACGGGTATTCTCTGTGTTTTTTACAGGAATTTACCATGCATTTACCATGTCACTTTATTACGTTGTTGTGGTTCTTCAGGAAGCCTCTCATATATTCTTGTATCACTCCACTGTATAGATCTGGTCCATGATTTCAGTCAGATGTTTAGATTTTAAAACTACCTTCTGCATTCAGATTTTGCTGTGAAGATAAAGTATTAGCACATGAATGCTCATATTCAGTCCCGGAGGCTATTGCGAAAAGAATCGGAAACAGATTCTCACTGTCGTAACTCACATTCCAGTTCCTGGCTGGTCTGCTGCTTAGAACCAACTTCTCACCCTACACTCAGAATCAATCCTCTTTTTGTGAATAATACTGGGAAACATTCCCCAATTCATTGAAACTTAAGAATCAATTCTATAACCTATTACCTTGCTGTAAAACAGGGGAGAAGTCATCACCTAAGGGTAGTCAGTTCCCATTTGGGAATAGCACCTCCGACAGAATTGAATTCCTGTCCTTTCGCAACACCCTCCCGTATACTTTGGAGTGTCGGTCATCAGGGGACTGCCTAAATGCCATTATTTCAAGTCTATACGGTTACATGTCTATAAAAATGCATTGTGTATCATTGCTTTAATCCTACTCAATCAAAATTTCATTTGACACATGATACTTGCCCATGCGGTCATCATGATTGGTCTGTTAAGATGCCAACAAACTACAGTTTATGGGATTTCACCCTAAACCTATTTCATTTCACAACTTTTAGTTGCACCAGAAAGAGAAGTCTGTGGACCACCTCACGGTGCAACAGTGTCACTTTGTAGAATATCACCGTTCTTTCCATTACAGTGGATTGCCATACTAATCTTTTACATGTTTACACCTTTACACCCCCCGTAGAAAAATAAATAAATATAAAGAACCCTTAATCACGCCAAAATTACCAAGCCCTATGGTTACATACTGAAACTCTATGGATTCCCTGCCACCCTGTAGGCATTTGTATGCATATGGCCTGACCCCTCCCACCCCTTGCGCATACATTGTCATGGATGCCCCAAATTTAAAAAAAGTTAAAGTTACCATAGAGACAAGGAGGGCACACTGAACCATGCCACATCCCATTATGAAACTGTTGTTACTGCACCTACTATGTACATGTGTACATAGTTTAAGGCTATATATATGCAATATGATGGGAGTTTGATGCTCCTCTTATATTTATATCAGCACACTGCCCCCAATTTCTAACCTCAATTATGTCAATATGTGCTTGGACATGATCCAACCTGCATATATGTTTAGAAAAATAAGAAATGTTGAAATAATGACAGAACCCTCATCCCAAAGTTGCCGGAGATCTGTCAATAATATTAAGAAGATTTCTTGTAGAGTTGTGCATCATTGTGCTGCCACCTGGAGCTTCTTGCAAAGCCTACACCAGTTCAATGCTATACACATACTGTCATCCACAATTCATTTTTACAATGAACCTTAGTAGATTCAACAGTTATCTTATTACTGTGTATACCCTAACTCATCACTATTATGAGTCTTTTCTTTAAAGATGGGACAAGATCTGAAATGGGACTATATACACTCGTGTATATGCATATAATTAACAGCGGCGAGTGGCCGGCCCATCCGGTACTACTTGTTGCGCGCAACGATACAGCGCTCCATTTGGTAACCATGGCAAAGCTACCCCCCGCTATATAAGAGCGGACCTGCCATTCAATCGCCAGTCGGGCTCGAATATCCATACCGTGCACAACACCCCTATGCTGGGGGTTGGCACAAATTTAATTTTTAAATTTAATAGTTTTCTTCCATTGATTGTTAGTTTTAAGATTTTAGTCTAGGTGCTGACTGTAACCTAGGGTTCACTTTTTATTGACTGATACTGCTTTGAATAAAGCCATTTTGTATATTCAGATCAATTCCACCAAACACATGTCTCTGTTCAATTATTATTATCATATCCTGTAATCCATTCAATACCATCATCACTTGTTATAATATTAATATACCGGTAAATGCCTGAAAGTCATCCTAATATTTATTATAATGTTAATATACCAGTATCTCCCTAGTGGGTCATCTTGATATTTATTATAATGTTTACATACCGGTAAATACTTAAAGTCATCCTAATATCTATTATAATGTTAATATATAATATGTTGTTTCCATGGTAACCACCTCCTATCCTTATTGTCCAATATACCGGTTACTACCTTCTAATATAATAATCTACCGGTAGTAGTTAACCGGTATATGTAGTCGCCCTTAGTTAACTTATATATAGATTTTCCAATTTCTGCATATCTATCATCACCCCACTTGTGAAAGTGTCCTGCCAAAATCTCAATCTATTCAGTGCAGTCTAACTATGTCAAATTCAAGCATATATATATGTGTGTAGAAATAAAATGCTTCCAGCATTTTATCGATGTCAACAAGCTGTCTTGATTGTACCAGCACAGTGGATCCATCTGATGCCATAAAGCAGAGTATTCTGTAATGGTGGTGAATTTAATTTGAATGCCTGGCAGCAGAGCAGACACCATTCAGTGCTGCCACCAGGAGGCTTTGACCAGAACTTATTAACCAGGTGGATTCCCTTCCCACCAAAGAGGATAGACCAGCTGGAACTTAAGTCCAATGCCAGGGTGTTTTTTTCTGTTTTGGTAAAGAATAATCTTGGCATAATCGTAGGGAAAGGGTAATTCTATTTTCAGAATCACGATTATTTGTAGTCGTGATAAAGATTATAAGGAGAGTCTCTAAAACTAAAGATCATTCAAAGATTATATCATTTCTAAAAGGAGTTTGGAGATAGTATCATAGTTCCACATCATATGACGACTATTCAGTCTTGCTGATGGGGGGGTTACCTTTTTCTAAAACGTTAAAAAAGATCTGTAAAAAGAGGACAGAAAATGATTTGAGGGTACTTATTCTGGCAAGTTATGATGAAGAAGTTAGATTTCAAACATTTTCTTGAACTGATTGGGATTATTTGCAGATCATCCGAAGATTATTTTCATATCTCCAAGACTGGGTCTTTCTAACAGGAAAAATCGTGAACAGGTGTTTTCAAGCTCCCTCTGAGAAAAACTCTTTTTAGAAACACTTGGAAATTTGAGAATAATCATAAAATTATCGTTAAATAATCTCAATCAATTGGGATTATTGTGGAAAAAAGAGAAAAAAACCCAGGGTACATTCAAGCATCATTCTGACCCTATGGGTTTGATACATAAACTCCTCGAGGGTCGTCATGATGCACCAATGAAGTCTTGACGACTATACTCACCAGCACTTCATTGGTGCATCATGACGACCAATGGGCATGATGCATTAATGCATCAGCAGCCCTTAAAGGGTTAATCCCGTGTTTTAGTATCAGCCATCATCTACAGGGGGCACTTCCCCTAAACTCTGACTCAGCATTCCCAGGTAGCAAAGGTGGTGTGGCCCTACTGTGGCCCACACTTTATTTGGTGTGGCTTCTGATGTGGGCCGCAATGGGCTAACCGATGGGCTGCTGACAGTTTCTGTCCTCAGTGAGGTGCGTGGGCCACACTGGGCTAACTAATATGGGCACAGATCAGTCTCAGAGTGGGTTTGGGTTCAACATGGTTTTTGGTGTGGCTGAAAGTGGGCTGCCCACTTTGATCACATGGCGACATCTGGTCAAGATTTTTCATTTTGGGGTCAACATGGGTTTTTGGTGTGGCTGAAAGTGGGCTGACCACTTTGATCAGGTGGCGCCATCTGGGATAGATATTATAGAAAATCTATTTTTTCCTCATTTTCTAAAATTTTGAACCCTGGAAATGCTCTGCTAGCCTCCAGGTGCTAGCCCCTCCCCTTGGCCTCCATAGTTGGAGGGAGACTAAAGAAACTGTATTACTCTCTCCATCATCATAATACAGTAGAGCCATCAATTCAAACTTAGTTGGCCAAGGCATGTCAACCAGACCTAGTCCAGTAACATGCTAGCCCTCAAGTTCATAGTGCCTCCTAATGGGTAGCATACTTCAATATAAAATGATTACCACAGGAATGGTGTAGTCACAGTAAAAACTGCTGACATCACCTAACTTTGCACATTTCAAATGTATTTTGCCAGTAGATCCAAACTCTGAGAATATTTGTCTACTGTTATGTTACTGGGAAAATCTGTGTACTGTTATAATTTATATGATTCATTAGCCTATTTCTGTTATATCATACTAAAGAAAATCAATACTGACATGGGGGGGGAGCTGTACATCAGACATAGTGGGGTCATCTAGTGTCAAATTTCAGAACTCCCAGCTCAGTATTCCTTGTTCAAACCCATCCTCAACCCTGTCTGGGGAATTATCTTTGGAACTGATCTATGCCTGATTCGGGGTGCCCACCTTGAAACCAATCTGTGCCCAAAGTGTTAGCCCATTTTGAAGCTGCTCTGTGCCCAAATCAGTTAGCCTTATGTGGCCCACACAACTTACTGAGGACAATAACTATCGGGAGCCCAACAGTCTTAGTTCAGTTTGCCCTATTAGGGCAACTCAATGTGGCCCTGACTGGAAACCCACCATTTGCCCAACCTAAAACCATGAACCACGAACCTAGAGTATAATTACCATATACCTATATATGATACCCCTACACTTTTTTTTTCTGAGCATGTTTGCTGTTTGAAAAAAAACAAAAACAATAGCGAACCATATACACAGGGCAGCAGAAGGCCTGCATAAATGTATGATTTTAACATTCACCCACATGTGATTCCATCCGTCTAAGGGAAAGTGGTACCAACAGTCGGCAGCCGTTGAGCAAAAAATTACCAGCATGTCTAGTGGTCAAGTCAGGGGCGACTTACCCTATAGCATTTCCCTAAACTCAGGATGCGATGAAAGGTTTATAGAACAACAGCCTACTGAAGATTTTAAAGGCCAGGGTGCAGCTTATATATAGGAACCAATCATGTACATAGAGGTTACGTGGAACTAATTCTATTTCCTCTATGTTTCTATATAGCATAACACACAAAAACATCCCCCCATAATGTTGGTTGGTAATATTTTCTACCGTAGCAAGATTAAACCATCTCTCACACACAATGTGTTAGAATATAGGATAGGCTTAACCCTGAAAATCTTAACTAAGGGAGTGATAGGTACAGCAAGTGCCATTCTACCCTATTTTGGGCCTCAAAACCTCCATTGGCCAGATGAACATTTGCAGACCTTCTAAAATCCCCAAACCTTGGCATAATGTAAAAACTCATCTACTTTTCCATTTAGGAACTGTTTGGGGTCACTTGTGAGTTTTTTTCATAATGTTACCAATATTTCTTGTTAATGATTTCTAAGCCAATCAGCACCCAGATCACCTTCAGTGCAGGCCTGAATACCAAATGACTCACGAGAGGGCAGCATTTACGTCCATGTAACCCAGATGGTAGTTACATGCAAGGTTTTTCAGCTATTATATATCCACCATTGGTGGGCGAAAAATAGGGCTAGTGGACAATGTAGTCAGCCATCATGGATCACTAGATGTATATGTGTAATAATTATAGTTTATGAACGATCACTACGGACATCCGTAATAGCATTAGTAGAATAAAAACACAGAGTCAGTTTCCATCCTGGTGACACTTTAATGTGAATACTCTTTATGACGTTCAAACATGATGGACTTTATAACCGAAAAGTACCCTCTTTAAAGGATTATGTTAATGTTTGTACTAATGCTGGATGCAATTCTTTATCTGTAGCGCATTTTTATATGGCACGAGTGCACATAACAACAACGATTTCTTGTATATATGTTCTAGACACATCCCAGCAAATTGTCGTCATCTGTCGCCATGATTGGTCATCAATGGTGACTCCTTTTTGAGTGATAACTCATTCCGTCATCTTTCGCCACTGTGTGTTAGACTCATTTGGCATTGCAATTGCTATTCCTGGTGATCTTGTGCTATAACGACATTGTGTTCCATCTAGGTTGACGAGGACTCACAACAATTTGCTGGGATAGATATCAGAAATACAATTTTTTATGTTTTTCAACATTTTCCTCCAACCAAAAACCTACTTAAAAAACGAAAAGAAAAAAAAGAGATTTTATGATGATCCTTGTATCAAAAGTATTTGAGTTTGAGTTGGGATTGAACACAGAACCCCTGCATATGAAAATCTTTGCCCTACCGACTGAGCTAACCTGTGGCAGTCAATATCCCTAGACTCAAGAGTATTACATGTTCTCCTGGCTGTAGGTATAATTGAAATGACATGATGGACTTTTGACAGACATTTCCTCATCAGAATTGGTGGTACAGTGGTAGCAAGTAGGAATCTGATGGGAAAGGTCTAGGATTTAAGGCTTCCCCTAGAATGGATCTTTTTTACCAACGTTTTTCAAGTGTTTGTCTTTCTGCTACCCCCCCTTTTTTTTGGTAGATTTTTGGTATGGTATGGAAAAAGGGTAGAATATCGAGAACATAACTAAACGTAACACTGCAGGGTCAAATTAGTGTATCAATGTCCAGTGCACTTTGACCTAAGATACCACCTTCCTTTGGTGGCATTGAAGAATAAAAGAAAGGAAAACAAATAATTGAGAATGTGTAGCAGATGACTGAAAGTATGAATAAAGCTGTCACGTGATCAATACTATTAGGTTATACTGTGTACTGTCACATGTTCACACTTATTACATGATGTCATGTCG
The DNA here is from genome assembly GCA_949317995.1 of Acholoe squamosa. Lineage (NCBI taxonomy): Eukaryota > Metazoa > Annelida > Polychaeta > Phyllodocida > Polynoidae > Acholoe > Acholoe squamosa. The sequence goes on along the minus strand of OX439041.1, from coordinate 81,745,458 downwards.
TTTGTTATAAGTTTGGATGATGTCATATTTTGTCTTGTTGACGTCACAGGTAGCCGAACATCCTGAGCAGTGCAAGTATCAGCATGACCCCGATGATGGCTTTAAAGGAGATCATGAAGCGGTCCGTGCTGGGCCGCAATATCTTGGGTTTGTGTTTATCCGCTATGTTGTGGAAGGAAAGACAAAGGTATTTATCACTGGATGTAATATATAATAGGCGATTAAGTCTTTAAATGATAAAACTTCATTCCTGCGTCATGCCCACCCTACCAGGTTGAAATAGGTACACCCATAGGGTCAGAATAATGCATGAATAGAATCCTCCCAGGTACTAGGACTGTATTCATGCATGTCTCATTGTGACTATTAGTTTAAGTACTTTACTATATGTACACTATTGGACGTTTAATGTTTGACTTGTATGAAAAATGTAAGGAATAATTTCTAACTCGTTCACATCTTTCGCCATTCTGGAAATAAAAAGAAATGGCTAAACCGGTTTAACAAAGTAAAACAGCAGCTGGGAAACTTCTTATTTCTATCTCTTTTGTGAAAAAAAAGAGTTTTTAATGAAAATAAATATATTAAAACATGAAGCCTCAACCAGTCCTGGTCCCTAATTTCAGCTATAAGTTTTAGAAGTAATAAAATGTCATTAAATGATATCAACTTTTAACAAAGGGTTCGAGGTGGACCTGCAAGGTTGTTGTCATATTTATTGAATTATTATTCAATGGTAGTCAATAGATTAATGAGTGAAAAAAAAAAACATGAGGTAAACCTGGTTTGGGATCGGTTATATGTTAACACAGGTGCAACACACCCGGGAGAAAATCGTTATTCTGTATGAACAAATCGATATAAAAGCACAACTTGTGGTCTGGATGTCGCACTGCGACCTTGGGACCATTTCCTTTGGTGTACACTCTCTGCTCATAACGATAATGAATACCAGATCAACCCATTTCAGTCATGTGTAGCACAACTTGTCTAACAGGTCCTTTGTCAATTCATTTCCTTTCTATAAACTCAGGATGCACTAAAATGGGCATAAAATCATGCAGTATTTCTAATAAGGAAACAATTGTAGCCATTAAAGAACCAGAAATATCAAGAAATTAACATAAAGAAAGGAGACAGAAAGAAATAACATATGTAGTTGAAATGAACCTATGTCAGATCCAGGCATCATGTTGATGGCTGTACGTGAGGTCCACCTGAGTGACCGGTCCATGTAGTGTTTAGTGGACTTCACCCCTGGGTGGACCGTGGGACGGTATGCAGGATGCAGGTCAAGCAGCAGGTAAAGGAAGTAAAAGCAGCAATGAGTGAGCACAGTGCATTCAATGTTTCAGTACAAGTTATTCAAATAAAAGCAGGAGGAGAGTGACATGGTCATATTTTGTTTTGGTGTTTGTTGTTTGGGGCATTTTACAGGCATTTTACATAAATCTATATGCAGTACTGATAGTGCTAGTAAGTAAGATATGATTAAATCTATCCGACTGGGCACAGTAGCTAATGGTATATAGCCTTGGTATGTATGTGTACAACTCATTCAGTACAGTGCTTGCCACAGCTGTGTAACCATGCCTTTTAAGTCGGCATGTGCATGTGTTCCATTATAGAACCAATATATGCTTCCCACTGATAATTATTTTTTACTGAATTAATGGTTGTTGCCTACATAAAGGGTCATGAAGGTGCAGCTAGACTCTCTACGAAAGCTACAAATTTAAATGATGCACTGAGGTTAAACGTTTTATGAAGCATTTAGGTCCCATGATGCATTGTGGTCCCGTGATGCATTGTGGTACCAGGATGCATTGAAGTATTGTGATGTTTTGAAGTACCATGATGCATTTAGGTATCGTGATGCATTGAGGTATCATGATGCATCGTGGTCCCATGATGCATTGTGGTCCCATGATGCATTGTGGTCCCATGATGCATTGTGGTCCCATGATGCATTGAAGTATCGTGATGTTTTGAAGTATCATGATGCATTTAGGTATCATGATGCATTGAGGTATCGTGATGTTTTGAAGTATCATGATGCATTGAGGTATCGTGATGTTTTGAAGTATCATGATGCATTTAGGTATCATGATGCATTGAGGTATCATGATGTTTTGAAGTATCATGACGCATTTAGGTATCGTGATGCATTGAGGTATCATGATGCATTGTAGAATGTGCCTGAAATGCATTTTACAGAGCAGGTAATTCAATGAAGTAGTGATATTTATATTGATACTTACATTCAGTGGGCATTTTGGCTGTGTATAGCGATGCTGTGACCAGTTGTCAGTAAGTACAATCTATAAGTCCGATACACCAGTACTTGTACATACATATACGGAGAACCGATGTGATGTTGACCGTATGTGGATCATTACTGCGTATACCGCCTGCTGCACCTGTGGGGTGTTTCAGAAGCCGGACATGATAATGAACATTAAATATCTGTTTCTAAATTATCATCTCTCACCAGTCATATAGTTATAGACACAGTAAGATAATGGCAATGCTTTAGAAACACATGCAGTTATAAGCTTAAAATCACTATTAAAACTGTTATCATATCTCCTTATGACCGGTTGTAAACATTACCTGCTTCTGAAACACCCCACTGGGCATCTCAACATCTCTACATTAACCCTTAAAGGACTGCTGATGTATGAAGGAGTCATGTGCACTGGTCACGTATGAATGTAGCCGTGGTGAGTAACTCACACGGGCTGCCTTCATGCATCATGCAGACCCTACCAGGTTGATACACTCCTGGAGGATCAGCATGATGCACCAATGAAGTGCTGGCGAGCAGTCTTACCAATACTTCATTGGTGCATCATGACGACCAATGGTTATGAAGCATTCCTGAATCAGCAGCCCCAAATGGGTTAACCACACTCTAATCAATCATTGTTGAATCAGCAGCCCCAAATGGGTTAACCACACTCTAATCAATCATTGTTGAATCAGCAGCCCCAAATGGGTTAACCACACTCTAATCAATCATTGTTGAATCAGCAGCCCCAAATGGGTTAACCACACTCTAATCAATCATTGTTGAATCAGCAGCCCCAAATGGGTTAACCACACTCTAATCAATCATTGTTGAATCAGCAGCCCCAAATGGGTTAACCACACTCTAATCAATCATTGTTGAATCAGCAGCCCCAAATGGGTTAACCACACTCTAATCAATCATTGTTGAATCCACCAGGCAGGGGAATTAATATGTTTGCACTAGAGTGAAGTGGTCTGTGAATATATTGGTGAAAAATTTAGTTAAGAAATTCCTTGAGAACTGCTCTTAATCTGACGGTTTTTTTTTTTTTGGCAGTGCACCCATTGTAGGCTATCAATTCTGTCTGCTATGAACAGGTAATGTATATATACTGTGGGATGTTATGGCAGAGACATTGGTGGGTTTTATGATATGTACAACTATAGGATCTACCACACGGTATTTTGTGACACATGTTCATGCATAAGTTGTACACTAAGGCCCCTGTATGACCTTATAAGTGTTACACTACGGCCCCTAGATAACCTTATAAGTTGTACACAATGACCCCTGGATGACCTTATAAGTTGTACACTATGGCCCCTGCATGACCTTATAAGTTGTACACTAAGGCCCCTGGATGACCTTATAAGTGTTACACTACGGCCCCTAGATAACCTTATAAGTTGTGCACTATGGCCCCTGGATGACCTTATAAGTTGTACACTATGGCCCCTGGATGACCTTATAAGTTGTACACTATGGCCCCTGCATGACCTTATAAGTTGTACACTAAGGCACCTGGATGACCTTATAACTTGTACACAATGGCCCTGGATGACATTATAAGTTGTACACTATGGCCCCTGGATGACCTTATAAGTTCTACACTATGGCCCCTGAATGACATTATAAGTTGTACACAATGGCCGCTGGATGACATTATAAGTTGTACACAATGGCCCCTGGATGACATTATAAGTTGTACACTATGGCCCCTGGATGACCTTATAAGTTGTACTCTATGGCCCCTGGATGACATTATAAGTTGTACACTATGGCCCCTGAATGACATTATAAGTTGTACACAATGGCCGCTGGATGACATTATAAGTTGTACACAATGGCCTCTGGATGACATTATAAGTTGTACACTATGGCCCCTGGATGACCTTATAAGTTGTACTCTATGGCCCCTGGATGACATTATAAGTTGTACACTATGGCCCCTGGATGACCTTATAAGTTGTACACTATGGCCCCTGGATGACATTATAAGTTGTACACTATGGCCCCTAGATGACCTTATAAGTTGTACACTATGGCCCCTGGATGACCTTATAAGTTGTACACTATGGCCCCTGGATGACCTTATAAGTTGTACACAATGGCCCCTGGATGACATTATAAGTTGTACACTATGGCCCCTCGATGACATTATAAGTTGTACACTATGGCCCCTGGATGACCTTATAAGTTGTACACTATGGCCCCTGGATGACATTATAAGTTGTACACTAAGGCCCCTGGATGACCTTATAGGTTGTACACTATGGCCCCTGGATGACCTTATAAGTTGTACACTATGGCCCCTGGATGACATTATAAGTTGTACACTAAGGCCCCTGGATGACCTTATAGGTTGTACACTATGGCCCCTGGATGACCTTATAGGTTGTACACTATGGCCCCTGGATGACATTATAAGTTGTACACTATGGCCCCTGGATGACCTTATAAGTTGTACACTATGGCCCCTGGATGACCTTATAAGTTGTACACTATGGCCCCTGGATGACCTTATAGGTTGTACACTATGGCCCCTGGATGACCTTATAAGTTGTACACTATGGCCCCTGGATGACCTTATAAGTTGTACACTATGGCCCCTGGATGACCTTATAAGTTGTACACTATGGCCCCTGGATGACTACCTTATAAGTTGTACACTATGGCCCGTGGATGACGTTATATGTTTTACACTATGACCCCTGGACGACCTTATAAGTTGTACACTATGCCCCTGGATGACCCTATAAATTGTACACTATGGCCCCTGACTCACCTTATAAGTTGTACACTATGACCCCTGGATGACCTTATAAGTTGTACACTATGGCCCCTAGATAACCTTATAAGTTGTACACTATGGCCCCTGGATAACATTATAAGTTGTACACAATGGCCCCTGGATGACCTTATAAGTTGTACACTACGGCCCCTGGATGACATTATAAGTTGTACACTATGGCCCCTGGATGACATTATAAGTTGTACACTATGGCCCCTGGATCATGGCCACAGGTTATCATCAGTCCATGGGCCAGGTGCACAAAGAGGCATTTCACACTGTGTGAGTGTTCAATACTTTTGCCCCATTTACATTCATCTACACCATAATCAGAAATCCAGGACCCTCAATTCATGGAATTCTGTGCAACAAAACAGGCTGTGTGCAATAAGTGCCTTCAGCAGCTGGTATTATATCTATGTTTACCACTTTAAGGAACACATATAAAATAGACTTTTTTTTTATTCTGTTTATTTTCTTATATACACTTTTTTATCAATAGCTCTGTAGCTGAACACAGCACACAGCACTGAGTTTATGGCAAGGTGTGCAGCAAGGGTCTACACAGGCTTCTGTTCTGCTGCCCTCAGGTTTATAAATATTACCGTAATACCTCGCGTAGAAGGTGCACCCCGTGTATAAGCTGCACCAAGACTTCATGGATCTTCCAGAATAATTCAAAATGAAATAACCTTTGTTCTACTCGATGGATTTTCATAATTCAAAAACCTATGGGTAGCTAAGACATTACGGAATGACACAGAACAACTTCCGAATTTATAGAGGACTTTGGGAAAATTTTGATCTTGACTTTTCCTCATACTTTAAGGCGCAACAGGAGCCTCTCCTCGAGTAAAAGGTGCGCCTTACACACAAGGTATTACTGTAGGTTTGATGACACTTCCAGGACGTTGCCATGTCTTGTCTCTTACAGAATGGGAGTTGAATCAGCTAGTGAATGGAATATATGAGACAGGCGAAAGCACTGCAGTATCTAGGCGTATGTGCTAGCTGGGTAAACTCTAAGGTAAAGCAATTTGTGAAAACCTGAGCCCCACAGCAGTGCACTGGAGGGTCTTCTGACAAAGACGCCACCTACAGGCAAACAGGTGAATCAAAGTACATATTCCATATTACAGATTGGCAAAAACAGTCAATTTTATTCAAACCACACACATTACCACTATTCATATCTTTTACTATCATAGCTCACTCTATTATGTCATCATTGCATCATATGCATTTAAACAAAGTGAACCAAGTGAATGCCCAACAATGGCGGCCACAACTGTTGCAACCAGATCCCCAGCATCGATGTCCGCCCAATCTGACCGAACCCCCAATAGCAGCTGCCACACCTAATTCAAGCATACCCGTATGAATTGCATGTTGTATCTGTTCAGAACGGTACCGGCCCGTCTTACAATAGGCAGCGACATATTCACAGTTATCATAAAGTAGGTCATAGGACATCTTCTTGTTTAGCATTTCCTTTGCCCTTCTCACAACCTCAGTACCAGGAAAGCATTCCTCCTTGCTGTACACGACCACACATACACTGCCCTCTTTGAGGTGCTGCCTGAAGGAAGGATCAACCAATTGAAATTTTGCATTTCTCTTGGTGTCATCTCTTGACATAAATTCAGCGGTTTGGTAAGTGTCTTCATCCTCATAGACCGTGATGACTATTCCATGGTGCTCGTACCCTATACCATATTCTGTACGTTTATAAGCAATGTGGTCACCAGGGTGAAGTTCATGATAGTGTGTCACTGGTTTACTTGGATGTTCCATTCTATCTGCTCCTGTGGTTCTACCCTGTTGGAGGAAGGTAGGAAATATATTATGCTAATTGTCTTTCGCCAAGACACTTTTCACTACCTCTATTCGATAGCAAACCAGACAATGTTTTTAGGGTTGGTGTATATGTCAAAGGACCTCAAATCACTTTGTTAGACATTTCGGCAGCACAGCAGCATGGAACAGGATTTTGATCCCCTATACTTGTGCTAAAATGTCCAGGAAAGTGATTTGGGCTCCCCAGACAAGTACCAGTCCAAAAGCATTGCCAAGTTTATCATCCAGGATTGATAAGAAATCTATGATTTGATGTTCATATCATGAGACTATTTCAATGAACTACCACCCTGTCAAAAATCCGCTGTAGAAAAGAAAACACCTTATTTGCAGCAATAGATGCCTAACTGTCTTAGTTAATTATACGGTCATCGTTTTGCAGAAGTCATCGTAATTTTTTTAACTTTCTAAGTGTATATTACTATGGAATAAGGAAACTTAGACATACACTCTGTAACCAAATTAGCTATAGCTGACTCAATATGATCATTGAGGTCTTTCATATAATTATAAAATACAGTTTTGCTCTAGTGCTACACAATGGACCTCTATGTTGTCCTTGCTAATCTCCTTTGCTGCAGGGAGATAGATTGTCTTCTGATTAAGAGAATTTTGTGAAACTGAAATGTAGACTTGCATTTTGATGGCATGGTGCATGAACCAAACTGAATACTCTTTAAAATTCAATACTTTGTTGAATGTCTCATAGTAAGCCATGAATGGGAACATGTTAATCCTGTCTCGAGAACTGATATCATTTTCTTTTAGATTTTACCTTTATATGTGATATTACTTCTATGGAAAAGTAGAGAATAATGTCCAAGTTTGAAAAAGATAATTTACACATATGATTTTCTTCAATGCAGGCAATAATATCTAAGGTGGAAAAGAAACCAAGGAATAAGGAAACCTAGACATGCCTTCTGCAACCAAATTAGCGGTATAGTGTACTCAATATGATGATGAGGTCTTTCACCCATATACCCATAAATGTGTTGGCCTCTGTACCCAATGTCTACCCTTGCCTGCTATAACCTCTAATGACTGTCCACAAGATAGACCATTAGAATAAGTAATGGGAGCTGTTTATTTTAATGTTCCCACTGGAGGGCTCTTCACAACAATCTATGACAACTTGCAACCATTACGATCTCTACATCCCCCTAACCAAAGAAAAAAGAAAAGAATAAAAAAAATACTTGTGCATGGAGGTACCAAATGGACTTTTATCGAACTAGTGAGTAATTTGCCAGGGCTATTTTCAATTATCATGCCTACTCTACGCTGTTTATATATATTCCTGGGGGATCAGAATGATGCTCCAATGAGGCACTGGTGAGCAGACTCGCTAGCGCATCATGCCAACCAATCAGCATGATGCAGAAGTGCATCAGCGGCGCTTAAAGAGACTTTAAGTTCTAAGAGGTTGAACATTGCCCATTGTGCAATAGACCCCAGGTCAGGTCATAAAGCATCCATAACTCATAAACCAACATTAACTCCCTGTAGGACTATTCGCTAACGTCCCACCCACTTGAGGTACTTCTATGATGTCACTCACATGCTCCAAAACACATACTACTGCCTGTGTCAACTGCCACAATCATTGTCCTTACCATGTATCATAGTTATTGTCTTCATATACTATAAAATCGTTCTTCTATAATACCACACACATATGGCCTATGGGTGAGGGTGACTGCATACTTGGGTCAATATCCTTCAAACGCCCATTTTGAGTTAAATGACGGGTGTTTGGGTACTTGTTTCATTCAAACTGGCCTGGGGTTCAGAGAATGGGTGTAATATCTTAATTTTCACCCCTGACTGACTCAAAACATATAGGGTTAAAAGAAAATGTCTACTTTTAGGTTGTTTTTCTCTAATTAGTCTCCTCAAATGAGGTCCAAAGTGTGAGACAAAGTGTTTTTTATTGTTTTTTTACTGAAATGGCAATGAACTTGGCACAATAAATCAGAAACGGACAGCCACATGTCTTTTTCTCTTTTTTTACCATGAAGAACTATGTGTTGGTCCTTACTTCTACCCTTTATGGGCCTGTACCTCCGATACCTAGGATGTGGGCTCTCATTTCTCAGACATACCTCATCTGTCAGGGAGGTATTACCTTACCTCCCCAGGGGGTCCTACTTCCATTGTGAGAGAAATACCTCCAATTTTCTTCTTTATGGGAGTACTTCCCTAGGTTTCCTCTTATTTTAAGTCAAATTCAGACCTCCATCGCCGCTTTTAAGCACTTTTACTCGAGTTGGGAGAGTTTTGCAAACGTAATATATATTCTTGGCGTTTGCCGTGTTGCAAGTTTCCATAGCCAAAAAATACCCCTGAAACCACCCTTACCTCTTCAGTATATCTTCTCATCTCTGCCTTTCTCTCCTAACTGTCCCTTACTTAGCAATTCTGACACCCCTCTCTCATCAAAATATGTATGAACTAGTCTTCTGGGCGTTTGCGACACACGAACGCCCCTCATTTTGATAGGGGCGGCAATTCTACGTGCCCCCTACAGCCAGCATTCAGTACCATGTGAGCTGGTACCTGGCAGCTGGGTGGCCGGATAACCAGGCCGGATAACCAGGCCACCCATCTTGCATCAAAAACAGGAGAGGAACTTCAATCTCTACCTGGATTTTCATCATTTTTCTTCAAGCAAGGTAAGATCTCACTTTTTTTTTTATGTTAGGGACACTGTTTATCAAGCATAGATCAACTGGGCAGTAAAAGTAGTGTTTGTTTTCTCTTTATAACTTAGTTTAGCACTTCTGAAAAGCATGGGCGATGTGCCAGGATGCCCACAACGACATTTCTGCTATGTTCTAGAATGTGACATAATATAATTCTGGGCGTTTGCGGGCATTTGCCAATGCCCAGAATTTTTGGGTCGTTGTTTTGATCATAGAATATACCTCCATACAGCCATTCTAATGCACCAGAGATGCATAAATGTACTCATTATGTTAGAAAACAAAGTCCTTTCTCAGAAGCTGTGTGCTGGACATAAACTCATTTCTGAGTCATATTTCCACCTTTTCCTCTTCTATCTTACCCAAACGCAGATTCCTTCCTTCACAGAAACTGCTTTTATTACTTGTTTGTCTGTTTTCCTGTCTTGTTTTTGGTCTTATACGACATAGCAATCCCCCTTGTTCTTTTAAAGTGTACTCCTATGGAAAAAAATGTCACATGCATTCTTGAACTTTGAATTATAAATATTTCATGATCATTTCTAATAGGTGACTCCTGAACGTCGGTCCAGGGTATCGGCTGCAGTCAATGGGGTGGTCAATGCGTCGAAGTCGACCAGGAGGACCAAGACCAAGTCACCCCGCAGTGCTAGTGACCGCAAGGAACAGAAGCGACAGCGCAGGCCAACAAAGGAGAAGTAAGTTTTGTTGTTTTTTAAATGTAAGATCTTAATGTAATCTACCACAACAGATCTCAAATCTTTAGGTTATAATCTTGCTGTAACATGTAACCAAAAACATTGATTTAACTAAAACTAATTACTTTTCATGAGACTTTGATCTACAAGTTCAATTGCCCCCTTTCAGGGAGCCAAGCAGTCAGCTCCGTTGGCGGACAGGTAAGAATATCTTTTTCCCCCCTTGAAGCACCAACCAAATCATTTGACAGACTCCTTTGTTTTCTGATCATAAATGTTTTGACAGAATGCCCATCAATGTAAACTTACATCATTTTAAAGAGACTCACCTTCTTCTTTGCAGTTCCCAAGGGGGTGAGGAGAGTGTTCCCCGCCCCCTGTGCCTGAACTCACCATCGAGGGAGGGCCGCCCCGGAAAGCGCTCCACAACACCACTGGCCATCCGGAAGGCACGAGGTTTGACTGCTGCCAAACCGGGAACTAGCAGGGATGACTCGGCTGGTGGTAAGGAACACGACGTAGGAGGGTAACTGTTTTTAACTCCCATTAAGTTAAATTTGACAATTTTATTCACCCAATTCTAGACAGTTCTCGTGTTGAAATTTCTCATAATAATATTATGGGCGTTTGCGTTCCCCCAAAAGATGCAGGATGTTGACTGCTCTCAACAATGTAACGCCCGCAAATGCCTGCAATTTTATTAAACTTAACATTCACTTGTGAATTTGTTGTTGTTGGCAGTTTTGCAGTTGCTGAGGAGAAGCCAGCCCTTCCACCCCCCATCCGTTATGTGGCACTTGACATCGGGAGTCCCAGCGGAAGCTCTGTCATTTCAATTTCCTCTACAGAAGAGAGCTAGATATAAGATATGTAACCTTTTAAATCTTTAAGTAGTTAAATGTAGTTAAATATTGCCTGAAGTGTAAAGTTGGTTCCAGGTAGAGTGTATATATTTGCGAGTATTGCCAAGCCCGGAATTTATGTTTGCCCAGTTTGATTACTGAGAAATGAATCCCCTTCATGTTAATTTATACTGCGTGTTTGTGTTTTTTATTGCTGACATATACAGAACATAATATATATTTTGATAATTTGATAGAGACCTTCCCACCTGTGAGAAGACACCGCAGAGACCGGCTGCTACAGGGTGTTGAACTTCTACCCCGGAATTGTTCCCCGAGATGCCCGACTACACCAGTAGCACAAGGTCCACGGCAGTCTGCCCGCCTGTCCTCACCACCAGCATGGTAGGTCAAAATGTCTTTCTTTATTTTCATGTATTATATTTCTGTACTTTAAACTTAGGCTGCTGGGTAATTATATGTTTATGAATGCAACTTAATTCAATATTAATATAGATCTCTGAAATCTATGACTCATCATTTCTGTGATCCTAAAAAGTACTTTCATGAAATGTTTAGTTCCCAAATGGCGATGTGTTCATTTCAGTGCACATACCTTAGACAGTCCTGATGGCGCAGGAGATGGCCCTTGTGATGATGTGACTCTGCCATCCGGTGAACCCAGGGAGGACATGGAACTACGGCGTACACCAGGCATGCGAGTGAAGGAACGTCTAGAACAATTCCGTCACCCTGAGTGCTCTCACATCCAGCGACGTATCCATAAGATGCACACATTTTATAAGAAGAAGACCTCGAGCGCAAGGAGAGACAGCTCGAACTTGCTGAAGCTCGCACGAAAACAGTGAGTGATGGACGGATCATTCAGGTTATGGATGTCATTTCCCAGCATGTCAATGAAACCTTGAGCCGTACCAAGAGGAAGAAGATCCTGCACAGGCTAGCAGACCTACAAGTTCTCACCCAGAAGAAACTAATGGCTGCTATGGCCAAGAAGTTTGGTCTCACTGGGAAGGCAGCCAAGCACATTTTAGTTAACAAAGATGTAATGGCACATGGAATAAAGAAGGAAGAACTTAGAGAGTTTGTGATCGCATTTGTAGAGGACGGAGAGTTCACTTGGTTGTGTCGAGGGAAGAAGGAGAAGGTGACTCTCTTTGCTAAGGATCAACCTGACGGTGTCAAGAAAGTGCTGCAGAAGCGTGTGTTACTGATGGATGTGAAGGAGATCCATGCTACATACAGAGACCGTGCTCTGGCGAAGTACTAGTGCCAGTACGACCACTTTGCTTGCATTCTAAGGAAGTGTAAGTGGATTGTCCCACTGTGGCAGCACAAGGTAGAGTAATGTCTCTGTAAGACACATCAGAACTATGCGCTGAAGCTCACAGCCATCCATGCTTTTGCACAGTTTGTGCCAGTGAATCCTGATTCCCTGCTTAAAGACTTTACCAAGGCAGGACTTGAGAAAGCGTTGAGAGACGAGACCGGTAGTATGAACAACAACTACTCCTACACCAACTTGCCGGATCAGATTACCTTCAAGCGATGGCAGCTCACCCCTGTGTTGATCGGCGCAAAGAAGCTCAACAGAACCGTCTGGGTCAACAGACTGCGGCCTGTAGACTGTTCTCTGGACAAGTCCGACTTCATCGCTGAATTGATCAAGGACTACGACTCGACGAAAAACCACTCGCACCGTGCTAAACACCAGCACTCTAAAGTACGACAACAGCGCGAGGAGCTCAGGCAAGATGACTGTACGATACAGATGGACTTTGCACAGAACTGGCTGGTAGGCTTTGGAGAGGGTGGTGAGATCCAGTCAGTCTTTTTCAACAAAGACGAAATCACTGTCCACCCAGTCGTCATTCACTTGAAGCAGGATGGCGTAACTGTAGCAAAGTGCCTCTGCTACGTGTCCGATGACCGGAAGCATGAAGCTGGAACCATCAGGCACATCATGAAGCGAGTCTGCAAGTTCATCACCGACAACCACCCGCACATCAAGATCATGCACTATTGGCCAGATTTACCATCATCGTAACATATCGATCTACAGTCTGGTATGCCGCTGTAATATGCAAAATGTCGCTCCGTGAGCAATGTTTCTGCAAAAGATCAAGTTACACTTTGCATTAATCATAGTTCTATGGCGTAGGGGCAGTATCATTAGGGTTGTTGTTTTTTCGATTTCTATTAGAGGAGAGGGATATTATCATGGTTTCTTCCTTTCAATAAAAAACTATTTGTTTCGAGATTAAGCAACCTTAGTCACTCTCCGAGCAGATCTTTTAATCCTAGCACCATACAATTTAGACATTGCAAAGTCTGTTAGGAGAACGCTGGAAACATTTTGCATGGTGGCGACATTCTGCATGCGACACCGCCACCATGAGCTCTTTCAACTTGACGCGACTTGGAATTACTTCAAGACCAATTACGGCAAAGGCCCATGTGACGGGGTCGGTGCTGCTGCTAAACGGAAGGCTGACTACAAAATGAAGAACGGAAATGACATCCATAGTGCCCAGCTTTTCATGGAACAGTGCAACGATGGCAAGGGGTCTGTGTTGTATGACTGTATGTCAATGATGGACACCTTTGAGTCACGTGGTCGGCTGCCTTTCATGGTATCCCCGAAGTCTGTGCAAGGTTCCATGACAGTCCACTCTGTAGCAGTGAAGGCCCGACCAGAGAAGATCTGCACGCGATCTACTTCATGCTTCGATGAGTGCTGCTGGGACAGAGACAACAACATCCCTAAGCTAGACAACGCGTGTGCTTCTACCCCTGTTAGATCCCAGTGGAAAGAGTATCTGCTGTACGACTATGACATCATGCTGCAGCTGGATTCACTCAAGACAGGGAGGCTTGAAGCCGAAGAGGTAGCCCGTAAAGCAGCTGAGAAGGAAGAGGCAGAGAAGCGTGCTTAGACGTGCTCTTGGACAGCCCATTAAAGATCATATCACGGATGAGACTGATGATATCCAGGATGAGACTGAGGAACCTGAGGTCGTGGTAGAAGCCGAGCTGGAAGAAGCCCATACACCAGCTGGCCAGCAAGCAGAGAATGGCGGTACACACTATGTAGAGGTCACCTCTGATGTCCACCATGACTGTGCCTGACAGGAGCTGTTTGAGCATGGCAGTTTTGTAGCAGCCATGTGGGGGAATTCCTGGTATATCACGTAGATCACCAGTGAGAGACTTGCCCGCGGATACTACAACTTGAACTTCATGCGGCCTGGTTTCCGAGCAGGAACCAGTTGGAACAAGAACATCAAACTGTCCTGGCCAAAACTGACTGACGAAGAAGAGGTATCCGAGGCTGACATAATCTGCCCTGTGGCATCCCCTTATTGTGAATCAAACGCTCATAAGATCATGTTAACAAGTGAAGAGTTCAAGTCTGTGCAGGCTCTGTACCAGGTTAGGCTTGAATGTAGACCTTAGCTACCACCTAGAAGGCTAAAAGGTAGAGATAAGTTACTGTCTATCAACGTGCACTAATTACCCATCACTATGGACTCCAGCTTTGCCCGTTAGGGCTTGAGGCTACTACTATGCCCAAACTTGACTTCACCTGTCTGCATAGCTGACATCATGTGAGCCGAGAGGAGAAGAAGGACAATGCACCACCGTTTTCACACTTCCTCTCCTGTCTACACATGTGCAAGAACAGGCCAGACAATTTCATTTACTAGTCCTTTCTTATGCAGTGTTTGATTTTGGGCTAATTTACTACTTGTACATTTAAATACTACATAAGTAGAGACTGATTTATTAAGTGACAGCACAAACACTGAAAATAAGAAAAGGCTTGTTGTTGTTGTTAATTAATTCATTTCCCTTTCTAGTTATAAGTGTTTGGTGAGTTGATACAGGGGCAGAGAGACGACAGCATACCCAGGTAGCTCCAGGTGAAGATTCATGTTAACACTAACCATTCTGTACCATAGCACACTGAGGTTTCTCATCAGAAAGAACGACAAGAAACGTCCATCATTTAATTACGATAACTAGATCAGACAGGTTTGAGTGAAATTTTATGTCAGATTAGACAGTACAGGCATTTTTTGAGGGGGAAAATGTGGGCCTGGATTTGATATATCTTTGTATAAGTACAGGTAATTCTTCATGCAGTTTTGTTTGACTCCTAAAGTTGGTAAGTGGGAATATATTAATGGTTGAGTGATTGGAACAACTTTCAAAAGCTAATTGCCGTTTCTTTTATTTACAGTTTGAGTTAGAGAGAGAAGTGTCGTTCTGGTCCGGTCCAAATTTTAATTTATTTCCAATTTCTGGGGGAGCTAGGAAGGCAATGATGGAAATTTGTTGGTGGGATGGCCCGGTAGGGAACACCCGTAATAAAATTAGATGATCAAGGTTGAAAGCTGCTGTCAACCTGTCAAGTGGCCTTCCTGAGGTTTCAGTAGATGGGTACTGCTCCAGACAAGTTAGGGTCCATGTAGGAAAATAGATTTCGCACCTTGAACTGTAATAAGAGATGTGGTACTTGTCCAAATTCAGGTGTTAGTAGATAGATTTTTGGCTCGTGCATCTTTCGGAGGTAGTTTCTCAAGGTAAATAGATGGAATATAGGTCAAAAAGCATGGGAAAGGACAGCAGGAAGGGTCTGAAGTAGGCCGAACAGGAATAAAAGGGACATAGTGCAATGTAGGGGAAGTGGGAGGGATGGGGTATCTATGGTGTTTGGTCAACTTTACAGACCCCGGTAGGAAACGCCCACAATTTAATTAGTCAGCACAGCAGACAGCATTTATGGTAGAAAAAAGGGGTCACAGGGGTTACTTGAAAGATGGATTGTAAAGTTAAACAGTTATTTCTTAAAGTTAAACCATAAAAAATGGGCATGGAATATAGAAGAGAGTTATTTTTAAGGTTTAAAGTCAGGGACATTTTTACACTTTTTGAAATTTTTTAAAATGTTCCGGTAAGCTGGTTCTAAATTGTATAAGATTTGTTCAGATTATAGATTAGGGGCCAGCACGCTGCAGCCACATATGTCTGCTGTGGTCATTTCATGAATAAAAGCTGTGAGGGAATTAGGGAACCCATGGAGGCCATGTGGGAGAGAGCAGTCAAATCCCTACACAATAGGGAACGTCCAGAAGATTAATTATTGAACAACATGTCTGAGCTTGAGCTTCCTGGAATTAAAAATGTCAGTCTATTTTAAGGTGAGGAGTAGATGAAACATATGCAGCTAGCTGTTGGAAGGTGTTTGAATGATATGTGATACCATGGTATGGCCTGGATTGGCAATGAAAGGAAGGGGAAAAAATTACATTTTAGGTTTTTTTTTTCTTCATTTTTACATATGGTGGATGTCGGTGAAAATTCATATGGGGGGGGGGAGAAAGAAGGGTTTCATGATCATGCTACATGTCTTTGGTGTATATGTGTTGGATTTGGGAGCTCTGAGGGCATCATGGAGGGAGGTGTGGCCAGGAAGATGTGACTACCACATTTTAGTGGATAGAGAGGCCACAGACAAACGCCCATCATTTAATTACCAAAATCACCCCAACTTAGAGAGGGTGTGGGAGTGGGATTAAGGTAACCATCCTCACTTGTTGTAGGTCCCCATGACAGGGAATAAGGTCAAGTTCCATCACATCGAACAGCTATTCCATAGACTGCCTAATAAAAAAATATGAACAACTTTCAGGAAGCATACCTGACGCGACAAGAGAACCTGAGGTTTTGTTGGTGAAAGACCCTATATCAGCTTGATGCTACTCCCTTATAAGTATGTTTCAGAGATGGGATTTGGGAAATGAATTAAAATGATGGGCGTTTTTTTCGCTTAGAAATGGTCATTTTGTCTGGGCTGTAAAAACTGAACCGATGTAAACTAAATCCTTCCATTCAGTTTTCTTTGAAGTAAAATGAATGTATTTTCAGGAAATCTGACTAGTTTTAACTTAAAAACCCTTTTGATTTTTCTTATGGGCGTTTCATGATATGGGCGTTCAAAGGATATTGACCCAGGTGCACCTTTCAGGTGGGATAAGTAAATTCATTATTTTCATAGAACAGTAATTAAGTTTTATTCATGTCTAAGGTTGTACTTGAGAGGGGTTGTACATTGGAATTTAGTTCAGTAGTTTGCCACAAGATGTCAGCTCTAAGGTTTCCACCTCTTGATCCTGATAATATTTTGTTGTTCTTAGAGGCATGGAAATTCACTACCGTGTCACAAGTTGGCAGGTCTGTAGTACTCACTAGATAGTGTGTAGTAAAATAGGGGTAGGGTGTGATCTCTATGTATGAACAAGAAAACAGGAACATTGTAGTTATAATTGAATTAAATCTCTTTAAGGTACATTTATAATATTATAGAGACACATAGTTATACCAGTAATGTTTAGTGCCATCTTGCGTGGCGGGTGAGTCCTGTCGCCTGGTGTTCCTGAGGTTATGGATAGGTGGCAGCACCGATCCGGATCTGTGGAACACCTGGCGACAAACCGAGGGATCCCTATATAAAGCCCTGAGCTCACCTGCTACGTCAGAGGCCACGTAGGCCTCCATACATGCTACATGCGACGACATGTTTCCCTAAACACCACTTATAGGGTAACCGGAAGGTGTACTATTGAAACCCATTGGCATACACTCAGAATACTGTCTTTGTGTTTCTTCCGAATAACAAGACTCGAACCTAGCTGGTAATCCCAAACCACTACAATATAATTAGGTGTGTTTGGGGGCTTATTAGTAAAAGGGGGAAAAAAATCATATTTCCTAGATCATAATACGGGAATTATGCATTAGGTAGTCACTTAAACGGCCGATAGCATATCTCTGAGCACTCTCTATAATATAATTAGAATGGCACATTTTTTCCCCCTTTTATCCTCAATCCTTTTCTCTTTGGATGACATAATATTGTTGATATAAAATAGATAAATTATGTGTTCAATGTTGTCGTTTTTCAGTGATCTTTATCTACATTGTATCCTTTTCGAAATGGGAATCCAACAGACACAAAACGTGCATAATTTGAAAATACTTTATTTTTTTCCTTTTCAGTAGCTCAAACCACCAAACCCATGGATTGGAAGAAAGAATTGCCATGAGGTAGATAGGCTAGTTGTGTGAAATATGAAATTATCATCAAATGAAATACATTGTATAAAATGTATAGATGGTAGTGAAGTACTTGTTATATAATTTTAAGAAAAGGTAAACAGTCCATATCTAATGAGAAATTTAATGAAAGTGACAAAAATGAATTTAGATCCATGGTTGGCTAATGCTCTCTGCACAGCTCTGGATCTCTACAGATCCCAAATCAATTGAGCTCAACCTTTCTCCATCCTTTTATTACATGATATTATTCTCCAGGAATAATGGTGGAACGTCCAATTATACGTGTATATAGATACCCAGTAGGGTACAATGTAAGATTTATCTGAAATCTTAGTGTTAATAAAGGGTGCGGGGTAATGGGATGAGGAGGTGGAGCAGGTCCTGTAACTCGACATCAATAAAACTCCGACCAGCGGCACGCCGGGTACTACAAATCCTGATCCACTCAACACTCATCTCATATCAAAATATTCCCGCTCCCCATTATAAATATTTTTTTTATATATTAGCGCCTGGTAAAAGAGGCCTTGAAGGACGCACACACGGGAGGTTCCATGCCTCCGACATTAAAATCAAATGAAATGATCTATCCAATTGCTTTGTGAGAGAACCAAGTGTTTTTTTTATTGAAATGATGGTAATGATTGATTATGAATTTGGCTGAACTCTTGAAAGTTCTAATAACAACTCATTATCATGTAATATGAATCAGAGTGAATGAATGTCTTATAGTCTGTGCTCTATTTGAAAGAAAAAAGGAAGTACTTGGGTAATGAATAGATTAAAGTTTGATTAAGATAGCAATCATGAAAAGTGAGTTTAATGCAAGAAGTGAGAAGAGAACAAATAAATAAAGTTTGTGATAAATATTTAATAGCAAAATCTGATTTGTATTCAGAGTCAAATAAAAACCATCAAACAAGAACAGAGGAGCACAAGGTGAACGGACAAAAACCGTGCTCGGTAATAAGCAATACAATGTGTAATAAATTATACAATGTGTGTCGTCGACTTTACATTTGTGTTATGAGACAGGTTTACATGTATGTACATCTTATATATACAAATATAACAATACATTAATAAAAAGCTCCATAAGGCAGGAACCTTTTGTACAAACATGGCGTTAATCATCAACAAGGACGGTATGACGGGACGGGAGTTTGGCAGTCTGAGAGACGACCAGCGGACGGCATCGACAAAAGGCATGCAGACTCCACATTAGTTAAAAAGCTTGTCAAATTGTACAAATTGTGGCAATTTTTGCCGCACAAACAGGGTCTAGATCTTGTTACCATATCACATGTGTTTGTGTTCAACAATATTTTCTTATTTTTTTTAAATTTTAAAGGCTTTTGAGTGTCTTACATCAAGTTTTTGGATTCTTGAAGGGAAACCCATTTTACTGAAATCCCTGAATATTCCCTCAACATTGTTGTTTATCACATATCTCTTTTTGGTATTAATTCATAAAAAGTTACTACCCGATGTTTCAGTAATTATAATAAGGCATGTTTTATTAGAGGATATGCATCATTCAATGTCATATGCACATTTGAAATCAATTTCATGAAGATCACATTGATGTGTTTTTGTCATGTTACCTTAACAACAAGTTTAAAGCAGTGTTCCTTTGATCTCATGTGGCTCATATCAAGATGTTTTCTGGTTCTCTGGTTCATACAATATCAAAAACTGTGTGTCTGATATCAGTACACACTCAAATATAATTTTGATGCTACATCAAAAATGACAGAAATAACCTAGTTTTTTTTCTGGTATAATAAGAATATCACAATCACACAATAAATATTGGTTGGTGATACATGGACTTTATCAAAAGTTTCATGTTTTCAAAATTATGATATTCAAGAAGTTTATTTTATTTTGTATTCACCCATTAATATCAAATCTGATGGAATTTGTTGATATCAAAATAGAAAAATGTTGATCACCATTTTTTCTTTAAATTTTAGAAATACCTTTAACAGTATGCTTCAAATCAATGTAACTTGTATCATCAGTTACATTTGGGTTAAACCACCAATGTGTACATTCATGGTGTCTACTTTAACCCTAATGATCTATACACTTACATAAATCTTTGTCTAACTTTCATCTGCTATCACAAAACACTTCCTCTTCTTTAGTCCCATTGGGACCAACAATAGTTACATAATTTATCACCAGGTGGCATGACTGACCAGATATTGGGTAGTTCCGCTTTCATGACTCCCTGGGAAGCCGCCATTTAACTTACTGGGATAGATAAGAAGTAAGACTCGAGACTAGCTTGAGTTCTATGGCCACTGGCTCCAGGGACCTTTTGTATTAGGTGGTGGGTTTATTTCCCTGTGGAGATGGTTGCACCTTTAGTTTGCCAACAAAGGTGCACTGCACGGTACTTGCTGTGAGACTTATGGACTAATCTCTGTACATGTTTGCTGATATCACACTACAAACTGCTCTGAAATGAGCTTTGTCTCAAATTTTATTTGGATGTCAAATTAAAGGTAGGCCAAAGCTGATTGTTTTCTATTTAAGAAACAACATATACCTTTCCACCGTCAATGTATTTTTTCAAATTTTCATTTTTGTTCCGTAGATGTGTTTTTTTTCAAAGATTCAGCTTCAACAGCCAAAGACTTGAGTCTTATAGATCTTTATAAGACTCAATATGGCAAGCCATATGTCAGGTCCACTATGCTCACTTTGTTATGCGAATCACCATGCCTCCAACTGGACTTTTCCCAGGCACTACTGCATTTGCCAAATCGAAATTTATCACGAAAGTTTTGTTCCCTTCATATACTTCAGAAGTTGCCTCTGGAGGCTGACTTGCTGATATGTATGCGAAATTACACGAAAGTGAAGGGATCATACCAATGACAAATGCAGAGCCTAATATCCGGTTCTCTTCATTAACATGCCTTCTACATTATATCAACCAATGAACTTCTATTGTTGAAATATCAGAGATTTCACATTTTATGTTGATACTTTTTAGTCTTACCAATAACCATGAACAGTGTAGCAAGATGTTATGGCAATTTCTCTAGATTGGTTATTTACAATAGTACATGTATAATTATTGTACACCGTATGTACAATAATATTTAATACCTACAAGACACAGCAGTATTCCAGCCCTGGGCCCAGATCCACCATTATCTCATATTCCAACTCATCTAAATGCTTTCATATTGACTTGTCATACCCTCATGGTCATCAAAACGATGACCGCACATTTATCTCTGTACATGGCTGCCTCAATCTTCCTCCTCTGCATCTCAGGAAGGAAAAGGCCCTTCCATGAGACCACATCAGTTCTTCTGGTGAGGGCCCAGCCCTGAAAGAAACTGACAGTTGTCAGTTTTGGACGGATTGATAAGGGTTTAATACCACAGATTGACTCTATTCATGCCCTTCACGTTGCTTCTACTGTCACGTGACCATTTACTAATGACTTAGACAGATCTTCATAGTCCTCACTCAGGGCCTGTACAAACACGGTGAAACCTTTAGGACCCTTTGTGGTCAGTTTATCTATGAGACTCGCCACTCGCTCCTTCCTCGTTCTGTACGACTTGATCTCCTCCTGCTCGTCAGCAGAGATGATGTTGTTTTGGATGAGATAGTCGAGTACATCTCGTACATCGACGTTCTTCACCAGTGCCACACGGTTGGTTCTGATGGCCTCCTCCCAGGGTTCTTCATAGTCCATACTAGCGCCATCAGGCTCATCCAGCCCAGTGGTGGTTGATGGCTTTGATTTCTGTGAGTGAAGGTGGGCCTCACATAGGGTGATATCATCGAGCTGCTCTGCCACTCTGCGCTTCACCAGCAGCAGCTCAGGATGGGAGCTGCCCGTAGCTCCCCGGGTCTTGCTCCTGAAGGAGGACAAAGGGATCTGGAACCGCTGGCCCTTAGTTACGCTCTCCTCATAGTTGAAAACAAAGCTGGCAGCAACATCTGCACTCTTGTCGAAGTAGAAGTACAGACGTTCACCATCACAGAGCTCAGAGCGGCTTGACTGGTACCCCAAGTACTTGAGGTTAGACAGGTGTGATATCTTGTCATTGATGTTATTGTTGTTATTACTAGTCTGTCCTTGTCCCATACACACCACCTGTAGGCAGGGATCTTTGTCACGGTGGAACACGTGGAATTCACACGGGCCCTTCTTCTTGTTCAATATGGACAGGGCGTGTGTACGGAGTAGTGACATGTTGTATCCAATGGCCATACCAGCCGCCATACTGACAACAGGGACCAGCAGGCGCATAGTCTCAATAATGGAGAAGCTGCTGATAGCAATAACCATATCCTCTTTACGCACCGTTGGTTTAACATCCTCAGTAACATCCGTCCAGTCGTGGTCCTTGTGTGCATCCACATCCTTGTGGAACACCAGCAGCTTCCCTGGAGCAGCCTTGGCCCCCTTCATCTGCATGTAAATAGGACGGAGGAACTTCTGGCCATGAGGCTGAAGGCGCACCTGGAGTCCAGGCTTCATGTAAGAAGCCAGGCCAGCTTGTTGGATCTGCTGCTGCCGGGCTCGGATATGGTCTGTTTGAGTGACGGTTATCAACACAGGGGCACTGACTGAGTTGGGTGGGATGTGCAGCGCGATGTTCCCTATGTCGATCTCCCCACCTTGTCGGTCGATCCACTTCTCACCCATGATGGCCTTCAGGGGTGCATTAGGACCAGAGTTTAGATTTCCTGTAGATGTCTCATGCCTCTCTGTTGGTATACTGGATATCTCAGATAGCAATGACTTGTTGCCCCCTCGTGGCGAGGGAAGCTTGCGACTATGAATGAGTGGGGGTAACTTAGGGTTACTATTCATACTACCAACATCAATAAGTGTCCTGGACTTTGAGGGTAATGTCCGTTTGGGTAGAGGATCTTCTATAGAGGCCCCATCTGGTGGTGGCCGTGGTACCGATGTTAGAGATGGCAGCTTAGCATTGTGGGGTAGGGTCTTAATCCCCTGTTGGCCCTGCAGTAAGGCGGGTAGTGTGGTGGGGTCGGTGTTACTCCGATCATGATTCCGCTTGGTCTTCTCTAATACAGGTGATAATAAGTTACCCTGACTCTTCTCTCTCTTCAGCATCTTTACTTCCTTAGTTCTCTCTGGTGATGTTGTTTTTGTTGTTGTTTTTGTTTCAGTTTGCCGTTGGTGGATCATACCAGACATTTCCTCGACTCGTTCTCTGAGTTGTGTAATTTGGCCTAAGTACTCTGACTCCTTTTTCTTCCATAGACCGAGGCCTCTTTCCTTCTTTAACAGCTCATGTTTCAGCATATCCTGCTGGGTCTGCAGTTTGCCTATTGTCACCGTAGCATCGTTTTCAGTTTTTACCGTCTTCTCGTACCATTGTTGTAGTTCCTTCTTATCCTCTTCTAGTGTCTCCTTCTGTAGTTCCAGGTTCTTGGCCCTCATCTGCCATTGTTTCATCTTACGTCTTGTTTCTAACAGTTTACGTTCCATGGTCACTGTGTCTTGTGCATCAAATGACAGATCTGTAAAATGGAATGAAAAAACATCAGTTTCATCATTATACTTAAAGTTTGAATCCTCAGATTTTTCTGTTTTCCATCCATAATATGAGAGTGAATATGTTTTTTTTATGTTGATTTCGAAATTAAGGATACATACATTTTCTTTTTGAAGTATTTCAATTCCCTATTGATTAAGACTAATACTCAGTTTATAACAATGAATAAAGTTGTAATTTCTGAATGCTAGTTGATTATTGTGTGTGTGATTCTTGGCATGAGCCTTGATCACGGTCTCTTGTATTTCTGTATCAAGTACACTACTAACCACTCTGACACTTATCATTTTCCCCTTACAGTTCTCATATGAGCCTACCTGTTCCGTTCTCGTCTGAATCACTAGCATCATCTAGTGTCATCTGTTGACGTAATCGCACACTGACACCGCTGTTATGTGTATCATCCAGCGCATCAACAAATGCCTGTAGCGCTGTCTGACGGCGACCACGGCAAATGGCATCAACGACATCCCGCAGCTTTTGAATGGGGTTTGAGATGATCTGTAAGAAAGAAGGTGTATGTTTCAGTTGGTGTGTTCATTCATATAAGGAATGATGACTTTTCTTTCTTACAAAGTGCAGATATACTGTGATAATAAATGAGCTCTGCGCTCTCCATTTTTACAGCTTTCATGTTTAATCACTTAACCCTACAAATTTACATATCAGTATGTCTAGGCTGACGAGGCTACTCTTGCTTATGATATTACTCAATCCTTTTTTTCTAAATATGTAACTAAGGGATATTTTCTATTGGACTGACTTGTAATCTTAAACCACTCTGTATTTCATATTTTTCCTATATGTTTTATATCTTTTCCCTATGAAGTTTTTCTATGTCTAGCTCCATTATGTACCTGGTAGCCGCACCCATCCCTTTGTTGTTATTGTTATTATTGACCTGTATTGGCCTATGGACCGTAACCTGTGGCCTGCTCTGTATAACCTGCATACTGTGATGACCATTTAAAATTCCCACATTATGGATTTGTGTATTGATTACTTCCCCCTCCTCATGCCCCTGGGCCCTACCTTCATTAACGTTATTGGACCATCGCCAAATTCCCACTTCTGAATACCGTCAATCTATAACAATCGTAAATGACATAAAAGTTGCGTAAAGTACTATGTCTCCTTCAACGGGGGCAAATTCTAGAAAAGGTATAATCCACAATGGGGTTTCCCTTCATTGTCCATTCTGTTTCTTGTGATAAATGCTTATACATGTATATTGAGGTCGACTGACTTAAGATTTCAGGTACGATAATGGCCCGTTTAAGCGCCCGGGTCTAAAATAAGCGCTGGTCTTGAATAAGCGCCAGGGGTATAGATCTTAACCACTGAAAAACAGTATTCAAATAAGCGCCTGTCTCATATTTATAAGCACTGGGGTTACAGTGGGATTGAAATTAAAGAGCACCTGAGCACTTTTACGGGCCTCTATGGTACGATATGAGGCAATTGAGGGGAAGAAAATAAGTATGAGCCCTTGTATACATCTAACATAAAGAGGACTGCTAATACTTCTGGGGAACTGTTCTAAATTGAGTTGTTCAGGTTGCTGTTGCTAAAACCTTGGAAGTCACTTCTGTCAGAGGTGTACTTCCAAAAACAGAAGGCACTCATCTTTGGTAGTCTCGTCTCAATTGCATTGCCAAATGGCACTTCCCAACAGAAGTGGTCCAGAAGTGGTTACTAGCAACCCCTCAACTGGAAGTTGCTTCCTACACTCTGTCACATAAGTATGTAGGTGTGGGCAGTCTGGGAAGCACTCAGGTGTGACCACATTTCGCAACACAGTTTGATTTGTGGGAAAGTGACTACTTCTGGACTACAGTGTTGGAAGTGATTCTGAGTGGTTAGGTAGAGGAGGGACTCGGGAAGTGAGGTACCTATCCTGGAAAGTAACAACTCAATCTTTTCGCAACAGCCTCCTGGGGTCAGAGAATAAGTAGGACACATCAATACCAACAGTGAGCTGCTCCCTACGTGAGGTGTGTACACCATGGTACAGACATGTCTCAACAGATGGCGGCACCAGCGTCATGGTGGCCGACCATGCATGGTGCATAATGGATGGGGAATGATTGGACACGGGCCAGTGAACACAGTCATAAAGGCATACTGGCAGCATGAACAAGGGCAGCATGGAACACAGAAAGCATGGAACAATGGGTATGGGGAGAGTCAGGGACTGGGCTAGAAGGGGGGAAGAACAAGGTCAGGCTAGGATGGAGAATATTTAAGAGGTTCAGAAGAATTGGTGTAAACTTCATTTCATATATTTAAGCTTTGGCATTAGTATTGGGTAGAGCCAAGTGGTTGTATAATTCTGTGGCTAATGAATGGAGAAATATTTGTTTTCAAGCAATTCAGGTGTATAAAAACATTTCATATTTTCTCTGAAAGACTACCTTTAAAGAAATAGAAGAGGGAGAGTGTGGTAAAATAGCAAGAGAAGCTAAGACAATGAATAATGCCTTCTCTTCTTAGGAACAGTAGAAAGGACCTACTATGGAGTTATTCAGTCAGGTGCAAACGCTATTAGTCAGAGGTCATGTTAAATTACTCCATGAGTATAAAGAATACATTGAGGAGGCGGCTGGTGATTCACTCCTACCTGCACCCACAGGAGGAGGTCCAGGAGGCATACCTGAGTAGCTGACCATGGTATAGAACACTTAATGAAATTCTGACTTTTTCTCTTCCTCTCTTGATAGGAGTTAGAGGCCTAATAAGGATTCATTTGTTTGAGACACTCCCAGAGTTTGAAGCACTATTTGATCTATGAGGTATTTAGAACACACAAAGCCGAATTGACCAATGAGAGGACGGGATTCGACGGCATCTAGAAGCTGAGGGAACCTGGGTAATAAAAGTATTGTACTTAAAGCTCCTGCATTGGGTGTTTATAGCCTGTAGAAATCCATAACCAAAATGCAATTATTCAAGGAATATACTCAAAGCAAATTTCGTCAACCATCAATATCCCATTTTGACCACATAGAAAGATGAAAACAGAAAAATAAAATCCACTAAAGAGTGGGTGCCTAAAAATCAATCCCCAGAAAGGCCAACTGTTCCTCTGTTGTTTCCCTGCATACCAGTGTTAGTGACTGCCTGCTGCACTATGCATAGAGTGCCAGTATACAGTGTTATCGACCCCCCCCCCCAGTCAGTGCGCCCGTATACAGGGGACTGTTTGATCCAAGTTACACCTGATATCACACCCTAGCAACAGGCAGGGCACTTGGTAGGACTTACAAATATTATGTCTTGTAGACCAGTATTGGAGATGGGATTGGAGGCCTATCACTTATAGATAGCTTACTGATATGGTATGGAAAATCCATAACATACTTGAAAACCGTTTTCAATTCCAATATGATTTTAAACCATGCGGGGTTGGATGACATTCCAGTTAGTTGGATAAAGTACTATCGGACTACTATGGACTATTCTCTGATATCCTTTGTACAATACTGTAAATAACGATAATTTTAGCAAACAATTAAGACGGAACTGTTAAATAGTTCTCCCAAATGAGACCACTTTCCAATTTGATAATCAATTATCATCCTCAGCTTCAGAAATCATACAGTTGTCAAAACGCTGATATTTGTGTGTACAACACCACCCAGCAGGATTCTAGATTAACGATTGCAAATATAAATGCCTAGAATATCAAAAGGTACAGAGAAGTGACCAAGTCAATTATGGTGTTTGTGTCAACCAATTCATAATAAGGCCATGAAATATTCAGACTTAAGCCGTTAAGGGCCGCTAAGGGCCGTTAAGCGCCGTTAAGAGCCGTTAATGCATTAATGATGCATGCCCATGGGTGGTCATTGTGCTGGCCCTTGTGAGTAACCTGCCATGGCTTCATTTTAGCATCATGCCAACCATACCAGAGTACGGGTTCGATACAATCCCAGGAGCTTAATTCAAAACATCCTGGGATCACGACCCCAGCGATCTTAGGAATAAATCAGCCTTATCCTATTAAGCGATCTTAAGAGTTGACTGGGTTCACATATCCTAGCCAGCACTAAGATCGCATCGATCTTAGCCTCAGCCCTCCTACACTATTCCAAGACGAACTGACTAGGCACAGGGGTAAGAGTCCCAAAATAAAGGAATAGGTGTGGAGTCACTCTTCTTCACAAGAGTGCTTATACCATCGTTCCCCGTCCCCATATGGGCTAACAAAAGAGCACAGGGTGCAGTTGACCCCCGTACAGTATTCAAGAGTTGTTCCCATGAATGTATGATTTATGCTTGCCTATTAGAAGCATTGTGCCCCCCCAGGACAAAGAGAGAGAAGGGAAGAATTACCCTACAGTGCACTTAACGCATGAGTAGCCCTAAGAGCCCTCAAGGACACTCAGCAAATGTCCTCCCTCCCCTCTTTATGTATGCAGCAGGCTATTCACTCTTTCGATCAGGAGTGTTCCCTATAAGTGCTCTTGTACTCAGGTGAAACCACTATGCATTTCTTTCACTAAGATCGCAGTGATCTTATTGGTGGAAATGGAATAGTGAAGTGATCCCAGGACTAGCTATTCTGGACAGGCCTGTAACCACTGCATTACATAGGGTAGACCAGCCAGGTCTTATGATATGTGCCTACACTAAGATCACTGGGATTGGGATCCCAGGATGTTTTGAATTAAGCTCCTGACGGTCGTCCAATGAAGTGCTTGAGAGCAAACTCCCCAGCACTTCATTGGTGCAGCATGATGACAAATGGCATATGATGCACTCCTGCATCAGCGACCCATAAAGGGTTAAAGGGAGTGGCATCCTGTTCTCCTTTATTATTTTTGATGGTTATAAAGGCTGTGCTTGTATAGAGAGAGACAATACAAGGAATGTAGAACTGTCGGTGAAGGTGGGGGGGAGGCTGATGCACTCGGTCCATGCAAATAATGAGCCAAATAAAGTTAAGTTATCATTCATTTTTCAAAGTTTGCTTATCAGTTGCAGATCATGGACCATGCAACTTAGGTTGAGTATAACTTGCAATATCTACCGTTTAATGGACTGTGTGTGACTCAGTGTGTTTGGTCTATTGGGGTGGAGTGGGTTTGTACTATTGAGTAAGGTTACAGTGAGGGGGGGGGGGGACCACGCCCCCAATACACGGCATCTGTCAGACTATAGACATTCACAGGTGTGTGACTGAGGAGTGTGTGTGTGTGTGTGTGTGGTGGGGGGGGGGGGGTCAGATATAGGTGACGAAATCGTCAATCAGGTTATGTAGAGTCCGATAGCACGACTGGCTTCCTCAAGCGCAATGCCTGAAATTTTACAATGGGATATGGGCTAATTTCAGAAGTCCACACATATATTTGCTCCGTTCCATCCCATGCTCTTGTTTTAACTCCCTGGCATAACATTACATGTGGGATTTATCTTTTTCCGTTCGATCCCATTCTTCCTCCGTGCTCCTTTATCTCATTCCTTCACCAATTGATCCTCAATTTTTGTCTATATCTGAGCTTGTTCTCGACTTGGGGCCCCCATTTTATACCTTAGCCCCCCCCCCATTGTCCCTGCCATCTAAATCTCTCCCTCAATCTTTCTCTCCATAAGCCCCCCCCCCCACTCCACTCCCACCCTGGTACAATTACGTCTACACAGTGCCATAACCTCTATTACCTGTGTTCTGTTTTATAAGGGACATCTCCATCCAGTTTTATCCCACACAGTATCAGGTACAACAGGTATGACTGTCTGTGTCTGTCTGTCTACATGTGTGTGTTACCTGTAATCTGCCATGTCTAACACCTGTATAAGCGGATATCAAACTTGGCCTCACCTGGGGACCAGTAGCCTGTATGGTCAAACATGTGACTTGAGCCTTTTCTTTCACCTGAGCCCATTGATAATAGAAAAATGGGATCCAAAATTTAAAATTGAGTAATGGCCTCATTTCTAAAGCTTTACACAACTGTAAGCAGGAGATTTTCCATCTTGGGATTTGGAGATTCACCTACATTTAAATATAACCTGTAAACATAGCCTAGCTCGAAATCTCCAGAACTTTGATGTCGAAAGTCCCTTTTATCTGTGCATTATCATCTGTAGACATTCTGCATATAGAAGTATAATGATAAATTCTGTAGGTTTGCAAACATTCATTTATATCAAAAACTTAATTCTCGTGTTATGTATCAACATCAATCCCTTTCTATAACCAGTGGTTATAATATGCATGGTGCATGATTCATATACTGTTAGCATGTGTCTATTATTGACTGCCCATGGGCGGGGCTGGCAGTGAGTAACGCTATATATCATTATGATTCAATTACAAACAGGAAATAGTCACACAGAGTCTGTTTTCCTACCAGGACTACATTCATGGATCATGATGGCCGATGGACATGAAGCATCAATGCACTATCAAAGTTTAAAAGGACTACCCCAAACTCTTATACTGCTGACCACAGCACATTCACCCACCATATCCCCAGGTGCCTCTGTGTGAGTCAGTCAGGGCACCATCCCATTCTCCTACATACAACTACAGCTTTTTGTACATTCAACATGAGTAAACATTAACAGGCCTGGATGACCTGGTCACACAGGCATCTTAGGGGTGAATTATTAACTACCCAATGGGATGATTCCATGCGATCATTTTTATCTTTTTTCTTTAGGTTGAGCCCCTCCTGATGACTTGTATTAGTAAAATGTCGCTGGTAACCAGCTCGGGTAATGGCTGTGCCAACTGGCCTGCACACATTTAATGCAGTCAAAATAATGTGACTCCATATCATGATGAACATTTATGTATTTTAGGCCTAATTGGGCCCAGAGGACATAAACGTCATGCGCTAGGCTGATTTGGTAAACTTTCACCAAAATAATATTTGAAAATAACTCCATAATGGTAACTACTGATAACTACATAAGCGTAAAGTTATTGTAAATATTGCACTTGATAACCATGACGTAATTTCAGAGATTGACACCGCAGACGATAAGGTACACTTAAATATGTAATTGCCCAACCCCGTAGACAGCTATTTTGCATCAGAGTTGTCTAGTTTAAATGGAAGTTGTATGACAAGAGGAAATGAAACAAACAGGACTAGTGATCTTTCTGTAAGCTTTTGATACAACTTAAAATCAATGGAAAGTTTTAAGATACAGTGTACAATTAACCAACACCAAACTTTAAGAATTACAATGTGGAAGATTCCTATGGACAGGGCGGAAAGTTACCTACATTGGGCCTTGAATCCCAGGGAACAGATATTTTTGGTTTTGGCTTGGACCAGGCCAATCAATATCAAACACAGAGAAGACAGGTGATGTGTAAAAATAGAAACGCAAACACCCAGAATGGAAAGGAGCTCATCACATATTTACACAAATCATTACCCGGATTATCCTCAGCCCTTTGTGCTGCTATATATAGCTCCACAGGTGATGGTATGAGACTGATGCTATCAATACCTAACACACCCTTGTTGGTATTGTACTCAGGTTATCAATATCGAACACAAAGGCTGAAGGAGAGGGTCTAGAAATAGTTACTGAATTACCCCAAATTAGAAACTGTTGCATCAAATATTCAAACTCTAATCATTTCCTCAGATATCTTCATACTTGGTAGAATCTCTGTCAAAGAGTACTTGGCACATCTGCACTTGCATGATGTCAAAGGAGATTGGTAATTTAAAGATGTCTGTTTTATTTACATTAATTTACAACTTTTATAACTTTAACTTTCTAAAGGTACTGAATCAAAGAACAGGAATAAAACTTGTTATGTGGGTTGTTAAACTCTTTCGTTGATGATTGGTGGCTCCAGGTTTATATCAAATGTATGAGAACACTGATCCTAGAACTTAAGATTTTGAAAGCTAATCGGTTTATAATGTCGATCCCTGCACTAAAGTGATGAGTAGGCGGCAGAGCGAGTACTGTTTTGGTAATACTGCTTACCCCTCAGGGGTATTGTGTCAATGACATCCAAAGGACCCAGCATTTTTACAACATTGAGCGCTCCCTCACAATTGGTCTATGTATCATGTACATCTGCTGCAGCACCAAGATAGTAAACCTATCTGAAACCTAATATGGGTCTCTATGAAGATGACCAGTATTGATGACTTAATGTCCTCTCTGCATTTTGATGACCCGAGCTAATCATGTTGATCACCCTGGGTCATCACCTTGTGTCACTACAGAGTACCTTTTTAAAGCAGGTATTCCACTGCCGTCAGTTGGTCGAGATTTTGCTAATCCATTTTTTTATACAAAAGTATAGAAAAAATCAGTTAGATTAGTAAAAATATGGTCGGATTACTAAAAATACGGCCGACCGACGGCAGTGGAATACCCGCTTAATCCCTATATTTTCTGTGAAGGCTTGAGAATACACCAATGTATAATGCCCATCGGTTGCGATGATGTATGAATGCAGCCCTGGTGATTAACTCACCAGGAATATGCATTCAAGCATCATGCTGACTCTATGGGGTTGATGCACTGCTAAAGGGTCGGCATGATGCACCAATGAAGTGCTGGCAACAAGTAGAGACTCACCAGCACTTCATTAGAGCATCATGGTGACCACTGAGCATGGTGGTACCATAGCTTAGCAGCCTGATAGGTTTAAGGATCACCAGCTTACAAAAAAGCCATCTTGTTTTAAGCAGTAACCATTATTCTTATACATACTGCTCATACGGCATAGCCATATGTCGGGCAGTATGTAAACCGACACACATATATACGCCATTAGCGATTTATGATGATGTATATAGATCTACAGAGAATGTTTATATGTGTGTGCAGAGAGAGGGTTATCTTTGATGCTGTAGGGGGGAGGGGGAGGGGGGGTTAGAACTACATCAATGGTTGTGATGGTCATGTGATGACAATATTTGGTGGTAACGGCGGCTGTAGCAGCCAGACCGATACAGGGTTTATCGATCATATCGAGCAGGAAGTGTACTTAGTATGGGGATCTCTGCTATGGAGGGTCTGTACCACAATTCTTTGTTTTTTTTTTTCTCATTTAATGTGATACATAACCAAATGACAATCACTGCAGTTCTTGTTGCTGCTTCAATATCCAATCTTTGATAAATATTGGGTAAATTAGCTCTATTCTTTTTCACACTTAACACTTTCACTGCTCAGTTGTTCAGGAAAATGATTGGAAGAATTGCATAAGCATGAAAGACCACCAAGAAGAAAATGAATAAGGAATTGCTATATTGGCGGCGCTTTCCAGTGTGTGAATACATACACTGTTGAGTCTACCAGGGATACTTGCAAAGTTGACCAGTGAACCACTGTAATTGTATAGCAGGGTGCCAGTGTAGTTTTAACAAGAAGCCCCAGGTGGCAGTATGGTGGTGCAAGGAATGTCTGTGAAAATAATGACATCTCTTTGAAAAATAAAAACAGATCTCTGGCAACTTTGTGACGAGGATTCCATTGTTATATCGATGACACTTTTTAACAGTGTAGCTCCCTGAGATTCCCAGGCTAGCTACAGACT
This sequence comes from Acholoe squamosa, assembly GCA_949317995.1. Taxonomy (NCBI): domain Eukaryota; kingdom Metazoa; phylum Annelida; class Polychaeta; order Phyllodocida; family Polynoidae; genus Acholoe; species Acholoe squamosa. Next base: position 81,712,039 of record OX439041.1, on the reverse strand, counting down.
ATATAAGTCAGGTTGGATTAGACATTTATGTTATAGTTCTGTTGAGGAACTGCACACTTCACCTACGTCTTACCTCATCAATGTCCAGTCCTCGATTAGATATGGTGTCATTATTTCAGATTCTCATGCTTTAAGTTAAATTATGGGTATATATTTCAGACTCTCGTCTAAAGATGGTTATTGTTCAGGAAAATCATGGAAAATAAAGAATCTAAATGCACAGTCCACACTTTATTGATATCAGTGCAATGTAAAAGTCCAGCACCCTGAGATGACCAGGCTACCTACAGACTATACCTAAGTCAGGTTAGATTAGGGGCTGTAATACCTGGTTACATATCATGCACGTCACCACAGTGTGTACATACATTGTACATACTGGTATACAGGCCTGCTGATGTCATCTACATGGGGAGGGATTAAGGGGGATTTAGTGCTAAAAGCTAACTCTTGACATAGGGGATTATCTTGCATCCTTACATGGAGTACTGTCTGAGGTTCACCAGGAATGCTCCAAACAGTATCAGTGTTGAAGTATGTAGAATTCCCTTCGGACAAAATCTAATGGAATAAGAAATGAAAACTAAGAAATGAATACTTAGATTAAGGCAATCCAAGTGGATGATTTATTTCATGTTATCTTGATAAGGGGTCTGTGGTATAAAGCTAGGGACACTACAGAAATTACTCCTCGGTCAGTCGTCAGTCGTTTCTGAAACCTCCCCAGAGGGGAGGGTGATGTGGGCAGGGACAGTGGGGCTCTAAACATCTGGGCCATAGAGCATGAGAATAAAATTTTCTCAAAATCACAAAATCATTGAAAGGTTAGAAGAAAAATAAACAGAAAAATTAAAAATAAATAGGAATTTCTAAACCTGAGGATATGTAGAAAAAATACAACCATTTAGTAAAATAAATGACTCCTTTAAGAAAAATAGAAATATTTGTAAACCAGGGGTCAGCAGTTAGAGGCCTCAATTGGACCCTTATCTTATCTCCGATCTTCTCAAAACTACTCCCGACTGACCACTAACTGTCCTTCCCTCTCTGCCAATGGATACCGTATTGACCTGTACGAGCACCAGGTCTTGAATATAAGCGCTGGTGTTGACTAAGTACTGGGGATACCAGGGTATTGAAATTTCAAAACACATTATGATTTAAGTTCTGAATAAGCACCGGCCTTGAATAAGAACCGGGGATGTAGCCTGGCTGACATTAATGAGCGCCCAGGCACAGGAGATGACCTTCTTTAGTCATTATCAGCTTATTTGGGATTACACATTACATGTGGTTGAAGCATGTGCTGACCTCAGCTCTCCATGTGCTATAGTAGAGGCATTAACAACATGTAGCTTCTTGTAAAGTAGGAATGATGTCAGCACATGTAGGATCACACATGGTTACTTAGTCAGGATTACAGCATGGAAATAGCCCTGCCAATGTAAACTTGTACATTGTAGACCTGGGAGCAGGGGGGAGGGTATAAATGCCTGCCTTAAGATCTAAATAAGATTAATGATATAGTAAAGACGATGTCATAATGTGCATCATCTATTTGTAGTTGAATAGGTGTTATCACAAGATTCAGGATTCCATGTGACTTGTAGAATTAGTATGGTGCCAGTCTCAGTAGTGTATTGTCTATGGTCATGAATCTTAGACTAATGATCATTAGGTTTACATCTTGGCTCGGGCAATAAATACATGTACGTCCATTTGGGACTTTGTGGCACTTCAAAGGAAAATTACCGGTGGCCATAATTATTGCTGAGGTTTCAAGTCCACATTGTCCACATATAAGGAACATGTTGCTTGAAACAGCACAGGCAAACTGAAAATATTTCTCACATTAACTGATCTGTTTGAAGCAGCCAGGTGCTTATCATTTCCTGTACCCATGTACCCCTGACCCATGTTTGAGACCAGGGCTTACCTGAATGTTATTGTAAGTGTTTATGATTGATTCTAGTTCCCCTGGTCAATCGTGTGTATTCGAGATTGCCATGAGATCCCAGCACTTAAACAAGCATATTATGATCTCCATCAACCTATCATAGCATATATCTACCACTGCATATTTGAACTCATCTTAGCTGGTAAACAGAGGATACTTATGCTTATTGTACAGCCACAAAGAGAGAGAGGAAGAGACTATTAATCTTTATTTCATGTTGATACGCCCGAAATACTGACAGCTCATAGATCTAGCACTCGAGGGCCGTATCGCACACCCCCCGTGCGATAACCCGCGAAAATATCACACGCCGAGGTCACGTGACCATTTAATGACGTCATAGGTCCAAGATGGCGATGTAAACAGTGCGCACGGGGAGTCATTCTGGTAAATTTAATTCTATTTATCTGATTTAGATGAAAATAACATGAAATAAATGCAAATGTTCACGAGTGGGGAGAATTGTTGAGGGTTATCGCACTTGCCGATCAGTTGCCGCATCGCACTCCGCCCTGCGGGCGTCGTGCGATACGGCAACTGATCGGCGCGTGCGATAACCCTCAAAAATTCTCCCCACTCGTGAACATTTGCCTATTTATCATTTCCAGTCCATTTCCTATTCAAACAAATCCAGTCCAAGTCTCTAATTGGGACACCCACATCGATATGAGGCTTCACTGCAGGCTTCACCACAGGCACCCAATTACCTGTTTTAGTCTCTGCTGCCTTTTTGCTGAAAACGGCCAATATAAACTTTCTGCTCACAGTGCCAACTGGTAATAGTATTGTCATAGTGCTATGACCTCCATGACGTCACTAGTCAGCTGACTAGTGACGTCACAGACAGTGTTAAGTTATCTCTGTGCCTGGGAGGCTCTGGACCGTGGTTGCTATGGTAACAGATAACAGCGTCCGACATGGCGGACCATACAGAGAGGGTCATATGGGTAGAAACCTAGGAGCTGCTGCTGGTGTGTTTACCACTGTAAGCATGGTGATCCCTATCGTGTGTCTAAGCCTTGGGTGCTGGACTTACAGGCTGAAGGCAGGCGGGGCGGGGGGGGGGAGATCAAATAGCTGTAATCTGTAACATCAGTTATTGAGTGCAATCATGGGTCAGCTGATATTTTCTGCTTGTATTTGCTTCTTCTTCCTTTCATTTTCTATTTTGTTTAATTATATTTCCTTCTTTCACAGTTCTCTATGTCCGGTAAATCTGGTTTTACAGTTGAATATCTGCTTTTACTTTGGAAAGAGGCTATTAAAGTTAAATCGACATCTTTGAGTGGCATCTTGGATTCAGAGACATCAGGAATAGCAATAGGAATCTGATATAGCATATTAATGGAATATAGCATAAATATGGCAGCACAAGGGTGGTATATTGACGATATATCGTCAATATCGTCAATATCGTCAATATACCACCTGTGTGCTGGCATATTTATGCCATATTGCATTTATACCACCTTTTCCTCCATTTTGTATTAATTTCTTACCTGATATCTACAGAATATAGCCACGAGAAGACATTTTGTAAAAGCAAGCGATACGGCCCAGGTCAGCGCTCTGCGCGAAGCCATTGTTTTTGTTGACCTATATCTACATCCGGGCCACTGACACAATTTTGTCGGACAAGGAGGCGGGTGGGAATGGCCGGACCGCGAGCCCCTTACGATAGCAAAATCAATGGATTCTTCTCTATATTCAACAAAATGGAGAAAATTAGCACGCATTCCTCGTCTATGGATCATATTCTTCTTGGGATTTTAATATTATAACATGACAAGCTTGGAATCAAGATGAAAACTGAGTGCAAACATAGGACTAGGACCGAAGGTTAGAACTTATTGATTTTTCCATTGAAGTCCATCACCGTTCAGCGTGGCGCTATGGCTAAGGCCTCCGCCTATCTCCACTGCGGCCGGGGTTCAATTCTCCTACGAGTTGGCATGATTTTTCACATTGAAACAATGGCGAGACTGAATTTGTATGTCTCAACACTCCCCCAAAATATTCTAAGTCCAACTTGACCTCGAAAAAGTATATCCAAAAATCCCTATATGCTCTCATAATGCACTGGTAGGAGAGGGCATAACAGTAAGGCAGGTGGCCGAATAGTGGTATAAAAAATAATAGCATACAATCAGGGGCTTGAAGCGATAAGTATACATAAAAAGCCTCCTCCATAATGGGAGGGGACAACCCATCAGCTAACCTATGAGCTATTGGCATGTAGTCAATGACAGATAAAAAAGACGATGTGTGCTGCACAAGGTTACCACCCGATCCCAGTCGTCACCACTACAATAGGTACAAAGCACCGCGGTCTTTTTACCTGTGTCATTAACACCTGAACGCAGTCTCGCCCGGTCGAGATTCTAGGGAATACCTCTCTCCTGTATGGGGATGATGGTCCCCATTTTCTGGGGAAGATTACTACGCGAGGTGCCTGCCTACAAATAAGCACTACAGCAACCAGCAGAAAAAAAACTTCTTTTACCCACAAACGCTAGGTGCCAGAGACGACTCACGCTAGTGGTCGAGCTGGGTCCAGATAGACCTGAACGCTGCTTTAGTCCTCCGTGTACCAATAGCCGCAGTAGATCTACATATGTTTGTACGCCATCATCACAGGTAACTTTCCTTAATATTTCTTCTATTTTCAAATCATTTCATCATGACTGACCGTTTTCATACACTTGCCTGTCTCTATGTCACCCACTGCTAATTGCCTGACTGTCTGTCTCTGCCCCTGTCCATCTCTGCTTCTATCTGTATGTCTGTCTTGCTCTACCTCTGTCTCTGCCTGTCTGTCTCTGCCTCTGTCTGTCTGTCTGTCTGTCTGTCTGTCTGACTCTGTCTGTCTCTGTCTGTCTGACTCTGTCTGTCCCTGTATGTCTGTCTCTGTCTATCTCTCTGTCTCTGTCTCTCTGTCTGTCTGTCTCTCTCTGTGTCCCTCTGTCTGTCTGTCTGTCTGTCTCTCTCTCTCTCTCTCTCTCTCTCTCTCTCTCTCTCTCTCTCTCTCTCTCTCTCTCTCTGTTTCTGTCTCTCTCTCTTCATCTGTCCCTCGCTGATTAGCCTATTTGAATATAACCTAAATGGGGGATACTCACTCACAATGTATATGTGGGATACCCACTAATATTGAGGTTGACTGATACTGTAAACCTGTGGTTACCCTCTGTAAGTAAAGGTTTAAGTAGAGTTAGACCAGTGGTTGGTGGTGAATGATTAATGATCTAAGGTAATTATTCAGTCAGTGTGCTACAGGGGGTGTATGGAGACTGGCACCAACCCAAAGTCAACTCCCTCACATTAACACAGTTCTCTATCTACGGTGTACATAGAACGAGAAAATAACAGAGTCATGGATATCTCATATGCATGTAGTATCAAGTAAAGGAAGTGAATATAATAAAAACAAATACTCAAATATAAAATGGGAGCAGAAAAATGTTTTGGCTGTAATTCCTAGCTAGTTTGATAGAAAGGTGACTGATTTCCACAAAATGAAAATACCTACATTGCATTTGCATTACCATACATGATGGGATTAGCATATTGAGGGTACACGGTGTTAGCTAATGCACCACAAGAAGATCTGTGTCATCAGGTCGCTGTTGTTAAACCATTGGAAGTCACTTCTGTTGGAGGTGTACTTAAAAAAATGGAAGGCACTCATCTTTAGTAGCCTCTTCTCTATTGCATTGCCAAATGGGACTTCCCAAAAGAAGTGGTCCAGCAGGCTATTGCAAAAAGATTGAGAAACGATTTTGTCGGAGGTGGTATTCCCAAAATGGAACTGACTGACCTCAGGGAATCAATTCCCTGTTGGGTTGCCAAAAGATAATTGGTCATAGAAGTAGTTTAGGAGTGGTCAGGAACTGGTGAATGCTTCCTAATCGAGAACCAATTCCCAGACAGTTCCTTTCTCCAATTCCCTGGCCTTTCGACTATGGGAAGCATTCAGGTGGAATTAATCATGGAACTTTTTGCAATGCCGTCTAATTCAGAGTAAGTCAATTCCATTACAGTATAAGGTGGGAATTGGTCTCCCTGGGTGGAGAATCGGGAGGAACTGGAAGATGCATTAGTTACAGTGAGAATTGAATTCCAAATCTTTTCGCAACAGCCTCCAGAAGTGGTTAGTAACAACCCCTCACTTGGAAGTTGCTTCCTACATTCTGTCGCATAAGTATATAGGCGTGGGTAGTCTGGGAAGCACTCAGGTGTGACCACTTTTTGCAACACAGTTTGATTTGTGGGACATAGACTACTAGAGTATTGGAAGTGATTCTGAGTGGTTAAGTAGAGGAGGGATGTGGGAAGTGAGTTACCTAACCTAAAAAAACCGACTATCATTCTTTTCGCAACAGCCTCCTGGGCAACAGGGTCATTCAGTATTGAGACATGATACTCAGGATGTCCAAGTCTCTAAGGGTAATGTATTGATTCTGTTATCCAATACCTGTAGTAGTCTGCCCCTTATCTAATCACCACACACCTGGGTGGTAGAACCTACCTGTACCTGACCTCTTTATGTCTTACACAACCCACCTGTACCACACTGTACCATCGTACCACAGTACCATCCAGGTACCAAGGTACCAAGCAGATCAAAACATTTGCTAGAAGAGTGATAAACTTTACTTAATCTCAAAACAAATAGTTTTTTTTCTTTGAAAGGAAGAAACCATGATAATATCCCTCTCCTCTTATAGAAATTGAAGAAACAACAACCCTAATGATACTGCCCCTACGCCGTAGAACTATGATTAATGCAAAGTGTAAATTGAAAAATTTCCACGGAAACATTTCTCACGAAACGACATTTTGCATACTACAGCGCCATTTTGAAATTTGAACAGAGCTAGCCAAAGTTTTGGTTTAAGTGTTATGTACATAGTACCAATTTAGTTTTATGCTAATTAAACGATTGAAATAGTCAAATAATACATTTTGTAGCATGTTATGAATTGTTTCATGAAAATAGAAGAAGAATCGCCAAGTTTAAAAAAGAAAAATTCCTGTGCGTAACACTTAATCCGAAGCTAACCAGCTTTGACCCCAAGTGCTAGCTCTGTTTAATTTCAAGATGACGGATGTAAACATGATGTGCAGGGAATTTAAAACTAAGTAAATATCATCGTTATTCTTTATTTAAAAGCAAATTAATAGGGCCATGACATAAATGCAAATGTCAACGACCATGGGATAATTTTGGATTGTATTCCCAGAGGTGAGGCTGTCCGTGTTCAACGAAGCCATTATATGGCCGATGATAAACACACGACATGGAAGGATTATACACACAACCAGGTCGTGGGTATAAGTGCCAGGAAACAGGATGGGACTACATTTTTCTAAGACACAGGATTACACTTTTCTAAGACAGGGACTACATTTTCCAATATAGTCCTGTTTCTCAGATGGTCGAGTGTGTAGTGGCTGTTATACAGAGGACCTGCTGTGTTACCAAGATATATGGTCCTGTTTCTCAGATGATTGTATTGTGTCCTGTTACCAAGATATATGGTCCTGTTTCTCAGATAATTGTATTGTGTTCTGTTACCAAGATATATGGTCCTGTTTCTCAGATAATTGTATTGTGTCCTGTTACCAAGATATATGGTCCTGT